>CM057451.1:336285625-337698750 GCA_016271365.2 Neoceratodus forsteri | reverse complement strand
GCTAAAAGCCTAGATAAGAGACTAGCTTTAAAAGCCACAGCCGAAGCAAGTTGCAGCATTGTGGATAAAAGGAGTTTGGTGTCCTAAGGTTTAAATGCAGATGAACTAACATGAAGAAGTCAGAGTCCAGTTATTAAGACAACTTTGCTATTCACAAGAAAGATCCTGTATACAAGTTGTTGCTACCAAACTGTTAAAATCTTGCTGTCTGTTTTTTCCCACCAAATCCTGATAAGTGACTTTTTGATAATTCATAACATCAAGCAAGAAGGATCCACCTGCATTGCTTCATTGATGTCAGAAGATTCTACAGTTTCAGGTTTGAGGGGAAGAAGACAAAAAACAACAAGCCGACTGCTAAAGAGACTCTCTCATTCAAAGCAAGCCTCACCAAGATTCCTTATTTAAAACACACAGAAAAGAACTACTTCTACAATAATTGGAAATTTAAGTATTGTTTTTAACTATTTCAATTTTAATACTTTAATTTTGTATTTGGGGTGGTAAGATAGTAAACTTTTAACTACGAAACCTTGGGCATATAGTTAAGCTAAAATTTAGACAAAATAAATACATTTTACATGCTATAAAGTTTTGAAATAAGTTTTATACAAAAATATAATCTGAGACATTGATGTGATGAGTTTGCATGTTCTTATACATGAAGGTTATGCAAAATACTAGGTATGCTAAAAGCATAGTATATAGCCACTGCCATTTATCAAGTTGAATATTGCTTATTCATTTGCATTGTTTATTTGCTAAAATTTGTTTTATTCCTTTGTGGTTTGATTTTGTGAAACCTTTGTTGTTGTCTACATTATTTTTATTATGCTTGCTATTTATGCAAATTAGGGATGTTTAGATTTGTACATACGTAAATGAAATATATTTATTTTTAAAAGTTAAAAAAAAAAACCACTTGCTGGCTCATATGGTTTGCTCCAAGTTGTTCAGTCACCTCCTGACCTTCATTTTCCTGTGCAAAATCCTTCCTCAACTGTACCCAGTACAGATGGAACTAGTAGTGCTATGTAACTTGTAAATTATGTTCACTCTGTTGCTGACATGGTAACACAAAATGCTATTGCTAAAAAGGATAATGAGATTAAAATGAGATTTAAAAATGAAATGCCAAATAAAGTTAAAAATGCTATCTCTGCGCTTAGCCTTTCTCAAAAAGTATCCAGAGCTAGTTCCAACCACAGTGTAAGATGTCATAGTAAAACTGCTATGTTGCCGAAATAGACAGACAAATTCTGCCTGGACAACTTAATTCCCAAAGAAAGAGCAAAAAAAAATTACTGTAACATAAACATTAAAAACCGTCTAAGTCATAAGGCTTTGCTTGATTCTGTGGCTAAAGTAAGTCTCATGTCTAAAAGTCTGTTTAATAAATTAACTAATGCCTTAGGTAAATAAAAAAAAAACTAAAAAGCCTTCCTAACAGCTTACACATTGTAGGTTATGGAGAGAAAGCCCAAAAGACCTTAGGTAAAGTTTGGTTAAAATTAAAATTTAGTAAAATGGTGATTAAACATCCAATGTATGTTGCAAACAATGCAGGTAATGATTTCTTAATTAATAATGACCTTCTGAAGTGGTTTAAACCTATTCTAGACTATGGCCAAAAAAGTTTATGGTCACAGGTAAAAAGGCCTATTCCATTTAAAAAAAAAAAGTCACACAGTTTCTAAACAAACACAATTCATGCTACTGTAAAAAAATGATTTAATGATGAAACTAAAATGTGTAGGTTCTAATGTAATTAATGCATCTAGTTTTGCTCATTCTAAAAAATGGTTAAATAAAAGAGCAAAGCTTATGTAGTTTGTTTGTCAACACAAGATGTAGTAAATCTGTTATTAAAACAAAGGCCTAACTTTCTTCACAAAGAAAGTAAATCCTGTTTTTCTCACTGCCATCTAGTTTTTGACAAAAGCATTAAACTCTTAAGTACAAGGCCCACCAAGAGCCGTGGAAAGGAGGTGCCAGTCAATAAAACCAGAGGTAAAACCAAGGTGCTAGACAAAAGCAAAACTTGTAAAGTTCTGCATTGTCCAAGTAGTACAGAAGGTTTACCCAATGTTAAAATAAATGTTTTCAAAATGTTTTAAACCACAAATAAAGTTTGAAAAGTATAGACACTTGCCTTAAACCTCCAAATAGGGTAAATGTGTACAACATCCTGTATGTAATGCAAGGTTTAAAGTCTCCCATGCCATGGGTTAGATGTACTTGTATGACAGGGTGTGTATATAAGCCTAGCCAATATAATTATGTGGTCACAACTAAGGGAAAACTCTTACCCAATAAAGTGACATCACCAGCCTTGAGGTCTAAATAAACTATTCCTCAAGTGCGCCAAATGGTGCGTGTGCTCACTACAACAGTTTTAAATAAAGTAAAATAATTGCCTGTTAGGGTTAATGAAAAGGTATCTTATAAACTGTGTTGTTTGTGCCTAACCTAAAGTAGTGATATGAATTTAAAGATTCATTCCACATCTTGCCTAGGTATGTGCACTATAGTAATGCATGTTTTTCTTCGAGTACATAAATCCAAAAACAGGACCTGTCACTTTTAAAACTGTGGTTAACAAAAAGTGAAAGGGGGGACATCTTTATCAGTTCAGATATTTGTTGTTCAGGTTATTGGGGGACACTAACAGAAGGTATTACCTAAAAAGAGAGATAAAACAAAAGAGTTTTAAGGAAGCATATGTAGTTGATGATGTAAAACTAAAGTGGATAACAATAAGAAGAATAAAATGTTGAAAAATGAGGTGCTGTAAATTCAGGTAAAAACTTACTTTCTCTAATTTTAAACAAGTTAACCAAGTGTGTACTTGTAAAACTAAATTTAAAAAAAAGTACTGGTTTGTAAAATATTCTTCCCATTGAAAGACATGTTTTCAAAGTTGACATCATTGTGGAGTAACTAACCTCAAGGTTACCAGGGTACTCATTCAGTGCAAAATGCCACATGCATCCTAAAAACACAAACAAGACATGTTAACTAAGCTTGATTTTGATTAATTTTGATTTTTAATTTTACTGCAATTATCTCTATATGCCTCATGAGGTGCTTCTTGGAGGTGTTGTAAATTTAGTTCACATTTTTTATAAACACAGATACTGTTAGATTTATGGGGGGACAGTATTCAGATCTTGGGCTCAACTTTGAAGTATAAATATCAGTCTCTCTGTTCTCATCTGCACCCTCATAAAAACATTTGAAGGTGAGGTTCTGGCCTAACTTATGTAAATCCACGCATG
Organism: Neoceratodus forsteri; assembly: GCA_016271365.2. Lineage (NCBI taxonomy): Eukaryota > Metazoa > Chordata > Ceratodontiformes > Ceratodontidae > Neoceratodus > Neoceratodus forsteri. The sequence continues at coordinate 337,695,472 of CM057451.1, read as the reverse complement.
TGCTAAAAAAATCAACATCCGTGGATGGACAAAAGGACAAACCCTTGCTCAACACTGAGGTTTCTTATTGTGACAAAACATAATCAGACAAGTTTACAACAGGTACCATCAGATTACTCGTTACCACACTCAGGAGGAGAACCTTGCCCTACCTGGACTGTTATCAGTCCTTGTGAGTCATTGTTACTGCTTTCAAGCAAAGATGTAGGAGAGAAAAGGGAGACAGTGTTGGAAGGGGAAATGGAAAAAGTGGAGGGTACAATGGGGGGTGCTGGTGAGGGGGTTCAAAATTTGTATGGGAAGAAAAAAGTCCTGCTTCTAAAAGCCTCTACATTTCCAAAATATGTGGAAATGTGAGGTAGATTATATTGTATTTTATATACATACCTTGCAGATTTAAATTAAGTATATAGAATCACATAAGTGGATGACTGCAGTTAGAGATGCAGGGAATTTAAAATCCGCCAGCAAAGTGAACGCGAAGTGGCCACTTCACGTTGGCACTTCACTACACGGAGTGCCACATAGGAAAGGCTCACTTTGCCTTGTTATTATTACTTCGCATTGTCATTCCACCTTAAACATGAAGTAAGGCGGAATGACAACAGCACTGGCAGCACCCCACCCACACAGACACCTGAATGAATGTGCATACCCAAAGTGCTACTGTCTTGTGTTCAGAAAACTCCCCAGTGCTGATGAAGTGAAATGAGAGTATAACAAGAAATGCGAAGTCTCCCAGAATTAATGGCGCACTCAGTCATGCATGCAGTGGTCAACACAGAGTCACCAGAATTAATGTGCATCCCCAAAATGCTACTGTCTTGTGTCCAGAAAATTCCCCAGTGCTGATCAAATGCTACTGCCTTGTGTCTAGAAAATTCCCCAGTGCTGACGAAGTGAAATGAGAGCGTAACAAGAAATGCAGTCTCCCAGAATTAATGGTGCACTGCAAACACACAGACAGATTAAGATTGCACTGTACACTCAAGGGATGCATATGAAAAGGCACAACAGCACCTAACCAGTGCTCACAAGTCACAAATCCAAATCTGGAAAGGAATTTATTTTGCCAGTTGGGTGATTAGTGCATGGCAGTAACAATCCACTGCCAGTAAAGATACCACAAAGCAGTATAAAAAAATCATGCAGGTGTGATGGATAACAGGTTCACACTGCTGCAATTACTCTGTGGCACAATAAAAGGTGTCTGATTTAATGGCACACATCACACACACACACTACAAGTAATGCGTAGCAAATTGAAAACCTTTAGTAATATAACCAAATGTTTTAAACAGACAAATTATACACTGCTGCACCACAACAATCAGCAAAAATGTCAAGAATTACTGAAAATATTACTGTGCACATTAACACAGTTATACAAGAAAAATATAACCAAAACAGAAAGTCTGCCTTTTTCTCCCAGTTAATGTACCCACACCACAAATACACCCCTCCCCAAAAGCACACTTCACAGTACACAGACTGACTGTTCTAAATTAACATTCAAAATCCACACACAACAATAAACACTCAATGATATGAGCACAGAAGGGTTTCCTACAATCGATGTACTAAATTTTGAGCTAAACAAATGACTCAAAAATGCATTTTAAACAGCTTTTAGAGGTTTTGAATCACAGAACTCTGAGAGCAAACTGTCTCCAGCTACCACTACACACACACTACCCAGGCCAGAACTGAGGCTGTGCAGAACAATTTAGAGCCCATGTGACCTGCAATCCCATGATTCATTGCAGAATTTCATTTGGAGCTCAATTACAATGCGAAGTGAAGCGAATTACATTGATTTCAATGTAGTTAGCCTTAAAATTGGTGGAGAAGTGGTTTGGGGAAGGTGGAATAATGCAAGATCATTGGTTTTAATGGACTTTGCATTCCTCATTATAAAGCGAAGTACTCCTCTTCACATTGTGGAGTACTCCACTGATTCCGCATTACTCCGTGAATCACTTTGCGGAGTGAATTGGGGCCACTTCGACCACCACTACTTACAGTACTGTAACTCACATGCTGTACAGGAAGGAACACGAATGCCTATGGCTGTACTTCCCCGATGAGCTGTAGCACAAAACTCCCCGACTTAAAAACACTCATTAATGAGTACAATGGTGGGGTGGTGAAGCCTGGAGAGATACTACAAAACAGGCTTACAATACATCCAAGTAACTAGTAAAAAATGAATGTTGTGATTTGTGACGTGATTGTGAATTGTGATTTGTGACTGCATTTGTGACCGTGATGATGAAGAATGCGATTTGTATCATGAGTGACTCGTGATGATGGTCCTGACTTAAAAACACATAGTAATGATAAAATGTTCATGCTGAATTATGCACCACACCAGTCCAGTACTCTGAAGGCAAGCCAAAGAAAAACTGTGACTTAAGTTACAGATGGAGACTGGGTCCTAAAGACATGGAAATGCTCAGACAGATTAAGATTGCACTGTGCACTAAAGAGATGCAGATGCAAAGGCATAACACCTAACCAGTGCTCACCATCAGAAATTCAAATCTGGAAAAGAATACCTTCGCCAGTCATGGTGGGCCTGGGGCAGTGTACTGCACTGCTGCAGTAACAGTCACTAGTACTAGTACCAGTAAAGATATCACAAAGAAGTACAAAAATCACACAGCTACAGTGGATAGCAGGTTCGCATTGCTGAAATTACTATGTGGCACAATCAAAGGTGTCTGATTTGATGACACGTGTGTCACACGCACTTCACGCACACACTAAGTAATGCGTAGCAAATTGAAAACTTCAGTAATATAACCACGTATTTTAAACAAACTAAAATTATGCACTGCTGCACCACAACAATCAGCAAAAAATGGCAAGAATTACTGAAAATATTACTGTGTGTACATTAATGCAGTTATACAAGAAAAATATCACCAAAACAGAAAGAACTGTCTTTTTCTCCAAGTTATCTACCTACACCACAGATACGCCCCTCCCCCAAAGCACACTTCCACTGTCTCTCAGTATACAGACTGAATGTTACACATTAACATTCAAAATTCATACACAAACAATAATCACTCGATGATATGAGCACAGGAGGGTTTCCTATAAAAAGGCTTTTTTAATAGCTTTTAGAAGGTTTGAATCACAGAGAGCTCCCAGAACAGACTGTCTCCTACGGCTTCCCACGCACATACCCCGAACTGAGGCTGTGCAGAACAATGTAGAGCCCATGTGACCTGAAATCCCATGAATCACTGCAAAATTTGTCTTTGGAGCTTAAAAACAAGGCGAAGTGAGGCAAAGTACATTGCTTTCAATGTACTTCACCTTAAGAATTGGTGGAGTAGTGGTTTGAAAGGCGGCAACACAAAGTAATTGTTTCTAATGGACTTTATGCTACCCATTATAACGCTAAGTACTCTACTCACATTGCGGAGCACTCTGAATCCGCTTTCACTTCGTGATTCACTTTGTGGAGCGAAGTGGGGCTACTTCATCCATCTCTAACTGCAATAGAAGTACAGAGTATATTATAAAATTAAAGGATATTAATAGTTGTTTTGTCTGACGTTCAAAGAAATATGCATACAAATTAATGGCGTGCAGGACAGTGTCAAAGAAATGAATTTGAACTGTTCTTTTATAGGATAATGAGACTATTAAGCACTTTAGAATAGTGATTGTTTTTTTTAAAGTCACATGACATATTGATTATGTATTTATTGAGCACCTGTTTGTAAAAATAATTCACTCTGAGGAAGCCTGGCAGTGTACCAGGTGAAACGTTAGTCTTTTTTCGCTAGCCACTACAGTGTTTGTGCAAGTCTGCTTCATAAAGAACATTTTTACTAAACAATTTGGTGTTCTGGTCATTCCTGCAACAGTGTGGGTGCTGTTCCACAACTCTGTGCTTAAGATTTAACTACAGGCAGGGTGGGGCAGTTGATTCTAAAGTGTGCTAGGAGGGGTAGGAGGAAACTGCATCTCATGGTGCATGTGGGTATGAATGATCTGGTGGGGGAGACGGTGGAAGTAGTGAGGGAGAGATTTGAGGAACTGGGTAGGCTGTATGGGGAACCAGGGGAATCAGTGGCCTTCTCAGAGGTGCTCCCGATACCCTGCGCTAGTACGGTGAAGAAAGTAAAGATTGGGGAGTTCAACACCTGGCTGAGGGAATGGTGTCGATCCAGGGGATATGGGTTGGTGGGGGGCTGGGACAGAATCTGGGACAATAATGAACTGTATGCAGGGAATAGGCTGCATTTGAGTGGGGAAGGGAATGGGGTACTAAAGCAGAAGGTAGGGGGAATACATAGCTATGAAGGTGGATTTAAACTAGGTATTGGGGGTGGCGAGCTGCAAGTGGACAGATTGTAGACAGGGATCCAAGAGAGGGGAGCCAAACAAGCTTACCCACCAGGATAGCAGGGAGGAACTTGGAGCAGTGGCACGAGGGGATTAGGAAGGTGAGAATTCAGGGAGGGGGAAGGCAGGGACAGGTTGGAGAGTGGTCTCACTGAATGCAAGAAGCCTTGGTAACAAATCAGCAGAATTACAGGCTCTTTTGGCGATTGGAAGGGAGGACATTGCGGCCATCACAGAAACATGGGCCACCCAGTACCAGGACTGGGATTTGATGATCCCAGGGTATAGGTTATTCAGGAAGGATAGGGCTAACAGAAATAGGGGGTGGCAAAATATGCACGGGTGGGGATTAGGTGCATAAGGGAGGAGGAGGAGGAAGGCAGAACAGAGGCCCTCTGGATGCAGCTTCAAGATTCAAAATGTAGGACATTGAGGATGGGGGTGGTGTACAGGCTGCCAGCCCAAGAAGAGGATCTGGATATGGAGTTAGCTGAGCAAATCAGAAGGGTCTGTAGGAAAGGGAACACTGTGGTGGTGAGGGACTTCAACCTACCGTGGGTGGAGTGGAGCACCCCAACCACCAAGAGTGCAAGGGAGCAGGTTTTGCTGGTATACTGTGTACAGAGTGACTGTGACTGAGTGCTTACAAAAAGAGTGATTCAATCATGGCGCCTGTGTACAGGGCTACCTGGCAGGGTAGTGAGTAGATACCAGGGTGACGGGTAGGAAGAATGGATGTATGCGTATACACGCACGAGGGGAGGAAAGGGAGGGAAGGTATGTTGGAGGGGTGTGGTGGGTAATTCACGAACTGGATCACTAGCGTGATGGGTGGGTGATCACTTGGGAGGTGCAGGGTACAGGGTTTGGTCTGCCAGCAGCATTTTTGCTGGCAGGTAGCTTTGTATTTTTCCAGTTTTCATCCCTCAACATGCATCCCCTGGAGTTAAGAATCCATTAGTAGAGGGGTGTTAGCAACTCCTATGGGGGGTGGAACCTCCTGCATTAAAAACACCCATAGGTCTCAGGTGCCCTTCTCTTCACCACGAGTGTGCATTGCTGAAATTCATTTTGGTGATATACACTGCCTGAACGGTGACCACTATTCTGTGATCACCATTATGACATGGAACCGGTTTCACTAGAGGCATTTCGGGACAGCTTCCTGGTGCAGTTGGTCAGTGAGTCAACTAGACTGGATAGGACTCTGGACCTGGTTCTATCAAATGATGGGGAGGCTGTAAGGGATCTGGAGGTGGAAGACCCTCTGACTGAGAGTGACCACCATACGGTATGGTTCATGCTCAACATGGGCAGGGAAACAGGAGGTACAGGTATCAAAGTAATAGGCTTTAAGAGGGTGGATTTTAAAAGGACGGGAGAAATTTTGGGCAGGAATCTAGCAGAAATTCAACTGCACATAGTTGCTAGCCAAAAATGGGATAATATTAAGAAAGAGCTGGTGGAGGTGACTGTGACATGTACAACAACAAGGAGTAAGAAGAGACAGGCAAAACAAAAAAAAACAGCTGGCTAATGCACGCAGTCATGGAAGGGGTGAGGGCCAAAAAAAAGGCATTTCAGAGACTCAAGAAACAGAGGTGTGGGAGGGGATAGCAGGGAGGTGTATATGAAGAAGTCCAGGGAGGTTACCAGGCTGGTCAGAGCAGCCAAGGCTTCCAAGGAACTGAGAATAGCACAAGGTATAAAAGAAAGAAAAGGACTTCTTCAGATACATCAGTGAAAGATGGAAAAATAAAGATCAGATTGTGAGGATTAGGAAAGATGGCGGCTGGGTGGAGAAGGAGGAGGACCAGGCAGCGGCACTGAATGAGCACTTCTGCTCTGTGTTCATGAGGGAGAAAGGGGGGAAGATACCACCTGGGAGAGGAGGAGGGCGGGGGGGGCTGACTGATACAGGGCCTACAGAGGATAGGATGCTGAAAGGATTAAGGGCTCTGAGGAAGAATAAGGCACCAGGTCCAGATGGCATTCACCCTAGGGTACTTAGGGAACTAGCGGAGATCCTGGCAGAACCGCTGACTGACCTGTTCAATACATCCTTGGACACTGTATGCATATCACAGGACTGGAAGAATGTCCATGTGGTACCCATTCATAAAAGTGGACCTAAGGATGAACCAGGGGAACTTCAGACCAGTAAGCCTCACATTAATTGTGGGGAAACTCATGGAGACAATCCTAAAAGAGAGGCTGGTGACCTTTTTGTAGATCAATGATCTCTGGGACGGTTAGCAGCATGTGTTTGTCTCGGGAAGATCCTGCCAGAAAAGCCTGATTGAGTATTACAACTGGGTGACAAGGGAACTGGACAAAAGCCTTGCGGTGCATGTCCTGTATTTGGATTTCAGCAAGGCCTCTGATTCTGTGCCGCATGGGAGGCTGGGGTAGAAACTGGAATATATAAGGGCGGGAACAAAAATGGTAAGTTGGATCACCAATTGGTTGAAGGGAAGGCAGCAAAGGGTGGTGGTGGTGGGGGAACTCTCATCACCAAGGGATGTGTTGAGTGAGGTACCGCAGGGATCAGTATTGGGACCGGTGTTGTTTGGGATATTCATAGCTGATATCTCCCATGGGATCTGGAGTAAGATCAGTCTCTTCACAGACAACAAAAAAGATGGACGCCATGGTAGATGACATTGAAGGGTGGAGGGGGCTGCAGAAGGACCTGATCAAACTACATGAGTGGTCAGATGCATAGCAGATGGGGTTTAATGCCAAAAATTGCAAGGTCTTGCACTTCAGGGCTAACAACCAGGGGAGGTGTTATTGGCTGGGGGGTGTACAGCTAGAAGGAGGAAAAAGATCTAGGGGTGCTTGTAATGGGGAGTATGAACAACTCAGCTCAGTGCAGGAAGACAGCAGCAAAAGCCAGCAGGATGCTGGGGAGTATAGCGAGGGGGATCTCCTCCAGAAATAGGGAGGGAATCCTGCTCCTCTATAGGTCACTGGTCAGGCCACACCTGGATTACTGCGTGCAGTACTGGTGCCCATTCCTGAAGAAGGACGTCAGGTTGTTGGAAGGTGTACAGCGGAGGGCAACAAAGATGATCTAGGGATTGGAGGGATACTCGTATGAGGGGAGGCTGGGCAAGCTGAACATGTATTGCCTGGAGGAGAGGAGGGATGGGGGGACATGATTGAAACCTTTAAATATTTAAAGGGGATTAACAAGGCTAGTAAAGAAGGGATTTTCCAGATTAGAAGGGGGAGGGTCACGAGGGGCATCACATGAGACTGGAGGGGAAGATTCAAGAGGGAAATCAGGATACATTATTTCACTGAGAGGGTGATGGATAAGTGGACTACTCTGCCAGAAGAGGTAGTTTCCTGAAACATTTAGACAGTTTTAAGAGGGAATGGGATAGAGTGAGGGGGTAATTGTGAGGAGGGGAGGGGAGGGGTTGGTGGGGCAGCTGCAAGTTGAGGGGCTGGCTGCATAATCGAGCAGACTCGATAGACCATGAGGACTGTTTCTGTTGGTGTTTCCATTTGCTCGTATGCTAAATTCTTAAAAGCAAAACAAAAGTGCTAATTAAATCTTAAAACCAAGAAATCTGCTTTTATGCTTAAAAGAAAAAAAATATTTTCCTGGTCATCTCTTTGCCCATATATGGCAGATGAGTTTTGCTTAAAAATAAGAGACTCTAGGGTTCCTTTAAGATGGAATATCAGTGGACACTTTCTAAGTTGTAGTCAGAGATAAAGGGGACCTCTGCATTTTTATGTTTGCTTGCACACATGTGCAAGAAACATAGTGCCACCATACAAATTTTCACAGGTGTGCTACTCAGCTTCCAACGCCCTGCTCCCTTTTGCAGGTGCTGTCTCACCGCACCAATAAATGTAGGAGCTGTCTATGACAGCAGTTCAGATGCAGTGGCGTACAGTTGAAAGTGAAAAACTGCTGCAATCATCGGTGGTAAAGTGTAGGCAATTTGCATACTGCCATCTGCAGTATGCAAATTGCCTACACATCACACTGCATCAGAACTGTCATAAACAGTTCTCCTCCCCCACCCTGAACACCTACAGTATGTAGCACATTGGGAGCCCACCCCAGTGTGCTCATGCACCACCCTATCCGCACACCATATGGCCGACGAGGGTGCTCAACCCCCCGTTGGCTCCGCTGGCCCCCCAAAACAGATTTCTAGGTGCCACACTGGGAGCCCAACCCAGCGTGGCAAAGTCTGTATGATGACGGGGGTGTCCAATCCCCCGTCGGCTCCACTGAACCCCCCCCAGCAAAAAAAATGACTTCCAGTTGCCAGGCTGGGAAAGCACCCCAGCGTGGCAAATATCTGTATGGCCTATGGGGGTGCCCAATCCTCCATCAGCACCACTACCCCCCCAAAAAAATAAACTTCCAGCTGCCAAGCTGGGAGCCCACCCAGCATGGCAAAAGTCCTGCATTGTCTTCTAAAGTAAAAAAAGGCCTCATTGACTGTCTTGCCCCTCCCCAAACCACGCCCACCCTCTGTGCACCCACCTCCCACCCCCACCCCATACTTACCTCCGGAGCCCAGCATAACGATCTTCAGTGGACCGGGAACACGCCTGCACTCTTCAAAGCCGATCATGAAGCTGAAGAAATACCGGTAAGCTGTATAATGGCATAAATGGTTTTTTTAAACTTTGGTGCATATCTCGGCTACTTTGGGGAATTTTTTCTACCAAGTTTTCAAAGTGGGGTTATTGGGACCCCACCTCATGAACTCAGTCACTGTCATTTTGTTATTCGATCTGGAAAGGTGATTTCTTGGTCACTGCGCAGAACCACCTTTCGGGACTGAGTAACAAAATGACAGTGTCACAGTTCATGAGGTAGGCCCCACAAAACCCTATATTAAAAATTTGGTTAAACAATTCCCAAAAATGACTGTTCTACTAGCATGCGTTGTGCAGTTCTTACGCACGCTCATAACTTTGCAAATGTTTAATATTTTCACTCCAGATTTTCAACATTGCTATTTTACCACACCTGCTTATGAACAATACAGCTGTCATTTTTCACATCTCTCCCAAAATGTGTTTTTGCGCACACAGTGCACAATGGCGCAGTCAGTGTGCCAAATCAATGTTTGGGACAGATGAAGAAAATCACAATGACACTGTTCATGAGCAGAGGTCTTAAAATGGTTATGTTGAAAATTTGGTGACAAAAGTCCATAAAATGACTGTGTTACGAGTGTGCATTGCGCAGATTCCACGCACCCTCATAAGTTCACGAATTTGTAATATTTTCAGTCCAGATTTTCTACAGTGGCATTTTTCCACACCTCCTTATGAACAGCGCAGCTGTCATTTTTCACACCCTGGCCAAAATGTGTTTTCACACTTCCGGTGCAGAAATGCGTGGTCGCTCTGCGAAATCAGTGTTTGGGACAGAGTACTAAAATCACAGTAACACTGTGTATGAGCAGAGGTCCTAAAATGTCTGTGTTGACAATCTGTTGTAAACAATCCTCAAACTAACTACATTACAGGTGTGCATTGCGCAATTTCTACTCACGCTCGTGACTTCACCCGGTTTTTTATATTTTCACTCCAGATTTTCAACATTGCCATTTTTACACCTCCTCATGGAAAGTACAGCTGTAATTTTCCACATCCTGCTCGAAATGTGTTTTCGCACCTGAGGTGCCAAATGGCGTAGTCGCAATACAGTGCCGGTCTGAAAATTTTACAGATGATAAATAGTGTCATATTGAATAAGATTACCAAGTTTTATGGATGCAAGTAAAAGAGATTAAAAGTTATGTATAAAAGTATTTTAAATAGCAGCCTTTATCGATAAGTAGACAAATCTAGTCTCTTATGATAGCTGACATCCTGATGAGTTTAAAGAAGTAATTTTTAAGTGTGTAACTTGTTTTTTGGAAGAGAAAAAAATGTCTAAAAGTTTTTTTTACAGTTTAAAATTTATTGCTTTTTCACAGAACAAAGAAAAAACATTTGTAAATAGAATTAATGTTTAAGAGACTTTAATAACAGATTTTTTTATTCAAATCTTATATTTTTCTGTAGCTTAAAATATTTAGAGATAAACTATCACTTTGTTTTAAGAAGTTTTATTAAAATTATAAAGTTATAACCTTTAATAGTCTAACTTGGGAAATATTAGTCCTATGACTATGGGAAACATACCAAACACTCCACTTCATGAGAGAAGTTCAATTATGTAAGTTTAAAATTTAAATTAATTGTCATTAAGAAGTTATAAGAGAAAATTGGTTTCAAGTCTGAAAGTGGATTTGGAGCTAGTGGGCAGTCCTTGCAGGGGCATGACCAATGTCACCATCTGCCATCTGCAAGGATCAATCAAAGTTGGGCGATGATGTCACCCAAGATAGATTAATCTATGTAAATTCTGCTGGCCCAGCCTCAGTCTTGCCTGAAACACTGTACAGTGAGGAGCTCTGTCAGTCTAAATAAGAATTCTAATGGCTTCATAACTTTTGCTAGGCTGGAAAGCCTTGGCCCACGCCTATATTTGGAATGCTTTTTATTTATTCATTTGTCCAAGTCAGATTTACAACCTTTGAGCCAGGGACTCATTTACAAAGGCACCTCGTTGCAGGGAGGACAAGACAATAGAACATTGTGCAGATACAACATTGGGCAACATTACAGGTGCAGCCATTGAACACAGAATACACTTAGTTAAATGTTGGTATAAAATACAGGTTTACAGTTAAAGATGTACAATTTCTCTGGAGTTGCAGTGGAATACATCCTTGTATAAACCTAAGGGGGTAGGTAAAAAGGGGTAGGGGGAAAGATGGATCGGCAGTCCAGGGGACATTGTCGAGATTAGGGGGCCCAGGCTGGGAAAGGTCCTGCAGTAGGATTGGGGGGGCAGGGTTAGTTGCACCTACAGCAGCGGACATTAAAGAGATAGTTCCGGAGAGCGGTTTTGAAGGGACCAAGTTTGGCAGTGTTGGTGATGCAGGTAGGGAGGGAGTTGAACCAGGCGGGGGCTCGATAAAAGAAGGGCCTCTGGGTGAGGGAGGTCTTGGTTCTGGGCACTTTGAAGGTGACTTTAACAGAGCTGTGGGTGGAAACTGATGAGAATGACCATGATAGGGAGGCAGAGACTTGGGGGGGGGGTCCAAGCAGGGATTTCTTAGGAAGAAGGCAGGTCTGATATTGCAGACATTCCTCGAAGTTGAGCAGATTGGCGGAGGTATAGAGCAGGCAGGTGTGGTTGCAGCTGGAGGCTCTGGTCAGGAGCCTACAGGCCTTATTGATGGAGAGCTGGATTTTAGAGAGGGCAGTGTTATCTGCAGCAGCAGCATACATGGGCAAGCCGTAGTCCACTAGGGACAGGACAGAGGAGGTGATGGCCAGCTAAAGGGCAGCGAGGGGCAGGCAATCCCTAAGGCAGTAAAGTAGGCCAATCCGAGAGTTTATGGTGGAAGAAAGAGCGTTGACGTGGGTGTGGCTGGTGAGGTCAGTATAGAAAGTGATGCCTAGGTATTTGTATGTGGGCACTTGCTCTAATGGGAGCTGAGAGTTGGGGGTAATCAGGAGGGGGGCACTTCTAGCTTTATTTTGGTGGTGAGAGAAGAGCATTGATTTGGTTTTCTTAAGGTTTATAACTAGTCTGTGATCAAGAAACCACCTTTCTGTTTAGTTGTGGGCAAGTTGAAGGGATGATTGGAGAATGGAGGAATCTGGGTGTGAGGCAAAGAGAACCGCATCATCCACATAGAGGAGCATCTTGTTATTGCAGGAGCTGGGGAGAGTGTTGAGGTAGAGACTGAGGAGAATGGGGCCCAGGATTGAGCCCTCCGGGACCCCAGAGATAACGGGTCAAATGTTGGAGAGGGAGCCATTGATCTTTACACGCTGGGACCTAGCAGAGAAATAGCTGGAAAACCAGGTAAGGGGACCAGCAGAGAAACTGAGTTGGTGGAGAGAGTCGAGTAGGAGAGAGTGACAGACAGTGTCAAAGGCCTTAAAGAGGTCAATGAACACTGCACTGGCCAGGTTGCCAGAGTCAAGAGCAGAGTGCAGGTATTGGGAGAACTCCAGGAGAGCAGTGGTTGTGGATAAAAGGAGTTTGGTGTCCTATGATTTAAGTGCAGATGAATTAACATGAAGAAGTGAGTCCAGTTATTAAGACAACTTTGCTATTAACAAGAAATGATCCTGTAATACAAGTTGTTGCTACCGAACTGCTAAAATCTTGCTTTCTGTTTTTTCCCACCAAATCCTAATAAGTGACTTTTTGATCATTCATAACATCAAGCAAGCAGGATCCAGCCTGCTTTGCTTCATTGATGTCAGAAGATTTTACAGTTCCAGATTCAAGGGGGAGAAGACAGAAAACAACAAGCTGACTGCTAAAGAGACGCTCTCATTCAAAGCAAGCCCCTCCAAGATTCCTAAATTAAAAGGCGTAAAAAGAACTACTTCTACAATAACTAGAAATTTAAGTATTATTAGTTTTTATTCCAATGTTAATACCTTAATTTGGTATTTGGGGTGGTAACATAGTAAACTTTTAACTACAAAAGCATGGGCATATAGTTAAGATAAAATCTAGACAAAAAAAAAACATTTTGCATGCTATAAAGTTCTGTAATAAGTTTTACACAAAAATATACTCTGAGACATTGATGTGATGGGTTTCCATGTTCTAATACATGAAGGTTATGTTAAATACTTAGTATGCTGAAAGCATAGTACAGTATATAGCCACTGCCATTTATCATGTTCAATATTGCTTATTCATTTACATTGTTTATTTGCTAAAATTTGTTTTGTTTTATCTCTTTGTGGTTTGTTTGAATTTCTGAAACCTGTGTTGTTTACATTATTTTTCTTATGCTTGATATTTATGCAAATTAGGGATATTTAGATTTGTACATATGTGAATAAAATATATTTAATTTTCATGTTCCTAAGTATGGTAGAAGCATCTTTGCCATTATCGTGAACCTGGAAAACAGGGGTAATATCATATTTGAATTTAATAATTATTTTTGGTAATTTGAATAATATTTTTGGGTAAGGCCCAATATAAAAGTGATGTTATACCTGTTGTTCTGACACCACCTGGCACTTTTCAGCCTTTACAGTGAGTCCTTCCCTCTGTATACTGCCCAACATTTTCTTCAGATGGGACAGGTGTTCCTTCTGGCTGGTACTGAAGATGGCAATATCATCCAGATAAGCCACTGATTACTCTTCAGTACCATGTAACACCTGGTTGACCAACCTTCGGAACTCAAATAATCCTATTGGAGTGATGAAGGCAGATCTCTCCCTAGCTCTGGCAGTTAACTCCACCTGCCAATACCCTTTTGTCAAGTCAATGCTGGTAAGGTATGTCACCCCTCCCAACTTGACCAGTAGTTCATCCGTCCATGGCATTGGGTGGGCGTCAGACTTTGTGACTGTGTTGAGTCCACGATAGTCCACACAAAAGTGAATAGAGCCATCTGGCTTGGGAATCAGGACTATGGGTGAGGCCCAGGGACTGTAGGATTTCTGGATTATCCCTAAATCCAGCATTTCTTCCACCTCCCTCCTAGTGTCCTTTAGGACAGCCTCAGACACCCGGTAGGCTGTCCGCCATATGGGCAGTTATGTTCCCATGTCTACAACATGTGTCACTAAGGGAGTTCATCCAGGCTTGGCCGTAAACAAAGGGGCAAAGTCCTCTAAAACTTCCCTCACTTCCTGGGACTGTTCTGGGGTCAACTGGGGCATCAGTTTGATTGCCTCCACAGAGGACTCTCACTTGCTTTCCTCCAGCAAGTCCAGTAGGGGGTCTTCATCATCTGTCCCCTCCCCAGGACTACACACTGCAAATGCCATGCCAGCCCTATTTGTATACAGCTTCATCATGTTGACATTGTACATCCTCTGGCTATGTCTCCTGTCAGGCAGTTCCACGATACAGTTTACATCATTTACCTGTCGGACTACCTTGTAGGGCTCCACCCACTTGGCCTGCAGCTTGTCCTTCTGGACTGGGATTAGGATCATGACTTCCTGACCTACACTGTATAAGTGAGCTCTGGCTCTGCAGTCATACCAGACCTTTTGCTTCTGTTGGGCAGCTGACAGGTTGCTCTGGGTCACTCCCATAAGCTTCTTCAGCTTCTCCCTAAACTCCACTCCACTCCACTATGGGAGATCCCTGGGTGGCGTGCTTTCCTTCTCAGTCTTCCTGGATCAAGTCTAGGGGCCCATGTACCCTATGTCCATATAAGAGCTCAAAGGAGGAGAACCCTGTCGACTCTTGAGGCACCTCCCTGTATGCAAACAACAGGTGGGGAAGGTATTTCTTCCAGTTCCCTCCCATGCTGTTCAGCAAATGCTTGGAGCATCGATTTTAGGGTATCATTAAACCTTTCCACAAGCCCACTGACTTGTGGGTGATAAGGTGTCATGTGTCTCTGCACCACTCCACACTTCTCCCACAAACACTTCAGCAGATCTGACATGAAGATACCCCATTGATCAGTGATAACCTGCTGCAGAAACTCAACACAAGAGAAAATCCCTAGCAAGGTGTCTGCCACTTTGTCTGTCCTAAGTGAGGAGAGGGTGACTGCCTCTGGGTATCGGGTGGCATAATTGATGCCCATCAGGATAAACATCATCCCAGAGGAGCTTGATGTACTCAGAAAAGGTCCCACAATATCCATTCCTACCATCTGGAATGGCTCCTCCACAATGGGCAAGGGAATTAGGGCAGTTTTGGTTTTACTGCCTGCTTTACCTATTTGTTGGCACTGGTGACAAGACCTGCAATATTCCTTCACCTGCTGGGTGAAGCTGGGCCAATAGAAATTCTGGGCCAATCACTGCATGGTACACACAATTCTCAGATGTCCAGACATGGGGATATCATGAGCGATCTTAAGCAACCATTCATGGTGCCCCTTGGAAATGACAAGCTGCCTGCCCATCACACCTCCCTCTGTCCTCACATCCTGCGTATAGATCAGTCCATTGTCCCAAGATACCCTATGTCTTATGTCACCTCCTGGTGTTTCATCAGATTCTGCACAAGCCCTCAGCCTCTCCAACTAGGCTCAGTTCTCAAAGCAGCTGCAAAATCTTCACATTTTCCCAAGGCATGGGACATGTCCCCTTCAGTTCCTAAACTGGAGTCCATAGCTCTAGCATCAGGGCATTCAGGGTCACTGCCATCCTTAACCTTCTGGCCATTTGTTACCCCTCCCTCCATGGAGTAATCTTCTGTAGCTGTCTTGTGAATGGCTACCTGGGGAAGTCCTACCTCCCTTTTGCTACCCTTCATTTCAGGAGACATAGGCTGGGGAACCAGCCTCCCATTTTTTTTCACAGGAGCTTCTGTGGGGTTCTGGGAACTACAATCAGCCTTTGCCATCTGACTGTGGGTAACTGCATACACCACCTCCTTCTGGAGATTATTCCGTATTATCAAATCCAGGGCGATATTGTCTGTCGCTGCCACTTCTTGCACCATCTCTCCTGTCTCACTCCAGTCCAAGAGAACACTAGCAAGTGGTAGAGTGTTTTCCTTCCCAGTGAATCCCTTCACCGTTACAAACTGATTAGGTATTAGCTCTTCAGATCTAACCAAATCCCCTTTTACTAAGGTAAGACACACTCTGTGTCCCTTAACCCATGGGTCTACACCCTATTTACAGTAACTGGGTGCATGTGCTCCCTCATGTTTACAGGCATGTTCTCCGGGACACACAAACAACCCAACTCTGTCTGAGCACCACTTTGTCCACTCTATGCCTTTTTAGGACACTGTCTAGCAAGATGCCCTGGCTGTTTACAAAACCAGCAGTCGTCATTTCTTTTATCTGAGTAATCCCTTTTTTATAACTAGGGGCTTCCACCTTTCTGCAGAGGTTGTGGGGGGTTTAGCTGCCCTGAAGGCATGCTTTCCCCTTTTGGCCCTGCCACACCAGCCCCACTTTGCTTCAGAGCAGGCCTGCTCCTAGCATAGCGGTCTGAGAGCTCAGCAGTTTGCTGTGCTGTTTTTGGATCTCAGTCCTCTTGCCAGGTGTTCAACTCTGCTGTGCAAGCCCAAAAGAACTGCACTAGTAACATGACCTCTTCAATTGTTTCCACAGAATTTGCTTCTACTCCCTCCCACCAGTGTTTCAAAAACTGACGTTGCTTTGTGGCAAGTTCCTCATGGCTTATGTCAGGGCTTCTTCTGATCTTACAGAACTTAACCCAGTATGCTTCAGGAGCTAACTCATACTTTTTAAGCAAAGCAGTTTTAAGTTTCTTGTAATTTCTACTGTCCTGATTGTCCATTTGGCCTAGCACTTTACACCCTTTACCAGTAAGTAGCGGGGACAGCCGAAAGCTCTAGGATTCCCTGGGTATTTTTGCCTAGATACAGACGTTTTCAAATGAATTCAAAACTGCATCCATATCCTCCCCCTCTTTAAAGTCAGCTACTAATTTTGAATTTAACTTATACCCCAGGCCTGGAGTTTCAGGTTCACCCCTGCCACTTACCTCCTCTAGCCCTGGTCATTGGAGTCTTAGCTTCACCAGGTCAAACTCTCTCTGTTGCTGCTTCTCTCATTCCTGCAACTCCAGTTCAAACATCTGCTCAAACTCCCTCTGCTGCTGGGCTTCAAACTTCTTCTGCTCAAATGTCAGCTCCAGTTCCCTTTCTCACCGCTTTCCTGCAAGCTTCAATTTTCTCAACTCCAGCTGCAGCCTGATCCCATCTAGACCCAGCTCTGTGGTGACCTTCCCTGCTGCTGTAGCTCTGGATTCCTTCTGGTCTTGCTGTCCTCCTCCATGGGACTAGACTCTACGATGGACCCTGGCACCCCCACACCCAGGCTCTGGTCCTTTTCAGTCACTGGCAGTGACTTGAGGTTCTGGGCAGCCACTAGCTCATTGGCTGCCACAAGAACCTCCAGAAGGTGATTTTTAGTTCACCCCCATCATACTGGATCCCCTCTTTCCTGACACAACTACCTTAGGTAGTCTGCAGTGTATTCATTATAGTTGGATGCCATTTTCTTTCCTAACTATTACTACACTAGCTTACACCAAAAAAAAAAAAAAAAGAAAATGGGTAGGGAACTTTATACTGTAACCAAATTATTTTCCAGATCTCTGCCTTGATTGTGGGTAGATTGCTTTCAGTTTATGAATCTGATACACTGGCCTTGAATCCAACTGCTATGCCTGTGCCACCAGTATTTTTTGAATCTCACTGCTGTCAGATCTCTTGGATCCCACCTCCATGCACCAGATCTGTCATGAACCCACTCCTGAGGGTCAGGTCCACTGAGCTCACATTGCCCACCCCTAAGTGAAATCCATGACAGGGAGGGGGAAAACAGGGGATACCTTCTTCGAGTTCCTCCACAGCGCTCACTGGCTTCACAACTGAACACTCACCACGAAGTCCCAGGGTCCCCTCTTTACTCTGGATTGGGCTACAATTCCAGTCTCAAGTCTTGTAGCCAAATATGAACCCTTCTTGGTTGTTACATAAAGGGGGAAGATCCAGGCATTACAACCTCTTTGAGGTAGCATTGTAATCATGATTCTGCCTTCTCCCACAAGGCATGCAATAACCTGGTTCAAATCTCACCAGACTCTTCCTTGAGACTTTGGTATTCCCCCTATCTTAGCCAGACTTTCCCTTTTCAGACCCTTTGTTTGATTTGGTAGCTTATGATGGCCCCCTTAGCAATAACAGTTTAGTCATAGATTAATACTGAACCTCCCTCAATCGCACACACAATATAAGAAAATCTCACTCAGGCTGGTTTTCTTAAAAACAAAATGTTTTTACTAAATAGTTACTAATCATACAGTTACAACTAAAAAGGTTTGAATAATCTTTTTGGTCACAGCATAACAAAAAGAAGTGGAATTGTACAAAAAAAACCACACTATGACAGTTATCTAAAGTTCTACCTTAGTTTGTAGTGAATTGAAGTCTGTAAAGCGTAAATGCAGTCTCTAGTTCTTAGTCTCTGTACTATGGCAGTTTTGCTTCTCTTGTGGTCAGGAGAGAGTTCAGATGAAAAGTGTGCTTGAAGATGCTCCAGGAAAATGAGAGAGAGAGTCCCTGGTTGTCAGGCTTTTTATATAGTGTCAAAAATCTCTAGTCTGTCCTAACTTTTAGGTCAGTAGATGTCACTTTTGTGCTTTCTCAAAATTGTCTTATGATGTCTCACTGTCTTACTGGAAATATAATTTGACACCTGTATGAGACTTCACACAGGTCTGCCAGAAAGGATGTTCTGTCCTTTCACCTCATAAGATGCAATACACTATAATAGTTTCCTGGAACCAAAGCATCCTGCCTCTGAAATTTATTTTCATTTATTTATTTAAACATTTGTTGACTAGGTGAATGTAATGAGCCAAGGCCTGTTTACATACATGACCCAGGGCTTTTTAAATAGCCAAAAGATGTTTACAATAAACATACATAGAAGACATACAGCAATACAAATTATACAAAACATTTACAAATAGGGTGGTCTCTCTAGTATAAACATTCACCCCATCAGCACATAACTATGAAGGGCCAAATAAAACCTAGCCACAATGGATGACATCACTTGTGTGAAAATCAATAAAAAAGAAAAATAAAGCATTTATAAAGGCTAAGAAAAGTGGCAGCAGTAAATGCTGGGACATATACAAAAAGCTTCTTAAACAATCCAAAAAGAACATAACAATGCTAAACAGAAACAGGAGTTTATGCTTGCATGTAAGGTTCTAGATAGCTATAAATCTTTTTATACTTATATTAATAATAGGAGGGGTGAAAGCAAATCCATAGGACCCCTCAAAGATTCTGATGGTAATATGGTGACAGATTATTCTACAATGGCTGAACAATATAATATTTTTTTTTTACATCTGTCTTCAACAAAAAGACCTATTCTAGAAAAGACCATCTCAACCAGACACCGAACACAGGCCTTAGCATAAATAGTGAGGATGTTCTTAAAAGACTTCGGAAGCTAGATCAAGATAAATCATAGGGACCAGATGGGTTGTACCCTAAAGGTATTAAGGAGTTGTCAGAGTTTTTTGTTGGTCCAATTACAGCTATCTATCAAAAATCACTAGAGGAAGGGTTAGTTCTGGAGGCTTGGAGACAGGCAGATGTAGTATCCATTCATAAAAAAGGCATCAAGCATGAGGTGGAAAATTATAGGCCCATCGGTCTGACAGCAGTCCTAGGCAAGATCCTGGAAGGCATTGTCAGTGGCTCAGTAGGTAGCACACTCACCTCTGAGGCCAGGAGATCAGAGGGCTGTGGGTTCAGTTCCCATATCTGGCACTTGGGTTAATATCCCAGTACTGACACTGTAATGCAGCATGAGAGGGGTGCTGCACTTCTGAGGTGCAGTCTTTCGGATGAGACGTTAAACTGAGTTCCCATCTGCCAGGATTGGTGATAGTTCAGGTGGATGTTAAAGATCCCATGGCACTTATCGAAAAGAGTAGGGGAAGTTTATTGAAAAGAATCACAACATCACAAAAGGAAAAATAATGTAACAGCATTATACAGTTGTACAAAAAATAAATCCATAAGTAAGAAAACAATCAACATAACATATTTCAAAAGAAAAAAAATGCTTCCATAAAGAATCTACTTTAGCTGTAGGGAACTTATTAATATCCTTAGTTTTAACAGATAATAAGCCATCCTCAATTTGTGAAAATATGGTACTATGTAAAACTATCTGTTGTTGCAATACAAAATGGCACCGAGCCTGCCATGAAAAATATTGAACAAAAAGAAAAAAACATTCAAAGTACTTTTGTGGTAAGACCTCCAGATCCCTGTATAATCCCCTAAAACAATGGTTTGGTACGAAATATGGTTCAAAAAGGGCAAATTCCAATGTGCGGCAGCATCCTGCCAAAAAGATTTACTATGGGGACAATTAACAAAAAAATTCATCATAGTTTCTTCACTGTTAATACAGGTAGGTCTCAAACAAAATCTTTCAGTCAATGGCTTATATTTTAAATTCCTCAACTCCCAGTCTCCCTGAATAGAAAGCATACAATATCCCAAATATGTGGGAATTCTAAAGTCCACTAATTTACATAAGGAAAACATAATTTTGGTAGTCACACATTCAGAAACAATAAAACACATTTCTGTACATCATACACAATAAAGTTATAACATGATTTTCTATTGAAAGTTAGTAATGTAGGAAAAGAGACCTTCCATTGTTGCATCTTTTTTAAGGTGGAAAAGCCATATGTCGGTAAGAGATCTGCTAATAGAATTTTAGGTGGTAATAATGACCATTTATCAAAGTATCGTGACCAAAGAAATTGAGACCACAACTGCCAAGACAGAGTGGCAGGGGTCCATAAATAAGTAAAGGAGCCAAAAAAAAACAGGGAGTGATAGAAAACAATAGGGTTGATCATAGCCAATCCTCCTTTATTAATGGGCAAATAGGTAATGTCTCGACATACAGGATTCAGTCTATTGCCCCAAAGCATCTGAAAAAAGAGGCTAAAAATTCTAGTTTCCAGATGCAATGGAGGGGAGAAACATAACATAAAAACCAAAAAACAGGGATCAAAAATTGTTTAATAATCATAATTCATTTCTGTTTCCCAAATTTCCACCCCTTCCATCTGTGAATCTTATTTTCTCCTATATGTAGCTGTTTTTCCCAATTGTAGGTTGCCAGATCACCTGGACCAAACCAAACACCCACAATTTTATGAGGGGAAGAAACCATCAGAATTCCAAGGGTATCTAAAGAAACTGGGTGGGTAGAGTCTAAAGAAAAAATAAAACTTTTCTCCATATTAAGCCGAGCTTCAGACAAAGCTCCAAAATGGGAAAAAATCTGTAGAGCTTTTGATAAAGAGGGAACATCCTGGACTAACAAAGTAACATCATCTGCATAAGCAGTAATTTTCTCATGAGGTAAAAAAGGGGAAGGAGCCACATCTAAAATAATATTATCCCAAAGTATTTGTCGTATCACTGGGTCTAAAACAAAAGAATATAAAAGAGGACTTAAGGGACAGCCTTGCCTCACCCCAGTAGTGAGGGGAATATCAGTGCCAAAGAGTCCATTAACCATTGGTACAATAGTTGCTCCAGCATAAAGGGAGGAAATCCAAAACACTAAAGGCTTGGGAATACCATAATTAAGTAAAGGGGAAAAAAGATAATCATGTCGTACTTTATCAAAGGCTTTGGCTTGATCCAAAGCTACTACAAACCCAGAGAGATGTTGTGTATGGCTAACTTCAAATAAATCCCGTAAAAGATATAAATTATGTTGTATACGTCTTTTAGGGATGGCACAGGTCTGAGCAGGATGTATAAGTAGATCAGCAACTGGTAATAATCTATTATTAAGAATTTTGGCTAGAATTTTTTAATCACTATTTAATAAACTCAATGGCCTCCAATTAGCTAACAGGGCTTTATCCTCTGATTTAAATAAAAAATATAGCAAAGATGTGTTAAACCCAAAATAAGAAGAGGAGGAAGTCAACATAGAGTTGAAAACCATAGGCAAAAAATAAATCATATGAGGCAAAAACCTTTTATAAAAGTCATTGGGAATACCGTCCAACCCGGGAGAAGTACCCATACTTAATTGAGATATGGCAACTTCAACTTCCTTGGATGATATAGGTTGTACTAGTGTCTTTACCATGGACATAGGGACCTGGGGCAATGGTGCAGTAAACCCGGATAATACAGGAGAGAAACTATCCAAAGTGGGGTGAAATGTGGCGCTAACAAATTGTTGCACTACTGCTAACATTTCTAAATCTGTACTTACTACAATGCCAGTAGTAGAGGTAAGATGAGTCATGAGAGTATTATCTGGCCTCTGTTTGCAGGCTGCAAATGGGTCCGATGCAGGTGTTTTCTGTGTGCTAAATTTAAATTCCATTTCTAAGGATTTGGCCCTGTCATATTGATAGGCCTTCATCTGTTTCTTGAATTCCAAAATTTGAGAAGTAAATCCTTGCTTATCACGTGGAGGAAAAAACATTAATTTATATAATTGATTTCGCAAAAGAAGATACTTTAAATAGTTGGAGTTAGCCTGATTCCTACTGAAGGAGAGCATAAGGTTTTTAAGCTCCATTTTGGTATCCAGCCACCAATTCAGTAGAGAATCATAAGAGCACATAACTGAGTCCTTACTGGCAAAAAAAAACTTTGATACGACAGGAAAGGTGAGGGAGTCTAAAAGGGACATATTAAACCTCCAACAGTTATGTGGGGAAACAATTTTGGGAGGAATAGCAGTTAAACTTAAAGTACAAGATAAAATATTATGGTCTGAAAACTCTGAAGGCTGAGATGTACAAAGAATAGAAATCAAATATTTGGAAATAAAAAACATATCAATACGGGTAGCATATGTGTATCTATGATAAGTAGCTCCAGTATCTGTGGGATGTAAACTGCGAAAAGCATCCCGCATACTGGCCCCAGAAAGAATATGTGCCAAGGCATTGGAGTCACAATATATCTTCTTTTGGGTAACCCCTGTCAGTTTAGTATCTAAGGTAGAGTTAAAATCTCCTCCCCAAATAATATGTTTTTTGGAAAATAAAAAAGGTTTAATTTCCTCGACTAGCTCAATTCTGGCTGTTTTAAGCTGGGGGCATATATATTAATAAAACAAAAACAAAATCCCCAAGGGAGCTGTCAAGCACCAAGGCCCTTCCTGGCTTAACATCAACAAGCCGAGTAATTTGAAAGTGAGTAGATTTAAAGAGAATGCCTATCCCATCTGCAGCTTCTAAACCAAAAGTCCAAAAGGAAGGCCCCCAATGCCATCGTTTTTTAAGTAACTCTACCTCAGCAAGTGAGGAAAGACGTGTTTCTTGAACAAAGATAACATCAACTTTAAGGGAATCGAAAAAGGAAAATAAGGATAGCTGTTTTTTATAGGTTTTTAAGCTGCAGACATTGAAAGACATAAGCTTCAGAGTAGCCATCTATTACATAACATTTTGTCAAGGCCTTCTTTTTAAACTGCTACTGGCTTTCCTTTTTTTCCCTTTTCCCCTTTTTTTTCCTTAGAAAGCTCAGTTGATCTGCTGTCTTCATCTTCAGTAGCCAGCTCAGATCTCTGTGAAGTGTCTGATTCCAAATCAGAGTCCCCAAGC
The DNA here is from genome assembly GCA_016271365.2 of Neoceratodus forsteri. NCBI lineage: Eukaryota > Metazoa > Chordata > Ceratodontiformes > Ceratodontidae > Neoceratodus > Neoceratodus forsteri. Next base: position 337,671,937 of record CM057451.1, on the reverse strand, counting down.
TCCTCCTGAAGGGGAGAAAAGATGTTTGTGGTAGAAATAGGACAGGGAGTGGGAATTTTGAGAGAGGACCTAGTAAATCTTCGCCCTTTAACAGTTTCAAATAAGGGGGGAGGCATGGTAGACTCATTAGAAACAGTAGGCTCATTAACAGCAGAATCAGGGCAAAAATCAGAGGCAGGAGCAGGGCCCTGTTCGGGTGATATAGAAGGCCTAGCTGTAGCGAGAGGAGAGGCAGAGGTGGGTACCAAAAGAGGACCTCTACCAGGAGTGGACTCAGAGTGAGAAGTAGAGGGATCTGCAGGTGGAAAACCCTGATGTTTTTCTTGAGCCTGAAAAACTAAATTGTCATGATCCCAACCTTCAGCCCTATTTCTTTTGGCCCAAGGGCACTGATGAAAAGCATGCCCTTTTTCATCACACAAGTTACACTGGAAAATATTTTCACACAGATCCATAGAATGTCCATATCCCCCACACAATGAGCATTTTAACATATCACATGAACTACTGATATGTGTTCGTGAGCCACATTTGTAGCAAGCCCTGGGTTGTCCGCTATAAAGGCAAACACCTCTGACTTTATCCCCAAAAAAACTGTTGGGTGAATGAATAATGTCAGAGTTGACCTGAAATAGCTTTATTTTAAATTTCCATCCCCCGTCCAGATACCTTCTAAATCCAACAGAGCCTCAGAAGGGCCAAGAATGTCACATCGGTTCTGTAACTAGTGGTAGATATCACTGACATTCACCCCTTCATTTCGGAACATGACAGTAACATACCGAATTTGAGGTCTAGTAAGGGGAATGGCAAAAAAAGGGGGTCCATAAAGGTGTATTTTTCAGGATAGAGTATTTTTCCCCAAATTTTTCTAGACTACTGTTAAGTCGAAAACTCACATCAAAAGAGTCTTCCCCAGATACATGTATTAAAGCATACAGGTCAGAGGGAAGAAAATGCATAGAGCCTCTAAGTAAGCGGTTGGCAACATAATACCTGTCAGGATGAGTAGTAAGCCCACCCTTGTAACGTAATCTCACAGCATTCCTCCTAGGAGCTTGCTCTAATTTATTTTTGAATAAATCTGCCATAGGAATGCATTTGTTACGTCTGTGACTCCTGGCTTTGTAAAGTTTTGTCCAAACTTTGAATCACAACCTCCCCCGAGGATGTACTTGGGCCAGAAATGGCCTTAGACTGCCCTGGAAGAAGGTCCTCACCATTTTCAACCCGCTTAGAAACAGAAGGAAGTTCAGACTCTGTACCTGAGCTCATGTGTTGGCATGCATAGTGGTAGAAGATGTAGGTCTGTCATCCACCCAGTTAGGGTCAGAGATCCAAGTGCCTGATGTTGTGCGAAGCCATCCCGACTGTGAAAGGGAATTCTCAGCTGACCAGTCCCCAAGAAGAGCAATATTAGAATCAGTAAGCCCAAATTTCCTCCGAACAACTTGGAAGGTAGAAGACGCTTGTCTAGGTGCTAACAGCTCCACCGATCCCTCATTGCGTTCAGCCTCCATACCCAGAAGTTCCGACACACAAAATGGGTCCGTATTAACAACCGGACCCAACTCAGAAGGGATTCCTAGAGCACAAGGCAGAGGTGCAAACAGGAGAACAAGCTGAAGAGTCGCCGGAAAGTACAGTCTCCCGAACTGGCGTCCTGCCAGCTTCTTCTTTGTGAGAACCAGAGAAAACACATTCAGGCATCCCACTCATAGGGACAACGGCTGTTTCCACTTGCGTTAATGCTATAGCTCCATTTACAGGAGCCTCCATGCACACGTCCTGCTCCAAGCATAACTGCTTCTCGTCTGCCATCCTGCAGACATAGCGCAGCCCTCTACTGGCCACAGAGGGCCAGCAGAGATGGGGAATTTCCCCGGTGTCCTGGCCAAATTTCCCTCATTCACTAAAAATACCACCAACAGCTTAATCTGGTTCAAGGTCAGCTGGCATTCATCTGTATCTCCCTTCCCTGGGTCGTGCCTGAAAATAGGCAGGATTTGTCTAGTGCACTTACCCGGTCAACAAAAACTAAATAAAAATAAAATAAAATTATTAAGGATCACATAATCAACTATCTTACCTCAATAAATAACATGGATTGTACCCAGCATGGATTTACTCAGGGTAGGTCTTGCCAGACCGACCTACTTGAATTTTATGGTAAGGTCTGTAAAGCCTTGGACGGCAGGCATTCGGTTGAAGTAATTTTTTTGGACTTCTCAAAGGCATTTAACAAGGTCCCGCATGGTGAGCTTATCGATGCCTTAGTTGAGCTTGGTATTGAGGGTAAAATATCCAGATGGATAGAAGCCTGGCTGTCTGACAGGAAGCAGAGAGTTAGTTTAAAAGGGTCATGTTCGGGTTGGGCAAATGTGACCAGCGGGGTGCCTCATGGTTCCATGCTGGGGTCCTGTCTATTTAATATCTACATTGCTTCAATGAACACCGCCACAGGAGTATGGGTATCCAAATTTGCTGATGATACTAGAATTGGTCACATAGTGGACAGCCAAGAGGAAGCTGGCAACCTCCAAACAGCCTTAGGTGATCTGGAAAACTGGGCATGTGAAAAGAAATTGACCTTCAGTGCTGATAAATGCAGTGTCATGCATTTTGGGAAGAATAACAGACAGATGAACTACTCACTAGGAGGGCGGATACTCAATAAGGTGGAGGATGAAAGAGACCTGGGTATCCGGATAAGTAAAGGCCTTAGTTTCAAGTCACAGTGTAATCAAGCTATTAAAAAATCTAGTAGCATTTTACACTGTATAAATAAACATATTAAATGCAAAAATAAGGATGTATTGCTGCCCGTTTATACATCCCTGGTGCGACAACATATGGAGTACTGTGCCCAGTTTTGGTCCCCAGGTGGCAAAAGGGAAATAAAGGCCGTTGAGCGAGTTCAGAGAAGGGCAACTTGCATGATCAAAGAGGTAAAGGGGCTAGACTACCAAACAAGACTCAACACCCTAGGCCTGTATTCCTTGGAATTCAGACGATTGAGGGGGGACATATGTCTAATTTACAGAGCCCTTACAGATGCACAGTTGTGGGAGCTCTTGGGTCTGGAGTATAGAAATCTTTACTATAGTACTAGATCACACCCTCTGCAACTAGAAGGAGAAAGATTTAATTCCATCAAAAGGAAACATTGGTTCTCGGTTAGAGTAACCAAAATTTGGAACGAACTCCCACTGGAGGTAGTGGCCAGCGGTAGTATGTTCAGTTTCAAGTCAAAATTGGATGTACGCTTTAGTACAAATAACATATTGGGATACTACTGACTTTTGTGAGCTACAAGGGACTTCAGTCTAAATAAAGCTCTATATCACCTATGAAACCTACGAAACCTATGACACCAGTGATGGCACCACGCACGCTCCTGTACAAGCACCCAGTCAGGCATCTGCCCCACCTCTACCCCTCTAGATGCAGCGTTGGTGTACCAGCCCTCAGCCATCGCTAGGGGCCAGGCATGCACTGACATCTGGTGACCCCCTTCCCGGAGAAGGAGAGCTTCCCTAGGACGCTTGATCCTTCTGGTTCTCTGCCGACCCCAGCTGCCTGCACTCACTCCTGAACATGGGTCGCCAGCATGGCATGATGTGTGGTGTCCAGCACCTCAGCCCTCAGTGCCACCGGGCTGGCCTACCCCATACTTTATTTAAGGAATAATGCATGACAGGGTGTGTGTCGTGCTGGGATAACATCATGCCTTGGGTGGTTGGGCATGAAGCCACAGGCTGAGTGCATCCAACACCCAAGAAGTGATGTTATACCAGCACGACACACATCCTGGAGTGCATTATTCCTATTATACAATGGCTCGTTTAAAAAAAAAGAAGAAAAATATTAAAATCTTCATTAAAACTACATTTTTCTGTCATTTTTTGAAAGGGTAGTAATACTTACTGAAAAAATAGTGCTGATTATTTGTTTGTCCAATAGGTGGAACTGCTTCCTTGCTACTGTGAGTCTGCAGCTTTGCTTTCTGCCCCCCATTCTTCCCCCACCTTACTTACTGTATACTTGTTCTCTGCACCCCCTTCTGTATTTTGTTTTGCTGTCTACTCTGACAGAACAAGAACACATTAAGCTGACATTTTTATAAAGTGACTGGGAGGTTGCCATGAAGTCATCAGTGTGATTGGCTTCAGCTGTCCCAGTTCCAATGGGCATCCCAGAACAGACTGAATGTGTGTGCCCAAATGCACACTGTGGTTCGGTCGCTAATTTTCTTTTTCAGGGGAAGGGGTGGACATACGTTCTCTTCAGTTACTTGTGTTTTCCCGGTACAAAAGATATGGTAACTGTATCTGGAAAACCTCAGTCAGACACAGCAGCAATGTTAATGCCAGGGGGAGGGGCAGTCAATTTCGTCTTTCACAGACAGTGCTCGGTACGCTCGCAGACTCTGCTGGGAAACAAGGAAGAAATAATGGGTACATTTTGTAAGTAACTGAGGGAACATCTGAAAGAAAGGTGAGTTACTGGCATTTTTTGGTTATGTTGGAAAGCCACGTGGCCAGCTGCCCGCTCTAATGTGTAAAGTTTTTTTTTTTTCCAAGTTGGAAGTTGCGCGGTCAATTGCCCACCTCACCCCGCTCATTATTCAGAGCAGCATTGTGCTTGTAGTTCTCCCAGTACAGCTGTTTTGTGTTCTGTACTGGGAGATAAAAAAAGAACAGTAATGGAAAACTGGTAACTCAATATGTGAATAGCACTATACACCCTCGGTGTGTTTATGGAGGGCAAGGGAGCACCGATTCTGAGCAGAGTGGGCAGTGTTGTAACTGGTTGTAGGGACTGTGGAGTGATTTTCTTTTTTTTACATATTATGAGTCTAGACTGTGCTGGGGCTAGATCCATGATGTTATGCTAGGATAACATCATGGGTCTAGCACCAGACTAACCAACCAGAGCCCAGCATTCTTTCTTGCCATTGCATAATCTATATTTAATTGTGTACAATGCCCAGAGTCCTAGATATGGGGAACTTTATGAATTTTTTATTGTGTACAATGCCTAGAGTCCCAGATATGGGGCACTTTATTAATTTTTAATTGTGTACAATGCCCAGAGCCCTAGATTTGGGACACTTTATGAATTTTTAATTGTGTACAATGCCCAGAGCTCTAGATTTGGGGCACTTTATGAATTTTTAATTGTGTACAGTGCCCAGAGTCCTAGATATAGTTAGTTAGTTAATTAGTTAAAACTTTATTTTTTGACAGGATAGAACTTTAGGTCCAAAGGGTGTTTCTTCAAAGTTGTCCTGTGTACATAAAAACATACATTCAAGCAACATGGGGCACTTCATGAATTTTTATTTGTTTACAGTGCCCTGAGTCCTACATATGGGGCATTTCATGAATTTTTAATTGTGTACAGTGCCCAGAGTCCTAGATATGGGGCACTTCATGAATTTTTAATTGTGTGCAATGCCCAGTGTCCTAGATATGGGGCACTTCATGAATTTTTCATTGTGTACAATGCCCAGAGTCCTAGATATGGGGCACTTCATGAATTTTGAATTGTGTACAATGCCCAGAGTCCCAGATATGGGGCACTTCATGAATTTCTCATTGTGTACAATGCCCAGAGTCCTAGATATGGGGCACTTCATGAATTTTTCATTGTGTACAATGCCCAGAGTCCCAGATATGGGGCACTTCATGAATTTTCCATTGTGTACAATGCCCAGAGTCCTAGATATGGGGCACTTCATGAATTTTTTATTGTGTACAATGCCCAGAGTCCTAGATATGGGGCACTTCATGAATTTGTTATTGTGTACAATGCCCAGAGCCCTAGATATGGGGCACTTCATGAACTTTTAATTGTGTACAATGCCCAGAGTCCTAGATATGGGGCACTTCGTGAATTTTTTTTCTTTTTTACAGTTAATCTTTTTATTGAGTAGTTTTCAGCAAGTACAAACATTATATTGGGAAAACAATATAATACATTTGCATCAGTTGTAATATAATGGTAAACACTGGAGGGAAGGGGAAGAAGATATGCACAAACAAAAGAGAAAGAGACAAATTGCAATACAACCAGTAAATCAAGGAGGGTATTAACAGCATCCATATCTAATTAGAGAAACAGACGGAATGATTCATGGACTTACCCTATGTGGTTTTATCCTCCTGGGGGAACTTCTTTGAGAGACAAGATGACTCACCATATACATTAAGTGGGAGGTATATAAAACTTCTTCACCTGGTGTGCAGAAGAGGGAGTTATGTGGCTATCCACATCCTAAGATTCCTTACACCTGAAAGAACAATAACATTTGATCACCTGAAACCATAGCCATTACCCTCAAGTAAATGTCATGGAGGCCTTAACCTGTCCTTTGCATTCCTGCTTAGCATACCAAACTGACAGTTTGCAATGTAGTTCAAATAGGGGGACCAAATGTCTTCATATTTATGTAGGTTCCCTTTAGGTTAGTCTTGTTATATTTGCCGAGTCACCCATAGCAGAAAGTCATTCCCTAAAGGATGGAATTACTGTCAACCTCCGTCTTCTCAGAATCAGCCTTTTCAGTTCCATAGAGGCCTGTATGAGCCATAAATGCTGGGGTTTAGTTAAGGTAGTACTGATGGGAGAAAGGCCCAGTATCCATAACCTAGGGTCCATTGATAAGGGAAGTGTCAAAATTTGTGAGCAATATTTTGCCACTTCTGCCCATAAGGATTGCAGGGAAGCACATGACCAAAGTATGTGTGGTAGATCTCCTGCTGGGGCACTACATCTCCCTCATTTTTCTATTTGTAACACCCCTATTGCCTGCAGCTGCACCGGAGTACGGTACCATAAATGCATCACCTTACTTTGAATGAGCAAATTTCTCTGGTTTGTGGACTCTTAGCCACCCTTGCTGCCGTTGCTGCTCCGTGATTCTGACCTTAAGCTTTATTTCCCATTTGCTTTTAGCTGGAAGGGAAGGGGTCTGCAGCACTGTCCCTCATCAGGCCCTGTGTAATCCCTGCCAGACCATGCTGTCACCTGAGCCATACTTTAATGGGAAATGGTTGCAGAACCTGGTGTTTATGTTTGACACACATTAAACAAAAACATTTCTGCTTAACCCATGAAGTGAAGAGGTTTCTAATCTGAATATACTTTCAGAAATCTCCTTTTGGTAAGCCATACATAGTTTTCAACCCCTGAAATTAGTCCATAATGGCACCATCCAAGATTTCTAGATCCCGTAGGTACCTGATTGGCCATGGCATCCACCCAGCCCACCGAACTGGTTTCTGATCAATGCAAAGAAAGGGGTTATTCCATTTATGGGTGTATTGGCCTGGGTTAAGGCATAGCATGGTCCTCTGTCCTACCTTACCCTGGCCTGGTGGGAGTTATGAATTGTAATCCTTTGTTGAAACTGTTTTGGGAGGTGGTGGCCTAGGTATGCAGAGAGAGGCAGCCCTTCCAGAATATCCTGCTCTATATTCACCCAGGCTGGGGGTGTAGTGTTGCAATCCTGAAAGCATTTCATGGTTTTTGCCATGATGAAGACAAGGGAATACTGGGCAAAGTCCGGCAGGTTCCATTCCCCACTTGCCCATGGGGCCCTCAATTTAGCCCTGCTATAATGTGGAGGGAGAGAACTCCACAGGAATTTACCAATTGTGGTATTCAGTTTCTGGGCCCAAACTTCTGGGAGAATTATGGGGAGGTGAGAGAGAATGTAATAGATTTTGGCTGCTATCATTAACCTGATCACTGCTATCTTGCCTGCCATTGACAACTTGAGATGATCCCACCTCACCATGTCCTTTTGGAGAGTTTCAGCCAAGGGTTTACAGTTAATATCCACTAGGGATTTTATGTTGGGAAAGATCTTTACCCCCAGGTATTTTATACCTGACTGTGCCCATGCCAATCCTAGATTCCCTATCCCTGCCGGGGTGGTAAGATCATTAAGAGTTAGAATTGTGGATTTAGTAAAGTTGATCTTAGTATCTGAAAAGCCTCCAAAAGTGCCAAGGGTGTCTAGGATGTGAGGGAGGCTTTGAGAGATATCCCCCGTTATTTTATTTATTTATTTGGTTTTTGTTTACCGGGTAAGTACACTAGACAACAATGTTGCCTATATTCAGGCACTACCCGGGAGAGTACAGACGGGGAGACCAGAGTCAACATTAAAGAGTATTTCATGATGCAGCATGAGGTGAGAACAAACATTTGAACAGTATACAGCCAGGTACAGCCATTATCAGTGATGACAAAGAGAAACAGATAACATTACAATAATTATTTTCATCTGATGATACATCAATGACTAAACTGAAATGACAAACAGCAAACAAAACTTAAATGAAGTAACATTATAACAATAGGATTTCTGCTGGATGTGGGAAACTTTCAGATTTTGGAGACCAGCAGGAAATCAATAAGTGCCATAGGGAGGAGAAAATGCTAGGAGAGAGGCTCAAGTTACAGCACAAGAGAAGCAGTCGGATTCTAATAGGTGTGCCTGAAGACCCAGTTTAAAGGCCTTGTGGGATTTGGAGAGTTTGATGTGGGAGGGAATGGAGTTCTAGGAGTGGGGGGCAGATATGGGGAAGGATCGTTCTCCTTTTTTGTGAGATATCTGGGAATTTCAAGTTGGGTTTGAGCAGATGCCCTGAGGAAGTATGCTTGGGAGGGCTGAGTTAATAGTTCGGCAAGATATTTAGGGGACCCCGTTCTGATCATATTATCAATTGTACAGTCCGCAGAATAGTGTCTGAGCGAGCCTGGGGAGAGCCAATTTAGTTTCAAATAGAGCAGGCAGTGATGGGTAAGTCTGTGAGCGGAGAGAGCAAATCTGCATATACTGTTATAGCTGGTGCTCCATTTCTGGGGCGCTTCTTTGCTAGCTTTAAGGTAAACCTGAGAGCAATATGTTAGAGCAGGGAGGAGAAATCCTTGTGCAATAGCAAGCCGAGCAGCATCATTGAGGGAGGACCTAATTTTAAAGGCAAGACCAAGTTTTGAGTAAACTGTCTTACATGTAGCCGCAATATGGAGGTTAAAGTCAAGAGATGGGTCGAGAGTGAGTCCTAGATACCTGAAGAAGGTAACGAATTCAAGAAGGGAGTCATCTAGAGAATGTATCAATAAGTCTGGAGTAAGAGATCTGATTCTTGCCGGGGGTTAAAAAGCATAGTTACGGTTTTCTTAGCATTCACCAGGAGCGTGTTCTGTAGTAACCACTTCTGCAAGCAGTTGAAGTCTGCTTGAAGATGTGCTCTTACTGATAAGGGATCTTTACCACTGGAGAGAAGCACCACGTCATCAGCATAAAGGATTACCGAGGAGGAGCAGGGAAGGGAGGGCAAGTTGTTAATGAAAAGGGAGAAAAAGGGCCAAGAATAGATCCTTGGGGACTCCAACAGAGGTAGGGGAAAGATTTGAGATGGCGGATTCAATTTGGACAAATTGCAACCTCCCTGAGAGGTAGCTATCGAACCAGGAGATGGTCGACAGGTCAAAGCCAAGGCGGGACAGTTTGGAAAGTAGCAGAGAGTGATTCACATGGTCAAATGCCTTTGTGAGATCGATAAATATAGCGCCAGTGAGCAAGCTCTTGTCCATCGCTGTAAGGACTGCATTTGTCAGCTGAAGTAGAGCAGTTGTGGTGCTGTGTCCTGTTCGGAATCCATGCTGGGTAGGGGAATATAAGGTTGTGAAGGTGCAGGTAATTTGTGACCTGAGTAGCGATGGCCTTCTTGAGAAGTTTATTTAGGGTAGAGAGAATGGCAATTGGTCTATAGTTTTGACATATTTTTGGTATCCCCTTTTTTGTGAACAGGGACAACGCGAGCCGTTTTCCACAATGTTGGTACCGTTTGGGTTATTATGGAAAGATTAAAGATTCTTGCAATAGGAACAGCAAGGGCAGGGGCTGCCTGCTTCAAGAAGCTTGGCAGTAGCCCATCCGGGCCAGCAGATCCATAGGTGGATACTGATTTGAGGAGATGCTTTCGGTGGAGGAGACTAATGTGAGACGAAAAGGGGTTTCATGCAAAAATTGCGCCTCAGGAGGAGGTGAAAGAGGTTGGTTGAATTTCTCAGTGTATTTGGAGAGATCCGAGAATTGTGCATTAAGAGCATTAGCAATAGTAGGTAACTTGGTTTGCGTCATTCGTAGATACATAGATACATAGACAGTGTCTGCAGATAAGGGCCTATGGCCCACCCAGTCTGCCCATTTGAGCTGAAGTTCAGTTTATGTTTTCCTAGAAGTCTGTTGCCCTACCCCTGACCTCCAGAATTCCTTTATGTCTATCCCATGCATTCTTAAATCTCGTGATTGTTTCAGCCCCCACCACTTCCTCTGTCAGGGTGTTCCACTTGTCCACCACCCGTTCTGTGAAGAAATTCTTCCTCACGTTTCCTCTGAATCGTCCTCCCTCCGACTTTCATCCCATGCCCTCTAGTCCTGGAATATCTTTTTCACTTAAAAATAGTGTATTCCTGCACCCTGTTCCTCCCTGTAAGATACTTGTATGTCTCTATCATATCCCTCTCTCCTTCCTCTCCTCCAGGAAGTACATGTTCAGTTCCTTCAACCTGTCTTCATAGGACTTGTGATGCAATCCATGCACCATCTTTGTTGCCCTCCTCTGAACCTTCTCTACCCTGTCTATGTCCTTACGTAGGTATGGTCTCCAGAACTGTACACTGTACTCCAGGTGGGGCCTCACTAGTGTCTTGTATAGTGGAATTATGACCTCCCTTTTCCTGCTGGTGATGCCCCTGCCTATGCATCTCAGCATCCTATTTGCTTTACCTGCTGCCTTGTCACACTGTTTCCCTACCTTGAGGTCATCAGAGATGATAACCCCAAGATCCCTTTCCTGCTTGGTGCATGCTATATCCTCACCCCCAACTGATATATTGTGCCAGGGTTTTTGTGCCCCATATGCATTATCTTGCACTTCTTTGCATTGAATTTCAACTGCCAAACCCCTGACCATTCTTCAAGTTTCTGCAGGTCCCTTCTCATTCTGTCTACACCCTCTGGTGTGTCTACTCTGTTACAGAGCTTTGTGTCATCAGCAAACAGTGAAAGTCTGCCTTCTAGGTCCTGCGCAATGTCACTGATGAAGATGTTGAATAGGACCGGCCCAGCACTGATCCCTGTGGTACCCCACTGGTCACTCTTCCCTCTGTGGAGTGACAGCCATTTACCACCACCCTCTGTGTCCTGCCGCCCAGCCGGTTACCTACCCACCACACTACTGTCCTGCCCACACCCATATTCCCCAGTTTGTGTAATAGTCTTCTACGTGGCACAGTGTCAAAGGCCTTGCTGAAGTCCAGATAGGCCATGTCCACTGCCCTCCCGATCCACCTCCCTAGTCACCCAGTCAAAAATTCAGTGAGGTTGGTCTGACATGACCTCCCCTGGTGAAACCATGCTGCCTTGGGTCCTGTAGTCCATTGACAACCAGATGTTCCACCAATCTCTCCTTCAGTAGTGCTTCCATGATCTTCCCCACTACCGAGGTGAGGCTGACTGGTCTGTAGTTCCTGCTTCCTCTTTGTTCCCACTTTTTGTATAAGGGACTACATCTGCTGTCCTCCAGTCTTTGGGTACCTCCCCTGTTTCCAGTGATCGGCTAAACAGGATAGCCAGAGGTTCGGCCACCACCTCTCTTAGTTCTTTAAGGACCCTAGGTTGCACCCCATCTGGCCCCATTGCTTTATCAACTCTTATTACTTCCAGTTCCTTCAGGACCCTTTCTCGTGTAAAGGGACTTGTGTCCATTTCTGCACCATTCTCACCCCTTGTACTCCCTTCAGACCCATTACCCTCCATCAGTATCATGTCAGTAATGGCCATCTTGGGCCTTTGCCCATTGACATTTTTGATGTGGTTCCAAAAACCCCTGGTATCACCTGCTGAAGACTGGAGAAGCTTAAGCAGTAGCTCCTTTAGCCTTCGAATATCTTTTTGCAGGCATTTCTCAGTTGTCTATAGTTAACCCAGTCTTCTGATTGTTGGGACTTCTTTGCCAAGGTCCAGGCCTTGTCTCTTTTATCATGGCTCAAGGAGGTCTTTTAGCCATTTATTAGGAGCCCTGAGACGCGTTTTTTTCAGAGGGATGTGCAGATCCTGAAGGGCCAGAAGCTGAGACATCAGGTATTCAAGTGCTATGTTTACATCATCAGTGTGATAGATGGCAGACCAGTCTATATTATTAATATCCTCGAGAAGTGCAGTTCGGTTTAGTTTTGCAAAATCCTGAAATTGAATGATTTAGGCAGTCATTAGCATATAGCTTGGTAAGGTATTCTTTCTCACCAATTTTGATCCCTGATATTTTGGGATGGGCTCTTATGGCTGCTGCTAGTGGTTCCATAGCTAAGAGGAACAATAGAGGGGACAGTGGGCAGCCTTCCCTGATTCCCCTATGTAGGGCGAATGATTCTGATAGGTCCTCATTGGTGAGTACTCTTGCCTTAGGGCTTTTGTACAGTGTCTTGACCCAGGCTGAGAAGTATGGGCCAAAGTTGAAACTATCCAGCACTGCATGCAAATGCTCCCACTCTACCGAATCAAAGGCCTTTTCAAAGTCAGTTGTTATTGCGGCTGCTGGGGTGGGGAGTGTTGCCGCAGTTTGCATTAAGGTCATTAGAGCACGTATGTGATCTGAGCTGATCTACCCTTAACAAAGCCCACCTCTGCAGGGTGTATGATTCCTGGTAGACATTTTTCCAGGCGTGTTATGAGTACTTTGGCCAAGATTTTGGTGTCAGCGTTAATCAATGAAATTGGCCTGTAACTGGCTGGGAGAGTGTGGTCCTTGCCCTCTTTAGGAAGAACTGTAATAATGGCCTCGTTTAGGGTAGTGGGTAGGGCCACTTTTGCATGTGCTTCGTGTAGCATCCTTAGTATCTGGACCACCTTGTAAAAATCAACCAGAAACCCATCCCCTCCAGGGGCCTTATGAGGGGCCATACTGGCAATAGCTTGGGCAATTTTGGTTTCAGTGAGGTCGACCTCCAGGGCTTTCCTGAACGGGGCAGCCAGTTTGAGTAGGGGCAGTGAGGTTGTAAAGCCTGTATATTTTTCCTTGTCCCATTTTGCCTGTGAGGAATACAGAGTTTTGTAAAAGTCGGGCATAATTCCATGAATTATTTTAAGATTGGGAGACAATTTGCATGCTTTATCCTTCAGCTGTTGTATGGTTCTTTCTGCCTGTCTTTGTTTCAGCCTATATGCCAGAAGCCTACTGGCCTTTTCCCCATCCACCCTGTACTTATATTGGACCCTCTGGAGGCATAGATCTGCCTTTCTAGTCACTAAGGTATTAAGTTTCAGCCTAATATCTTTAAGTTTGGCTATAACCTGGGGATTATTAAGTTTCGAGGGGTGATTTTGTACTGTTTTTTCCAAATTGGGCAGTTTGTTCTCCAGTTGTTCCTGTTCTGCCTCCCTCTATTTATGTCTGTGGGCTGCAAAACTAGTGATTTCCCCTTATAGTCGCCTTATGCACCTCACAGATGTTAGCTGCTAAGGCAGAACCTGCAGGATTGTCCTCAAAAACATTTTGATCTCATTCTGGATCCATGGGGAAAAATCTTTCTCCTTTAAAAGCAGTAGGTCCAGCCTCCATTGGAGGGATCTGCTGGGGTGTATAGTTGGCAGGAAGTGTAAAACCACTGGGGCATGATCAGAGATGTATAGTGGTTTGATGTGCACCCCTGTCGATGCTCTGGTGAGGTTGGGAGAGGTGAACCAATGCTCCAACCTGCTGGCCATGGCTGTGGGAGCAGAAAAATATGTAAAGTCCCCATCAGTGGGATGCGATAAGTTGCAAATGTCTGTCATCTGATGTAGGGCCAGTAACTCTTTTAGCGCTACAAGTGAGCAGGAGTGGTGTTCTGGTTTGGCATTTGATCTATCTATTAAGTGGTCCATGGTCAGATTAAAATCCCCTCTCATGAGGATATCCGTATTGTCATAAGAGACATCCATGATGTTCTGGGATATAGTGTTAGATAGGTCAGGAGTGTCCTCATTAGGGGTGTAACATAGAAACATAGAATTTGATGGCAGATAAGGACCGCTTGGCCCACCTAGTCTGCCCATTTTCCTACCTAACAGATAAGCTGCAGATCCTAGTTAACCAACAGCTTACTTCCTCCTACCCCCTACTAGGACTGCCTTATGCCTGTCCCATGCATTCTTGAATTCCCCCACTGTTCTTGACTCCACGACCTCCTCAGGGAGGCTGTTCCATGCATCCAGAACCCTGTCTGTGAAAAAATACTTCCTCACATTACCTCTGAGCCATCCCCCCCCTCTATCTTCAAATTGTGCCCCCTTGTTCTTGCACATCTCTTTTTCTGAAAGATGCTACCCTCTTGGACTTTGTTGATTCCCTTGAGGTACTTGAAAGTTTCTATCATGTCCCTCTTTCCTTCTTTCCTCAAGGGTATGCATATTAAGCTCCTTTAGTCTTCGTCAGTATGTCTTCTGATGCAGACCCTGCACCATTTTGTTGCCCTCTTCTGGACAGCCTCCACTCTGTCTATGTCTTTGGGAGATGGGGTCTCCAGAACTGCACACAGTACTCCAGATGGGGTCTCACCAACTGTCTGTACAGAGGATAACCACTCTGTTTTCTACTATTGATGCCTCTTCCTATGCATCCCAGTATCCTCCCAGCCTTCCTTACTGCCTTCTTACATTGCTTGCCCACCTTTAGGTCATCTGATATAATTATCCCCAGGTCCCTTTCCATTTTACTGTTGTCAGTATCTCACCCCCCATTGTGTACGCTTCCCCTGGGTTTTTGTTTCCCATGTGCATGACCTTGCACTTCTTTGCATTGAATCTGAGCTGCCATACATTTGACCATTCCTCCAACCTTGCCAAGTCCCTTCTCATCCTTTCTGCTCCATCTTGTGTATCAACCCTGTTGCAGATCTTTGTGTCGTCTGCAAAGAGACATACTTTTCCTTCCAGTTCCTCTGCAATATCACTTATAAAGACATTAAAAAGGACCGGTTCCAGTACTGAACCCTGCGGTACCCCGCTAGTAACCCTCCTTTCTTCACTGTGTACTCCATTTACTACTACCCTTGTGTCCTGTTGTCTAGCCAATTTTTTATCCAGGCTACCACCTTGGGACCCACTCCAAGGCTGGCTAACTTGTGTATTAATCTTTTGTGTGGGACTGTATCAAATGCCTTACTAAAATCTAGGTAGGCCATGTCCACAGCCCCTCCCTGGTCTACTACTTTGGTCACCCAGTCAAAGAAATCTATTAGATTCATCTGACACGACCTTCCCATCATGAATTCATGCTGCCTTGGGTCCTGTGCCCCACTGGCCTCTAGGTACTCAACAATTCTTTCCTTCAGAAGTGATTCCATCATTTTCCCTACCACTGAGGTCAAACTAACTGGTCTGTAGTTTGCTGCCTCTGTCCTGCTCCCACTTTTGTGAAGAGGAATCACATCTGCCCTCCTCCAGTCCTCGGTACCACCCCATCCTCCCATGATTTGTTAAAGAGAGTATGCTGTGTCACTAGTTCTACCCTTAGTTCTTTTAGAATTTGTGGTGAATCCCATCAGGCCCCATTGCTTTGTCCACCTTCAATTTTATTAGTTCTTTCAGAACGCTCTTCTGTAAATGGACTGGTATTGATCCGCCTTCAGAGTGTTTCTCTTGTTTGGTTTAGGTACCTCCCTCCTCTTTCTTTGTGAATACTGAGCAGAAATATTCGTTCAGTATCCCTGCTTTTTCACTGTCACCCTCACCCACATTCCTTCCCTTTATTAAGCCTCAGTATCCTCCTTGGTCTCTTCACCCTAATGTACCTATATGGGGTCTTATCTCTTCTTAACAGAATTGGCTATCCTTTCCTCGGTTTGGGCCTTTGCTATTCTGACTGCCTTCCCAGCCGCTTTCTGCTTTAACTGATAAAGTTCTCTGTCCTGCTCCTTCTGTGTTTCTTATATTTCCTGAATGCTATCCTTTTCTCTCTCACCTTCCCTGCCACCTCTTTTGAGAACCATAGCATTTTTTCTTCGTTCTGTGTTTTATTGATTTGCTTTACACAAAGGCTTGTTGCCTCTGTGATGACTGTTTTGATTACTCCCATTGTCCTCCACCCTCCTTCTTGCCTGTTTGCTAGTGCTTTTCTGAGGCACTCTCTCATTTTCCCAAAGTCAGCCCTCCTAAAGTCCAATACTTTTGCTTTTGTATGGCTTGATTGTATGGCTGTGTTTATCGTGAACCACACTGTTTGGTGGTCGCTTGTTCCCAGATGGCTACCCATTTCTAAATCTGAGATTCTTTCTCCGTCCCCATTTGAGAGTACCAGGTCTAAGATTGCTCCCTCCCGAGTGGGTTCCAATACTAGCTGTCTGAGGCATGCCCCCTATAGGGCATCAAGAATGACCCTGTTTTGATGTGCCTGCAGCAAAGGTGCTCCAGTTAACATCTGGCATATTCAGATCCCCCATCAACAATATCTTCCCCTTTTCTGCCATTCTAAGAAAGCCTTCTATCATTTCCTTGTCCATTTGCTCCCTCTGAGATGGGGGTCTGTATACAACCCCCATGTGGATTGTGGTGCCATTTCCTGTCTCCAGGGTGATCCAGAGTGCCTCATCTGCTCCCTGTTTACTCTTTAGTTCTGTTGCTTTGATCCCTTCCTTTACATAGAGAGCTACTCCTCCTCCTCCTCTTTTGCCCTCCCTGTCCCTCCTGTAGATGTGTATCCTGGTATGTTGACATCCCAGTCATGGTTCTCTGTGTACCTATATTTCTGTGACTGCCACAATATCCAGGCAACCGTCTTCCATCAAGGCCACTAGTTCAGGAGCTTGTTACACAGACTACGGGCATTGGTACTCATCCCTCCACTTTTGATAGCCTTACCCTTTTAGCACCATTCCTGTCCTTACTGCCTTTGCCTTTTTACATTTACCTCTGTTCATGCTCCATAATACTTCTTTGGTGTTTACCTCACTAATCACCATGTTTTGTGGGGGAGCTGGGATTTCCTGCTTCTTTTCAGTGCCTCCTCTGGCCAGTTTTAAATGCTTTCTGCCAATGAAACATTTAAACCTCTCACCTCAGGATTCTGGCTCCCCTGGACAGATGCAGACCATTGCACCAGTATAGGTCTGCATCCCTCCAGGTGGCTCCCCAGTCCCCAATGAAGCCACAACCCTGAGCTCCACACCAGTTTTTCAACCACTCATTGAATTCCCTGGTGAGGAGTGCCCTAGCATCTCCCTTGCCATAGACAGGCAGCACCTCCGAGAAGGTTACTGTATGCGCTACTTGTCTAAGGCCCCTCCCAACTCTACAAACTCCTGTTGCACTGCTCTGATCCCATTCCTAGCCAGGTCATTTGTCCCTAGGTGGACAATGACATCCAGCTCCTCCCTCGTGCAGCTCCTCCCATGATCCTGAGGATTCGCTTCCTGTCCCTCCAAGCCGTGGCGCCAGGAAGGCACCTACCTCCTTTCCCTTCCTCCCCATTTCTACCCCTAATGATTGAGTCCCCACCAGAGTTGTTTCTTCCCCTGGGTCCCATGCCACCTCCTGTGGGTCTCCTTTGTGAAGGTTCCCAGCATCCTCCTTGGTCTCCACTGCAGGTGCCTCCATAGAGGAACCACTATCCACCAGAAGAGCGAATGAATTGTGAAGAGGTACAGCTGGAGGGATGCAACTCTGTTCCACCACCTTCTCCTTCCCTGAGCCCACCCTGGTCCAGCCTCTCCTCTTTCTTGGCAACCTCTATGGTAGTGGCATTGGCCCTGGTGGTACCTGGGTGGGGTAGGAGGTTTCACGAATCCTAGCCAGGTCAGCCTGGAGATGGGCAACCTCCTCTCTCAGGCCAGAGAGGTGCCTGCAAATAGGGCAGCATCGCAGCCTCTAGAATGTCTCCTGGAACACTGCCGCCCCACAGCCATTGCACTGCACCACTCCTATCATGTCTTATTTTGTGTCCACTCTACTGTTTCTCTGTATGCTTACTCTCTCCTCTCCTTACAACTCTCACCCTTCCTGTTCTGGGACAGCAACTTCCTATCTTCTTCAGTAGCCTCCTTCTTCTTTGCTCAATGTCAGACCACCAGCAGCTAGGGGAGGAGAGTGAGCTACTTTTTTCCTTTAGGGTTGACAAAACAATGTTTCTCTATGATCCTTCCCTTCCTACTGCCAAACAGGAAGTTCCTGTTGACAGTCAAATCCAGTGGCTATAAAAGTAGAACTGGCTTAGGGTGGGATGGAGGGCAATTAGTAAGAAAAAAGGCTAGCAACAGGAAGTTGTAATTTGAGTCACCTGCTTTTATAGTGTCTAAGCCACACCCCCATTAAGCTGTCTTTCCTCCTACTAGTTTAGCAAAGTCAGCTGATACAGTACCCTTCCCAGCACAGAACACACACTGACTTTCTTTCTTTTCTTTCTTTTTTAACCCTAAATAAGACCCCTTCTACTTCTAATAAAGTATCTGTCTACTTAATCTCAAGAGACACTGACTCCTGCCGAGATATAAGTTTTAAATTAACAAGAAAATGTAGCTTCTTTTAGTTAGCTGCTTTCTGCTGTGCAAGCAAGGCTAGCAACAGGAAGTTGTAATTTGAGTCACCTGCTTTTATGGTGTCTAAGCCACACCCCCAATTAAGCTTTCTTCCTCCTACTGGTTTAGCAAAGTCAGCTGATACAGTACCCTTCCCAGCACAGAACACACACACTGACTTTCTTTCTTTTCTTTCTTTATTTCACCCTAAATAAGACCCCTTCTACTTCTAATAAAGTATCTGTCTACTTAATCTCAGCAGACACTGACTCCTGCCAAGATGTAAGTTTTAAATTAACAAGAAAATGTAACTTCTTTTAGTTAGCTGCTTTCTGCTCTACAAGCAAGGCTAGCAACCACGTGTATATGTTAATGAGCACCAAGGGCCCTGTAGAGGTGGAGACCATCAGGATTATCCACCTTCCTTCATTGTCTGTATGCACTTCCAATTGATGTCATTGGAGTTTACAGTGTAGCAATATTGAGACACTCCACCTGGCTGACCCTGCGACACTACGTGCCTCCCTTCCTACCCATTTCCTCACCAATTTCACTGCCTCTGTGGAGTGGAGCTTTGTTTCCTGCAGGAATGCTATTTGGGTACCCAGTTTCTATAAATGTGCCAAAACCTTTTTTCTTTTGAGTGGTGAGTTAAGGCCTTTTACATTCCATGAGGTAGCTATTATGTCTGCAGGGCTAGCCATAAGCAGGGTGTCTCCATATTGCATTCCATCGAATGTAGTTCAGTAGTTGCACTACCAGAAATAGTACATTTTTGAGTCAATTATTGTCCCCAAAACCTTACATCCCTCTGAGGCGAGTCCCTCCTTTCTAGAAACTAAAATCCAAAACCATTTCTGTTCCCTTCCCTGCCTAAGGCAAGTGATCTCTACTCTATTTTTATTAATTACATTCCATTTCTTACACAATAAGGCATGATCAGGGGTTAGATTAACAGTCTGTTAATCACCCCCTAGTCGGATAATGTGCGCTGAGGGCCATATTGCCCCTCAGGGGTGATTAACTGACTGTTAATCTAACTCATAGGAGTGCATTATTGCTATTATAAAAAAAATTATTCCAAAAGAAATGTGTTAAAAGTATACTTTTTGAAGGTTTTCCTCATTTAGAGGGAGATTTTTAATAAAATACTTATTCCACCAACAGTTTAAGAATGCTGGTTCAAAATCAGAATGCATCATTCCACACATTCAGCAGTGCTAGAGGACGGAATGCTGACAGGAAGAATTCATGTGCCATGGCGATCAGGCTGTACATGACAGTATAACATGGATTAATGTAAGGCTGTTGGAATCCTGACAGCCAATCAGATTGCAACATTTCTGAGACCCTTTTTATAATTCCTAATCATCTTGGAGCATCTCACAAGTGGGCAGTGTGTGGCTGAACCACGCGCCATAGTCCACAATGGATTATGCCCCCATGTATCCTTCTTTTCTGCCCAGTAGTGGGCATTGGCATCCAGTCTATATAATTATGGGATTGGCACTTCAGTGCATGCCCTTATATTAACAGTTCGAGGATGTATTACCCACAATGACCTGGGGGTCAGGTTAGCCACCTCTCCCCCAATGGTCCAATAATACTCCTCCGAGGGGAGAACCATCTGCAGATGTGCACCTTGCTACCAACTGTACCCTTCGTTAACTGGTAGTCAAGATTGTTATGAAGCAGGTGTAGCAAACCAGATACCCTTTGTATCTTAAAAGTTAGCAGTCCGCCATCCCATCAGGGTGCATCTCATTTGCATGCTCTTTGAGGAAAACCTTGATAACCACATTTTATATCTACTAAGAGTGGGGGCTAAGGTGCTCCTGACCAGTAGTGTACTAGGTAGCACACATCCGCAGAATGATTTCCATTAGGGCAACGGCAATATGGCTACAGATTGGCTATATTTAGTAGTAAGCACTGCCATCATGGGATCGATGGTGAAAGGAATGCTGCACAACTTCCTGGACAGGAAATACGGTCCCCTTCCGCATGCCCCACCCATCAGTCCTTCTTTTTCTTTTTTTTCAGTTAGGACCCTCCCTCCTCCCTACCACTGGAAAATGTCCATGCCATGCACGGCCATCTATCAGCACAAGGCAGCCGCATAAGTAGCAGAAGCCTGTCTAGTCTGCTGAGTATGCGCTGAGCTATACTGGTCATGCGGCACACTGCAGGTGATACTCACACCTTTGGGGAGAGCGGAGGAAGTTTTCCACAGGAGGGGCACATTCAAAAAAACAAGACCCATGGTAGTAACAAACAGGCTTAGTCAGGGCCCCATCTGGGCCGATTCCACCAGCCTGTGGAGAAAAGGCTCGTTCACACTGCATCTTGCCCCAGTGGCTTGTTTTTATTTATAAAAAAAAAATTCAAAAACAGTAAAGTGCCACGTTCACACGGCATCGGTTTTGCTGCTGCCCTTTTCCTTTCCGATGATTTACTACTACACCGGTCACTGTTGGTTTAATATGGGATTTTGAGTGATGCAGGTGGTTTGGCTGTTCAGACAGCACAGGAAACCACCTACACAACTCCTCAAACCCAGGAAAAGGGGGAACATGGACGCAACATCATGCAACAGAAAAGTACCCAAACGGTAGTGTTCACACGTGGGCAGGAGTACCAATTTGGCCATTGTAAGCCACTGACAACAGCTCACAGTTGGCCGTGTGAATGAGCCTAAAGATTCCCGCTCACGCCCATTTCTCTGCTCACATGACTCCGCTGTCAACCAGGAAATCTGACATTAGTCCGTGAAATTGACCAGCGCTTGTCAAACTATCGCTGGGCTTAAGACAAGAAAAAACAAGAAACCTTGATTCACACAACATTAAAATGTCAACTGGACATCTATGATGCTAAACACTGCATCCTGAAACAATTGTCCCAGTTGTGGCAGTTTTCCTCATAGCAACTCACCCAAGGCAGGCCAAGATAGCCACATAATCCCCCCAGCCCCATTACTCATTTTTACCCTTACTGGGTTAGCCCTGAAAGAAAAAAAAGGAGGGGGAGAGTGGGAGAGAGTTCTTGCCCCTGGGGGAAAAAGCTGCAGTGCTTTACTTGTCTCTCATAGTCTAATCAGATTTCACTGGTGGCTTCTTGCACCTTCAGCATTGGGGCATCAGTGGCGGCCTGGGACTCTCAAAGCAGTTTGCCCAGTTCTGGTAGATTGGACCCCCGTCTCCAACACAGTCCTCAGCAGCCCTGGTTTCCTCAGCAGGCAGTCTCTTTTCGCAAGTATTGGACATATCCAGAGCCGCCGGCTGAAGGTCTCTCAGTGTCTTGAAGTGGTATGAAGTTTTCACCGGTGTGGCTTAGGCTGAGGATCTGCTTCCTTCAGACAGATGTGCTTTGTGTTGATGGCTTCTGGATTGGTTCCCATGGGACATAGCATGTTGGGGTGAAGCATGCTTCACAGCGGCGGTGTTAGATCTCTTCCACTGCCTTCCTCTCTGCTGGTGGTGACACTCCAAATCTGTCTTCACTGCGGTCGCTGCAGCTGAGATCTACATCATCAGAGAGCCATACGGTTCAGCTGTCTCCATAGGTTGATGGGCCTTGCCACAAGCTTGAGTTGGTGGTTGGCGAGGTGAAGGCCTTTCCTCCGAAATGTCTGCCAAGAAGAGCTCCACTTCTGCCAGATCATTGAAGGTAAGGTATTCTCCCCGATATTGTACTCGCAGCTGGGCCGGGTATGTTAGAGAAGCTGGAATATTTAGTTTATACAAGGACTGTTTGACAGGCCCATAGGCACAGCGTCTCTTGGACAGCTCACAGAAATAATCTTTAAAGATCTGTACTTGGCCCCCTTACTATGTCAGCCACTTTTGGTCTCTAGCTGCTCACAGCAAAACTTATTTTTCGGGGAATTTGAGGAATTTGCAGAGAATCGGCCATGGTCGCTCCTCCTGTTGCAGGCAGGGAGCCAGGGACTGGTGGGCACGCTCCAGCTCCGGGAGGGGGGCGGGGGATAGTTGTTCAATTTTAGCATTACCGGGAGGGAGGATCGCAGGAATGTAATCATATTGGAACCTTCTGCTCCCTCCGGTATGACGACAATCCTGATGTTTTTCTGCCTTCCTGGTTCTCCAAGTCATCCACTTTAGCCAGTAAATACTGAAGCTGATTATGATAGTCCCGAAGCTGGCAGTGGTGTTCGTGCAGGAACCCACTGTGGCGTTTGACCGTTGATTCTGTGGCGGCTACTCTATTAGTTAGTTGCATTAAATCAGCTGTAGTACTAGTTGTAGTAACTTTTAGTTCAGCAGTATCCAGCAGGACTTTATTGAGCATTGTTGTAATAGTGCCTAGCTGGTGTTCCAAGCTCTGAGATGCCATAGTTGAACTGGGAAGATCACTCTCCAGCAGCACTTCCCTCAGAGCAGACAGACAACTCTAACCTGGTGATGTGTACCAGTCCCACAGGCCAACAAATGGTGGTTGTATGCAGTTCCTTAAAGTTTATATTACACCACCGTCCTTGTTCTGATTGTGCCAAGTCAGGTATCAAAAGAATCAGTACTGCTTGGAGAAGACGATGTCCCCAAGAATACCTTGGATGGGGGATGTAGTTTTACCGGGTGGGTCCAGATTGGTGAAACTGGTACTGCAGCTGTTCAGCTACACTGCTTCCATCTTGGATGGCTAGCTCCTCCCCCACTTCATGAATTTTTAATTATGTACAATGCCCAGAGTCCTAGATATCATAGTGGAGTGCCACAGGGGTCAGTTTTGGGTCTGCTTCTCTTCAACATCTACATCAGTGATATTGTAGAGGGTTTGAGGGGGAAGGTGTGCCTATTTGCTGATAATATGAAAAAATGCAATAGGGTGGACACCTGAGGGGGTGTGGAGGACATGAAGGAGGACTTAAAGATGCTCAAAACATGGTCTGGGACATGGCAGATGAAATTTAATGCTAAAAAGTGTTCTGTGATGTACTTGGGGGTAGGAACAGAAGAGTAGGGTACACCCTAGGTGGGGAGGAAATCAAAGTCACAGAACAGGAGAGGGATCTGGGGATCATAGTCTCCTTGAACCTTAAGGTAGGAATCCAATGTAGCAGGGTGGTGGGAAAGGCCAATGGAATGTTGGCATGCATAGGCAGGGGCATTACTAGCAGAAGGAAGGAGGGAGGGAGGTAATAATGCCCCTTTACAGAGCCATGGTGAGGCCGCACCTGGAGAATGGGGTTCAGTTCTGGAGGCCACATCTCTGCAAGAACGTAGATGTGCTCGAGAGGGTTCAGAGAAGGGCAACCAAGATGGTGCAGGGTATGCAGGGTAAGTCATATGAGCAGAGGTGTAAGGAGCTGGATCTGTGCATGCTGGAGACAAGGAGGGAAAGGGGAGACATGACTGAAACTTTTAAATATGTAAAGGGGCTCAATAAAGTGGGAGAAGAGGGTTTTCTTAAGAGGAAGGGGGGGTCATAACTAGAGGGCATAGCCTCAGACTGCAAGGAAAAAGATACAGGGGCAATGTGAGAGGGCATTTCTAAACAGAGAGGGTGGTGGACCCCTCGAACAGACTACCAGACGGAGTGGTGGTGCTAAATCCGTGGAAGAATTCAAGAGGGCATGTGACAAGCATATGGGACTGAGTATCGGGGGAAGGGTGGGGGCTGGCAGGGAGGTGGAAGTGTAGGGGGAAAAAAAGGTCAGACTAGATGGGCCGGTATGGTCCTTTTCTGCCATCAAGCTTCTATGATTCTATGATATGGGGCATTTCATTAATTTTTAATTGTGTGCAATGCCCAGAGTCCTAGATACGGGGCACTTTATGAATTTTTTATTGTGTACAATGCCCGAAGTCCTAGATTTGGGGCACTTTAATGAACTTTTAATTGTGTACAGTGTCCGGAGTCCTAGATATGGGGCACATTATGAATTTATAATTGTGTGCAATGCCAGGAGTCCTTATATGGGGCACTTTATGAATTTTTAATTGTGTACAATGCCTGGAATCATAGATATGGGTCACTTTATGAATTTTTTTTATTTATTTTCTTATTTATTCTTCCTCACCCCCACCCAGCTCCAGTCTCCTCAGGAGCACCAAGGAGTCATCCCTCTGCGGTCCGCCCTACCTGGTCAGTCCTCTGTCGCCCATGTAGCCTAGGATTACCCCCCGGGCGGGGATGAAGTGGGCCCCAATACTCCAAGCAGTCTGTAGCGTTGGTCGGGAGGGTGCCAGGAGGGCGGCCGCAAATCGGGGGCAAGCTCTGGTGCTCCATCTCCGCCAGAGCTGAAGGGCATTTTCCTCTGTTTCTTTGGGAGTGGCTGGTGCCCTGATGTCAAGGCATGGTACCGATGTCTGCCACTCCCCGCCCCTTCTCTACATTGTCAGTGCTTGCTGTATCTCCGGCTTCCACCAGAGGGCAGCTGAGCACCAAACAGGGACCCCTGTCCCTCCCGGGAGAGGAGAGCTGTCCTCCGGACGCTCGATCCTCTACCTCCCCTGCTGACCCCCAGCAACCTGGGCTTGTTCCCGAACCTGGGCCGCCAGCATGGCGCAAGGTGTGGCATCCAGCATCTCAACCCTCAGCAACTTTATGAATTTTTAATTGTGTACTGTGCCCGGAACCCTAGATATGGGGCACTTTATGAATTTTTAATTGTGCGCAGTGCCCAGAGTCCTAGATTGACATCTTGTTCAAATTGTATATCTTGCATTCTCACTGTTGTTTTCACATTGTACGCTTGGTATTACTTGGTATTGCTTGGTACTTGTGCGGCATAAGTAGGTGTGAGCCCATCAAGAATGCCCCCCACAGTTTTGTGGAACACTGTCACATTAGATTGTGGTTTAACCATATGTCTAAACCCTTTTTGAAGGCTTCAAGTGTTTTGCTGTCTACCAAGCTTTGTGGAAGTTTGTTCCACAGTTTGGGACCCGCACTGAGAAATAGTTTAACCTTCGGTTTGTTTTTACCTGTTGAACTTCTAATTGTTTTGAATGTAGTCTTGTAACCATTTTTTTTTTGAATAATACAAGCCACACTGCTCCATTAGGGATGGTGTTTATAGTAGTTTGTAAAGAAATAACAGATCTCCTCTACTACACCTTAATTGTAAGGATTCTAGATTGAGCTTCTGGAGTCTGCTTTGGTAATCTCCGTGTGATAGATGTGGGATCACTCTGGTAGCTCTTCTCTGTATTTGTTCCACTCTGTCTATGTCTCTTCTTAAGTGAGGGCTCCAAAAAGGTGATCCATAGTCAGAGTATGGTCTGACATAAGTTCTGTATATAGGAATTATACATTCTTCAGTTTTTGTAATAAATGTACGGCTAATTCACCTTAATAATGAATCTGAATTTTTTGCTAACTTACTACAATGGTCAGTAGAATTAAGTTTGTTATTAATTATGATACCAAGATCTTTTTTACTATTTGAAACTTTTAGTGTGGTACCTTTAAGTGTGTAAGATCGCATTGGATTATTTCTGCCAAAATGAAGTACTGTGCATTTGTTAATATTAAACTCCATTTTATTTGTAATGGCCCATTCGTTGCTCTCCGCTGGGTCGTTTTTTAACTGACAAATATGATAAGCCGAGTCCACCCTGCCGCCTAGTTTTGTGTCACCAGCAAATCTGGAAAGTGTGTTAATGGAGTTTATTTGCATGTCAGAGATATACAGGTTGAATAAGGTTGGCCTAAGAACCGAGCCTTGAGGGACTCCACTGGATACTTCCACCCTGTCTGACAGTATGCCATTAATTCTGACCTGCTGCGTTCTGTTGATCAGCCATCTGTTGACCCAAATGACTAAGCTAGTAGGGAGACCTAAATATAGAAGTTTATTTATTAATTTGGTGTGTGAGACTTGATTGAAGGCTTTACTGTAGTCCAAGAGGACTACATCCATCGGTATATTAGAGTCTAACCCTTGATTTATTTTTTCATAAAAAGCAATGAGATTTGAGGTGCAAGAATGTCCCTGCTTAAAGCCATGTTGTGTACTATCATTTATGTTAAGTGATTGTAGTTCTGTTTCTAGTAGATTCTTAATTATGTTTTCTAGTAACTTGCAAGGTACAGAGGTTAGGCTGATAGAGCGGTAATTTGTAGGATTGGCTCTATCACCTTTTTTGAAGATTGGTGTTACATTAGCCTTTAACCAGTCTTGGGGAACAATAGACTCTTCAAATGATTTGTTAAATATTATAGTCAATGGGATTTTTATAATTTCTGCTGTTTCAATTAGAAATCTGGGGCTAATACCATCGGGTCCTGAACTACTTTTTTTGTTTAATGTTTTTAGTACCTCCTCTGTATGTTTGTAGGTTACACAAAATACTTTTGATCTAGTACTTGTAGTTATTGGATGTATTATGGGGTCCTTTTTCAAGAATACTGAACAAAAGTACTGATTAAGTATAGACTTGCCTGGTGTTACACTTTTTTTGTTCAAGTATGCAAACAAGGATTTATGTCCGTTTTTAGTGTGTGCAATTTTAAATTCCAAATTCCGTTTTGCTAATTTGATTGCCTGTTTTAATTTTTTTACTGATGTTTGAAAGAGTGACAAATATTTATTTTTTAAATTACAGGTGCATGTTTTGAGTTTGTGATAAAGTTTCTTTTTATGCAGAATCAATTTTTTGATATGATTAGTTAACCAAGGTGGTATCTGCCCTTTACTATTAAAATGTTTTAGACAGGGACATGTTCTGCTTCCAGATTTGAAATAGTACTTTTGATAAAATTCCAGGATTCCTCAAGTGATAAGGGTAATAAGACACTTTCCCAGGATATGTTATATAAGTGGTTAAGTATGGTTTTAAAGTCAGTTTTGTCATAATTCTTAAACACTTTACTATTTGAAATGTTTTGTTGATTATATGCCGAACTGAAAACTATAGACTTACGATCACTAGTACCCAGTGGGTCAGATAGGAAGAGATCAAAGATGTTATTGTCAGGG
Organism: Neoceratodus forsteri; assembly: GCA_016271365.2. NCBI lineage: Eukaryota > Metazoa > Chordata > Ceratodontiformes > Ceratodontidae > Neoceratodus > Neoceratodus forsteri. The sequence goes on along the minus strand of CM057451.1, from coordinate 337,644,417 downwards.
GTGGTAATCAAGAGGTCTAGTATATTATTACCTCTGGTGGGTTCATTAATTAATTGATCAAGACCCAAATCAATCACTGTAGAAATAAAGATTTTGTCTGTTAAAGACTCGCCCGATAAGGTATCCCAGTTGGCAGTTGGTAAGTTGAAGTCACCCATATTTATAATATTCCCTTTGTCAGAAATACTCCTAATTTCCTCTAGTAAGGTGTTAGTATAATTAGAGTTGGCATTTGGTGGCCGCTAACAAGAGCCAAATGTTATTTGGGGGCGTCCTTTCAGTAGGACATTAACCCATAGACTTTGTGTGTTAGTTTTGAAAGTAGCCTCGTGAGGAGATGTCATCTTTTACATACAGGCGGACTCCGCCCCCCCTCCGGTCTATGCAGTCTTTCTGATAAAGTTTATACCCAGGGATTATTTTTTTACCTATTCTGAGTCACTATTCCACCAAGTTTCTGTTATTGACATAATGTCCAGATTTAACAAATGGCATTTAGCTTCCAATTCAGCGATTTTTTTAATATATTCAGCGACCTGGCATTAAGAGACAACACATTACATTGCTCTTGTGTATATAGACTATCTGTCAGAGACTTGGATCTAAGTCCATTCTCCCCCTTTGTAACTAGTTTAAAAATTTAGAAATGAATGTAGTAATTTTTTTCCCAGGATTGTGCTCCCTCTCCTGTTGAGGTGTAGCCCATCCCAACAAAAAAGGGAAGGTCTTTCATTGAAATCCTCCCAGTGGGTTAAACATGAGATGTTCTGTTTGAAGCACCATTTCCTCAGCCACTCATTTAGTGCTTTGATTTTATTGGTTATGTAAGCTGTGGCTGTAGGTACTGGGAGGATCTCCGAGAAGCAGGCATCACATCCCTTTTCAGTTAGGGTGTTATAAAGTGCCACAAAATCTTTTTTTAACTCAGGTAAAGTTATTGTGTTGATGTAATTTGTGCCTGTGTGAATAATTACTAGTGCATTGTTTATTTGTTCAGAGAATAATTTGTTTGTTATATTGGTGATGTCAGATACTCTGGCCCCTCTGTAGCTGGATCAAGTGCGATTATATTTGTCAGGATTACATATCTGTCGGTCAGTATGTTTGATGATAGAATCACCTAATACAAATATTGGTTTTATGATACTGCTTGGTTTACAGGTTTTGTTAATGGTTTGAGATTCGAGGGTAGTGTTCAGAGGACAATGTGAAATACTTTGTTTGAAGGCTGGGATGCTAGGTAGTGATTTTTACCTATGTTTTAAATCTGCATTAATGGGTTGTACTCTGGATGGAGACTCACTGTCATCAATTGTAGTTGTGGGGCCATCATCCGTTTGTAAAACATCAACTTTATTGTGGAGGGGAAGGGGTGGTGCACTATGTACTTCTCCTCCTCTCCTTTTTGTTTTATGTTTTGGCACTATTGCCCATGAGTTGTCTGCCTCTATCTGTTTTAGCCAACTCCCTCATCACACACAGTTTCTGGTCTTGCTAAAGAGGTTATATTGAGGTCAGATGCCACTAAATCAATATATTCTTCTAATTCAGCTATGTCTGAATTTGCAGGTCCCCTAGTTTGGAGTCTCATAATCTCTTCCTGCAGTGTGTCAATCAGAATGCATTTGTCACAAATGAATCCCTGGGCTTGTTCCGCATAAGCAAACATCACACATATTTGACAACAATTGCCATATACATCGTCCCTGAATGTCATTTCTGCCTCTATTTTTTTTGTTAGCATTTGTTTAACAGGGGTACTTGTACACTGAACTCTACTCGGTACCTACAGACCCTGTGTCCCTGCTGCCCGGTGGATACGGCAGACATAACGCTTAGACGCACGTGTCTCCCCGCGCTGCCCTGCATGCTCGCCCTGCTTGCTGTGGCTAGTCTTATGAGCTGCTACACAGGAAGTCAGGCTAGTTCCTGCTTCCTGTTAGTAGCACTTGGAGCAAGGTAATTAAACCTCCTAAAATTGGTAACATGCACCAAAATAGCTCTTAAAAGAGCTTGGTAGCTGTCATTACCTGGTTTTAGTGCCCAAAATGAAAAGAAATATAGCCACTATCACCACACTCAATGTTGTTGCTGCAGGACACCCCCAGTATCCCAGAGTGCTTCAGCAGTAGCACAGTCACTGGGAATACAGTAGCGTGGTTGCAGTATACAGACAGTGAGGATAGTTTGTAGTTTACACACCAAGCAGCAGCACAATAACAGTTTTAATTTCAAGTTTCATACATAAAACCACCTCTCTCCAGAGGCTCGCATTACTCCAGCTCCAACAGAGCTTTACCATACACAGGCCCGCTCGCTGTGGCTAGCCTTATATGCTGCTACACAGGAAGTCAGGCTAGTTCCTGCTTCCTGTTAGTAGCACTTGGAGTGAGGTAATTAAACCTCCTAAAATTGGTAAAATGCACCAATATAGCTCTTAAAAGAGCTTGGTAGCTGTATTTACCCAGTTTTAGTGCCCAAAATTAAAAGAAATATAGCCACTATCACCAAACTCGATGTTGTTGCTGCAGGGACACCCCCAGTATCCCAGAGTGCTTCAGCAGTAGCACAGTCACTGGGAATACAGTAGCGTGGTTGCAGTATACAGACAGTGAGGATAGCTTGTAGTTTACACACCAAGCAGCAGTACAATAACAGTTTTAATTTCAAGTTTCATACATAAAACCACCTCTCTCCAGAAGCACCTGGATATATATATATATATATATATATATTCTGATTTGTATTATTTCTAGCATTATTTCTGACCCAGATTGATGAGCTTGGACTGCACTTTCTCTATACCACATTGTATTGGTATGTTCACGATGCACGTTATCTATATTCTGATTTGTATTACTTCTAGTGATGTTATTGACCTAATTGTGATGCATTTGTACTGTACTTTTTCTGTACCATATTGTATTTGTATTTTCGTTGACATTTCTCATTTGTATTCTCCTGGGTCATGCCTAAAAATAGGCATTTCTATGTCTAATGCACTTACCCGGTTATCAAAAAATAAATAAATAAAATAAATGTGGGATACTTTATGAACTTTTAATTGTATACAGTGTCCGGAGTCGTAGATAGGGGGCACTTTATGAATAAGTGTTGCCCAGCCCTGCCTTGTCTTGCCTTACTGGCTTCTGTAACAAGGTTTTGTTCTGTGAAAGTGAATTGTATGACTGTTCCAATAGAATAATTAAGCTAACCAAGTAATTTGGCTGAAGATTTAGATATCATTTGTGTACATTAATAAGTGTCATAATCTTCTTTGCTCTAGGATACAAAGATACAGGGGAACCCTTATAAATAGTGCTCATCACCATTTAAAAGCTCACAAAAAGCCCTTTAAGATGTGGTATTGGGCTTACCTGTATTTGGTAACAATCTTCCATGGGAACAGCAGGTATAATGAGATACAATATGAGACTCACTGCGCATAGCTCTGTTTTGTAGACAAGCTAAGCCTATGCAGAAATGCCTCTGAGGTAACATCATTTGACCATCTCCATGTATCCAAGGTAAGGTCTAACACCTTGGAAAGAACAGGGGCTGGATTTTGAAAACTGGCTGTTTTTGGCGAGAGTCCTCAAGGTTTCTCTGCATTTGCCGTATTTTCAGTCTTGGAGTCGTTTGCGACCAGCTCCATGATTTACGGCAGTTTGCAGCCATTTTTGGTGAAGCTGCACTAAAACGTTGTGCCTGATTGGACCAGGAATAACATTTCCACAGCTGTGCCTGATAAGACTAGGGATAACATCTTCCACAGCTGTGCCTGCTAGGATCAGGAATAACATCTTCCACAGCTGTGCCTGATAGAACCAGGAATAACATCTTCCATAGGACCAGGAATAACATCTTCCACAGCTGCGCCTGATAGGAATAGGGATAACATCTTCCACAGCTGTGCCTGATAGGAACAGGGATAACATCTTCCACAGCTGTGCCTGATACAACCAGGAATAACATCTTCCACAGCTGTGCCTGATACAACCAGGAATAACATCTTCCATAGGACCAGGAATAACATCTTCCACAGCTGTGCCTGATAGAACCAGGAATAACATCTTCCATAGGACCAGGAATAACATCTTCCACAGCTGTGCCTGATAGGACCAGGGATAATGTCTTCACAGCTGCGCCTGATAGGATCGGGGTAACATCTTCCGCAGCTGTGCCTGATAGGACCAGGGATAACATCTTCCACAGCTGTGCCTGATAGGATCAGGGATAACATCTTCCACAGCTGTGCCTGATAGGACCAAGGATATCATCTTCCACAGCTGCACCTGATAGGACCAGGGATAACATCTTCCACAGCTGTGCCTGATAGGACCAGGGATAACATCTTCCACAGCTGCGCCTGATAGGACCAGGGATGTCATCTTCCACAGCTACGCCTGATAGGACCAGGGATAACATCTTCCACAGCTGTGCCTGATAGAACCAGGAATAACATCTTCCACAGCTGTGCCTGATAGAACCAGGAATAACATCTTCCATAGGACCAGGAATAACATCTTCCACAGCTGTGCCTGATAGAACCAGGAATAACATCTTCCACAGCTGTGCCTGATACAACCAGGAATAACATCTTCCATAGGACCAGGAATAACATCTTCCACAGCTGTGCCTGATAGGACCAGGGATAACATCTTCCACAGCTGTGCCTGATTGGGCCAGGGATAACATCTTCCACAGCTGTGCCTGATAAGACCAGGGATAACATTTTCCACAGCTACGCCTGCCACCCATATGGCAATTAAGACTTGAAGCTGGTGCGGAGATTTTTTTTCTGCACTGGAGACTGTGGAGTGGGACTTAGTCCCAAAATGGTCTGAAAATCTGTCGCCAGGTGTTTTACAGATGACTTCTGTTAGATTGCTTACATTCACTGACAGGTAACTTTTTCAATGAATGGCTCTGTGTGTGGTCAGTGTGTCAGAACTAGCTTTGTGCTCTCCTGATATGGACAGTCTTGATGAGGCATTTGCATGTTTAGAAAAACACTCACATTGGATATCATGCCTGTTGATTGATAATATCAGCAACAACCTTTGCATTCCTGCAGCCACTATGGAAAACAATTCAGTTGAGGATCCCTAGTATCTTTTTTTTTTTTTAGTCTTTGGTAGCCGGGTAAGGCCCACTAGGCACAAGTGCCTGTTTTCAGGGGTGACCTGGGAGCACTGGGCGGTTAAGTGAGTTGTTCAGAGTCACACAGTATGCAAGTGGAGGCTGTGAGAATCAAACCCAGGTCTGGTCTGCTGGATGTACCAAGCTCATTCACAGCTCATTACTCTTAACCTCTAGGCTATACTGCCAGCCTGTCTTTAATAGTGGCTTGTGATCTATAAGGTCGATGATGTCCCTGACATATAAATGTACCAATGAATGTACCTAAGTGTTTAACTTTATTGATGTGAGATAATAAAGCCATTAAGCCGAGGCTCATTTCTGATGACGTCCCTTTATAGGTACACAATAAAGTGCACAAGAACATTCTGTTACATCAGCAGTTCAGTAGAATACATTTGTTAGGGATAACACATGACAGGGTGTGCGGCTGTAAGAGAATTATGCACACCTTGGGTGGTTGTTATTATTCCCTTATTTATAACTGCACTCACAAAGGAGAGTGTTATCCCACTCATTAAATTGGCTTTTATTTGTTAAAACAATATGTCATTTAGGTGAGATGTGCAGTTGTCAGAAACTAGTTAACAGTCATGTGATGTGTTTTTGACCAATAAGGTTACAGAATTTTCATGGCCCATTTTATTTCACTTGTATGAAAGACATTATACACAAATAAACTGTATTGTACTGAATACAGTTTTTTTTTACAATAAAAATGATTTAAGGCACAATTGTTTGTACCATTAGTTTCTACTCATTATAATTTGACTTAGTATGTGTTGTGATGAATCTTTCTTTCTGCTGTTTAACACTGGAAAAATGCTGTACATGAAAAATTTTTAAAAATGGATTAAGTGATGAGGCAATTTTGAAATGTAAAGCATGCATGATTGACGTGTTAACCACATCAACAAATTATCAAGTAAAGTCAGATTTAGTAAAGAGTTGTGAAACATCAAGTCTTTGCAACAAGACAAACATAATACAATCATCAAACATGGCTGCTTCACAATGTGATAGTTATTTTACTGAATTACAAATTGTAATGGGCAATTATCCCCAGTGGCATGACTAAGCACGTGTGCTTATGCACTTGCATATAGAACATGTATCCTTATGTAACCTCCTGTGGGGGCTTACCTTTAGTGCCCATTCCTCCTGTCCGCCTGTTCCTGCTTGTGGTGTTCCCCATATCTCCCCCATTTTAGCACCGTCACAGCCCAAGTTCTTTATTGTGCCCTGATCCTCTGAACAGCCCCCGTGTTTGTTTATTTTGACCCATTCTGGGCTTTGGTAGCTGACTTGTGAGTGAGCCACTGCATTTCCTTTTCTGCTGCTCCGAGCAGCCAGCAGCTAGTGCATGCGCAGAGGAGCGCTTTACTTTCTGACTGCCATAGCGGTCAAACGAGTGGCTTTCTAAAGTTTCCGGTTCCACTGTTTACCTAGTTGAGGACCAGTGACCAGAACAAGGGCCAATGGAGCCTGTTTTACATTTTGGATAAAAAGTAATGAGAAGCACTTGGTTTGGGGAAGGATCGGGGCTCATGCATATTAATTGACCCTCATCAATATTAATGAGGAAGCTGCTTGCCAAGGGGGGGGGGGGCTGTATTTCAGCGACAGGTTCAGGGGGGCAAATAAATGTTTGATCATGTAAGAGTTTAGAAGGGCATAGTGTATGCTTTGAAACTGTGGAGTAATTGTAAATAAAAAGTAAAGACACTGGCTGCACCAGAACTTTATTGCTGGGAACTGTATGCACTGGTTGGTAAATTGTGTGTAATAGCAGTCATGTTATGATCCTTTGACCCCTGATGGACAGCAAATCAGCTTTCCAGGTGCCCAAAACTGTTTGTGATGGCTGATGGGAGGAGGTGTGAACTAAATGCAGGCACCAAGAGACCTTTCCAATTAGTAATCAAGGAGGGCTGATATTTGTGATTGATAACTGGCACCAACCAATCTGAGAGCAGGATTTGGGGGAGAAATCCTAGGGACTTTGGGCAGTTGAGTCAGTTCTGCTCTGGGCTCTGATCGAGTCAAGAGAGCTCAGTGCTGTTGGAAAGAAGTCTGTTGCCTTTCACAGGACTTATGTGGAGTATTCATGAGGACTGAAGTGAGGAAATTTTACTGTTGAAAGGAACTGTGCATCTTTACTATCATGTGAATATTTTTGGTTTTCCGGAGAATTGTTTGCTGCAGAGAGGTCACAGGGACTGAGAGAACCCTTAAGCTGAGAAAGAGACTTGCTGGAAATTGTGTGTGAGCCAGAACAAAAGTGGGTACTGTTTTGAATCAGAGAGACTGTAAAAGGAAAGAGGTGAGCAGGTGTCCTTTGCTTCAGGATCCTGTTGCTGCTCCTAAAACCCAGTTGGGGGAAAGGAACTGTTGACCTGCACTTTGGAGTCTCTTGCCAAATGGCACTGGAAAGAGGAAAGGTTTGTGTAACTGTCTAGCTGCACACCAAAGCTGTTTGCCTGTCTGAGAGAAAAATGGAATCTGGGAATTTTCCAGCTGCATCTCAGAGCCAGGTGGGGAACTTGCTAACCCCCACCAAGTGGGATCTGCTGGCTACAGAGGCCCACTGGCACATGTTGGGGTGCTAGGGCACCCGTGGCCTGTGAGGGAGCCAGGCTGTGGAACCACTCCTAGGTCTGGGTCCTCTATGGTTGGGTGGGCCATGCGTGGGAGCTCTGCAACGGGCCTGAATAGGCTGAAGGGGACAAGCTGCAAGACCTCCAATCAAGGTGAAAAGTGGCCAGACCTTCAATCAAGATCCAGTCTATGCTTCATTCTCCCCTGCACCTTTATTTCTGCCCTCTCTGAACTGAATCTGCAGAGACTGAACTGTTGGAAGCCCTCTGCTCCAGGTACCTCTCAGTTTATCAGAATCATGAGTACCCAGGGTTTGCCCTGAAAACCAAGGGGAGTAAAGGCTTGACTGTTAATTTTCAGTTTACAATGTTCCTGGGGCCCTAGTGCTGGCCAACCCATGGCACTGAGCAGGCCTGCGAATTCCTGGGTACCCAGAAAGGACAGAGAGAAGTCACTGGTACCAGTGGGGGTGGGATCTAGGGTGGTCTGGCCTATGGGACCTATTGTTTTCAATTGGTTCTAAGCATTTTTTCCTTCCACAGCTATTCCTGCTTCTGGTACCCCTACCCTAGCCTGTCCCCAAAATAAAGCTGTGTTTTGTTCTTTGCAATTGCTGTGTGAATGGTGTTTTGTGGAAACTAACTGTAAAGTGTATGTGGTATATGGTTTTGAAGAACTGTTTGGCATCCAGTGTGTGGGGTGGCTGGAAGGGGAGGTGGGTAGGTACAGCATCCCATGGAGTTGTACCATTCATATACCTGGCCCACAGTAATTCACTCTGGGTGGAGGAACCATGCTATTTTATTTATTTCTTTGGGATAGAACCCCCAAGTGCCACTGCAGCAGTATGCAGGTCCCTTAACCTGTGTGAAGGTCAACAGGCAGGGGTAGAAACCCACTGGCACATGGCACCTGGGCTACATCTTTGGAGGCACTGCTGGGATTTCCTGTTTGCCAGCCATGCCCACCATAGGTGACCAAACTTGAAAGACCACTGTCATTTCTCCCACCCCCCCGTTCTACCCTCCCAAGCCTAAGGATAGACCCAGAGAGATGGATAAGGTATAGCTAGTGGTATGAAATGGAGGCATGAAGATGGATCCCCAGAAATAGTGCTGCCACCCAATGCAGAGCGTAGCATAAGTGGTGTGGTATGGCTGAAGAATTCTGTGAGAAACCAGATCTTATTGTTAGATGCCCCAGAGGAACATGAGTTGCCAGCTGACCTGCTCATAAATCTGTGTCTTACCGGCACGGGCACATGCTTACATCAGAAGAGTCACAGTGCATGTAAAGAATGTGACAGACAAGGAAGTGTTCATCAGGAAGGACCGTACTTTAGCTCAAGTCTACTGTGCCGACACAGCAGTACATTCTGCTGCTCCAGAAGGGGGTGTCCCCACTGGTATTGACCCCAGCCTGTTCGAACTGAGTGATTTCCCCATCCCTGAGGAGTAGAAGGCCCGAGTTTGACAAAAGCTGTCAACAAGAACTAAGGTGTTTTCCCTACATGAATGGGATGTTAGGTGTGTGACAGGGGAACAACATCACATAAGGCTTATGGATCAGTGCCCCTTTAGAGAGAAGTCCAGGCGGCTCGTCCCAGCTGATATAGATGATATGAGGAGGCACCTTTAGGAAACTATGGCCATGCGCATAATCCAGGAGTCTAGAAGCCCATATGCTTTGCCCACAATTGTAGTAAGGAAGAAAAGTGGAGCCATTAGGATGTACGTGGATTACTGTACACTGAATAAACAAACTGTTCCTGACTAGTATATGATGCCACGGATTCAGGATGCATTGGATTGTTTGAATGGCAGCCAGCGGTGCTCAGTATTGGACTTGAGAAGTGGATATTTTTAGATTCCCATGGTTCCCAGGACTGGGAGAAGACTGCTTTTATCTGTCCCCTTGGGTTTTATGAGTTTCTGAGGATGCCTCAGCTCATTTCGTGTGCCCCTGCTACTTTCCAGTGCCTCATCGAGAAGGCCATCGGGGACATGAATCTGCTGGAGTGCTTGGTGTACCTAGATGACATAATTGTTTTTGGGAGGACTCTAGAGGAACATGAAGCAAGGCTGTTAAAAGTTTTGGATTGACTGGAGGAATTTGGCTTAAAACTCTCCATCGATAAGTGCTAATTCTTCCAGGCTTCTGTTAAGTACATTGGGCACATAGTGTCAGTGAAGGGCATTCAGACGGACCCCAGCAAGGTTGAGACACTTACCACCTGGCCAAAACCTAAGAATTTGAAAGAACTGCAGCAGCTGTTAGGATTCTGTGGGTACTACAGGAGATTTGTAAAGGATTACACCTGGGTGGTCAGACCTCTCCTGAATTTGCTACAGGGCTGCCCCCAGTCAACAAAAGTAAAAAATCCAGACAGCCTGGGGCCTTCACTGAGGCACCACAATACTTCAGACCTTCTGAGCCATTCGTCCCAGGTATACTGAGGAGTGTGACCAGGCTTTTGAGGACATTGTTTACTGCTTAACTCATTGTCTCCTAGCTGATGCCTGTAGGCATCAGTAAAATACACTGATGTGTCCTGAGGACACCTACAGAAGTCAGCTGCTGACTTCCTGTGTACATTGGCAATGTCTGGAGAAGTCACTTATATATTTTAATATATAATGTAACAGAATATAATATACATTTGACTGCATAGCACCGTTGGAAAGGTAATTTTGTGCTGAACAACTTTGCCACTGATATTCTGTGTATATTGTGTATACTTTAGGAGTTACTCATATTTGTTTATGGTATGGTGTGTATGGCTTATGTTGCCTGTTTTAGTGAAAAAAAATGTTTTTGCTGTTTCAACCAGCATTAAAAAAACAACAAAATTACATATTATTCTTTGCATACCACCACTGGAAAGGTAATTTTATGCTGAATAACTTTGCCACTCATACTTTGTGTCTAGCACTTATGGTTCTTGAGCTATTAGGATTTGTTTGTGGCTTGCTGACTATAGGTTGATTTTGCTTAGAAGGGCCCAGGATTTTCTATTAACAGTATACAGGAGACAAGTGGTGCAACTTCAGAGAGTTCCTGTGGAGGCTTATGCAGACCCACAGAAGCCCTATGTTTTACACACCAATGCTAGTTTTAGTAGCCTGGGGGTGGTTCTATATCAAGAATACCCAGAGGATTTGCTTCCAGTGGCCTAATCAAATCGGAGTTTGACTCCTGCAGAACGCAACTACAACTACTTGAATTCCTTGCGCTGAAATGGGCCATTGTGGATCAGTTCCATGATTACATGTATCGGACAAAAATTATCATAAAGACTGATAACAACCCTCTAACGTATGTACAGACTACAACCAAGTTGGACACAGCTGGTCATAGGTGGTTGTCCGCCCTTTCTACATATGACTACTGCATTGAGTATCATCCCGTGTTAAACCATATAGACGCTGGTGCCTTGTTCTGATGCCCGCCTGCTCATCAAGAAGAGAACTCCAGCTGGGTGAAGATTCCTGAGCAGGTTGTGAAGGTGCTGTGCAAAAAGTTCAACACCGAAGAGCCCCCATCTGCTGAGGATGTCCTGCATCTGGTGGACAGTTTAGGAGCCTCTGAAAGCTGTCTCCCTATAGCCTATTGCCACCTAACTGCTTTGGACATGAGGTCTTTGCCTCAGCTAACCACTCAAGATCTGATAAGGAAGCAGCGGTCTAGTCCGGCCATTGGAGAAATTGAGCACGTTTTACTGAGAAGGGGTGATGTGGCACAAGTGACCACCAGAGACCCCGATGCTTGATTGATGCTGTGAGAATGGTCAAAGCTAAACATAAGGAATAGTTTGCTGTATTGAAAGGTGCAAAATCAGCAAGGGGTGCCCAGAGAACTATTGATGTTGCTAGACTGATTCCATCAAACTGTACTGAAGGCTCTCCATGCCGACATGGGTCACTTGGGCAGTGAACGCACACTAGACTTGGTTCATAGTAGATTTTATTGGCCCAAAAATGGGGCAGGATGTGAATCAATACTGTAAGACCTGTCGCTGGTGCATCCAGAGGAAAACTTTTACCTAAAAGGCCACCCACTAGCCAACATTGTGACAAATGCCCCATGAAGCTGGTGTGTGTGACAGGGTTGAATAAGGCCCTGTCCTATTTGTTATGCAGAAAGAGGTTAAATGCAAGGATTTGTTCTTTTCTCTTCTCTCTCTGGTTGTACAACCAAATTTTCCTGTGAGACCTAGAAACTGATTACTCTGACAGTTTTGCAATTCTCCGCTTCTCACTATCCCTCTGCCTTCCTTTGCTGTTCTGTCTTTTCTTCCCCCTTGCATATCTGTGGGTATAAAACATATATGTGAATCTTTATGTGGAAATATCACTGATACTGGGATCCCTTTGTTTAAAACTGTATATAGTTATAGTGTTGAAATGACTACAAAAACTGGAATTCAAGGTGTTAACCTGAGATGCTGGTTTGAAAAATATTTCCAGAGCTGTCAACAAGAGGTCAGTTCTGGGTCACAATGTTCTTTTTCTGCACCTGCTGAAACTGACAAGAACACTGTATGAGAAGCAGAATGTTCTCTTAACGAGCTCCCTGCAAAGACTTGTTATAAAAAGAGCTGCAATGTTTTCCGAGAGAGAGCGACAGAGACTGAGAGACTGAGATTGAAAACTGAGAAGAAAACTCAGAAGAAAGACTCTGCTTTCTATGTTTGTACTGCCATTGTAAATAGTCATGCTGAACAATTTTTATTTTTTATTTTGCTGTTATTAATAATAAAACGCTATTTGCGAATTTTGAAACTGCTCCTGGTTTTCCTATGCTTCCTGACCTGTGCCTCGACAACAGTGTGTATTGACTTCTTTACCTTGGAACCGGACTCCAGAAATATCTAAAACATACTAGTGGTCACAGATAATTTTACTCGGTACGTCCAAGCCTACCCCACCAAAAATCAGAAGGCAGCTACTGTGGAGAAGGGGGTGGTCGAGAAGTTCTTTGTGCATTATGGGGTGCCACAGAGAATTCACTCAGATCAAGGCCATGATTTTGAAAGTAGGCTAATAAAAGAACTATTGTCTCTGTGGGGAGTCAGAAAATCCCAAACAGCACCTTACCATCCCCAGGGTGACCCCCAGCCTGTAAGATTCAACTGAACCCTATTAGACATGCTGGGCACCCTGGACCCCAGAGACAAGTGTGCCTGGAGTTAACGAGTCAGCACCATGGTTCACGCCTACAACTGTACCAGGAATGATGCCACCAGGTTCTCTCCATACAGCCTCATGTTTGGGAGGAGGCACGCCTGCCAGCTGACCTGTGCTTTGGGTATCAGTAGATGGCATTAAAGAGGGTGACTAGTTATAGTATGTGCACAAGTTAAAACAACAACTGAATGACGCCTGTTGTTTAGCTTCTGAGATGGCCAACAAGAGGAACCAAGCCAACAAGGAGAGATATGATAAGAAAGTCCAGGCACAAGACCTGATGCCAGGCGACAGGGTCCTACAGAGGAGTTTTGGCAATCCTGGAAAACGTAAGATCACCGATCGCTGGAGAAGCACACCATATGTAGTACTGGAGAAGCTGGAGGGTTTCTAGTATATAAGATTTGACCAGAAGGAGAAACTTAAGGATACAAAGTGTTCCATAGGAATCACCTACTGCTCATCGGAGACAAGGTGGTTGGCTCAGACTCTGATACAGTAGATCCTCCCACAACTCCAACCACTTGAGCTGCTGCATGCAGATGACATAGGAAAGAAAATGGTGGCCCCCTGGGACTGATCCTGCCCCAATAGAAAAAGTGTCTGAGGGGGACGAATTGGCCAATGAGTCAGAAAAAGAGTTTGATGGTCCACCTGTATGTTTCTATCCCACCCCTGAGCTGGCTAGATTGTTTCATGTAACACCCCTGACTTTGGAGACTGTATCGATTGACGAAGGGCCTGCTACAAGAGAGACCAAGGGAGGGGATGATGATGAATCTGGGGAAGTGGACTTGCCTGTGCCTGTGGAACACTGTGCTGAATGGGAAGCTGCTCTCACTACACCCCTTGAAGGAACCACCCTGAAGTTGAACACTAGTCTGGTTAAACCTTTTGAGTGGTTCCAGAGCAGCTCCCCCGAGTCAATGCCTTTTGGAGAGCCCACTTCAAATTTGAATACTGGTTTGACTGAGCTCTCTGAGTGGACACAAGATGGCACCACTGGTCAGAGTGGTGGAAATGATTTGGTGATGGACCACCCTACAGCTGAGGAAGTGGAGACAGGCACAGGGGCAAGAGACATTGATCCCACCTCTGAACAGGAGGTGGCCACCAGGACTGAAGAGCAAGAACCCCCAAGAAGGTCAGGGAGGACTGTGAAACCCTTACTCAAGCTGACCTATGATACCCCAGGGGCACCCACTAACCTACCCCTATTCGTAATGCACAAAGGTATATATGTCATCCCCCAGGTCCTTACCAAAGGTTTACATATGTCCTGCTAGAGCTAAACCCACCCCCTTGGTCTGGAGGGAAGGTGGCAAAACAAAAGAGGGGAAGTGAAAGTGGCACCCAAGGAAAACAAAAGGTAAAAGTGTATTATATGTGTGTGTTCAAAATGCATGTGGTTTGAACAACTAAAGGGATGAAGGTATGGGTGCCACGCATACCATGGTGTCTGGAAAACTGTCAAAAGGGAAAGGTGTTTAGCCTTATAAACTGTATATAATGTGTTTCATGTTTCTAATTGTTCAATACCTGAGTAGATAGGACCTAAGTGCCTAGGTAGACATGTTTGTCATCTGTTAACTGTTAAGGTTTGCTATTTTACATCTTTACAGGTTCCTACCCATAGGCTTGGTATAGACATCAAGCATTTAAGGGAAGGGAGTGTAACCCCCTATGGGGGCTTACCCTTATTGCCAGTTCCTCCCATCTGCCCATTCCTGCAGGTTGTGTTCTCCGTATCTCCCCCATTTTAGCACCACCACAACCACAGTTCTTTATTGTGCCCCTGATCTTCTGAGTAGCCCCGTGTTTGTTTCAGCCCATTTTGTGCTTTGGGAGCTGAATTGCGATCCTCCGCGTTTCCCGTTCTGCTTCTCTGAGCAGCCAGCAGCAGCACTTTAGTTTCTGACCACCGTGAGATCAAACACGCTGCTTTCTAAAGGTCTCGGTCCCACTGTTTACCTAAATGGGGACCGGTGATCAAACAAGAGGCCAACAGAGCCCGTTTTACATTTTGGATAAAGAGCTACTACACTAGGTTTGGGGTAGGATCAGGCTCGTGTATATTAATGAGACCTCATCAATAAAGAAGTAGAAAGCTGCTTGCCAACTGGGGGCTGTTCCCGCAGCAGCACAAGTTCAGGAGGGCAAATAAATGCTAATAATGTAAGAGTTTAGAAGGGCACAGTACATGCTTTGAAAATGTGGGGTAATTGTAGATAAAAAAGTAAAGACACTGACTGCACCAGAACTTTATTGATGAGAACTGTATGTACTGGTTGGTAAACTGTGTGTAATAGCAGCCATATTATGATCCTTTGACCCCTGATGGACAGCAAATCAGCTTTCCAGGTGCCCAAAACTGTTTGTGATGGCTGTTGGGAGGAGATGTGAACTAAATTCAGACACCAAGAGACCTTTCCAATCAATAATCAAGGAGGGCTGATATTTGTGATAACTGGCACGAACCAATCCGAGGGCAGGATCTTTGGGAGGAATCCTAGGGACTTTGGGCAGTTGGATCAGTTCTGCTCTGGGCTCTGATGGAGTCAAGAGAGCTCAGTGCTGTTGGAGAGACATCTAAGGCCTTTCACAGGGCGTATGTGGAGTATTTATGAGGACTGAAGTGAGGAATTTTACTGTTGAAAGGAACTGTGCACCTTTGCTGAACTGACCAGGTATCATGTGAATATTTTTGGTTTTGCGGAGAATCATTTGCTGCAGAGAGATCCTGCATCAGCGGGACTGACAGAAACCCTTAAGCTGAGAAAGAGACTTACTGGAAACTGTGTGTGAGCCAGAACATAAGTGGGTGCTGTTTTGAATCAGAGAGACTGTAAAAGGAAAGAGGTGAGCAGGTGTCCTGTGCTCCAGGAACCTGTTGCTGCTGCTAAAACCTAGTTGGGGGAAAGGAACTGTTGACCTGCACTTTGGAGTCTCTTGCCAAATGGCGCTGGAAAGTGAAAAGGTTTGTGAAACTGTCTAGCTGCACACTGAAGCTGTTTGCCTGTCTGAGAAAAAAATGGAATCAGGGAATTTTCCAGCTGCATCTCAGAGCCAAGTGGGTAACTTGCTAACCCCCACCGAGTGGGGTCTGCTGGTTACAGGGGGCCACTGGCCTGTGCTGGGGTGCTTGGGTACCTGTGACCTGTGAAGAAGCATGGTAGTAGCTAGGGGGAGTTTCCTGGGTGCTCAGAAACCCCCCCACTTGCAGACTGTGCACCCCCAAAAATCTTTAAATTATTTAGCCGGGGCCGGGGATGCTAATGAGCAGCTAACTGAATGGTCGTCTTTTCCCTCGCTGCTCCCTCTAGACAGCCGAAATCAAAAAAATATAAGTTTTAAAATGCCTTTGTAAGGTTAATCTAGGCACGCCACGATTGCAGGTAGCAGCATGGATGAATATCTAACGCCAGGTTCGACAAAAAGCCGGAGGCTGGCCAGTAAAAGTGCCAAGAAAGGGCAAGAGAATTCAGGCCTTGTCTCGTTGTCTGCGGTTGAGATTGCCGCACTGGGAAGAGAAGTGACAGGCCAGGTGATCACGGCCTTGGAGCCAAGACTGATCAAACTGGAAGGGAAGCTGGACCTGAAACTACAGGAGATACAGGAACAATAGACAGCACAGGCCAGCAGAATAACCAAAGCGGAGGAACAGATTTCTCATTTAGAAGATGAGATGATGGCAGTCCCTGGGCAAGTGGTGGCCCTCCAAAAAGAACTGGCTGAATTTAAAGAGGTGTTCGATTACCAAGAAAACTATCATCGACGCCTTAATCTTTGGTTGAGGGGGCTGCTGGAAGGATGGGAGGGGGACAGTGTCTTGGATTTCTGTGCGAGGGTGCTCTCGGAATTGCTGGGCCTTCAGCCTGTGAAGGGGCACTTTAAATTGGAGACAGCACATTGGGCTGTGATGCCCCGACCGCCGATAGACCAACCTTACGGCAGGTGATCATGCGGTTCCACAATTTTCAGGATCGAGAGCAGGTCCTGAAAGCTTACAGAGAAAAAGGCATGGTGGTGTACGAGGGGCACAAGCTATTCCTCTCGCAGGATTATTCTGCTTGACTACTCAAAAGGAGGAAAATATTTAACGGAATTATGCAGCAGCTCTGAGACATTAAAATTGAGAATTTCTTGGTGTATCCGTCGACCTTGAAGATTAAACATGAATGGGGCTACCTTCTCGTTTTGGGAAGTTGACAAGACGGAGTAGTTTGTCAGTTCTTTGAAGCAGAAACCACGATGAAGAGAGAGCCTGGGTTTCTTGATGCTACCCATGTGAAAGAGAAGGGGATGTTGAATTGTGTTGTGTGTTTCCCTGGAATCTCATCGTTGAAGTTATATGCAGCTATGTTTATGCTGAAGAATTCTGCAGTTTGTTTTTATGGCAGTTTAAAAGTTTTTCTGGTTGCCCCACTTTATCGACTTAGTGACAGGAGACTAATAGACTCAAGGACTGTGAGGGGAGCAGCTTCGAACTCGGGCTGAGGGGTGATCTACTGGAATTAAGCTAGGAAGGCCTGAGGAAGGAACAATGGAAAGAAACTACAAATGGAGTGAAAGGAGAGGCATGAACGCCATCTGGGTATAGGTAGGGGTGGGGACAGGGCTTAGCACGTGAGTTTACCGGGTGGCCTGCTTTCTCCTGAAGCCTGAAGTTGGGGCTCACATCTACAGCTTTAGGGCTGCTGCATGAAAGGATGGGGGAAGAGGTGGAACTCCTGATTCTGAGATAGACAGTCCTCTCCTCCGGACAGTGCATTGTGTACGTCAGGCTTTGAGGGTATTAGAGGGTCTGGCTGGAGAAGCTGGGGAGTAGGGCATATGGCCTAAAAGGGCACTTTACGAGGAGAAACATGGAGGATTGACTGGAGTATAAAGTATATGTTGGCTGTGGGGGTGGGGTGCATACATAAGTAATGGGGTGTGATTGACACTCAAGCCCGAGAGGCAATTAGTGTCACAAGAAGTGGAGGAGCAAAGGGAGGAGAGGGAGGTAGGTTGAGAAAGAATTGACAGCTACAGATTAAGGGGTGAGGGGGATGGAAAAGGAGGGAGGAGGGGGCCCTAAGACAATGCAAGAGAGGGTATTAAAGTCAAGATTCAACAAAGAAAAGAGATTTTGAGGAGAGGGCTAGGGAAGAGAAGTCGATGAAGAAAAGGGGTATGAGGGGTGGTTGGGGATATGTCACAAAGGAAGGGGATGAACAGTTGGGGGCTTTATAACTTATGCTTTAATTGTTGTTGCTGCTATAAATTTGGTTGATGCAATTGTAGATGTATGGAATAGTTTAAATGAGAAAGAAGGATGGAAACATGTCAGTATCTAATAATGAGGGTGGTGTTTGAATGGAGATATGCTTATAAGTGGATAAAATGCAAAGCCTTAACATTGTCACGTGGAATGTACGGTACAGTAAATCCAGTCAAAAGGACGCTATTGTTAACCACATTAAAAAAGGATTGGGGCCCAGGTAGCTCTTGTACAGAAAACGATTTGACAGAGGTGGAACATGCCAGATTGGTCCAAATTGGTGGGGAGATGTTATGCAGGTCTTTCTGGCACATAAGACGGTGGCTATATTGGTGCATAAGGCCCTCCCCCTTGAAGTGAATAGGGTGGTTAGAGACCCTAAGAGGGGTCGATATGTATTTATATTGGGGACACTGAACGGAGAGCAGATCACTTTTGGGTCTATTTACGCTCCTGTGGTGTATGATCTGCAATTTTATATGTCCTTGCTGGATTTGCTAATCAAAGAACAATTCCCAAACCTAATCTTGGGAGGGGACTTGAATTGGACGATGGATCCGAGTATGGATCACTTCGAGGGGATGGGGAGAGAGCCAGGAATTATGCAACAATGGCAGGTGGGTATGGCGGAGTTGGACTTGGTGGATGCCTGGCGCACCGCTAATCCTGGAGTCAAAGAATACACTTTTTACTCGAACCCACACAAGATGTGGTCTCGCCTTGACTACATTTATTTGACAAGAGGGTGGTATGCTCGGATTGGTGATATACTGCATAGTTCTATACATGTTTCAGACCATGCGATGGTTATTATGAAATTGCAAAGCTGGGAGAGACAGGAAGCCCCCCATGGAAATTCCCAACGTACATGGTTAAAAATGTGGAGTTTAAAGAATATCTGGCAGAGAAGTGGAGACTTTATATGGAAATGAATGATACAGCAGAAGTCTCTAGGACAGTACTTTGGGAGGTGAGTAAGGCCTTTACGAGAGGGGTAATTATTGAATATATAGCCTGGCTTAAAAGGCAAAAACAAGGGAAGTGATGGGAGCTAGAGAGGAAGCTAAAGGAGTTGGAGAAGAGAGTTGCGGGGGGAGCAGGGGGAGGTGAGCAGGTCTCTGAATATGGCAAGGGAGGCCTTGAACGCCCACCTTAAAGCAGAGGCAAGAAGGGTTTGTTATTTTCACAGGTGGCAAATATTTGAGTGGGGGAATAAACCGGGCCTGATGTTAGTTAGATTGATGAAGGAAGGACGGGGCCTGGGTAGAATTACTGGGGTGAAGGATGGTAGTGGAGTTATGCACAGGGATACTAAGGAGATAAAAGAAAGTTTCCAGGCTTTCTATCAACAGTTGTATCAGGCAGAGAACATGGGCAAAAAGGAACAGATGTTGGGGTTTTTGGAGAGAGTACATTTGCCAGAGGCCACACAGGCCCAGAGGGAACAATTGAGTCAACCAATCACTAAGACTGAAATCTTTAAGAGCTATACAGAAATTGCAAAGGGGGGAAGCTAGTGCACCAGATGGGTATCCTGTGGAATATTATAAACTAATGGGCGGACAGATAGGGGAACTGCTTTGTGAGGTCTTCCAACAGCAAGAGGAGACAGGGGGTGTTACTTTGCCTGATACCTGCTATGATGCCACTATTTGCCTCATTCCCAAGGTGGGGAAGGATGAAAAGGAGTGTGCTTCTTATAGACCTATCTCACTGCTTAATTGTGACCTCAAAATATTAACAAAAATTTTGACTTCTAGGCTTGAGGTGGTACTCCTGAGGTTGATTCACCCAGACCAGACCGGTTCATTAAGGGTCTATAGTCGATTACAATATGAGACACTTGCTTAACATTATATAGCGTGCAAACAAGGGGAAGGAGGAAATAGGGATTATTTCAATGGATGCTGAGAAAGCGTTTGACAGCATGGAATGGGGGTATCTGTTCGAGGTGATGTCTCGGTTTGGTCTGGGTGAATTCTATATTGGGTGGGTGAAAGCTATGTATGTGGCACCCTGGGCCTGGGTGTTGGTAAATGACACCCTGTCCGAGAAGTTTAACCTGGAAAGGGGCACAAGACAGGGTTGCCTGCTCTCCTCCCTTCTGTTTGCACTGGCAATTGAACCGCTTGCAGTAGCAATATGGGATTGTGGGGAGATTGCAGGGGTTGAGGGAATATGAGGAGTACAGCATAAACTTGCTCTTATGTGGACAATATGCTCCTGTTCCTTAAGAGTCCAAGACAGTCTGTGCCCCCACTGTCCCTAGTGGAGAGGTTTGGCGCTTTCTCAGGGTATAAGGTTAATTTAGGGAAATTGGAGGCTATATGTTACCCGGGACCAGGGAATGAAGTGAGACAGTGGAGGTTGAAAATGGTTGGTACCAGCTTTACCTACTTGGGAGTGCAGGTGGGATGGACATTGGGCTCCCTATACAAATTGAATTACACCAGCCTGTTGAGGGTAATAGAAGCAGATCTTAGGAGGTGGGCGCAGTTGCCGATCTCGTGGTTGGGCAGAGTGAGTCTTATCAAGATGAATGTTTTGCCAAGACTCCTATATCTTCTACAGATGTTACATGTAGGACTGATGAGGGAGGATATTAAAAGGCTAGAGAAGGCATTTTCAACCTTTATATGGAGGGGGAAACATCCAAGAATTAGCCTACAAAGGTTGAAATTGGAGAGAGATAAAGGGGGGCTGAACTTCCCTGATATGGGTAATTATTTCCTGGCAATACAATGAAGATATATAGCAGATTGGGTGCACAGACCCAAAGTAGCTAGTTGGGTGGACTTAGAGCAGAAGGAGGCCCAGGAAGATCTAGTGGCATACCTTCACAGCAGAGGTCTCAGGGCGTACAGAGCTGGAGGAAGTGTTAACCCATTAGTGGTACAAGTTCTAATAGCCTGGGGACAACTCAGGAGACAAGGGTGGACACGGGGGAGGGGGGGACATTACTGTTACTGGTGGCAGGTAATCCCTTTTTTTTACATGGGTTATAGGATGGGGGTTCCGGGAATGGGAACAGAAGGGTATACGAAGTCTGGGGAACCTATTGGTACAGGGCCAGTTCTGTACATATGAGACCTTACAAGATACGTTGGGAGAGGGAGGACGACACATGTTTGGATATATGCAGGTGAGGGCATTTATGGGCAGCCTTGCAAGAGATGAGGGTGGGTATGTAAGCTGGATTGTGTGGACAGTATGATTTACCGGGCCCAGGCTGAACTCCAAAGGTTTTATTGGACGGGCGGTGAAGAGAGGGAAGCAGATACTCCCAGATAGGACTGTCAAGATGAGGCAACTGTGGGAACGAGATTTAGGGAGGGCTATCACGGAGGAGAACTGGAGGACGCTGCTCCCACTATATTCAGGGATTATGGCCTGCAATAGATATAAAGAGGCATATTATAAATTTATTCATAGATTGTACTACCCACTGGTGATAGTGCACAAAGCACACCCCTCAGTGTCACCAATATGAGGAAGGTGTGGGGTGGAGAGGGGCACCTATATGCACTGCTTTTGGTCCTGTCCTGTATTGCAGGGGTTTTGGAAAGCAGTAGTGGCAGAAGTGGCTAGGATAGCAGGAAGAGAGGTGGAGATGGATCCGCTGGGGTGTCTTTTTGGGGTAGAGATTGGGGTTGAAGAGGAGTGGCTAATGCTCCCTAGGTAGATAAGAGTGCTGTTCATGTTATCTTGCCACTGCATACAAAATACATGGGTCTCCCAGGTCATGCCTACAGTACAGACCTGGAGACAGATGATAATACAAACCCTGGGGTTAGAGAAGTTGACATATGTCCTTTGGGAGCGGGAGGAGAGTTTTAGTAGAAGCTGGGCACCTCTCCTGGCCTCTCTCAGCATAGAGGAATGGTGGATAGTAAGAGAGGGGGGTAGACAATTAAGATTGGTGAGATGAGGAGATAGGAGGCCTGACACTGACTAAGACTGAGGAACCGCCCAATAGATTGTCCCCAAGCTAGGCTTGCATGTTCCAATCAACAGAATGAGAAGAGATGAATTTGGAAATATGTATACATGATTACACCTGTCCTTATGTTGTGTTTGTTATAACCTTTACATGTTAGAACAATTTAGTATTTTTTAAGTCTTTATTTTAGTGTGTGACTGTTCATTAGGTGTATGATGTTTATGAGCAAACGTTAAAATGAATAAAGATATTAAAAAAAATAATAATTATTTAGCCAGAGAGCACTCGTGATGTGATGTTATCCCCCCTGATCTACTTACAGTCTGTCAGTCGAATCATTCTGCCTCCTGAGACCTGTTCTGGCCATGCTACGCTGCCCATGGCCGTAACTATTCTGTCCGGCACCGTGGTCCATTTAAACTTTAGAACCCCTGCTGGATGGCGCATGCGGGGAAGGGCACCCAGTCAAAGTCGGGCTGTGAAGCCACTCCTAGGTCTGGGTCCTCTGTGGTTGGGTGGGCCTTGTGTGGGAGCTCTGTAACAGGCCTGAACAAGCTGAAGGGGACAAGCTGCAAGACCGCCAATCAAGGTGACAAGCAGCCAGATCTTCAATCAAGATCCAGTTTATGCTTCGTCCTCTACTGCCCCTTTGTTTCTGCCCTCTCTGGACTGAATCTGCAGATACTGAACCGTGGGAAGCCCTCCGCTCTGGGAACCTCCCAGCTCATCAGAATCATGAGTACCCAGGGCTTGCCCTGGAAACCAAGGGAAGTAAAGGCTTAACTGTTAACTTTCAGTCTGCATTGTTCCTAGGGCCCCCAACGCCAGCCAACCCGCAGCACTGAGCAGGCCTACGAACTCCTGGGTACCCAGAAAGGACAGAGGCAAGTCACTGGTACCAGTGAGAGTGGGCTTTGGGGTGATCTGGCCTATGGGCCCTATTGTTATCAATTTGTTATAACCGTTTTTCCTGCCACAGCTATTTCTGCTCCCAGTACCCCTACCCTAGCCCTGCCCCAAAATAAAGCTGTGTTTTGTTGTTTGCAATTGCTGCATGAAGGGTGTTTTGTGGAACCTAACTATAAAGTGTATGTGGTATATGATTCTGGGGAACTGTTTGGCATCCAGTGTGTGGGGTGGTTGGAAGGGGAGGTGGGTAGGTACAGCATCCCAGGAAGTTGTATCAGTCATATACCTGGCTCACTGCAATTCACTCTGGGTGGAGGCACCATGCTATTTTATTTATTTCTTTGGGATAAAACCCCTGAGTACCACCGTAGTACGAACCAGGCCCCTTAACCTGTGTGAAGGTCAACAGGCAGGGGTAGAAGCCCACTGGCACATGGCCCCAGGGCTAAATTTATTTGTTTATTTATCAGATTGCAATACCTTTGAGCCAGAGGCTCTTTTACAAAGGTTCCACGTCAGGTAAAAGACAACACAGTTACATAGTAAGTTATAAAAAACAGGTAAAGTGAACAATGCATGATAGCCAAAATAAAGTGCAAACTTAAGGAGAATCCAGAATAAAACAATGCAGCCAGGCAAAGGCTATGTCATGACAGAGGGGAGGTAGAATAGGAGTGGTGGTGGGGAGTATGGGAAGGGGATAAGACAGACATAAGAGGGAAGCTTAGATCACTGGGAATGGGGATGGGGGGAGAGGAGAAACAGATGTCCAAGGGTGGGTCAGTTTCATGATAAATGGTGGGGGGATGGCTTAGGTTAGGCAATCACACCTGCACTGTGTTGCAAGGTGCTGGTGAAGATTGTTCTTAAAGCGGCTGATCTTGGACTGGTCGTGGAGTGATGGGTGGAGGACATTTAGTCAGTTTGGTGCCATGTACTTGAAGGAGTGCTGTGCCATGGAGGTGTGACAGAACGGGACTTGGTAGGCCAGGTTAGACATTCCATGGGTGTGGTGAGGGTTAGTTACCTGGTTAAGAAGCTTTAGGAAGACTGGAGGGGTTAGACAAACTTGGATTGTTTTCACAAACAGACAGGTCTGATACTTTATACAGCCCTTAAGGTGTAGCCAGTTAGACTGAGCATACAAGTCACAAGTATGAGTGAGTCTGTGTGCCCCAGTAGCTAGTCTGCAAGTTTTATTAAGGGCTATGCTGATTCTTTAAAGCATGGTATCCCTGGCAGTACCATAAATAATTAGCCTGTAGTCAATTAAGGAGAATATTGTTGATTGCTATGCGGAGGGCATCGGGGTGAACAGTGCCTATGCCTATAAAAGAGCCCAATCCTGGTGTTTACTGCCTTAGCTAAATGGTCCACATGGGGGACAAACGGCATGGAGTTATCTAGGTTATACCAAGGTACTTTATTTATTTTTTCCCCAATTGTTTAACCAGGAATAGCACACTAAGCTGAAAGCTTATTTACAGGTGCGACCTGGGAGCACAGGGAAGTTAAGTGACTTGCTCAGGGTCACACAGTATGCAAGTGGGGGCTGTGGGATTCAAACCCAGTTCTCCAGATTTGTAGCTCAGAGCCTTAAACCACTGCTGAACTGCTGGACCTTTTCAAGGGGTGAGTTAAGATTATTAAGGATGGTCAAGTGGTGTAGTTTGTTCCTACTGTGAGGACTGTCGAAAAGCATAGCTTTCATTTTTTTGTAATTAAGAAGGAGTTTGTGGTCAGAGAACCGTTCCTCAACAGCAGAGAAGTTGTCCTGTAGTTGTTGTTCAAGGGGGAAGGGGTCAGGGTGACAAGAAAATGACGGCATCATCCGCATAGAGAATTAAGTTAGACGAGCAAGCCTGAGGGAGGGTGTTGAGGAATAGACTAAAGAGCAGGGGACCTAGGATCAATCCTTGCAGGACCCCAGATCACACATGGCAGCTGTCGGAGAGCACATGACTTTTTTTGACTTTCTGGGATCGGCCACCAAGGTAGCTCTCAAACCAATACAGAAAGAAACTCCAGCCCACCCACTACACACAAAGCTAAACGAAGCTCACAACATATATAATTCAGTAAAATGAATATATTTATTAAATACAAAAAGCCAGAGAATAAAATAGACCCCAAAAATCAAAAGGGGCGCAAAGCAAGATCCACCAACCTCCTACTGGTTTCACTTCAGAGTGTCATCAGGGAGTGTTCAAACAGGTGTATAAATTCCCTTCTTAAAGCGACAGTGTTCAAATAATTGCAAGAACATAATGTGTAATTCACCAATGTTAAAAACAGGCCAGTAAAGTGAACAAACAGCTGTAATGCTGGACTGACACAAAGATGAAGTATTTCATTGCCTCATTAATAATAATGATAATATTAATAATAATACTGCAGATGAAAATTCACAAAACCGGTGAGAAATTCTTAAACTATTATGTTAATAATATGTTGAAATGTCTAAATATACAAAGAAATTTAGAGATGTAGCTGAAAGATAAAGACTGTACAAATAAAATAAACTAATTCACAGAAGTAGTCTTAAGGAAATAAATATATGCCTATTATCTGTTGTGCATTTACAAATATAAATGTATATACACATACACATCCAAGGGGTGTGTACATCAAAAACCCAATGTATATTATAATATCACTAACACATTATTTAAACAATATTGAATATGCATATATCATTCCCAAACATAGTTCAACATCTCTTATTCTTTAAATAAGGTGTACGCTCAAAGAATTCATTCAAACCCGGTGGGTGCAATGCACCCAATTTATAAATCCAGTACTGTTCCCTCTGTGATAGAAGCAACTCGTGGTCCCCACTTCTGGGACCCAATCTTATCCTTTGTATTCCACAAAAGGAGAAACCATGTGGTGTAACCAAATCAACATTGTTTAAATGACAGTACAAAGTGTTCCTATCATCCCTTGTTCTGATCTAGAACCCAACAAACAAAAAGCTTTACTACTGTTAATTCTGGAAATAGTTTTGACATTAGAGGGTTTATCAATTGTGATGTATTTGGTAAGCTGCACATGCAGGGCATTTTATGTAGGAAAGACTGTACGGACCTTTAAACTAAGGCCCTGGACACACTGTGGAACTTAAATCGGTTAGAGGCCCCGTCCACACTGCACTGCTCAGACCCCGTAACGGATAGAAACCGTTACACAGGCCAGTGCAGTGTGCACTACCTGCCGCAGTGACCGTACGAGACTGGTACCGCCAGTCCACACCTCGGGAACCGGTGACCATTACCGTGGTGCCCAATCCACAATGCAGCTCGCGCTGCGCCATGGCCCTGCAGAGACCGTTACTGCCCATCCACTACCGTTGGTAGCTATTGCGAGGTGGGACCGGTTTCATAACCATTGTTGAAACCACCTCATATGTGGTTTCAACAACGGTTACGAAAACGCCTTCTGTAACATTACAGGTGTAAACGATACCATTGCGATAATGGTTTGGGCACCTGTAACGCCATAGAGGCGTAGTGGATAGGCCAGAGTGCCTTAAATGGTTTAAATCCCCTAGCACTGTTTGCAGACAGACTACAAGCCCTTAAAATGTTTTAACAAAAGTGTTTTTAAACCCTGCTAGATACCTAGTCTTAAAACCATTTTTAAAAATGTTTTGGAGCTAGCATGGTTTTACTCATGGGTCTGTCCAGGAGTAAAAACATTTTAAGCTGTAATGGTTTAACTAAAACAGTTCTAGCTGCAGTGTGTCCAGGCAAGCACAGTTCTGTGTGTTGGACTTAACACAAAATAGTTACAAGGAGAACAGGTTTAACACTAGCAGTGTGGCCACACTAAACTGTTATCAACAAGCATTTGTCAATGCCGAATGTTTGCTTGCTGGCACTGGCATTGGTAGTGTAGAAGTTACAGAGCTGCATAACAGGAATGGCAGCAAAGTACTGAACTGAAGCCAACCCCATCACCACCCTGCAGAGAGTGACAGGCATTGGGGTGTGCCTTTGGGTCGTCAGGCATAACGACCACACCATTTCACCACACCCTACCCTGCAGATACTGACAAGTGTCACGGTGTGCCTTGGGGTCTTTGGCCCTTATGCGCACCCCATTCCATCAGGAAATATGGTGAGATGGGTGCGGTATAGGAGAATGGGGTAAAGTTTGGGCCTGAAGAGTCCGAGGCACACCTTGATGCCTCTCATTGGCTTCAGGGTGTGGGTGGGGGTGGAATGGTATGAGCATGACAAGCAAGAATCCCAAGTCACACCCCTGATGCCTGTTATACTCTACAGGGTGGGGCATTATGGTCGGAAACCCTAACGCCTCAGGCATTCGTTGGTATTTTCACTCCAAATTTTCAACATGTTTTTTTGTGACCCCCACCTCATGAACAGTGGCAATATCAGTTTGTTAGCTGAAAACTGCTTTTGCACAGCGACTATGGCATTTGGCACCACAGGTGCAAAAACACATTCCAAACAGGATGTGAAAAATGACAGCGGTACTGTTCATGGGGAGGTGTAAAAAATGGCAATGTTGAAAATCTGCTGTGAAAATCTTAAAAAACTGTTGAAGTCACGTAGGCATGTGAGAAACTGTGCAACGACACCGTAATGTAACTAGTTTGGGGATTTTTACAGTAGATTGTTAACGCAGGCATTTTGGGACCTCCGATCATGAACAGTGTCAGTGTGATTTTCTTTATCTGTCCCAACAATGATTTCCACAGCGACCACGCATCTCTGCACTGAAAGTGTGAAAACACGTTCAGCCACATTATGCGGAAAATGACAGCTGTACTGTTCATAATGAGGTGTGGAAAATGCCACTGGTGAAAATCTGGACTGAAAATATTACAAATTCATGAACCTCAGTGCGTGGAAACTGCGCAATGCTCACTAAATAACACAGAGTCATTTATGGAGTTTTGTCACCAAATTTTCAACATAGCCATTTTAAGACTCTGCTTATGACCAGTGTCACTGTGATTTTCTTAATCTGTCCCAAACATTGTTTTCTGAAACCGACTGTACCATTGTGCGTTACATGTGCGGAAACACATTTTGAGCGAGATGTGAAAATGGTAGCTGCACTGCTCATAGGAAGTCGCGTGTAACTGGCACTGTTGAAAATCTGGTGTGCAAATATTACAAATTCGCAAACTTGCCAGCGTGCGTAGGAACTGCGCAACGTGCGCTCCTAAAACAGTCATTTTTGGTAATTTTTTCTCCAAATTTTCAACATAGCCATTTTAACACCTCTGCTCATGACCAGTGTCACTGTGATTTTCTTAACGTGTTCCATACATTGATTTCGCACACCGACTGCGCCATTGTGAGCTACATGAACAGAAACATGTCATGGATGAGATGTGAAAAATGACAACTATACTGCTCATAAGGAGGTGTGGTAAAATGGCAATGTTGAAAATCTGGAGTGAAAATATTGAAAATTTGCGAACTTACAAGCGTGCATAGGAACTCTGCAACACACGCTCGTAAAACAGTCATTTTTAGGAATTTTTTCAACAAATTTTCAAAATAGCCATTTTAAGACCTCTGCTCATGAACAGTGTCACTGTGATTTTCTTAATGTGTCCCGTACATTGATTTCGCACACCGACTGCGCCATTGTGCGCTACATGGGCGGAAACACATTTTGGGTGAGATGTGAAAAATGACAGCTATATTACTCATAAGAAGGTGTGGTAAAATGGCAATGTTGAAAATCTGGAGTGAAAATATTGAAAATTCGCGAACTTACGAGCATGCGTAGGAACTGCAAAGCACGCTTGTAAAACAGTCATTTTTAGGAATTTTTCCACCAAATTTTCAAAATAGGCTTTTTGAGAGCCCACCTTATGAACACTGGCAGTGTCGTTTCATTAATCATTCTGGAAAGGTGATTTCTCACAGTGGCTGCGAAATCACCCTTCGGGCCCGAGTAACACCATGACAGTGCAAGAATTCATGAGGAGGGGTCCCAAAAACCCCATGTTGAAAATTTGGTGCAAAAATCCAAAAATTCTGAGATATGCAACAAAGTTGAAAAAACCCTATTTATCCCATTATACAGCTTACCGGCATTTCCTCAGTTCGCAGTCGGCTTTGAAGAGTGCAGACGTGTTCCAG
Organism: Neoceratodus forsteri; assembly: GCA_016271365.2. Taxonomy (NCBI): domain Eukaryota; kingdom Metazoa; phylum Chordata; order Ceratodontiformes; family Ceratodontidae; genus Neoceratodus; species Neoceratodus forsteri. Next base: position 337,615,254 of record CM057451.1, on the reverse strand, counting down.
TCCACCGAAGATCGTTGCGCCGGACTCCGGAGGTAATTATGGGGTGGGGGTGTGGGAGGCAAGTGCGCAGTGGGTGGGTGCAGGTTGTGGGGGCAGGGAGACTGCGTGGGACCGTTTTTCTTTACAGGTTTTTTTTTATGAAAGGCGGCGCGGGATGTTTGCCATGCTGGGGTGGGCTCCCAGCAAGGCAGAAGGACGGCTGGGGGTGTGGAGCCAATGGGGATTGGGCACCCCGTCGGCCATGGCATCTGTTGCCATGCTGGGGGTGGGCTCCCAGGCGTGGCACCCCTACTCTCGGGGAGACAGTGAAGCTGGCGGGGGTTAGGCACCCCTGTGGCGACAGCATGGGGGGTGGGGAGACAGTGGAGCCGGCGGGGGTGGGCACCCCCGTCGGCCATCCCATCATTTTGCCACGCTGGGGTGGGCTCCCAGCATGGCACCTGGATCTTTGTGGTGGGGAGCCGACGGGATTGAGCACCCCGTGGGCCGTGAGCGTGAGGGAGGGAAGGCGATGAGCACACAGTGTGTGTGCTTTGCGCACAGGTGTGTGAGGGAGAGCTCTGCTCACTCAACGGAGCTCTCCTTTCAACTGTATGCCACTGCATTTCAGCTGTCATAGACAGCTGGAGCAGTGATTGCGCTCTGCAGCGCTGCATAAAATACACTGACTGAATTGGAAGAGGCTGACACACCTCTGGAAAACTCGTATGATGGCACTATGTTTCTTGCACATGCGTGCAAGCAAACATAAAAATGGTTACTGAGTAGTGTGGCTGCACTGAAATGGTTTAGCTAAACTGGTTTTAAAAATGGTTTTCAAAAACAGTTCTGTAGTGTGTCCAGGGCCTAATGGTGGGGGAACATCTCAGTGATATCAGAACAAGGGATGATAGGAGCGCTTTGTACTGTCATTTTAAAAAATGTTGATTTGGTTACACCACATTGCTTTTCCTTTTGTGGAACAGAGAGGGTTAGATTGGGTCCCAGAGGTGGGACCAGAAGGTGCTTCTATCACAGGGGGAACAGCGCTGGATTTATAAATTGGGTGCATTGCACCCACCGGGTTTGAATGAATTCTTTGAGCGTACACCTTATTTAAAGAATAAGAGATGTTGAATTATGTTTGGGAATGATATATGCATATTCAATATTGTTTAAATAATCTGTTAGTGATATTATAATATACAATGGGTTTTTGATGTACACACCCCTTGGGTGTGTATGTGTATATACATTTATATTTGTAAATGTTCTACAGATAGTATGTATATATTTATTTCCTTAAGACTACTTCTGTGAATTAGTTTATTTTATTATACAGGGCAGGTTTCACAAAGAGGATGCACCTGGCGCAACACCACCGTGAATCACCGTGAAACACGACAGTGCAACCGTAGATGCACCCATGCAACCTGAGATGTGCCAGGGCAAGCTGGATGCCCTGTAGCTACTCAGGGGAGCTATGCAGAGCAAGTGGAGCAGTACAGCAGGGCATGAGGAGCAACTACATAGCTGGAACAATCACACCCACGGACACAAGAGTTGGGAAAAACATGTTTATAAAAGATTAAGAGCATAAAAAACTGTACAACACTTATGAAAACAGCACAACAACAACAATACCAAAAGGGAAAGGGAGGTGCAGGGATTGGAAAGAGGGCAGGAAAGGGACAGCAACAGTGGACGGTGAACATTAACTGTGTACATGTGAGGACCCCAGGAAGAGGCAGGGAGCCACTAGTATCGCCGTGCCCTGCCAAGCACCACCCTGGCATGGCCATGGACTGGGAGCCGCAGTAGGACGCCCTGCAGGGCAGCTGACAGGCACTGAACAGTCCTGGATAGTGGGCACAGGGCTGCCTGGATGGCCACACGGATCCTCCAGTCCACGTCAACATGGGCACCACCACCTCCAGCCACAGCATGGTGAGCCTGGAGACCTACAGCAATGACAGGAAGAACACACATTGAGGGCCTGAATGTGGACAACACCCCCACCCACCAGTAACCCTACAGTATCTGAAATCCAGCAATAGCAGAATGCAGCGCTCACCTGCCCCTGGAAGGGCACCCCTGATCCTCCGAATCAGCACCTCAGCTGCATCCATGGCCTGCTGCCTGGCATCTGGTCCTGCAAAACACAACAGACAGCACCATGAGCGACCACTGCCACCATGCAGGATGCAGTGCCACAGTGCCCTCCCTTGCTGGCCTGTGGCCATGCAGCAGACAGTGATGACCAGCCATGAAGCACCCAGTGGCCCGCAGTCAGATACAGCCATGCCCAGCACCCCCCCAAGGCACACATGGCATGGCAGCATGGGACAGGTGCAGCCACAGCTGTGTGTGCAGGATGATGTGAGACCCATAAGGGTGCCCCATGAAGGCCATGACACACACACCCAGCACGCACCACAAAAGGAGACAGATGAACAACACCTACCTGGTCTTGGCAGTGCACCCCTGCATGCACGGCGCCACAGCTGCGCCAGCCTCTCCGGGTTCCGCCTCTGGAGGTTGCCATAATGATGCCTGCACTGCTCCCCTATGCATGGCATCCCTGTACGGCACACAAGCCGAGTTGCAATGGAGGCCCACACCTGGGCCCTGGGCTCATGGAGGTCATCCTGGCCAAACAGATGACCCTACACAGCCATAACCAGTGCCACTAGATGTAGCAACTGCACCTGTGACCAGTTCATGGCCCTAGGAGTCAGTCTCCCTGCTCTAGGCATAATAAAATGGGTACTGACAGTGGCAAGGTGCAAAAAGGCAATGCGCGGTCAAGCAGCCGTCATGCACCACATGAATCACTGAGGCACTTGCAGCACAGCGCACACTGAGCGTGAAGCGTTATAGGTCAAAGGCAACACACCTGCACATGCGCATTGCACTCCGCAATGGCGTGGCAAGGCCAGGACCTGGTTGCGCATGTGTGATGAGCGAGCATGCGCCATGTTGTGCACGGCATGTGCTAAGAACAACTACCACGCGCCGTGCGTGATCCATGGACAGTTCAAGCACAGTGCAGCATGGATGGCGCAAAGTGGAACACGCTGCGCGATAGGGTACACAGCGCCATGGTCAGCAGACCTGCAACTGTGCATCGGGTCAGCAGTGGAACAGTGCATCATGGGAGATGCGCCACTGGACACGGTGACCACGCATGAGCAACAGAAGTGCCGTCCTAGAATTCCCCCAATACGCGAACATGTGCCTACTGATACGATACATCGCCGGACATGCAATGTACGGCCATCGGCGCATACCACAGATGCTCCGTGCAAATTGAGATAAGCTGGGGGCAATTGTGCAATTCACAGAGAATGCACCCAAAACAGCCTCATCCATCATGCATGGGTAACTCAGCCGATTAGCATCTCATTACCAGGGGTCCAGGCCTCATTTGCATGCTCTGAGCCATAAATGCTCCCAATTCAGCAGGCTGAGACCAGGTCACGGAGAGGAGTCAGTGCATAGAGGGTGAGTACACAGCCATGTTAGTAGGGCAACAGACCAAACTGGGGTGACTGACTGTGAGCGTGCACACCAGGCAATGCTCCAGTACCCCAGATGTGGAACCAGTACAACCAATATGTGGACCTCAAAGCCATAACTTGGAATACAACGGCAGGGCTAATGTATACTACACTGCCCTACCCTGTAGGATTCAGCAGCTGTCACATGTAGATGGTGCTGGAGTTCATGTATACAGTGTTATATCCTGTAGGACTCGGAAGATGTTACTGGATTTCACATATACTACACTGCTTTCCCCTAATATTTGAGCTAATGACAATCTTGTGTTGCAACATCTTGATCATGCAGGCTGGATGGATGTGGCCATTCTGAGTGATAAAACAAGGGATGTGTCCATCTTCATAATGTGGGACATTTGAGAGGCATGTTCATTTGTTTCTGTCTTTAGTGGTTTTAATCTGCTGCTTCACCTTTTTATGTTTGCTTGCACGCATGTGCAAGAAACATAGTGCCATCATCCGAGATTTCAGAGGTGTGTCACCTCCTCCTCCAATTCAGTCAGTGTGTTGGCAGGCGTTCTGTAAGCCAATGCATGCTGGAGCTGTCTATGACAAGCTCCAAATGCAGTGGCATACAGATGAAAGGGGAGCTTATGCTTCAGTGAGCAGCGATAAGATATCGCCTGCCCGCGCGCAGCTCGCTTCCCACACACACACACACACACACACACACACACACACGCATACCGCGCAGTTGCCCCAACACGCACACTCTATAGCCGACGGGGTGCCCAATCCCCCATCGGCTGTGCTGTGCTCCCCCCAAAGTTTTCTGAATGCCACGCTGGTGCCCACCCCAGCGTGGCAACTGATAGAGATAGCCGACGGGGTGCCCAACTCTCGCCGGCTTCATTCTCAGTATAAGGTGCCACACTGGGAGCCCACCCCAGTGTGGCAAGTGATGCTTGCGACGGGGTGCCCAACTCTGCTCATGTACGCCCCAACTGCCCTGTGCCACGCCAGAGCCCACCCCAGTGTGGCAAACGTCCCGCCATAGTCATAGAAAAAACAAAACCTGTAAAGAAAAACGGTCCCACGTAGTCTCCTGGCCTCCTCCCACAACCCGCACCCGCCCACTGCGCACCCTGCCTCCCCACACCACCCTCACCCCATACTTACCTCGAGCTCGGTGCGACGATCTTCGGTGGACTGGGAACACGTCTGCACTCTTCAAAGCCAACCGCGAACTGAGGAAATGCCGGTAAGCTGTATAATGGGCTAGATAGGGTTTTCAATTTTATTGCATATCTCAGGCATTTTTTGGAATTTTTGCACCAGATTTTCAACATGGGGTTTTTGGGACCCCTTTTCATGAATGATGTCACTGTCATGGCGTTATTTGGCACGAGGGTGATTTCGCAGTCACTGCACAGTCACTGCACAAAATCACTCTTTGGGCCGAATAACACCATGACAGTGACATCATTCATGAGAAGGGGTCCCAAAAACCCCATGTTGAAAAGTTGGTACAAAAATTCCAAAAAATGACTGTTTTATGAGCTGTCGTTGCGCAGTTCCTACGCAGGCTCGTAAGTTCGCGAATTTTCAATATTTTCACTCCAGATTTTCAACATTGCCATTTTACCACACCTTCTTATGAGCAGTACAGCTGTCATTTTTCACATCTCACCCAAAACGTGTTTCCACCATGTAGCGCACAATGGCACAGTCGGTGTGTGAGATCAATGTACGGGACAAATTAAGAAAATCACAGTGACACTGTTCATGAGCTGAGGTCTTAAAATGGCTATGTTGAAAATTTGGTGAAAAAATTCCAAAATGATCGTTTTACGAGCGCATGCTGTACAGTTCCTAGCGATGCTCTAAGTTCGCGAATTTTCAATATTTCCCCAGATTTTCAACATTGCCATTTTACCACACCTTCTTATGAGTAGTATAGCTGTCATTTTCACATCTCACTAAAACATGTTTCTACATGTAGCATAATGGCGCAGTCGGTGTGCGTAAATCAATGTACGGGACAAATTAAGAAAATCACAGGACACTGTTCATGAGCAGAGGTCTTAAAATGGCTATGTTGAAAATTTGTGAAAAATTCTAAAAATGATTTCCTTTACGAGGGTGCATTGCGTAGTTCCTATGCAGCCAGAATTCGCAATTTTCAATATTTTCACTCCAGATTTTCAACATTGCCATTTTACCACACCTCCTTATGAGCAGTATAGCTGTTATTTTTCACATCTTGCCCAAAATGTGTTTCTCACTATGTAGCTTATTAATGGCGCAGTCGATTGTAAAATCAATGTATGGGACACATTAAGAAAATCACAGTGACACTGTTAATGAGCAGAGGTCTTAAAATGGCTATGTTGAAAAATCTGGTGAAAAATTCCTAAAATGACTGTTTTACTGCCGCGCTATGCAGTTCCTATGCATGCTCGTAAGTTCATAATTTAAGTATTTTCACCAGATTTTCAACATTACCATTTTATTACACTTCCTGATGAACAGTACAGCTGCAATTTCATATGTTGCCCAAAAATGTTTTTCGCGACATGTAGCTATTAATGGTGCTGTTGGAGTGCAAAGCAATGTTTAGGACAGATTAAGAAAATCACAGTTACACTGTTCATGAGCAGAGGTCTTAAAATGGCTATGTTGAAAATTTGGTGACAAAAGTCCATAAAATGACTGTGTTGTGAGTGAGCATTGGGCAGTTTCCACGCACCCTTGTAAGTTCATGACTTTGTAATATTTTCAGTCCAGATTTTCACCTTGGCATTTTTCCACACTGCCTTATTTACAGTACAGCTGTCATTTTTCACAACATGGCTGAAGTGTGTTTCCACACTTTCAGAGCAGAGATGCGTGGTCACTGTGGGAAATCATTGTTCGGCACAGATAAAGAAAATCACAGTGACACTGTTCATGATTGGAGGCACCAAAATGCCTGAGTTGACAATCTGCTGTAAAAAATCCCCAACCTGATTATATTACGGGTGTGCGTTGCACAGTTTCTATGTACGCTCGTGACTTCACCATTTTTTTAAATATTTTTACTGCAGATTTGCAACATTGTCATTTTTACATGTCCCCATGAACAGTACGGCTGTCATTTTTACATCCTGTTCGAATGTTTTTGCACCTGTGGTGCTAAATGCCGTAGTCACTGTGCATAAGCAGCTTCGGCTAACAAACTGATATTCCCCTGTTCATGAGGTGGGTCACAAAAAACATGTTGAAAATTTGGAGTGAAAATACCAATGAATGCCAGAGGTATTAGGGTTTCCAACCATAACGCCCAACCCTGTAGAGAATGACAGGCATCAGGGATGTGACTTGGGATTCTTGCCTGTGATGCTCATACCATTGCACACCCTGCAGTCAGTGAGAGGCATCGAGGTATGCCTTGGACTCTTCGGCCCCAAAGTCCAACCCATTCTCCTATATCGCACCCATCTCACCGTATTTCCTAATGAAATGGGGTGCGCATAAGGACCAAAGACCCCAAGGAACACCGTGGCACTTGTCAGTGTCTGCAGGGTGGGGTGTGGTGAAATGGCGTGGCCATTATGCCTGATGACCCAAACACACACCCCAATGCCTGTCACTCTCTGCAGGGTGGTGGTGGGGTTGGCTTCAGTTCAATACTTCACTGCCATTCCTATTAAGCAGCTCTGTAACTTCTACACTACCACTGCCAATGCCAGCAAACAAACATTCGGCATTGACAAATGCTTGTTATTCAGTGCATTTGTGCTGCTTTGCACATGAGTGTACCTTTTGTTGGCTCGTGTGTGTGTGTGTGTGTGTGTGTGTGTGTGTGTGTTCATTTGACCTGCTGAACACTTAGTGTGCCAGGCTAGTGCACTTTCATTTATGGGTGGCCCACTTTGTTCTGTAATAGCGGGGGGAAGGGACTTGGTGAGTGCACTTGTGAATTGTGAAAAAGTGGGTGACAGCCAGCATATGGAAGAATGTGTGTAAAGGAAAAGAGCATTTCTGGATTCTCTGGACCCCCCAAAAAAAACACAGTAGAAAGATATAAAGAAAGGAGTCAGAAATGCAGAAATACGCTCAGATTAGAAACTATTTTCGATGTTAGTGCATTTTTGGTGATTTTTCTGGTTTTAACATTAACTTCTTGAAGGTTCTGATTTGAATCAGAATCAATCAGAACTAATCAGAACTCTGCCCTGGATCTTGGCCCTGCTAATAAGGGTCAGAACCTTTTCAGGTCCTCCCATCCCTACCTATCAGATGGCCACTTGGGATGTCCCCGGCCTCGAACCTCATGCAGAGTGCTGACTGGTGCCATATGAATGCATCGTGTGTGCTCCCAAGGTGTGTGGTGCAGACATTGGTGATGTGCCCTGTGGCATCGCACACCACCTGGTAGTTCACAGAATGGTACCCCTTCCGATTCACATATGTGACTGCCTCCTCACCAGGTGGTGCGCGGATTGCCACATGGGTGCAGTCTATGGCCTCTATGACACCTGGCATGTGTGCCACCCTGTGGAACCTCTGCATGGCTTCTGTCCACTCTGCCTGCATGCTAGGGAAATGGATGTATTCCGGAGCATGCGGCAGCAGTGCTGTGAGGAACTGTGTGAGGAGGCAGGACGTTGAGGCCTGTGATATGCCAGTGGTGTCCCCAGTAGGCCTCTGGAAGGTTCCCGTGGTGAGCAGGCACATGACCGTTGTCACCTTGGTCTCCACTGAGATGGCATGACCTTGTGCAGTGGGTGCCTGCATCTCATCATGGCACAGCTCACAGAGCTGCCTCAGCATGGCCCTGTTGAGGTGGTATCGCATGACTGTCTCCACCTCTGTGAGCTGCTCGAAGGACAGCCAGGCACGATACTGCCATGGGGTGGCCGCCTACAGTGCCTTCCAGCACCCTGCCTCCTCCTCCTCATTTGGGCACCAGTTATGGCGACTGCTGCCGGGTTCATTGCTGCTGTCAGTGTGGCCCTCTGGTGTTGTTTGCTGGCTGGTTTTGTTGCCTGCTGGCTGGCTGTGTCTCTCCCTCTCTCTGGTTTCCTCTTCCCCTCTGGCTCTGGCTGTGTGCTGCTGTGGTCATTCCATTCACAAGCTGCTGGTGTGCTGGGCATAAGTCCTTCTTTTGTACTTATCTTCTCGCATCTTGGCTTTGCACTGGCACTGCCCCATTGATGCGCCATGGTTCTGCACTGTGAATTGAGTTGTGCTGTGTGCATGGGTACACCTGTATATGCACTGCATGTCATTAATTCGCCTATGGCACATGTTGTTGACATGGGGCATCTTGGTTGGGCTGGCGCTTTCACCTTGTTTCTGAATCAGCTTCGGTGCATTTCTGACTTGTGCCGAGATCTGTTTTGTGAATCCTGCCCACAGTCTTTATCTTTCAGCTCCATCTCTAAATTTCTTTGTATATATAGAAATTTCAACATATCATTAACATTATAGCTTAAGAATTTCTCTCCCATTTTGTGAATTTTCATCTGCAGTATTATTATTACTATTATCATTATTATTAATGAGACAATGAAATACTTCATCTTTGTGCCAGTCCAGCATTACAGCTGTTTGTTCACTTTACTAGCCTGTTTTTAACATTGGTGAATTACACATTATGCTCTTGCAATTATTTGCACGCTGTCACTTTAAGAAGGGGATTTAAAAACTGTGATTCACCTGTTTGAACACTCCCTGATGATGCTCTGAGGTGAAACTGGTAGGAGGTTGGTGGGTCTTGCTGTGTGCCCATTTTGATTTTTGGGGTCTATTTTATTCTCTGGCTTTTTGTATTTAATAAATATATTCATTTTACTGAATTATATATATTGTTAGCTTCATTTAGCTTTGTGTGTCGTGGGTGGGCTGGAGTTTCTTTCTGTACTGCTGCTTTGTCTCCTATAGCACACCTGGCTTTTTGGTTTACTTTAGCTCTCAAACCAACCCATTACCTCAGCCGAGAGTCCCAGGGCGTGGACTGATTCGAGTTATAGAGGTGTGATTGACCATATTAAAACGCTTTTGTGAAGTTGATATATATTGCCCCCACCAGGTGACTCTGGTCCAGAGCTATTGTATAAAGCCAGTGTATTCAAGTAAGCGCGAGTGGTGGTGCTAAGCAGTTCCTGAATCCATGCTGTTGCCAGCATTGTAGTTGATATTTCATGAGGGTGTTCCATAAGCTGATCCGAGACAATGCGTTCCAAGGCTTTTGAGAGGGGAGGAGGAAGAATGGAAATAGGGTGATAGTTAGAGGGTTGAGTTCGGTCACCACACTTGTGGATCGTTGTAACCACTGCAGCTTTCTGTAGTGTTGGGAACTGCCCAAGGCAGAGTGTTAGGTTCAACAGTTTAGAGAGGGGTAGTAGGACTGCATCCAGGGTTAGATGAAGCAGTTTCAGAACAAGTGAGTCACTACTGGATCTAGTTTTGCCTAGCACCCAACCTAGGTATTTTTTAGCCTCAGTTAAGGTGACTCACCTGAAATGAAATGGGTACGAACATACGAACATACGAAATTTGCCAGCAGATAAAGGCCTAGAGGTCTATCAAGTCTGCTCGAATGTGCAGCTAGCACCCCTTATTCTGCAGCTGCCCCTCCCTTCCACCCTTCCCCTTCATTAACCCTCCCCCTTGTCCTGTCCCATCCTCGTTTGAAGCAGTCCACTGTTCTACTGCATACCACTTCTGCAGGTAACGATTCCACCCAGCCACCACCCTCTCTGTAAAAAGTGTCTCCTCATCTCCCTCCTGAACCTTCCTCACTCCAGTCTCATATCATGGCCCTGGTGGCCCTCCCTCCTTACTTTGAACAGCCCCTCTGTACCTGTCTTGTTTATTCCTTTCATGTATTTAAAGGTTTCAATCATGTCCCCTGTCTCTCCTCTCTCTCCTCCAGTGAGTACATGTTCAACTCCTTCAGCCTCCTCTCATATGATAAGTCCCCAGACCCTTGATCATCTTTGTGGCCCCGCGCTGCACTCCTCCAGTAACTTAATGTCCCTCTTCAGATACGGACGCCAGAACTGCATGCAGTACTCCAGGTGTGGTCTAACTAATGACCTATACAGTGGCAGAATCACCTCCTCCCTCCTTGAGGATATACCCTTGCAATACAACCCAGCATTTTGTTGGCCTTTGCAGCTGCCCTTCCTACACTGTGCCGAGTTGTTCATTGACCCTGTGATGAGCACACCCAGATCCTTCTCCTCCTCTGTCTGGGCTAGCTGCACTCCCCTAGCTGGTAAGTCCTCCTGGGTTCTTCATCCCAAAATGCATCACCTTGCACTTTTGGCATTAAAGCCCAGTTGCCAGGTGTCTGACCAGGTTTCAAGCTTTGCCAGATCATCCTGCAACCCCTGCCATCCCCTAGGTCATCCACCACCACGCCAACCTTGGTATCATCAGCAAACAGACTGATCTTGCTCTTGATGTCCCATGATATGTCTGCAATGAATATCCCAAACAACACTGGTCCCAACACGAGCCCTGTGGGACACGCTCCTCACTGCCCTTGGGTGTGAGAGCTCCCCCACCCACCACCACCCTCTGTTGCCTTCCTGCAGCCAGTTTCCTACCCATCTCACCAGCATTGCACCTGCCCCTGTGCCTACTAACTTCCTTCCCAGCCTTCCATGTGGCACTGAGTCGAATGCCTTACTGAAGTCCAGATACAGGACATCCACTGCATGTCCCTGTCCAGTTGCCTAGTTACCCAGTCATAGAACCCGACCAGGTTGATTTGGCAGGATCGGCCACGTATGAAGCCATGCTGTCTGCTGTCCTGTAGTCCTTGGCCTCTAAGAGGGCCACCAGCCTCTCCTTCAGGATAGTCTCCATTAGCTTACCCACGATGGATGTGAGGCTCACTGGTCTGTAGTTTCCCGGTTCATCCTTAGGCACTCTTGGAGGAGCACCACATGAGCCATCCTCCAGTCCTGAGGTACACACCCGAATGTAGTGAGGCATTAAATAGGTCTGCCAAAGGTCCTGCAAGGACCTCTGCCAGCTCCTTCAGTACCCTGGGGTGGATGCCATCTGGGCCTGGTGCCTTGTCCACCCTCAGTGCCTTCAAACCCTCTCGAACTCTGCCCTCCATGATTTCCCTATCTGTCACCACTTCCCCCCTGCGTCTGCCATTTCACCCATCTTGGGTGTCACCCCCCTCTTCTCTTTAGTAAATACTGAGCAGAAGTACTCATTTAGTGCTTCCGCCTTATCGTGCCCTGCTTCCACCCAACCCCCCTCCTTCCTAATCCTTACTATGTGGTCCTTACAGCTCCTTTTCTCCCTGATGTACTTAAAGAAGTCCTTCTCCCCCTTCTTAATGCTTTGTGCCAGCCTGAGTTCCGTAGATGCTTTGGCTCCCCTTACTGCCTTTGTCACCTCCTTCGATTCTGTCAAGTACTCCTCTCTGTCCTCCCCTCCCTGTTTTCTTGTACTTCCTAAAGGCAGCTCTTTTCCTCCTTACCTTTTCCATGACCTCCTTGCTCAACCAGCTCGGTTTCTAGCCCTAGCCTTCTTGCTCTGGGCTTTGCAGCAGGTTTTGGTTGCCTCACTATCCCAACTTTATGAGCTCCATCTCTGGTTAGTATCCATACTAGATTGAATTCTGGCCAGGTGCCCTTTACCACTTCCCCATCCTCCCAAAGTCAGCCCTCCTGAAGTCCAGCACGCTTGTGCCAGATTCCACTCCTTCCTTGCCCATATCCAATGTGATCCATACTGAGTGGTGGTCACTCCCTGACAGCAGTTCCTCCACTGTAAGTTCTTCTACAAGTCCCCATTTGCCAGCACAAGGTCAAGGGTATTCCCTAACCTGGTTGGTTCACTGACCATTTGCAGCAGGAAGCTGTCCTGAAGGCATCCAGCAGTACCTGCTCCTTCTGTTCCTGGTTGTTGGGGTGCTCAGTCCACTCCTGGCATGTTGAAGTCCCCACAATCACCACACTACCCTTCTCGAGGTCCTCCTGATCGGTCCCGCTAGTTCCCTGTCTAACTCCTCCATCTGAGATGGTGGCCTGTACACCACTCCCACTCCCATTCTAAGACTCCTATTCTTGGAATCCTGGATTTGCACCCAAAGTGACTCTGTACCACCTCCTCCCTTCCCTCCCTTACACACTTCAGTCCTTCCTTCATAGTGCCACCCTCCTTTCCCAGTCACCCTGTCCTCATGAAATAACCTGTACCCTGGTACAGACAGGTCCCAGTCATTATATTGGTGGCCCATGTTTCCGTGATGGCTGCAATGTCCACCTCTCCTCTGCCATGAGAACCTGCAACTCTGCAGTTTTCCTCCCAAGGCTCCTAGCATTAAGGGTAACCACCTTCCACCTTTCCCCTCCTCCCATCCTGCCCTCCTTTCCTAGCATCACCAATAGTACTTGCCATTTGTCCTTTGTCACTGTTATGGGGGTAAGCTCATATGATTTCCAACCTGTGGTCTCTGCATATCTCTTCCCCAACTGCCTCCCCCCACTCCTAGTTTAAACTCCCAACTTCCTCTATATATTCTTCCATCCTCTGCTTCAACACTTTCTTTCCTTCCTCACTCAAGTGTAGTCTGTCCTTGGCATAGATACTACTGGGTGGGGGTAGGGGCCTTGGGAGGGCCAGGCATTACTGCCCTTTGCTGTGCATGTCAGTGTATTGAAAAAGTCAGGGGGGAGAATGCCGCCAAGGTTGGAGAAGGCATTGTTTAATGTATCAGCAATGCGCTTGGGGTCCTGGATGGTCTCGCCCTCAACTTCAATAATGGTGGGCGAGAATTTGCAGGGAGTGCCCATCAGATCTTTAAGGGTATTCCAGAACCTCTTGCAATTGTCTGAGGAGTTTGAGAGCTTATTCTTAAAGTGCTGGATTTTAGCTAACAGATTTCACGGGTACAGGCATTCCTGGCTGCTTTGTACAGCTGAAGTTCAACCTGTTTGCCAGTAGCACTGGCACGGTGCCAAAGATTGTCTCTGGAGGCCATCCTGGTTTAGAAGGGAATGGGTAATCCAGGGATTATTAGCCCCCTTCATCTTCCGTTTTTTTATGGGGATGTAGATGTCAAAGGCACTATTGAATCTGGTAATGAAATACTCAAGTGCTTGGTCGATGTTATGTGCAGTGTCAATAGGAGACTAGTCACAGTTTAGAAGATGGGCCTGGAGGTTTTCCAGCTGCCCTTTCTTTAGGATCCAGTGTAAAACTGTTTTGGCCAGAGGCTTGGGGGACCTGTTTAACCAGAAGCAAAGAACAGGGGAGTGGTCACTAATAGCATCCGGGACGACGTCAGTGCCAGAAATTCTCTCTGGTTGGTTAGAGATAATTTATTTTAAAAAAAATGTTTGCTTTTAAGAGACTAGAATGACGGTGCTAATCCATCTGCTCTTCTGTGCCGTGCTTGATGTCTGACGGGGAGGCATGCATGAGTTCAAGTTCAAGTTCAAGTTCAAGTTTATTGTAGGAAAGACTCCGTTGAGCAAGCTCATTCACAAGGAGGTCCTGAGGCACATACACATACAGTTCGCAATTACATAGACAGGAGATATAAAATGTAGAACAACAAAGAAAAATATATAATACAAGAGGTACAGTATACACAATAGAAGTCCTTATGCTATATGTGCAGTACATTCCAGCTTTAACCTTGCCCTAAATTATGCAACACATTTCAGCTTAATAAGTAGAGGGCCAGTTGGTACCTAGGAAATTGACTTGGCGTTGGGGGCCTAGTAGCACCTACATATGTCTTTTAATTTAGAGATAGCTAGTGTTTTGTAGGAGCTAATTGATACGAAGCTGGTTAGCTTCAGCATGGCTTGTAGTTGGTTCCAAATGTTTGGGAGAGCGTATGAGACAGCTCTTTGGCCAGCTGTGGTAAGTGTCCTGGGAACATCTAGTAGGATAAGGTCAGATTTCCTTAGGGAGTAGGCGCTATCATGAGATGTGTATGAGAGATGTTAAATAGACAGGCAGTTTTGCTGTACGTATACACACACACACACACATAAGCACAAACATGCACACACTGACACATTCGCATCTCTTGCTGTTCCATAGCATGCACACACAAAACAGACTGGTGCTCTCAGTGTAGGTGTGCCAGTGCCACCACTGTGGCTGGCTAACCCCTAAGTGCAGTAACTAGAACAGCAAGAAGTAGTGCACATGGGAGAGGTGAAAAAATTGCAGTCTGCTGATAAATTCAAATGCTGAACAAAATGGTATGGAGCTATAAGCTTAGGCAGGTAATGAACTGTACATATCACACACCAGTATGTACCTCTCCCACATGCACCACTTCCTGCTGTCCTGATCAGTAGCATGTGGTGCTTACTAGGGGAACCAGTGCCACCAGAATCAGATGCAGAGACAAGGTAGCTGGGGTGGCACTGGCAGTAGTGTGCATGTGTATGGCACTCCTAGGTTGCGTGCAATGTGCCTGCTGTCAATGAACCCCCTGCTGTCTGCTAGCAGAATGAGACTTGTTCCAGTCATCAGGACAGCTGGGTCATCAAAGACTTCTTGTGGGCACTGGCCTGGGACCAAGGACTGTGACAGGTCTCATTCATGCTCATCCACAAGCCTGTAGTAAAAGTGAGTGTGATTGTTTTAGAAAACAGTTTTATGAAAGCACTCCACAACAGTCACCCCTCAGTTGTGCATGGTGTGACTTACTAGGCCTTCTTTTTTTTTGTTGATGGTGAGGTAGCGGTAGATCTCTGGCCGGGCCGGGAGGACGACACCCCAGCTCAGTTGGAAATAAAGGCAAGGCAGAGTGACTGGTCTGATGATGTTTGTGTGAGGTGGTGCCACACAGCATTTTACCTTGGCAGGGGACTCTAGGAGAAGAAGATGAGAGAGAGAGAGACTAGGACTGGTCTGACATGGTTCACCTGTGTGGTGACTTGTTTGTTTGTTTTATTTTAACCAGGAGGTGGATTGGGCACAGCCCTTTTTCAGCCATGCCTGACACACCACATTACAATACAAAATTACATTTACACAGAGTACAATAATTTATCACAGTTGCAAACAGTATCACAATATAGTTTCTTTAGCAATAAATGCTTAAAATGAGATTCTGAATGTGCTTTTTGAATCAATTCTCCAAATTCATTTAAAAATGAAGGTGCATACCAGGAAAATGCGTTCCTACTCATTTGTAACCTGTAAACAGGAAAAGCATATTGATTTAAACAATTTTGTCTTGTACCCCTATCATAAACTTTTGCTACAATTAGTTTAGATAAAGACAAAGGATCTCCTGAGCATTGTATCTGAAAAACAAAATTTACCATCATACATTTCAAGCGGTTAATTGGAGAAAGTACACCAAGATCTAAAAAAAGCTGACAATGGTGAGTTCTGAATGGGGCATGCAAGGCAAATCTACAAATATCATTGTACACAACTTTGAATTTTGACTCAAACAACTGATTACAATGTGCAAAAGTAATACTTCCATAATCTAATGTTGGAAAAAGGACCTGTTTAGCAGTAGTAAGACAAGCTTCTTTAGTTAAAAATTTAATGTTTCTATAAAGAAACCAAGTTTCTGATGGATTTTTACACCCAACTTCTCTAAATGAGGAACCATACTAAGGTTTGGATCCAGGTATAAACCTAGATATTTAACAATAGTAACCAAAGGGAGAGGATTACCATCAAGTCCTACTATATGCATAGGGTCAAATTTCTGAAGTCTTTTTGAAGAACCAAACATCATAACATTTATTTTAACTTCATTAATAACCAATTTATTTAACTGAATCCAATTTGCAAAAATATCATATTGTTTTTGAAGAGAATCCTGAATTTTGTAAATATTTGTCCCCGATACCCAAAACACAGTATCATCTGCATACAATAAACTGTTGTTATTAGTAAAAGAACAAGCATTTGTCAATGCCGAACGTTCGCTTGCAGGTATTTGCAGTGGTATTTGGCACTTGGACATGGCTTAAAAATATCTGTGACAAAGAAGTACAAGCATTTGTCAATGCCAAATGTTGCTTGCTTCTATGTGCTGTTTAGGTATTTGGAAGTCATTGGAGTGCAAATATTGAAAATTTCAGAAATCTCACGGTAGCCGCATGAGGAACTGCGCAGAACGCATCAGAAACAGCTGGCTTTTAGGAATTTTTTCACCAAATTTTCAACACAGCCATTTTAAGACCTCTGCTCATGAACAGTGTCACTGTGATTTTCTTAATATGTCCCATACATTGAGTTCAAGACACCGACTGGCGCCATTGTGCGCCACATGGCGGAAACACGCTTTTAGGCAGGATGTGAAAATGACAGCTGTGCTGCTCATGAGGAGGTGTGGTAAAATGGCAATGTTGAAAATCTGGAGTGAAAATATTGAAAATTCAGTAAAATCCTACGAGCCTGGCGAGGAACTGGCGCGAACGCGACATCAGAAATGGTCGTTTTTAGATTTTTCCACCAAATTTTTAAAATAGGCTTTTTGAGAGCCCACCTTATGAATGCTGGCAGTGTTGTTTTGTTAATCAGGCCCGAAAGGTGATTTCATGCAGTGACTGCGAAATCACCCTTCGGGCCCGAGTAACACCACGACAGTGACATCATTCATGAGAAGGGGTCCCAAAAACCCCATGTTGAAAATTTGGTGCCAAAATTCCAAAAAATGCCTGAGATATGCAATAAAGTTGAAAAACCCCTATCTAGCCCATTATACAGCTTACCGGCATTTCCTCAGTTCGTGGTCGGCTTTGAAGAGTGCAGACGTGTTCCCGGTTCACCGAAGATCATCGCTGAGGTCCAGAGGTAGGTATGGGGTGAGGGGGTGGGGAGGCTGGGTGCACAGTGGGTGGTGCGGTTGTGGGAGGGTGCAGGAGAGCCGTGGGGACCGCTTTTTAATTTACAGGTTATAAAAAAAAAAGACGACGCTGATGTTTGCCACGCTGGTGGGCTCCCAGCGGCAGAAGGGATGGCTGGGGCATGGGAGTCAACGGGATTGGGCACTTCATCGGCCAAAACAAGGTTTGCCATGTTGGGTGGGGCTCCCAGCGTGGCACCAAAGTTTTGGGGGTGAGGTGGTGCGACACTGGCACGTCTTTCCACGCTGGGGTGGGCTCCCAGTGTGGCAGCAGGGAAAGCAGTTTGGGGGGACGTGGAGCCGATGGGGGATTGGGCACCCTTGTCAGCCAAAACAAAGATTTGCCATGCTGGGGTGGGCTCCCAGCGTGGCACCAAAGCTTTGGGGGGGGCATGAGGCGCTGCAAGCAGAAAGCGGTGGTTTTCTTTGAAGTGAAGACCACCGCTGTCATACACAGCACCTGCATCCATTGGTGCAGGACCACCATGCCTGCTCAACGGAGCAGTGCATTGCACAGGAGAGTCACACCTCCAAAGTGTGCTACTCTCCCAAGACGTTCCTTGAGCATAAATCATTTATAAAAATTGAAAATAAAAAAGGACCTAATACTGATTCTTGAGGAATACCTGCCATTATCTCTCTAGATTGAGACATATGACTATTAACTTTAGTTCTTTGACTACGTTTTAACAAATAACTTTGAGAACCAATTTAACTGAACATACTTAATTCCTAGTTTTCTTAATTTGTATAACAGAATATTATGGTTCACCATGTCGAAGACACAGGCCAGGTCCATGAAGACTGCACCAGTGGCCTTACCTTCCTCTGCTGCCACCAGTACAACATCCGTGAACCCGTCCAGCGCCGTCACAGTGGATCGACCAACTCTAAATCCATGCTGTTGATCAAGAAGTATACTTCGTTCCTGAAGATATACCAGTAATTGCTAGTGAACACACTTCTCCAGCAATTTACTAATTTCAGATAACAGGGAAATAGGCCTATAATTAGACACATTAAATCTATTACCACCCTTGTAGACTTAGAAGACTGAATGTTGAGTGTCAGTGAGTGCTGTTGTGCTTGTGTGAGTAGTCAGTGCCACTGGGAGGTGATACTTCGGTGGAACTTGGGTCATGCTTGCCAGCTATTGAAATAGAAAGCTTGCAGGCTGCCAATCCAGTGAGGCCACTGTTCCTATTAAACCTGTACTAACCTGTTTGGGCCATGTGATTATGCTGCTAATTGCTGCTGAAATGGATTTTGCTGCTTACCTGCTGGAGCAACTTGCTCTTGGTGGGTGGGCGGAGTCAGTGGAAAACTTGCTGGGCTAGGGTAGAGGATGTGGCTCTGGTACAGCTTGCCTGATTGGGGAAGGCGGGCTTAGGGGGCAATGGTCTGGAATGGGCATGGGGCTCACTAGGCTGGGAGAAAATGAATGTGCTATTGGGGGTGGAGAAACATACCATATTTTGGGAGGAGGCTTAGGTGGAGGGAGCTCTGAGGCAACATTCTGGGCTGAGAGTGGGAGCTTGGTAGCAATGTGCTGTCATGGAGGGCACTTTGTAGATGAGGGCAGCCTGCAGGGGTAGCTGAGCTCAGGTGGAGAGGGGATCAGTGCAACCTGCTGGGATGGGGGGGTTCAAGTGCAATTTGTGGTGCTGGGATGGCACAGTGGACTCAGGTGAAACTTGCTAGAATGGGGGGCTTGCTAAACTGGGAGAAACTTGCTGGTCTATGGGGGAGGTGGACCCCAGGTCAACACGCTGGGCTTGGAGGGGAGGCTCAAGTGCAACTTGCAGTGCTGGGATGGCACAGTGGACTCAGGTGAAACTTACTAGGATGGGGTGACTTGCTAGCCTGGGAGCAACTTGCTGGTCTATGTGGAAGGTGGACTGCAGGGCAACATGCTGGGCTGGTGTAGCCTTGAGGTCAATATACTGGACTGCAAAACTTTGGAGAGGAGCCTAGGTACAACCTTCTGGGCTGGGGAGACGACAGAGCTCATGTGCAACTTGCTGGGCTGGAGAGGAGGTCTGGGAGGTAACTTACTTGGCTGGGGGATGGGGGGTCAGCAGCAACATGAGATTCTGAGGTCAGGGCAACATGCATCTCTTCTTATCCATATTTATTTATTTATTTGAAAACTGATGACCTAGAAAGGAGCACAGCCAAGGCTAATTTCCAGGCATGAATTGGAATTCTATCTTTCAGGAAACTGTCTTGTGACAAAATGTTTACATCTTAGCAGTACTGATATTAAGAATGTCCAGATAAGGGACAATGATCGGGATTCAGGTTGGTACAGTTGACGCTATCATTGCTCAACTCCCGTGGTAAGCTGACATCATTCCCCAATAGTAGTATTCTGCCATATGATGGCTGTGTATCAGGCGGATGGCCAGCTCACGCCTATGCATAAGCCCACAATCTATCTTGTGGGTCTCTTACTGATGATGTGGCACGGTGCTGCAGACATGTATCCCCAGGATGGTGGGTTTACTGTGCCTACCACTATACAGCAACAACCATTCCAGATGATATGGAGGCAATAACTGCTGCTGAAAGTCCCCAGCACCTGCCATCAGCTGCTCCCACTATGCTGTCCTATGCACCCTGCACAGTAATGTGCCAGTAGTTCTGGCGTGGCAATCGATGTATGTGTAGATGCTCTGTGTCTGGATGCTCTTCGATAGTTAAGTGGAAAAATTCTGACTTAAATGCTGTGCTCTGGCAAGTGCCCCACCTCAGTCACAAAAACACGGAGAGTGGCAGGTGTTTAAATGAAGCTGGTGTCCAGCACGGAGTGCACAAAACATTCCAGTCTGTGTCATGGTAGGTTGCGCTAACCCTAAGACCAGGACAGCTCACCCCCGAGCTGGATGGTACATACAAGGAGGTGGTAGGCACTATACTAATGGGATTTAGTAGTAGGGCCTCATGAATTCAGCCCAGCTATTTCTAAAATGAGCTAATGAACTACATTTCTACAGAGTTTGAAACATGATACTTTTGCACTGAGAAACCCAGATCAAAATGCACAGTGACTTAAAATGCTGTATGTCCCTAAACACTATGGTTCAATACCCAACAAATCTTAAAGTGTAAAACACAAACTACTGTAATATTGACAACATCACTGATCTGTGCAAAGCATTTTGCTCTATTGATCACACTGTTAAGCAGTCAATGCCTGCTCGTCCCGGTTTTTAAACTAACTCTCTCAATTGGTTTGACAACTATTTTTATCCAGTAGCTAGAAGCAGGTCCTACTCAACGATGTGGCCTCCTAACTTATGTCTGTTAGATTGATAGCTAGAGTTGCAGTGAAATTTTATTTTGCCAGTGAAACATTTTATGTAATTATGGCCTTTCGGTGAAATTTCGCTACCCAATTTCTCCTTGAATTTTGACTTACACTTTTATAAGGTGAAATTGGGCTTTTCTCTCTGCTGATGGTCACGTGGTTGAGTCTAAACAGGCAGGAAGTAAGTGGTAGTTTACTCACCTGGTAAAGGTGATTATAAGAGCACCTTCTTACAGCACTCCGAGTCTCAACACATGGGTTATAAGCGTCTTCTCATAGGCTGATGCACAAAAGGAATCCCAAATTCGAAATCCGATCCTTCTCTCCTTCCTTGTAACTCCCAGAATCCCCAGTATGAAATCTTCCAGAGCTTATGCTACTCCTGAAAACATAATATAAGAAATCCAACCATACAGGACCCTCAGCCGCCCCATAGGTTAGCTGGTGGGTAGAAAAACACAACACAATCTGATGCTATGTAAGAGACAATTATTTACTTTCCATTGTATTCCCACCAACGTGGCAACATGTTCCACTGTTACTGGCAGTGTAGGACTAAATGTCCGCTACTATATATTTACTGATCAGTATTACACATACATTCTTTAATATACAATCCGTTATTCTATTATCCCATTTCTTTGCTTGTCATGTTCCTCCTCAACGGGTGGGATACGGAGTGCTGTAAGAAGGTGCTCTTATAATCACCTTTACCAGGTGAGTAAACTACCATTATCTATCTCACCTTCTTACAGCACTCCGAGTCTCAACACATGGGTGATTATACAGCAGTATTGGACTTGTCTTGGGAGGGAGGAGGAATGACTCAAAGCTGTCTGGAGAACCTCGCAACCAAACTCTGTTTCCTGTTAGTGTGGTATCCAACCGGTAATACACGTCAGTGTTGTTATAAGTTCTGTTAGTGAACTCCTTACTGGCTTGGATCAGTGTGTCCGTCACCTTACTGGATATCCCTAAGTTCAGCAGTGTAGCCTTCTGAATGGCTATGCTGGCAGTTTCAGTGATCAGGGATCTACGTGCAAGGTCAGCCCCTAGAGGTCTTGATAGGTGTTGTCCGCAGAACAGTATTGACCTGTGGTCACTGGTAAGAGTGTCTATATAATCAGTGTAGACACTACAAAAGGGGCTGAACTGAGAAACATACTGAGCCACCCTGAAATGCATAAGATTAAGTGACTGTAGCCTCTGGCCAAGTACGACTGTATTAGTGTAGTCGCTGTAATAGGGTCTGATTTAAAGTGTATATGGTAGAGATGTCTCTTTAAAATGCAATAACGTTTCATGAGTTAGAAGATCAAGTCCCTGCCAGGATCATAGCTGGTGATCCCTGCCCACTAGGAAATGACCTGTAGACTGACACTAAGCTGTGGACAGATGTTGTATTATAGTTGTCTTGACCGTGCTTTGTAGACGCCAGAAACCATAAGCAGGGAAGTACCAGGATGTGTGATTATGAGTAGCTGTACTGGGCCTGCATGTCATACCTGAAGAATTATAGTTTCTTGACCACTACTGTGCATACATTATGATAAACATAAGCAGGGGAAAAGAGGATGAGATTATGAGATATGCTGTACTTGCTCTGCATGTCATACCTGGGTTTAATGTTATGAAGGTCCTCTGTCCCTTTCTCCATGGTTTGGATTAATTAAGTGATGTGGAGAACGGTTAGTGTCAGGAGCCACTGCAGCTGGGGCTGCAAGGGGTCACCAGCCGTGACCAACTTTAGGTTTACCAGTGGATCACCCTGCTGAAAGTACTACAAGTACATACTTAGTGTGTTTGCCATTAGTGTGTGTGTGTGTGTGTGTGTGTGTGTGTGTGTATGTGCCATCACATGGTTTACCCCTGGATGACCTTCTGGACCCAGTACTGTACCCAGGTGTAACAGGTGGGTGTGATGGTTCCCATCAGTAAGACTATGCATGTAGGTAGATTGATAGATAGAGCGACTGATCTATATATGGGAGGGTCTTTACCTATACATATAGAATGCATGCATGGGTAGGAGTCTATCTTACTAGCACATATGGCAAGCCAATAGAGGCTGAATACCACCCACCTTTCTTTCTTGAGATTGTCTGTGGGTCCATGAAATGGAAATTCAGCACCTTCTACCTTAGGAGACCTATACGGTAATAAAACACTTCAAGTTCCTGCTTTCCCAACCATTTGGTTGTGATGCTGAGGTGGCTGCAAGGTACTGTTAACAACAGTTTCTGGTAATGCATTTTAGCTGACATGGGCAAAATACAGCTAGTTGATGAGTTTACACCTTATAGTTTTCCCGACTGTGGCCTGCTCATTTGAGGAGTGTGATTGTGTCCATTTGCTGCCCGTGGCATGGATGTGTTGGTAGAGTGCTGTTGCAATGTATTGTACATGTGCCCCTTTTTGTCCCTTACCGACACGTCTGGCTGAGTGGCACATGCACAGCCTGTGATGCTTTGCCCTTCCTTGGTCCCATTACATACCTTGCTCCTCCATTATATACATCCAGATCATTGACTGTATAGTTCTATACTATCTTTATGGTTCTGGTCATAGGATGACCCATTTTATGAAGCTTAGAAAACTCTACAGCACACTAGGAGTTACTTAGCTTTGTACTTGTAATGAGAAATGGATGAGCCCATAGAAGTTAACCTCTCGAAGAGGGGTTGAGGCTGGTGAAACACCAAGTCCAGACTACCAGTGTCAGAATTCCTGCTGAGACATTTGGATGGCAGGCTAAGGATTTGGAGCAAGTGAGCATTCTGTAAGTGCTCTGGGTGCAGCTGCTGAGTGGGGGCTGTTTGGGCATTGACACTGCTTCCAGTCAGAGTGGAACATGACTGAAGTGTGAAAGAGTTGTGCTGGGCACCAACAATGAACAATATTTGTCATTACAGTAGTGTGTTTATGAGGAAAATAATTAACAGAGAAAACTGTAATGCTGATATACTGGGTGAGGGATAGAGGACCCAGTCTGTCTCACTAATAGATGGTACTCATTTATGCTAAGGCAAGTGTTTAAGCTTACACCAGCTGAGCTATTGGAGCAATGCTTAAGTCTTCAGTTTCTTGACACTAGGTTCACAGCTAAACTGGTACTTAATAAGTTCCGAGGACAGTCATTCCGATGTCTGATCTTTTGTCATAACTGATGCTGTACACCATAATGATAATATGAGGGGATGTTGTGTCTCCACTCGTAGGACTTCTAAGTTCTGAACCTCTCACCCTATGTTTGTAAGGCCAAAACACATCCACTGAGCCACCTGAGTCAGTGGTTCACATATGATTTCCTCTTGTTTTCTGCTGTCCTTCTTGGCCTACCAACTGACTTGAAACTCACTGGCTCTAAATAGTGACCAGAGATTTTAGAGGCCCTGCTTCAGAGTGTCCCCCTCTCCAAGGGCAATCTTGGGTCCCACCCCCTTGTTGTTGTAGTCTGTGAGGGATGTCAGCTGCTAGGCAGTCACAGGGTGGAATAGCCCCCCCCCCAGGTATAAGATGGCTAGAATATAATGGCCACATGTGTGCTGGGAAGGACAGCTGCCCAGCCTTAACATTTAGTGTTCAAGGTGAAACTAATGTCAATGGGGTGGAATTACTATGAGCTGATCCTAGCTGGTTCTTGGGTGCCAGTAAATTCTGTGTCATTTGCATTACAAATAAACATGATAGGATGGCCCTTTGACATGGGCATAGCATGCTAAGGAAAATATGACCTCCAGAGGGAGTTTTAAGCAGCCAACATGTACTGCTTCTATATGTCATTGTTATTTTCTGAGCAGCAAGTAAGCAGCCTTGGACATTGTCTAAGTCCGGTTGTGACTTACTGGGTAAAAAATGGTACTGTCGCAATTGCTACATCAAAATGAGGCCCTGAGGATATGTATCAGACTTCTGTATTAGAAAAAACTGGCTTATTACTGCAACAGAATTTGAATGCAATTAAAAATTAATAGCCCTTGAGGTATGACTGCAAAGTCATCCTTATCTTAGTAACCCGAGCTCCCAAGGAAGGTGGTGTCACTCCAAATAGATGCACCTCGCGGCATGAAATGCAAAGGCCAGGCATACCACAGTGCATGGAGATTCTAGTGTGGGAGATGAGGATGTTCCTGCCCACCTCGGGAGCCTCAGGCACTCAGGCGAGGTGTCCCTGGACACCAGATGTATTCTCGGTCATGGGGGGGGGAGGGAGAACTCGCAATCCCAGTTCCAGAGTCCTGCATGATGCAGGTAGGTCTCCCAAGCCATGGGCGGAAGGGAGGGAGGGATTCAATCCCCAACAGTAGGCTCGCCTTCGCGGTTGGACAGGGTGACTCACAAGGCAATTAGCTGGGAACATACGCTGTATCTAGCTCACTACCCCGGTTGAACAAGGTAAACTGGGGAGTAGAGCAAGGCACTGGTCATTCTGCCGGGGACATATCCTGTATCTAGCTCACTACCCCCGGTTGAACAAGGTAAACTGGGGAGTAGAGCAAGGCACTGGTCGCTTCAGCCAGGTACATATGCTGTATCTGTCTCACTACCCCCAGTTGAACAAGGTAAACTGGGGAGTAGAGCAAGGCACTGGTCGCTTCAGCTGGGGACATACGCTGTATCTAGCTCACTACCCCAGTTGAACAAGGTAAACTGGGGAGTAGAGCAAGGCACTGGTCATTCCGCCGGGGACATATGCTGTATCTAGCTCACTACCCCCGGTTGAGCAAGGTAAACTGGGGAGTAGAGCAAGGCACTGGTTGCTTCAGCTAGGTACATACGCTGTATCTGCCTCACTACCCCCGGTTGAACAAGGTAAACTGGGGAGTAGAGCAAGGCACTGGTAGCTAGTTACATACTAATCCGGACTAACTGATCCTGCTCCAGTTCCCCTCCCTCAGCAGACTGAGGTAAACTGAGGCAGGGGGTGGATTACATAGGGCCCTAATATACAGTTTGCATAATGTACTAGATGCAGTCATAGTGTCAGGCACTGACTGGCAAAAATAAAGCACTGGGGATGTACATCAGGCTTTGTATTTTTAATCATGCACCAAACTCTAGCCAGGCAAATACAATTAGGCTTCATATTTCTTTACCATGCCCCAACCTCTTGCCAGGCATACACAGAATAAATAACTTCCCTTTAGAAAGCTGTCACATTACTGTAAAAAACAAGTCTATATTATTGTGCCATGGGCATAAGGCATGATGTAGTTCGTAAGACTTAAATCTAGAAAGGAGGTGGATCTGCCCTTAAACTGGGTAGAGTTCCTTTTAAGGTGGCATGGGTTGCCGGAGCCATTTTGGGAGAGGATCCAGTGTATTGTGGTCTCTACTCAGAGAGGTATCCCCAGCCCGGCTTCTGGTGAGGCCCCGCGAGATCTCGGCTGGTACTATCACGCATGCTAAGCGCAAGGCAAGATGGTAACCGTTGACTAGCAGGGCTCTTGTGGTTGAGAGCCCCATAGAGAGAAGTGGCCGTGGACTGACAAAAGGAGGGACTCAGAAATGAGTCAGTACAAGGAGGGACGTTCCCCTGTGCTGGCAGAAGTGAAAAGGTGACTGTGGGTCGTCTGCCTGCTGCTAGGAGGCGATAGTTCTGCAGGTAGGGGCTCTGGAGAAAGACTTTCTCCCTGCATTTCTTTACTCAAAAATAGGCATTACAGTAGTGCATTTTAAGTCAGTTGGTGGTGGTCTTGTAGGTTGTAGGCTGAGTAAGATAAACCGCGACCTCAGGATCAAAAAGCACAATCGGTGTGAAAGGGAGTGCAGCGCCTCTGTTAGAGTCACCTCCTTCTCAGCTGAATAAGATAAGCTGAGAGGGGGCTGAGAAGTTCCAACAGACATGGCCCTGGCTTGGTTTTCCTCCCTCCTCGGGTTGAACAAGGTAAGCCGAGGGGGTTTTTAATGAGCAGCAATTCAGTAGGTAGCTAAATTTCATTGTTCACAACACCCTATGCTAAGCCCTGATGCTAAACATAGGCTAGACTGTAGTAAGCATAGATAGGTGTACTTGCACTACAGAGGTTAAACCTGCTGTATTTATGTTAGTTTGAGGGGCTGTAACCCCTACTAAGCAAAAACATTTGTTGATTTGTATTGTTACAAGTTAGCTTTCTGGGGCTAACGTCTACATTGTAGTAGATAAAAGGAGTTTTGTTCTTACCTTAGTTAGCTTGGCACAGAGCCAGAAAAAATGTGACCAGCCTGGGAAGATGCACAAAAAGAACTGGGGATTCTGGGAGTTACAAGGGAGGAGAAGGATTGGATTTTGAATTTGGGATTCCTTTTGTGCATCAGCCTATGAGAAGGGCGCTTATAACCCATGTGTTGAGACTCGGAGTGCTGTAAGAAGATGCGATAGATAATGGTTCATTTCCTGTGCTACTGTACATATATCGAGGAAGCAGGCAGCATCCAGACTCAAAGTCTGAGCCCTGTGACTGCAGAGTGTGATTTGATACATAAAGTACTTAATTTGTGCTATTTTTCTAACTCTTCTTGTTTGTCTTTGTCCTATTTCATATTTTAATAGCGTGTGTGTGTGATTCCCCTCCCTGGCTCTCTCTCTCTCAGAGTCTCCATCTCTGTTTTTTTTTTTGAATTGGTGGTGGTGGGCATAATGGAAAAGTGTAGAAGTAGTGGGGCACCTGCATGCTGCCTTGACAGGCATGTGTTTCAGATGGCCATTAAATAT
This sequence comes from Neoceratodus forsteri, assembly GCA_016271365.2. Taxonomy (NCBI): domain Eukaryota; kingdom Metazoa; phylum Chordata; order Ceratodontiformes; family Ceratodontidae; genus Neoceratodus; species Neoceratodus forsteri. The sequence goes on along the minus strand of CM057451.1, from coordinate 337,587,910 downwards.
GAAATGCCACAGTGGCAGGAGGCTGTTGGCCCTGGCACCAGCACCCAGCAGCAAACAACTGTGTCCCTGCCCTAACAGCAGGAGGCAACTGTGGCCCCTCCACCACAGCAGGAGACAGTGCCCCCTCTCCGGGCACCAGGAGGCATCTGTGACCCATCCACTGTAGCAGGAGACAGTGCCCCCTCCCCAGCACCAGGATATTGTTCCTCTGCCCTGACAGCAGGAGACCATGCCCCCTCCTGAGCAGCAGGAGGAGTCAGTGCCTGGGGCATCATCTACTGCCCCTCTCCAACTGCCTCATCATCCCCGAAGTTCTCCTACCTGGGATTTTTTTATGCAAGTTCGGCAGGTGACCTAGTGGTCGCCTGCAATCTATGCAGGCAGGAAGTGCGTAATGGTAAGTCTGATTCCCACTTCTCGGGACAAGTGGCCAGTAGAGCCACATACTACACCACCACCCACTTCAGTGGGGCCTCAAACTGCAGGAGGTGGTGGCAGCATCAACTGCAGCTATGAGGAGCAGTGCGGGTATGAGCACTGAAGGAGGTGAGCAGGAGGGAGGCATGGCTGGACCTGTTACATCCTTGTCTGGCTCACCGGACCAGACAACAGCAGCAGTCTGCAGTAGCATCAAGACCCCACCAGGGGCCCCCCCCATGTCCAGAGCCAGCAGTACAAGCAGCCCCTGCCCCGCCAGCACTGACACATGCGGACTTATCAGCTGTCCTGTCAGAAGTCCACCAGCTTCGACAAGAGTTAAATGATTTCAGACAGGAATTTAATGATGCCAAGGGGGAGCTTGCTAAACTCCAGGGTGATGTCGACAAAATCATGGGCATCCTGTCTTAACTGCATGGTTGACCCACTGGCAGTTAATGTGGCAACACAAATTAATTGTCTTTTTTTGTTTTCATTTTTCTATCCTCTATTCTGTTATTTGTATGTCCCCTCAAAAAAAATAAAAACAACAAAAAAAATCTGTTCTGTCCTCTTTAATCTATATCCTTAAGTCCTATTGTTTCTTTATTTTGTATGTAAAATCATTTGATCATTTCTGTTGTGTTTGTTACTGTCTTATGCTCCTTATAATTCAGTTTTTTCTTGTTCTCTCTATTACTTCTCCCTGCTCCTTGTTGTATTACCCTTGTCCTCCTGATCCTGTCTGTTATTTGTTATACTTATTCTGTACCATGTCCGTGTACCTCTCCCCTAATTAACACCTTGTTCCCTTATTATTTGTGGTATGTGTTACTTCTTAGAGCTGGTTACACCTACAAGATTACGTTTAACAACATAATGATGTGTAATGCAGTTGCATTCCATGTATATGGAGTTTGCAAATGAAAGACCAGCTTCTGCTGAAGGCTGTTGGCTGTACAAGGCCCAGATATTCAAAAGGGTTACCCATGGTGCAACAGTGTTGCGCCATGCACAACCCACTGATGCGCTCCGGCCAGTGATGTTATTACATGATAACACACACCTTGGAGTGCCTTATTGCAATTATACCATGGCTTGTTAAAGGAATAATGCACAACAGGGTGTGTGTTGTGCTGGGATAACGTCAGGCCTGGGGTGATTACCTAGAGGCCAGTGGGATGTAAAGGATGAAAAGGGACTTGGCAAGGTTGGAGGAATGGTCAAATGTATGGCAGCTTAGATTCAACGCAAAGAAGTGCAAAGTGCAAAGTAATGCACCTGGGAAACAAAAACCCAGGGGAAGAGTACACAATGGGGGTGAGATACTGACAACAACAAAAATGGAAAGGGACCTGGGGATAGTCATATCAGATTACCTAAAGGTGGGCCAGCAATGTGAGAAGGCAGTAAGGAGGGCTGGGGGGATACTGGGATGCATAGGGAGAGGCATCATCAGTAGAAAACAGGAAGTTGTTGGCCCTCTGTACAGACAGTTGGTAAGACCCTATCTGGAGTACTATGTAGAGTTCTGGAGACCCATCTCCACAAAGACATAGACAGGGTGGAGGCTGTCCAGAGGAGGGCAACCAAAATGATGTAGGGTCTGCACCAGAAGACATATGAAGAAAGACTAAAGGAGCTTAAGATGTATAGCCTCAAGGAAAGGAGGGAGAGGGGAGACATGATAGAAACTTTAAAATACCTCAAGGGAATCAACAAAGTCCAAGAGGGTAGCATCTTTCAGAAAAGCGGATGTGCAAGAACAAGGGGCACAATTTGAAGATGGGGGACGGCTCAGAGGTAATGTGAGGAAGTATTTCTTCACAGAGAGGGTTGTAGATGCATGGAACAGCCTTCCTGAGGAGGTCGTAGAGTCAAAAACAGTGGGGGAATTCAAGAATGCATGGGACAGACATAAGGCAATTCTTGCAGGAGGTAGGAGGAAGTTGGCTGTTGGTTAACTAGGATCTGCAGCTTCTCCATTAGGTAGGGAAATGGGCAGACTAGGTGGGCCAAGCGGTCCGTATCTGCCGTCAAATTCTATGTTTCTAAACAGAAAAATAGGAACGCTGCAATGCAAAGGCTAGATCACACTATTAATTTCTGTGAGCGATTCAGCAATGCAGTGTACCTGGATACAGACAAGTGTTCAATGTCTGAATACTTCCAATACAAAATAAAGTAGAAAAGTGATTAAACAAAGGGAAACAGGAACAGAACTACTCAGAATGAGTAACTGTTCAGATAAAGTTACCCAAGAAAAGAGTCCATATGTAAGAGAAATATTACAAATAAGTAGCACACCAACAAAAATATTAAGACTTAAAAGGAACAACAGAAACTCACTCACAACTTGTGAGAAATCTGTCAAATATTAGGAACTAGCCTGCTCTGCTTTCACATACACACACACACCACATGGTCAAACCTCCACCACTCAACTCTCTCATAGACACAGACACAGAGAAAATTGAAAACACTACCTAAGTTTAACTAAGTATTATCCAAAGATACCAAAACAAAAAAAATATTCACTAGCAGCACTAGGAACAAAATTTAGATGTTGGGAGCAATTAGCTCAAAATAACAAAGCAGTTTTGAAGGGTTTATTGGCTGTGATGTACCGCACTGAACTGCTCTCCAACTCAACAGACAACATACTGTGCAGGAAACAGCCTGCATGTGATATTTCAGCTATTTACCCACAATGCATTGAAAATTTGCAGGCAAAATTGAAAAACATTTGTGAAATTTGGCAAAATTTCGCATTACGCGAAATTGCCATCCGAGGCAAAATTACATTTCACCTAGGCGTAATGTCGTAATTATGCGAAATATTTCGCTAGGTGAAATTTTCCAATTTCACACAACTCTATTGGGGGCTCAGCAGAGCTCTGTCCTGGGATTCAGTGTGTTCACACTATCTGGAGGCTTACCTGACTGCATCCCTACTGCCTTCCTGAGGTTCCTGGAGCTCTGTAGTCTCTGCTGACTCTCTCCCACTTGACTGCATATGTGACAGTGGAAGAGACAGCACAGCTACATGGGTGCTCTTGGTGCCTCCTGCAACCCTTTGTCATTGCGGCTGCAGCCACAGTGTCTTCTGCTCTCATTCCCCCATTATCGCATTGGGGACTGGAGACTTTGGGGACAGTCTTCTTTCTGGCGCTACCTGCGTCCCACCATAGACTGATGTGGATGGCACCAGAGAGAGAGAGAGACCATGTGTTGCAAGGGACTCCTCCCCAGCATGCTCTCTCTCTCTCTCTCTCTCTCTCTTACTATCTCCTTCTTACCCCAGCTTGCCTGACTCCAGACCCTCAATCCCACCACTGAGGACAGAAAGATCAGATGATAGTCTCATGGGGCTGCTACACACCTTGGGGGACTAGTACACTTAATTGGGCCAAGGAAATGAAGAAAATAAATTACTTTGGAGCACAAGGCTCCATCAGCACATGGCTGCAACCATCTTGCATCCCTCCACGAGCACCGCACTCACCGATATGATGGCTATTATAGCTTCGAAACTGGAAGGAGACCTATCGGTGGGTGCAGTGTTCATGGATTCATTGAAGGCTTTGATACTGTGGCCCGTGGGCTACTGAGGGAGTGATTAGCTGATATTGGACTAGCTAAGGAGACATGCGGCTGGTTTGCTTCTTATTTACAAAATAGAACTCAGCAGGTGTATATGTAGATGGACAACTATCTGATAAAGCTTTGGTTCAAAGAGGAGTGCCCCAGGGCTCCATCTTGGGGCCTACATTATTTTTAATTTATATAAACCACTTAGCTGACATTGCTAACTATTCAAACATACGCTTATATACTGAAGACACCCTGCTGATTGCTAGTGGTAAAACCCCCGAGACTTTGGAAGCAAACGTACAGGCAGACTTTGCAGAACTGTATTTGTGGTTGTCAGATTCAGGACTGGTATTAAATGGTAAGAAAACAAAACTAATGTTATTTCATAAAGGTGGTAAAAAGACAGGTAAAGTAAATATGAGGTAAAAATAAAAACAGCTAAAAATGAAACCTTAGCGCAGGTGTCAGAATATAGATATCTGGGTGTGTGGATTGATGAAAGTTTAAAATCTGACTACCATATATACGATACAATATCAAAAATAAACAAAAGGCTGGGGGCATTTAGACGGTCTAGTTTTTGTATAAATAAACATATGAGAGTAACCATAGTAAATCACTTCTTCTTCCAGTTCTTGAATATGGGAACCAAGTATATGGCCTTGCAACTAAAGGAATGTTAGCCAAAATTGATACTATTTATAACTGTATGGCAAGATTTATATTGAGGAAGGATCACAGAACCCATCATTGTGACCTCTATGAGGAACTTGGATGGCTCTCGCAAGAAAATAAAAGAAAGATAGCATGGGCTACACAGATTTATAAAGTACTGAACTCAAGCCAGCCAACATACCTATATGATAAATTAGAAAGGAAAACATATCAACAAAACTTACGAAATATAAATTTGAGAAATTTCATATTTCCAAAGTTTATAAACAAGTATAGCAATATGAGGTTCCCATTGATTACAATCACATTATGGAATCCCATAAAACGTATAACATAGAGGATAATGGCTTGGGATCGGGTGATAACCACACTGTAATCACTTTGAGTGGTTGCTAGGATAACATGGTAAACCTCGAGAGTGCAGCTCGAGAGGTTTACTGTAGCCCTAGCAACCACGAGAGGTGATTTCAGCGTGGTTGTCACCCGATCCCCAGCCATCATCTTTTATAGTGTATTGTCAAAAAAACACTGTTTGCATTCTGTGTGTGAGAATTATGGAACTCTGGTGCATCCTTTTTTGTTATGCCACTGTTTGGAATTTCTGAAGTGTGGTTAACAACTTTTAAAATTCTAAACAGTGCATAACCAAGCTGTGTGACTGCTGATTATGGTGGTTAATAGGCACTTAACATACATTATATAGAAAATAGATAAAGATACAAAATCTTTCATAACTGATTTAAAATTGGAACTAAGTGCACATTGTAAGTGCAATGGATAAGCAAATCAGGTTGATCAAAAACACTTTTTATTACTAATTGAACATATTTGTGTTATATTCCTCTCATGGTAAAATGTATTTCTAGAATTGTATTACAGTATTTTGGATGTTTGTATATTGTAGTGTGTCTTTGTAATCTTGTTGTAACAAATCACCACAGGGCTATCTTGTAAATAGGACTTCAGTCCTAATGATGTGAATATACTATCAATTTTCCTGTCTAAAAATAAAGATTTTTACTTACTCTGACCTTGCCAACCAGCCAATCAGATGGCTACACAACCCTAGCAACTGGAGGAGTGGCTTATGGGAGAATGATGCAATCAGACCTCCAACATGGACTGGTGAGGGCAGGACAGGGCAGAAGGACTGATGGACAGCCTTGCCTGTCCAGTGAGACACAGAATAGAGGGAAAGAAGTTCTGGGCTCTTGAGGAGCTCGGGGGCAGTCTGAGAGGGACACTGAGGTATTCAGATCTATGGCTGGTGGGACCAAGTGAGAGGCCTAGTCAGGCTAATCATCCTTTGAGCCCTCATCAGGGTTCATTTAGTAAACTCTGAGGCTGTGTCAAACAAGCATCAGACAGACAAAATGATTAAGAGTGTGGGACTGTGGGACATTGCTGTATTCCAAAGCTGCTGAGCTGTGCTGACTGGAGACATAGACCTGCATTCTACCCAGATTGCTCTGAGCCAGGTAAAGGCTTGCTAGCCTTTATCTAGAGGGGTGTATTGGGGAACAGGGAACCATGTGGTGAGTGCTTGAGTATGGGTGTACTCTCGATCCATTGGGGAGTTGGACTGTGGGGGTTGCTCCTGGGTCTGGGCTCCTTGGGAACCGGGAAGCCACTGCATAGTGCTCCTGTAACTGAGAACTGAGCCAGAAGAGTTGTATCCTGAGAGGTGTGAGCCAGAAGGGCTGTGCTGCTACAGAACATTCAAGAAAGTCCAATGCTCCTGATTGTTGTCTAACCTGCTGCTGTGCACTGTTCCCTGCCTCGACTGATTGATGCATACATGGGTCACGTGAGTACTGGAATTCTTGGCTGGGTCTTTGTACTTTTCCAACTCTGGAGCACAATTTGGTTTTCAAGCCTTCTGATTTGGAATTTTAAGTTCTCTGAAATATGCTAGCACACTATGACCTGTTGGGGTGTTAACTGCAAGCTTGCTAACTTTGTCAAATGCACCACCAAAAGAACCGAGGCAATGTAGTTAGCAGGCCTGCAGTGGGACCCTAACATAATTCCTGGGTTCCCAGAGTAATTTGGTATTTATGTCATACTTGAAACTGTATTTCTTTACTGCTACCAGTTAAAGAGTTTACCACACCCTGTGTAAAATATTGTGCCCTTTGATTGGGCTGGATGCTTCCTCAAACTGTGTGGAATCTGAGAGGGTGGAAGAGACCCCAGTACAGTGGCTGTTAGGTGCATTGCTATAGGTTGGGAGTGGTCAAGAAGACTTGCTTGCAACTGTTTAACCTTTTCCTTCCTTCCAGCTTCCAGGCCTGTGTTGTTAAATAAAAGTACTGTTAATTGGTTGAATTTTACTTCTGTGTGTGCACTCAGTGTGTACGATCTGACTGAAGTGTTTATTGGTGAAGGTAACAACTGTTTTCATGGTCCCCAGGAGGTGGTCCATTTCAATGTGGGGAGGTGGGTACTGCATCTCAGAGGGTGGCACTGCATGCTTTATCTTTATTTATTTTATTTATTTAAGTCTAGGGTTACAATCACCTTTGAGTCAAGGCTCTTTTACAAAGGTTCCACATCAGATGGTACAAACAGAGCAGGACATTAATTATAACAGGATAACAGGTTACAATTGTTACAATCACATGAGTACAAAAATTTGGTGGTACTAGGAGCATGAACAAAGACGGGGTTCACATTATTAACGAGACTAAGTTAGACACATTTGAAGGTGCTGCCAGGTGCATTGTCAGATCGCACAGCAGGTACAAGTAGGAAGTGCAAGAAGGAGGGGGGGTGTATGTGTGGAGGGAAGGGGGGATTGTAGGGGTGAGGAAGGAAGGGATAAGTGCTAGGTGGAAATACTAGATTACAGGAGACAGTCTCATGAGCTAGAGGCAGAGAGGAGTAGGCAGAGGTTGGATTTGAATGGGCCTAGCTTAGGTAGAGAGGAGATGTCACTGTTGAGTCCATTCAATCAGCTAGGAGCTCGGTATACAAAGGATATTTGTCTCTGCATGGTGCGGCACCTCGGGATATGCAGTAGTCGAGATTCAGAGCCCCTAGTGAGGTGGTGATTCTGTGCAGTGTGGAGGAGAGCTTGAACTCCAGGGGTGCAAAGCCCAGCATTGTTTTTTAGCCATTATGCATGTTTGGTATTTGATGCAGTTTGAGAGTTGAAGCCATCCAGTTTGAGCATATAAGTTACATGGGTGGGTGAGACGATGGGTCCAGTGATGAGCTGGCAAGCTTTGTTAAGGGTCATGGATATATGTCTGAGGGCAGTGGTGAAGGCGAACCATAAATGATGAGGCCATAGTTGATTATTGAGACCACCAAGCTCTGGACTCTGCATCCTTAAGGCTTCGGGGTTAGGCATTCCCTATGTTGTAGAGAAGGCCAATGCGTGTATTAGCAGCTTTGGCAACATTATCAATATGGGACCCATAAGAAAGGTTACTGTTGATTGTGACTCCCAAGGTATTTGGAGGATTGTACTTGTCTTAGTCTTACACCTAGGCAGTTTGTAATAGTGAGTGGGTGGAGCTGGTGCTTATTGTGCGAGCTGCAGAAAAGCATTGACTTGTTTTTTTTATAGTCGAGGACCAATTTGTGTTTACTGAACCAGTTTTCAACCGAGGTAAAGCCATGCTGTAGTTTGCTTTGAAGGAGATGGGGGTCCTTATGTGTGGAGTGAATGACAATTTCATTGGCATAGAGAAGGATTTGCTCAGGACGGGATTGCTGGAGACTATTCAGAAAGAGGCTAAAAGGAAGAGGCCTGAGAATGGAACCTAGTAGGGCTCCAGAGCGAATGGGTCTTGGATCAGAGAGAACATCTGCAATTTTCACTCTTTGGGAGTGGTTTTCCAGTTAGCTCTTAAACCATGTCATAAACTCAGGGGATAGCCTGGCATTAAGCAACTGTGAGATAAGTAGACGGTGATGGATGGTATCGAAAGTCTTAGTCAGGTCTATGAAGACTGATCCAATAAGAAGGTTATTGTCCAGAGAACTGTGGATTGCTCCAGTGAATTCAAGGAGGGCAGATGTAGTACTTTGTATGTTTCTAAAACCATGCTGTTGTGAACACAGGATATCATGATTATCAAGGTATTATGTAAGCTGGTCAGATACTATACGCTCAATGGCCTTAGAGAGGGGTGGTAATATGGAGATGGGTCGATAGTTCACAGGAAGGGCCCTGTCCCCATTTTTGTGGTCTGGAGTAACTGCGGAGGATTTTCATCTGTTGGGGAACTAGCAGAGGGAGAGCGAGAGGTTGAAAATTTTTGTTAATGGGAGGAGCACCTCTTCAAGGGTGAGGGAAAGCAGTTTGAGGTCAAGAGAGTCCCCACTTGACCTAGATCTGGCAATTGCTTTTACTGATATAGTTACAGACTTTGTGAGGCTTGACTGCTTTCAAGTAGAATGGGGTCAATTAGGAGAGGGGGTCTAGAGGGAAAGTTGGAGGGTCATCATCATTGAAAAGTTTGGATGAAGAACAGCACTGAGGTCTGAGAATGCTGTGTTGAATGAATTTGCTATAGTGGCAGGGTCAAGCTGCTATGGTTCCATCAGTGACCAGCATAGTAGGGGAAGTTTCTGGCTGCTTCTCAGTAACCTCTTTCATATTGTTCCAAAATGATTTCTTACCCCAGGTGTTTGTGAGGGCATCTTTGTAATAGGATCTTTTCTGCTGGTGGTTTAATTTTGTACAATCATTTCGGAGCCTGCTTTGTAATTCTGTATGCCAACTTGTTTTCCTGTGGCCCGTGCCCATAGCCAGAGGTGGTCCCTGATTTTACTTGTACTGAAGCTCTGAGCAGAGCCAGGGTTGCAAAAGCCTTTGACTTTGCGCTTTTGAAAGGGGCATGAGAGTCACAGGCAGCATTAAAGGTGTTGATGAAGAAGTCAAGGGCTGAGTTGACATCCGTGTGTGGAATATTGGAGACCAATCTTGCTGACTGAGGCGGATTTTAGGTGTTTCAACTGCCCCGGAAGGACTCTGCTGTTGATCAACTTGGGGTGGGGGCTCATGATGAGTCTGTTAGACCAAACGCAGATGACTGGGGAGTGGTCACTAGACAGTCAGAAAGGACAGAAATGTTTGAGATACGGGATGGTGACTGGACAGAATCCAGTCCAGGAGAGAACTTGAATTTGTTTTATAGTTCTGTTTGGTAGGGGAGTCAACCGCCATTAGGGTGACTGAGGAGATGGTATCTTTGAAAACCCAGTTTTGAGGTAAGTCAATTAATATTAAAGTCGCCCATCAGAATTGTTCTGAGCTGGGGTTGTGATTGGATCAGGTCTAGGACAGAGTTGAGACCTTTACCTTGCTCTTTTGGAGGGATGTACACAGTGACAATTGTCAAGGCTTTGTTGTGGGCACCTAACAGAACTGTAACAGTTAGAATCTGAGAAGATGAGTCTGAGACAGGGTTTTTTATAGAGTGGCCCTGGAGAGAGTCTTTGAGGTATAGGGCACAGCCTCCACCTCTCTTTGCATGTCTGTCGAGTCTGAATACAATATATTGTAGCCTGGCAGGGTAATTGCAATGTCAGGGATTTCAGGTGAGAGCCAGGTTTCGACAACCGCAAGGACACCTGGCTTGTGTTGGTCTGCAAATATTTGCAGGGCAGCAAGTTTTGGCAGGAGGCTGCATATGTTGAGAGTAGCAAGGGTGAGTATCCCAGCGTGACTCAGTTGGTAGCCTGGGCTAGAGTAGAAGGCCCTGGTCCTGGGTTAGGTTGATGTTGCCTGAAAGCAGCAGCAGGAGGAGCAGGATCTTCAGGTGTACCAATCGTTGTCTGAGGGAGATTTTCCAGGTCCATGCACTACGTGCACAGGGGTAATGTCGTCTGAGGTCCCAGAGAGCAGTCATGAATGCCAGAGGTGGTAGAGGGAACAAAAACATATATATCACCCTCTCATTACTTCTAGGATGTTGAAGCCCTTCCCAGTTATGGTTGAGAATGGGAGCTGGGTGCAGCGGCAAGGTGCCAGTGTGTGGGTAGTTATGATCAATCTGGTAGCTGGGGAAGAGAGGGGTTACTAGCCCCAGGAAGGAAGAACAAAGGTTGCAGAGAGAGCAAGATAAGCAGGTGGAAAGGTAGGAAGGATAGAGAGATTTTACTTAGGGGTGGGGATTGAAACAACCGAGCTGTATAGGAAGGGGGGGGGAGGACAATCTGAGCTGGTAACCTGGGACAGGGACCACTTATTCTCTCTGTGGGTGAAGGCACAGCACTGTTTGTTCCAGGATGAACCCCAGCACCACAGGAGGAAAAACAAACCCAAACAACTCCACCTGGTGGGCCTGTACAATCACCAGGCAGGGGTGTGAACCCAGACACGGCATCCTGGGGAGGGGGTCACACACTGGAGGCACTGCTTGGATCCCTGTTCAACATCTGGACACACCTGAAGGGTTTTCAGAGACTTTTTGCCACTGAGCTAGCCAAAAAGAAAAAAAAAATCAGCAAAATTGAAAATGGCTTTTCAGGAGGTAGAGAACTGGTGTGAGTTTGAGGGTTTGGACTCACTGAAAGTATTTCTGGTAAAGAATGTGGCCGAGGAGCGGGAAATGGGGTCCATCTTTGAAGTGTTGGAGGATGTCCTGAAAGACTATGGGAACCTGAAAATGCAGAGCGTGACTAAAGAACTAGGCACCTGGTTTAGAAACCTAATTGTTGAAACTGAAAATTACTTAGGGGCTGTGAATTTACCTGCCATGGTGACACCTGAGGAGTCTCACAAGATCTGGGTGGTAATAAGCAAATGCAATCCTGTCAGCCCCAAACCTCCTTCACCATTCTTGAATACTCGGGGAGATTTCAAGACCTAACTAGAATTTTGCTGGCTAGTGAAGGGAAGACCTTTAAGGATGTAAGACCTTTAAGGATGTGTGCATCTTGTTGCCTCCCTTGGACAACCCTGAAGAATCTGGGCTAGCTTGCCCTTCTGGTTCAGACTGTTACTGATGTCTAAGAATTTTTTTCTGGCACCATCTCAACCCCCATTGGAGAAGATGATTCTGAAACTTGGATTGATTATATTGTCCCAATACTGCATGAATAGCAATGCACTGAGGTGGAAAATGCGACAGACTGGCAGAGAGTTTGATGAGACCAGCACTGATGCCATCCAGTCCCTTGCATGCCACAGACCCAGAGACCAAAGCAGATGAATACCTTGCCACCTTAGACAGTGTGTTTGGAAGCACGAATCCTGTGATGACTTGTACAGGAAGTTTAAGACTACCAAACAATGCCGGGGAGCCCATCTCCACCGATCTACACAGACTTGAGAGGGCCTTACAGAAAGTGTACCACACAGGTGGATAGAGTCCAAAGGCCTAAACAATGTGCCACTAGAACGACGCTGAAGGCTGCCCTATTTCAGTGTTACTGTTAAAGTTATGCTTAAAAATAGAGGTTGTTGATCTCCCCCACCAAGTCCTGCTGCGGGAGATCAGAGAGGTTGAAGATCAAACCCTCACCTGCTGCTTCCACTGCCAGTGCCCAAGTGTCAGACAGTGGGAGCTCCCTTGATGTTACAGAGCTCCAGAGACTGATTCAAGAAATGAAAGTATGATTGTCTAACATGGTATGACCAGCCCAACCCCTGGGAAGTCTGAGACCTTAATCTCCAGTACGCCTGTGTCAAGTAGTGTTGTGTCAACTGCTTCGAGCACTGGAGTGTGAGCCTCAACTGCCTTGAGTGCTAGAGTGTGAGCCTCAAATGCAGTCTCACTGGAGGAAGTCCATACTCAACTGGCTGAGCTAAAATGATGGGAGACTCCATGAACTATCAAGCCCTGCAATCACCTTGGACCCCTGCCTGGGAGGGGGGGTTCCCATGGAACTCTGCAGCTGGAACAGGGTGACTTCAGAAAATGATGGCATCATCCTCATAGAGAATTAGGTGAGATGAGCAAGCCTGAGGGAGGGTGTTGAGGAACAGACTAAAGAGCAGGGGACCTAGGATCGATCCTTGTGGGACCCAAAATCGCACATGGTGGCTGTCGGAGAGCGTTTTGCTTATTTTGACTTTCTGGGATCGACCATTAAGGTAGCTCTCAAACCAACCCGTTACTTCAGCCGAGAGTCCCAGGGTGTGGATTGAGTTGAGAAATAGGGTGTGATTGACCGTATCAAATGCTTTTGTGGGGTCAATATATATCTCCCCCACTAAGTGACCCTGGTCCAGAGCCAGTGTATTTAAGTAGCACAGTGGTGGTGGTGGTGCTATGCCTCTTCCTAAATCCATGCTGTTGTGGGCATTGTAGTTGATATTTTTCAAGGTGTTCCACAAGCTGATCCAAGACAATGTGTTCCAAGGCTTTTGAGAGGGGAGGAAGAATAGAAATAGGGTGATAGTTAGAGGGCTGAGTTCAATCACCACTCCCACAGAATGAGAGGTAAAATGCTAATAATGTTCAAAATTATGGAAGATGATGCTCTAATGAAACAGACTGGTCTAATAATCCAGGATAAAGAAATTGCACTCAGAGCACAAGATAAACAAATAATGCTAGACAACAATATCAAAAACAGCAGAAGGAGGTACTCCAAGAGCAGGTAGAAATTGGAATGTATTGCCTAGGGACATTATACAAGCCAAGAACATCAACATTTTTAAGGCAAAATTACTCTAATACATACTAGAAAATAGGGAATAAATGGTTCCATCAATGATAGGAGACAGACATGATGGACTCAAGGCCTTCTTATGTCTTAAACTCAGTATAAGACCCAGTATCGTGGAATCTATGTCAAACCCCGATCCCTACCCCACACTGTGTTCTATAGCCCTAGGCTATAATATGGGGATGCAGAGTACTGGAAATGTTGGTCAGACAGGAACCAAATGTCTGTGCAGAAATGTATGTGAAACTGTTGGTAATTCTATTCATCTTGTTATGTTGCAATGGAGTCTGTGAATAGCCTAGTTGGGAAGCATTTGTCTAGGTAGAACTGTTAGTTGTTGTTGCCTGCTTGTATCTTTCAGATAAGCACTGGATGAAATTCATGGAATTGACAGGATGACACAGGAGTCAGCATATTTGTTTTTTTAGTTTCAGGTTCCCTTGGATCCCTACCTGGTTGTTGGAGCAGTAGGAGGAGGGAGCAGCCAGCTACTGGTGTCCTGTCTTTCTTCACCCATGCTGAAGATCTGTGTAATTGCGGCAACTGTGGACTAGAAGCTGTCAGTGTTTGTTTCAGGAAGTGCTCTCTGTTTTGGATGGGCTGCCCTGCTAAAGCCTCCTCCCAAGAACAATGGACCTTTTCCCCACCTGGAGTGTCCCCCTAGGTATAGTCGGTACCTCAACTCTACTGGATTAGGGGTGCCTCTCTCACCATCAAATGAGAGGGCCTCTCAGACAGTGGGGCTTGGTGGTTGATACAGGTTCCTCCCTGGAAACATGCAGGCATAGAGGGCATTGCCACATAAGACTTCCCAGGGCAAAGGGAGACTTTGGCTGAGTGAGAGGTTGTGGAGGTATCCGGGCGCAGGCTTCCATCCGCCGTCCGCTCTGTCCGTCGGCTCATGACCAACTGTGGAGTGGCCTTATTCATCTTCTGGCTATTCTCCCCCAGGATTATTATTAAAGGGGGGGGAAGACTGTTGGTGACCTATAACAGGACTGATCGGCTGTGGAGCGGCTTTGTTCATTCACCCACTCTGTCCATCGGCTAATGACTGGCCGTGGAGCGGCCTTGTTCATCTTCTGGTTATCCCCCCCCCCTATGATTATCATTAAAGGGGGTGCAGACTGTTGGTGACCTATAACAGGACTGATCGGCTGTGGAGTGGCCTCGTTCATTCACCCACTCTGTCCATTGGCTAACGACTGGCCATGGAGCGGCCTTGTTCATCTTCTGGCTGTCCCCCCCCAGGATTATTGTTAAAGGGGGGGCCGACTGTTGGTGACCTGTAGCAGGACTGATTGGCTGTGGAGCGGCCTCACTCATCCTCTGGTTATGACCCCCCAGGATTATTGTTAAAGGGGGGACCAGATGGTTGGTGACTGTTGGAAGGACTCAAAGTACTGGTAAGTCTTTCCCAGGCCCTTTGGAGTTGGTGAGAGTGGCTCCGTTGTGGACCTGGGAGTGCTCCTTGTTTTCTGCTCCTAATAACTTTTTTCCTCACTTAAATAACAGTTGCCCTGAGGCCGGGGTCGGTGAGAGGGCCCCTAGTCTTGTAATCTTTGGGCTGTGAGGTTGAATTTGTAACTGTATTGTTCATTTACATTTTATTTACATTTTAGGCTCTTCTCTAGGGACTAGATTTACAGATCCAAGGGTTTATACTCTATCAAACTGCTAGGCCATATCTGTGTTTCTTTTGCTGCCCTGGTGAGGGTGAGTTGAGGGGGTCTGTTTGGGTTTGGGGGTTAGGTGTTTTTTTTCAGTTTTTTTTGTGAAGATTGTCAGAAGGATGTGTGTATTGGTGCTGAATGTATGAGTGTGTGTGAGTGTGTGTCTGGTTTGGATTAGCCGGCATTTTTGCTGGCTGGGGCCTTAAGCTAGCTAGTATGTGTCTGGGGTCCCTAGGAGTCTGGGGTGGTCAGAATAGTGTATGAGGCATCCCAGCTGTTTGACCCGTGGCCCTTCACTGACCTCCCAGTTTCTGAAACCACAGCATTCCACTGTCGGGAGGTTGGGATTAGGAAGAACCGCGTTGGTCGGGTATGGCGAGGAGCCTTGGTCACTTTGGAGGGGAGCAGGATTAAGATTGTCAGGTGCAGAAGGCGCCATGGGTTTCGACGGGTCCTTGAGAGAAGCCAGACATGTGTGGTTCCCATCCCCTGGGCTCCCACCAGACCGAGTGGGCAGGTAGCAACAGGGGCTGCTCAACCCACCAATCCCCTGAGGGCAGTACTCTGCAAAGCCAGATCGATCAGAAACAAGACCGCTATTATTGTGGACTTGATTTTGTCAGTTGATCTGGTTTGCATTATGGAGACCTGGTTAGATGATGATGCCGCCCAGTATTAGAGGTCATGCCCTCCTGGGTGCACTGTATTGCACTGCCCAAGAGGGAACGCAGGGGTTGGGGAGTGGCCATTAGTTTTAGATCCGAGCTGGGCTTCTCCATGCACCAAGTGAGAACACCAGGTTCCTTTGAATGTGTGGCAGTCTGTGGGGGTCCAGACACTGGCTGCAGGATTCTCTAGATTTACCGCCCGCCTGGGGTGGCGGGAGGATTCCTACAGGAGGTAGCTGACTTCATTGTCGGTGAAACATTGGAACCCCCCAGATGTTTAGTTCTGGGGAATTTCAATGTTTGGGCCAATGATGAATCTTCAAGGCTAGGTTACAACCTCCTCCAATTGATGTCATCACTGGGCCTGACGCAAGAAGTTTCTTCCGTGACCCATCAGGGTGGCCACATGTTGGACCTGGTCTTCTCACTGGGGCTTGAGATAAATAATCTCAAGACTGAGCGGGACGCTTGGTCTGATCACTACACTGTGGAGTTCCGGTTTGGGGCCCCCACTAAGAGCCCTCCCCCTGCAGAGATAGTTAGGTACCGCCCTTTGAGGGGTTTGACCCCGGAGTGATTTCTGGCAGTAACCAATCTGTCTAGTGTGGGTAGTGCATGCGCAGGGGGTACGGTTGAGGCAGTTGTCACCTATAATAAGGCGATGTCTGATGTACTCAACTCCCTCACACCAGTCTGTATATGACTCAAATCTTCCCACTTGAGGTCTTCATGGTTCGATGGGGAGCTCAAGGTGATGAAGATTAAGGGTCAGAGTTTAGAGCGCTACTGGCATAAGGCCGGGCTGGATGTGGACAGACTAGACCTGTCCACTCACTATTGTGAGTACCAGGGGAAATCAACCATAAGAAGGCAGAGTTCCTATCCAGGGAGATTGCTGCCAGGAAGAATTGACCAACTATGATGTTTTGGACTGTCGACAGGCTGTTACACCCAGCTTGTCTCCAGCCAAAAACAGCTTTTTCAGATGCTTTTTGAGATGAGTTTGCTCGATTCTTCTCGGACAGGGTGTCCACTATCCATTGTGGAATTCTGTCGGTGAGCCACGTTGTGGCACACAGTGGTCACCTTGGGCATCCAGAGAGTGCTCAGCCTGTTTGGGGAGAGTTTAAACCGGTGGAGGTTGCTGAGGTCATTGGGGTAGTTTCCAAGCTGAAGCACACATACTGTGAACTGGACCCGGTGCCGACGTGTTTCTTGATGGGATGCATCAATTTTGTTGGCTCAGTGTTCACCTTGATTGTCGGGTGCTCTTTGATGGATGGGGTTCACCCAGATACCTTGAAGGAGGCACTGGTGAGACCCCTTCTGAAGAAACCAACTTCAGACCCTGACATCAAGGCGTAGACATCATTCCATCTCCAACCTCCCATTTTTAGGGAAGGATGTTGAGAAGGTTGTGGTAACAGCTTGAGAAGAAGCACCTCGTGGCCTTTGATCTATATGAGTCCCTCCAGTCTGGGTTTTGGAGAGGCATAGCACAGAAACTGTGCTAGTTCGGGTGCACAGTGACCTCCTCAGGGCAAGAGATTGAGGAGAGAGAACAATTCTCATTCTCCTTGATCTCTCCTCAGCTTTTGACATGGTAGACCATTGTGTGTTGCTTGACCACCTGAGGGAATTTTGTGGACTCGCCGGCACTGTCATCTGCTGGTTTGAGTCCTATCTCACAAACAGGAGGCAATGGGTAGTAATGGGGAATTTCTCCTCCTCCCCATGCCTCCTGTCTTGTGGAGTCCCTCAGGGTTTGGTCTTGTCACCAATGTTGTTTGTTGTGTATATGCTACCCCTGGGTGAGATCATTAGGAAGTACAGCTTGGGTTTTCATTGCTATGCCGATGATACCCAGCTGTACTTTTCCTTTGCCCCTGGAACATCTGGCACAGTGGAAATACTAAATAAGTGCCTTGCTGAGATCAATGACTGGATGGCCTCCAGCTGGTTGCAATTTAACCCTGATAAGATGGAGGTATTGGTGGTGGAGTTGAACAGAAGGTGTGATAGGGTGGCCTTGGGTACAGGGACAGGTTTATTCCTGGGTTCTGTGCCACTGAAGGCCTCCTTAGGGTGTGCGATCTTGGCGTTATCCTCGACAGTGGTCTGACATTTGAAGCTCAGGTGTCATCCGTTATCTGGACCAGCTGTTTTCATCTGAGGAATATTGCCAGGATCAAACCCTGTTCTGCCCATGGACCTCCCCACCTTAGTACATGCATTCATCACATCCAGGCTTGATTACTGCAATGCACTCTACCTCGGGTCTCTGGAGGCACCCTCCGCTGGCTGCAGCTGGTGCAGAACACGGCTGCCAGGCTGCTGACAGGACAGTCGAAATACTGTCACATCACCCCGGTGCTGCGTGAACTGCACTAGCTGCTGGTCAGGTGGAGGATCCTCTTTAAGGTGGGCTTGCTCACCTTTAAGGCCCTACATGGACTGGGCCCTGGCTACCTGTTGGTCCCTCTTACACCTGCTGCCTCGGTCTGCTCACTCTGATCCTCCTCGAGGGGCCTCCTTGTGATTCCCAGGATAATGTTAAAAACTGCCTGAGACAGAGCATTCAGTGTTACCAGCCCCATCCTGTGGAATTCGCTTCCACCAGCTATTCGGGAGGCCCCTTCAGTCGAGGTTTTTAAGACCCACCTCAAGACTTTCCAATTCAGCCAGTCTTTCCTGGACACTCTGTTTTAAGATAAGTGGCCCATGAATGCCCCAGCACCTGTTTTAGTCCAGGCCCCTATTTGGGGGGGGAAGGGGGCTGTTTTTATGTTATTGCTGAAATGTATTTATTGTTATATGTATTTTGTTGTGTTTATTTACTTAATGTGCTTGTTATGTTTTAATTGTATGGTGCCCAGAGCTTCCGGGATTGGGCACCATAAAAATAAAATATGCCTTGCCTTGCCATGACATTTCATCACTCGGTGTAGTATATAACCCCCTTCTTGGGAGGAGGCTTCCCTGACTGCTTTTCTGCCTCCCTTCTTAGGTCCCTTGAGCTCTGTACTATCTTTCAGCTTCCTCCCACTTGACTGCGTGTGTAGTGGCAAGAGACAGCATGACTGCATGGGTGTTCTCTGTGCCTGATGCCCCTTTGTCATTGTGACTACAGCCACAGTGTCTTCCACGCCAGTCCCCTGATTTTGGCAGTGGGAACCAGAGACTTCAGGGACAGTCTTCTTTCTGGTGCCAGCTGCGCCCCACCATAGACAGCCGTGGATGGCTCCAGAGAAAGACCGTGTGTTGTAAGGGGTTCCTTCCCAGCACACTCTCTCTCTCTCTGTGTCTCTATCTCTCTCTCTCTCTCTCTCTCTCTCTCTCCCTCTCCTCCCAACCCCAGCTCACCTGACTCCAGGCCCTTGACCCCACCTCTGAGAACAGACAGACTGGATGACAGCCTTAAGGGGTTGCTACACACCTTGGGGACTGGCACACATATTGGGGCCAAGGAAATGAAGAAAATAATGATTTTGGAGCACAAGGCTCCATCAGCACATGGACGTGGCCATCTTTCAGCCCTCTGACTCTGCAAACTGATCAATCAGAGGGCTAGAAAGCCCTAGCAACAGGAGGAGTGGATTATGGGAGGATGATGCAACTGGACCCTTTCACATGGATTGGCAGGTTATTAGGGCCAATCAGAGGGCAGGACAGGGCAGAAGGACTGATGGACAGCTCTGCCTGTCCAAGGAGACACAGAATGGAGGGAAAGAAGTTCTGGGCTCTCAAGGAGCTTGGGCGCAGTCTGAGAGGAACAATGAGGTGTTCATATCTGTGGCTGGCAGGGCCAAGTGAGAGGCCTAGCCAGACCAAGCATCCTTTGAGCCCTCACCAGGGTTTATTTAGTAAACTCCGAGACTGTGTCAAACAAGCAACAGGGAGAAGAAATTGCTGAAAGTGTGGGCCAGTGGGCCATTGCTGCATTCTGAAGCTGCATCCTACCCAGGTTGCTTCGGAGCCAGGTAAGGGGGCTGCTAGCCCTTATCTAATTGGGGTGGATCAGGGAACAGGGAGTGACGGGCATGTGCCTGAGTATGGGTGTACTCTTGATTCATAGGGAAGTTGGATTGTGGTGGTCACTGCTGGAGTTCAGGCTCCTTGGGAACTGAGAAGCTGCTGCATAGTGCTCCTGTGACTGAGAGTTGATCCAGAAGGGTTGTATACTGAGAAGTGTCAGCCAGAATGGCTGTGCTGCTGCAGAACATTCATGAGAGTCAAGAGCTCCTAACTGTTGTTTAACATACATAGATACATAGATGTTGTCAGCAGATAAGGGCTTTGTGA
Source organism: Neoceratodus forsteri (assembly GCA_016271365.2). Classification (NCBI taxonomy): domain Eukaryota; kingdom Metazoa; phylum Chordata; order Ceratodontiformes; family Ceratodontidae; genus Neoceratodus; species Neoceratodus forsteri. The sequence goes on along the minus strand of CM057451.1, from coordinate 337,567,950 downwards.
CCCATCCAGTCTGCCCTATCCCTCTTTCTAATGCTTAAGGTACCCTAGGTGCTACAGCCCCCTTTGCCCTAGCTTGATAATTCCATGTGCCTATCCCACGTATTCTTGAATCCCTGAACCATGGCAATCCCCACCACTTCCTGGGGAGACTGTTCCATCTCTCCACCACCCTTTCAGTGAAGTAGAATTTCCTCAGTTCCTAGGTTTCTCCTTTAAGTCTCATGCTGTGTCCCCTTGTTTTGCTATTTCTCTTCATGTGAAAGGTGCTCACCTCTGGTATCCTGTTGATCCCCTTTAGATATCTGAAGGTCTCTAGCATGTTCCCCCTCTCTCTCCTTTCCTCCAGGGAGTACATATTGAGAGCTCTGAGTCTCTCCTCATACAGCTTATGCTGCATCCCTGACACCATTTTTGTCATCCTCCTCTGTACCGCCTCCATCCTGTCTATGTCTTTTTGGAGATGGGGCCTCCAGAACTGAACACAGTACTCCAGATGAGGCCTTGCTAGGGAGTTGTACAATGGTACCACCACTTCCTTCCTACTTGTTATACCCCCTCCCTATGCAACCTAGCATTCTGTTAGCCTGTCAGACTGCTTTGTTGCATTGTTTAGCCACTTTGAGGTTGTCTTCTATGACTACCCCTAGATCCCTCTCCTCTATGGTGGCCTGCAGTGTTACCCCATCTTGTTCACACTCAGCCCTAGGATTCCCCTTTCCCTAGGAGCATAATCTTGCACTTTTTTGCTCTGAAACCAAACTGCCATTCTTTGGATCAGTTTTCTAGCCTCTTCAGATCCCTCCTCATTTTTTCTATACCTTCCTGTGTATCTACCCTGCTACATAGCTTTGTATCATCTGCGAACAGGCTAACCCTCCCTTCTAGACCCACTGCAATATCGCTTATGAAGACATTGAAGAGCACTAGTCCAAGCACCAATCCCTGGAGTACACCACTTGCTTCCCATCCCTCCTGTGAGCTAACCCCATTTACCACTGCTCTTTGTGTTCTGTTACTCAACCAGTTTCTAACCCACATGACCACCTCTGTCCCCACCCCCAGATTTGTCAGCTTGTGGATTAGTCTCCAGTGTGGGACTGTGTCAAAGGCCTTCCTGAAGTCCAGATAGGCCACATCTACCACTCTGCCCTGGTCTATTTCCTTTGTCACCCACTCAAAGAAATCAATCAAGTTGGTCTGGCATGGCCTCCTTGCCGTGAATCCATGTTGGCTTGGGTCCAGCAGCCCCCTTGTCTCTAAGTAGTCCACCAGCCTTTCTTTAAGTAGGGTTTCCATCATTTTACCTACTATCGAGGTCAAACTGAACAGGTGATAGTTTCCTGCCTCCTTCTTGCTACCACTTTTGTGCAGGGGTACCACTTGTGCCCTCCTCCACTCCTCCGGAACCACGCCTGTTTCAGTGATCCACTGAACAGCTTAGCCAGAGGTTTAGCCAGTTCCTCCCGGAGCTTCTTTAGGATTCTTGGGTGTATCCCATCGGGCCCCATAGCTTTATCTACCCTAAACTGTTCTAGTGCTCTTTTTACTCTGTCCTCTGAAAAAGGTCTAAAGTCCACCCCTTCTCCCTGTTTGCCCTTCTCCATTAATGGGGGACCATCCCCATTGTCTTCTTCCATGAATACAGAGCAGAAGTATTTGCTGAGGACAGTCGCCTTGTCAATGTCTTTCTCCACTACCCTGCCTACCTCGTCCCCAAGTCTCACAATCCCTCCCCTGTCTTCCTCCTCTCATGTGCTGCTGTGTACTCTTCTGTGTCTCAACTGAACTGCTGCATCCATAGGTCACATCAGTGCTGGCATTGCTAGCTGTGTCTTTGTACTTTTCTAAATTTGAATTCAAATTCTGGTTTTCAATCCTTCTTGTTTGAAACTTTAAGTTTTCTGAAATATGCTAATACACGCTGGCCTGTAATGGGGTTAAATTGCAAGCGTGCTAACTTCCGTCCAGTGCACCACCAAAAGAACCCAGGCAATGTTGCTACCAGGCTTGTACTGGGACTGTGATGTAATACCTGGGTACCCAGAGTCATTTGGTATTTGTGTCACACATGAAACTGTAGTTCTATTGCTGGTACCAGTTAAAAAGTTTACCGCACCTTGTGTAAAGTAATTCATCTTGTTGTTCCCCTTGATTGGCCGGGTGCTTCCTTAAACTGTGTGGGGTCTGAGAGGGTGGCAAAGACCCCCAGTACAGTGGCTGTTAGAGTGCGTTGCTATAGGATGGGAGTGCTCAAAGTGACTTGCAACTGTTTAACCTTTTCATCCCTTCCAGCTGCCAGGCCTGCATTCTGAAATTAAAGCAAATTGTTTGAATTTTACTTCTGTGTGTGCACTCAGTGTATTTGATCTGATTGAAGTGTTTATTGGTGAAGGTAATAATTGTCTTTATGGTCCTCAGGATGTGATCCTGTTCAGTATGGGGGGGGTAGGTACTGCATCCCAGAGAGTGGTACTGCACACAACATCGGGCCCACGTATTCTCTCTGGGTGGAGACACAGCACTGTTTGTTCTGGGATGAACCCCCTTACAAAAAGAGAAAAAATAAACCCAAACCCCTCCACCCGGTGTGCCCTGTACTATCACCAGGTAGGAGTGTGAACCTGGACACGGTGTCTGGTGGGGTCATGCTAGTAATGTGAATACCACTTTTATGCTGATAAGAAAACATTATATGCTGTATAAAAAGAAAGTGATATTAAAGCTTTTTCAAACCAATTTAAACATTCAGGTGTTTTGTCTGCAGAATAACTTTACATGCAGGAAAATCTCAAACATTGCTATTCTGCACTGAAGCAAAAATACACAAAATGATAATTTGGAAACTGTTGTATCAATTGCAACTGGTGTTCCACTGCAAGTATTTAGGCCTATTATGGCTTGATTCAAACTTCAAGTGGGAAGTTCACATTGCTACACTGTTAGGAGAGCTGGGCTCTAGAATTAGCTTTTAATATAGACACAGGCACACTATCCTACCTTGCACTCAGCGATATATTGACCATGCTAGTCTTCTTTCTCTCCTGGACTATGCTGATTTTTTATATGACACTAGAGCAAAAACGTTACTGGGAAAAGTGGCTATCCTTTACATTAAAATGGAAAGAGTCATCCTTGGGGGGGACAGGGGAGTCCCTAATGATACTCACCTCTATGAGCTATACAGGAGGCTGGGATGGGTAAACTTAAAAGGATCGCAGACAGCTGTTCAATTTATGTACAAATACAGTTCATCCAAAGTAACCGGACCTCCTAAAACCTCAACCCATATGCAAAGGGCTTTCTGTGGTCACTGGATGTTTACATTACCAATAATGAAGGCCATGTTAGGCCTTTGCAGTTTTTCTATACACCAGTCTAGAAACCTGCAATTAGCTGCTATTTAATTGAGATCCATATCTGATCCTTGTCCCTTTTAAAATACTTACCTAAATGGTTCTGTGCTCAAGCCTCAGAAGCCCTGCCCTGTTTTAATAACTTGGACAAAGGTTGAAAGTATCCCTGCATGTGTTAATATTCACGCCCAGACTTAAACTGTTGTATTCTTAGAGAAATAGAAAAGGCCAGTGAGCTGGGAGATCTAGTAATTATGGATGATTTCAACTACAATGACATTAACTGGAGTACACTTACAGCTCATAACCAGCAGAGTCGTGATTTTGTAACACTAAGTGATAAGTGTAATTTAATACAACATGTGATTCAGCTGACCAGAGGAAACTGGGCTCTGAGACTGTAATTATATTCAGTTGTGATACCATGCACCCTCTTGGATCCAGTATGTTTAATATAGCAGGCAATTGTAAAAAAGTTCAGGGGTGCACTACTGTCTGTGCTTATCATTCTGCAGACATAACTAGTATAACTCTTGTGATAAAACAACAAACACACTGGAATGTAATTCTGAAAGATAAAAGTACCAAGGAAGCTTGGCAAATCATACAACATGTTATAGTAGATACCTGCAATAGGCACATAAGAAAGGTTAGAAAATATAACAATGAGGGCCTGAAACCTAACGGCTAAGTAAAAGAATTATTAGGCTAATAAAAAAGAAAAATAAGTCATATGCAAACTACAAAAAGGCCAGGTCAAATACTACTTGGAGTAAATTCAAATTAGCCCCCTAAAATTGTAAGAAGGAGATCAAAAGGGCGAAAGCAATCAAAGAGCTGGAACTGGCCAAACATGCTAACAAAAATAACCCCAAAATGTTGAACGGGTATATAAACTCCTGATCAAAATCTTCCCCCAGAATTACAGATTTAGTACTTAGTCAATCCCATATTACCCAACAAACCGAAATAGCAGATACTTTTAATAAATACTTTTTCTCCGTATTTTCCTATAACTCTCAGACTTCAGTTAACATAATGGTCGGATCAGATGAAAATTTAGAAATTTCGAAGAGCATTCAGAATAAAATCAATAGTTTACAACAACATGGAGCTCCGGTCCTGATGGTATCACTGCTAGGATGTTAAAAATGATAAAAGAAACTGTTTCAACACTTCTCTAAATTCTGTTCAAATAATCACAAAATATGGGAGAAGTACCTATAAGTTGGAAATGTGCTCATGTGATGTCTATCCATAAGAAAGGTTAAAAAAAAGAGGTTTCCAACTACAGACCTATTAGTTTAATGTCCGTAGTGGGCAAACTACTGAAATCTATTATGAAGGACCAGCTGTTAGAGCACATGAAATCAAATAACTCCGTAGATATGGTGCAGCATGGGTTTACTGCTGGAAGGTCTTGCATAACAAATCTATGCTTTTATGGAAAGATTAGTAGTCATATAGATAGCAAGCATAATGCGGCTGTCATACTGCTGGACTTCGGTAGAGCCTTTAATACAATGCCACACTGGGCAATCATTTTAAAAATGCAGAGAATGGATATAACCCCTATTTTAATTCAATGGGTTAAAAACTGGCTCTCAGACTGAACACAGAAAGTTAGTATAAATAGCTACCTATCCCATGTAGAAAGTGTGATGAGTGGTGTCCCCCAGGGATCTGTTTTTGGCCCTATACTCTTTTACATTTTTATTGCAGACTAAATAATAATACTGTATATCCAATTGGATTATTAAATACATAGATGACATAGAAACACAGAGTCATAGACTTTGATGGCAGGTAATGACTGCATGGCCCACCTAGTCTGTCCATTCCCTACCTATTGGATAAGCTGCAGATCCTAGTTAACCAACAGCCTACTTCTTCCTACCCCCCACCAGAATTGCCTTATGTCTGTCCCATGCATTCTTGAATTCCCCCACGACCTCCTCAGAAAGGACGTTCCATGTGTCCACCACCCTTTCTGTGAAAAAATACTTCCTCACATTGCCCCTGAGACATCCCCCCTCTATCTTCAGATTGTGCCCCCTTGTTCTTGCACATCTCTTTTTCTGAAAGATGCTACCCTCCTGGACTTTGTTGATTCCCTTGAGGTACTTGAAAGTTTCTATCATGTCCCCCCCTTCCTCCTTTCCTCAAGGGTATACATGTTAAGCTCATTTAGTCTCTCTTCGTATGGCTTCTGTTGCAGACATTGCATCATTTTAGTTGCCCTCCTCTGGACTGCCTCCACCCTGTCTATGTCCTTGTGGAGATGGGGTCTCCAGAACAGCACGCAGTACTCCAGATGGGGTCTTATCAACTGTCAGTACAGAGGGATAACAACTTCCTGTTTTCTACTGGTGATGCCTCTCCTATACATCCCAATATCCCCCAGCCCTCTACTGCCTTCTCACATTGCTTGCTTACCTTTAGGTCATCTGATATGACTACCCCAGGTCCCTTTCCATTTTGTTGTTGTTAGTACTTCCCCATTGTGTACTTTTCCGCTGGGTTTTCATTTTCCAGGGCATTACTTTGCTTTTCTTTGCATTAAATCTAAGCTGCCATTCTTTTGACCATTCCTCCAACCTTGCCAAGTCTCTCTCATTCTTTCCACCCCCTTGTGTATCAACCCTGTTGCAGATCTTTGTGCTGTCTGCAAAGAGTCATACTTTTCCTTCAAGTCCCTCTGCAATGTCACTTATAAAGACATTAAAAGGACTGGATCCAGTACTGAACCCCTGGTACCTCGCTAGCAATCCCCTTTCTTCAGAGTGGACTCTGTTTACTATTACCCTCTACTACCTGTTATCCAGCCAATTTATTACCCAGGCTACCACCCTGGGACCCACTCCCAGGCTGGCTAATTTGTTTACTAATCTTTGTGTGGGACTGTGTCAAATGCCTTGCTAAAGTCTTGGTAGGCACATCCACAGCCCCTCCCTGGTCTACTACTTGGTCACCCAGTCAAGAAATCTATTAGATTCATCTGACATGACCTTCCTCTGTCAGAATCCATGCTGCCTTGGGTCCTGTGCCATTTTGGCCTCTAGGTACTCAACAATTCTTTCCTTCAGAGATGATTCCATCATTTTCCCTACCACTGAGGTCAAGCTAACAAGTCTGAAGTTTCCTGCCTCTGCTTTCCTCCCACTTTTGTTGAATCACATCTACCCTCCTCCAGTCCTTAGGTACCACACCATCCTCCCATGGTTTGTTAAAAAGGGTAGTTAGTGGTGTCACTAGTTCTCCCCTTAGTTCTTTTAGAATTCTGGGGTGAATCCAGTCAGGCTCTATTGCTTTATCCACCTTCAGTTTAAGGGTACTTTCAGAACCCTTTCTTCTGTGAAAGGACTGATATTGACTCCCCTATGCAGAGTGCTTCTATGACACCAAGCTCAGTGGACCCAGTGATTCAACTAGCTGCATTCAGAGTTTACATGAAGACCTGTAAAAAATCTCTATGTGAGCTTAGAAATGGGAAAGAAAATGTAACATTTCTACATGTAGTGTAATTCATATGGGCAGTAAGTATATTCCACATGTATACCATTGTTAGGGCGCCGTGATTAGGGCAACATAATGTAGGCATCATAACAAGGGCATGAGTGATGGGGCAATCTGGATTTTAGATCACCCTGTACTTACCCTGTTGGACATCCCACAACTTTGTGCTCCTTTCACGGCATGCTCCCTCCTCCCCCGAGGTTTTTATATTTATTTTGAAGGGTTGCAGGGCAAAGCCTCCCATCAGTGGGCAGAGGTCACTCCCCACATCAGAGTGGGGGTGTCAGGACAGTCCTGTGACGCTGTCAGTATAGGGTGCCAGAATGCCTCTCGTGATAATTCTGTGTGACATAATTCCGGCACCCTAAACGGCTTCACCCACATTGCCCGTGCACCGTCATAGGTGAACCTATTCCACATACATACTGTACACATTATGCACCGCCATTTCAAAATCAGTACATAGCAAAAGGGCCTTAGGTACAATAATCAATAGTTCTTTGACCTCAAAGGATCACTGCTCTGCAGCGGTGTCAAAAGTGAACAGAGTAATGGGAGCAATCTTGAGGAATATTGTAAGTAGACAGGCTGATGTAATTATGCCATTGTGTCATGCTTATGTTTAACCTGTCTTGGAATATGGTTGCCAAGTGTGGTGTCCTTATATGGAATGCAATATATCAAGACTCGAGAAGGTATAGAGGAGGGCAACTACAAAAATAAGAGGAATACGTGACAGTCCATATCAAGACAGACTCAAGCATTTGGGAGCAAACACAAGAGGTCACCCGTTAAAATTAAAACCTACTAGATTCGGAACTGATAATCACAGAATCACAGAAATCTGATGCAGAAAAGGACCTCATGGTCCATCGAGTCTGCCTCTTCCCCCTTCCCTACTCATCTCCTATTTTACGGGTCCTTGCCTTTCCCCTGCTTACCAACCCCATATGACTGTCCCATGCCTTCTTGAATCCCTCCACAATTTCAGCCCCCACCACCTCTTCTGGTAGTTTATTCCAGCCTCCGCCACCCTCTCTGTGAAGAATTGCACCCTCACATTTGCCTCTATATCTTCCTCCGTCTAATCTTAGGCTGTGCCCTCTATTTTTAGCTCCCTCTTTCCTTTTAAATAAGTTCCACTCCTTCACCTTACTGATCCCCTTCACATACTTAAAAGTTTCATGTCCCCCCCCTTCTAGTCTCCAATGTGTACAGATCTAAATCCCTACATCCCTGCTTGTATGTTTTCCCCTGCATACCATGCACCATCTTGGTGCTGTTCTCTGAACCCTCTCCATCCCATATATGTCTTTGCATAGGTGCACTCTCCAGAACTGGACCCCGTACCTCATGGCCTTGCAAAGAGGCATAAGCACCTCCCTCCTTCTGCTAGTTATGCCTCTCCCAGTGCTTGCCAACATTCCATTTGCTGTCCCCACTGCTTTGCTGCATTGGCTACCTACCTTAAGGTTGCTTGATATAACAACCCCAGATCCCTCTCCTACTCCGTTTTTTTGATTACCTCCCCCGCTAGAGTGTAAGCTGCTCGTGGGTTTTTATGCCCCAAGTGCATCACCACACACAACGGGATAAAAGAAAGTATTTTTTATTCAGTACAAGTTGTAAACCCATGGAATGGCCTTGCTAGGTAAGCGGTTGAGAGTAAAAGCAAAGAAAGTTTCAAGTATGGTTAGGATAAATTACTTGAGAATGGTGGTAGTTGGGTGTACTTTTCATAAACAGGAGCATATATGAACATATAGGCCCAGATATTCAAACTGCACCCAAAAAGTGCGCAAAAGCAGGAGCAAGCACAAGTCTATTGTGTCCTTGCACAACAGACGCGATATTCAAAAAAGGAGCAGGCCAAATTGCGCCTACAACCAACGTCTGAATATCGCACAACCTGCGCCATAGCACAACTAGGGAGGGGAAGCTGAGCAGATATGATGCGCTATAGCGCAACAAGGGATGTTCAGCTGAGCAGTCCAGAGGCGCCATAGTGCAAGCAGGGAGCCCCCCAGCTGCAGAGCAATGTAACTGCACAACCAGAGAGGTAGGGGCCCACCACCCATGCCACAGATGGGCACAGGAACACACAGCAGAACAGACATCGTCCCTCCACACCCCAAGCACAGCACAACTGGGGGAGGGCTGGAATAACCACTGGCCCATGGAGACAAGCAAACAACTCACAGCCGGGCCATGGTGCACCATCACACCCACCGGCAAGCTGAGACTGCCACACAAGGAGGGCGGACCACCCCGTGCCACACCATCCCCTCCAGTGCACAGCACACTCTGCACCGTGACCCCCAGACACCCCCCCATGAGCAGTGACCACCACTTCAGGAAACCCCATGCATACCACTACCCCCACTGTGACACTGCAACCCTGTGCACCACAGAACCATGCAAGCCAGCCCCACCATGAGCACCCATCAGTGGGTGGCAGCACACGGCAATGCAACAACGGCAGACACAGTGCCACCACGCACAGTCCCCCCGAGGTACTGCTGAGAGACTGACCATGTGTCGGCACAAGAGGTACCCCACACGGGACAGGGCGTGCCCCTGACACCACCACCAGTGATACATGCTATTGGCCATTGGCAGTTGTGCCATTGTGCCTATGAGGGCCCATTGTCACAGCGCCATGTAGTGACCTTCGCTATAGCGCCACTGGCACAATGGTGGCTGTGCCCTGCATTGCCTACCACACACAGCATGTCATGGATTTTCATGCTATTGGCCTCCCTGTCTTTAATACCTGACTTGACCCACTTTCTTACCGCCTCTTTTAAAGCAGTCCCACCCACAGGATCCCACATTTCCTCTCAACCTTTTCTCCAGCCACTCCGCCTAACTCTCTCAATTACTGCTCTACCTGCCCTATTGTTAGGGACCTCACCCTAATTCGACTATATACCCTTTCAACTATAAACCAGCTTGCAGTTAAGCAGGCCAGCAACACCAAACAAACTACCTTGGGGTGCAACCACCTACTACTACTCGTCACTACCTCTTTTGGCATTGCTGGTACCATACACGTCCTTTTGTTCTGCAAATTTTGGACTCCCCGCTGTTCTGTCTAACCCTTTATGTGAATCCACTTTATTAACCCTCACTCTCTTCTCTCTCAGCCGAGAAACTGTCGCCCAGGCTCCCAGCTCCTAAGCCGCTGGATTCCCGCCACCGGCGGTCGGCGCCCTCTAGCCGATGCTCAAGACTCGCAGACACGGACCCAAGGCTCCTACAAGGTAATGGCAACTGCCGCAACTTTTTCAACCGCCTCCCCCACCTCCGCTGATTATTAAATACAGTAGCTCCTGCCAAAATATTAGTCCACGCCTCTGGCGCAGTGCCCCACCAATAGAGACTTAGCTCGTGATCCCCCTCTTCTCTATCCAGCCTACGGGATCCAACTCTCAGGACCTCACCTTACTAAACGCATAGGCTCTCCTTGGCTGTGCCTTCACCACTAAATATCTTTAATGCTATCAAATTTGGGCCGACCTGGATTGGAAAGCTACTGATAAGCTGCATTAATCCAGCAACCCCACTGGCCCCTGGGCTAATTGAGTGGCTCCTTTTGAGGTACCATCACATGGGCCCTATATGGCTCTTTTACTGCCCCTTCTTCTGCTGATACCAGCTGCCCAGCATTGGACACCTGAACTACCATCATGTTTGGTCTACAACGGCACCTTGTGCTGTATACCACATTGCAACTTATCCTTTAATTGCCTCCGTGATTCCAAGTACCAGTACCTTGAACCTTGCTCTTGGACCACACATACCAGTAGTACTTATAACACTCCCCCACCACAAGGCCCACCTCCCGCCACGCAGACTTCTATCTCCTTCCCGCCTATTGTGGTAGGGGTACTAGCTCTTGCTACAACAGATCAGCTCTTCTATGGTGGCTACTTTCCAGTCCCTAAAACATCAGATCTACTAGGACGGAGAAAGGCAGGAATTACAAATTTGCCCCCCACCCCTTCCCCAACTCTTAATTATATGCCCTGATAAATCTGATTGACAGGAGCTAAACACAGGGTATAGTAAGAGGTGTGAAGTAGGAGGGGCATAAGGGAAGAAGACCACCCTCAACACGACAAGTGTTTTGACTCATTTATTTATTTATTGGTTTTTTTTTCCTTAAAAAAAATATATATATCTGACGATCAGTTACAGGATTTTTAGTACTGTAAATAAATAAAAAGAGAACTAAGAGAGCTTCAGTAGCAGAGAAGTAGTGGAATTGCAGTATAATGTGGGGAGTGGTGCAATGCAGTGGCTGTGGGGCAGCCATATTCAGGCAGACCTTCTGGACACTGAGGTGCTGCCCTATCTGCATGCATCTCTCTGGACTGTGGGATGAGGTAGCCAGACTCAGAGCAGAAGTAAACTGGGTCAGGAGTACCATCACCCTATCCAGGGACCACCCAGTCCAATGCAGCTGCCTCAAAGGATGCCGAGACGAGGAGCACTTGGATGACAGTGGGCTCAGGGAGGGTTAGAGCAGTCAGGCAGAGGCACATCCCAGATCCTATTCCTTCAAGAACTCATATGCCACACTGGCAAATGAGGACAACCAAATAGAGGTACCCAGGAAGTGGAAGGAAAGGATGTGGAGGTTAGGCAGGAGGTGACCTCAGTGGGAAAGCAGTGGACCCCAGAGGAGGAGGAAGCGAATCCTGGTGGGGGACTCCATTGTAAGAGGGATCCAGCTAGGAACACAGGAGGGGGAGGACAGGGAGGTGAGGTGCCTACCAGGTGCCACGGCATGGAGGGATGGAAGGAAGATACTGGGGATCACTGGGAAGGCAAGATGGGAGGGTGAGCTGGATGTCATTATCCACCTAGGTACTAATGACTTGGCAAATGGGGAGCCAAAGGAAGTTCAGGAAGAGTTTAGGAAACTGGGGAGGGGTCTCAAGCAAGTAGCTACTCTATCACTTTCTCGAAGTACTACCTGTGAGAGGCAAGGAGAGCATAGGAGTGCATGCACCAGGAACTTTAACTCATGGTTGAAGAACTGGTGCTGTGAGGAAGGGTTTGGATTCATTGGTGACTGGGGACCCACCTGGAGGGATGGAGGTTTGTTCAAGCCTGACGGCCTGCATCCATCTTGGAGGGGAATCCAAACACTCAATGATAAGTTTAAATGCTACATTGACAAGCATTTAAACTAACAAGGGGGGGTGGCAGGCCAGCAAGGACGGTACCTACTTGCTCACCCCCACAGCTAGTAGTGGAACCAGTGAACCAGAGGAGGGCTATCTCTGCAAAGCAGTGTGCAAAAGATGGAGATTAGTGTCCAAAAGGTGGATAAGCAGAAAAGGGCAAAATTCAGCAGAAGGGCAAACAGCAAGGAGAACCAGGGATAAATGACAACCAAGGAAGGGGCTGAGTAGAACAGTGAAGCAGTCTAGGAGGTCAAATCATGGAAAGCTGTGTGCAAATGCCAGGAGCCTTAGCAACAAGATGGAAGATCTGAGGCTGTCATGGTACAGTCAGACCTGGACATTGTGGCCATCACTGAAACCTGGTGTAATGACAACCATGACTGGGAGATGGCCATACCTGGCTACAACATATTCAGAAGAGACAGAGCAGGCAGGAAGGGAGGAGGAGTGGCACTGTATGTGAAAATGACATAAGGGGCACACAGATCCAGGAGGAACAAAATGGGGAGAGATACTGTGGGTTAAGCTGGAAAGGAAAATGGGGCCAGCCATCGCGACAGGTGTGGTCTATAGACCACCAGCCCAGGAGGAAGAAACAGATAGGAGTTGATGCTAGCCATCCAAGGATGGCAGACAAGGGTGAGGTAGTACTGGTTGGAGACTTAATATACCAGGACGTGGGACTGGAGCATCCAGCAGCAGCATCAACTAGGAGCAGATTTATCCGGACTCCTTCAGGGTGCCTTCCTCAAGCAACTGGTCATGGAACCAACTCGGCAGAAAGCAATACTGGACCTTGTGCTCACAAACAGGGACAGTGTGATGGGGGTAACAGTGGGGAGCACCTGGGTAACAGTGACCACCAGTCATTGTGGTTTGAAATCACAGAAAGAGCAGAACCAAACCACACAAAACACGATCCTGGATTTTAGGGGGCAGACTTTGGGAAAATGGGGAGATACTTGAAAGAGGCATTAGGGAATGGGACAGGAATCAGGGGTTGAGGAACAGTGGGCAGTATTTAAAATGGGGATTATAAGAACAACAGAATTATGCATTAAGCAGGTTAGCAAGAGGAAAAGGAAGAGGAGACCATTATGGTTTTCCAAAGAGGTAGCAAAAGAAAGAAAGCCAAAAAGATTGCATTCAGGCAATACAGAAAGACACAGGCAGAAGGGGGATAGGGAGAAGTACCAGGAGAAACAAAGGGAGGCAGGGAAGTCAGTAAGGAAGCCAAAGCTCAGACAGAAGACACATTGCAAAATCAGTGGGTAAAGGGTCAAAACCTTTTACAGGTACATAAGTGAAAAAAGAAAGACAAAGGGAGGGATAGTGAGACTGAAGGGGAGGATGGGAGCGGCGTGGGATGACAACAATAAAGCTGACATATTGAACAGGTATTTCTGCTCAGTCTTTACTAAGGAAGAGGGGGTAATGGGTCTGAAGGAGTACAAGGGTGAGAATGGTGCAGAAATGGACACAAGTCCCTTTACACGAGAAAGGGTCCTGAAGGAACTGGAAGTAATAAGAGCTGATAAAGCAATGGGGCCAGATGGGGTGCACCCCAGGGTCCTAAAGAACTAAGAGAGGTGGTGGCTGAACCTCTGGCTATCCTGTTCAGCCAATCACTGGAAACAGGGAGGTACCCAAAGACTGGAAGACAGCAGATGTAGTCCTTATACAAAAGTGGGAACAAAGAGGAAGCAGGGAACTACAGACCAGTCAGCCTCACCTCGGTAGTGGGAAAGATCATGGAAGCAGTACTGAAGGAGAGATTGGTGGAACATCTGGTTGTCAATGGACTACAGGACCCAAGGCAGCATGGTTTCACCAGGGAGGTCATGTCAGACCAACCTCATTGAATTTTTTGACTGGGTGACTAGGGAGGTGGATCAGGGGGGCAGTGGACATGGCCTATCTGGACTTCAGCAAGGCCTTTGACACTGTGCCACATAGAGACTATTACACAAACTGGGGAATATGGGTGTGGGCAGGACAGTAGTGTGGTGGGTAGGTAACTGGCTGGGTGGCAGGACACAGAGGGTGGTGGTAAATGGCTGTCACTCCACAGAGGGAAGAGTAACCAGTGGGGTACCACAGGGATCAGTGCTGGGACGGTCCTATTCAACATCTTCATCAGTGACATTGCACAGGATCTAGAAGGCAGAATTTCACTGTTCGCTGATGACACAAAGCTCTGTAACAGAGTAGACACACCAGAGGGTGTAGACAGAATGAGAAGGACCTGCAGAAACTTGAAGAATGGTCAAGGGTTTGGCAGTTGAAATTCAATGCAAAGAAGTGCAAGATAATGCATATGGGGCACAAAAACCCTGGCACAATATATCAGTTGGGGGTGAGGATATAGCATGCACCAAGCAGGAAAGGGATCTTGGGTTGTCATCTCTGATGACCTCAAGGTAGGGAAACAGTGTGACAAGGCATCAGGAAAGCAAATAGGATGCTGGGATGTATAGGCAGGGGCATCACCAGCAGGAAAAAGGGAGGTCATAATTCGCCATACAAGACACTAGTGAGGCCCCACCTGGAGTACAGTGTACAGTTCTGGAGACCATACCTACGTAAGGACATAGACAGGGTAGAGAAGGTTCAGAGGAGGGCAACAAAGATGGTGCATGGGTTGCATCACAAGTCCTATGAAGACAGGTTGGAAGGAACTGAACATGTACTCCTGGAGGAGAGGAGGAGAGAGGGGATATGATAGAGACATACAAGTATCTTACAGGGAGGAACAGGGTGCAGGAAAACACTATTTTTGCGAAAAGATGTTTCAGGACTAGAGGGCATGGGATGAAGGAGGGAGGACGATTCAGAGGAAACATGAGAAAGAATTTCTTCACAGAACGGGTGGTGGACAAGTGGAACACCCTGCCAGAGGAAGTGGTGGGCTGAAACAATCACGGGATTTAAGAATGCATGGATAGACATAAAGGAATTCTAGAGGGCAGGGTAAGGAAACAGACTTCTGGAAACAAACTGAACTAGAAGCTCAAATGGGCAGACTAGGTGGGCCATAGGTCTTATCTGCCGACACTGTCTATGTATCTATGTATCTATGTATCTATGTACAAGCTTATAATTAGCGCCTTAGAAAAAATCCTACTTATCCTCCTGCTTTGTTCAGGCAACGAGAACTCAACCTGGCCCCTCAGAAGGCTGTTTTGCCAGCAGAACTAGCAAATTTAAAAGGAATAAGCATCTTGCATATTAACTTATGTAGCCTCCTTAAAAGATAACCTTAATACAAACCTGGGTAAATCATACCTCTCCTGACATACTTGTGATTTCCGAAACTTGGCTTAGACCCAGCACCACTGATAGAGAAGTAAACATACCCAACTATGTCTTGTTCAGAGCTGATAGGCATGCCAGAGGAGGAGGGGTAGCTATCTACGCTAAAGACAAATTTTCTGCCTCCTGCTTATCCTCGGCATCTGTCGCCAGCGAATTCGAATGCCTAATTCTCAAAGTGGAAATTACACAGACTACTGCACTCTGCGTAATAGGATGCTTCAGACCACCGTCTGCTGGCCTACAGCTTGTGTCATATCTAAGTGACAAGTTAGGACAGGGGCTGCCAGAAACTATTATTTTAGGAGACCTCAACTTTGACTGGCTCTCTAACACAGCTGCCCACCTTGCATCCTTCTGTGATGAACATGGCTGACGTAACTTATTACTGAACCAACATGCCCAAACGTGAAGAACCCCAGTAAAGTACACTTTTTGGATGTGCTAATGGTGAGCAAACCTCATCTCTTCTCCCACGCTGATGTCTTCTTCTCAGACGCCAGCGACCATTGTTTTATTGCGAGTAAGATCCACCAACAACCCAGCACCTATCAGCAAGTTCTCTATGAAGAGATCCAGGCGCAACTTCAATGAACATGCCTACCTAAACGAAGCTTAAGTACTCCCTGAGTGGCAAGATTTCTACCTGGCCAAACGATACGTCAGCTTCAATATCTTCCACAACATTCTATCAAGGGCCCTTAATAAGTATGCTCCCCTTATTAAAGTTCGAACTAGGACCAAACCTGTAAATGGTTCACCCTCAGATCAAGTCCTTGCTTCTAGAAAGAGATAAGCTCTGGAAAAAGCACGCAGACCGAACACTGCAGAGGATTGGAACCAGTTCAGGAGACTAAAATTTATGTACCAAACAATCAGAGAATCGAAGGCCACCTTCTTCAACCGAACTCGACTCTGCCACAAAAGCCCAATCAAGCTCTGGAACACAATCAGTGATCTGCTAGGCCACTCCCAGGAAATTCACTCCCAACCAAGATTACCTCTGGCACCTTGACTATAACCTGAAAAGATGGATATACTTGACGATTCAATAACCACTTTGCTACTGCAGGCATGGCATTTGATAACTCCCTGCAAACATACTTCGCTCCCAGACTGCCAGCCAACTGCCTGAAACTCCGATAGCTTCGCCGCCTTTCTCACTTCAACCTGCCACACTGAAAGAGGTAGAGGACCTCTTGCTTCAGTTGGATACTAGAAAAAGTGCTGGGGCCGACTCCCTTGACCCTTACTTCCTGAAAATTGCCTACCACGTACTAACAATACCCGTCACCCACCTTTCTAAATTATCCCTGTCTCAGGGCACCTTACCACCTATATGGAAGACAGCACATGTCATACCACTGTTCAAATCAGGTGACCGTGGCGATCTCAATAACTACAGGCCAATTTCCCTCCTTCCGGTCCTGTCCAAGCTCCTAGAGAAAATTGTAAATGCACAGCTGAGGACTCACCTTGAGTCTAGGAACTGCTAAATCCTATGCAGTCCGGATTCAGAGCTAAGCATAGCACTATCTCAGCCCTCGCCAAAGTTACTAACGACTGGCAGCGTAATCTTGAGAGCAAAAACTTTATTTGTGCTGTTTTCCTTGATCTAAGCAAGGCTTTCGACTGCTGTGACCATAGTCTGCTCCTCTGCCCTTCAAACCATGGTGTGGACCCTCCTCTCGTTGGTTCACTGACTATCTTACAGGAGCCTTCAACAAGTTAAAGTCAAGAGGCCTGTCCCTTTAAAACTCTGCAAAGAGGGTACCTCAAGGTTCTATATTAGGGCCCTTACTTTTTGCAATCTACATTAATAACATCGACTACTGTATAAAAGAAGCCAACATCCATCTGTTTGCAGATGATGACAGTTCTCTACATGAGTCGCCAACACCTGAAGCTGCCTGCAATGACCTACAGTCAGAATTCAACCTTTGCAAAGCCAACTCCTCCAAAAAAGCTACTCCTTAATGCCAAAAAACTAAAGCGATGGTCCTCTCTCTTTTATCTGTACAGCTAACCCTGTGTCCAGTGGGACAGTTCCCCAAATTACCACAGTTCTAGGTGAAAAACTAGAATTTGTTACAAAATTCAAGTATCTGGGAGTTTGATAGACCAAAGACTCTCCTTCATTGAACATATCGAGGACTTGCTAAAACGACTTGGCAAAGGCTTGGACTGTTTTAGAATCAGCCAATTTCTCACCAGAGATGCCAAGAAACAACTGGTCCAATCCATTTCCTATCATTGGTTGATTGCTGACTTCCTCTACAGCCAATGCCCCAACTCTTACATGGCTAAACTGGACACACTCTACCATTGAGCACTGAGGTTTATAACGGGACTCCCTTCGACACACATCACTGCACCCTATATGCGGCAGTGGGATGGACATCACTAAAGTTCAGGCGCCACAGAAACGCTGCTCTCTGGACCTAAAGAGCCATCTCTAATAAGCTGCCTTACTATATCTCCTGCTGTCTTCCCCTGAGTATAATTGGGAAATACGTGTTAAGAAGTTACTCAGCTATTACACTTAAAGTACCCAAAGCAAAATCCCGCTTCGGCAGGGCAGCCATAAGCTTCGTGCTACCTACCTTATGGAACGATCTACAAAAAACCCTCAAATTAAGCACCTAATCGGTATAAATGCTTCAAGATGCTTTATTTCCAGATAATCAGAGAAGTATGTAACTGCTTCACCCACTCCAGACCCAGTACGGTGTCTGCACTGGTATATAGCCACGCCAGACCCAATTTAGTACTGACCCCCAGCTTGCTCCTCACCAGCCCAATTGTTCTCTCTCTTATCCCGTCTTATCAACACTAGGCCCATCCATCCCCTTATTCTTCCTTTCCTAACCTCGGATAGGAGCTCACTACCCTAGGTTGTGACATCCTACCATGCCCGTACTTTATAGCATTCAATCCGGGCTCACACATACTCCTTTTCTCCATCCACCTTCTCTACATCCAGCTTTACCAACCTTTCTGTGCACTGCCCTCCTAGCCTTTCTCCCTACTTCCTCCCTTTCTTCCCCCTACCTTCACCTCTACCTGGTGTATATTTTATTTTTATTTTTTCTTCCTTCATTTCTCCTGCAACCTTAGATAACCTGCTTTTATCTTCCCTATAGACACTTCTATGTATGTAAATACCGTGTAATCTGTACAATATCTGTATAATTCTATGTACATATGAACTTCTTTTTCTTCCTCTCTGTAAAGAGTATTATCTGTATTGCCTTGTAAATACCTGTGTTGACCTGTATATACAATTGTTCATGCTCCACCCAGGTCCATCTTGCAAATGAGCTTCTGCTCAACGATGAACGCCTGGTTAAATAAAGACTTGATATGATATGATATGATACAGCACCCTGCACAGTAGTCCAGTGACACACCCCGACCAACCACTGGCCACAACAGCCAGCACAGTCACCCACAGTGGTGCGTGGAAGCATGCACCACACCAGATGCAACACAGTGCATGGACAAACACCCACCCATACCCAAGGGCACAACACAGGGACGCAGTAGCGGGGCAACAAAGCCCCCAGCATGGGCCCATGGAAACAGTGTACACACAGCCTGCAGTCCTCCATAGCACAGGAGTGCCAGCCACCCTGCACAAGCACTGTGGACCTGTATGCCACCATCATTTGCCTGGAGCACAAGTCACAGACAGTGGTGCACATCCCCTGCAACACACACAAGCCACAGCATGGAGGTGGGACAACAACCACGGAGGCGACTAGTGTCACCCAAGGCAGACATGCACCACACCAGTGACAGGAGGCAACCCAGCATTGTGGAGTGGGTACAGTGGCTGCCCCATGACAGCCACCACTGACAATGCCAGCAGACCGTGCAGGTCACAGACATGCAAGGTGTCAGCTGCACAGGCCATGCATGGGTGACAGGTGTGCCATGGACACAGAGCATGCACCATGGACCACTGCACACAGTCATCATAGCACAGGGCACAACACACACCACAGACACTGACTGATAGCTACTCCAACACCATAGTCACTTCCCACGGACACACACACATACCCATGACTGCACCACCGACACCATGCACACCACTGCAGCTGAGCACCTATAGCCGCTGCAAATCAGAGACCACCACAGTATTCATATCAAAAGATTTGTAATCAAAATATCAACAATAACTATTTACAAACTATGTACAAATGTGTTGGGGAGGGCCACAAACAAGGTGGGGTGGGTAAGGGGCAGGGTGAACAAATGGAACAGGAAAGGAGGGGTGGAGGGTGGGTCCAGGGGGTAGGGAAATCAGGGGCATGAGGATGTTCAATGGGAGCCCCGCTCCCCGCTCCAACTGCTCTTCCTCCTGCGTCTCCTCCGGACCCCAAGCCGGTCAATCCTTTGCAGGATGTCCAAGGATGCCCGTGCCACATTTAGTATCTCCTGCAGTGCTTCCTGTATATCCTGCAACTGGCGGACACCTAGGACAAGGGAGCACAGTCAGTAGGTGTGAATGCACAGCCCCATACAGCCCAACCACTGTGCATGGCATATGGCCGTGGGACATACCTCTGTGATGGTGTGTGACCACCCACATTGATCACGTCCACATGACCTGCCCACCCAGGCACATACAGCCATGCGCAACACTGCACACACCCACCGACCCAGTCATGCACAGCACCACCGTGGCCGTTTAGTGACATGGCTATGTGGTGCAAAGGCAGTGGCACAGCCATGTACCTGGTGCACGCATGGACCACCATCGACGCACTCCCAGACATGCATTGCCACTGGACAGTGTTGACTGTAACAAGTTGCGTGCATGGCAGTGGTGTTGATGGATGGTGGCCATGTCCCACTGCCCACCCTGTTACACAGCATGCAATAGTAATCATGGAGTTATGGCACTCACCCTCATTGGGCCGGTCAGGTTGGCGGTGATGGCCCTCGTCCCACCTGGCTGCTCCGTCCTCCTCCTCCGCCGCTCCTCCCTCAGTCTGCACCGTTCGTCCGGGCCTGTGGGGGAAACAAGAGAGAAGAACACCAGTACAATCCCAAAGCAAAGTCCCCTGCCCCAAGCTGTGTGCCCTCCCACCCAGCCAGACCCACTCCACCCCACACCCGTGAACACCACCACAGCCAACCCTAGACTTTCCCTCCCCTATGTGCTGACATATAACAACACTGTTACCCATATGGACAATAAAAGTGCATTGATGGAACCCCTACCTGGACATGGCACCATGCCCCTCCTGGCATGTGCCCGCAGTCGTGCCAGTAGCTCTGGCTCCCTCCTCCTCAGGTCCCCAAAGTGGTGCCTGCACTGCTCCATGCTCCTCCCCATCCGGTGGCCTTCTCCAGGCAGTGGCCACCTCCTGCCACACCTGGGTCCTGGCCCTGTCCAGTGGCGCCTCCCAAAAGAGGCCCATGGTGTGGCTCAACAATTGCCACCAGATTGCCCAACTCGTTGGCTGTCCACTGGAGCTTGTCTGCGTGCCATCCCAACATAGCTATAGTGGGCGAGGGCTCTGCAGCGCTGGTACTCTAGTGCAGATGCTGTGCGGTACAGCGCCATATTCCCTATCATGCTGTTACCGAACAGCGCAATAGTGCAACCATGCCTGACGATGGCGCCAAGGGGCAAAGGTCGGGCACAGGGTCAAGGGTCTCTGTCAAAGGCCATGCACAGGCGCCATCGGACGACATTTGCGCGGTAGCGCGATTGGTTGCCTGTGTGCCAGCGCCACAGCGGACTATCCGGCAGTTGTGCCATTGTGCCTATGAGGGCCCATTGTCATGGCGCCATGTAGTGACTCTTCGCTATAGTGCCACTGGCACAATGGTGGCTGTGCCCTGTATTGCCTACCATGCACAGCATGTCATCAGCACAGCAGATGCCTGCGTCAGCAGCCTGGGCATGTGCAGTGAGGTGTACTATGCATGCCACGGAACTGCGCCATTGGCTCAGCACATTCCACACACCGCGCAAAGCGCAACAGCGCGATATTCAGCCGCCATATGCTAATCATCCGATCAGCCATTCAATGGCGAGCACCGCCGACGGTATCTAATTAAAGTTGCTCCTCACCTAATTTGCATGGATTGCGCTTATAAAGGTGCGATAAAGTGCTGCAGTGGCCATAGTTGGTTACTGCAGTTTATTGGTGAGTTGCATGCTGTGTGGAGTGTGGACTGTGGATACAGGGACATGCATGTGGACTGCACAGTCACAGATAACCACTGCCATCCTTACAGGCTAAATAATGACCGAGCACGTTCTGGGAGAGGAGGACAACAGTGGTGGGAGGAGGAGGAGGCCGAATTTCATGAAGGCTGAGACCGAGGCCCTTTTGAGGCCTACCTGGATCAGGAACCACTGCTCAGTGGATGGCGGGGCACCCCTCAGGCCCATGCTGCTGCATGGGAGGAGGTGGCACGTGCCGTGAATCAGCATGGCAGCCACCAGCGCTCCATGCAGGAGTGTAAGAAGAAGATGGGTACTGACAGGAGGATAAAGGAGAAGGTGGCTGCCATCAGGGTGGCACGTGCTGCAACATGTGGGGGACAGCCGGAGGTGGTACAGCTCACCCCAGCAGAGGACATTCTTGCTGCAAGCATGCATCGCAGTGCCACAGAGGGAGTTCCGGGCGGTGGCTTCCAGATGGGTGGTGGCCCATCTCTGCATGGTAAGCCATGGTCTGCCTTGTGGGGGGGCCGGGTAGGTAACACGCAGTAATGTGACTTTGCTTTCCCTTACAGATCCTGAGCATCTGCATGGGTCAGCGGTGGTGGGCCTGTCCACTGCGGACAGTCGGATCGGAGTCAGAGTTTGACCATCCACCTCCACAGGTTTCTGTGGATCAGTATGACAGTGGGGCCTTGGCTGTCCACACTGATGTCGTTGAGATAGGTGTGGGGAAGCCCTGCCTGTGTCTCAGCATGCTGGCGTCCATGGATGTCAGCATGCTGTGGTGTGGCTGGGGCAGGGACCTGCACCAGTGATGATGACACCGACCGTCATGGGCAGTGACACGTCTGTGCCACAGGATGGACACACAGCAGGGCAACTCACGCCCATGGCTGTGGCTGGTGCCACTGTGGGGGCCAGCATGTCAGCACAGTCCCAGGCTGTGCCTGTCAGCACCAGTGGGGCAGCACCGGTGTCTGATCAGGACAGTGGGACTGTTGAGGCCACTGCGGTGGCACCACTGAGCCCAGCAGCCAGAGGGGCAGCAGCATCAGATGCCCACTGGGCCTGGGGGTACAGGGTTCAGTGGTGGCATCTGTGCACCGCCCGTGGGACATGCCCATACTGATCCTGGTGCGCAGCACCCACCCTCAAGGGGTGCTGGAACATCAGGCCCTTACACACCCTGAGGGACAGGATGCCGAGGAGGATAGTGACCTCTTGGATGAGCACACCCACCTATTGTGAGCATCGGTCCAGCAGCAGATGTGGCTTGCAATGTCCGTGGAAGCACTGTGTGTGGCTCTGGAGCAGGCAGAGGAGCATCGCAGCAGGGACACTGAACGGATCCTGTCATGGATGGACCATTTGCAGGAGGATGTGACTGCTGCCATTGACAGCCATGCACAGGCGTTCATTGCTGTCATGGCCACAATGGGCACACAGTCAGGTGCCCATGCATCGCTCACACCCCACAGTGCACTCTCCACTCCCCATTCCCGGCATCATGCGACTCCCACCCTCTGTCGATGCGGGTACAGCTGTGGGCATCCCGAGCACTCCTGGTGCAGGCATGTTCACTGTGCTGCAGACCCCTGCGGGCACGGTCACGTTCATGCAGTGGAACCCTGGGGACCATCGGTGCCACCTCATGAGGCCAGTGGTCAGCCTGCCAGTGCTGGCAGGTCTCAGCGGACCGCCCACGCATCCGGAGACAGCCGTGGCACTGTGCGCCGGAGACTGACCTGTCTCCCAGCTTGGGCACTGTCTGGTGCTGCCCTATGTGCATTGTGGTTTCGGTGGGCAGTACACAGGTGGGTACCCGGCCCTGCACGCAGACACACGGTCCACCTGCACACCCTCCCGGCTGCTATCCGCAGTTACGTGTGCATGATGATGCCTGCATTGCGCTGTACACCGAAGTGCAATGGTGCCCAGCATCTGACACATGCACATGGACAGGCAGTGGGCGTGGTGGCCTGTGGACATGTGTGTTGCTAGGGTTGGCGTTCTGGGTCGGTGTGCCTCCTGCCCTCTGTGCACATTTGGTGCATTGTGTGTGTGCATGTGTGTGTGTGTCCGTCCATGTGGCGTGTTGATCTTCACCCATCCCTGGTTGTGTGTGTGTGCTTCTGTGCCCTGCCACATCCCTTGCTGGCATGCACCCCTGGTGTGTATCCATGCATGTTTCTGGGTTGTGCCTTAGCCACTGGTGGTTGCACATGGCCCCATGGCTTACCTGGGTTGGCTGAAGTGCTCCTCTGTGATGGTGTCCCGGTGCAGCTGTGCCAGCCAGATCAGTCAGAGGTCACGTCGGCCAGGGGGGGCTGCCCATCACCATCGTCACCAGCGTCCCCATTGTCCCCATCACTGTCCCCCTCTTTGACCTGTACGGCTATCCCACATTCTTTGGCCATGTTGTGCAGGATGCAACAGGCCAGGAATATCCCACAGGCCTTTGAGGGGCTGTACTGTAGGGCACCGCCAGAGGTGTCCAGGCAATGGAAACATGCCTTCAGCATCCCGAACACCCGCTCAATGACATTGCATGTGGTGCGGTGCCTCATTGTAGCATTGCTGGTGAGGGTCGTGGGCTGCCGGTAGGGTGTGAGCAGCTAGGATGGAGGGTATCCACTGTCACCTGTGTGCAGAGGATGGAGGTTACTTAGTGATCAGCTTCAGCCTGCCCCAAGCCATATAGGCCACTACCCATGGCACCTCTGGCCATGCCCCCAGGCCCTCGATATGTCCATTTGGTTTGCATACTCACCCACTACGTGTCCTGTGGGATGTCCCCACTCTCAGATTGGTGGCACAGTGCTGACTGGTGCCAGATGTATAATCGTGTGCTCCCCAGGGTGCATGGCACAGACATTGATGATCGCCCCTGGCATCACACACCACCTGGCAGTTGATGCTGGAATAGCCCTTGCAGTTCATGTACTGCGGCCCCCTCCTGGCCAGGTGGTGTGTGTATGGCCACATGGGTGCAGTCTATGGCCCCTAGCACACTAGGCATATGTGCTACCCTGTAGAACTCCTGTATGTTTGCTGTGCGCTCCACCGCAGTGCTGGGGAAATGGATGTACTCCTCAGCATGTGGCAGCAGTGCACTGAGGAATTGGATGAGGTGGCATGATGTGGCCAACTGGGTTATGCCTGTGGTGTCCTCAGTTGGTCTCTGGAAGGTACCCGTGGCGAGCAAGCACATGCAGACTGTTACCTTTGTCTCCACTGACAGGGCATGACTCCGTTGTGTGGGTGCCTGCATCACATCACTGCACAGCTCACAGAGCCACCTCAGTATTGCCCTGTTCAGGTAGTACTGGCCCACAATCTCAGTATCTGTGTACAGCTCAAAGCTGGTGTGGGCTCATTACTGCCTGTTGAAACACATACCGCTTCAGCAGGCCTTCCACACGCCGTCCTGCGCTCCCTTCTCACCCCCTCATTACGGCCTCCATGTGGAATGTGGCACTGGCCATGTCCCTGGCTTCGTGCCCCCTAGCAGCTGTTGCTTTGTTCCCCGCTGTCCTGGCTGCTACCTCCCCTGCACTGGGTGCACCTGTCTGTGCTGGCCTCTGAGTTGTGTGGCTCCACACACCTTCCCTGTGCCTCTCTTTTGCTGTGGTGTTTCCCTGGCCTGCCCTCTTTCTGCCACTTTTCTGTCCATGTCTCTGCCTCATGTGGCTTCTCAGTAGCATTCTTGCGCCTCTTCCTTGCTCCTTTTTATTTTGGCTCATTATCACTATGGTACAACTTCCGCTTGCTCCACTGTTGCGCATTGCGCAAGTCTTTGAATATCACACTGCGCCATTTATGCATGGTTCCTCTCCCTTCGGTTGCGCATGCCTTCATTATCATTGTGCTGTTGCTCAGCATGTTTTCAGGGTGCAACTGCCTCCTGCTGAATATCGCAGAATGGCGCAATTTCGGACTTGCGCAGGCACAACCCTATTGCGCATGGTTCAACTCTTTTGAATATCTGGCCCATAGCCTTTATGCTCTTTCTTTTTGTGAGCACCCACTATATAATTTTGAAGCATTAATGACAGTAATCTTGTGATAATCATATTGTAAATATTTTTCTTCTCTAACCAATCCATGTTATTTCAATGGACTAGATGGCTGTATGTTTTATATAGTAATAATTACTGGTGACCAATTTTTTAAATGGGCTGACTGGGTTGATATTTGGCGTAATAACCAGTCAGTTATTAGGGCATTCATGCATTCCATCTATCAAAAGGAAGTGCTCTCTTATTGGCTCCCATTTTGTGAGTGTACAGGCTAACATTTCTGAAAACATGGCAGCTCCATGTCTCTGCAAGGAGCCACCATGGGTAAATTCTCACCTCCCAATTTTTTTTTATCTATTTTGTTGACCCTACTGTTTTTTAAGTATCTGGTTGATCCTTCGGTTTGCTAGCTTTGGGCAACTCACAAAAGTGGCGGCAATGAGTCTGTGTCTGCCTGATATAGGTGGCCGTGATCCTAATCGCGATTGTGATTTAAGTTTTAAATTGTAAAAAAAAGTTCAACTTGGAGCAGAGTGAGCAGGAGGGTGCTGCGGGCAAGAGACAGAGGGATGGCGGAGTACAGCACTGCTCAGCAGGGAATTTAGAGTGGGGAAACTGCTGCATTGCCCCAGAGAACAAGAGTAAAGGTGCCACGGTGAGAATGACAGAGGGGAGAGTGTATGTGTGTGTGTGGAGAGAAAGAGAGAGCCAGAGACTCTGTGCGTGTGTGTGTGTGTGTGTGTGTGTGTGCGTGTGTGTGGTGTGTGTGTGTGTGTGTGTGTGTGTGTGTGTGTGTGTGTGTGTGTGTGTGTGTGTGTGTGTGTGTGTGTGTGTGTGTGTGTGTGTGTGCGTGTGTGTGTGTGTGTGTGTGTAGGTGTGTGTGTGTGTGTGTGTGTGTGTGTGTGGTGAGAGAGACAGACAGACAGACAGAGACTGTGTGTGTGTGGGGGGGGTGGGGATCACAGTACATGATTTGAAAAAAATTGCTCACCAGCAAATTATATAAAATAAAAGATGGGAAGTGTGTGCATATGAGAATTTAATTCACAATCTCAGTATGGGATGCTTTAATAAACCCCTCGGGCTTCGCCCTCGGGGTTTATGTGGCATCCCACACCTCAGGTGTGAATTCAGTTCTCATAGTACACACTTCCCCATCCGTTATTCTATATTTACAGTATGCCTGTGTAATTGTAATGTCTATCTCAATCAACAATTGCCATTTGTGTTACAAGCTTCTCCTACCAGTAGGTTGCTGGGGGGTGAGGTTCACCATAGGATTCCATCAAGATTGAGACTTTACAGTTCTTGCAAAAAATTGTCATGACATTTTATTCAGATGAACGTACAAAATTGACAGCAGATACAGGCCATCTATCTAGTCTGCTGGAGTGTGCGACACTTCAGTCCATTAGGCTGTCGCTGCCCCCCCATCACATACATGAGTCATTGAATGCTGCTGGTGCTGGTATTGATACAAGCCATGAACATCATATTTCTTTATTTAGTTTTTGTTAACCAGGTGAGTGCACTAGCCAAGACTTGACTATATTCAGGCACGACCCAAGAGAGTACAAGTAAAACAGGCAGGTATCAATTCAAGACAGCAATAACAATTACATACAAGGGAAGGTCAAATCAGTATAAACAGGTAATACAAGTTGCCAAGGGTGAATTAGTAAACATTACATAAGAGCAGGACAGTTGCAAAACCGAGTAGATCAGCATAGATACACAATAACACTCCCTGATTGATCGATTTTAAATTATTTATAATGCTATTTGTTTTAACATTGTAATTTATGTTATGTACAGCAGCTTGACTTTGAAAGGCGCTATATAAATAAAGCTTGCGTGCTTGCTTGCTAACATAGGTAGAACAAAACAGCAAAACATAATGCATGGCTTCAAGTAAATAGTTACACACTGAAAGAAAAATAACCACTGATTTATGCTGGAAGAGTTTTCAGCAGGAGCAGTAAAACAAGGCATAGAACATGTAAGGAGAGAGGGTAGACAGAAACCTATAAGGGCAGGTAATATACAATAGTACAACAATGATAGAAATGGGTACAAGGAGAGAAAGATGGGACTGAACTAGAGGGGGAAGTAGGGATGGGCCAAAAGTAGGAAAGGGTTGAAACGGGGAGTGGGAATGGGGATAGTGGAGAGAGGTAGGATAATTAGCAGAAAGGAGTGCGGGGGGCTCTGCAGGATAGTGAAGAGGGCAAGGGCCTAATACCGTCAGGTTAGGTCAGAGTAGCGGAGAGGGCAAGTGCCTAGTTCCATCAGGTTGGGTCAAAGGAGGTACACTGGTCAGCAAGAGTTAGATATTGTCTCAACTCCCTCTTAAAATAGTGATGAGACTTTGCCTGTCGAAGGCCTAGGGGAAGAGAATTCCAGAGCTGAGGGGCAGCATGTTGGAAAGTAACAGTCCCTTTCGATGTGCGACACCTAGGCACATTGAGTAACAATTTATCCGCTGACCTTAAACCATGGAAGGAGGTTTGGGGAACCAGCATCAATGCAAGTGAGGATGGAGTTTGCTGTCAGATAATAGAATCCACGAGTGAGCCAAGAGTGTATTTTCTACTAGCAGAGGGGGAGACCCAATTCAGGTCATTATAGAGTTGACAGTCGTGCTTGAGTTGAGGAGATGAGGAGGCATACCTACATATATTGTTGTAAGTGACGTCCAGCTTATGAAGGAAGGTTTTGTGAGCAGCAGCATAGATGGGAGCACCATAAGTGAGGCCAGGGAGCAGGATACCCTGGCATGGCCAACTGCAGAGGTGTCAGCATATAACTACTTTTATGCTGACACCCAATTTTTCATTACAGCTTTGCAGGTAGATTATACATGCAGATTAAAGTCTAAAGATTGGTCAAGCAGGACTCCCAAGTAGTTAAAGGATGTAACACGCTCAATTTGTGAGTCTACCTCATCTACCATCAGGGTTGAAGGACAAACATTGCGCTTATGGACTGAGCGTAGAAGCATGGCTTTCGTTTTATTAGTGCTAAGTACCAACTTATGGGCATTCAGCCAGTTTGGGACATTTTTGAAATCCAAGGACAAGGATGAGTTGAGATTCACAATGTTAGAGGAGCTAGCGTAAATAAGAAGATCATCTACATAAAGAATCAATGAACATGATGTAAAACTTCTGCGATATTGTTTATAAAGAGTGAGAAAAGCAGGGTCCCAGGATAGAGTCCTGAGGCACCCCAGTGTTGATGATGGTACTGTCAGATTGGGTGGAGTTGTATTTCACAGTTTGTGACTTCTTTAGCAAACAGCTTCTAAACCATTCAACAACAGGTGGAGAGAAACTGAGTTTCATGGAGAGTGGTTAGAAGCAGGAAATGATCAACAAGGTCAAAAGCCTTAGTAAGAGCAATAAAACAGTACCTGTAAGTAGTCCAATGTCCATGTTAGAGAGTATATCTGTCGTGAACTTGAGAAGAACAGTTGATGTACTGTGTCCTTTTTGAAATCATGTTGGGTTTCAGAGAAGATTATACTTAGTTAGGTGGTCAATTATTTGTGAAGCAACAAGTTTCTCCAGAAGCTTATTCAGGACCGAGAGGATAGCTATAGGCCTGAAATTGGTGATATCCTTTGGGTCACCCTTCTTGTATACTGGTGTTATCCGAGCAATCTTCCAAAGGTCAGGAACAGTACTGCCACAGAGAGACAGTGTGCAGATTTTGGCTAGTGGAGAGGCAATGAGAAGAGTAGCAAGCTTAAGGAATCGGGGTTCTAGGGAATCAGAGCCAGAGCTAGTATTGTCAGAGATGGACTTCATGCCTTGATATGGCCTTAAAGTAAAAAGGTGGAGCATTGGGTAGTGCAGCAGGAGTGTCAGGCAGATCAGTAGGAAGGGTTTGAGGGTCAATATTTGCAGGTGGGAAGGAGGAGGTGTACTGGGATAGATCAGAGAACATCCAGTTGAAGAAGTCAGCTATGGTGTTAGTGTTATTACAATGGACACCATACAATATCATATCCACAGGATTTACCGATCAAGAAACACCAGGAAAAGACTTAACATGAGTCCAGAATTTCCTGGGGTCACCTGCAGAGTTTGTTAGTAGTTCTTTGCAGTATTTGCACTTGGCTACCCCTGTCAGTTTTTTGCATGAGTTCCTAAGAGTTCTATAGGTATTAAAATCAGAGGGAAGTCCAGTTTGCATATAACGCTTCCAGTGTTTATCCCTCACATGCAAGTTAGTAAGTAGGTCTTTATGGAGCCATTTGGTTTGTCTACCTCTAACCCATCTGGTAGTCTTATGGGCATGCTTCTGCTGAATAGCAAGGAATTCTATTAGAAATATTTTAAGGGCATCCTCCACATTACTGGAATAATAGATAGCAGTCCAATCAATATAGGAAATGTCATAAAGAAAAGCATCCACATCCATCTTGGCAACATTAGTAAAGTAACGAAACGCAGTGAGCAGATGGAGGTACACCAACGGACCACATGCAAAGGTTGGAGAGTGATCAGTCAGTATGCCAGATGTAGAAATGTATTCCACATGGTTAACCAGTACCCAGTCAATTAGGGTAGATGATTGTAGTGATGGCGAAGTCCGTAGGCACTGTTAACAGTTGATGAAAGTTGTAGCTTAGCGCTCGAGATTGTAGGGAACTGTGGGTTGTCCCCAGCCAGTTAAGGTTTAGATCTCCTAGAAGACTAGGTTTGCTGGCCAAGGCACCTAGCTTCACCTGAGCTCTTTCCTTCTAGGTTGCTTGAAAGAGCAGAGCAGAGCACAGAACCTTACCAGAGCAAGGGAAGGATTAAGGCTTCTTTTGGCTAGGCAGATTTACTGTGTGTTGTTGTTTTTATTTTGTACTCACAGGGATTGTTACTGTTTGTTGCTAAGATTTTATTGCTTTATTTTTCTCTGATTCAAATTGCTGTTGCTGGGTATACCTTCTGCTGCATTATTACAGGGTGTGCCTACAGGTGTGTGCTAACAGGTTACTGCTGTAATCTTCTGATTCAAATTGTCTTTTGCAAGGTATATCTTCTGTTACTGCTTTATTTTTCTCTGTAGCAAAGTGTTTCTTACAGGGTATCTCTTCTGTGAAATTATTACAGGTGGTGCTTACATTTTTGTGACTTTTTATCATTAGGCTAAGCAAAATTACTGTTTGCCACTATTTTATTTATTTTTTTTTTTTTTGCTGAAAGGTTTATTGTCTCAGAGGTGTCTGCTCTAGGGCACCTGAGCTGCCCCTGCTCACTTGTCCTGGGATGCCTTCCAGCCCTGCATCCATGTCTCCCACTATGCCTCGTTCCTGACACAGAGTCGTGTTTTGCGACTATTTCAGAAGGTTGCTGCAAGTGGCATATTCGGCACACCTAAAATGGCAGTATTTGCCCTTGCCACAGCTGCGTTGAATGCAGCCCCCTACTTTGCTGCAGGTTGCGTCCAATGCAGGTGGCTTTGAAAATTGGGCCCATTATCTATAACTGCTGTACAGCCTCTAACCTGCACAAACTGGATGTTCTTTTCATGATGCCACTGATTTTATATTAAAACGCCCCATCCAGAACCCACCACTTTAACCTTTACTCTGCAGTGGGCTGGTCATCTCTTAGTACCAGAAGGAGGATCTATAGTTGTACCTGGGCATATGAAATGCTACTGAACAAACTCCCCATATATATATATATATATATCTTATCCCTATTCCACCATTCCTATAGTTTTTATTCACGCCGGAAAAATTCTAATATCTTGCTAGACGTAGCTAAATTCTGTACCCGCTTTGGCAAAGCTGCCATCAGCAATGCTATTCCTTCCGGCTGGACCAAACTGCAATCTCTCTCAGACTCCTGAACTAGTCTCACTCAATGTCTGCAAAACTTTGATTGCCAAGTCCTCAAAGAAGTCTGTCATTGTCTTACCAACTAGTACGTCTCTTAATCCATGTTATTATCACCCAACAGTTGGCACTTCAGCATAGCACTTCTGTTCTTATGATTGAATTCCCACCATTGGATTTGCTCCTGTGTATTCCATTTGTACTGCATTTGCCAGAACTGTTCAGTTTGTTTTTGTGCTACTGTTATGGTCTTTGTATACAATTCCTCCTTAATTGTATATTTGTGTTTTTCCTTGAACCATGCGTTGTCACCAATACATTGTCTTGTACCTTGTTGTATCACATTGTCCTTTGCAGGACCTACTTGTAAATGAGCTTGCTCAATGGAGCCTTCCTGGTGAAATAAACTTGAACTTGAAAAGATATGAAAGCTGATGGAGTCATTCTTGTAAAATGCTGGTGGTTGAGGAGAAGTGACCCAGGATGACTGAAGAGTACCTAGTATGTGAATGAGAAGGTAGCTGGACCTCACTGCACATAACTATGAACTTACACAGTCTATCATTAAGTAAATCCCTGTGTGTGCTTCAAACGGGAAAGGGGGGGAGGGGAAGGGAAATTGTTTAACCAGGAAAGGCACACTAAGCAGGAGCTTGTTTCCAGGTGTGACCTGGGAGCACAAGGAAGTTAAGTGACTTGCTCAGGATCACACAGTATGCAAGTGGGGGATGATGGGATTCAAACCCAGGTCTCCAGGTTTGCAGCTCATTGCCTTTAAACAATACGCTATACTGCTTCCTAGCATCTTACTTATGATTATTACAGGCAGTGGCCATAGTGTCAAGCCCAGCAATGCCACTAATAAAAGCCTGAATCAGGAATAAATATATATAAACCACACCAGTGGTGAATAAAATGTAAATAAATCATATTATTTTGGGATAAAATATTTATTGTACAATGGAGTAAATCCAAATGCCCAATCCCTGAAATCTGATTGGTTGGCTGGCATCTTTTCAGCATGATAAATCTCATGTGTACCTACTGGAAAAGGTGCCAGCCTCCAGTCAGCCACAGCAGGAACCTCCTCTCAGATCACTCTGACAAAGCCAGGACTGCAAAAGATGACAACGATAAGACGGCAAGATCAGCTCAACCTGCAACTAACACGCACACAGAGCACTCCTACAGATTCAAAGCGAGAGGCAATTTTTAAAACAGGTGAAAACAAATCCACATCACCGATTAACAACAGCCTCCCTTTAATATCAGGTTTACACCCTTTACCTTCCGTTTGTTGTTGTCAAAAGTCTGTTGAATTATTTGTCGTTAGTGTAGCCTCCATCTCCACTGTCTCCCTGTCTGGTAATTACAGCTCCACAAAACAAGGTCAGTCCTTCAGTGTCTGCTCTCACTGCTAGTATACCCCAAATTAGCCACATCCAATATGTATAATCCTCCTAAAAAGAAAACACTGAATAGAACCTCCGACCACAACACCCCAGTAGCCCCGAAAGCAGACCCTGACGGCGACCTTTCTCTGCTGACCAAAAAAAAAAAAAACATGCTTCACTTCCTGTCGTAAGCACACCACACTGCAAAAGTGAAAGAGCCAGTAGAGTGTTTCATTTAGT
The DNA here is from genome assembly GCA_016271365.2 of Neoceratodus forsteri. Taxonomy (NCBI): domain Eukaryota; kingdom Metazoa; phylum Chordata; order Ceratodontiformes; family Ceratodontidae; genus Neoceratodus; species Neoceratodus forsteri. The sequence goes on along the minus strand of CM057451.1, from coordinate 337,534,892 downwards.
TTTCTTACACAAGTAGGACCAAAAAGCATCATCCAGGAAAACAGAAGTCTTCTCTGTAAACCTCCATGGAAACGGCATTGTGCTGTCTCTGTCTAATGTGGACCACACGGGGTGCTCCTATATATCTATATAGCAACAAGGAACTATTTTTTGAAGTGCAACAATAAAATTTATAAAAATCATGTAAAACCACAAAAAAAAATTCCTTACCTTTTTAGCTACTTAACTGATGGGGAACATTGTATAATAGCAATATACCACTCCTGGATGTGGGTATATGGGGTGGATGTACCATTTCTGGTGTGGTTAAGTCACTCTGCCACCACAAAAGGCATGGTAAATCCACCCATATACCCATACCCCATTGTGGTATATTGCTTAATTTTCACTTAGAATACCATTTATTTCACTTAGAACACAATTTATTTCACTTAGAACATGTTATTTACATGTAGAATCTGGAACTAGAACACAGAGAACAATGGACCAGCTAGAGAACCTGCAATGGAAAAAAGGCAGTTTAAGCTAAAACAAAGTAAAACACCAATAAAAACATTACAAATGGTGTGGTATAAATCAAATATATAATGCTTGCAGACTTGCAGTAGAATACACATTTATCTCCACACATGAGTGATAAGACCTTCATAACTAACTTGTGGCTTCACCACTCGTGAGGTAATGGTCTTACCACTCACTAGTGGAGATAAATGTTATTCCACTGTAATCCATTATATCGTCCATATAAATATTGTTATGAGGGACCCCTACAATTGAATATCACCCCTGGACATGGAGGTTCCCAGCTATCACCCTGTAAGGTGGGTGCTCCCCAACAGGTCTGGCATAGCCCCAGGCTGGCAATAAGCAGTCACATGTATAAACAACAACAAAAAGACTGAATGACCATAGGCTTGAAATACAAGCAGTAGCACAAACAGAGCCAGGAACCAGAGGAAAGAGAATCTGTAACCAGTGCCATGTTTGTCAAACTGAAAATCAGATGCATTTTCTTCACAACTGTACCAACTAAACATACACCAGGAATCATCAGTTAACATAGTTCTCCCACAAAACTTATTTGATTTAACACATTGAATGATATTGAAATATTTTATATTCTTTTGGAATAAAAGTACAGCAACCCCCGTCGTCCATTTTTCTCCAGCTTAAACTAGTTCCGTCTGTCTGTCTGCCTTTCAATCTATCTGTTGACCCTCTGTTTCTCTGTCTACCATCATTCCATCTCTCTCTCTCTCTCTCTCTCTCTCTCTCTCTCTGTCTGACTGTCTATATCTACATATGTATCTACATATGTAACCCCTAGGCGGTACTATTCCAAGGGCTACTACCCCTGCCTGTATGGCTATGCACAGGTTGAGGGGCCTGGATTCAGTATTAAAGTGCCTCCACCCAGAGTAATAGTATTGGGATGTCTGCCTGCTCTGCTATAGCCCTCTGGGAAGCTATAACCACCCACCAACACTCCTAGTGGCCCAGTACCTGGTACAGCAGTAAATTCAGAGTCCGTATAAAACAGTAATAATATGCACACACCTGTCACACTAACCACCAGAGTTGGACTTGCAGCAACTTCCCTGGAGATCCCCTGTAAAGTAAGGTTAGCAATACAGTTGCACACCTTCAGCACTGTAACCCAGCTAATAATATGCACACTAACCAGGTTAAACGTGAAAAAGGACAATCAGGTTTACTTAGGGGTAGTGAACAAGGAAGGGGCGTGAATTTAGTCAAATGATTAGCAATCTGATTTGATTCAGTTTTGGCATGCACTTTCAATCCCAAAATGACAGCCACACAACACTGGGTACCTAGGATGGAAAGTTTGGCTAGCCAAAGGCATTGCCTGGGGGTGGCTGCCATTGCAGCTGATGTTGGGACCCTTGATGGAAAGAAAGGCAGTTAACATGCAAAACAACCAGATGATTATTTTATAATCCGAGCCGGGTGGCTCAGTCTCTTGCAAAACCCAGAAAATAGAAGCAATTAGATTGTACCACAGATGAGTTAAATATTTGTTGCAGGGAGCTACCCTGATTGTACACATGCTACCAGGTTCTGCTGAAATGCAGGTGATATGGAGACCTCATGGTGTTTACCGAAGAGCATGGGGTAACAGGACCGACATGACTCACCTCTTCTTCATAGCCTTTCCTCCATGTGGTCACAACCTGTGAGTAGTTGTTGCACAGGAGCTGGATCCCTGAAGCCGGACTCTCGCTGAAACAGTCTCTGGTGCAGGATATTTGGTCTGGGCCGGATTGGCAAAACCCAGGCAGGATGAACAGATTGGCAAAGTTCGTAATTTTCTGCCGTGAAGCTTCCAGCTGGGCGTAACAGGTTTGGCCATGGGCAAGCAGGTCTCAACCCACTTAACACATTCAGCACATTCAAAATAGACAGGTATAACTCTGAACAGTTTACAGTCCAGTTGCAATTCAGCAGCTTCACTGAGCAAACCTCTTGATCCGGTATGTCTCGACACAACCTGGGCCGATCGCTTCACTGGAGCAAATCCTCAGTCCAAATCACAAGTAGCACTGATAACACTTCTTTTTCTGTTCTGCCACTGGTCCACACTTTAATTAGGAGGTTCCGACTTCTGCAATAGAGCAATTTCAAGGCGGAGAACATGACGGGAGGCAAGGTAGGCCCCTTCAGCCGATTCCCCATGCTCCTTCAGGAGCAGTTGTGTTGCTCGAGCTGTTCACTCTTCAACCTCCAACTCTATCTGATCCACTGTCTCATGGCACACTGGGGATTCTCCTTGTCAATCCAGCATGCTGGTTGACTGAGGAAGCTGTCAGTCACAGTTAGGCTCCCTCCAGGTTAATTTGGTTCCAACCTAAAAACTACAGAATTTTCTTTACACAACACACTGGGGTCAAGATCCATTTTAGGTCTCCAGGTTCTATTGGTCCATTTACTGGAAGTCCCGGGCCTAACATGGTAGCTTATATTTAGAAAGATAAGCTGCAAGGAAAGCAGGTTAAACAAAAGAAGAAGAAGAATCAGCATTTATATACCGCATTTCATACACAATGTATCCAAAGTGCTTTACAAGCAATGCTAGACTGGTAGTGAAGACTGAATGTAGTGGTGGCCATATCGCACATCAACACCACACACAGCCTGGCCAATTGCATGATCCAGTTTTATGGGAAGGGGAATGTTGGCCAGGACACCGGGAAGGTCCCCTACTCTTAGTGAAGAGTGCCCTGGGTTCTTTTACTTCCAACTAGACACCCACCAGGACAGCACCAGGATGGATAGAAGGGACCTCGGTTTAACATCTCATCCGAAGGATGGCACACCCCAGCAGTACAGCATCCCCCTAATACTGCACTCAGATGCCAGTGTGTTTGGTATGAGTCCAATCCTGGTGTGGGATGAGAACCCACAACCTTTTGGTCTAGAGGCAGATGTGCTACCAACTGAGCCACACTGACACCTACAAACTCCTTTGTACCAAATGTAATAGCATATAAGCAGTAAATAAGCACAGTTTCCATACAGGCTTCCTCTGCACAAATATTGACTGTAGAGTGGAGCAAAACAGAGTGGTGGTTGGCCGGTTGCAAGCCCTAAATCACTTGGACCCAGCCCAGACCATTCACTTCACACAGATTAGCTAGTTTCTTAAAGGGACAGGCGTGGAGGCTCAGCATTGCACCTCACGCAGATAAATAGGATCACACTGGGATGGGTCACCAGCCTGGCAGTGGGCATTGATGAGCCCAGGAAGATATTTAAGTAAACCCCAAATTGGAGGGGGGGTTTACACATATATAGTACATAATATTTATAGAATGTAGTAAAGAGACAAACCTTGCTATCAGAACAAGTGGTAGTAGTAGAAGTCTTTATTTATTTATGGCGCCCTTCCCCAGAAGCTCAGGGTGCCATTGCAATACAACAGAACAATACATAAAATCATAAATACATATGACCCATTCACTTTAAAACAGCAGGAATAAATAAACAAATAGATAATTATGAACAAAATAGTTTAGGATGTGCTTGAAGGATAAAATGTTACTAATACTCCCAAATGCTTGCTTAAATAAATATGTTTTCAAGCCCCTCTTAAAGGCCTCCACTCAAGGGCCTCCCTCAAGGCTCTAGGCAGCAAATTCCAGAGCACTGGGCCCACCACCTCAAAAGGCCACCCACCTCAAAAGCCCAGTCCTCCGAAGTCTTCAACTTGGCCCTTGGAACCACCAGGAGGCTCTCCCCAGTGGAGCAGAGTGAGTGAACAGGGATGTGCGGATGCAGGAGCTTAGCCAGGTAGTCCAGGCCTAACCCATGTAGGGCTTTTAAGATTAACAGTCCCTCTTAAAAGAGATATGCCACTTTACTGGCAGCCAATGCAGATCACACAATGCTGGTGAAATGTGGCACGATCTTGAAAGGCCTGTTAGTAACCAGGCAGGTATGTTCTGCAGCAGCTGCAGCACCGCAGCATGCCTCCGCTAACCCCAAGGTAGAGAGCATTACAATAGTCCAGCTTGGAGGTCAGGAACACATGTTCCAGTGTGGCCAGGTCACCGTGAGGGATAAGGGATTTAATCTGGAGGATATTCCGCAGATGAAAAAGCCATTCTGGACCACTGCTGACACTTGAGCCTCCACTGTCAGGTCCTCATCCAGATTCTTCACCTTAGTAGCAACTGAGAGCTCAGAGGGACCAAGCCAAAGCCCAATCTCATTCCTGGCAGAGGCAGCTGACTAAGACAGTTAGGAGATTGTAAGCAGGAGAGGTAAGTAGATACTCAATTAGAAAGGTAGGGCCCGCAAGTTAAATTGGAACCTTCAGTCTGTGCATAAAGGCACAGCTAACTGTGTTCTGGCCTGACTTCTGGGGGAAGGCAGATGATGTATGTCCCTGAAATTAGCAGGGGGATAGCTGTTACTTATTGGATTGGTCTTAAGCAGGAGTACAGAAGTTGTCTGCATTTAGACTTCATTTTGGTTAAACTGAACTTCAGTTGAACTGAACGGAGCTTAAACACGAGTCCATCCAAGCATCTCATTGCATGGTCATCTGACTGGGTAAGTGTCAAAGAGAAGGAGTGTGGCATCTGACCTAAGGACATATGTAGAGCTTCCACAGCAAGACCCCAGGACCACAGGGGACTGTGCCAATTCAGGTATCTGGTAGGCTTCCATTTGTAAGATGTAGGCCAATTAGTATAAGCTAACTATAGCATCACTCTTGCAGTTGTCTTAGAATCTCTAGCATCTTAATGTGCCCGTTCTTTGACATCCTATCACAAGTCATCATGGTCTTACGATGAGCTGTGGTGGTTGAAGACTAGGGGATAGAAGTTGGAGCATTCTTGGTGAAGGCCCCAATCTGTGGAAGACAGGTTGGCACTGATGACTCACTATGGTAAGTGCCAGTAGGCAATCACCTTGAAGAAGACTGTGTTCCTTTCAAGGATGATTGTTGTAGGGAGAAATTGGCCAGCCCAGCTCTTCTGCACCATAGATTGGTTGATTAATCCCTCCTGTCTGGGATCCACCTGAGCTTTTTCCACAGAAAAGTGAAAGGAGTTTTGCACATTCTTTGCTGACAAGGTGTCTTCCATTCAGTTGGGTATTTCCTCAAGTGGTCTACCATGGGCTGGTGGTGATCAGCCTATGAGGGACACAAATGATCTGACGACTTGGAATGAGTTCCATTCAGTTGTAGAAGAGGAGGTGCTCTGGGTGATCTCAGGTCAGTGCCCACCTGCTGTATACTGGATTATGAGACTAACTGGCTGCTTTTGGGTTGTCAGGAATCCATTGGTCAGTTTTCACTGAGATTATCAGGTGGTTCTTGAGGGAGGGAATTTTTCTAGCACCTCTAAAAAGAATGGTGGTTAAACCCTCCTGAGAAAACATCTTTGGTCCCTGACATTCTAGTGAATTCAAAACTAGGCATGGGCTACCCAACAGGTACCTGGGTTGGGTACTTTGGGTATCAGTGATTTTTGGCCAGGTAGGGGAGTTCGGATAATGTACTACTCTACCTGACATAACAGTGTACTTCTCAGGTTGGGTAGTTTTGACATGGGTAATGGGTAATTGGAAACAGGCAGTACAGGGCAGTCAAGGGCAGCCTGTAGGGTCCTGGGACTCCTGCCAGGACTTCCAGGCTGGAAACAGGCATTAAAGGCAGCCTGTGGGTCCTATAATGCTTACAGCAAGAATAGGAGTGCATGACACCGGCTGACAACCTGATTGGTCAGTGTGTCCATGCTCCATCTGCTGTGAGCCTGTGTTCATAGGTTCATATGTTCATAGAAGGATCCAAGTCACTTAGCTATTAGCCATTAATGTGACTGCCACTTTTCAGTGGAAGCTTGTTGTTTGAGCTCCATATATACATCCAGAGATTTTTTAAAGATTCCATGCTTGGAGTACTAACTAACCAATCTGGAAAGTTATTCCATATACCAGTAACTCTTCGGTTAAACCAAGACCTTTTTGTTGTTTTATAGAATTTCCCTTTTAGTTGATAACTATTAAATCTTGAGATTTTACCATTATATTTTCTTACAAGTCCTGATGAAGCCCAAATGATATTATTCTGAAAGGCTTTGAAGACATAGCAAAGGCCACCTCTAAATCTCTTGCATGTTAAGGAATGTAAACCAGTTTCTTTTAACCTTTCATTATATGGTAAATCCTTTATTTGGTATACTTTTTTGTTACCATTCTTTGTACCCTTTCCAGAATTTTACTACTGGATATGTCTTGGGTGAACTAAAAGGAGCCATATTCTAGAATTGGTCTAATGAGAGTAAAATAGAGCGGAATAAGTACTTTTGGGCTTCTACTTTAATATTTCTCAGAATACTACCCACTATTTTGTTAGCCCCTTATCACTGTTTCTTTTGAGTGTTGGTTAAATTTTAGAGAATTAGTGATTGTGACACCTCGGTCTTTTTCATTATCAGCTGATGTAATATTAGTATTGTTAATGGTATATGTAAAATGTAAGTTGTTATATCCTAGATGCATAATTTTGCATTTGGCTCTCTAATACATTGATCTGAGCTTGAAATGGTTTTGCTGCACCAGAATTATTAACAATAGCACCTATTTTGGTATCGTCTGCGTACTTACAGATCCACTCATTTTGATTAGTTTGCATGCTTGAAATGAATATATTAAACAAGGTGGGTCCCAGGATTGAACCCTGTGGAACTCCACTGGTGACACTTCTCCACTTAGAGATTATCCCTTTCATACAGACTCTCTGTTGTGTTTTTTTAGCCATGATATAACCCATGAAATAATGTTAATGTCAAGTGATAAATCTTCTAATGTATTTTTTAATTCATAGTGGGGAACAGAATTGAAGGCTTTAGAGTAGTCTAGACATAGGATATCAACTGGTAGTCCCTGGTCTAGAGCCTGACTTACTGGCTCAAAAAAGTCTAGAAGGTTAGTTGTACAAGATCTGTTAGGAACAAAGCCATGTTGGGTAACGTCAGTTTGTCTGTGTTCATTAATATATTTGTCTATGCATTCCTTAATCAGCTTTTCCATGATTTTCCCAATTATAGAGGTAATGCTTATCAGACAGTAGTTGGTTAAGTCATTTTGTTTCCTTTTAAAAGAGGGGTCACATTAGCCTCATGCAGATAGCAACTGGCAGCAGTCTGGAGTGGAAGCAGCTCTGTGTCCATGGTCGGTCACCGCTTCTGCAGTCTGCAGTTAAATTGCAGCAATCATTTAACTAAAAGTTGAATTAAAAAAAATTGTAAAATAAAAATAAAGCCTCCACAAAGGAGCAAAGTGCATGAGAGTCAGGTCTGGGGACTGAAACGATCTCAGGGAGGAGGGAATTGGGGGATCAGCCTCAGTCGAGGAGGTGGATGGTACAGTGTTGGGGAGAGAACAGAGAAGGAGCAAGGAGGGGGGACAAAAACACAGAAGGCAAGATACTGGCAATTGGTTTGAAAAAATATTATTGTTTGTCATGTGCCTCTGAGCCCTGTCATTAAATTATTACTGTATTACTCAGCTACTGTACACTGTATGTCTCTGCAGTATAGTGAAAACCTTGTACAGCTGTGTGTATTACACTGTTTGTTAGGTGCCCCTGGCTGAACCCTGTCATTTATTACTGAGACAGTCAGCTACACTATTGTGTGTCTCTGCAGCACAGTGAAATCCATTTAGGCTGTATTACACTGTTTGGTAGGTGCCCGAAGCCCTGCCATTTATTACTGTGACATACTGTAGCTACACTGTGTGTCTCTCTGCAGCATAGTGAAAGTCATTTAGGCTGTATTACACTGTTTGTTAGGTGCCCTGAGCCATGTCAATTATTACTGTGACATACGTACACTGTGTGTCTCTGCAGCACAGTGAAAGTCATTTAAGCTGTTTGTTAGGTGCCTCGAGCCCTGTAATTTATTACTGTGACATAGCTACAATGTGTGTCTCTGCAGTGTAGTGAAAGCCATTTAGGGTGTATTACACTGTCTGTTAGGTACCCGAGCCCTGTCATTTGTTACTGTGACATAACTATATGTGTGTCTCCCACAGTTAGTTAAACAATGTCCATTCCTTTCATAACTGTCTACTATGTCTCATATTTCCCAGTCTAAGGCTACTAAAAGGAAACATAGTGCTGCTGCATGTGCAACTATTAATGATATGGACAATATGAATCATACCACTAATGAAGAACATAGCGACAATTAAAATAACATCACCAGGACTGGCACTAAATGTCTTCCTGTACCAAAAAAGAATGTTGGCAATGAAATAATAGTAGAGTTTCAGAAAGAACCGACTGCAGTTACTGATAGAGTTACTGAACATTTTGCCACATGTGCCAGGATACTTCCGGTTGCTGAAGTAGCATACAAGGGGGCATCCTCCTTAAATATAAGCTCAGATGCTGAGGCAGTGAATGCTGATAGAGATGGTGGTGACAGTGGGGACTGGGAATGGGATAGCCCAGTCTATGTCCCACATAATGATAATGGCACTTCCAGTTCTCCTGACTCTTGTGGCAATGAGGTCTGCAGTTTCAATGAGAGGGTAGAAGAGGATGCCACTGTAAGGCATGAGATGCAAGTGCAGAAAAACAAGTCATATGCTAAACATAAGAATAAGAAGATGAGCATGAATGAGAACAATTCTTAACAAGGAAATGGCACTGCAGGGTTTCTTCCAGGTCCCTTTACTGTACAAGAAATAATGCAAGGCACCATGGCACAAAGCAAAAAAGGTAAATCTTTAGTGTAGAATTTATTTTATACTGACCCTACAGACAACTCTTGAGCTGTATGTAGTCTGTGCAAAAAAGAGCATCAATCAAGGTGGCAAAGGGGTACATTTTGGAACATCATGTGATATGACATGCAAAGGCAAACACCCAATTGAGTAAAGCAGGACAAGGTGCAGTGTGGTTGGTATGGCGTTAGTGGAGGTAGTGGCGGCGGTGACCATAGTGACAATGAACTGGAAGCAGGAACTGACACTGAATCACTTGTTTTGTCCTTGCAGTCTTCCCAGGCAAACATTCATTGTTTTCTTCTGACACCATCAAGTATCGCAAAATCCCAAAATAGTACTCCACATGAAAAGGCATGAAACATACATTCTCCCCAAAATTAAAATATCTTGTGATTCTTATCAAATAACATTAAAAGAAAGTGTCCAAGGACATCAAAATTTAACCACAATCATTCAACATGGCAGCTGTTAAATAGAGCCATTGCAGAGCTGTTGACTAATTGTCAACTCTCTTTTGTTTTTGTTGCCCAAAAAAGGTTTCCTCAAGTTCATAAACTGGAATGAACCATGGTAACCATTCCTTCACAAACATATTTCTCAAAAAAGGCTGTTCCACATTTGAATGCCTTGGTGTGTAATGCAGTCATTAAGCAGTTGAAACTCTATGAGGTGAAGCAGGTTCACGTTACCACAGATATATGAACCAGCAACCAAACGATTGACTACATGACTGTGACAGCTCACTGGGCAAATTTTCAGTCAGAAAGTAATAAGCCCCATTCTACCATAAGCAGTAGGAAAAAAGGCTGCATTATGTGTCACCACTTTTGTGGAAAGTCACACTTGTAGGAGCTTGGAACAACAATTCCAGAAATGGCTTACTCCATATTCCTTATCTCCAGAGTTCATAGTGTCAAATAATGGTGCCAACACAGCCAATGCTGTTAGAGATGGCAACTATCAACATATACCTTGTTTTGCACATTGTTTAAATCCTCTCATCCATGGCTTCTTGAATGGAAACAGAAATGTTGAAAGCCTGCTAGGTCTTGTTAGGAAAATATGTGGGCATTTCAACCACTCTGTGAAAGCACACAAAATCCTGAAGGGATGCAGAAGTCAAACAACTTGCCACTGCATACATTAAAGCAGGAAGTTCCAACCCACTGGAATTTAACATTTTACATGGAAAGGCTTCTTGAACAGTAAAAAGCTGTACATGACTACACCATGCAAAATCAAATAGGTAAAGTAGACATAATGCTCAGTTCTAACAGTTAGGCTCTACTTGAATCTTTGGTCACCTTATTGGAGCCATTTAAGGCTACCACACATGGGGCCCGATTCTCAAAGTCCTGCGTCTGATGCAAGGTGCTTGCACCAAACAGATATGGTGCAAGGTGCACCTTGCGTCCAGGGCTGCCTCCACATAATCCACGAAGGTGGCCTGCGTTGACCACAGGCCGTCTGCCCCAAACAGGTCCTGTGCCAGCCCTGCGCCCTCCACAGCGCTGTGACACAGCGCTAGGTGGACTGCGCCGATGCAAGCTGCAGATTGCTATTCTCAGACAGCACCCAGTGGGAGATATTCTAAGTGCCCTTAGACCAGCCAGGGCTGGCGTAGTGGGACTTAGAAAATGTCCCACTGGGGCAGCCAGCTCATGTGCCACTGTATACTGCAGTTGCCCCCAGTTCGCTGATGGTGCTCCATCCTGCCAGGTACTGTCAACATCCCCAATGCCACCACCCCATCCCCAATGCCACCCAGCCTGCCTGTATGTGGCATGGGCATGTGCCCCGATCACTGCAGTGCCCAATACCTGGTGGTCTAGTGAGACCCACCCTCGGCGCCAGGCCAGCTGCCGACTAGCCGTCTGCATCGGCACCATACTGTACATACGCGCTCAGTGTCTGAGACTGGTGGCAGTCACTGTGCACATATGTACAGTAGGTGCCATTTCCCATGCAGCACTGGGCTTGCGATGGACACCTCCCATGTGCCAGGTGTTCACCGCAAGGGACGGAATGCCACAAGTGTGGGGACTTAAATGCCAGGACCCTTCCTGTACCAGAATCTGGTGCAAGGTCCCTGGCATGTGGGGCTTCGGTGCAGGCTGCTGTTTGCCACAGCTTGCACCCAATGCAGCCCCGTTCGAGAATTGGGCCCATGATGTCAGTGCAGGCAGTGCAACTCTGAGTCAAATTCTTCCTCAAATAAGATTTCTTCATATTTTCCTTGATGTCATTAAGAAAGAATTTCAGTCAAAAGAAGACACCATCACTGTTATGCTGACAGAGGACTTGAGTCTCAAACTGTCGACTGATCAGAAAATAAATGCCATGTTCAAGAATGACACTTATGTGTTGGCTATGTTGCTAGAGCCCTGCTTTAAGGGGAACATTGAAGCCATCCTTCCTCCAGGGGAAGATACTGAGTATTGGAGAGATCATCTGCTAACTAAATGTGACATTGCCCCACCAACACCATTAACTAATGTACAGTTGTCAAACCCTGCCAAACCATCAGAGTGCACCTCTGGTGCATACAATAGCACATCTATACATTCTTCACAATCACCAGTGTCATCAGGAGGTAAAGGACATCTACAGCTACTTCTCAGACATCCTATTTTCAGGGTCAGAAAGGCAAATCACTTCTGAGTCACCTTCAACAACATGGACTATTATCCTGTAAAGAAAGTGCAGCAGGTTCATCTGCTACACTGGTAACCATCTCACACAGCACAGTGCTCCTGGGGTATTATTTGCAGACCACACTGTGACTGGTCTTGAGGAAGATCCATTACTCTACTGGAAACAAAACAGAACAATATGGGCAGAGCTAGCAAATCTGTTCAGTAATGTACCTCAGTTATCTACCTTCAAGTGTATATTCAGAACGCATATTTAGTACAGCTGGAGGAATAATCACTGACCAAAGAACACTGCCAAGTCCTGTAAATGTGGAACGGCTTACATTTCTCAGAATGAATGCTGACAATTTCCCAGTTGTTCCAAACATGGTGTTATGCAATTTGACCCTGAACATGAACAACAGCCTGCAAACTGTGAAACTGAATATGATGACTAGATTGTTTACAAAACAAATAGAACTATCACCACTGCCACCATGCCAGACACATCGCCACATTACTCTTAGTTTTCTTTTGCCAATCATCAGTTTTATATTATGTAACTTTGATGCCCACTATGGGTATAATTTTTGAAACAACAGCAGTCTCACTCAGAGCAGTTATGCTCTCATACCTACCTCATCAATGCCTGCAGTAGGTATAATTTTAGAAACAGCAACAGGGTCAATCAGAGCAACTGTGCCTCTCATACCTACCTCAGCAATGTCAGCCATGGGTATAATCAGAACAGCTGCACCTCTCATACCTGCCTCAGCAATGCCTGCCATGAGTATAATTTTGGAAATAGCAGCAGGTTCACTCACAGCAGCTGCACCTCTCATACCTGCCTCAGCAATGCCCACCATGAGTATAATTTTTGGAAACAGCAGCAGGCTTAATAAGAGCAGCTGCACCTCTTGTACCTACCTCAGCAATGACAGTCATGGGTATAATGTTTTAAAACAGCAGCAGGCTCACTCACAGCAGCTGCACTCTCATACCTGACTGAGCAATGCCTGCCATGTGTATAATTTTTGAAACAGGCTTGCTAGAGCAGCTGTGCCTCTTGCACTACCTCAGCAATGCCCGCCATAGGTATCATTTTTGGAAACAGCAGCAGGCTAACTAAGAACAGCTGTGCCTCTCATACCTACCTCAGTAATGCCCACCATGGGTATAATGGCTCAGGGCACCTAACAAACAGTGTAGTAGTCAAAAACTTTCACATGACTTTTGTTATGCTCAGGGTCGGGTAATAGGGTAGTAGAACAGATTGGATAGTAACTACCTGACCTGAACCAACTACTCATTTTCATCTGGGTATTTTTAGGGTAATTTTGGGTAGTTTAGAGGTACCCCAAGGTAGTCTTGAGGGTCGGGTATTTTTGTACCCACCCATGCCTACTTAAAACCTCCCTTTCTAGAGAAGAGCATCGAGAAGGTGGTGGTGGCACAACTTGAGGCTCACGTGGAGTCATATGTCATCTAAGAGTCTTTTCAATTGGCATTTAAGCCCTGTCACAGCATGGAGACTGCGTTAATCAGGGTGGCACATAATCTCCTCATAGCAAGGGATTAAGACTATGTTCTATCTTTGTCCTCTTAGATTTCTCATCAGCATTTGACATGTTTGACCATGGAGTGCTGTTGGATCACCTGAGAAAATATGTGGGGTCTTTCCAGTACTGTTTTGTGCTGGTCTGTGAGTCCTACATAACCGGGGAGAATGCATCAGATGGCTCTTGGAAATTTCATTTCTGGAGTGTCTGCTCTCTCCTGTGGTGTTACTCAAGACTTGATCCTTGCCCATGTGTTGCTTTCTTTGTATGTGTTGCCCAAGGTGAGATCATTAGACAGTGTGGTGTTGAGTTTCACTGTTATGAAGTTGATACTCAGATATACCTTTCTTGCACTCCTGACAGGGTACAAGCTGACTTTGTATTAGGTCAGTGCCTCGGGGAGATTAAAGATTGAATGGCCTCCAGTTGGCTGTGTCTCAACCCAGGGAAACCAGATGTTATGACTTTCGAACCAGGTCAGCATGGGTTGGTAATGATAGGTGGTTTGATGACACTTCCTTCATTGGGTGTCCAACTGCTCAGAGCTGTGGATGCGGTAAAGAATTTGGGCATCATTTTGGACTATAAGCTAATGCTAGAACAGCAGGTGTCAGTAGTAGTCTGAATTGACTTTTACCGTCTTTGTATTATCACCCAGATAAACTGCATTTTGTGCCAGCTGATCTGGCTCTGACAGTCCATGCCTTTGTCACCTGTAGGCTTGACTACTGCAATCCTCTGTACTAATGATTATCTGGATGTCTGATGCAATGCTGATAGTTGGTCCAGAATGCTGTGGCCCAGCTGATTATGGAAACTACTTCAAGTGACCACATCACGTGTTCCACGTGACTCTGGACTAGCTGCCAGTGTGGTGCCATATCATTTTAATATATGCTTGATAACATTTAAGACCCTACGTGGTTCAGGTTCTGACTATCTGAAAGATCTTCTGGTTGTCTACTGCCCAGCTTACCTTCCCTGCCCCTCCAATATACAGTAGAGTTGCTTGTTGTTCCTAGCACCCATTTAAAACAGTCTGGGGATAAAACATTTGGAGAGGCCACTCCATTGCTATAGAACATGTTACTTGGTAGCGTTCATTCAGTCTGCACAATGGAGATGTTTAAAGCCTCTTTAACAACTTATCTGTTTTCAGTAGCATTCTCAGATAGCTTTTACTTGAACTTTTAGATAACAATGTTTTATCTGAAATACATTTTAAATTGTTATTTTTTACAAACATACGAACATACAAAAGAGCCCTCAGAAGAAGACCACCCAGTCTATTGCGTCTGCTCGGTAAGTGATGCAGGATCTGCTACAATTTACGCCAATGACCCGGCCCTCTAATTGTCCCTCCCTCTCCCCCCTCTCCTTCCTTGGTCCCAAGGGTTCCCTTTGTGCTTATCCCAGGTTCTCTTGAATGATACCACTGTCCTTGCTGATACCACCTCCTCTGGCAGATCATTTCAGGTGGACACCACCCTCTCCATATAGAAATGCCTTCTTATATCCCTTCTGAATCCCCCCATCAATTTTAAGCTGTGACTCTAGTGGTTCTGTTGTCACTCATTTTAAAGAGACCTTCCTTTTCACTCTGTTGATTCCCTTCATGTACTTGAAGGTCTCTATCTATCATCACCCTCTGTCTCCTCTCTTCAGGGAGTACATCCCCAGGGCTGCCAGCTTCTTCTCATAGGACCTATCCTGTAACCCCTCGATCATCTTGGTTGCTCTCCTCTGGACAGTCTTTTGGCAATAACGAAGTGTTTGTTCCACTCATCCAAACTCCAACTGTATCCCTTATGTACTCAACTCTGGTGCCTAATAGCAGTGTACTTGAAATTGTGGGATAGTGTCATAAATCAGAACAGAGTCTATCAGCACTTGGCAGAAAAACATAGAGGGAACTAGATAAGCTTATCCAGTGCATATTTTATTCATGAATCACCAAGTATCACATAATCAGTCCTCTTACAGCAACAAACCACAGGCAGTCTGCACACACATTCTTCATGGCTCAGTTGCCTGATCCATAATCCATCTGACAGGTAACTCTTTTTACTTCACTACTTGCTGGTCTGCACCCATAATAATATAATACAACACCAAAACCATGGTAAGCTTCCACATGCTCCCCAAGCTAGGGGCAGCTTCTAGGAACAGGATCTGTGACATCCAGTGTCATGTATGCTGATGTTTTGGACTAAAAGGTCACTCCTCCTTCAGAGTTAGTTTGCTGTGGCTACTGACAAGTATTTAACCTGTTCTCATCTCCTTGGGAGACCAGCATAACTAGGAGAGCCTTAGCAACCTGATCATTTGTTAAGGAACTCCTGTCCAGATCAAATGACAGTTTTACTATGTGAGTGCTATGAAACCAGATCAGTTACTAATAAATACAGTTAAAAACCTAAACCACCAAAGATTTAAAAAACATTTTAGTGCATGACCCAAGTTAAAAAAAATATATTGTATATCATACTTTGTATTGCTTTTGATAGAAAACTTTACAACAAATTATTTAATAACATAGCATTTAAATATGTGGGGTATTAAAAAAACATAAATAATTCAGTCTGTTCCAGGCACAATAATCATAATCATATGTGCACTCACATTATAAATATTTTGGGTTTCAATAAATAAGATAAATATTACAACATATTTTATACTTAGAAAGAAAGTTACAAAATCATGGTTTAAAGATAAGCTAACACTGCATTAATCCATGTCACAGCATGGTTTTACTGTAGAATTCATCCATGCATGGGGTGGGGGTTGGGTGGGGCATGAGGCCGCAAATTGAGTGCCTCCAACCACCCAGGCATGGATTAATTCTACAGTAGAACCATGCTGTGGAGTGGATTAATGCACTTGTAACATGGCAAGTGCAGAAACAGGGAGTTACTGTATGCTTGATAAGAGATTGTAACATGACATCCTATATTAGCAAGTACAACAAAACACTGAGACAGAGACAGACACAGGTAGTTGGAACATAGAATTCTGTATTGTCCTGAACAGGCTGATTTTCCTTTTAATATTGTGAGTACAATGTTGAACAGTGATTCAATTACTGATTACATGCAGATGTGATCAACATTTCAGAATATGTGTTGGTTTTGCCTGACTTACATTTTGTGAACTGTGAAATTATCTCTGTTTTTCTACTGTGTTTGCTGTTTGGGTTTTGGCTGCTGTGCATGATGGTTAATGCATATATCTGAGTGCACAGGATATTTGAGTTCTGGTGGTGAATGACAGAATTACAAGAGCAAGCATAGTTTATTGAGGAGCAAGCATGGTTTATTAGAAATTATAAAATGGGTCTGTATTTTTCTGGGTCATGATTAACTGAGAGGTACCTTTACCTGCAGTTATTATCAGAGGATATTCTGCCAACCGCACCTCTTCAATCAATCAAGACTTATCACAAAAGAAATTGCTGTTCCAACACTGCAGAACTCTGAAACCAAGTTGGAGTCCAGTACCCAAGCTGGAGCCCCCCCGCACAACAAATATCTCTCTTACTATTGCCACATTCTAAAACTCTGCAGCTTCATACTATTCAAATCTCTTGCTGGTCATTTAAAATACTAAATGTATCACCTTTTTCTGCTTCTCTTCACAAAGTTGCCTCAGATCCAGTGAGCTCTGAGCACATGCCTCCAAGACGTGGCTTTCAAATAATAGCCGGAAAAAACACTTTACCATCTTCACCATCAGCTTTTCTGAATAAAACAGTTTCACATAACAAAATAAACTTGACTCGACATGTTCACCACAAAGCAGCCAATGAAAAGAAAATAGATGTTTCCTACTATACAAGAAAATGCAAACTCCTCACTACGGCAGCTCCTGAGAGACACGCTCGCTTCCCGAAAACCCGGCGGTACACATAAAATCACAGGATGCTCTCAGTCTTAGACCATAAATATAAAAAACAGTAATACTAAATAAAACAGCCTGTGTGTTTGTTCAGAGTTGTAGTGTTTGTGTGTGTGTCGGGAGGGGCTATGCTCCACTATCCTCTCAAACTGTTCTGGCCACTTAGTTTCTGGGCACAAATACTCTTTAGAAAGTAAAAGCTACACAAACATACATAAATAAATAAAAGACTACCATAAACTGTTTTAACAGCTGGGCATAGACTTTCTTTGTAGCAGTGATAGGCACACAACGTGAACAATATGTAGGAGCCCACTACTGCAAATGATGACAATACTTTAACAGGGAACTATTTTTAATTTCAGGTATTAAAACCTTTTTTTTTTTTTTTTATATTTCTGACTTTTTTCTTTTTATGTTTACTTGGGGACCCATTTTATAAAGCGCAATAAGACACTCCGATGTGTGGGTTATGGCCTGATAAGATAAGCATCTTGTGCCTCATAATGCACCTGGGCATGCTCTTATCAGGCCATAACCCACACCTCATTGTGTCTCATTGCTTGCTTAAACCATGGTCAGGTGGTGTCTTTCGACCAATGTGTTTGCTGCTTTATTTGCTAATATAGGAGTTACAAAATCATGGTTTAAAGATAAGCGGACACTGAATTATAAAATACAATAGTCCAAACATGACGGCACATAGACAACAATTCAGACTACTTTCATGATTTAGTCCCTGCGGATACATGTGTCCAACTCATGTATCCATTAGGCTTCTATTTGCAACAGTTTCTTTTGTCAGTCATCCCCTTGTTTTGAAACAGTTACTAGTTCAATATGTACATGTCAGAGGGTGGCCACAGACCCATGACCTTTTTCTATATAATGCCTTGCCATTGGTTCACTCTAATTGCTGTCTTGTGCTCATGTACACACATTTTAAAGCCCTTTGGTCTGTCCAATGTAAGTGAGCCCACATAAGCAAAGCAGCATATAATCACCCCTATGGAACTCCATTTTATAAACCCCGTAATATTATATTTCTTTCCAGTTTGGGGCTGATTAAATGTTTTTGTATTCCTAGTTTTCTGACATAAAATGCAATTGCCACATTTAAGTTTAGTTTTTTTTTTAATTTCAAATAGTGTCTTTATTAGTACGTCCATCAAATTTGATCCACTTTTATATGTTATCCTGGGTCCCTTATTCACAGTGGCATTTAGGATCTTCTCAGCTCTAGTACCTTCCAGTTTTTCTACAGTCCTGTTTATATCATTAGAGGCAGCATTGTATGTGGTGCAAAATGGATACTTTGTTTTCCTCCTGTGTTTTAACTTCCTTTTATGCAGGTCATTTCTGGTTTTTTTTCATTCCCTGTCTTCACAGCCTTGACAAGGGTTCTTGTCTCAAGACCACACTTCAGAAACCTCTCACATCTGTTAATCATTTATTTTTTTTTATTCTATTTCTGCACTGCAATTTCTCTTTATTTGTACTAGTTGCCCATACTTATTTTATTTCAGACAAGGTCAGAGCCGCATCTAGGCATGGGTGCTCTGTGACAAAACTATCAAAGTCCAAACAGAACGGTCACGGCACTACCCACACTTGAAACAAAAGACATGAAGGTCATGTATACCTTAACCAGCTTTCAGTCTTTTTATTTTCCACCACAGCAGTGTACAGGCCTCCTCAGGCTCGGCTCAGAGAACAGCAGCAAAAACTCCTAGGATATGACCTTCATGTATTTTCTTTCAAGTGTGGGGAGTGCTGTGACTGTTCTGTTTGAATGTATTTTATTTACTTATTTTATTTGAATTTTGTTAACTGGGTTAGTCCTCTGAGACAAAGTGTCCCTTCTTCAGGGGTAACTCAAAATTAATGCACAAAACACATACAATTGCAGAAATACAACCTTAGGAATACAATGACAAATGCAGAATATACAGTAGGAAAGATTAAGTTGCATACAGGAAATTGGTAGCAGATGAGATTTTGAAACAAATAATATGCAACATTTACATGAAATGGTGAGACAAGAAAACAGCATTATACAAGGTCTATGAGACAATAATTGCATATCATCCAAAATATGGTAGGAAACCATCAGCTATTAGTAACAACATTGTAAGAGGTAACAAAAGCAGTGCTGTTAAATACAAGATGGTTTTCTTTATGAAATTCATAAAAGTACCAATGTTGGAGCAGCGGAAGTGTCAAGTCCAAGAGCTAGGAAGGCTATCATCAAAAATTAGGTAATAGTATCAACAGAGCCATTTAGAAACATAGAAACATAGAAGTTGACGGCAGATAAGGACCGCAAGGCCCATCCAGTCTGCCCATTTCTTTTTCTACCTTATAAATGTACCATCGGCCTTGCTCTGTCAGTGACCTATCTATTCATAGTCATTTGTATTGCTCCTTATGCCTATCCCATGCCTGTTTGAAGCCCTGCACTGTATTCATAGCCACCACTATTGTGGTAAGCCATTCCATGCATCTACCACCCTTTCTGTGAAAAAGAATTTCTCACATTCCCTTAATCGGCCTCCCCTAATCTCATGCTGTGTCCTCTTGTCCTGCTATTTTTCTTATATTTAAACATGTTAGACTCTTTCACCTTGTTTATGCCCTTAAGGTGTTTAAATGTCTCGATCATATCACCTCTCCCTCCTTTGCTCAAGGGTATACATATTGAGTCTGCTAATCTGTCCTTATATGTCTTCTGATGCAGTCCCTGCACCATTTTGGTTGCCCTTCTCTGACTGCCTCAATTTGGTTAATGTCCTTGTGAAGGTGTGGCCTCCAATACTGCACGCAGTACTCCAGATGGGGCCTAACCAATGTCTTGTACAGAGGGATTATTACCTCCCTCTTACACTGTGATACCCCTACTAATACACCCTAACACCCCTAGCCTTACCTACTGCTTTAGAGGTCTGCTTTGATGATTTTAGGTCATCAGTGATGATGATGCCCAAGTCTCTTTCTTCCTTTGTGACTGCTAGCAACTCCTCCCAGCCTATAAGTGGCTTCAGGGTTTCTCTTCCCTATGTGCATGATTTTGCACTTCTTTGCATTAAATCCCAGTTGCCACTCTTCTGACCATTCTGCTAGTTTATCCAGATCTCTTCTCATTCTGCCCACCCCATCTGGATCATCTACTCTGTTGCAGATCTTGGTGTCATCTGCAAACAGACAAGCCTTACCTCTAGTCCATCTGCAGGTCACTAATGAAGATGTTGAATAGGACTGGCCCCAGGACTGATCCCTGAGGTACCCCACTTGTGACTTGCATCTCTTCTGACTGTATACCATTTACCACCACTCTCTGTTTTCTGCCAGTCAACCAGTTTGCCACCCAGTTGACCAACTTCTGACCCACCCCGAGCCTACCCAGCTTATTTATCAATCTTCTATGTGGAACAGTGTCAAAAGCTTTGCTGAAGCCAAGGTAGGCGACATCAACTGCTCCCCCTTGGTCCACCACTCTGGTTACCCAGTCAAAGAAATCTATGAGATTAGTTTGACAGGACCTTCCTTTTGTAAACCCATGCTGTCTTGGATCCTGTGCCCCTATGGATTCCAGGTGTTGCACTATCCTTTCCTTAAGGAGTGCCTCCATAATCTTGCCCACTACTGAGGTAAGACTGACCGTCTGTAGTTCCCCGCCTCCTCTGCTACCACTCTTGTGGAGGGGATCACATGAGCTTTTACTGGTCTCTGCTAGATTACATCTGCAGCTTACTATCATCAGTATATGGGCATTTAGGTTGTTCTTGAGTGTAGACAATGAGTTACATGATATAATCGTACATGAAAGACTGTTCCAGAGGATGGGGCAGTGTAAGAGAAGGCACACCTACCAGAGGTAGAGTTAACTCGGGAATTTCAAGTAGTGGCTGAGAGAAGGAACAAAGGGGTCTGGAATGCTGCTTGAGCTTGAAAACCCTGCACGGTGGGGGAGGCAGAGCAGGGGAGATGTAGACAAGCAGAAAAAGGGGCTACCTAGGATGCTAGCACATCCACAGTGGTGCAATCTGGGGGGTTGGGGGCACCAGCTGTGAAGCACCCAATTTTGTTACATAGACTATTAACTTTGTCATAATCAGTAGCTCACAAAGACTGTAAGACTGGAGCACCATATTTCAGGGTAGGCACCAAACTGTTATTGGCAATGGTGAGGTGAGCAGACTTAGTGAGGTAAGGTAGAAGCCTATACATCAGTCCCAGTCTTTGTTGGAGTGATTTTGACACAGCTCCTACTTGGCTGGCAAAGGGTAATTCATGGTCAAGTGTGACCCCAAGGTATTTCGGGCAGTTAATCACCTCTAGGTAAGGACCACCCATAGTAGTTAGTATAAGCTGGGATGCTCTACCAGCAATTAGTCTTTTGGAGCCAAAGAGCATGATTTTTGGTTTTCTGATGTTTAGAACCAGGCTATTTCTCTATAGCCATGCTTCAAGCTGATTGAAGTCATTTCCTAGTTCTAGACTTAGCTGGTTGATGTTGATTGAGGACCTGTACAGGACAGCATTATCAGCATAAAGTTGAAGAGAGGCTCCACCACAGTGATCAGGCATATCATTAATAAATAGAGAAATGGCAAGGGACCAAGGATTGAGCCCTGAGGCATCCCATCTGAGATGTGTCTCTGTTCAGAGAGGCAGGCCTGCTAGCTGACCAACTGTTTGTAGTTAGATAGGTAATGACTGAACTATCTGAGGGACAGATCATCCAGACCAATGGTTCTAACTTTTTCATTAATAGGAATGGTTCACAAGGTCAAAGGCCTTGGTAAGATCTATAGACATTTGCACCAGTTACATACCAGATTCAGCTGCGTGAAGTATGTTGTTTGTTAATCTAACCAGGTATCTGTACTGTATTTTCCAAAACCATGTTGACAACGAGTCAGAATATGGTGCATTTCTAGGTATTCGGCCAGTTGTTGGGCCACTAACCTTCCCTGAATATTTGCTATAGTACACAGCAAGGAGGTTGGTCTGTCATTTTCATTTGGTTCGCATTGTCCACTTTTGTGGATGAGAATTAACACAGCTGTTTTCCACTTGCTGGGATGATGCCCCAGAGAAGTGATTTGTTTATCAGGAGTGTAAGTGGGATGGCAATGCTAGGAGCTGACATTTTTAGGAATCGAGGATCTAGCATGTAGAATCCTGGAGAGACATCAGTTTTGATCTGCTGTAGCTGCACACAGACTTCCTTTCTCATTACTAGTCTAAAGTGAAAGTTGGGTCTGTGCAATTGAGCTGCAGTTGTGGAGGACAGGGTATGAGGCCATTGAGCATTTGCTTGAGCAGAAAGTGGAAACCACAATGAGGGGATCAGATATTACTTGATCATCAGAATGAATATCATGGTTAGGGGGCTAGGCCGACCTTTTAATAGTAGGTTAATTTGGGCCCAGAAATTTTGGGGGTTAGATAGGTTTTTGACCTGTAGGTTTTCTAGATAGTTATGCTTGGTATGTTTTAGATTGGCACTGCAAGAGTTTTGTTGCCTCTGATAAAATTGACAATCCGATATTAGACCAGTATTTTTGTATTTGACCCAAGCTCTGTCCCACTGTCTCATAACAGCACGAAGTTCACCCGTGAGCCACCTTGAGCAGCGGCCTTCAGCTCTGAATAATTTGACTGGGGTGTGTTGATTTATAACACTTGTAAAATTGCTTATAAAGAAGTCGAGGGCCTTATCCAGGAGGTTGGCCATTGTCCTCTAGTTAATTTCCTTTAGACTAGAGAGAAAGGAGGTCTCATCAAAATTTGAAAGGTCTCTAGTCTTGATGGTTCTTCTAGGGTGGGTTGGGACATTATTTTTGAAATGCAGAATACTGGGAGCGGTCACTATGAGTCTGGCAGGATACCAGCTGCACATATCCTATCAGTTCTATTAACTAGGATCCAGTCTAAGAGTGAATGATTGCCTGTTCTGTTGTTTATTCTGGTGGGCTCATTAATTAGCTGGAATAGGTTTGTGACAGCAAGAGCTGATTTACTCCTTCAGTGACAGTTAAGCATCCAGTTAATACTGAAATCCTCTCGGTATTAATTCACCCAAATGACTGTTGATTGCAGCTGCTCAAGGAGGATAGTGCAGATCAGCCACATTAGGGGATTATATATAAACCAATATGTAGTCTTTTGCCCCCAGGTAATGGTTACAAAGATGGCTTCACATGGATAATTATCAAGGAAGATGTAACCAATTCAAAACTGTAAGGGAAGACCTAATATAATGGAGGACCCTCCACCTTTTTACTTATCCTATCCTTGCAGGAGATGATGTATCCAGGGAGGACAACTTCATGAGACTTCACAGAGGGTTTAGGATGGGTTTCAGATATACATATTATGTCAGGGGAATATAGGTTTGTCCAGGCTTCAAGCTCATGAATTTTGGGCCTCAGGCTGTTGACACTCAAATGCATAATCCTGAGACCTTTAGTGTTGTACCAGTTGAGGTCACTGGGAGAGGACACCCTAATGTTGGGGGGAGTGGGGCCTGGAATGGTTTCTACATCACCAGCTAGAAGTATGAGTAATATAGATTGTAACATAGGGATTAAAGACGGTGGGGTAGGCCAGCTCATCATGCAGTGCTATTTTATTCCCCAAAATAACTTGTAACAGTTCTTAACTGCATAGGCCATGTAAGACTGTAACAGAAGTAACATGGTCCCTGTTATTATAAGATGCCTCAGTTGGAGGCTAAGAGAGACAGTAAGGGAGAGTAACTTGGGTGAGATAATCTTGATCATATGATGTGTTATGTTGACTATCAGAATGGAGTAATGTGTTCTGGTCCTTTTTTTATTCAAAACAGCTTTGTGTGTAGTCTTTCTCCTACCTTGAAAATAGTGATATCTAAAAGGTTTATTGACTCCTCACTGCTCTCAGCCATAAATCTAAGATTATTATCACATGAGTTTCTATAGTTCATAAATTCAGTCAGTGCATTCTGGTCCCTCCCATAGGAGGAGCATGTCATCTGTATAGCATAGCATTAGGAGGCAGTATGAGTGCAGTGGTTTAAGGCTCTGAGCTGCACAACCTGGAGACCTCGGTTTGAATCTCACAGCCCCACTTGCATACTGTGTGACCCTGAGCAAGTCATTTAACTTCCTTGTGCTCCCAGGTCACAGTTGTAAACAAGCTTTCAGCTTAGTGTGTCTCTCTCCTGGTTAAAAAAGATAGCCAAGTTAACATATGCTGGTTTATTTATTTCCCACAGTGTTCCATGCAAGTTGCTGTTCCCATTCTCAAACCAACACATATATTCATTGCAAAACTTCATTAATGCACCATTAAGGTTGAACTGTAAAAGAGGAGATACGACCTTAGGGTTCCCAAACCTAAGACCCCACTCCTCTGTGCATGCAGGAACAGGCATGAGGTGATCTTAAAGTTCACAACCTACACCAAACCCCCTCCTTGGCTTCCAACCCTAATATCTCACCCCACCATGCATGTAGGAATAGTGTGATGGTGTCTTTGCATTTCAAACCCCAATGCTCACCCATTCCAAGACTAAGTAAGGTAACATGGGTACAGAATAACAGAATGGGGTGAGCATTAGAGTTGTTTTCTCAGGGCACATCTATTTTTTCCCACTGGAAATAATGGGAAATGAAAACTTTAACTTTCGAATGGATTAATATTTTTTCACCAAACCTTCAAAAGGCACATCTGTGAGGCAAAGGATTTTAACCCTGAAAATTTCAGACCACAACCAAAGCTGTTTCTGAGAAATGGCCGTGTAAAGAAATTGACAAGACCCTAAAATTGTGCGTTTTCCACCACTGCGTATCTCTAAAACCACAAAAGGGATTCACATGAAATTTGGCATGTCAGGAGACCTTTCCCTAGCCACAAAGTACACCAAATTTCATGTGAATCCATTGCACTGTTGCAAAGTTATTAAAGTGCAAACTTGAGGTTTAACATTAAACTGCCTGGCCAACCCTAATATACTGGTGCTACTGCGCTATAGAAACATAGAAGTTGACAGCAGAAGGAGACCACCAGATCCATCTAGTCTGCCCATTGTCTTTAGCCTAGCCTTCTAACTGCCCTTGGGTTTGAGGGTCCCTTGTATCTGTGCCCAGCATTCTAGAAACCTACCACTGTGCTTGCCCCCACCACCTCTGCAGGCAGGCTGTTTCAGGCATCCTCCACTCTTTCTGTGAAGAAAAGCTTCCTGATGTTGCTGGAGAACTGCCTCCATGCAGTTCAGTATAATTATCCAATGATGGTGAAAATGTAGTGCACATAGCCGCTCCATGAACTTGCTGAAAAAATTCACTCCCAAAGATAAAGTCATTGATTTATGTACAAGCTGGTAAAGTCAACAATGAAGCTGTTCAGGGCACATCTTTGTTTCTCAGGCACAATGCTTTCTCAATTGCCTTTAACCCACCATCATGGGGACATTTTTACATACACTTTCTACATCATAAGTGACAAGAAACTGTTACTTCCTGCAGTATATTTAAAACTTCTGTTGTATCTCCCATGTATGATTTTACAATTTTGACATGGGACAGAAAAAGAAGTCTACAAATTTAGAGATAGGTTGTGTAATAGAACTGATACTACTCACAGTCGGGTGGCCTGGCAGTTATTCACTATTTTATGAACTTAGATAGCTGTTTTCACTGGGGCATTTATGGTCATGATTTTCTTTTCAGTCTCTGTTATCCAAGATCTCTCCCTTGCTGTATCTAATGGTGTTAATGCTTCCTTTCTTATATCTTCCACTGGATCTGTGTGAAAGTTTTTGCAAAATGTCTTATTGTCCAATTGTTGTCTCATTTCCTCTATGCACATATATTTTGGACCGAGAAAATTCTTCCCCCCTTGTCCACTTTCTTTACTAGCACATCAGTCATATTGTTAATTTCATTAATCATCGTCCTCTCTTTTCTTGCAGTGTTCTGTGTTCCTTTATTACATTCATTGTGCTTTACCTTTTCCACATCATTCTCAGCTACTTTACTAAATATGTTCACTGCATAACTGGGAGTACTATTTGGGGCAAATATGGATTTACTCGTAAAAGGTTTTATTTTCTCTTTTATAGACTCTCTTAATTTCTTCACCATTATCTAAGAACTTAGCTTTTACAAGTGTGGCAGTATGTCTAGTATTCATACCTGTTTACTTAGCAAAATGAACTTTCAAGGGCAAGTGTCTGTACATTTTGTAGAGATCAGTCTTCACATTAAGTACTTTCACTCTGTTGGTTGGATAAATGTCAAACCTTTTTTGAGCACACATTCCTGATCTGCACTGAAAATGTTTTCTGTTAAATTCATGACCTCCATTTCTTGATCCTGGTGGACCTCCTCGGGCCTTCCTGTTGACCTCCTTAGCAATGTCCATAGTTCTCTCTTGTTCCTGCTTCTCCCTGCAGCTTCTTCCTCTTGTCCCACCTCTTGTCCTCTACCTCTACCTCTACCTTGTCCTATGTTAGATCCTCCCATGGTCCTCCAGAAATCCCTGATTCAGGGTTCTATGAGGTTGTTGATTACCTGACTCCATATTTTCTGATTTGCTTTTGTCAGTGGTGTAAAATTTCTACTCTAAACCTCAGATGGTCTTTTGTAACAGATGTTCTTGTTTTCTCCTTTTTGCCAGTTATATACTATGCCCTCTCTGTAGTCACAGACATTTCTCTTGTGTTTTCATTCTTTATATTCTGACAGCTCGTTCTTTAAACTTTTTTATACTGCTCTCTATTTTACTAAAATTTCTGCCTATTCCTTCACAGTCACATCTTTAAAATCTCATTTTGCAACTTAGTTATTTCTTCATTTAATTTATCAGACTCTCTTCTTGTCTTTTTATGGAAGCTAGAATTAAGTCATTGGAAGCTTTATTAAAATTGACTCTCAATCTTTCATAAAAATATCATCGTCTGTTCTAAATGAAGGTGGCTTTTGAAGTTTAAGGTCTCTCGGAATCTGCTTCTCTCTCCATGTGCACCTGTTTCTTTTAGTGTTTCTAAATTGTTTGCATTCATATTAAAGCTACCAGTTTGTGTAATCAAATCTTAGTAGTCAGAAGCTGCAATGCTCTCTGTGAAAGTTACAAAATCAGTGTTCACTGCTGTTGCCATTATTATGGTATTAAACTCTGTACCAAGGAGCTGGACTAGTGTCTGTCATGAACGGAAACTTCAAAGATTTATCCATTGGCAGTTAACAAAGTGTTGTTCCACTCATCCAGACTCCTACAGTGTCCCTTAGGTACCTAACTCTAGTGCTTAATAGCAGGGAGCATTTAAATTGTGGGGGTAGTGTCAGAAAGCTGTGAACAAAGTCTATTAGCACTTACCAGAGGAAACACAGAGAGACCTAGATAAGCTTACCCGTGTGTCTCTTTATCTATACATTTCTATGCATGAAAGTGTGGATTGCCTACCCACCACATATCTGAGGCATGTAGGCAACCTACATGTGAATGCTGCACAGCGGTGGTCCAGCGGCATTCACTATCAGTGTACCAGCTAGTTGCATACCACAACCCCTGACCGATCGTGTCGCTCCACAGCAGGGGTGGGCAGGGGTGTGTCTGGTGCTTGCCCACATGCCACACCACAAAGGTGCAGAGTGCCATGCACTGGGGTGTAGGAGTTATGGTGGGGACCCTGCAGTAAGTGCTATACTATACCTCTCAAGTACTATGACTGTAGCATAGCACTTTGATTATCACACTCACATGTACCCTTGCTCGCAACTGTCTCCACTGTTAGAGCTGTGTCTGGGCACACAAACTACTACAGCATTGAATAACATGCTAGAAACATTCCTTGACACTATATATACATATAATATATATATATATATATATATATATATCCCCACTATTTAAAGATCTATTATTCATGACAATATGAAAGTGCTACACATTCTGGCCATTTGCTGATTTCGAAGACCAGTGTTATGACTGTTGCTGTTGAGAGGTTGAGAGGTATGGCATGTGGCCATCACATGCGTCACATATGATCGCAAATAGCATGGCTGACAGGTAACCTCCCATACCAATGTATGCCCACAAGCACCTCAGAAACATGGGTCCCTAGCAGGGCAGGTGACTGACCGCCCAGGTCTGACAGTATAAGGCAGTGTGTGGTGATGTGGGCAGGCACACATCCCTATTGAGCAGGTGGTCTCTGTATGCCATGCAGCCACTCCAGTGCATATCTTCGGTCAGTGTGGTACCACCTGTATTGTGTGACATGTGTTGTCCCCTTACAAAGTGTACCAGTGCCATGGGTTGGCTCTGTACACTCATGCAATTTAGTACTGCTGTATTCAGCACTACTGGTTGCAATGGACATCTACTGTATATGCGGATACTACTCCTGGGAGCCAATGATGTTCCTTTACAGCCAAGGGGTTGCACACCTTCCCAGGAGACCCTGTATGAGTGTGAAAGGGATACACTCTGGTACTCAGGCCAGGCATCTGATTGGATGCCTGCCTGCATACTGCACTCTGCCCCTGCACAGCCCCAATCCAACAACATGCAGCTGCACCACAGGGGTGGGGCCATGGACAGGTGGCTGGTGATAGTGAACACCAGTCAGTGCGCACCTGTCCATGCATGCAGAGCTGTGCGGGTAAGGTACATGCCTATTGTGCGTACTTTGTGCCCATTCATGCATAGGGCTCAATAAGCATAACTTTCTCAATTGCTGGCAAGGCTTAATATAGAAAAGGTCATGGGTCTTTAGCCACCCTCAGACATGTAGGCATTAAACAAGTAATGGTTTCAAAAGGAAGGGGTGACTTACAAAAGAAATTGTTGCAAAGAGAAGCTTACTGGAGCATGAGCTGGATACATTGTATCCATGTGGGCTAAATGACGAAAGTAGTCTGAACAGATTTCTATGAGCTGTCATGATTGGACTGTTGCATTTCATGATTCAGTGTTAACTTATATTTTAAACCATGACTCAGTAACTTTTTATACTGCACCTCTCTGACCTGGCCATTACCTCTCCTTTCGCCTCCTTACTAAACCTTTCCTTTCTCTTGCCTCCATCCCTGTTTCTTGAAGCACGCACTATCATTCACACTGCAACAGACCAGGGTCTTCTTACTGCCACCATCTTCATTGATTTAGTGCAAGCTTTCGACACTGCCTCCCATCCCCTCCTACTGGATAAACTGAGATCAGCAGGCCTCTCAGTCCCTGCTATTAAATGCTTCAGCTCCTACCTCACAGGTAGATCACAGCCTATGAAACTTGGTGACACCATATTCCCTTCCCTCCCCATAAAAACTGACATCCCCCAAGGCTCCTTACTGGGCCACTCCTGTTCTCCATCTTTAGATGACCTTCCATCTGCCTGCTCAACTGTGTTTATCCACATGTACACAGATGACGTGGCCCTGTTTGTCTCTGGGTTCTCTCCAGCTGAGTTAAGATCCAAGCTTCAACCTGATTTCGACTCAATCCAGAAATGGTTTGGGTCCAATCAGTTATCACTAAATGCCAAAAAGATGGTTTCTATGTGTTTTGGCACTAGACTGAGGCTTTCTAAATTCCTGTCACTCCTTCCTTCCTTCCACACCCTAGATGGAGTCCCAATTGACAATGTGTCTTCATTCAAGTACCTCAGTATCTGGCTTGATCATCACCTCCACTTCTCCCAACACATAACTGCCATATACAAAAAGCTCCACCCTAAACTTGGTGCCCTCTATAGGCACAAAAGTTGCATCCCCATCTGCCCTCTGAGACATCCTAACCAAGATGATTCTCCCCATTTTTGATTATGGTGACATAGTCTATGGAGCTTCCCCTAGATCCACCCTGGCCCGAATGGATCCCGTCTTCCACTCCTTCTGTTGCTTTGCTCTGAATTGCCCTCCCCACACCCACCACTGTGCTTTTTACTCTGCTGCCTCCCTCCCTTACCTGGAGGATCACCATCTAATCTACTATGCCTCCTTCACTTCCAAATTCTGGTTATCTTCCCTAACCCCTTATCCTGACACCCTCCTCTCATCCTCCACCCCTTCCCCCTACTCCCTCCGAAACTCTGGCTGTCGCTCCCTCCAGATCCCATCTCATAAATCTCTTGCTAGTCAAGCTGCCTTCTCTTTTTGCTTTCCTAAACTTTGGAATTCTCTCCCCCTACCCATTCACTCTGCAACCTCCAAACCCTCTCTAATCTCTCTACTCCACTCCCATACCTCTTCCTCCTGTCACTGCCTTAATGAGCCTGTCCTGTTCTCTACTCTTCCCATCCCTCCTCCCATACTTCTGTCCTGTCCTTTCTTCTCCTCTCTCTCCCCCCTCCTCCCCTTTGATTTCCCTCCCTCCTGCTCTCCCTTTCCCTCATTGATTCCTCTCTCTCCCCCTCTCTATACATGCTCTGTCCTGAGCCTTATCCTCCTTCTAGCATCCTGCTTTTTAACAACTTCAAGTCCCATGCATAATTCCGCACTCCTTCCTCCTCCTACTACCCATATGGATTCACAAGATATGTATATGATTGTACTTCTGTTCCTAAACCCTAAGCATTATATTCAGGTATATCTACCTCATCTACTATTAGCGCACTGTTACCTGAACTACTACTACAGTTATTTGTAAATATTGTATATACCAACACTACTAACCTGTTTTACTCTTTCTCATTATGTTGTACATACATATTTTGTATCTACCTCATTATTCATTGTTACTCTGTATCTCTACTGTTCTGTGAATGTATCAATATATATTATGTTTCTTATCAAATCCCTCTCCTTCCACCCAGGACACATCTGAAATGAACTGTTTGATCTCAGTATGTCTTTCCTGGTGAATTGTTTAATAAATAAAATTAATAAATAAATAAAGTATAAAATATGCTGCTATATTTAAAACGAGTGCACATATCATTTATGATTATTGCACCTAGAACAGACTGAATAAAGTTTTTCATACCCCACATATTGAAATTCTGTACTATTTATAGTATTTATTTTGATGTTTTCTATCAAAAGATAGTGGAAGCATGATATATCATCTTTTTATAACTTGGGTCATGCACTAAAATGTTTCTAAATCTTTGGTGGTTTGGATTTTCATTGTATTTATTAGTAACTGGTCTAAATTTCATAGCACCTACATAGCAAAACTGTCATTTGAACCGAGGAGGAGTACCCTAACAAATGGTCAGGTTGCTAAAGTTGATCTAGTTATGCCTGTCTTCAAGGAGATGAGAACAGGTTAAAATACTTGTCAGTAGCCACAGCAAGCTAGCTCTGAAGAAGGAGTGACCTTTCACTCCTAAATGTCTGCAAATGTGACACTGGAGGCATGGATCCTGCTCCCCAGAAGCTGCCCTAGCTTAGGGAACCTGTGGAAGCTGACCAAGCTTTGCTGTTTTAATATATTATTATGATGCAACGGCAAGTAGTGAAAATAAAAAGCGCGGCCTGTCAGATGGGTTATGGATTAGGCAATTGAGCCATGAAGAATGCTTGTATACAGACTGCCTGTGGTTTGTTGTTGTAAGAGGATTATGTGACACTTGGTGATTTATGAATAAAAAGATGCACTGGATAAGCTTATTCTCGTTCCTGCTGTGTTTTTTTCCACTAAGTGCTGATAGACTCAATTTCCAGCTTTGTGACCCTACCCCCACTGTTATTATTTTTATTTTATTTTGTATTAGTTGTACAGCTTCCTGAGCCTCGTGGATAGAGTACTTTAGAAATAAACGTTGTCTTGCCTTGCCTTGTCTAAAAGGGATCCTAGTAATTTCCTGTCTAGGATACATCAACTTTGCAACTGAGTGTGTAAACTGTATATTAGTGGAATTATAAGAACTAGTAGCCATAGCTAACTGCCCATCTACGGTGGGGATAAAATTAGGCATTCAAAGGTGTGTCAGGCAGGTAACTATGTAGATCAATATCTTGGTAAAAACTTCCTATATAGGGTCTGCTGGTTGGGGTCTAAGTAAAAGAGTAATAGGCTTGTTGAATGAAGAAGGTTAATACTGGTAGTCCAGCAGTTATTGTGTATAGGGAGACAACTGATGGTATGGAGTATAGGTACAGTGGGGAGGTAGCTACTTGCAGGAACTGTGGGAGTTTCATCTCCATGGTTATGCTCTGTGGAGAGAGGGAGAGGACTGCCCCATATATAGGACCTTTGGGGAGCTCCAAGTTCAACTGGTAGCAGCAAGTGAGGAGATATCTTTTTTTATTCAGTGTTTTATTTAAAGAA
The DNA here is from genome assembly GCA_016271365.2 of Neoceratodus forsteri. NCBI lineage: Eukaryota > Metazoa > Chordata > Ceratodontiformes > Ceratodontidae > Neoceratodus > Neoceratodus forsteri. The sequence continues at coordinate 337,502,275 of CM057451.1, read as the reverse complement.
GAAAAAGAGTGTACAGAGTATACAGTAGCAGGTAAAAAAAAAAGGTACAGAGTGTAATTTATACAGTCATTATATTACCCCTATTCAGGTCAAAGTTAAGCTACATATTTATTTCTATAGTTATTCTAAGTTCTTTTGCAGGGAAAAGTTGTACCCCTTTCATTCAATATACACCAATTTCCTTAGGTATTACAGGATTAATCTGACATTGTCCTGTTTCCCACTAGTGGCTTCATGGAACAAGTTCTCAGTCTTCTGCTAGTTGGAACATCACCCACCTTCTCCAGAACTCCTCATTCTTTTCCTTTTTGCCCCATATAGAGGCTGCCAGAGTCTCTATTCTGTAAATATTGTTTACCATTGCTACCCATTTTATTTCATTGAGGGTATTTGTTAGCCAAAGTTTGGTTATCACCTTCTCAACTGCTAGCATTAATATTAGTAACAGCCTCAAGGTTGACACCCTTATGTCATCTGCCAGAATGGATATCAAAACCAAAGAAGGGGTGAGCAATTCCTGGCTTATAAAAATGCTATTGAGGGTGTCCTGGATTTTTTGCCAGAACTTATGAAGTACTGGTCAAGCCCCCAAAATATGTGTGTGGTTAGCTTTGCCCTCTGCACACCATCTTCAGCAAATTCCCATATGGGGTCCCATATAGCTAGCCTGAATCTCTGGTGACCTAAAATACCTCACATGACATTTCCAGGAAACAAAATCCTTCCATTGTATGGATGATGTATGTCTATAGTTGGCTGATTCAAATTTGTTCCATATCTCTATGGAATGTCCCAGTTGATGCTCCAAGTTCCACCAACTCTGCACTGTTACCATAGAATTAGGGTTATTGCCATATGGCCCCATATAAATTACTAGTTAGATGTGGCTAGGGTATAGCTTGTTGGTAGTCTTTCAAGATACCATATGTAAGTGTTTTTATCTGGTTGTTGCTTATATGTAGGGCCCATTCCCACAAGATAGGATCTAACTTGCAAATACCTAAAACGGGCTGTCCTGGGGAGACCATACTCCTTTTGCAGATCTTGAAAGGAATGAAAATCTTGCTCCATATAGAACTGGTAAGAATATTTCAAACTTCTGGTCCCCCAACTATACAGAGCAGTGTCAATAGAGTTAGATGGGAAAGCTCTGTCACATTGTGAAGCTCTCAGTCATATCACTATTAGAAGTGAATATTTTTGCAGCAATGTTCCAGGTTTTCAAAGGAATTGCTGTATATCACATAAACTGGGATAAAGGGACCATTTCTATCAGATTTGCAAACAGATATTGATCAATATCAAAAAGGTCAATCATATGAAACTGTCATTTTCCAGTACACCTCATAAGTCAAGATTAACCAGAAGCATATGATGAGCAATTGAGTTGCCATGGAATATAAATATAGATTAGATAGACTGATGCCTACCTTGTCTTTTGGTAATTGCAGAATACTATATTTAATATGGGGTGGCTGCCTCCCCACAAGAACCTGGAAATTATAGTATTCCAGTATTGAAGTAGGACTTATCAGGGACCAGTGGAAGAGTCTGGAAATAATACAGATGGACTGCTTCAATTTTTGCTAGGAAGGGGTGAGAGAGGGTCTGCCAATTCTGCAAGTCCTTAGTTACAGGATTTGTTGTGTCACAGGTTCATAATTCAGTATTTCTAGGAGCAATACATCTTTTACCAATTGCATCCCAAAATATTTAATTGCAGTTCTGTTCCTCCTTATAGGGAACCTACTTTCCAGCTCCATTGAGGGAACAAAGATAAGATGTAATATCTTAGTTTTTAAAGTGTTCTATTTAAAGCCTGATAGTCTCCCATGTGCTTCCATTATATCCCATACTTGGGGAAGCAATGTTTCTGCATGTTAAAGCTAAGACGAGATCATCTGCAAAAACACTATTTTATAATTTCAGCCTCCCACAGGTACTCCTTCCAACCCTCTGCCTGCTGTGTTGCTGCTGCCAGGGTTCTATATAAAGTGCAAACAGCAATGGGGAGAGAAGGCACCTCTGTTGTGTTCCTCTGGTCAGGGAATGTGAGCCAAGTGAGCCCCATTGGCCCTGACATAAGCCCTTTGAGATTTATACATTGCTCTAAAAATCATTAGACTTTCCTGTGGAAGGCCATATGATCCATAGAAAGTCCCAGGACACCCTGTCAAATGCCTATTTCGCATCAAGACTGATCACCACCAATGGGATGGAACGTTGCATGGCATAGTCCATTAAATGAAAACCAAGGTGTACATTGTCATGGGTCTCAGACAAATCCTGATTGGTCACCTTCTAGTAACTGTGGTAACAACATGTCCAATTTATGTGCCCATACACAGGTGAGCAATTTATAGTCTGTACTGAGGACTTGAAATGGGGCGGTACAAGGAAGGGTCTTCAGCTGTCTTCCCTAGTTTTAATATTGCTGTGATAATGACGTAATGCCATGAGGATGGGGGTGTTTCTTCCTCCTGAATATAGTGACATTCTCTAGTTATAAGTAGAAGTAAAGTTTCAATGTACTTTTCAAAAAATTCTGCTGGGTACCCATCAGGATCTTGCCATTAACCTGACTTGGTTTTCTTAAGGTCATTCATAAATTCCTTCTGTGTTATTGGGACATTCAATCCAGCCTGCTGCTCCAGAGTGAGCTATGGAAGCCCCAGGCCATCCAGACATCCCCTATTTTCCTCATGAGTAACCATAAAGAGTGGAGATGTCTTGGCTCTGACAGCACACACCCCACACCCCCTCTCCCACAGAGACCCACTGGCTCAGGAGGCTGGCAGATGGTGGTGTGAGGGATGAAGAAGTGAGGCAGGGCAGTTGCAAGGTGTGGTGCTTACCAACTCAGAGGTGGTAGGAGCTATGTGAGTAGAGGATCCACTAGGGAACATCGAGAACAACCCATTTGGTTTGTGCTGGCCCTTGAGACAGGGAAACTGAGAGCTGAGGTCCCTGATTTCAGAAGGGTGGACTTCAACAGGCTGAGGTAGTTAGTCAGGGACAAGTTAGTTGGGATAGGTAGCATAGTAGGTGTGGAAGAGAGATGGGGGCAATAAAGGGGGCCATTCTTGAGGCATCTAAGTTGTGTGTGAGAACGGTAACCAACAGGAATAAGCTGAAGACACCATTATGGTTCTCAGCAAGAGTCAGGGAAGTGGCAAGGGTCAAGAAAAAGGCCTTCTCAAAGTACGAAGAAAAGCAGGGGGAGCAAGAATTGGGAGATACTTACTGAGAAACAAGATGGCAAAGAGGGCAGTTAGAGGTGAAAATAGACACAGAGCTGCATATTGCAGAGGGATCAAGGGTGAAGAAAAAGATTACTCAGGTATATCAGAGAAAAAGAAAGAAAAGAGGGGCAATGATTAGTTTTTTTTTGGTGGATAGGTGATAGAGAGGATGATGCAAAGGCTGCCATCCTTAATGATTACTTTTGCTCTGCCTTCACTTGTGACGATGTTGGGCCCTTGCCAGAAAGTGGCATCAAAGTGGCCACAATGGGAGTCCCGGAGATGAGGCAGCCAGTATTCACAAGTGAAAGGGTCTGGAAAGGACTAGCAGCCCTAAAGATAGATAAAGCCCCAGGACCATATGGGATACATCTGAGGGTGCTCAGGGAACTGGCAGCAGAATTGGCTGAACCCCTAGTAAAACTATTTAATAGCTCATTACAGATGGAGGTAGTTCTGAAGGATTGGAGGGTGGTGGATGTACTGTAGTTCTGCTATGTAAGTGGGGGACAAGGAACAAGCAGGGGACTACAGACTTGTCCGTCTTAACTCTGTTGTATGGAAGCTGATGGAGTCACTTGTCAAAGAGGACTTCGTGGACTAGCTGGAGAGCAATGGTCTCTAGGATAGTAAACAGTACAGGTTCATGGCAGGGAGGTCTTGTCAGATTAACCTGATTGTTTGCCTTGACTGGGTGTTGAGGACATCAGATAGAGGCTACAGTGTGGATTTGCTATACTTAGACTTCAGCAAGGCTTTCAACTTGGTGCATCACAGATGCTTGCTGAAAAAGTTGGAAGATCTGGGAGTGGTTCAGGACACAATAATATGGGTAGGTAACTGGCTAAAGGGAGGCAGCAGAGGGCTGAGGCTTGCGGGGTCAAATCTGAAGAGGGAGAGGTCACGGGCATGGTACCACAGGGATCCACCCTGGGCCAGATCCTCTTCAATATGTTCATCAGCAACACTGGAGAAGGAATCTGGGACAGGTTGCATCTCTTCACAGATTGGGAGGGTGGATAGTAAAGAGGAATCAGGGAAATGCAGAGTGATTTGCAAAAGCTGGAGAGGTGGTCAGAGGTTTAATTGAAATTCAACACCAAAAAGTGCAAGGTAATGCACCTAGAGAACAAAAAACCCACGACAGAGTACTAGATTTGTGGGGTAAGAGCTAGCACTATGGTTGAAGAACAGGACCTTGATGATGTCATCAGTGACACCCTCAAACAATCAAGCCAGTGCAACAAGGCCTATGGTAAGGCAACTAGGATGCTGGGGTGTACCAGGAGTGGTATTGACAGCAGAAGCAAAGAAGTAATACTACCCCTTTATAGATCTTTGGTAAGGCCACAACTGGAGTATTGTGCCCAGTTCTGGAGTCCTCACCTCAGGAAAGGTAATGATAAGCTGGTGACGGTGCAGCAAAGGGTGACACCGATGATTCAGGGCCAACAGGGCAGGTCTTACAAGCAGCACCTCAAGGTGCTGAACATGTACTCACTGCAGACTTGAAGGGAGAGGGGAGATATGATTGAGACCTTGAAGTTCCTGAAAGGAATAAATAAGGTGAACTGAGGGGAATTAGCATGAGCATTAGTTCAAGATCATGAGGGCACAAGTGGAAACTGATATGAAGGAGGTCAAGAGGGACATGAGGAAATATTATTTTACAGAAAGGGTGGTGGAACCATGGAACAGTCTACCAGCTGAGGTGGTGGGCACTAAACCATTAATAGTTTCAAGCACATTTGGGACAGAGTGAAGGCAACAGAAACTGGGAGGTGAATATGGGTGCTGATAGGAAGAACTAGGACCCTGGATGGACAATAGGTCCTGGGGTTAGATAGGGTACCATGGGCATACTGGATGGACCATGTCTTTTCTGCCTTCATTTTCTATGTTTCTATGTTTTAAGGTGGTTGACCAAACCCAAAAATCCCAGCATGTTATCACTTTGCAACCTTGATGGAAGTATGCTGTAGGTACCCGACTCTTTAGGGGAACCCAGATCCAGTCGGGAAGAGAGGGCTAGATGAGTTAGTGGCACCTGGAGTTAAAAGCAGGAGGAAGTTAGCAAGGAGTATCTTGGTCATAGGGGACTCAAACATTTGAGAGATGGAGCTGGTGGAGGGAAGAGGGGGAAGGGAAGGGAAGGGGGTGGACAGATGCCTTACTGGTGCATCTGTGATATGAATAGGATAAAGAGGCTATAGAGGTGGAGTGGGGGAGCCTGGGGTGCTGGTACATTTGGATACCAATGATCTGGCAAACCAGCCTATATGAAGACAGTAGATAATAATTTTTGAGGGCTGGGGATAGGTTGAAGGTGCACTCAGCTTTCCTGGCCTTTACTGAGGTTCTCCATATGTGAGATAGGGAGACTGGGAAGGAGGAGACAGAGGAGTTTAATGGATGGTTGAAGGGATAATGACAGGAGAAGGAGTGCTGCTTTGGGGGGAAGGGGGGGGGCTAATGGGGCAGGATGCTCTTCAAGGGTGACAGGCTTCGCCTAATAAGAAAAGGGGACCAGTGTGCCAGGGCAGAAGCTTGATGTCTATATTGGTGGATAGTTAAACTGACTGTGGGGAGGCTGACGCTAGGGAAACTACTGAGAAGAAAGAGAAAATGGGGAAGCTGGTTAGAGCTCTCCCTGAACTGGGAGCTGGAACCAATGGGGAGATAGGCAGCAAGACAGGAGTTCACAAAGAGATATGGGAAGATGCCAGGGAGGGAGGGCTGACTAAATCTGCAAAAAAATGGGAACAACAAGAAATTAAGGAGGCTGGAGAAAAATGAAGGGAGAGGATCTGTAAAAAAAACAAGAGGGTTTTGGGTGCAAGATAGACAGGGGGTCTGCCTTAATGCCAGAGACCTGGAAAACAAAATTAGTGAGCTTCAGGCAATGTTGGCAGATGCAGGGTTGGACCTGTAGCCATTACAGAAACTTGGGTCACAGGGACTGTACCTGATAATCCCAGAGGCGACACCATGTACTGTATACTGTACATGTATAGGCAAGATAGGGGAACGATAAAGATGGGGCAACCCTCTATGTCAGAGAAGGCTTTGAGGCAGTAGAGCATGGGTTCATCAAGGAGGGAATGAGAAATATAATTATTGTGGGTTCAGCTCGCAGTGGCACCAGGTAAAATCTGTATGGGGCAGTCTATAGACCACCAGGACAGAGGACAAGAGTGACGAGGAACTAGGTGCACAAGTACAGAGGGGGTTGCAAAGGGTGAAGTGGTAGCAGCAGGGATCTCAGCCTGCCAGACATTGACTGAGACATAGCACCAGAAGTCAGGCATTCTAGATACAGTACATTGTAGGACTGCCTGCAAATGCAGCTGGTCAAGGACCCTACAAGGCAGGCTGTCTCTCTCTCTCTCTCTCTCTCTCTCTCACTCTTTTTTCCCTGAAAATATTTTTTTGGGGGAGTAATGCATACATAAATATCTAATTCTCATACATAAATACACAATGTTGGGAAGAGTTCATAGATCCTAACGTGTCAGTATTATTTATAAAGTACATATATACATTATGTTGGCATAATCTAAACATTTGGCATAAATCAAGATTATGTAGGAGTTTACAGATCCTCAGACATTTCTTTTGCCCAATCTTTAATATTTGTATTGCAAACTTTCCAGATAGCAGCTGAAAACAACTCTCATAAAGGGAGGTAGTGGGTCTAAAACTGTGGGAGAATCTAAGAATGCATGGGACAGACATAAGGGCAATTCTGTTGGGGGGGGTAAGAAGAAATAGGCTGTTGGTTAACTAGATCTGCAGCTTATCCTGTGGTAGGAAATAGGCAGACTAGGTGGGCCAAGTGGTCCTTATCTGCCGCAAAGTCTATGTATCTACGCTTTCTAAGGAAATGTTGTAAATGCTGTAACTCTCCTTGATGTTTTAAATGTGCTTATGTACAGTATGTAATGACTTTGTAAGCTGCACTAATAAACAATCTTGAACTTGACTTAGAGGAGTCATACAAAGCTTTGATCCACCTTATATATTCCTGAGATAAACCCAATTTGCTTGAGACAAAGAGAAGATATCTCCATTCTACCAAATCAAAGGTTTCACACGTGTCTAATGATATAAATACTGCTTCTATTTTTGTTTATTTATTTTTTTAAGAATCGGGTTTACAACCTTTGAGTCATGGACTCATTTACAACGGCAGTGGTTTAAGGCTCTGAGCTGCAAATCTGGTGACATCCAGCAGACCAGACCTGGGTTTGAATCCCACAGCTTCCACTTACATGCTGTGTGACCCTGAGCAAGCCACTTAACTTCCCTGTGCTCCCAGGTCGCACATGTAAAAAAGCTTTCAGCTTAGTGTGCTACTCCTGGTTAAACACCTAAATAAAAAACAAACAAACAAAAAAAAAGGCACCTTGTCACAGGGAGGGCAGACAAGAAAACAGCGCGAGATACAACAGAGATAACATACAGGTGCAGATATATAAAACAAAAAAGAAACAACATTGCTGTAATGATTCATAAACAATATTGCATGCAGTGGTTACAAATGCAAGAAATAGTGGTCCAGAGGATATTGTCAGGCAAATTATGTAGAGTAGCTGTTATAAATACTTATATATACTATGGGTGGGATATTCAAAAGGGTTGCGCCATGCGCAATAGGGTTGCGTCAGCGCAAGTCTGAAATTGCGCCATAGTGCGATATTCAGCAGGAGGCAGTTGCACCACAGAAAACATGCTGAGCAACAGCGCAATGCTAATGAAGGTATGCGCAACCGAAGGGGGTGGAACCATGCATAAAGTGCGCAATGCGATATTCAAAGGCTTGCGCAATGCGCAACAGTGGATCAGGCGGAAGTTGCGCCACGGCGGAAATGAGCCAAAATAAAAAGGCTCAAGGAAGAGGCGCAAGAACGTGACAGGGAAGTCACATGAGGCAGGGAGACAGAGCAGGAAACAGTGCAGGCCAGGGAGTGCACAGGACAGAAGAGGGGCAAGGGAAGGTGTGTGGGGCCACAGAGTGCAGAGGCCAGTAGGTGTACCCGGTGCAGTGGAGGTAGCAGTCAGGACAGCGGGGGTAACAGATCAACAACAGGCGGGGGGGGACACAAGCCAGGGAGATGGACAGTGCCAGCTTCCACATGGAAGCTGTAATGAGGGGTGAGAGGCATGCTGCAGGAGGGCGTGGCGTGGAAGGGCCCATTGGCGTACGCCTCAACAGGCAGTACCGCGCCCGCATCAGCTTTGAGCTGTATTCAGATGTAGAGATCAGGGCCGCACCGCCTGAACAGGGCAATACTGAGGCAGCTCTGTGAGCTGTGCAGTGATGTGATGCAGGCACCCTCACGACGGAGTCACGCTCTGTCAGTGGAGACAAAGGTACCAGCCTGCATGTGCTTGCTCACCACGGGTACCTTCCAGAGGCCAACAGGGAACACCACAGACATAACACAGTCGGCCATGTCACGCATCCTCACCCAATTCCTCAGCGCACTGCTGCCACATACTGCGGAGTACATCCATTTCCCCAGCACCGCGGCAGAGCGTGCAGCAAACATACAGGAGTTCCACAGGGTAGCACGTATGCCTGGCATGCTAGGGGTGATAGACTGCACCCATGTGGCCATTCACACACCACCTGGCCCCGATGGGGCTGCCTATCGTAATCGGAAGGGTTTTCCAGTGTCAACTGCCAGGTGTGTGATGCCAGTGGGCTATCATTCAATCTTCTGCGCCAGCCACCCTGGCGGAGCACACGATTCATTCATATGGTACCAATCAGCACTGTGCCATCGATTTGAGAGTGGGGACATCCCCACAGGACATCTAGTGGGTGAGTATGCATGTAGGATTGGCAAAGCGGGGCAAGGGTGGTAGCCACAGGTGCCATGGGAGTGGCACACAGGGTTGGGGCAATATGAGCCTGAACATGACACTAACCTCCACTATCTCCACACAGGTGACAGTGGATACCCACTCCATCCCTGACTGCTCACACCCTACCGCGCCCACGACCCATCGCACCAACGCTTCAATGAGGCACACGCCGCCATACGCAACATCATCGAGCGGGTGTTTGGGATGCTGAAGGCACACTTCCGATGCCTAGACACCTCCGGCGGTGCCCTACAGTACAGCCCCTCAGAGGCCTGTGGGATATTCCTGGCCTGTTGTATCCTGCACAACATGGCCAAAGACTGTGGATAGCCATACAGGTCGAGGAGGGGGACAGCGATGGGGACGCTTGTGACGCCAGTGGTGATGGGGATGAGCAGCCCCCCCTTGGACGGCGTGACCCCTGAGTGATCCAGCTGGCCCAGCTGCACCGGGACATCATCACAGAGGTGCATTTCGCCCAACACAGGTAAGTCATAGGGCCATGTGCAACCAACAGTGGCTAGGGCACAACCCACATACACACAGGGAAACACACCAGGGGTGCATAACGGCGAGGGAAGTGGCAGGGTACAGAAACACAAACACACAACCAGGGAGGGGTGAACAGTAACACGCCACATGGACAGACACACACACACACACACACACACCAGGCACAAAGTGCACAGGGTCAGGTGCACAACAGAGCAGGAACAGACATAAGATACACATGTCCACAGGCCACCACCACTACCTGTACTGTCCAAGTACGTGTGTCAGATGCTGGGCACCCTTGCACTTTGGTGTACAGTGCAATGCAGGCATCATCATGCACACGCACCTGTGGACAGCAGTCGGAGGTGTGCAGGGTCCGTGTGTGCAGCAGGGCAGGGCACCCACTGGTGCACTGCCCACCAAAACACACATTGCACACAGGGCAGCACCAGACAGGGCCCACACTGGGAGACAGCTCAGTCATGTGGCACAGTGCCACGGCCACCTCGGATGCATGGGTGGCCCCGCCGAGACCCAGCAGCACTGGCAGGCTGAGCATGGGCCACATGGGGTGGCACAGATGGACCACCAGGAGTCCCACTGTGCAAACGTGACCTTGTCCGCACAGGGGTCTGCAGCATACCGAACATACCTGCACCAGGGGTGCTCGGGATGCCCACAGCTGAACCCGCATCGACAGGGTGGGTGCTCATGACATCGGAATGGGAGTGGATAGCATACTGCACGGTGTGAACAGCACAGGGCACCTGACTGTGTGCCCAATGTGGCTATGACACCACCACCGCCTGTGTCGGCCTGTCGATGGCAGCGGTCACATCCACCTGCATATGGTCAATCTGGGACAGGATCCTCTCAGTGTCCCTGCTTGTCGCTCCTCAACCCGCCTCCAGTGCCACACACAGTGCCTCCACGGATGTTGCAACCCACATCTGCTGCTGTACTGATGCCTGCAGCAGGCAGGTGTGCTCATCAAAGAGGTCATCTGCCACATCGGCAACCTGTCCCTCAGGGTCTGGAAGGGCCTGATGTACAGCACTTTGAGGGTGGGCGCTGCTCACCAGGACCAGATATGGGCATGTCCACAGGTGGTGCACCTACATCACCGCTGAGCCCTGTACCCCCAGTCCCGGTGGGTGACTGCTGCTGCTGCCCCTCCACCTGCTGTGCCCATGGGATCAGTGGTTCCACTGCTGTGGCCACAACAGTGCCAGTGACCTGCACAGCCACCGGTGCTGCCCCACCGGTGCTGACAGGCACAGCCTGGGACTGTGCTGACATGCTGGCACACAGCCGGAACCAGCTAGATCCATGGGCGTGAGCTGGCCTGCTGTGTGTCCATTCTGTGACACACACATTTCAATGCCCATAGTGGTCGGTGCATCATCGATGGTGCAGGTCTGTGCCACAGCCACAGCACAGCTGCAAGCGTGCTGGCATGCTTGCATGCCAGACCGCTGGGACACAGGAAGGCACTCCCACACCTGTCTCAACACCAGTGAAGGTAGCTGGGCATGCACACTGCCGCAGTGCACGCCGGCAATCTGCGGAGGTGGATGGTCCCTCCTCCAACTCTGGGAGGCTGTCTGCAGTGGACAGGTGCTCTACTGCTGACCCCTGCAGACGCACAGGATCTGTAACAGAAAGGAAGGACACGTTAGTGCATGTGAACTACCTTCCCCTCCCACCATGACATACCATGCAGTGATGGGCTACCACCTGTCTGGAAGTCACCTCCAGGAACACCCTCAATGGCACTGCGCTGCATGCTTGCAGCGAGCATGTCCTCCACCGGGGTCAGCTGCACCACCTCCGGCTGTCCACTGCCTGTAGCAGCACGTGCCGCCCTGATGGCTGCAACCTTCTCCTTCACCCTCCTCCTGTCGGTCCCCATCTTCTTTTACACTCCTGCACAGGCGCTGGTGGCTGCATGCAGGTTGATCTGCACGCGTGCCACCCCTCCCATGCAGCAGCATGGGACTGAGGGGTGCCCCACCGCTTACTGAGAGGCGGTCCTCAGCCAGGTAGGCTTCAAACAGTGCCTCTGTCTCCGCCTTCGTAAAGTTGGGCCTCCTCTTCCACCCACCATCATCCTCCTCACCCAGTCCTTGCTCAGTCATTTCACAGCCTGTATGGGTGAGAGTGGTCACCTGTGACTGTGCAGTACACAGCAATTCTCTGGGGCCATGGTCCAGAACAGCACAATGCATGCAACTCACCTATCAACTACAGTAACCGAATATGGCCACTGCAGAACAGTGTTGCACATTTATAGCGCAATGCATGCAAATTAGGACCGGAGCAACTTTAATGAGATGCAAATCGAGCCGCTGCACCATTGAATGGCTGATCGGATGATTTACATATGACGGCTGAATATCGCGCTGTTGCGCTTTGTGCAATACGGTTGAGCTGGCTGAGCCAATGGCGTAGTTCTGTGACTGCGTAGTACACCGCACTGCACATGCCCACGTAGCTTACACAGGCGTCTGCCACACTGAGGACGTGCTGTGCGTGATTGGCAATTCAGGACACGGCCACCATTGTGCCAGTGGCGCTACAGCGACGGTCACCACATGGAGCTGTGGCACAACTGTGCAATAGTCCACTGTGGCAATGGCATGCAGGCGACCAATCGCGCTGGACGTGTAGACGTCCGATGGCGCTGTGCGTGGCCTTGTGCCAGAGACCCATGACCCTGTGCCTGACCTTTTCCCTGGTGCTGTGGTGTATGGCATGTTCGTAGCCCATCGCCTGTTCGAACAGCGTGATAGGGACTGGCGGCGCATACCGAACAGTGCGATAAGGGACTAATGGTGTGTATTGCGCAACATTTCCACGTGGGGTTGCGCGCTGTGGAGCGCCATATTGCCTACTATATACATGCAGGGGTGGCACGCAAGAGAGCCCCACAATGGAGTGTGCTGGAACCAGCCAACCTAGTGGCCGTAGTGGAGCCTCACCATGGCCCACTGTTTGGGGATGAACCCCTGAACATGGCGCGGACACATGTGTGACAGCAGGTGGCCACTGCCCTGGAGGAGGCCACTGGCTGGTGGCACTCGGCAGAACAGTGCAGGCACCAGTATGGTGACCTGCGGAGGAGGGAGCGGGCACTACTGGCACGACTTCGTTCACGTGCCAGGAGGGGCGTGGTGCCTCGGCCAGGTGGGTGAGCCGTCTATGCACCTGTATTGTCTGTATGGGTAACACTGTGTATTGTGACCTGCACATGGGGGAAGGTTGGTCTATGGCTGGCTGTGGCGGTGTTTACAGGATATGTGATGTATGGGTCTGGCTGGGTGGGCAGGCACACTCATTGGGGCAGGGGAATGTCTGCTTTGGGATTTCACTGATGTGTTTCTCACCTTTTGTTTCCCACAGGCATGGTGGAGTGGAGGAGGACCCAGGCTGAGGCACAGCGAGGGATGGCAGCGGTGGCTGTACGTGGAGTTGGTGGTGGTGGTGACGAGCCACGGCAGCAGCAGCAGCAGCCACAGTATGATGAGGATGAATGTCATGACATCATGAATGCTATTGCATGCTGTGGGGGGGGGCAGGGCATGGCCACCATCCATGGACAACACTGCCATGCAGCGACATGGCAGTCAGCACTGTCCAGTGGCACTGCATGTCTGAGAGTGTGTCACGAGTGGTCCATGCATGCACTGGGGACATGGCTGTGGCACTGCCTTCCACCGTAGCCACGTCACTGTACAGCCTTGGTTGTGCTGTGCTGCACATGGGTGGTGTGTGTGTGTGTGCAGTGGCACACATGGCTGTTGCTGCCTGGTTGGGCATGTCTTGTGCACGCGGTCACTGTGGTGGATGCACTCCATCACAGGAGCGGGGCACTTGGCTGTATGCCATGCATGTTGGGTGGGCTTCAGGGATATGGACAGTCGCAGCCATTCATTCTGATCCCTTGTCCTAGGTGTCTGGATCCTGTGGAGACTCGAGCGGGCAGTCCACCAGCTCCTTGAAGTGTCCATGGAGTCCCTCAACATCCTGAGGGACCTGCAGCGCCATGGCATCAGGCGCAGGAGGAGGCCCCGGGACCAGCAGCAGCCAGATGATGAGTGGGCTGGTGGGCAGTAGCTGCCCATAACCTCCCCCTTTACCCATCCCTCACACCCTGCCTTCCCTCTCCCAGTTGTTCACCCCTGCCCCTTACCCACCCCTACCTTGTACCCGTACCCCCACCCTTGTATTGTATATAGTTGTATATAGTTTTGTCTGTTCATATTTTGTTATTGTTCATGTTAATTAGATAAATCTATATTTTGTTATGAATACTGTGGTGGTCTCTGATTTGCAGCTGGCTATAGGTGCTCAGTTGCAGTGGTGTGCATGGCATCTGGGGTGGTATTGTCCTGGGTATGTGTGTGTGTGCATGGGGAGGTGTCTCTGGTGTGGGAGTGGCTTTCAGTCGGTCTTGCCGTGTGCTACCACCCACTGCTGGGTGCTCCTGGTGGGTCTGGCTTGTATGGTTCTGTGGTACACGAGGTTGCAGTGTGACGGGGGGGGGATGCATGGGGATTCCTGCAGTGACAGTCACTGCTCATGGGTGGTGTCTTGGGGTCACAGTGCAGGGTGTGCTGTGCACAAGGGGGGACTGATGTGCACTGGGGTTGTCCGCCCCCTTTGTGTGGCAGTCTCAGCCTGCAGTGGGTGCTGGGGCACCATGGCCCAGCAGTGCTTTGTTGGCTTGTCCCCATGGGCCGTGTGGATATTCCGTCCTCCCCAGTTATGCTGTGCTTGGTGTGGGGTGCATTGTTAGTTCTGCAGTGTGTTCCTGTGCCCATCTGTGGCATGGGTGGTGGGCCCCTGCCTACCTCCCTGGTTGTGCAGTTCCATTGCTCTGCTGCTGGGGGGCTCTCTGCTTGCGCTATGGCGCCTCTGGACTGCTCAGCTGGGCTGGCCTTGTTGCGCTATAGCGCATCATATCTGCTCAGCTTCCCCTTCCTGGTTGTGCTATGGCGCAGGTTGTATGATATTCAGACGTTGGCTGGTTGCGCAATTTGCCTTGCTCCATGTTTGAATATCGCGTCTATTGCGCATGTGCGCAATGGACTTGTGCTTGCTCCTGCTATTGCGCACATTTTGGGCGCAGTTTGAATATCCGGCCCTATATATATACTTGTTATAAATACTTTGTTATGGATGGTGTTTTATTTATTCCATGCTGTACTGAACTATTTGGAATAAATACCAGTTTGATCTGAATTAATTAATGTATCAAGCAAAGGGAGAATTCTATTGTATTATATTCATGTGAAAAAAGAAATCTTGTATTGGGGGAATCTCTTGCAGCAGGCCATCACAGGCAGGACTCTGCTGTTAGGCATTAGGACCACATGGAAACTTTTCTAGCTAGAAGTTTAACAAAGGGGGGCGCCCACCTCCAAAGTCATGCACTGACATCAGCCACTCTGTATAGGTGGGTGGCCCCCTATGTCCTCCCCATTTCTTTCCCGCCCTCGACCTAGTCACACTGGATCTGCAAGGAAACCACAGCTGCTTCAGTCACCATTTTCATGCCTTTGGCTGTTTTATTTCTCGCCTTAGTTTTTCCTCATCCTTTGATGTTTTTTTCTTTTTGTTTATGTCATCTACTCCTCTTCTTTGATGGAGCATTGCAACAAGTGTGCCTGTGGCCAGAAAATGCCTAAGAAGGATGGCCACTCAGCTTGCCTTTTCTGCCTAGGCCTGGACCATGACATAGAGTCTTGTGAGTTCTGCCAGAGATTCCATGCCACCACCTGCTGCCACCGCCAATGGACACTCAAAGGGCACTTGCTGAAACTGAAGGTCACTTCAATGGAGCAGGTTGCAGGCACACTCTAGCAGGCCTCCCAGGCCCAACCTCAGGCCATGCAGGCCCACTCTTCAGCCTCCCAGGCCCAGTCCTCAGGTTCGACTACAGACCAACCCCAGGACAAATCTTCAGGGAAGCAGAAGCACTGGGACAAGGAAAAACACAGATCCTGGTCCTCATCTTCCTGCTCACATTCATTACCCTCTTGATCGACTGCTTTAGGGTCCTCCTTCTCTGGGGGGTTGGCCCCATGTCCCATCAAAGTCCCCTTCCACAGGGCAAATGGTGGTCCTCCTCCCACCACCATCACTATCTCTGATGGAGGGCGTTGGGCCAGGGGATCCTCTCAGCCTGCCAGAACCCTGCTGCTCAGGCCCATCTCTTCATCAGAAACACAGCAGAGTGGTCAAGCTGCTGGTCCTACCACTGATGTGTGCATAACAGACACAGGGGCACCTTCATCACCCCTACTGTTGCCTGCCTCCCAGCATCAGATACCTTGTGTAGGTCCACGCCCCAAGTGGTGATAGGCTTCTCTCTGGCTCCCAGCCCTTGCTCTACCCCCTGCAGGGCTCACCCTTCACTGGCCCTGACATTGTCTGCTCCTCTGCAGGACCCTCCACATCCTATGCTGGATGGTCCATACTATCTTTACCCGGTACCCTACCCTGGCTACCCAATTCCAATGCCAGGAACTCCTCTGGGTTATCCCTATCAACCGCCTTTTGGCCCTAAGTCGGTCATGGTGGATATTCAAGGATTGGTGTCCTCCCTTTGGGAGAGTGTTCCATTCACAAGTACCAAGCCAGCCCCTCCACCCAGGGACCTGCAGCAGGGGCCTATGTCGCTCACCCCCCAGCGTCCGTCCCAAATTCCTAGGAGGGCTTTCTTCCCTTATCCTCCACCCGATAAAGGGGATAAATACCACCCTGACCTGGTCCTTGCAGATTCAGGGTATAAGGGTGCCCCGATGAAGAGGAAGGCAATTCCATCTCACCCTCTCACTCTTCAGGCTCTCTGAAGGGGTCTCCACCCCCAAGGACATTCCTCAGTACCCCAGAAGACCCTTCTTTTTGCAGCCATGCACAAGTCAGGCTGCAATGGGCTTCAGTTCAGAATCACAAGACCCTGAGCATAGGTGGCTGGTCATATAACTGTGCAAGCCTGATGACCCACCACTGATGGTTTCTCCATTGATTGATGCGTATGAGGATGTCACAATGGTGGCTCTAGCATGGTCCATCTCCTTCCTGCCATGTCCTGCATGGCAGACAGGCGGACAGGCTTTATCATACCCCAGAAGGCAGGCCTTTCTTGGGGGAGCAGGCACAGGCAGATTCAGTGGTCATTAATGCCACCCATGATGTTTCCAAATAGCCAAAACACCTTCGTTCTTTGCCTCCAGACAGGGAATCCTACTGTTTGGACTTGTTTGGTAAGAGGATGTTTGCTTCCTCCTTTATGGCCATCTGGGCCCTTAATTACCTTGGCCACATGCTGCAATACCAGACCTCCCTGTGGGACAAGATCCAGGAGGTTGTCCTCTCCTTCCCTGAGGGAACTCCTAAGTCAGAGTAGCAGAACCACCTCAATGAAGTTTTGGACAAAGGTAACCACCTTCTCTGGATCACTTATGATGCTGTAGATGTGTCAGCTAGGGCTGCAGTCACCAGTGTCTGCCTTCACTGGTATTCCTGGCTCAGAGGGTGTCAGAGTTCACCCAGGATGTACAACAATGTATACTTAATGGCCCTTTCAAAGGCTGTCTATTATTTGGGGTGATGTGGAGAATATTCTGACCAAACTCCAGGCTTCAGGAGGGCCATTCTTTCAGTCCACCCTTCATCATACACAGTCAAGCTTATGCAAAAGCAGCCCTTTCGCTGCCACCCCCAACCAGGCCTGGCAGCTACAAAGCCCAGGAAAATATAAATCCACTGCATCTGCCCTGCCCACCTCAGCTGCCACCACCAGCAAAATCCCCAGAGGGGGACCTGTGGCCCCCCTGCCTCTGCCCGCCCTTTATTCCCTGCCCAACTCTTTCCATTGGTTGGAGCAGGAGGTGGTGGTAGGGGGTCATTTTTCCATCCACTTGCCCAAGTGGAGGGAGATCATAACCGACAGCTGGGTACTTCAAATAATCAAGCACGGTCACTTCCTGGAGTTTCTGGAATGGCCTCCAGACAACCCTCCATCTGTGTCCCACTACCCTCCACATCATGTTCCACTGATATGGGAGGAAATTCATGCCCTCCTCTGAAAGCGGGACATAGAGCCATTACTGGTATATCAACAAGGGATGGGGTACTACTCTCATTTCTTCCTAGTCCCAAAGTGCACAGGAGATGTAAGGCCAAAACTGGATCTCAGCAATCTAAACCTTTCCATTCAGTACAAGAAGTTCAGAATGGTCACGCTGCTGGGCCTTCTCCCCCTGTTACATTAGGGGGACTGGATCTGTTTCCTGGATATGCAGAATGCATACCTTCACATCAAAATATGTGCTTCTCACAGGAGCTATCTACGCTTTCATTTCCAAGGATCTCACTACTAGTTTTGGGCAGTCCCCTTTGTCTTGTCCTCAGCCCCCAGGGTCTTTACCAAGTGCCTAGCAGTGGTAGCAGCTGCCCTCCGATGCCAGGGATTTTATGTCTTTGCCTACCTGGACGATTGGCTTCTGGCAGCCTCATCCAGGGAGCGCCTTCTGATAACCCTCAAGCATACCTTCAGTCTTTTCCAGGATCTTGGGGTGACCATCAATCTGGCCAAGTCCTTCCTGTCTCCCTCCCAGTGCCTGCAATATATTAGGGCAGTTTTGGACATGGTTCAGAGCATCTTCTTCCTCCCTCAAGACAGAGTAGACTGACTGATGGAGCTGGCTAGACTTCTGTACTCCTCCCTTCATGTCCCAGACCACTTTTTCCTGCACCTTCTGGGTCATATGGTGGCTGCCATAGTAACAGTCCCCTTGGCCAGGCTACACATTAGGGTTCCTCAGGGGGGCACTCAGAGTTCAGTGGGATCAATGTACAGATGATCAGATGGTCTCAAACTCAGTAAAGAGGGTTCTGTTGTGGTGGCTGGAGCCCAGCAACCTCCTCTGAGGGATCCCCTTCTTTATTCCTTCTCCTCATCAAATCCTGACCATGGACACATCCAACTCAGGATGGAGGGCCCATCTGGGGGGCTCACCAAACCCAAGGGCTGTGGTCAACAGACGAGGGGCATCTGCATATAAATGTTCCAAAGATATGAGCCATTCTCTATGCTCTTCAGGCCTTCCAGACTCACCTCTCCCTGGGCCAACTGCCGGTTCAGACAGACAACACCAGCATGGCACACTACATCAACAAGCAGGGGGGACCCACTCATACCCCCTGTGTTGTGAGGCGATGCAGGTTTGGTATTGGGCCCTGTACCATGGCCCTTATCAGTAGGCTGTGTATGTTCCAGGCATGCAAAACATTTTAGAAGACAGCTTAAGCCAGTCCCGGTCTCGGGCACATGAGTGGGAGCTTCTTACCTCCATAGCAGAAGATCTATTTGGTTGCTAGGGTCACCAAGAATTGGACCTATTTGCATCCCCACTCCTGCCTGCCTGCCAATCCCCTTTGGGCAGTGCTGTGCAATGCCAGGTCAATGAGGAACAAGACTGCAATTGTGGCAGACTTGATTTCCTCCATCGACCTGGCTTGCATTATGGAGACCTGGTTGGGTGATGATGCTGGGCCAGTATTGGAGGCGGCTGTCCCCTCTGGGTATTCCGTAGTGCACTGTCAGAGAAGGGAACATAGAGGTGGGGGTGTAGCCAACCACTTTAGATCCAGTGTGGGCTTCACTGTGCACCTAGTGTGAGTGGCCTGGTCTTTTGAGTGTGTGTGACAGTGCATGGGGGTCCGGGTGCAGGTTGCAGGATTCTCCTCATTTACTGCCCTCCGGGGTCGGGAGAGGATTTCCTGAAGGAGGCTGTGGACTTCACCATCAGTGAGGTATTGGATTCCCCAGATGTTTAATTCTGGGGACTTCAATCCTGGGTTGACGATGAATCCTCACAATTTGGTTATGACCTCCTCCAGTTTGTCATCACTGGCCTAGCACAAGTGGTTACTTCTGCCACCCATTACAATGGCCACATGCTCAACCTGATGTTTTCACAGGGGCTTGAGATTGCAAACCTCAAGAATGATCAGGTCATTTGGTCTGATCATTATACAGTGAAGGTCTTGTTTGGGGCCCCCCAAAAGTCCTTCCACTGTTGAGATGGTTAGCTACTGCCACTTGAGGGGATTGTCCCCAGAGGGACTGCTGGTGGTGGCTGACTTATCTAGAGTAGACGTTTCATGTGTAGTTGGTGCGGGTAGGTGGTGGCCACCTATAAGAAGGTGATCTCCGAAGTGCTCGGTGCCATTGCACTGGTTCATATATGACCCAGATCCTCTCACTTGAGATCCCCATGGTTTGATGGGGATCTCAAGGCGATGAAGATCAGAGGTCATAAATTGGAGCATTGCTGGCAGAGGACCCGGTCGGGGGAGGACAAACTGGCCTTGCATGCTCATTATCATGAGTACCAAGGGGCACTCAACTTTAAGAAGGCAGAATTCCTGTCCAGGGAGATTGCCACAGGGAAAAACAGACCATCTCGGTTATTTTGTACTGTGGACAGACTTTTGCATCCAGTCTGTCTATAGCTGAAAAATGCCTTTTCAATCACATTGTGTGAGAAGTTTGCTCAGTTTTTCTCTGGCAGAGTGTCCTCCATCTGATCGGGGATCCCGTCAGTGATATATACTGGTTGTAATCTAATTGGACTCCATCCCCCCTGATGAAGAGGGTTATCCCTCAAAGTGCCAGAGAATTTATTATGTCCGCCTGTATTTAATAAATAATTTTTATGGAGCTTTTTTCCAGTGATTGTGCCTCCTTGATGTTCAAAGGGTTCGGTTTAGCTCAAAACATCTGGCAACCGTGCTTTCAGTGTCACAGGGCCAACCCTGTGGAACACCTCTCCAGCTGTTGTCAGGGAGGCCCTGTCAGTCTAGTTGTTTAAAAAGGAGCTAAAGGCTCACTTGTTCTGTCTGGCCTTTCCCAATGAGGGCATGTGACCGGTTTTAGTTTCTTGAGTTTTAATAATGCTGAAGAATTATTTATTGCTATAATAATTGCTGTTTTGCATTTGTTTTTATAGTATATTGTATAGAATGTGTGTTTGTATTGACCTACCTGTTTTTAATGTAAAGAGCCCCAGGAAATAAAGTTTGCCTTGCCTTGCCACTCAGCATAAAACTGCCGTTTTCTGCTTACTTGCTCCAGGGCCTAAAATTTTCTGGCAAGACGCATTGTCCCTCTCCTGGGAGGGGAGGATTCTGTATGCCTTTCCTCCCTTCCCTCTTCTTCAGCGAGTTCTCATCACGCTGCAGATGGAGGGGGCAACCATGATTCTCATTGCACCATTTTGACCTCGCCAGATCTGGTTCCCTCTGCTTCAGCAACTGGCAGTGGAATCTCCAGTTCCTCTCCCACTATGCACAGGCTTGCTCTCCCAGGAACAGAGCACACTGGTCCATCCGGACCTCAGGTCGCTCCACCTTCATGTGAGGCTCCAGAAGACATAGCCATTTCTCATTCTGGGGTTTCCCCCAAGGTAGCAGAGGTCTTGTTGATGGATCATAAGCCCATCACCAGAGCCACTTGCTCCATGAAGTGGAAGCGATTTTCCCTTTGGGCTGCTTAGCACCACCTGGATCCCTTCACAAGCTCAGTTAACCAGATGCTGGAGTACCTTATGTCCCTCTCAAACACAGGTCTCAAGTAATCTTCCATTAAGGTACATTTATCTACCATCTCTGCATACCATGTATCCATGGTTGGGCGAGGGGTGGCCCAGCTTGATGTGGCCTGTACATTTTTAAGAAGTATTCTGTATCTGAAATCTGCATCCGTAACTCTGTCCCGGCTTGGGACCTCAACTTTGTGTTAGAAAAGCTCACCCTGCCTCTTTTTGAACCAGCTGTGAGTTGCGAAATACGCTATCTGTCCTGGAAAGTTTTTTTTTTAGTTGCTGTTTCTTCTACTTGGAGGATTTCCGAGCTTCAGGCCCTTATGTGTATGGAGCCTTATTTAGTTTTCCACAAGGACAGGGTGTTTTTATGCACTTATCCTCAGTTCCTCGCTAAAGTGGTTTCTGCATTTACTTTGAATCAGTCTATTCATCTCCCTGCGTATTTTCCAGAGCATGCCAGTCCAGGGGAAGCATTGCTCCATATGTTGGATGTGCATAGGATTTTGTGTTATACACACAGGACTAAGGAGGTCAGGAAGCCCTCTCAGTTGTTTGTTTAATTCACCCTGGGTAAAGAGGGCACACCTGTTTCTAAGCAGTGTCTGTCCAAATGGTTGGAAAACTTCATTATTTTCTGTTACCAGAGGTATGGTAAGGAGTTTCCTGGCATTGTCCATGGCCATTCCACCAGGGGATGGCTGCCATGAGCAACCTGTTTCATAATGTGTCTGCTGCAGAAATCTATGCCACAGCTACTTGGAGTTCAGTTCACACTTTCACTAAGCACTACAGCCTGGACATCGCCTCTAGCTGCAAAGCCAATTTTGGTCTGGCTGTCTTGCAGGGCCTTCTTTCTTGTGCCTTATCACCTCCACAATTTAATTTAATGCTTCAGTTCTGGGAACTGCTTGATACTCATCCTACCTGTGATGGACTGCTGCAAGAGATTTCCCCAATGTAAGATAGTACAGTTACTTAGAACTTACTGCAAAGTAGATCTTTGAGGAGATCTCTTGCAGTAGGCCTTGCTTTCCCACCCTCCTTCCATCTGGGCTTGTTTATCCTGCATACACTTCCTCTCCAAGAGAAATCTTCAGTCTTCCTTTTCCTTCCTTTTCCTTGGAACCTCAGGTTCCTCCTTGAGTTCTCTCAGCTGGATGTTCTGGGGTCTCCAGCAGGAGAACTGGGAGACGTTGGGGCCACCTAACAATATAGAGTGGCTGGCGTCGGTGCATGATGTCAGTGGTGGGTGCCCCCTTTGGTAGACTGCTAGCTGGAAAAGTTTCCATGTGATCCTAGTACCTGACTGCGGAGTCCTACCTGTGATGGCCTGCTGCAAGAGATCCCCTCAAAGATCTACTCTCATGGTAAGTTCTTACCTAATTGTACTTTGCTATTGGTCTAAAATGTTCAGCTCTGTGATGATCTTTACTTTTGGAATAACTGAGATAAAGGCTGATTTTTTTTTGTATAATATTTTTATTTTTTAATCTTTTAGACATAAGAAAAAACTTATATAAAACGAGTACACACAATCTTCACATATCAGCATTTGCATAGCCATTCTGCTCCAAAAAGTCCTCAGAGGCCAACCCTAATGGTATCTACATCCTTTCTTCCCGCTCTTCTCTGCCCCCTCTTTTTCTATACCATACCCCCCTTGCTCTCTCACCTTCCCTCTTCCTCTACTACATCCCTTTCCTACACTATATATTATCCCCACCTCACTCCATCTAGCCCTCTGGCCCCCTAGCCCTTTTTCTTGTCCCCCTCGTATTCTTATTTATCTTATTTTGGCGGCTGGTAACCCCCCACCCCAATGCTTTTTACCGTTCTGTGCTCCCTGTATCCACCTTTTTATTCCTTAATTTGAACAATATGTATCATACTACTTGAAACTGTATTTAATTACTGTGATGTCTGTTATTATGTACTTAATTATTGTGATGTTTGTTATTATGCAATATGTAATTGCCTGCACACATGTCACAGGACCTCTTTGTGAATGAGCTTGCTCAACTGAGTTTTCCGCAATAAACTTGAACTTGAACTTGAACATATAGCACATTAGAATCGCATATCAGCTAAAATTCCAGTTCATAAGAAACAGTCTTTCTTGCTGGCCACTAAATCCAGGATTTGACCAGCCCTCCTACATTATTAATTATTTACTTAAAGTGGAACTGGATTATCAGTTAGTGATAGAGTAGGTAACTCTTTACACCTTAAAACAAAAGAATAAAGTAAAAAACTGAACATTAACCATGCAACCCAGTTCAAATATGAAGTACATCAATATTCGCTGTTAATTGATGCTTGCTAGTACAATAACAAAGTCCACTTTTAAAACAATACAGCTGTGAGGGGCAAGTAATTTTTTTCCTGGGACCCAGAGAGTCAAATTACTCCACCAAATCCTTCCGAGAAAATTAGTACCTCTGCTGGAGAGAGGGCTGCTGTAAACTATAAAGGCTGTTTTTAATGAGCCTGGAGTTTGTTTTTCTTTCTGAATTTGTTGATAAAGTTGTTCTGATAAAGGTGCTATTATTTCTGAAAAAAATATAATAAAATTCAATGAAGAAACCACCTTCTCCTGGGCCCTACCTTTTAGTCACATATGAGACTGTAACAGCAATTTCTTCTTTAGTAATGGGTGCTGTTATCTTGTCTATTTCCTTCTGGTTGAAATCATATCTGTTTATAAATTAGCAAAATATTCAAGATCTTGACCTTTGCGAGTACACTCAGATTCATACAACTCCTGGTAAAACTCAAGGAAGCAGTCCAAAAGGTTATCTGAGTTTTTTCACATCACCATGGAGTTCTTATGCACCTCCACTAATGTGGTATATTGTATTCTTTTCACACATACTAACTCATCTGTCAGAACTTGTTCTTACACTCAGTGCCTTTCCTTTTGATAACAGTTTTTTTCAGCAGGTCAGTGGAGTTGCCATGGGTAGCAAGATGGGTCCCAGCTTTGCTAATCTGTTTGTGGGTTGGGTGGAGGGACGTTTTTTTTCTCTCATTCACAGGGACTGTGCCTCAACTCTGCAAACGCTACATAGATGACTGTGTGGGGGCCACCTTCTGCTCCAGGGAGACCCTCCAAGTCTTCCTTAACAAGTAAATCATGGCCCATCCTTCCCTTAAATACACTGTTGAAGTATCCTCCTCTACACTGCCTTTTCTGGATATCCAACGGTTAGTACAGAACACTGGTCTGAAGACATCAGTTTATTACAAACCCACTGACACTCACTGTTTCCTCCACAGCTCCTTCCATCCTAAACATGTCAAGAATGGCCTGCCTTACTCACAGTTTCTTAGATTTCACAGGTTATGCAGTGAAGATGATGATTTTGCTGAACAGACCCAAATAATGCACAGTTTTTTATCAACAGGGGATACCATAAAGCACAGTGGACAGAGCACTCTCCCAGGTCAGTAACATTCCCGTAACCTTGACTCCCATGGGAAGGATACTGTCACGCAAAAGCAACGGTGAATTCCACTAGTGCTTCCTTTCCATCGGAGCACACTTCTCTTCACAGGATCATCACCAATAACTTTCTCATTTTGCAACTGACCCTAGCATTGGTGCTTCCTTTACAGAACCACCTATTGCCTCCTACTGCTGGTCATCTAACCTCTGGAATCTCCTGGTTAAAAGCAGCCTACCTACTCCTAACAGTTCCTCCCTACCAGGTACCAAACCTTGCAACAGGACTCACACTCCTGCAAATTTATTTCCAGTGTGACTGAAACCGGGGCCTACAGGTGTTTTTCATATCACCAGGAGTTCTCATGCACCTCCACTTATGTGGTATACTGTTCTTTGCAGGAAGTGATAGCTATTTACATCAGAGACTGGTAGGCTTTCATGACCATTTCAGGAACGCTACAGAGCAGTCAGGAATGGTGACACTGCTAAACCTGTTGTATCCCACTTTATCTCCAAGGACCACAGTGTCAATGACCTTTCTGTCTGTGTCCTTCAGCAGAGCTTCTGGAATTCTGACCATAGAAAAACATGGAAGCCAAGCTGATCATCCGCCTTGGCTCCCCAGCAGCCCTCTGGTTTAAATGATAGACTTATTTTCCACTAGCATCTTTCAGTCACCCTTTATTTTCCTAAAGTCTGTTTGTATCTGTACATATTTCTTTTCTTTTTCACCATAATTATCCATCTCTGTTTCCTTCTCACACATTTGTCACCTTTCAGCCTTCTTACTAGGCCTTGTTAATTAGCCCCCACCTGGGGACTTTACTAGCTCTTTCACTCCTATTATGCTTTATCTTTCCCATCATCACCTTTTTGTTTCATAGATTTTCTCTTAATCTTGGTTTATCACTTCTTCTCCCTGAGCGTCCCCTTTTTTCTTTCCCGTCATGTATAGATCTCTCATTTTACCTCCCCTCTACACTAACTTTGTTTTTTTTCTCTTTTAGATATTTCCTGAAGAAGACCTAAGGTTGAAACATGGATTTTTAACTCTATTTTCTATTTTCAGCGTGCATTTAATATAACCATTTTGTTCTGCTTTTAGACCACATGCTGATGCAGCGCCTTGTTTTTGTTTTTTACATTTTGCATGCTACATTTGCTGTGACTCAGTATGCCTAATCTGAAATCTCTTTTGAATTCTCTACGATGCTCCTTCATTCCACATCTCTGCATTTTTGGACAGCCTCATGAGACCCCTCGTTGAGTCTCTGCTCTCCTATGTTAAAGACACTAAACATGCTCTCCAGTTATTTGATAGGTTCAGATTCAATGACTCTCATCAGCTCATCTTCACCATGGACATTAAATCTCTTTACACAGTGATCCCCCATGATGATGGTCTGATAGCTTTGCAGCATTTCTTGAATAAGCAGGAAGTCCAGCAGCCACCCACCCACACACACACTAACTTGTCTGGCAGAACTTGTTCTTACATTCAATGCTTTTTCTTTTAATAACACTTTTAATAACAGTTTATTTCAGCAGGTCAGTGGAGTTGCCATGGGTATCAAGATGGGTCCCAACTTGCTAATCTGTTTGTGAGTTGGGTGGAGGACGTTTTTCTCTCATTCACAGGGACTGTGCCTAAACTCTACAAATGCTAGATGGATGACTGTGTGGGGGCCACCTCCTGCTCCAGGGAGACCCTCCAGGTCTTCCTTAACAAGTTTATCACGGCCCATCCTTCCCTTCAATACACTGTTGAAGTATCCTCCTCTACACAGCCTTTTCTGGATATCCAACTGTTAGTACAGAACACTGGTCTGAAGACATCAATTTATTACAAACCCACTGACTCTCACTGTTTCCTCCTCCATATCCCCTTCCATCCTAAACATGTCAAGAATGGCCTGCCTTACTCACAGTTTCTTAGACATTGCAGGTTACGCAGTGAAGATAATGATTTTGATGAGGAGACCCAAATGATGCACAGTTTTTTATCAATAGGGGATACCCTAAAAGCACAGTGGACAGAGCACTCTCCCAGGTCAGTAACATGCCCCGTAACCTTGATCCCTGCAGGAAGGATACTGTCATACAAGAACAATGGCGAATTCCACTAGTGCTTCCTATCCATCAGAGCACACCTTCTCTTCACAGGATCGTTACCAGTAACTTTACCATTTTGCAAACTGACCCTAACATTGGTGCTTCCTTTACAGAACCACCCATTGCCTCCTACCGCCGGTCACCTAACCTGCGGAATCTCCTGGTTAAAAGCAGCCTACCTACTGCTAACATTTCCTTCCTACCAGGTACCAAACCTTGCAAGGGACTCCCTGCTACACCTGCAAATTTATTTCCAGTGTGACTGAAATCCGGGGGCCTACAGGTGTTTTTCACATCACCAAGGAGCTCTCATGCACCTCCACTAATGTGGTATATTGTATTCCTTGCAGGAAGTGTACAGCTATTTACATCAGAGAGACTGGTAGGTGCCTTGCTGACTGTTTCAGGGAACATTACAGAGCAGTCAGGAATGGTGACACTGCTAAACCCGTTGTATCCCACTTTATCTCCAAGGACCACAGTGTCAATGATCTTTCGCTTTGTGTCCTTCAGCAGAGCTTCTGGGATTCTGACCATAGAAAAAACATGTAAGCCAAGCTGATCATCCGCCTTGGCTCCCAGTAGCCCTCTGGTTTAAATGATAGACTTATTTTCCACTAACATATTTCAGTCACCCCTTATTTTCTGTAAAGTCTGTTTGTATCTGTACACATTTCTTTTTCATTTTCACCATAAGTCTCCGTCTCTGTTTCCTTCCCACACATTTGTCACCTTTCAGCCTTCTTACTAGGCTCTGTTAATTAGTCCCCACCTGGGGACTTCTTTAGCTCTTTCACTCCTATTATGCTTTATCTTTCCCATCATCACGTTTTTGTTTCACATATTATCTCTTAATCTTGCCATTTATCACTTCTTCTCCCTGAGCCTCCCTTTTTTCTTTCCCCATATATATATATATATATATCCCTCATTTTACCTCCCCTCTACACTGACTTTGTTTTTTTCTCTTTTAGATATTTCCTGAAGAAGACCCAAAGGTCGAAACAAAGGATTTTAACTCCATTTTGTATTTTCAGCGTGCATTTAATATAACCATTTTGTTCTGCTTTTAGACCACATGCTGATGCAGCGCCTTGTTTTTGGTTTTTACATTTTGTGTGCTACATTAGCTGCGACCCACTATGCCTAATCTGAAATCTCTTCTGAATTCTCTACGATGCTCCTTCATTTCATCTACTGTATGTCTGCATTCCCTTCTCAGATCTCTAAGTCTTCTCTTGAATTATTTTCTGCCATTTGCTCTAAGACTAAACTCTGCAGTCACTTATAGTTTCTTTCCAAATGCTGCCACCTCGGTATTATTCCAAAAGGTTTCTGTTCGAAATTCCATCCTTGTTCATTTGAGTCTGAGATACATGTTTCCCCCACTAATAAACTTTTGAAAACTTTCTGCAGGAAACTTATCATGAACACCATTCTCTCCATTAAAACACAGCAGATCTCTGTGGACAAAACCATTCAAAGGCAAAAAGATTTCCTGCAGCGAACGGCTCCACATAACCTTCCTTTTATTAAGCACTGCATCCAAAACCTTAACTCCACTCTCTTTCAGTTCCTCAAGGACAACAATTCTGCAAAACTCCAGTCTCTCTCCCAGCAGATCAGAAACCAACATGAGCCCTCGAGTCAGACACAACCTAACAATTTGGTATTTTGTATTCTTCCAGACCTTTCCCTGACACATGATGTGCAATCACTCCTTAGCAAAGGTCTCTCTTTTGTGCCCACACCCAGATATCTTGATGCACCCCAGGTTCAAGTTGATCTGTAGTGCTTCTATTGTAGAGTATGCCTTACAGCTCATTTTTCTAATGAGACTCCTCTTCTTTCAGATAGAAACATAGACTTTGATGGCAGATAAGGACCGCTTGGCCCACCTAGTCTGCCCATTTCCCTACCTAGAGGATAATCTGCAGATCCTATTTAACCAACAGCCTATTTCTTCCTACCCCCCACAAAAATTGCCTCATGTCTGTCCCATGCATTCTTGAATTCTCCCACAGTTTTAGACCCCGCAACCTCCTCAGGAAGGCTGTTCCATGCATCCGCCACCCTCTCTGTGAAAAAATACTTCCTCACATTGCCCCTGAGCTGTCCCCTCTATCTTCAAATTGTGTCTGCTTGTTCTTGCATCTCTTTTCTGAAAGATGCTACCCTCTGGACTTTGTTGATTCCACTGAGGTACTTAAACATTTCTATCATGTTCCACGCTCCCTCCTTTCCTCAAGGGTATACATATTAAGCTCCTTTAGTCTCTCGTCATATGGCTTCTCTTGCAGACCCTGCACCATTTTAGTTGCCCTCCTCTGAACTGCCTCCATCCTGTCTATGTCCTTGCGGAGATGGGGTCTCCAGAACTGGACGCAGTACTCCAGATGGGGTCTCACCAACTGTCTGTACAGGGGATAACAACTTCCTGTTTTCTGCTGGTGATAACTCTCTCTATACATCCCAGTATCCCCACAGCCCTCCATACCGCCTTCTTGCATTGCTTGCCAACCTTAAGGTCATCTGATATGTTTACCCCTAGGTCTCTTTCCATTTTTGTTGTTGTTACTATCTCCCCCCCCATTGTGTAATCTTCCCCTGGGTTTTTGTTTCCCAGGTGCATTACTTGCACTTCTTAGCATTGAATCAAGCTGCCATACTTCTGACCATTCCTCCAACCTTGCCAAGTCCCTTCTCAGTCTTTCCACGCCTCCTTGTGTATCAACCCTGTTGCAGATCTTTGTGTCATCTGCAAAGAGGCATACTTTTCCTTCCAGTCCCTCTGCAATGTCACTTATAAAGACATTAAAATGGACTGGACCCAGTGCTGAACCCTGCGGTACCCCACTAGTAACCCCTCTTTCTTCAGAGTGGACTCCATTTACAATTACCTTCTGTATTCTGTTGTTCAGCCAATGTTTTACCCAGGCTACCACCCTGGGACCCACTCCCAGGCTGGTTAATTTGACTACTAATCTTTTGTGTAGGACTGTGTCAAATGCCTTGCTAAAGTCTAGGTAGGCCATGTCCACAGCCCTTCCCTGGTCTACTACTTTGGTCACCCAGTCAAAGAAATCAATTAGATTCGTCTGACATGACCTTCCCGCTGTGAACCCATGCTGCCTTGGGTCCCGCCCCACTGGCCTCTAGGTACTCAACAATTTCTTTCCTTCAGAAGTGATTCCATCACTTTCCTACCACAGAGGTCAAACTGACAGGTCTGTAGTTTCCTGCCTCGTCTTGGTCCCACTTTGTGAAGGGAATCACATCTGCCTTCTTCCAGTCCTCAGGTACCACCCATCCTCCCATGATTTGTTAAAAGCGTAGTCAGCGGTGTCACTAGTTCTCTGCTTAGTTCTTTTAGAATTCTGGGGTGAATTCCATCTGGCCCCATTGCTTTGTCCACCTTCAGTTTTAGAGGTTCTTTCAGAACCCTTTCTTCTGTGAAAGGACTGGATCAACCCCCGAGTTCTTCTGTTAATTGGATTAGGCACCTCCCCATTCCTCTTTGTGAATACTGAACAGAAGTATTCATTCAGTATCCCTGCTTTATCACTGTCACTCTCTGCCCACCCACCATCCTTTCTATTCAGCCTCACTATCCCTCCCTTGTCTTTCTATGCTCCCTGATATACCTATAAAGGTTTTATCCCCTTCTTAACTGAGTTAGCTATCTTTCCTCAGTTTGTGCCTTTGCTATTCTGACTACCTCCCTGCTTCCTTCTGCCTTAACTGGTACAGTTCTCTGTCCTGCTCCTTCTGTGTTTCCTTATACTTCCTAAATGCTATCTTTTTCTCCCTAACTTCACTGCCACCTCTTTTGAGAACCATAGTGGCTTTTTCTTTCGTTTCAATTTGTTTATTTGCTTCACACAAAGGTTTGTTGCCTCTGTGATGGCAGTTTTGATATTTGCCCATTGTTGCTCCACCCCTCCTTCTAGCCTGTTTGCTAGTGCTTTTCTAAGGCACTCTCCCATCTTGCCAAAGTCATCCCTCCTGAAGTCCAGAACCCTCACTTTTGTATGGCTTGACTCTGTAGCAGAGTTTATTGTGAACCACACTGTTTGGTGGTCACTTATTCCCAAATGGCTACCCACTTCTAGATCTGAGATCCTCTCACTGTCCCCATTTGACAGTATGAGGTCTAAGATTGCTCCCTCATGAGCGGGTTCCAAAATTAGCTGTTTGAGGCATGCCACCTGAAGGGCATCAAGAATGGCCCTGCTTTTGGATGTGGCTGCTGCAAAGGTGCTCCAGTTAACATCTGGCATGTTAAGGTCCCCCAGCAACAGTATCTCCCCTTTCTCTGCCATCCTAAGTATGCCTTCTATCATATCCTTGTCCATTCCCTCCCTGACATGGGGTCTATATACAAACCCTGTGTGGATTGTGGTGCCATTTCCAGTCTCTAAGGTGACCCATAGTGCCTCCTCTCCTCCCTGTTTACTCTTTTGTTCAGTTGCTTTATCCCTTCCTTACATGAGAGCTAATCACCCCTCTCTTCTGCCCCCCGTCTCCTGTAGGTTGTGTACCCTGGTATGTTAACATCCCAGTCATGGTTCTCTGTGTACCATGTTTTTGTGACTGCTACAATATCCAGGCATCCCTCTTCCATCAAGGCCACCAGTTCAGGGAGCTTGTTGCCCAGACTATGGGCGTTGGTACTCATTACCCTCCATTTCTTGATGGCCTTACCACTTTTTGCCCCATCCCTGTCCTTATTGCATTTGTCACTTTCTACATTTACCCCAGCGCTTCTCCCTATTGACATCTCTATGTTGGTGTCTACCTCACTTAGTACCCTGATATTTTGGGGGGGGGCTAGGATTTCCCTGCTCCTTTCCAGTGCCTCCCCCCTTGGCTAGTTTAATGCTAGATGATTACAGTATCATCAGAACAATCAACAATATCAATGCCCAGCGAAGTGCATGGACACCCCCTACAGGACATTTTGCTGCTGTTGATTATTTTGTTAACCAATGCATGGAAAACACCACTAACTTCAATCTTCGTTGCAGGCACAACCATTCCAACCTGACACCTGGTGAGCTTGCAGCCCTCAGATCTCTGCAATGTAGGAATGACATTGTTATCAAACCAGCTGATAAGGGAGGTGCTGTTGTGGTCTGGCAAAAGGAGCTATACATCACTGAAGCCACAGAGCAACTCTCAGACTCCAGGTTTTATTCTTCTCTTCCACAGGACCCTACTGCTGACTATCAGACTGAGGTCACTACCACCATCATCACCTCTGCTATTGAAAACAAAGAGCTCCCTGCTTCTGCTAAGAGACTCATAGTTCAGCATCCCCAGACATCCAGGTTTTATCTCCTTCCCAATATCCACAAAACAGGTAACCCTGGTCGTCCTATTGTATCTGCCTGCTCCTGCCCCACATTCCACATCTTTGCATTTTTGGACAGTCTCATGTGTCCGCTTGTTGAGTCCCTGCTCTCCTATATTAAAGACACTAGCCATGCTCTCCAGTTATTTGACAGGTTCAGATTCAGTGACCCTCATCAGCTCATCTTCACCATGGACATCAAATCTCTTTACACAGTGTTCCCGATGATGATGATCTGACAGCTTTGCAGCATTTCTTGAATAAGCAGGAAGTCCAGCAGCCACCACACACATTAACTCATCTGGTAGAACTTGTTCTTACACTCAATTCTTTTCTTTTAATAACACTTTTAATAACAGTTTTTTCCAGCAGGTCAGTGGAGTTGCCATGGGTACCAAGATGGGTCCCAGCTTTGCTAATCTGTTTGTGGAATGGGTGGAGGAACGTTTTTTCTCTCATTCACAGGGACTGTGCCTGAACTCTACAAACGCTACATAGATGACTGCATGTGGGCCACCTTCTGCTCCAGGGAGACCCTCCAAGTCTTCCTTAACAAGTTTATCACGGCCCATCCTTCCCTTCAATACACTGTTGAAGTATCCTTCTGTACACTGCCTTTTCTGGATATCCAACTGTCAGTGCAGAACACTGGTCTGAAGACATCAGTTTATTATAACCCACTGACTCTCACTGTTTCCTCCTGCACAGCTCCTTCCATCCTAAACATGTCAAGAATTGCCATGTATTCACAGTTTCTTAGATTTCGTGAGATTATGCAGTGAAGAGGATGATTTTGCTGAGCAGACCCAAATAATGCACAGTTTTTTTTATCAACAGGGATACCGTAAAAGACACAGTGGACAGAGCACTCTCCCGGGTTAGTAACATGCCCCGTAACCTTGACTCCCGCAGGAAGGATACTGTCACGCAAGAACAACGGCGAATTCCACTAGTGCTTCCTTTCCATTGGAGCACACCTTCTCTTCATAGGATCATCACCAATAACTTTCCCATTTTGCAAACTTGAGTCTAACATTTGTGCTTCCTTTACAGAACCACCTATTGCCTCCTACTGCCGGTCACCTAACCTGAGGAATGTCCTGGTTAAAAGCAGCCTACCTACTCCTAGCAGTTCCTCCCTTCCAGGTACCAAACCTTGCAACAGGACTCGCTGCTACACCTGCAAATTTATTTCCAGTGTGACTGAAATTCAGGGGCCAACAGGTGTTTTTCACATCACCAAGGAGTTCTCATGCACCTCCACTAATGTGGTATATTGTATTCCTTGCAGGAAGTGTACAGCTATTTACATCAGAGAGACTGGTAGGCGCCTTGCTGACCATTTCATGGAACATTACAGAGCAGTCAGGAATGGTGACACTGCTAAACCTATTGTATCCCACTTTATCTCCAGGGACCACAGGGTCAATGACCTTTCTGTCGGTATCCTTCAGCAGGACTTCTGAAACATAGAAATATAGAAACATAGAATTTGACGGCAGATAAGGACCGCTTGGCCCACCTAGTCTGCCCATTTCCCTATCTATCGGATAAGCTGCAGATCCTGGTTAAGCAACAGCCTACTTCCTCCTACCCCCCACTAGAATTGCCTTATGTCTGTCCCATGCATTTTTGAATTCCCCCACTGTTTTTGACTCTACGACCTCCTCAGGAAGGCTGTTCCATGTATCCACAACCCTCTCTGTGAAAATACTTCCTCACATTAACTCTGAGCCGTCTCCTCTATCTTCAAATTGTGCCCTTTGTTTTGTACATCTCTTTTCTGAAAGATGCTACCCTCTTGGAGTTTCTTGATTCCATGAGGTATTTGAAAGTTTCTATCATGTCCCCCTCTCCTGCTTTCCTCGAGGCTATACATCTTTTGTTCCTTTAGTCTTTCTTCATATGTCTTCTGATGCAGACCCTGAATCATTTTGGTTGCCCTCCTCTGGACAGCCTCCACCCTGTCTATGTCTTTGAGAAGATGGGGTCTCCAGAACTGTACATAGTACTCCAGATGTGGACTTACCAATTGTCTGTACAGAGGGCCAACAACTTCCTGTTTTCTACTAGTGATGCCTCTCCCTGTGCATCCCAGTATCCCCCCAGCTCTCCTTACTGCCTTCTCACATTGCTGGCCCACCTTTAGGTCATCTGATATGACTACCCCCAGGTCCCTTTCCATTTTTGTTGTTGTCAGTATCTCACCCCCCATTGTGTACTCTTCCCCTGGGTTTTTGTTTCCCAGGTGCATTACTTGCACTTCTTTGCATTGAATCGAAGCTGCCATACATTTGACCATTCCTCCAACCTTGCCAAGTCCCTTTTCATCCTTTCTACCCCCTCTGTGTATCAACCGTGTTGCAGATCTTTGTGTCATCTGCAAAGAGACATACTTTCCCTTCCAGTCCCTCTGCAATGTCACTTATAAAGACATTAAAAAGGACTGGACCCAGTACTGAACCCTGCGGTACTTCACTAGTAACCCTCCTTTCTTCACTGTGGACTCCATTTACTATTACCCGCTGTGTCCTGTTGTCCAGCCAGTGTTTTACCCAGACTACCACCCTGGGACCCACTCCCAGGCTGGCTAATTTGTTTATTAATCTTTTGTGCGGGACTGTGTCAAATGCCTTGCTAAAGTCTAGGTAGGCCATGTCCACAGCCCCTTCCTGGTCTACTGCTTTGGTCACCCAGTCAAAGAAATCAATTAGATTTGTCTGACATGACCTTCCTGCTATGAATCCATGCTGCCTTTGGTCCTGTGCCCCATTGGCCTCTAGGTACTCAACAATTCTTTCCTTCAGAAGTGATTCCATCATTTTTCCTACCACTGAAGTCAAACTGACAGGTCTGTAGTTTCCTGCCTCTGTCTTGTTCCCACTTTTGAGAAGGGGAATCACATCCACCTCCTTCAGTCCTCAGGTACCACACCATCCTCCCATGATTTATTAAAAAGGGTAGTCAGTGGTGTTACTAGTTCTTCCCTTAGTTCTTTTAGAATTCTGGATTGAATCCCATCAGGCCCCATTGCTTTATCCACCTTCAGTTTTAAGAGTTCTTTCAGAACCCTTTCTTCCGTGAAAGGACTACTATCAACAACCCTATCCAGAGTGCTTCTATTGACTGGATTAGGTATTTCCCCCTGCTTTTCCATTGTGAATACTGAGCAGAAGTATTCATTCAGTATCCTTACTTTTTCTGGGATTCTGACCATAGAACAAACATGGAAGCCAAGCTGATCATCCGCCTTGGCTCCCAGCAGCCCTCTGATTTAAATGATAGACTTATTTTCACTAACATCTTTCAGTCCTCTCTATTTTCCCTAAAGTCTGTTTGTCTGTACACATTTCTCTTTCATTTTCATAAGTCTCCATCTCTGTTTCCTTCCACACATTTGTCACCTTTCAGCCTTCTTACTAGGTGTTGTTAATTAGTCCTCACCTGGGGACTTCTCTAGCTCTTTCACTCCTATTATGCTTTATTTTCCATCATCAGCTTTTTTGTTTCAGATTGTCTCTTAATCTTGCCATTTATCACTTTTCTCCCTGAGCCTCCCCCTTTTTCTTTCCCCATATATATATATCCCTCATTTTACCTCCCCTCTACACTAACTTTGCTTCTTTCTCTTTTAGATATTTCCTGAAGAAGACCTAAGTTAGAAACATGGATTTTTAACTCTATTTTCCATTTTCAGCATGCATTTAATATAACCTTTTTGTTCTGCTTTTAGAGCACATGCTGATGCAGGGCCTTGTTTTTGTTTTTTACATCTTTATCCATTCACGAGACACTATCCACTGTATATTGCAGGTTGCTGTTATTTCAGTTTTTTCTTGAGCATTAATTCTATTTGCCAACAGCTTTCCTATAGTTTTCCTTGCCACGTGACAATTCTTTTCATTTTAACCAAGTGTTTTAACTCAAAATATTTCACTGTTGGTAAGAATTTTATTTTCTTAATTTTATATTCTCTTTTTAGATATCCCCATCCTGTGCTTTTTCAGGTCATATAATCAACTTTCAACCTCTTTTAACTTTGTTTTCTTTTTCGTTCTTCCATGAGGCATATAATGTTATTTATTGCTCCCATTACTGTAGCCCTGAAATCATCCCAGCTGTTCCCCAAATATCTTCTTTTTCTTTATCAGTATTCTCCCAGAAATTAAAGGCTGTTTGCTCAAGCTTTTTAAAAAAGTGTCATCTTCAATAGCAGATTATTCATTCTCCAGACTGAGTTCCTCTTAATACATATATCACATTCAAATTGGAATGAAGCAGGACTGGGGTCTGATATGCAAGAAACCTCTATATTTAAACAGCAAAATCCTCAAACAACTGCAGATTAAAAGCTATAACTTGTAAACTACTGCTATATGTGTCAAATATACAATGGTCTAAC
The DNA here is from genome assembly GCA_016271365.2 of Neoceratodus forsteri. Taxonomy (NCBI): domain Eukaryota; kingdom Metazoa; phylum Chordata; order Ceratodontiformes; family Ceratodontidae; genus Neoceratodus; species Neoceratodus forsteri. The sequence continues at coordinate 337,465,737 of CM057451.1, read as the reverse complement.
AGGAATAGTTAGTTTGGGGCCACTTGTGGTGGGCAGGATTTTCATAACTCACTCGTGGCTCTGCTATTCATGAGTTATGGTCCTGCTCCCAACACTTGAGGATAGATTGCATATGGATTGCATATTTTGAGTCATCCTATTGCATATCCCTCTATATATATATATAAAATACATGGGTGGAACTTTTCCCCATAGAAAAGGCCATCATTTATTTCCCTGTATACCTGTAACTAAACTATCAATTAAAAATATACCTGTGACTAATCTATTAATTAAATGTACAGTATATGTCTGCAATAATTAAACAGCTATATACCTACACTAATTAAAGCTATATACTTAAACCAATTAAAAGTATATACATTCTCTAATATAAAATAGGCACCTGCACTTCATTAAACCCCATGGGGCACCAATAATAACACAATTAACACAACATTAGGAAGCTAACCAAACCAGCTAACAAGCTGAAAAAGAACCTGGAAAAAAAGATGCTTACACAAAACCCTCCCAAACCCGGGAATCCCCCAAACTCCTACCTGCACTTACTACACACCATTCCCTCCTTGCTGCAAGAAATCTTCAGGTGCCATAATGTGATTGCAAATGAAGTCTCCATAACAATAACCATCCTAATGTGTTATATTCAACAAACAACGGGTAAGGGCGGAACGCTCAGAAGTATACCCATCTTGGGGGCTAATTAGAGCAACAATGTCACTCGCTCTTCAGACCCATGGTCTTAGGAGTCCTAATTAGCCCCTTGATAGGTATGCATCCTCATATATCCTAACCCATTATTTATTCTACATATAAATATATATACACATATTTATTTATATAAGTCTATATATTGTAGGCTGGTCTGGTGGCGCTGAGGGTTGAGGCACTGGACACCACACCTCATGCCACACCGGTGACCTGGGTTTGGTGCTGGACTCGGGGAGCCAGGGGTCAGTGAGGGAGGGAGAGGACAGCTCTTCTCTCCCGGGAAGGGATCCAGGGACTGCTCAGTGTCCTGGTGGCCTCCAATGGAGATCAGGGGTACTGCAGGAACACCAAGACAGATGAGAGGGATGGAGCATGGCAGACGCCAGCAGGGCAGCTGTGCACAGAGCGTCGTGCATGCCATGCTCCGTGGGGAGCAATGAACAAGCAGAAAATTCCCCACACTCGGGTGAGGTGGCGGCAACCACCAGTGGTCCCGCCACACTCCCAATGTTGGCTGCCTCCAACTCTCCCCTGGGACTCTGGGGCCTCTGGTGGGTTGGAGAGAGGTCCTGGTCCAGAACCTGATGCAGTATGCGGAGGAGCAGTTCTGGCAGGCAGTGGAGCTGTGGAACCGAGTGTGGACTGCCTGAGAGATGCCCTGGTAGGTGGGTGCATAAAGAGAGTCACAAAAATTTCCATATATTGTCTAAAAGTGCAAGCACAGTCTACAGGAAAAATGTAGCATAGACTCACAAGTCTTAAAACCAGCACCATGTGTAGACCAAACATCATGGAATCATACTATCTAGGTGGTGAGAGGAAGATGATAACTTATTGATAATAGAAGTACTTTTCATTTAATTGTGGGACAGACACAAGACGCATAGTCTATTGAGCTACATGGAAGATTCTAAATAGGCAAAACAAAAAGAAGCTAAAGGAAAGGGCTGATTTTGTGTGTGTGAGCTATAAATAGTGGCAACAGGGAGTATGGGTATGCTGAACATATTCTTTCCAGCAACAACCCAGGGGAACATAAACCTATGTTTAACTGTGACCTCTGCCCTTTTTATTGTCCCTCATTATCATCTAATGTCTATAGACATTGTAGGGCATTGGGGATTGTCCTTAGAGGGACAAGGTGGGGGTTGGGGGGCCTATAGTGGGGGATATGGCTGGGGGCAGGCAGATTGGAGTAGTGCGCTCTAGGAGGTGCCCAGTGGTGAAATGGGTCCAGGAAAGAGATCCTCCCTGTCTTGTGCCCTTACCCAAGGGCTCCGCTTTTGGTGGGCAGGTATCCAATGGACCAGCCTCATCCACCTATCCTTCTTGGACATCCTTCTTGGGCAGTGTTATGCAATGCCAGTTCTATTAGGAACAAGACAGCAATTATAGCTGATCTCATTTCAACAGTTAATCTGGCTTGCATCACCAAGACCTGGTTGGATGATATGCTGGCCCAGTTTTGGAGCTAGCGGCTCCTACTGAGTTCTCAGTGATTCATTGCCCGAGAAAGGATCATGGGGGGCCGTGTGGCGATTTGTTTTAAATTGGACTTGCACCACAGCTTCCTCCCAGTGGGAACAAGGTCCTTTGAATTTGTGGCCATTGGGGTTGCAGGTGTAGGTTGCAGGATCTTTCTCATTTTCCATCCCCAGGGAATGAGAAGATTCTCTGCAGGAAGTCGCGGACTTCACTGTCGAGTTAGGATTGAGTCACCCAGATGAATTATTCTGGGTGACTTCAATGCCTGGAATGATGATGAACTCTCACAGTTTAGACAAGACTTCCTCCAATTGATGTATTCATTGGGCCTGACACGGGTGATTACCTCTGCAACACATGTACACAGCCACTCCTTGGAGCTTGTATTCTCACTGGAATTGGAGGTCACCGACCTCATGGGGGAACCAGTCATTTGGTCCAACCACTCTACCGAGAGGTTCTTGCTTGAAGGCCTCCCAATAGACCTTCCCCTATGGAGATGGTCCTGTAATGCCCTTTAATGAGCTTGACCCCAGAAGGTCTTATGGCAGTGCTTGACATATCAGGTGTGATGACTGGTTGTGATGAGCTGGGGGAGTTGGTTTCAACCTATAATAGGGTTGTTGCTGAGGATCTCGACTCTATTGCACTGGTCTGTGTTCGGATTCTCACTTCACACCGGAGATTTTCCTGGTCTGATGGGACTCTCAGGGTGTTGAAGATGAGGGGTTGAAGGTTAGAGTGGTGCTGGCTTATATCGGTCTGATGAAGACAAACTTATTTTGATGTATGACTACAGAGACTATCAGTCAGCAATCTCCTGTAAGAAGGCAGAGTTCCTGTCCTAGGAAATTGCTGCAGCAGCTAACAGTCCAGCTCAGCTCTTTCAGACTGTCGACAGACTGTGTAATCCAGGCTGTCTTCAGCCCGTTGGAGCTTTTTCAAAGTCTGAGTGTAATGAGTTTGCCCTGTTTTTTGCTGACAATATTACCTCTATCAGACCAGGGATCCAGTCAAAGCCCTCTAGTGGGGCATGCAGTAACAAATTGGGGGTCACGGGCATTCCACCTGTCTGGCTTGACTTTTACTGGTTGTCGGTTATGAATGTTGTGAAGGTCATCCAGGAGTTGAAGCTTACCTACTGTAGACTGGACTCAGGCCCAACACGCCTTTTGGTAGGATGCATTGACTCCATCGTCCCGGTCCTGGCTGGGATAGTCTGGTGTTCATTAGTGAAAGGGGTCTTCCCTGAGCCCCTGAAGGAAGTGGTGGTGAGACCACTTTTGAAGAAATAATCACTAGACACGGACTGCCTAGCTACCTACAGACCTGTCTCTAACCTTCCCTTTGTGGCGAAGGTTTTTGAAAAGGTGGAGGCTCAACTGGAGGTCCATTTACCAACTCATGACATTTATGACTCTCTCCAGTCAGGATTTAAGAAGAGGCACAGTACCGAGGCTGCCCTAGTTCAGGTGTTTAATGATCTCCTGGTGGCGAGGGATAGAGGTAAGCATTCTATCCTAGTCTTCCTGGATTGCTCAGCTGCATTTGACACAGTGGACCATGGGGTGCTTCTGGAGCATCTGTGAGGTTGTTGCGGACTGGCTGGTACAGTCCTCTACTGATTCCACTCTTTCCTTACTGGTAGGATGCAAAGGGTTTTGCTGGGGACTTTTTCCTCTGCACCACTGTCCCTACCATGTGGGGTCCTGTAGGGCTCCATTTTGTCCCCCATGCTGTTTGCTGTATATATGTTGCCACTAGGGTACATTATAAGATAATATGGACTGAGCGTTCATTGTTAGGCTGATGATACTTAGCTATACCTGTCTTTTGCGCCCGAACAACAGGATGTGGTCTCAGTATTCAGTCGGTGCCTTGAGGAGAGCCAAGGCTGGATGGGTGCCAACTGGTTGAGGTTAAATCTGGACAGACGGAAGTACTGGTGGTGGAATCTGGTCACCCAAGGGTTGGTGGGCAACCTGGTCAAGTTTCTAGGCTTAGGCTCTGAGACTCCCAGCTGCTCACCTCTGTCAAGGTGAGGAATCTTGGCATTGTGCTGGACTGCAGCTTAACACTTGAATCTCAGGTGTTGGCCATGGTCCAGCATGCATTTTACCATCTTAGAAACATCACCAGGATTGGGACTGGCCCAGTGGCACTGGAGGTTGAGGCACTGGTCGCTACACTCTCACGCCACATCGGTGATCTGGGTTCGGGAATGAGCCTGGGTCATGAGGATCGGCAGGGAGAGAGAGGATCGAGTAACCGAAGGACTGTTCTCCTCTCTCGGGGAGGGTCAAATTAATGTTGGAGCAAGATTCCCTTATCTCTGGGGAAAATTCAAATTATAAAAATGATGATAGTCCTTTTCTATCCTACAGATTACACACCTTAATGATACCCATTCCTGGATCTTGGTTTAAACAAATAAATAAACATCTCAAAAGCTTTTTGGACTAAAAGCAGCCTAGGATTTCATGGGAAAAGCTCTGTCTTCCAGTGAACCAAGGAGGGTTAGCCTGCCCCGATTTGGAAAAACACTACATATTGTACTTATTGAAAAGGGTCCTGAGACGGGCCCTGGATGATGAATACGATAGGTCAAACTTGTCACTTTTGAATGATATAATTTTTGCCTCATGTTCAGAGAGCAGGTGAATTTGTCCCAAATTGCCTTCACTGCCAGGCATTTGAAAAATTCTAAGGCCCACATATTCAAAAGGGTTGCGCATTGCGCAACAGTGTTGTGCCATGCACAACTCACTGATGAGCCCCGGCGCGATATTCAAAAGGGAAAAGTGCACCGCACAAATCCCGATGCGCCAGAGCGCATCAGTAATGTAAGCAGGCACAGGTAAGGGGGGCGTGCCCGTATAACCTGCATAGCCCGTTATTCAGCCCGGGATGTGCAGAGCCATGCATCTTGCAACCTGCGCCTGGTGTAAAAAAGGAACAAATGATGGCCACCCACGGTGAACTGCCGCATTGCAGGGTGCACACGGCAGCGTTATCTGTGGGTGGCCACCAGTTCCTGCCACCTGGTGCCCCCCCATGCCCCATCACGAGCATCTGTTTAAATAAACTCCCCCTTCAATATCCCTGGTGGTCCAGTGGACCGATTGCTGTCCGATCGCGGGCATGCGTTATAATACCCAAAAGAAATCCTCGTCCTATATCCCTGGTGGTCCAGTGGACCGATTGCTGCCCGATCGCAGGCATCTGTTGAAATAACCCCCCCCGGCCAATATCCCTGGTGGTCCAGTGGACTGCACTCTGCCTGATCGCGGGCATCTGTAAAACATACAACATCCTATTACCCTGGTGGTCTGGGTACCCTCCCCCACCCGCCCACTGAGCCCCACCGCCTGGTCAGCCAGCGGGCGGCAGCACCCACCCGCCTGCCACCCTGCCACCGCTACGATTGACACCTCGGTAGGGCTGCACGCCATTGGTTCACAGTGAGTCAATGGGCATGCAGCCCATACCGCACTTACACACATTCCAGATATGTGAATGCAATCGGTCCACTGGACCACCAGGGATATAGGGCGAGGATTTTTTGTATTATAACACATGCCCGCGATCAGGCACATAGTGGTCCACTGGACCACCAGGGATATAGGACGAGGATTTCTTTGTATTATAAACACATGCCCGTAATCATACATAGCGTCCACTGGACTACCAGAGCTATAGGATGAGGATTTCTTTTGTATTATAACACATGCCCGCGATCAGGCATGTAGAGGTCCACTGGACCACCAGGATATTGGAGTGGACATCTTTTTAGACAAATGCCGTGATTGGGCTGCAGGGCGTCGGTCCCCAATGGCTGCTGCCTGGCAGGCGCCAGGCGCAGAGTGAGTGGGGATCGGTGCATCTGCATGCTAATGGAATGCAAATGGGGCCATAATGACCATCGCGGCCCCATGTGTGCCTTGCATAAATTATGGCCCCATTTGCATGTCCCCTTTGAATATCGCAGGTGCTGTGAAAGGCGCAATGGCACTTGCGCTAGCGCATCTCCATGCTCCACTCTGGCCACTTGCGCTGGCGCAGTGCCACTGCACCATGCACAGTGGGGGTGGACAGGGTGTGATATTCAAAGCTGCTGAGCCATAGCACAGCTCCGTTGAATATCGCCCAGGCCACACTCCTGCACAGCCAAGTTGAGCTGCGCCCAGGCTTGTGCCACAGCCCGGCGCAGTTTGAATATCCGGGCCTAAGAGTTTATTGGTGAGTTATATGGCTAATGAGATACTTAAATATACAAATAAAATAAAATGGGACCTACATCTTTCTCCTGAAAACAACATTTGGGGGAACTCTAATTTTAAGATATGAGGCAAAATGTTATGAAACAAACTATGGGAAGGTAAGGGAATAAGTAAATGGCATTGTTTGTTTGAGGTGGGGTAGGATCTTATCTTGGGATGTGTTTAAAGACAAATTTCAGTTTGGCTCCAATCATTATATGTTTTTCAACCAACTAGCAAGTCTATACAAGAAAGATAACTCCAGATGGGAAAGGGCTCCAAATAATAAGGAACTGGAATTAATGTTAGTTAGATCAAAAGCAAAGAAATTTAATGGAGTTTTTGCACGGTTGAAGGACAACTTACAAAATCATATCTTCAGATTTATAAATCAGCCATTCAAAAATGGGAAAAAGAGCTTAATGCTATTTACACTGATATACAACGGGGCCTGGCATGTAATACTAATTCCCATTATAAGTTGACGAGAGACAGAGTTACTCAATATAAGATCCTAAATAGGGCCTATTTTACACCTCACAGATTATATCAGATGAAACTATTGCAGGATGACTCCTGTTGGCATTGTAAGGAATTAAATGCAGATATGATTCACACCTTCTGAAACTATAAGGGAATTAAGACTTGGTGGTGTAAAGCTTTTGAAAACCTGTGTCTTATTGGTATAGATAGGATGATCCAAAAATTACAATATTGGAAACGTAGAATACTAAAGGTTTAAAAGGAAAGGAGAAACTTTATCTCCAGGCACATATTATGGTGGTCAAGAGACTCATTGTAAAATACCGGAAACAGGAGGGAATAGATTGGATTTCTCCTAAATATGAATGGAGACAGTGATTTATAACAGCACTTTATTATAATGTACATTTTAAAGATGTTCAGCCAGTGTGGAATCTATGCAATAAAGAAACTGACCTTTGGAACCACAAGATTTTTTTGTATAAAATCTGGGGTTTAAGGAACTCTATCTTAGGATGCCATTAATTATCTTTAATCTAGCTCATGTGCACAATGTAGGAACCCTTATGTATTTATTTTCTTATTTATTATTGTGTAATCTATTGTGTGATAAGTTTTGCATCATTATTGTGGTGTGAACTGACCTGTACCCATTGTTGGAATGTTGGAATATATTGGAAAACCAATAAAGTATTTTTGAAGAAAAAAAAGGAGCAGCACAGGCAGACGAGGGGAAGAGCAGAGTATAGACAGCCATGTGTGCAAATGCAAGGAGTCTGGGAAATAAATTCCAGACCTGGAGGCCATGATGGAGGAGGCTAGCCTGGATTTGGTGGCCATAACTTTGTCATGATGCACTGACAGTCATGACGGGGACATGGTTGCAGCAGGCTACTCTCTGTCCAGGAGAAATAGAGACGGGAGGAGAGGAGGAAGGCTTGTTCTATATGTGAGGGAGGGAATCAAGATTATGGAATACAAGGGAACTCAGAGGAAAAAGAAGGGCTGGAGGTACTGTGGGTCACCCTGGAGACAGGAGTTGAGGCCACTATCCATACAGGGACTACATATAGATCTCCAGCACAGGGAGAGGAGTTGGATAAAGCACTTGGGAAAGCCGTCATCAGGATGGCAAATTGCTAGTATAAGCCCCTTGCAAATGCGGAGCTTATATTCCCACTGTTTAGGCATCCCTTTACCCCTCCTAGACCACCCAAGCTAGGAAATGGGTGTAGTGCTCTGGAAGATATTGCTCTGGAAGCCTCAAGGTGGCAGCAGAGAGTAGAGTAAGGGTGTAAAAAGGGACCGACAGGAAGTAGCGGGACCTTTTCCAGCCCAGGCAGTGGGCCTGGGGCTGGGGGGAGCTGGAAGAGTGGAACCAGGACCAGAATAGGTGGGCAAGTGAGGGAGCTCAGTGGTCCAGGAGGCTAGTGGGAAACCCCCAAGTAGAGTGCAGTCAGGATAGTTCTATGTGCCGTGGCCAATGAGGAGTGGGGGTACGGAGCTCAGTTGGGGACACAGGTAGCTAGTTCCTGTGTCGTGGTGGCTAGAGCATTAGGAAGCATCAGCAAGCCCAGCCAAGAGATGTAGGATCCCTTAGGCAGCACAATTTTGTGTTTTCTTAGGTCGTCAAGGCTGGGAGGGCTGTGGCAGGACCCTCTCAGGGGGGGGAACTGGTGGCAGAGATTCCCCTTGTTTCCAGTGTGGCTGGACAGCCTGGGGGGGGTCAAGGGAGTCAGGGAGCCTTTCACCCATAGGCGGGGTCTGTTTGGAGGGGCAGGTCCTGGGGAGCAGGTCTATAAAGTCCGGGCGGGTCACAGACCAAAGAATTTGTAGACCTTGGAGGGTGGTCCCTGTGGTGAAGCTTAACTCAAGCCCAGGAACTGTTTGCAGGATGTGGGCCTGGCAGGGACTCCTCTTGGAAGAAGGTAACAGCAGAATACCCCGGGTGAATTGGGGGCCATGGAGGGCTGAGGCGGAGGCAAGTGATCAGTGTAGAAGTAGCCTCAGTCATTACATCAGTGCTAGCCGATGGAAGGTGGATCAGGGCCTGGGTCATCAGGAAAAACCCTGGATGCCCTTGTGGCATGGGCCAATTTCCCAGTGGTCCAGGTGGGGAGGGCAGCTCACCTTCCCACATCAGTGAAAAGGAGGCAACCAGTGCCATAGTAAAAGGGACTCGGTTAGAGAAAAGTAAAAGGAAGGATTGGCTTACCAGATCCTTAATATGCCAGGAGATTACAGGGATCTGGGTTCCAGGGTCTTGGGTAGAGCACCTGAGAGAAGAAGGGCAGGAGATGAAAGTCCTTCTGGTGTCTGCTAAATCTGTGGTTCTGCTGTCTATAAGGTCCAGCTGAAAATTTGTAGCCCCATGGAGCTGAATATTTATTTTTCTGTAAAAGAATGGTGACCCCTGTGTCACTGGAATCATTTGCCATGCAGGTGAAAATAAAAGCCAGTTGGGGAGAAACAGTGGTTTGTGCCTTATTTGACTGTAGGGGGAGCCAAATGGAATGAAATCATTTTTCCCCTCATGTCTGCAGTATGATTCATTTGTCACGAGTTATATTCCAAGGGCAGAATCCAGCCTGTTTGGGCTGCAAGGGCTTCAGTGAGACCTCCATAGGAGAAGTGGGAGGCCTCAGTCTGGTGGTCGGCTTGGGAAGAAAAAATCAGATGCTGAGATTGAGGAGGTAAAGTGCAGAGTTTGAAGACAGCAAGCAGGTAGGCGACCATCAGTTTTCCGGTTTCAGTGATGTGCCAGGTCTCGTATGTTAGTGCTTTGGAGTGCTGCCTTTTTCCTGCCTGGGAGAACTGCGAGTAAAAAAAGTATGACCCTAGACGGGGCAGGAAGGAGGGAGTTACACTAGTTTCAGTCAGCCAGTTGTGGACTGGAGCCTTCCAGCTGCAGCTTTGGCAGGAGCAGGGCCATCTCTGACTCCCTACAGGGTGTTTCTCAGACAGCTAGGTCAATGAACCCACCAGGGACAGAGCAGTGCTAGACCTGGTGCTTACTAACAGGGGCAGCATTGCAGATATCATGGTGTGCAGTTCCCTAGGGACAGTGAGGCTCAACATTTAAGATGGATTCAGAGGCAAGTCACACAATGATGAGGGTCCTGGACTTTAGTAGGACAGATTTTAAAGGAACTGGGGACTGCTTCAGAAACTGCCTAGTAGGGGAGGATTGCCAGGGAGGGGTGGAGAAAAAACAGGGAAAAATAAGGGGGAGCATTATTAAGTCAACCAGTCTCTGTGTGAAGGAAGTGAACAAAAGCACAAGGAAAAAAAGACCATTATGGTACTCTAGGGAAGTGGCCACAGTGGTGAAGGGAAAAAGGCTAACATTTAGGAGGTAGAAAGGAATGCAGAAGGAGGAGGAGAGCGAGTTTTCATAGTTTCATAATGTTGTACAGGTTCTTGAGGCCAAAGACCCATTATGAACCTGCCACCACTGGTTTAGTGATGGAAACTAAATTTACTTTCCGTCATATGTTTATCTAAGTTTATTTTAAATTATTCCTGTGTCTAACTCATGACTACATATCTTGGTAAGGCATTCCATATCGGTGAAGCTCTTTATATAAAAAAACTTTTACGCCTTATTGTACTGCTCACAGTTGTCTTAAGTTGAAGGTTATGTGACTTAGTATTATTATAAGTCATTTGTTTTTTCAAGACAAATTGTAGTAAACAATGCATTGTCTTGGAATGCTTTAAATATGAGAATCAGATCCCCCTCTTAAATATCTGTACTCCAAGGAGTACAAGTTCAAGATTCTTAATCTATCACTATAGCTTTTGTTTTGACACTACTAATTTTCTTTGTAACTCTTCGTTGTACTCTTTCAACCATTTTTTTGGTTCCCACTGCTGTTGGTGTACTAAAGGAAGCACAATACTCCAGGTACAGTTGAATAAGGCTAATATATGTAGAATAACCGATAAGTTTGGGTCTATTACCAGGGAGTAATAGCATCGAGAGGTTCTGGACACATGAACCTCGAGAGCAAAGCTCGAGAGGCTCCAATGTGTCCAGAACTTCGAGATGCTAGTACTCCCTGGTAATGGACAAACAAACCTATCAGTTATTTTTTTTAATATATGGATGTGACGTTTATTTCGAATGGGTGGTCGGCCATTTCAGTGAACTGACTTTCTGCTGGTCGACTGCCGCAGTGTCTTATGCTATGGATTCAGCTGTGTGCTTGCTCGTGACAGTTCCCGCCCCCTGTCCGTTTTTTTTAAATGTTTGAGATCCTACCTGCTCTTCAAGAGCACAATGGCAGGATCAACCAGATATTTCTATTTCCTGACGGAAAACAATAAAATAAAAATGAGAAGCGTGACGACTGAGTTCACTCTCGGTAAGCGAGAGAACCACCGCCATGTTTTTGAACTGTTCTGCCCATCCACACAGGAAAACCGGCCAATGAGGAGGCACGCTTATGACATGGGGGCAGGAGGTTTCTTTTCAGAAGCTTGGAACGATACTATTGTCAGCACAAAAGTGTAGTATTACCAGTGATTGACAATACTATTACCAGTGATTGACAGTACTATTATCACCGAACCTTTCAGGCTATCACCAGAATTTTTTTGAATGCTTTACAAACCTATTAAATTGAAGATCCATATATTAAATAGTGGTAATAGGACTTCTTTATTTCTACTTCTAATGTGCCTTTGGATTTATCCAAAAATGCTGTAGCATTTTTTTACCACATTAATTATATGTGTATTGGGTTTTAGGTTTTCAGTGATTAGAAACATAGAAGCATAGACTTTGACGGCAGATAAGGACCGCTGGCCCATCTAGTCTGCCCATTTCCTACCTACAGGATAGGCGCAGGTCCTAGTTAACCAACAGCCTATTTCTTCCTACCCCGCACAAGAATTACCTTATGCCTGTCCCATGCATTCTTGAATTCTCCCACAGTTTTAGACCCCACAACCTCCTCAGGAAGGTTGTTCCATGCATCCACTACCCTCTCTGTGAAATATGCTTCCTCACGTGCCTAGAACCTTCCCCCATCTTTAAATTGTGTCCCCTTGTTCTTGCACATCTCTTTTTCTGAAAGATGCTACCCTCTTGGACTTTGTTGATTCCACAGGTACTTAAAAGTTTCTATCATGTCCCCCCTCTTCCTTCTTTCCTCAAGGGTATACATATTAAGCTCCTTTAGTCTCTCCTCATATGGCTTCTCTTGCAGACCCTGCACCATTTTAGTTGCCCTCCCCTGGACTGCCTCTATCCTGTCTATGTCCTTGCGGAGATGGGATCTCCAGAACTGGATGAAGTACTCTAGATGGGGTCTCACCAACTGTCTGTACAGAGGGATAACAACTTCCTGTTTTCTTATGCTGATGCCTCTCCCTATGCATCCCAGTATACCCCCAGCCCTCCCTACTGCCTTCTCACAACCCAAAGAACACCCAAATCTTTTTCTTCCGTAGTGGTGGTTAATTGTATTCCATTCATCACATAGATTGTCTTAATGTTGTGTTTACCCATGTGCATTACCTTGCATTTCTGTTCATTGAAGTTAATTTTAGAAAGGTTTGCCCAGTTACATAATTTATTTAAATTTTCTTGCAGGTTATTGATTGACGCAGTATCATTTACAATACATCCAACTTTGCAGTTGTCTGCATCTTTACTGATCCAGACCCCGTTACTTGTTTGCATAGTTGAAATAAATATATTAAAGAGTAGTGGACCCAGTACCAAGTCCTGGGGGACTCCACTAGTGACTTTGGTCCACTTTGATTCAAACTCCCTGAGAACAACTCTTTAATGTCTATCTCCCAACCATGGGTCAATCCATTGTATTATTTTACCATCAAGATTTATTTTATGCAGTTGCTCTAGTCACACACTATGGGAAACTGTGTTGAATGCTTTGGCATAATTTAAAAATACCACATCAACAGGCAGTCCCTGTTCTAATGCCTCACTTACTGGATCAAAGAAATTTATTAGATTTGTTAAGCATGACCGACCCGGAGCAAATCCGTGCTGTGCTATATTTAGGCTATCACTATTTTTAATATGGTCTAGTATTTTATTTTGAATTAATCGCTCCATTAATTTACTGACGATGGATATTAGGCTGATTGGTCTATAATTACAAACATTTTGTTTACTTTCTCCTTTAAAATGGGAGTAATATTTGCTTTCTCCAAGATTCCAGGGTTTTACCCTCTCGAATGGAAATATTAAATAAAATGGTTAGTGGGACCAGGAGTTCCTTGCACACTGTTTTAATAAATAGTGGATTGATACCATCCGGTCCTGGGATGATCCTGTTTTAAGCTTCCAATTACTTCCAAAACCTGCTGTTCGGTAAAGGTAATTGGGGTTACTTGTAGTCAAAGCAGCTAACTCTACTCTGCTATCTGTTTTAAGACACTTGCAAAGTATGTATTAAGTATCTCAACCATGTCTGCCTCATTGCTCCATATTTCATCATTTGAGGCGACTGGACCAATATCATTCTGTGCTCCTTTTAAAGTTTATATATAATTATAGAACTGTTTCCTAGTATCTTTTGTTTTTTCAACCAAATGAAATTCTAATTTTTATTTTGCCATGCAGTTTGTTTTTTGTTTTCTTTGCTAATTGTTTAAACTTATTCAGGTCATCCTCTCTACTGGTTCACTTGTATTTACAATATGCTCTTTTTTCTTATTAATTAGTTTTCTTATCCTCCCATTCCACCATTGAGGAAGCCTGTGGTTCTTGTTATTATATTTAAACCTTAATGGTACCCATGTTTTAGTACAGTACTCGATTTCCTTTAGGATGTGCTCCCAGGTTTCTTCCGGACTACATCCATTTAGGGACTCTTTCCGTTCCCATTTACTCAGATAGGTTCTAATTTGGCATAGTCAGCTTTAGCAAAATTTCTAAATGTAGATTTGCCTTTAATTACTGTAGAGGTTTTGTTTAAATTAAATAACACCATGTTATGATCACTGTCACTGAGGGAAGGTAGAATTTGAGGTACAGAACAATGATTCTTAGTATTAATTAATATCAGATCGAAGATATTGTCTTTCCTAGTAGGAAGTTTAACCAGTTGCTTTAAGTCAGGTAATAAGGTAATTTCAATAAACTTTTTTATAGCTGTCCATTGGTTTTATAATTCAGGCAGTTTATACCTGGATGATTAAAGTCCCCCATCAATAAGAAATCATCTTTGATTTCAATATTCTCTATTTCTTCCAAGAAAAACAGAGGGAAGCAGGTAAGACAGCGAGGAGAGCAAAGGCACAGACAGAGGAAAGGATAGCCAAAGGGGTCGTTAAAGGTGATAAGACTTTCTTCAGGTACATAAGCGAAAAGGGGAAAGCAAGGGGAGGGATAGTGAGGATAAGGAGAATAATGGAGGGAGACTGTGCAAAACAGGATCAAGAAAATGCAGACATCCTGAACAGATACATCTGCGCAGTCTTCATAGTGGAGGGAGGAGGGGGGGAGATGAACCACCAGGGAGCAGCAAGAACATTTGGAGAGAAAGGAAAATGAAACCATTATCAGAGGAAAGAGTCCTAAAGGGACTTGTAGATCTGAACGTGGATAAGGCCATGGGACCAGATGGAATACACCCAAGGGTAATAAAATAACTCAGGGAAATGATTGCTGCACCATTGATGGCCTTATTCAACAGGTCACTGTAAACAGGTGCAGTTCTGGAGGACTGGAGGAGAGCAGACATGGTTCTCCTTCATAACAGCAACAGCAGGGAGGAGGCTAGCTACTATAATCTGGTCAGTCTCACAGCGGTGGGGAAATTAATGGAAACCCCATTTTAATCATTTATTTACTTATTTAAAATCTTGTTAACCGGGATAGGCACACTAAGTCGAGGCTCATTTCCAGGTGCGACCTGGGAGCGCAAGCAAAATGGGAGTAATGACAAAGACAAATTAAAATACTATACAGTTATTAGTGATTACGGGGCATACTATGAGACTGGAATAATAAGCAAAGCTAGGAAACATACAATACAATAAGGCTAAGTATGTATGTTGATATGAAGGCAGACCGAGCAATTTAAAATAATGATTTCATGGGACATCCATGGTAAAAGGTTTGAAACTGAACTCGGGCCACTAATAGTGGGGTAGAGAAGAGGGGTTAGCTGCGTTGGCTGGAAATACAGTATGCCACAGGTAAGTCGGGTGAATCTTATGAGAAAGCAGCAGGGACTGAAGGTGGGGGGCAAGGGGAGGAAGAGATAAGGAGAGGTGTAAAGAGGGCAGGAGCAGAGAGGAATATGGAGGAAGTGAATGTGTTTGCTTGAAGGAGGGAAAGTGGAGGAGTTACAGAGATGGAAAGGTAGAAAGGTTCTAAAGGCTAGGGAGCCTGTTTCAGAAGGCAGATTGACCAGTGGAGGTGTGGGGATGGGGGAGGGATAAGGAGCGAGGGTCCCTGGAGTGTTAATCATAGGAGGAGAGGCAGCTGGTGACAGCATGGAGGAGAGGTGGGGGGGAAGTAGACCAAACCAGAATTTTGCTATGAAAGATAGGGAGTGGGCAGAGTGCCTGAGGTAGAGCGGGAGGAAGGAGAAAGAAGAGTAGAGATTACAGTGGTGGGTGTTGGAGGGGCATTGGTGGCAAATCTACAGAATGTATTCAAGAGCATGTCGAGTTTGGAGAGTGAGGACGTCGATGCAATTCTGTGGACTACATCCGTTTCCTCGAATATCAGTAAAATCATTTTAGAGATTAATTTGCAGTATATAGGGAGGGAGAGGCAATCCTTGTTTTGGACATAGATTGAAACATACGGAGTTGATGTGGATGGTGAACTCAAGATGATTGTCCAGTCAGACCCTGAGGTATTTGAATTTGGACATGTAATCAAGCGGGGTGTAAACACCAGAGGAGACGGGGTTAGTACAGTAGAAGAAAAGATAGTAGAGTATCTCAAATTGAATGGGTTATAACACCGAAGGCAGCATGGATTCACTGGGCGGGGGGGGTTGTCATGTCAGATGAATTTGATTGACTTCTTTGACTGGGAGACCAAGGAAATAGATCAGGGGAGGGTGGTGGACGTGGCCTATTTGGACTTTAGCAAGGCTGTAGAAGGTGTGGGATAAATGACAGACACCAGACAGTAATTTTATTGCATAAAAAACACAATAATTGTGTTTATCATTTTATTTGCAAAAACAAAACAAAACAAAAAAATATATATTTACAGAAAGAAAATTGTGGGTGTTAGTCCATCACACCATTTCAACACATCGGGAAATACAGTACTTCTTCTTGAGACTCCTGTCTTTCTTCTGTATATTCAATATCCAATACTTAATTCACAACAATACAGTGTGTAAGCTCTCACACTAGCTCCTTCTCCCTCGGTGGTCAGAAGGTACTGACCCACACACTTCTTAGTTCCCTGGTAGCAGGTTTTATAGCAATCCTTAGGGTGACATCACGATCGGGGATCTCCACTTAACATAAAATAGACCTTTATGTGGTCCTATCTAAGGCTGTCTTGGATCATTCTTGTACAATAGGGAAAAACAAGCATTTATGTTATATTCCTTCTGTGAATATATTCCAAAATATCAGTTTTAGATCATCTAAACCTTAATTAGGGGGCTTCTACCTCATTTGGAGCATAGCTCCTCCCACTTGATGTGACCTCATCTCTCCTGATTATTACAAAAGCAGTCACTTCAGGGGCTGTCAGTCCTATAGTAGGAATCTCCCCATAATGGCAGAATTCAGGTAACAACAAAAGAAAACATTTGATTTGTTCATTTTCACATGTTTTATATACAGGAATACCCAGCCTGGACAGGGGAATGACAAATAAGGGGCGCTCCTATTTGTCTTCCCTGCCAGACCAGGAACCTGTCATTAAAGCATATTTTATTTCAACAAAACAAAAGCTTTTCTTTACTACGCAACAAGTGGTTCTCTGTTTATTTACATGCCCAACCTCGGGCTTGTAGCACAGTGTTTCTGATACGTCTTAAAGAGCACCATTACAATAGCGCCTAGCACTTCACTTTCTTCACAGAAGCACTAGCATTCCAGTGCTGAAGCGTTACATAAACAAACTGGGGCACCTTTGGAGCACAACCATTACTCAAACACAGAGCTCCTTATGGAAAAAGGATAAACTTTCATTGTGCAACCATAAGGGTTTTAGGATTATTTAAAGAGACAGTAAAGTTTGTAGAGATATGCCAGGTTAGCCACCCTGACACAAAATTTAGTAAAGAAAGGAGGAAGAAAAAGATGAGAGAAAAGTAGGAAAAGAAGATTTGGGGGGGTACACATTTTTACTTCAGGACTAAATATTCATAACAGAAGCACCCTGTTACACTCCTCCCCATTTAAGAAGGCAACACAGTATTATGTTGGCTGAAGCCTTCACCCTTAGAAGGGTTGGAACTTCCACCTACCTCACTAGAAGTTCCCATCAGGGACCCTTAATAAGCAGAACAGTTGTTATCATATAACTAACATTTATACATTCAATAAACTGATCCTACTGTTCTTTTCCCTGAGATATGTGTCTTTTTAAAACACATCATTCATTATTACAAGTCACATCACTTTTTCAGTCATAACATGTTCAGCTCCATACCAGGATAAAAATTGGCATTTTGATGTTGAGACTCAGTTCTATGTTTTACCAAAATTTATAGGGCTGGAGGGACAGGTGCCAGTGCATGATGCACATATTCTTATCCTTCATGAGGTGTAACCAACATAGCGAGTTGTGGTCAGTTACAATAGTGAATTCATGCCCCCATAAATAATATTTGAGAACCTCTATAGCCCATTTTATGGCCAGGCACTCCTTCTCTACTGTAGAATACATTCTTTCTCGCTCATGCAATTTCCTACTAATGAATAGAATTGGGTGCTCACCTTTGTGATCATTCTGGGTAAACACTGCCCCAATGCCTGTGTCAGAGGCATCGATTTGGACCTCAAATGTTTTTCTAAAGTCTGGACTTAGGCGTGCTGGTGCAGAACATAAAGCTGCCTTTATATTCTGGAAAGCTGTTTTACACTCAGCAGTCCACTTCACTTTATTTGGATACCTGTTTTAGTCAGTTCTGTAAGTGGTGTTGCAATGGTGGAAAAACCAGGAATGAACCCGATGATAACACTAGCCCTAAAAAGATCTAACATGGCATTTGGTAGTGGGTATTGGACTATAATGGCAACCTCCACTTTGTCCATTTCTGGCTTTACAGTCCCTGGCCAATGATAAACCCCAAATATCAGTCTCAGTTTTGCAATAGCACATTTGGATGGATTTATTGTAAGTTCTGCATCCTTAATGCTTTGAATAACAGCGCTAAGATGAATTAAGTGGGTGTTCCAGTCCGGGCTATAGATGACCACGTCATCCAAATAGGCAGCGCTGTATTGATTATGGGGCCTTAAAATATGGTCCATGTATCTCTGAAAAGTGGCCAGAGCCCCGTGCAAACTGAATGGTATGGTCATAAACTGGTATAAACCAACAGGGGTACTGAACGCTGTTACCCTTAGCACCACAGGCCCAAGAGTTATCTGCCAGTACCCTTTCGTCAAATCTAGGGTGCTGATATATCATGCAGAGCCTATCTGATCTAGCAGATTGTCAATTCTTGGCATGGGGTAGCCACCAATCTCAGAAATTGCACTGATTTTCTGAAAATCCAGACATAACCGAACACCACCCTCTTTTTTATTCACCACTATTAAAGGCGAGGACCAAGGGTTACGTGAAGGAACAATCACCTTTGCTTGTTCCATTTTGTGTACCTCATCCACTACCTCTTTTCAGATTTTCTCTGGTAACCTATAGGGCCTCTGGTGAATTGGTTTACTTTGTGTTAGTTTAATCTCATGCACCACCCCTAATGTCTTCCCTGGTGTTTTAGTAAATGTTTCTTTAAAAAACTCCAAGAGTTGATCAACCTCTTGTCTTTGATCAGGCTTTAATTCCAGATTAATCTAAATTTACTTCTCCCCTTGTTGTGTCTCTAATTTATCATAAGCCACCTCTGTCTCTGACAGGCCTTGTTCAGGTTGAATGTGGAGGGATGGGTTTGGCTTATCTATCCATTTCCTTAACAAATTGGCATGGTATACCCTTTTTACTGGTCTCCGCCCAGGCATTTCAATCTCATAATTCACAATACCAGTGTGTCGAAGTACTACATAAGGCCCTTGCCATCTCATTAGAAGCTTATTTTCCATGCTAGGCAACAATAGTAACACTTTTTCTCCGGGTTCAAAATATTTGTATTTCAATCCTTTATCATACATTTCTTTTTGACCCTGCTGTTTCTGGTCAACATTCCTATGAGCCATAGTTACATATTTCACAAGCCTTTCCCGTAAATCAGTCATGTAATTCGCAATGTTTGTAAATCCCACACCTTTGCCTTCCTCCCAGTGTTCTTTAATTACATCTAATGGTCCCCTAGGGTTACAACCATATAGTAAGGAAAAGGGGGGAAACCAGTTGTTGCTTGGGGTACTTCCTGTGAGGCAAACAAGAGGTAAGGGAGAAATCTGTCCCAGTCTCGACCTTCCTCTGTTGTCTTGCAACATTTTCTGAAGTGTTTTATTGAATCTTTCTACTAACCTATCGGTCTGTGGGTGATATGGGGAGGTACATACTGCAGAGACACTCAACAGACAGTACAATTCTTGCAGCATCACAGATGTAAAGTTACTGCCTCTGTTGGTTAGAATCACTTGTGGTATTCCCATTCGACTGAAGATTTTAGCTAATTCTTCAGCTATTCTAGGGGGCAGTAACCGCTCTCATTGGTATGGCTTCAGGGTACCGGGTGGCGTAGTCGCACACAACCAGTATGAATTGATTTTCCTTTGAATTCTTTGTTAGGGGCCCCACCACGTCCATGGCTACTCTCTCAAAAGGAGTTGTTACATAAGGCATGGGTTGCAAGGGTACTTGATCTTTCTTCCCTTCTGGAGCCACCAGTTGGCATTTTGCACAAGCTCTACAATATGCTGCTACCTCTTGTTGAACCCCCGGCCAACAAAACCTGGATAATATCTGCTGTAATGTTCTATCCCTCCCCTCATGGCCAGCCATAGGTATATCATGGGGCAATCGTATTACCTGTTCCCTATACTGTTTAGTTATCATTAACTGCTCTGTCTCACAGTTTGTAACAGGATCAACAGTTACTCTATACAGTATGTTACACTTTAATAAAAAAATGAGAATGTCCATTCTTTTCTTCTTGATTTATTTGTGCAAATAAAGGTCTTAAAATCTCATCTGCGAACTGTTCCGGTCTGATGCCATCTTTTAACAACCCTGGTGCTAATTCCACATTCCTTTCTGGATGTGAATCCTGCCAAGCTTTCTTTTCCTTCCTTTTAACTTGTTTGGATTTTCTTACCTTTCCTTGTCCTTCAAAATAATCCTTTTCAAAAGAAAAGACAGGTTCCATCTGTAATTTTGCCTGGGCCCTGGTAACCACATTAACAGGTTCCACCAGTGATTGATGAGTCTTCATTAATTCATCACAACAAGGGAAATCCTAGCCAATTATAACAGGTACAGGTAGTCGGGGTACTAATCCAACTAACAAGGTGTGGATTTGGTTGTTAACAGTCAATGCCAACTTTGCAGTGTGATACTGATGGACATCCCCATGTATACAGTGAACAGTTGTACCATTCTGGCTTTAGTCTATTTCAGGGGCCAGATCGGCTCTCATCAGGGTTTGTCTACTTCCAGAGTCTAACAGTCCCAAAGTTTATTGGTCTCCCACTCCCACAGAAGTAACACATCCAAAGTTTGCTAGGGCCAAATGTGCTGTATCATTTCTTTTATTAGGGCAGTTTCTTACTATGCGTCCCTTCCTGAGACATCCATGGCAAATAATGTCTGCATATGGGACCCTGCCCCCTCTATCTTGTCTACCATAAGTTGATTGCCTTTGATTATTGGGAAAAAAAGTTATTACTGGAGCTGTAGATGGTCCTGGGTTACCTTGTTGCCCCCTTGGTCTGGTGGGACGAGCTGCCAAGTAGTCCTCCACCAGTTTGATGGTTTCTTCCACTGTCTCTGGCGTGTGCTCCTTAACCCATAACTGTACATCCAGTGGTAAAACCCGAATGAACTGTTCAATGATTATTAGCTCCATAATCTGATCGATAGTCTTAGTCATTGGTTGTAGCCATTTACCACAATAATCTCTGAGACGAGCATATGTTTCCCTGGGGGTGTCATAGTGGGCCATTTTCTGAGAATGAAAACACTGGCGATAGGTCTCAGTATTGATATTGTAATATCTCAATATCTCTTCTTTTACTCTATCACAATCAGTAGCATCAGTCCCACTCAGTTGGCTATATACTAACTGGGCTCTCCCGGATAAGTAGGGTACTAATCTTATCACCCACTGATCACAAGGCCATACTCAGGTTTGGGCTATCCTCTCGAAGGTAATAAGGTGTGCCTCAATGTCATCACTCTCTGACAATTTAGTTAGCTTTATGTCTCTGGGCCCAGTTCTATCCACCTGACCTTGATTCATGTCCAATATGGCTATCAGGGTATCATTCCATTTCATGTCCTGCTGTCTTCTTTCTTGTGCCTGGATGCACCTCTGTCATCTGTCCTCTTCTTGTTGTCATTCCATCTCGATCTGCCTCATACAGAGCCACTTCAACAACTCACTCAGATCACCTGGGGCTGGGGTCATCTGTCTCTTTTTTGGCTTCTGCGCATCTTCTCCCTCTTTGATATCCTCATCTTCTGGTTTCTTCATCTTGTGTCTGGCTCCTGTACATAATCCGGGTAACAATTTAATTCCAGTTCTCTCAGTTACTGATAATGTCAGGTGATATGCACCGAGGTCTGTCTGGTCCCCTTCTATCATCTGTCAGGGTATATCGGAACAATACCCCCGGTAGCGCTTCCTGGGCAGCCTCGACGTACCAGGTCTATCCCACTTCTGACACCAGTGTAGAAGGTGTGGGATAAATGACAGATGCCAGACAGTAATTTTAGGGCATAAAAAACACAATAATTGTGTTTATCATTTTATTTGCAAAAACTTTGCAAAAAAAAAAACAAAACAAAAAAATATATATTTACAGAAATATAATTGTGGGTGTTGGTCCATCACACCATTTCAACACATCAGGAAATACAGTACTTCTTCTTGAGACTCCTGTCTTTCTTCTGTATATTCAATATCCAATACTTAATTCCCAACAATACAGTGTGTAAGCTCTCACACTAGCTCCTTCTCCCTCGGTGGTCAGAAGATACTGACCCACACACACTTCTTAGTCCCCTGGTGGCAGGTTTTATAGCAATCCTTAGGGTGACATTACAATCAGGGGATCTCCCACTTAACATAAAATAGACCTTTATCTGGCCCTATCTAAGGCTATCTTGGCTCATTCTTGTACAATAGGGAAAAACAAGCATTTATGTTACATTCCTTCTGTGAATATATCCTAAAATATCAGTTTTAGATAATCTAAACCTTAATTAGGGGGTTTCTACCTCATTTGGAGCATAGCTCCTCCCACTTGCTGTGATCTCATCTCTCCTGATTATTACAAAAGCAGTCACTTCAGGGGCTTTCAGTCCTATAGTAGGAATCTCCCCATAATGGCAAGAATTCTGGTAACAACAAAAGAAAAACATTTATTTGTTCATTTTCACATGTTTTATATACAATAATACCCAGCCTGGACAGGGGAATGACAAATGAGGGGCACACTCCCTATTTGCCTTCACTGCTAGACCAGGAGACCTGCCATTAAAGCATATTTTATTTCAGCAAAACAAGAAGCTTTCCTTTACTACCGCAACAAGCGGTTCTCTGTTTATTTACATCGTCCGACCTTGGCTTGTAGCACAGCATTTCTGTGCGTCTTAAAGGGGCACCAATTACAATAGCGCCTAGTGCTTCACTTTCTTCACAGAAGCACCAGCATTCCAGTGCTGAAGCGCTACATAAACAAACTGGGGGCACCTTAGGAGCACAACCATTACTCAAACACAAAGCTCCTCACGGAAAATGAATAAACTTTCATTGTGCAGCCATAAGGGTTTTTAGGATTATTTAAAGGGACAGTAAAGTTTGTAGAGCTATGCCAGGTTGGCCACCCTGACACAAAATTTAGTAAAGAAAGGAGGAAGAAAAAGATGAGAGAAAAGTAGGAAAAGAAGATTTATGGGGGGTTACACGTTTTTACTTCAGGACTAAATATTCATAACAGGAGTACCCTGTTTCAAAGGCCTTTAACACTATGCCACACATGACTAATAAGAAATTGTGCAACCTAGGGGTGGGATCCAAAGTGGTAAATTGGGTAAGAAACTGGTTAATGGATAGGCAACAAAGGGTGGTGGTTAATGACATTCACACTAATAAGGGGAGAGTGACCAGGGGAGTGCCCCAGGGCTCAGTAATGTGACCAGCCCTCTTCAATGTCTTTCTAAGTGAAATTGTAGAAGAACTGGAAGGGAAGGTATGCCTTTTTGCAGATGACACCAACATCTGTAATAGAGGGGATGCTCAGGAGGGGTTGGAGAGAATGTGTAGGGATCTTGGGAAACTTGAAGAGTGGTAAAGGGCATGACAGCTGGGATTCAATGCCAAAAAGTGCAAATTCATATAGGGTATAGAAACCCAGGCACTGAGTATAGGATGGGGAGAGATACTGACAGTCACTAAACAGGACAGGGACTTTGAGATTATCATAAACTGTGACCTCAAAGGGGCAGGACAGTGTAACAAAGCAGTGGGTGGGGCCAGTGGGGAGCTAGGATGCATAGGAAGAGGTATCACCAGCAGGAAGAAGGAGGTGGTGTTACCACTGTATCAGTTGCTGATGAGACTCCACCTGGAGTATTGTCAGGCCCCTGGCATTCTGCGGCAAAAAATACTATTTTCTGTGGCAGGGCTGGTCAATTTCTATGGCAAGGTTTTGCGAATTCTGCAGTGCAATTTTACAAATACTGCGGCATTTCTGTGGCACTTCTTTTGCACATTTGTACATTTTATAGCATGAAAGTAAGGGACAGCTCACATTATACATTTTGATCTTTTTATTGCACATACTATGCAGCATGAAAAGTGTAAGGGACAACTCACATTTTTAATCTTCATTGCACTTACATATCAGAGGCAGTTAGGTTAACTGTTTCAAGACAATTTAAAATGCAGAATTGTTTTTATTTTGATGACATTCTATATTTTTATTTAGCATTAAAACAAAGAAAAACCAGCTTGCGAATGCTGTCCTCAGAAAGTCCCGTACGTCTTTCTGTAAAGATGATATTGTGGACACTGAAACTGCATTCTGCGTCTGCAGAGTTTGTCACGCAATTAATGCATGCAAGAGCCAGTTCAGAAAGTTGTGGTATGCGAGCTGCTGCAGACTTCCAAAATAAGTTCAGATCTTTGTCTGCTTGGCTTGTGTTGCTCACATAGTTTGGTGCAAGGATTTGTTTGTACAGTTCAAATTCTGTGTCAGGGATATCACTCCATCCTGGAATAGCTATATAATCCTCTTTGATTTGTGACAGAAAGGCCACTTTAGAGGGATCAAAGATTCTTGCTGCTTTTAAAAAGTTCAGCCCAGGCTGGCCCTCCTCTGACAGATATTTCTGAAGTTTGGATGATGCATCAAAGAATGCTTCCTTGAAACTCTCCAGCAGCTCTGTCTGAATGTGAGCAGGAATCTGTTCATCACCATCAAAAAAGGAACCACAGCTTTCCATGACAAGCTACTGATGTGTCTGAAGATTGATCTGCAGCTGTTCTAGGATATCGACAACATCTGTTGTCACAGGGATCTATGACTGAAATTTGTCAAGCAATCTGCACATCCATTCTGATTTCTTTGCAAGGAATGCAAGCTCAATCTGCAGCTTTAGTGCAAGGATGTCATCATACAGAATGTCCTGTAGAGATGGTGAAAAAAAATAAACATATGAGTTTTTCTGTCAACAATATGCCTCAACATATCATTTAGTTAAAAAAAAAAAAGAATAGTACAGCATTCTTACCTTTATTGCAAGCGATGTGCTGCATGGCTGTTCTGTTAGGGCAAGCTATTTTTCAATGAAGGACCGGTGATAGATGACATGGTTGTGGTGATACCTGGCAGTGATAAAATAGGATGTCTACCTTGTTGCACAGGGATCAGCAGGCAGCATGGCATGCTTGTCAGGGTGACCTCTGATAGGTGTCAAGTAACGATTCTTTCTTCCGCAGGGTAATGAAAATAGTTTGCGGAATAGCTTCATATATTGCATTGTTAACTGAAATGGCTTCTCCATTGCACCAGCAACTAAGTCCATGATGTGGACCAGGCATGTTACATGAGTGCATTTGGGGAACAAACCTCGTAGAATTGCGCTGTAGCTTTTTTCATATATGAGGCATTGTCTGCGTCGAATACCCAGACCGCATAGAAATATATTGCATAGTCTGTTACAGTTTGAACAACTGCTTGTGCCACTGTGCTGTGTCACCGATGTCAAAAACTTTGTGTCCAACAAATTGGGGTGCACTCGTCCAGTTTCATCTCTTTCCAGTGGAGCTGCCAGAATATTGAGGATGTATCGCTGCTTGACATCGCTGGTCTCATCCACAATTAGTGCAACCTTTTTGCTTGCCAGTTTTTGTTGCACATCCTGCCTTTGTGCAGTATAAATGTCTGGCACATATGCAGCTTGGATTTGATCTGCACCTGGTATGGCACCTCCATTTGGGATGTGTTTCCCAATAAAACTGCGAATTGTCGGATGGTCAATTTTCTCCAGGGGGATGTCTGCTTCCAGAAAGGTCTTTGTGAAGTCCTGCACAATCTTGATGCATTCTGTCTGGGCAATTGTGTTTTTGGCCAGGGATGTCAGCAGAGTCTGTTGCTTTTTCCTTGCGTTTTCTAACTGGGTGTCTGCAGCTCTTTTTAAATGCGTCTTGGAACAGAAGTGATCTGAGATGGTAGACTTACTAACGTGATCCAGGACAATGTTGCAGGGTGTGCAAAATAGTTTTCCTCCATCTTCATGTGGAAGTTTGTCTCCAAACTGCTTGCAGCGATCTTTTGCTGTCACGTACAAGGCTGTCTTTGATCTGTTCTGGGCAGACGGGGTAGATTTTCTCACAAATTGATCCATTCTATCCTGTGAAAGAAAGATGCAAATAAATGTTAGAAAATGCCTAGATGAAGTCAGATGGAAAGAATATTTATGTTAGGCTCAAGAAACACATACATGCATTCTTAATATACTCACATGCATGTTGCCATGCAGTGATGCAGACGCTGATGGATTAAAATCACATCTGGCGATGGGTTCAGCACAGCAGAGTAAACCAGTAAGTGGTATTATCTGCTGCCGCCCTAAACCAATACATACTACGCAGATAATGATAGAGATAGTGCATTTATTGTATATCTTTTATATCTTTTCTTTTTACAGCATAATAGGAGACTCGAGGAGAAAAACGCATTACAAACTTTGAGACTAGCAATGACACTTAGAGCATACTATCAGCACACATGATATTTTTTAAATGTTATTTACCTACCTGGATCACAACAGCCCTCCCACCCACTGAAGAATCAACCTGTGGACTTTGAGAACAGCAGAGAATGCTTGCAATGGTCAGACTACCAGCACAACACATATCCACCCAGTCACCCAGAGGTTGGAACAGACGACCCACCAGCAAAGAACACCTTTAAAATATCTTCTGTGCTGGTGGCAGTCTGATTTGTGTACTTGTTGTTCTTGTCAAGGTCCGCAGGTTCAGCCTCAGGGTGGCTGGGGGAGTGCTGCAATACCAACCTAGGTCAGAGAAGCCTCCCCGAGCCATCCAGGTCCAGTACCTGTGGATGCTGACAACAGCATGAAACACTTGGAACAGGTGACCAGCAGAACATGGAATATTTTTTTAAGCAGAAGCCAGACATTTTGAAACAGAAGCATACCAGCACCAGAGGCAGAAGCCAGACATTATTCAATAACCTGTGTCAGAGCCGCCCCTGGGCCAACCAGGGGCTGTAGCTGCGGACTTTTCAAACAGCAGTGAACACATGTGACAGAACAAAAAACAACTACCACTGCCACCTATGTCAGAGCCTCCCCTGGGCCAACCAGGGGCTGTAGCTGCAGACTTTTCAAACAGCAGTGAACACATGCAACAGACGACCACCAGCACAGGAAGCAGAAGCATGCTGGATATCGATCAACAACCTGGGTTGGAGCCTACCCTGGACACCCAGTAAATGTACAGGTGATCTTTGACAACAGCAGCAAAGACTTGGAACAGACCACCCACCAGCATATGAAAGCTTTAAAATACCTCCTGAGCAGGTGATAGTCTGTTCCAAGTGTTTGCTGCTGTTTCTAAAGTCCGCATGTAAAACTTCTTGGTGGCTGGGAGAGCAAGAGCCACTACTACCACTACGTAAGTTGCCCTCAGCCACCCAGAGACATAGACTCTACCTGCAGACTTTGGAATCAGAGCACACACTTGCATCAGAAGACTACGAGCAAAGAAAATATGTTAAAGCAGAAAAAAAAATAATACTACAAAAAACATAGGCTCCCCCCAATGTACCTGCAAAGAGGAACATCAGGAGAGTACCAGAACATCTCTACACCCCCTGAATCTCTAGGCAGCAGAACTGTCTTTTTCTCAGTCAAATTAGCAAAATAACTTCCCCATTCAAACATAATAGCACCAGTATAAAAAATCCATTCAAAGATATTACCAGTACATTTTTAGTAACAGTCATCCCTCCCCAGAGAAAAAAAACAAAAAAAGCATCCAGTTCTAAAAAAACTTGCAGTACCTCTTCCAGACGAATGATGTTAGGAACAAAAGCAGCAGTCTTCTTCCTTCAGCAGGCAGGGTTCTCTCTTCAATGGTGCTTTCTCTTCTTAGAGTCCAGAAAATGTTGCTGAAAAACTACAAAAATGCTGCTCCATTTTGTGCCCCCCTGAACATACAACTCCACACCCCACTTCGCAAGATTCTGTCACTGATTGCACAAGTAGGACAAGCAAAACTTTTGATTTGCTGATTAAGTGAATCCCTGAACTGATAGGCTTCTAAATGTAGCCAATCAGCTCATGCAAACTCAATCCCCGGGCAGTTTGAAAAACCAGAGCCAGGGAAATTAGAAACATTTGCTTGCCTGAGGAGACAGAGGATAGATACAACTACTTCCAGACCAGGATGGGCAGGCAGCCTAACTGGCACATTTTTCAAACCGATCGCCAACCTGACCAGAGAGAGGAGACCGAGGTTGTGGAACTACTGCTGGGCCACAGAAAGGTAGGGGACTGGGTGGTTGGCTGGCATTTAGTTTTGTATTTAGAGGGGGATGGGGGCAATGGTAAAAGAAATGTGAATTTTTATTACTTTGGCTCGTTTGTTTAGGCAGCCTTTTGAATTCTTAAGGAAAGGTGTGCAGCAGCCAGCAACACGAAGGGAAGCAAATGAAATCCCCACCAAGCCTGGGAATCTCTGGCTCGCGATCGCGCTGCATGCTGCATTTAGTTTACAAGATTTTTTTTTTTTTAACTTTTAATTTCATCCTCCCTCCCTGTCTTTCCCTCCTGCTCCATGTTGGTGTTGACTGTGGGCTGTGGCAGCCGAGTGACCCTGATCATGCTGCTTTGTCTGACTATAAATATTCTATTTTCTTTCAGTCTCTCCCCTCTCTTTCCCTCCTGCTCAGTGTTTTGTTGTTTTTTTGTTTAACTGCATCCCCCTCCCTCTCTCTCCTGCTTTGTATCGACATCTGCAGCAGCTGGCATAGAATACACCCTCAGTCTCTCTTGATAGCACCAGTCCTTTCCTCCGGTAACTGCACGACTTGCTGCTTTGCTCAGAGGATCGGTGGCGAGAAAATGAGACTGCTCCTGGACCCTAACAGATTGCGGGCTGGTGGCTACCTGGAAATAAGTGGGGCACAAACTTTTCAGGCGCACATTTCCAGGTGATTTTTTGGGGAGGTGTAAGGTCAGTGGGGCATGGAATGAAGCATCGGGTTCGTTTTGTGGAGAAGATGCAGTGGTGATTGGTGGACAAGGACTCCTGCATAGTGTGAAGTTTTATTTTTGTCTGTCCACCGATCACCATTTTAAACTGCAGTGTTATGGATTCTCCTAGGTTTGCGCCCGTCAGCTGCTAGTAACAGAACCTTGAACAAACATAGCTGCTGGTGGGAATTAAAAAAAGGAATTCAAATGTGATGTGTTTAGGGTGGGACTTTTTGTGTTTAGTTGAGACTGCTCCCAGGACCCTAACAGATTGCAGGCTGGTGGCTACCAGGAAATAAAGTCGGGGGCATGAACTTTTTCAGATGCTGCACACTGCAGGTGATTTGGGGGGGGGTGTAACTGATCACCATTTTAAACTGCAGAGTTGTGGATTCTCCTGAGTTTGCGCCCGCCAGCCACTAGTAACAGAACCTTGAACAAACATAGCGGCTGGTGGGAATTAAAGAAAGGAATGTGTTTGGGGGCTTTTTGTGTTTAGTTGCACATTTTTTATTATTGTTATGCTGTGATCATACTTGTAGGCAGCCCGCCATTTTGCACAAAGTGGCCATTTAAAGCAGCACTGAGCAGATCTGAGCGGATTCCTGCAGACAGTGATTTCATGGTATAGTAATCTGCAGCCACACTGCGGGCCGCGAATTCCAGAATGCCAGGGGACCTGAGCATTGTGTCCAGTTCTGGAGGCTGCACCTCAGAGGGACATAGACAGGGGGCAGGTAGTCCAGAGGAGGGTAACTAAAATGGTGCAGGGGTTGCATAAAAAGCCCTACAAGGACAGTCTGAGGGATCTTAACACATATGCCTAGAAGAGAGGAGAATGAGAAGGGACATGATAGAGACCTACAAGTACCTCACAGTTGTGAACAAGGTACGGGGGAGTTTCTTTCAAATGAGAAAGAGCACCAGGGCCAGAGAGCATGTGATGAAGCTATTTCTGTGTTTCTATAACGGTCATATGAACATTCAAAAATCGCCAGCAGAAAAAGGCCTTACGGTCTACCGAGTCTGCTTGGTTGTGCAGCTAGCAGTCCCTATCTTGCAGCTGCCCTCCCGGTCATTTAGTGGAGTTAAGGATCATGCAGTACACTACTTTGACTTCAGCAAGGCATTTGACTCTGTGCCTCACAAAAGGTTGCTGAAGAAGCTAGAGGATCTGGGTGCAGTGAAGGTTATAGTTAGATGGGTGGGAAGTTGGTTGGAAGGGAGAGAACAGAGGGTAGTGGTAGACAAGTCAAATCCTTGGAAAGGTGAGGTACCACAGGGATCAGTCCTGGGTCTAGTCCTTTTCGATATGCTCATCGACATTGGAGAAGGAATTCAGGGCAAGATGCGTCTCTTTGCAGCTGACACTAATCTCTATGGTAGAGTAGACAGTGAGGTGGGGATAAGGGATTTTCAAAGGTTGAAGAGGTGATTCAGGTTTTGGCAGTTGAAATTCAATGTCAAAAGTGCAAGGTGGTGCACATAGGGAACAAGAACACCAGGTCAGAGTACTGGATGGGAGAGGTTAAGTTGGGCACTACTTCTGAGGAAAGGGACCTAGGAATCATCACAAGTGACTCCTTTAAACAATCTAGCCAATGTAACAAGGCCTACAGTAAGGCTAACTGGATGCTGGGGTATATCGGGAGGGGTTTTGACAATAGAAGGAAAGAGGTATTACTGCCTCTCTATAGATCACTGGTGAGGCCACTCCTAGAGTACTGTGCCCAGTTCTGGAGTCCACACCTAAGGAAAGACAAAGACAGGCTGGTGACAGTGCATCACAGGGTGACCAAAATGATTCAGGGCCAGCAAGACAGATCCTATGAGAATCAGCTAAAGGAACTGAACATTTATTCACCGGAGGCCAGACAAGCGCAGGGCAATATGATAGAAACCTTCAAGATTCTGAAAGGAATAAACAAGGTGAACTGCCAGGAATCATTCAAAAGGAATAGCGACTCTAGAAAATGAGGACATAAGTGTAAGCTGGTGGTGGTGGTGGTGGGAGAGAATTCATGTGGGACTTGAGACAGTTTTATTATACAGAATGGCTGAGCCGGGCAACAGTCTGCCTGCTGAGGTGGTGGGTACCAAAATCATCTATGTTTTCAAGCACATCTGGGATAGAGTTAAGGGATAAGTAGTTATTCGGGGGTGGGGAGGGATAGCCATAAGACAGGGAACAAAAGGGGTGGATAATGTAGGCAAAAACCCCATACTGACATAAGGTCTTGGGGTATGAAAGGGTGTTATGGGCAGACTGGCTGGACCAATGGTCTTTTTCTGCCATCATGGTCTATGTGACTATGTTTCTGTTGCAGTCAAATGATTTATTTTAGGCAGTGATGAATTCTAAACAAAGATGAATCATTTATCTTAATGTTGGGTTATCTACCTTTGGACAGGTCACAAATGGAACAGCAGCGTGCACAATGCCTGATGACTTTGCAGTGGCCTCAGCTGCACTCAAAACAGAGCGGTGAAATGAAACAGAAGCAGTTAGGTGTTCCAGTAAGAAGGTACTGCATTGTTTTTTAGTTATTTAGTTATTTATTTATGGAACTGTTTTACCAGGAAGGCACTCTGAGACACAGGTTGCTCGTTTCCCGGTGCGACCTGGGGGAAGGGGTAAAATAGGGATGATACATTTTACATTCAAGTTACAAAGACCAACATAACATACAATTAATTAAGACAGTTGTTACAAACAGTGTTGCATACATATGTAATTTGTGAGAACTATTAATAAGTGCTAGGGTAATAAGTGAGCAAGTGCTATTGTGAAATAAGGGGTGAAGGAGAGAGAGGAGGAGGAGAAGACAGATAGTGAAGAGGTGTGTCCCAGAGGGAGGGAGGGGAGGGAGAGAGAGAGAGAGAGAGACAGACAGACAGAGAGATCCAGACTGGCTGGAGAAGGTGGAGCGGTGAGGGACAGTTAGTGTGTAGGTGTCGGTAGATCTGAGGGAGTAGGAGTAGGAGGGGGTGTTATAAATGAGGGGGAGAGGTAGGAAGGGAGTTCACCCAGCCAGTGTTTAGTGGTGAATTTAGCGCAGTGTGAGGCATCTATTTGTAAGGGACAGAGCCGTGAGGAAGGCATTTGGGTGCCCTGGGCAAGAGACAAATTTTGCACCCCCCACCCACCCGAAAAGAGCCAGAAAGTCTGGAGGGTTTACATGCTCCAGCTCTGGTGAAGTTCAGGGCTTTTCTTTGAAGAAAAAAAAAAAAAAAACACTTTTGCTACATGGTCGGTCCTAAATTTTGCTGCCATGAATCTGAGGTGTGGGAAGAAGAAACAGCATTTATATAGCACTTTTCATATACAGTGTATCCCAAAGTGCTTTAGACGCAATGCTAGACTGGTAGTGAAGTGACTAAATGTGTGGTGGCGGCCATATCGCACATCAACACCCACACACAGCCTGGACAATTGCATGAACTGGTTTATGGGAAGGGGAATGTTGGCCAGGACACCGGGAATGTCTGCTGCTCTTTGCAAAGAGTGCCCCTTGGTTCTTTTACTTCCACCTGGACACCCACCAGGACAACACCAGGATGGGTAGAAGGGACCTCAGTTTAACGTCTCATCCAAAGGACAGCACACCCCAGCAGTTCAACACCCCCTACTACTGCACTCTGATGCCAGCATTTTAGGTGCAAGTCCAATCCCAGTGTGGGCAGAGAATTCACAACCTTCTGTTCCATAGGTGGATGTGCTACCAACTGAGCCAGGAGACTCTGGCTGGCTTGAAGCATATTTACACAGACAGTATTTTTATTTTCTTTACCGTTTACTTTAAGTAGGGGTATTGCAGCTATGTTTTTGAGGTCTAGGGTGGGGCATGGTCCTGAAAATGTTCAATCTATTGGGGAGGTTAATTTGATTCTTTATTAAAAGCAATGCACTGCAGATGCATGATTCTTGTAGCATTCATGGGTAAGTGACAAACTATTTTTCAGCATATTAAACATTTGAATGAGATAATTGGGCTTAGGAAAACACAGTACACATATTTTCTTATGTCTCAGTTTTGAAGATATAGGAATTTCCTATATCTTCAAAATTGAGACCTAAGGAAATACACGTGCACTTACTGAGGAATCCTCTGAAAACGGAATACTACAACACAGCTACTTCTGTATGTTACTGTTGCTAGAGATGATTTCTGACCCATCTCCATCTTCGGGGTTCATGCGATCAGTCATTCAGAGACCACAGTCTGAACAGTGTCTGTAACCTGGCACCCCGTCCCAACGGATGTACAATAAAGAAAAAAAGCATGTACCAACCAACTTGAGGGAGACTAGTCAG
Organism: Neoceratodus forsteri; assembly: GCA_016271365.2. Lineage (NCBI taxonomy): Eukaryota > Metazoa > Chordata > Ceratodontiformes > Ceratodontidae > Neoceratodus > Neoceratodus forsteri. Next base: position 337,432,442 of record CM057451.1, on the reverse strand, counting down.
TGCAGTGCAATGGAGTCGCAGTATGACTTTGGTCTGACTTCAGGCTTTGCTCTGACTGGGACTGTCTGTGCCGTCCCTCCACCACCCACCTGCATGGAGTAGAAGGAAACAGCACGGGGTGGGACTGGGGGAGCCTCCCTGGTGTGGAATTGGAGTGCACGAGGAACGTGGGTCAAGATGAGAGAAAACAATGTGGTGGGCTGGAGTGAGGGTGCCCGTGGCCTGCCCACACCATGGCAATCAGTCAGCACACAAGTAGCAGACTGGTGGGCGTGACGTCTTCACTCCATCCCAGTCCCGTGAACTAAGTCGGTCTTATCACTGAGTCAGGCCTGGGCCGTGGGTCCCTGACCCAGTCCCACAATCAAATTAAAAATCAGATCCAATCCTTCCTCCCGATCACTGAAGTGCAGTGCGTTTTCCAAATTTCAATCAAGAATCCCTCCCCAGTAGCACCATACTACCCACACCGACACATACAACACACTCACACCTCATTCATTGACACTGTCACACAGACACAACAAACTAAACAGTAAACAGATTTGAAGAATTAATTTTCATTTTAAAACAATACGGAATACAGAATCACACAGATACATCGGAGACGGCTGGGACGGACTTGCACTTACTGTAGACGGACTACTACAGTGATGCGCTACATTGCTTTGCTTAAAAATCTTCAAGATAGATTTCTCTTGTCTTCTCTGTCTATCATCTCTCCCAGTCTTCTCTCTCTACATACACTCGGTCTATCGCCTTTTTTGCTGCCTGCTAGCCACTCTATTTCTAGGCTCTACTGTCAACAATAACATTGTCTCCGACTCCAAGTTTAACTGCCTCTCTGTGCTACGTACATCACCCGTACCTTTTATACTATTGGGCAGCACAGGCCCACCCACAGTTTCTCTTTCTTTCTCATCGCAGCAACACCACACCACATAATTATTTGCCTGCAGCTCATGTGACCCCCCCCCCAACCCAACCTGCTGGTCCTTGGTCCACAGATGCGCTCCTACTGACAGCCAGACATAATTACAGTTTATCAAGCCAAAATAAATTTAAAAAAGCAGTAGCGCAAGTTAATAAACAAATGAGCTTCAATTGAAAATTGCGCCCCCCTGAGGGTTGCGCCCAGTGCCAGAGCACCACCCGCCCCACCCTTCCTACGGTACTGGTAAGGGAGGGGAAGGAAAGGGTGCAATAGAGGTCACAGTGGTGGGTGCGAGAGGGAGCATCAAGGGCAAAGTGGCAGGAGTTGAAGAGAGTGTATAATCTGGTCAGGGAGGACCTAGTAGCAGCACCATAGACTATGTCGCAGTAGTCAAAAATGGGGAGGAACATCTGCTGAACAAGCTCACGCCTTGCCGCAGGACAGATGCAACTGTGGTTCCTGAACAAGGCACCGAGCTTGGGGTGCAGTTTTTTCTGGATGGCGTCAATGTGTCCAGAGAAGTTGAGGTGTTGGTCTAACCAAACCCCAAGGTATCTGTAGGATGAGGTGTCCTCAAGTAAGGTCCTGACAAGAGTGCGGAAATTGGGCAGGGAGGGAAGCTTAGAGAGTCTTTGCCTTGTGCCAAAGGTCATGGAGACTATCTTCTTGGTGTTGAGGAATAATTGATAGTTTGCAAACCAGAGCAGGACCTAGTTGAAGTCATGCTGCAAGCTGGATGTAACCTCAGCTGGGCATGTGCCAGATGCATACAGGACAGTAGTATCAATGTACATGTGTATGGCGGAGGAGGGGGAACAGACAGATGGCAGGTTGTTAAGGAAGATGGAGAATAGAAGGGGACCAAGCACGGAGCCCTGAGGGACGCCAGTGCAGATCGGGAGGGGTGGAGAGATGGCATGTGTGATCTTAACTGATTGGGTTCTACCAGTAAGGTAGGCCTTAAACCAATTAGTGGCAGAAGGGGTTTAAACCAGCAGATGAGAGGGAACCAAGGAGGAGAGTGGGAAACCATGTCAAAAGCCTGTGCTGCCCAATAGTATAAAAGGTACAGGCGGTGTACGTAGCACAGAGAGGCAGTTAAACTTGGAGTCGGAGACAATGTTATTGTTGACAGTAGAGCCTAGAAATAGAGTGGCTAGCAGGCAGCAAAAAAGGCGATAGACTGCGTGTTTCCATGTGGAAGGTACATTGGATGTTGAGAAGGAGAGATATAAGATTAAGGAGAGGGGGTAGGCAATGACCGGGGCTGAGAGAGAGAGAGAGAGGTTTCGGTGCATTGTGAAAGATACTAGACTGTTTGCAGCTTGATCTTTGAACTTAAACTTAAACCATGTTATTAATTCAAACCTGCACCCAGATCTGAGCAGGGGCATAGCTAGGAAAATATAATTTGTACACAAGAACTCTGTTTGGTGCCCCTTCCCATTCTTACCCTGACTCTTTTATTTATTTATTTATTTATGTGTTTATTTACTTATGTATTTGATAACCAGGTGAGTACATTGGTCCCAGGGACTGTTTTCAGGCATGACCTGGGCCATCTAGCTAGCATGTAGAAGTGCAAATTTGAATAAGACAGATACAGTAGCAGTCTTAGTAAGCTTATACATGGAATCAGAGATAATCAGCACAATTTTGTAATAGCAGACTTTTATGTCTCCTGTTGTGCCTAAAGGAAATGGGAAGCACTGCAGTGTTCCCAAGAGATATATGGGAACTATGATGGGCAGGAGTGGAATATGGAAAATATCTAAATGAGTGAACAGTGACCTCGGGATACCTCATGAGTGGGGTAGCGTAGCGGAGTCATGAGTGATGGTTCCCGAGGTCACTGTTCATGAGTTTAGATATTTTCCATATTCCACTCCTGCCCATCATGTATTCAATTTATATAATAGGGCTTTCAATATTTGTGTTTTTTTGCTGTGGATATTTGTATGTTATTTTGGCATTTTATGTGGTTCTCTGGGTGTTATTTCCTGCAGTGGTTTTGCTCCACATAGTTAAGTGTCCTTACGAATGATTTTAGTTTTGATTTTCTGAATGGAGTTGTTTGTAGTGTTTTGATTGATTGCTTTTATCAATTGGTTGCTTGTGTTTGCTGTGATTGGTTGTGTATTCAGATGGTGGTTACTGATTGGTTGTTTTCGGGTTTGTGGGCTGGAGTTCGTAATGGCAGAGGTTGTGTAGCTCATGGATATGTTGTCATGTCATCTAACTATCCATTTGTCAGATTTATTTTTTGGGAGTTTACATGTGTAGTGCCTTTTTAATGTTGATTGTGTTTAGCTTTTTCTGGTGCTTGTCTCCAGTTCACTTCACTGGTGGTTGTTCTGGCTTACTTCATGGGGGGGGGGGTGACTGTTGATTTACTTCACTGGAGGTAATTCTCTCATGTTCTCTAGTTTTGTTATTATGTTGTTTTTTTTTCACTTTATTTTGCTGTTGCTTTTCTGCTGGGTCATGATTCGAAGCCCATGTCTCTCCAGAGGTTTGTGGTATTATACTTCCTGGTGCAAGAACAGTGTGAGTAACTCTTTCTGTTTGGAAGACTGAACAGGTGATTTTTATTTGCCACTGTGGAGATTTGTAAGTAGTTTGCCAAGGGACCTTAAACTTGGGGAGATATAGTGATGTAGACACTGTTGGACTAAATGTTAGTGACATAGGCACTGTTGGAATAAATGTTACTGTTGCATGCACTATGTGTATAAATGTATGACATTAACACAAAGCATATGTAGGAGGCAGTATAGTGCAGTGGTCTAAGGCTCTGAGCTGCAAATTTGGTGACATCCAGCAGACCAGACCTGGGTTTGAATCCCACAGCTTCCACTTGCATACTGTGTGACCCTGAGCAAGTCACTTAACCTCCGTGTGCTCCCAGGTCGCTCCTGTAAAAAAGCTTTTAGCTTAGTGTGCTATACCTGGTTAAACAAATAAATAAAATAAAAATATGTCATGCAGGATTTATTCAATAGTGGTGAGAATACATGTTTTTATTACATTGAATATCACTTCATCCCTATTGTATAAAACTTGTTATGCCTCCCACACGATAGCTTATTACACCTCCCAAGAGATAGTTTATTACGCCCTGTCCCTTTTTTGCATAAGTCTCTATTTTTGTCTTCTGTCACCATGGTTGTAAGCATGTTCTGTGTGTACCCCCCCCCCGTTGTGCTATTTAGATGCTCTGATCAGTGACAATATGGGCTGCTATCAGCCAATAGCTTTTGATGTTTATGTTGCTACTTATATGGGCTGCCAGACTGCTGAACATTGAACATTTTCAGTAGGTGTTACATTGTCCTCAGTGTAGACACCCAAGGGTCACCCTGATGGTCCAGTGAAAGTGCATTGTGCTGCTGTGCCACACATCCCAGTCAGGCACATTATAGACCCAAAGTTAGAAACATACAAGTACAGAAATTGCTGACAGAAATGGGCCTCTTGGCCCACTCAGTCTGACCAGATTTACCCTACCTGTTTTGTAACCGCAGACCCTACCTCATCTCTGTCGACCCTCCTGCCTATATACCAATGTTCCCTTATGCCTGTTCAATGCATGTTTGAAGTCCCCCACTGTTTTCGCTCCCACCACCTCTGCTGGCAGACTCCTACAAGCATCCACTACTCTTTTTTTTTAACATTTTTTTCCTACAAGCATCCACCATTATTTCTTTTTTTTACATTTTTTCCCCTCGCCTCAGACAGCCCTTATCTACTGGACCCCCAGCCCCATCACCCTGATGTCCACCAGGACTTAACACCGGCCAGTACCCCAGGGCTTGCCCCCCCAGGTATGGTCAGCAGGGTCCTCCAATCTGCTGCCAGGAACCAGAGCCAATAATTGGACTGACAAGTCCAGCTAGTCAGGTATTGGGCCTGTGAGGGTCCATTCACCATCCTGCCACTGAGGATTCCCTGTTTTCTTTTGCCCCTGAGGGATGTGGCATGCAAGGATGCCATAACGTGTGAACCACGTACCCACATGCCATGCATCAGCATCTGTCCACCCACCTACTCACTCTGTGGCAGTCCTGAGTGCCTTTCCCCATGCCTACCGCCAGGAGCCAGGCGTACACCGGGCTCTTCGATCCTTCCCCCCAGAGGAAGAGAGTGGTCCTCCAGATGCTTGATCCTCCCCCAGACCAGCACTCCAGTGGCCTGAACTTGGGCCACCGGCGTCATGAGCAATAGTGGTACGGCTCATCCACCACTCTTTTAGTGAAGTAGTACTTCCTCACATCCCTCTTAAATGTCCCTCCTATCAGTTTCATTGCATGATCTCTTGTTCTGGTGCACTTCCTCATTTGAAATAGGCTCTCCCCCTGTAGCTTGTTCACCCCGTGAGGTACTAGTTGGTCTCCATCATGTTCCCTCCTCTCCCTCTTCTCTTCTAGGGTGCACATGTTGAGATTCCTGAGTTTCTCCTCATGGGGCTTTTGATATAACCCCTGTGCCATTTTAATTGCTCTCTTCTGGATTACTTCTGGCCTGTCTATGTTGTTTCTGAAATATGTCCTCCAGAACTGGACACAATACTCCAGGAGGGATCTCACCAGTGACTGATACAGTGGTAACACCACCTCCCTCCCTCCTCCTGCTGGCAATACCGCTCCCTATGCACCCCAGCATCCCACTGGCCCTCCACATTGCCTTCAGTATCTACTGGAGTCCAGTGTGGCCCATCACATATGATAAACAAAACAACAGGGGAGGAGTATGTTCCAGGAATGAGGCCCTACAAATATTACAAACTCCTAGATAAGTAAACTCACTCAACCAGTACTCTTTAACAATTTTGTCTTCTTATTCAGTGGTTTCAGCACTTTTTATAAAGAAGCCAACATTTCAAGGAGAACAACCCTCTTCCTCAAGGCAAAAACAGTTACTGATCCATTGTCAAGTTTATTGCCCTTCTCAATTTTTTTTTTTTTTTTTTGCCTTTAGTTCATTTTCTTTTTTTGTATGTTTTTTATTGTGTTGACATGAACCTGAAAATGGCATCCTTTTCCATTTTGTAGTTGGGCTGCTACATCGACTCATAACCTGCCAGTTAACTAGGCCCACTGCCTTGTCACACTGCCCCACCACTTTAGGGTCAGCAGATATGATAACTCCAGGTTCTTTTCCTGCTTTGTGACCATCGGTACTTCCCCCCATTTTAAACTCAGCTCCTGAGTTTCAATGCCCAAGGTGCATGATTTTACACTTTTTGGCATTGCACCCCCACCTAGTACAGATTTTGGTGTCATCTACAAAAAGTCATACCTTCCCTTCCAGTTCTTTTGCAATGTCAAAGAAAAAAAAAATAACAAAAAAACATATGGTGCAAATACAACAGATGCATAACGGATGTACAATTTATTAAGTGCCCAGGGAACAAAGGCTTGGCACTTCAGGGTGCTCTACCCCTCCCTTAGGGAGCCACTGAAAAGTGCCAGAAAACAGGTAGAATAAATAATTAAAAATATCATGTGTCAATGACATCACATCCTACATTGTGCAACTGATTTTTTTAAATACATGTACTGCTTTTGAGTACATAGCTTAAAACATGTAAGTTAAAATTAATAACTGAAGCACCATGTAACTGAAAGGGAATTGCACATGTACACCATTTATAATAATTTTCTTTAATATTTCTAAATTGAAATTCACTATTGAAATTTGCCAATAGATGATCCCTCCATTGTAAACTATCACATAATAGAAACCCTAATAGTATGTGGTCAAAAATCACATGTAAACATTTTATTAAGATGTCTAAAATGAAACGTGCAAATTGTGTGACATTTTTGAAAGTGTAAAGACCAAAGCCTGTTAAAAACACAAATAAGTGTAAAAGAGAGATACGTTAGGGTAGAACTATTATGAGGAAGATGTAATGTATGCATTAAACAAAGAAAATAGAGAATAATATATGGGGTGGTTTGTGTAACGAGATTTTACACACACCGAGTTGTGGGATGCTACATAAACCCCGAGGGCAAAGCCGAGGGTTTAAAATGCAACCCTATTAAAGAGGGGTATGTAAAATCTAGTTTTATACACATCACCCCTTATTTTATTTTTTTATTATTGCTGGCATGTGCTTTTTCACCTCCGCAGTCATAGAAAATAAACTGATCAGTTTTCAGGCAATCGCGGACTAGTCAGAAGTCTTAGCGGTCTGCCAAGGTATAGCGCTCCGCTTTGTGAGGTAAGAAGAAGTGGAGAAAGTAATGGTAGCTGTGTCTGTATTTTTTCTGTTTCCAGTATTCTTAAACTTACTGGCAAACAGCGGTTGCGGAGCTGTGGTGTACTCCGGTATGAAGAGGAGAGGAGAGACTCACCAGCTCTTGTGTGTGGAGAGGGAACCCGGACTGTGTGTTCCTTTTCTGCTGGTTTTCGTTCACCAGAATAGGTCTTTATTTTTTCAAATACAAAAAAAAAACGTCGACACTGAGGGGCATTGCTTCTGGGAGCAATGAACGTTGTGTAGTAAAGGAACACTGTGACTGGTGCATGCATGATCAGAGGGAAACCTGGCGTGTGTTTGCCAAATTATAACCGGGTTTCCCTATGGGAAAAAGCGCTGGTCAGTAATTATATATAGTATATCAGGGGTTATGGAGAAGACGTACACAATCTTTTCATAAAAAACAAAACAAAAAAAAAACAGATTTAGACAAAACATAATAACTGATAAGCAGGAATGTAACTATCATGCAGTGTGTAGAAAGGGAGATAAGGGCCTTGAAAATTTCATTCAGCCCAAGGCGGCCATTTTTAATAAGGTTAAACACAGAACATTTTGACCCACATTTACGCTCCCAGGTTGGGTAAGACCAAAGAGTCAGGGAAAGGAAAAGAAAAAGCAGAAGTATAAATTCCTATGAAAATCACCTTTTTAAATAAACATATATTACAATTGAATAGTAGATATGACAATTATCAAAAGTCAACAGATTGTACATGCACAAAGTTGAAAAGTATGCTTCATATAGTTCTATAATAGGTTACTCATCTTTTATATTATAGCATTCTAAAGTACTGTGAAGATAAAAGGGGACAAGAGTCATTTATCAATTATATATATATAGTATATATAAGTTGGCTACCTTATAAAAATACTGCTAGGTCCAGCTGTTCATTCAGTCTTAAGGGTTGTGATGTTTTTAGTGTGAAAATAAATTCAGATTCCCTTTGCAGAAGTATCTGCAACTGATCTGCCCCTTGAACAGGGGGTGGAACCCAGTCCAACACCCAAAATTTCAAATCTTTTGTCTCACAGTGATGGTATTCTAAACAAATTCTAGCTGGAGCTGATACGGCTGTGATGAGCTGCCAAATGACAAAAGTTACACATGTGCATAGAAAATTTTGAACTCCCAGGTGTAACTTGGCCATTTTTTGGAGGTGTTGCACCAAATTTTCAACATGCACTTTTTGGGACCCCTCCTCATGAAGAGTGTCAGTGTCATTTTGTTCACTTGTCCCAAAAGGTGATTTCACAGAGCGACCGCTCCATTCTGTGCCACAGGTGCGAAAACACATTTTGGGCAGGATATGAAAAATGACAGCTATACTGTTAATAAGGAGGTGTGCAAAAATGGCAATGTTGAAAATCTGGAGTGAAAATATAAAAACTGGCAAAGTTAAGAATTATTGCATAGAAACTGTGTAATGCATGCTCGTAATGCAGCCATTTTTTTGAATTTTTTCACCAAATTTGCAACATAGGCTTCTTTGGGACCCCACCTCATGAACAGTGGCACTGTTGTTTCATTAATCAGTCCTGAAAGATAATTCCATGTAGCGATTGCAAAATCACCTTTCAGGGCTGAGTATCAAAATGACAGTGACAGTGTTTATGAGGTGGTGTCCCATGAACCCCATATTGACAATCTGGGGCCAAAACTCAAAAAATGGCTGATTTATCAACATAAGTTGAAAACCCCATTGACTGCCATTATAGCACGCTTACCTTTGATTCTTCAGTTTGCAGTTCGGCTTTGAAGAGTGCAGGCGTGTCCCAGTCCAGAGAAGATGACAGCGCCGACCTCCAGAGGTGAGTATGGAGAAAGGGGGTGCGGGGAGGTGGGTGTTCAGTGGGAGGGTGGGGATGGAGGGGGACTAGGGCAATGACGAGGGACTGTTTTGTTTTTACAGGTAGGAAAAAACACACATGGGGACAGTTTTCTTTATTTACAGAGAAAAAAAAATCATACATTTGGGCACACTGGGGTGGGCTCCCAATGTGCCACATGACTTGGGGGGGTACATGATGCTGACATGGGAATTGGGCACCCTGATGTTGGCGCAGGGAAAAAAGAAAAAAAAAACATACATTTGGGCACACTTGGGTGGGTTCCCAGTATGCCACATGAGTTGAGGGGTACATAATGCTGACAAGGGGATTGGACACCCCGATGTTGGTGCAGGGAACATAAATACATTAATTTGGGCACACTTGTGGGGGCTCCCGGTGTGCCACATGAGTTGGGGGGTACATAATGCCAACACAAGGATTGGGAACCCTGATGCTGGTGCAGGGATGGGAAATGGAGGGAGCTGGGAGGATAGCAGCAGTGGGAGGTGCAGGAGGGTTTTCTTTGCTGCCAGTGCAGGGAGGGAGCGGGGAGGACAGGAGCAGTGGGAGGGTCCGGGAGGAGTGCCATCTGCAAGATGGCAGTGGCAATGCAACTACACATGCATGGTACTCACACATGCATAGTTGCGGTGGATGGCATTTTGCCATTCACAACATGGTGCTGCCAGCGGAACTGCACATGCACGCGAATCGCACATGCGCAGTTCTTGCCCCAGAATGCAGAAGTAACAGCTGAAATAGTGTGGCTGTTACTCCATAGTGGTCAGTCATGGTGGAATGTTTTAAGCCCCATTGGACTTTCAGAAGGATACTTCCAAAAGTCCAATGGAAGGTGCCATGATCGGCCATTATTACAGCTGCATAGGTGGAGCCTGAAGCCATTTTACAAGAGCTCATAAAAATGAGCTACTAGATCAGGCCCTGGAACGCTTCCATTCTGGACTTTCAGAATGATGCTTTTGAAAGTACAAAATGGTCGGTACCAGTCCACCACAGCGGCACTATTTTATCGCTGCTCCAGGACTTTCATATTCGGCAACATACTGCACGTGCGCAAGTGCTGTGCATGCACAGTTTTGCCGGTAACACCATCTTGGGAATGGCATATGCCATTCAAAAGAACTACGCATGCATGACTACAGTGCATGAGTAGCTCTGTTGACGCCCCACCTTGCGTGTGGCATTCACACGCATTCGGTGGCTGTTGTTCACCATCAGCAGTGGCGCTCATACAAGCTCACTGCAGCCGTATCTGCTCTGGCTAGAGTTTATTGTAAGGTACAATCAATCAGCCCACAGCCATAAAAATGAGATCCTACCTAGAACTCCATCTAACCATTTCTGATGTCCCTTAGGTGCCTGCTGCACCCTTACCTTAAGTGCTCTTTTGGTTCTCCCTCTATTAAGTTTGGGAAAGGGACAACCTAAAACATATACCATGAACTTATTAAAGCATTGTACATAATGATTAATTTTAACAGTGTATTCCCTCTTAGAATGCTTGCAGCTGTACACCTCCAGTGCAAACTTGCAAATGGAGCATCTTCCACAAATGTGGAAACCCAGTGCTTTCACTAGTAACCAGTTCTGTGTACTTCTTGGTTCTGGTGTAAAATGGCTATCAGTGCAATTTCTTGACTGAATGAACATGACTCTAGGTGTTTTTTTCCACTGTGTCATTCATTTGAATACTTTCCAAAATGTTCCAGTGCTTTAGTAAGATGCTGTTAAACGGGGTGCCAAACTATTGTATTGCAATACAATAGTTAATGATAGTTTTATATCTGTCCTCCTTTTGACTTTCTTCTGCAATGTCACTTATAAAGACATTGAAGAGGATCAGTCCCAGTACTGAGCCCTGCGGCACACCACTGGTCACTCACCCCTCATTGGAGTGAGTATCATTTGCCACCACCCTCTGTCACCTCACCTGTCCATCAACTAATTTTGCCCACAGTTGGACACTGACACATAGCAGATATGGAAAAGGATGTGATGCCTCCTAGTCCCAATTTCTCTCAAAGATTCTAATCTAGGACTGCATTAAAGGGAACACAAACAATGTTTTTATTTTTTTATTTTTTAATATAATTGTAAATTTGGCCATGTTTGAATCATGTTTTATTACCCCAGTGTATTGTTTTTGGGGTTTGCTTTGAACCTTTTCCCACCCAATATTCATTTTTTACTCAAATTCCAGAACCCAGTGACATCAGTTGAGCTGCAGACTGCAGTGAAGCGGAACACAATCACATTGGCTCACATTCCAGCATCTTGGAAGTGTGGGTGGCTGCTTATGTTTGTCTGTGTCTGTAGCTAAGTTTTTTTTGGGATTTACAAGATCTTCTGCTTGGAGTAACTACACCATTCTTGCTCACTACATCTGTGAAGGTCTCCTGGGCTAGATTTTCTGCAAAACATCACCACAAGGTATTTGCATTTTCAATTTAAAATCAACTTTTTGGAAGCTATCCCAAGCAAAACAGAAATCAAGCAACTAGGTCTGACAAACTCCAATGACTCTGGGTCCTGCTCAAATCCACATTTTCGTCCGGCTTGCTCCCAGGGATCTATTTGTGGGCTTTTAAAGAACCTCTTTAAATATCAAAGGAAGCACAAGGACAAAAGGATTTCACATCCTGCACTTGTAATTGAGTAGGTGTGCCCCAGGCTATCAATGTAATGGGGCTGGGGAGTGTATACCTGCAAGGTCTTGCATAGCCAAAGCCCCTTGTCAATCCCTGCCTAGCTGTGAACCTGGGTGACCTCTGTCATGAGTTGAACCAATGTTGTACCAGCAGTCACACCATGTCCAACAGCTGTCTGGGGGTTGCCCTCGTAACTTGTCTTGTCCTACTTTGCCTTGACAGAATTACACTATCCTTATGGAATGAGGATGGCTCAAATAAATCTAGGACTGAGCACTATGATTTTACTTTCTCCAACCTTATTGTTTATAATACAAGGATACTACAAACTAATCTTCTCTACCAAAAGGGCTGTCCCTACCGTTCTTTCTATATGTTTAGGAAACTACGGAACAAGTCTGCATTATCCCATCCTTTTCTAAACGTGGGGCTGTGGTTCCTTGTCATCATTGCCATTCTGCTATCTGGGGATACAGAGACAAATCCTGGGCCACTAGATGCTTATTTCTCAGCAAATGACATACATAGTATGTCCAAACATGGGCTGATAATTGCACATTTGAATATAAGAGAAGTTTGATGCGTCACTTCGTGGAACTGGGTCAAACTGTACAATCCTGATATCCTCTGTCTCACTGAGACCAGGCTAAAACCATCGGTTACTGACTCTCTCTGCTCCCTGCCAAATTACTCTATTATTAGAAGGGATAGGATATCGAACACACGTGGTGGTGGAGTTACTCTGTACTACAAAAATAATCTGACTGTCTCTCTTCTCACTATCCCGGATGCTCAATTGGTATGTGAATATTTGCATGCTACCCTTGCGTTGGGAGCCAAGAAACTGCATGTTATCTGTGCGTATAACCCCCCCAGCAGGAGGGATTGTGGGTCTAGAGTACCTGTTGGAAAATACCTCTCAGAATTTTAATTATAATGAGGTTGTCATCCTAGGGGACCTAAACTTAAACTGGCTTGGGGCAGCTCTCAGTTCTCTTCAATCTCTGACTCATAGCTACAACCTGCATCAGATGGTGACAGTGCCGACTAGAAGTCTGTCTTCATCACTACTAGGTACACTATTGGATTGGGTGCTGGTAAACCGGATCGAACATATCTCAGTCACTGGTACTCTTGCTGATGCCTTAACTGACCACTCTCCTACTTTCTGCATCCTGTCCTTGGGGGCACCTCCATCTCCTCCACCACGTCTCATCACTCTTACAAACTTTGCTCACCTAGACCAAGAGGTGTTTCTGTATGACGTCTCTAGAATTGATTGGTCGGAGATCTATCTATCACACTGTTCTCAGGATGCTCTTAACCTCTTCATCACTAAATTCATTACGGTTCAATGTAAACATGCCCCCAAAGATCACCTGGAGAGTGACGGGTAAACAAACAAGATGGCTAAACAAAGACCTGCTCAAAAGTTTATGCCTTAGAGATAAACTCTGGAAGTGCTACAAAACATCAGGCCAGCAAACACTCCTCATCAGGAACCTGTCTGGATAAGTTGGAAGTGTTGTCCCCTGTGCCTCCTTATACTCCTCCATTCTATTTTAAGGCTGTGTCTAGAAAGGAAGTCCTGAAGCTCCTGAGGTCCATCTCTGATCATATCAGCTCTGGTTCAGCTCAGACTCCCTTGAACCCTGCCTCTTGAAACTTGCAGCTCCCCTTATTGCATTACCGCTGGCCAAAATTTATACATTATCACTTTCAGGTGGAGTGGTCCCTGACCTCTGGAAAGCTGCTTGGATCACACCTGTACTTAAAAAAGGGGATCCTAAGGTTGTCATGAACCACAGACCAATTGCCATACTCTCGGTACTGAGCAAAATCCTGGAGAAAATTGTCACAACTCAGACAACTGACTATCTACTTAAGCACAGCCTGCTCTGGGATACCCAACATGGCTTCAGGAAAGGACATAGCACAGTGACTGCACTCCTTAAATTCACCACAGACACTCTTTCAAAAATGGATACTGGCAATCTGACTGGATCTGTCTTTATTGACCTCACAAAGGCTTTTGACCTTGTTGATCACACTTTGCTTCTCTCCTCGCTTCGACACCTGCATTTCTCTTCCTCTATTGTTGACTGGTATGAAAGCTACCTGACAAATAGAACTCAAGTGGTGAAATTTAATTCCTCTCAATTGAGCAGTACCACCATTAACATTGGTGTACCTCAGGGCTCCATCCTAGGGCCCTTCCTATTCTCTCTTTATATAAATAACATTGGAGCTGCTCTAAAACCCTGCTCTGCTATTCTATATGCTGATGATCTTGTCATCTATACAAGTTCTACTAATATAGACACTATCAACACAACCCTTCCCTCTGACTTTAACAATATCCAAAAGTGGCTATATAACCACAAACTGGCTGTCAACAGTAGCAAAACTAAAGCCATGCTGCTTGGATCGCCCTCAAAGCTCCGGGCTTGCAAAACAGCACTGAGGGTGCAGGACTTAAAAGGTCAATTACTGGAATGTGTGAACTCTTTCAAGTACCTGGGCATCCTGCTAGATCAATCTCTTGATTTTAATCTTCATGTACAGTCTGTTTGCAGAGCTGTCAACTCCAAACTGGGTGTTGCATATAAGACTAGTTATATGCTCATGCCATCAGCTAAAATGGCCATTGTGAGGTGGATTCTGCTCCCCACCCTAGCCTATGGGGCTTCCTTATTTGGGGCTGCTCATAAAACTGACCTACTCAGATGGGATATTACATATAACAACATATGTCGCTATGTCTCTTCTGCTCCTCGGCTTAAACACCACTGTCAGCTTTATAATGATCTTGGTTGGCTCTCTCCATTAGCTAGTAGGAAATACTACCTTGGCTCTCTTATTGATTCGATAATTTGAAATCAAACCCCTAGGTGTCTTACAGCTATGCTTGTTCCTCAGGACACACTCCATGGTCTACAATCAGTGGATAAATCCTTTCTGAATTTGCCGAGGTGCCGCACTAGGAAAGGAACTTTTGCATTTGAGCATGCGGCTCCACAGCTGTGGAATTCCCTTCCCCTCGACATTAGACTTTCTAGCTCCCACTCATGCTTTAAGAGAAAACTGTGCTCGAATCTGCTAATTGCTGATACCTGTTCCTACTTTCACCCTACCTAATGACTGATGTCTCTGGCCATACAATAGTACTTCCTCACCTCTATATAACCCTCTTACTGCCTCAGCCTGTCCCGGCTCCCTTTCCCTGCCCATATACAATCTTGCACTGCAGGCATCTCCCTTACACTTACATACACTCATATAATCTAATTTCATGGCTTGCTCCCCTCTTCCTCACTTACCAAACTTTTCCTTAAAGACACCCCCTGCTCTCAATGGTTATTTCTTCCTTTTGTATTACCTGTTTTTGTTTTTGTGTACCTTGTTCTGTTCATATGATATGTCACCTGATAATTTATTGTCCAAGGTTGTCTCTATTCATTGCATAGGTAGGCACCTATGAACTTATGAATGGTCTACTCTGTATGTCTCTGATATATTGTATCCTCTTTAACTGATTGTATGTAAAGCACTTATAATTTGTTATCCTGTTAAGTTTCTGCATGTCTGTACTCTCCCGGGTCGTACCTGAAAATAGTAATTTTATGGCTAGTGCACTTACCCGGTTAACAAAAGCTAAATAAAATAAAATAAATATCACTGGGCTCACTGGAATGTTTCGAAATATACAATCCTGACTGGCCTGAAATTATGTCAGGACTTAACATTATTATCAGTCCTATCTGGGACAAGTGACCTGGAGAACAGATAATGTTTACCAGATAATCCAGATAACTCATCAGCATAATGACCACGATACCTCATTAGCTGCTCCAGACAAAAAAAAGACATAAAATCAAATTATCCAGAGTATCGACTATCTTATGATGGATAATGACCACAGATATGGATAATTAATGCCAGATAAAGAACAAATTATCCAGAAAATTCGATCAGGTGTGGCTGTGTTTCAGATAATGTTAACTACCAGAAAAACAGAGCTATCTGGTGGCGCATGAATGGTGTAGATAATGCATATGATAATGTATTGCCTATACCTCCCAGTCTAGTGCCTCACAAATCAGGGGCAGGCTAACTATAGTAATATTGCCATGTTGAGGAGGTTTTATGAGGCAATAACTGCACTATGGGCATCAGAAAAGGACTGAGGAAGAAGGTCAAGGTCTTTATTTTTTGCCCACAGTGCTACTGGTCCTGAGGACACCCTCCCCAACATGGCATTACTCAATATAGAGGATTGTGTATGGTCACCCATACACAATAAGCCTGTGTATGACTCAATAGCTTGCTGTGACTACCAGAGACCTCAAGAGCGTAGCTCAAGATGTCCACTGCTTGCCAAAGCAACCTCAAGAGTTGGACACAGGCTTGTCTGTGTATGGGTGACCATACATGATCTTTTATAGTGTATGGGCACCCACCTGGATCTGTCACTCTCATTGCCACAGCTGTTAGTTGCACGACCTCCAAAAAAATCCCAGCTTTCACGATCACCAGTGCCATTTTGAATCAATGATCAGAGGCGCAGTTTGAACGAGGTGGCTGCATGATGACGTTCAATGTTGTTGTGGTGCTGTAGTAGTGACATCCTTATTTTAATACAACAACATCATAATGTCACTACTGCAGCACAACAAGACTGCTCCAGGCATGGAATTCCATGCGGAACAGCGTTCGACCATACACTATACTAGTGAGAAGAAAACTGTCAAAACCAAATAAAGAGTCAGTCAGAGTTTGTCAGTGGCTCAGCAGGTAGCACACTCACCTCTGAGGCTGGGAGATCAGAAGGCTGTGGGTTCTAACCCCACACCAGGCACTTGGGTTAATATCCCAATACTGACACTGTAGTACAGCATGAGGGGGGTGCTGCACTTCCTGAGGTGCCGTCTTTCAGATGAGATGTTAAACTGAGGTCCTGTCTGCCTGTTCTTGTGGTTGTTCGGGTGGACATTAAAGATCCCATGGCACTTCTTCGAAAAGAGTAGGGGAAATTTCCCCAGTGTCCTGGCCAAGTTTCCTCCATTCACTAGAAATACCACCAACAGCTTAATCTGGTTCAGTTTCAGTTGGTTATCATCTGTATCTCCACCCCCGGGTTGTTCCTGAAAAAGGGACTTCTAGTCTCAGTGGGCTTACCCGCTCAACAGAATACAATAAATAACGAGAATTAGGTAATGTTGTTCATTTAAATTTTGAGTGGAAAAACTTATTTTCTGAGTGAACTGGGAGAACATGATGCTATTTTTTATTTGTCTTGACCTTAACTGCTGACAGATCACTCACGATGTGAACGTTAGGTCAGAAGCTCATTAGCATATCTAATGTGTCTTATTTACTCATTTTCATACCTAGTGTGCCTTTATTATCTGATAAAGACACACTAGATAAGTAATTTGATTGGGTGAGTAGGTTTCCACCCGTTATAACAGCATTAAGAGGCATCACCAGGAGGTGGGTTACCGTCTGATCATTTACCCACAGGGAAATCATGAGACACGAGGTGTAGCCAAATGTTTCATGTCCCTAGGTTAGATTAGCAAAGGTAACCCAACCCTTGACATGCTTTAATGCTATTATTAAACTAAAATGTTCTTATTTTTTACAAGCACAACACCCTCTTCATCCCACCAACTCACTCTGTAGTTTGCCCTGATGGGGGTGGGCATATCCCAGAATGACTTTCATGTCTAGGGGTATAAGAATGGCATTGCTTGCCAGCAGACCTCTTGCAAACAGCTCTGGCACAGGCTGCCATGATCATTATTTATTTATCTAAGACAGGACTCAGTATGGTACAACTCAGAATGATTACATAACACACAGAGCTGCAATTCGTCTTTTATCTTTACTAGGGTGTACTGGTCAAATTAATTTAGGATACATTTTGGTTGGATTCACAGAATGCGTCACTCAAGGAGTGGCATTAGCATGATATTCATCTTGCATTACAGAAATTTGTGAGGCCACACATGACATCTGCCGCAGGGTTCTTGCCACATGATGGTCCTGACTCATTCACAAGTATAATAGCCTCCTCTGTCCCTGGCTCAGATATGGCCTCCATAACTGTTTAGAACTTTTCCTTATACCCAAGCACACTAACTCATTCATGGCTCGGGGTAAACCTGAAAACAATGGTCATATTCTGGGGTTGAATGGTATGCCTACAGGGCACTCCTATGTCTAGAAACAGTACTGGTACAAAGAGAACCACCATACTGGCATTCCCTAGCCATGCCCTGGTACCCAAAGGATCCTGACTTATGCACTTCTCTATTGGGGCCGTCTCAGCCAGATCCTCTAGACAAGGGCACCAGATTCTGAAGACCCACCCTCGGGATCTTGTACCCAGCAGGACATCGCAGCTGGCCCAGTCCTATATTCCAGGAACTAACCTTTTCCCTGAATCACAGTCTTTACCTGCACCTTGGATATCTCAAATGGTATGTCACCTTTATCCTTGCTCTTTTGTAACTGGATGGCCTTTCTCCTTCTCAAGTTCACCTCTGAAATGCTTTTGCATTCTGGAGGAATCTTGTTGCAATTGCCATCAGGCAGCCCTCCTTAAGGGTGGATTGCCAACAGGCCCTTGGTGTCCCAACCTTTGACCTTGTCCAGGATCACAGCTACCCTACCAAATGGAGCTAGTGCCACACCAGACATGGGGCCCTACCACCATCCCAAACTTACAGTCCCCCTTCAGTTAGGTGCTGTCAGGGTATGCCCTCAGCCCATGATGCCAAGGACCCTAAGGGGAAACCAGAGTACCTAGGTGCCTGAGACCCTTTAACTAATCATGCTGGGGCTCCATGCCACCCCACTGCATCTAGGATTACTTGGCAGCAAACCCTCAGAGGAGATTCCTACAAATGGGATCCATGCCACCCTGGCCTGAGTCCTGAAGCCAGCCGCTGAACGAACACCTTGTGTGCCCACCCCTTAGCACAACCCAGCTACCCTGGCACCCAGCCCTTAAACTGGCAATGCCTGCATAGAGATCCCCACCCCATATCCCAGTGCAGAGCACAGGCTCCGAACTCACTGAGGTGGCACCCAGCCCCGACTAACCGCGGGATCGGAGACAGCAGGCTAACTACTGCTGGGCAGTGACTCTATCTCCCAAGACACTTACTGATACTCTCTCTTCACTTCCCAACTCCCAACTTTTTTTCTTGTCCCATACCTCTTCCCCTCCACAGAGAGCAGAAAGATGATGACAGCTCACCTAGTGCTCTGATGGGCACTGCTAGTAACAATCCTGCTCCCTACTGTAGGGAGGGGGTTATTATACATAAATGTTTTTATAGTTAACATTTTTATTCTTTTGTATGTTAATACATCCTCTGAGGACACTCTTATAATTGTAAGAGTGATCTCACCCACATTCTTAGGGTATCTACAGTGAAGGGTTCTTATACCCTAAGGATGTAAGTGGAACCACTCCTACCACAGTGACCATAATAGTGATCTTGTAGGATGTATTAATATATTATTTATCAAGAGAGATCAATGATATATTAAATGGGCTGGCAGTATAGCCTAGAGGTTAACGTAATGAGCTGTGAATGAGCTTGGTACTTCCCGCAGACTTGGGTTTGAGTCTCACAACCTCCACTTGCATACTGTGTGACTACGAGCAAGTCAATTACCCACCCCAGTGCTCCCGGTTGCTCCTGAAAACAGGCACTTGTGCCTAGCAGGCCTTACCTGGTTACCAAATAAACAAACACATAAATAAAACAAACAAATAAATAAATAAATATCGCCTCCTGAATATGCTTGTTTCTGGGACACCTGTACGTGAGATATTCTTTACAGTATATAAGCATCTCGTGCACAGGGAAAGGGAACACTGTGATTGGTTGAGAGTACTCCTTCAGTCTATTAGATTGTATGTGAGGATTTCCAGCTGTTAATACAGCCCTTTTACAATGCTGTCCATCGATCAGAATGCTCTATTCCCAGCCGTCGTTTTATAATTCAATTTGAGTGATTGCCATACTTGTATAATTGTGCTGCTGAGGTTTTTAAACTGGGGAGATTCCATAGTCAGTGGGATTAAGTTTTGGTTAGGGGAAGGGAGGGACAGGATAGTACGGTGCATTTCAGGTGACTTTGCGGGGAAGACTAGAGGACAGATGTTGGAGATCACCAAGGAGGAGGGGGTAGGGAGGAGCTGGATGTTGTTCACCTGGGATGGATGATCTGGCAAGGGAAGCTGTGGGGTAGTGCAAGATAGGTTTAGGGAGCTGGGAGGGCCTGAAGCAGGTGATGGCGCTCACAGCAGCCTTCACTGAGGTGCTACCCGTGCATGGTCAGGGGAAGGCTAGGGAACTCTGCACCAAGTCCTTCCATGAGTGGTTAAAAGCATGGTGCAGGGAGGAGGGCTTTGGCTACATCGGGGGCTAGTGTCATATTGGGGAGGGATGGAGACCTGTAAAAGGGAGATGACCTCTATCCATCCAGGAGGGGAACAGCAGTCCTAGGTGGAAGGTTTAAATGCTACTTTGACAAACATATAAAGTAGCCAAGAGGAGAGGCAGACAGACTGAGGGAGGCAGAGCGTTCCCCCACCCCAGAGATTAGTGCAACACGGAAGGTTAACTCAGGGAGAAGAAATTCCCCGAAGGTTCATGGATGCAAAGAGATGAGTCTGGAGGAGGAACTTCAGTTGGAAGAGAGGGGAACGAGGGCAAGCAGGAAGACAGCATAACAGGGGAGGGCAGGACCGGGGTAACAGAGTGGGCAAGGGGGTGGGAGCAGGAAGGGGAGGCAAATTAGAGGGAGAGAGCGACAAAGAGAATGGAAAGCCATGTGTGCCAATGCAAGGAGTCTGGGAAACAAAATTCCTGATCTTGAGGCAACCATCATTGTGGAGGCAAACCTGGATCTGGTGGCCATAACAGAATCATGGTGCAGAGACAACCACTGCTGGGAAGTGGCCATCCTATATGAAGTTGGAGGGAGGCAGGTTAAGGGGAAATGTAAGAAAGTTTTTTTTCACAAAGAGGGTGGTAGACACATGGAATGGTCTGTCACAGGAGGTGGTGGGAGCGAGCACAGTGGAGGGATTTAAACATGCCTGGAACAGGCATAAGGGAACCTTAGCAGTGGGAAGGAAGGATGAAAAGCTGCTGACCAGATGGAGTCTGAAGCCACAAACTAGTACAGTATATGTCTTACGGGCAGACTGGATGGGCCTAGTGGTCCTTATCTGCCAACAATTTCTATGTTTCTATGTTTGTATCCCAGGCTGCACTATGTTCCAGAAGGACAGGTCAGATAGGAAAGATGGAGGGGATGTTTTATATGTGAAGGATGTATAATGGCCACTGAGATAGAGGGGCAACAGGGGGACAATAAAGGGCTGGAGGTACTATGGGTCAGACTAGAGATGAGGTCAGGGGCCATTATCTGCATGGGAATGGCGTACAGGCCTCCAACACAGGGGGAGGATTTAGACAGCGCCCTGGCAGAAGCCATTTGCAAAATGGTCAGCAAGGAGGAAGTTTTGGTAATGGGGGACTTTAATCTGTCATTTGTAGGCTGGGAAATTTTCACCTCGGCTACATCAAGAGGCAGGGCTATCCTCAACTCCACACAAAGGGCTTTTCTTGGGCAGCTGGTTTTAGAACCCACTGTGAACAAGGCAGTGCTGGACCTAGTACTTACAGAGACAGCATTGCTGACATCAAACTGTGTAGTCCCTCAATACAAGTGATCACCATACTGTGTGGTGTGGCATACAGAAAGGATAGGGAAGAAAACACACAGACATGGGTTCTGGACTTCAGGAGGGTAGATTTTAAAGAAATGGGAAACTGCTTCAGAGAATGCCTGAAAGCGGGGGAAGGCAGAGGGGGTGTGGCGTCTCAAAGGAGAAAAATTAAGGAGGGTACAACCCAGGCAACAGCATTCTGTTTGAAGGAAGTGAGCAAGAGAAAGAGGAGCAAGAGGCTGCTACAGTGAAGGAGAAGAAACCAGCATTTAGAAAATACAAGGAGACCCAGAAGGATGAAGACAGGAAGGTATATCTGGTAAAATAAAGGGAAGCAGGAAGGAGGGTGAGGGCAGCTAAAGCACTAACACAGGAGAAGATAGCTAAGGAGGTTGGAAAAGGGGATGAGACCTTCCTCAGGTATGTGGGGGGAAGAGGAAGACAAGGGGAAGGATAGTGAGAATTAGGAGAGTAGGGGTGCTGTGCATAGGAAGATCAAGAGATAGTGGAAATACTAAACTATTACTTCTGCTCAGCCTTGCGATAGAGAATGGTGGTGGTGGTGGGGGTGGACCAGCATGCTGCAGTAAACAACGGGGGGTGGGGGAGTGGACACAAGTCCATTCTTGGTGTAGAAGATCTGGGAGGGACTGGAAGCCTTAAAGGAGAATAAGAGCGATGGGATCAGATGGGATTCATCCAAGGGTCTTACAGGAACTGAGTACAGTGCTGGTTGCCCTTCTGGCAGCACTTTTTAGCACCTCAGTGGAGATGAGGGAAGTTCCAGAGGACTAGAGTTGGGCTGATATGGTCCCTCTGCACAAAAGAGGCAGTAGGGATGATGCTAGCAACTACAGATAAACACATTAATTCACATCAGTGGTGGGGAAGTTAATGGAGACACTACTGAAGAAGCGGCCCATGGAGCATCTGGAGGTAAAAGGGCTGTAGGACCACTGGCAGCATAGTTTCACAGGGGGAGGTCATGTCAAACTAATCACACAGATTTCTTTGACTGGGTTACCACAGAGGTGGATCAAGAGCGAGCAGCGGATGTAGCCTGTCTGGACTTATTTATTTATTTGTTAACCAAGTGGGTGCACTGATCCAAGGGACTATTTTCAGGCACGACCTGGGCCATGAAGATGGCCCAACATGATACAAAGGAAACTGGTACAAAAAGGTAAAGTGAATGCAAGTAGTTACAGTACACAGGTGAACATGTTAAGTAATACGGTACAAAGAAGCAGTTTTGTGCAAAATTGTACACCAAGTGAACACAGTACAAACAGGTCGAGTAAGTAATACTATACAAATGGAGCAGTTTTGTGTAAAATTGTGCATAAAGTGAACAGGCTACAAACAAGTCAAGTGTACAGAGGTACAGTGGCAGCACAGTGCCCACATAAAACAATCTAGTAACAGCAGCATAAAGATACCCTGTAGGCCTAAGCAACAATTTCCAGAGTCGATTTGGGTAGTTCAGCTTCCCTTAGGCACGGTCTGACAGTCAATCAGTAGGGTTGGGGTGGGCAGGTACAGGATACTGTTGCTGCAAGGGAAGTCTTGACACTGGATTCGAATAGAGAGTGTAAGCCCAGAGTTCATAGGGGGAGCATATAGGCTGTTCCACAGATCTGGCACAGCTGAAGAGAATGCCTTCTGGCTTAGGCATGTGGTGACCTGTGGGAACTTCAACATAAAGCTAGAGGAGTTCCAGAGGCCTCAAAGGCAAGACTTTGGCTTGACTAGGGGGAGAGGGGGGACACCTCTTTTCCCTAATAGATTTATTTTTTTAATTTTTTTTATTTTATTTAAACAGCAGTTTGGAAAACCTTTGAGCCATAGGCTCATTTACAAAGGTACCTTGTCACAGTAAGACAAACGAAAATACACAGTATAACAGTACAACACACATAGTATAACAGTAACTTAAGACATAGATACAAACAAGCTGGTACAGGTAGGATTGATGGAAACAATACCAGAGTTATGTTGTCCTTAGCAGCTTAGTAATAAGCTTTGTCATAAGTATTGAATGCGGCTTTGACTAGTGGCAATTACAGCATCGGTTGTTAATAAGGTGGTTACGTAATGAAGTTTTGAAGCACGATATAGTTAGAGCTTCGGAGATGGAGGGGGGCAGTGTGTTGAACCAGGAGGGGGCCCTAAAGCTGAAGGCTCTTTGGCCATGAGAGGTCCTAGCTCTAGGGATAACAAGAGAGGTTTTCCCAGAGGTCAGAGTATGAACTAGTGGGACAGGGCGGCGTATGGTGGTGGTCAATCCTGGTGGGGATAGCCCAAGGAGGGTCATTTTTGTGAGGGTACAGGTCAGAGCTCATTTATCAATGAGGCAGCCTAGTAGGTAGTTTTGGGGGGCGTGAGGAGGGCCTGGTATAGGACGCAATGATGAGTAGAGTAAGGAGCCATCAGGGCAAACCTACAGATATTGTTGCAGGTTATGGCAAGTGTGGAAAGTCCTGAGGATAGCATCTGTGTGTAGATAGGACAGCAGTAGTCTAGTACTGGGGGTAGGGAGCCCTGAGCAATGGCATGTCTGACTGCAGTAAGTAAATAAGTAGGTAAGATATTATTTATTAAGCATCCTTTCCCTGGGGCTCAGGACACTGTGCAGGATACAGGCAAGAATTAAAATAGTGCTATAAACAGAAGATTGAAAGACATATATAAAAAGTTCAGCATAACAGATTTACAGCACCTAGACTAGCTAGGGGTAAAAATTAAGAAATCCCAAATACCTCTTTAAACAGATGCACCTTCAGACCCCGTTTGAAAGCCTACTGCCACCTCGAAAGAATGATCTCCTGAGGGTTTTAAGCTGGGCCCTGGGGACTGCTAGGAGGCTCTCCTTGGGGGAGCAGGGAGAGCGCAAGGCGCAGGCAGGGTCAGGAGGTTGCCCAGGTAGCCAGGGCCTGGTCTGTATAGGGCCTTGTAGGTGAGAAGACTCACCTTGAAGGAGATTCTCCACCTCACTGGCAGCCAGTACAGATCATGCAGGACTGGGGTCATATGGTAGGACCTCGGAAGGCCCGTCAGTAACCTGACCACTGCATTCTGCACCAGCTGCAGGCAATGAAGGACCCTTCCACTGACCCCAAGATAAAGCGGCCAAGTAATCTTTAAACCTGCTTCTGACTCCTAGTTTCTGGTTCATGCACCGGCCGGTATGACAGATGTGGTCAGCAAAAGTCAGTGCCTAACTGAAGGTGACTTTGAGGTATTTGAATGAAGTCACCGATTCAAGGGGAGAGCCACCAGAAGATAGTATACTAAGAGGGGTGGTGTCCCCCGCTGCCCTAGCTAGCCTGGATTTTGATCCAAAGTGCCAGAACTTAGTCTTCTTGGAATTAACTAGGAGTCTATTTGTTAGAAACCATTGCTGGGTGGCACCAAAGTTGTTTGTGAGGGTGGTTGAGAGTTCTGCTGGGGTCTTAGCACTCTGGTATAAAATAAGATCAATCGGCGTACTCTAGTGAGTTGCACATTATGCTGTCCTTGGGAAGGGAGTTGACAAACAGGGAAAACAGGAGGGTCCAAGAATAGATCCTTGGGGGACCCCAGTGTTTACCTCCCTGGCAGTGGAGGTTGTGCCCCCTGTGCAGACCGCTTGCGTTCAACCACAGAAGTAGTCTTGAAACTATGCAGTGGACATGGTGGAGCAACCAGTGCCACTCAGTTTATGTAGGAGGATGTTAGGGTCTACCAGGTCGAAGGCCTTGGTGAGATCTACAAAGACTGCATCAGTGAGTTTGCCTTTGTCCCTGTTACAGGAGACGTGGTTTGTGAAACAAGCCAGGGCTGAGGTGGTACTGTGCCCCTTTCTAAAGCCATGTTGTTGAGAACAGAGAAAGTTGTACTTTGTCACATGGTCAGAGATCTGCTGGTGCATGACCTTTTCAAGAATTTTGCTCAGGTGGGAGAGGATGGAGATAGGGCGGCAGTTGTCAACTAGTAGAGGATCACCAGATTGCTTGCTTTCATATTGGGGATATGGTTGAGAAGGTGAGGGAAAGGTTAAAAACTGTTGTCAGGGGTTTGGCAATGGTGTGGACTATGAGTTTCAGGACTTGGGGGCAGAGACTATCACTACCAGCAGTACCTCTGTTGGGGAGACTCATGAGGAGCTTGTGGTTACCATGAGGAGAGATGGCCTTGAAAAAGAAGGGAGGAATGCTTGGGTTATTTGCTACCAGGTAAGAAGGACGCTGGTCTGAAACATATGGGGATGAGTTTAGAGAAGTAGTCTGAGAGGTTTGTAAATTTGGCATTGAGGGCTTCTGCAACCTTGGAAGGGTCAGTTAAGGATTCAGCCCCTTTTGCAATTTTAATGGCAGTCTGCTGGGTCCTGGGTGCAATGAGAAAGTTAACTGCCAACCAGAAATTTGTGGGGTTGCCAAGGTTGTGAGATTGGAGGTCATGGAGATACTTGGCCTTGCATGATTTAATCACCTTTTTGCAGAGGTTCCCAGGTGTCTGTACACATTCCAGAGGAGAGAGAGGGAAGGGAATGTGGAGGCTTTGTGTGCTACCCATATAGCATCTCTCTCCTTCAACATCTTAAGGAGGTCTTTGGAGAGCCACCTCATATTATCACAATGTACTCTCTGGGTGGTTAGGGGAAGTGCCTATCCTGGACTGTGGTCTGGGCTGCAGTGAGGAAGCCCAGGGCCGAGTTGCCATCCATAATTGTACCCATCTGCCTGGATTGGTGGTAGTTCAGGTGGATGTTAAAGATCCCATGGTACTTATCGAAAAGAGTAGGGGAATTTCCCTGGTGTCCTGGCCAAATTTCCCTCATTCACTAAAATACCACCAACAGCTTAATCTGGTTCAAATTCAATTGCTTACCATCTGTATCCTCTGGTCGCCCCTCCTGAAAAGGGACTTCTAGGCCCAGTGGGCTTACCGGGTCAACAAAATTCAACAAACAAACAAACAAACATAGGACAGGCCAGTTGACTGCTTTAATATCTGAGAACAGATGGGTGGCATTGTATTTAGAAAAGTCTCTAAAGGTCAAGTATTTGGGGGAGGGGCGAGGAGGGTTTGGAGGACCAGATACAGATGGTAGGGGAGTGGTCACTGATGGAGTCAGATAGGACTCCGGAACTAAGGACCCTGTCCTCTCTGTTGGTCAGTATCCAGTATAGAAGGGAGTGGTTCAAGGAACGGTTATTTGAGTGGGTAGGTGTGGTAATGACCTGTGTGAGATTTAGTTGTCCTAACAGATTACCACAATCCATTTGAGAGCTGTTTAGCCAGTTCAGGTTAAAATCACCCAGCATAATGATCTCTCTTGAGAAGGAGAGGTGACCAATGCCATCCAGTCAGTAAGGCTTTCAACACTGTGCCACACTGGAGGCTGGTTAAGAAACCAAGCAGCTTGGGGTGGGGGAGAAAGTGACAAGCTGGGTATCAAACTGGTTAAGGGACAGGAGACAAAGGGTGGTGGTAAATGGTAGCCACTCAGGCAGTGGGAGAGTGACTAGTGGGATGCCATAGGGTTTAGTGCTGGGACCGGTCCTCTTCAGAGTCTTCATAAGTGACATTGCAGAGGAGCTTGAGGGTAAGGTGTGTCTCTTTGTGAATGATACAACAATCTCAACACAGTTGACACTCAGGAATGGGTGGAGAGAATGCAAAGGCATCTGAGGAAACAAGAGGACTGGTCTAGGAATGGCAGCTGAGTTTCAATGCCAAAAACTGCAAGGTTATGCACTTAGGACTGCAGAATCCAAGGGCTGTGTATGGGGGAGTGGAGCTTACAGTTGCCAAGCAGGAAAGAGACCTAGTGGGTCATCAAATCTAATGACCTCGAGGTAGCTGGGAAATGTGAAAAAGCAGTGGGAAAGGCTAGCAGGATACTGGGGTGCATTGGGAGAGGGATTTCTAGCAAGAGGAGGGAGGTGGTCCTGCCATTGTATCGCTCACTGGTGAGGCCCCACATGGACTACTGTTTCCAGTTTGGGAGGTCACACCTCTGCCAGGACATAGAAAGGGAGGAGGTGAGACCGGCCCAGTGGCACTGAGGATTGAGGCACTGAATGCCACACCTCATGCCACGCTGGCGATCCAGGGTCAGGAGCGACCACAGGCCACCAGGGGTCAGCATGGGAGGGAGAGGATTGACCATCTGATAGACTGCTCTCCTCTCACAGGGAGGGGAGGGTTGTCATCCCACTCCTTGGCTGACCCCTGGTGGAGGCCAGGGGACAGCGTCACAGTCTGGAAGAGACAGGAGCACAGAAACGTGATGTGCATGTGCCTCCACATGCACGTGTTTACGCCATGAGTGGGAGGGGGTGTACAGTGAGAAAGCGAAAATGAAAGTGGCAGGCTCCATGATGGCTTAGCCGCTCCCCGTTACCAGCTCACTGGCTCCTGGATTGTGCTCTGAAAGGGGGGGGGTCTCCTTCCTCAGGCCCCGCCATGGTGGGAGGGAATCTGATATTACATTTGAACAGTGATGGGAATACCATGAAGACCATTACAGCGATAAAATCAGCAGTTCACTGCAATGGTCCCCGGTATTCCCGACACTGCTATCTCTGGGGACATCGCCCACTTCCCAATTCAACTCCGACTTGGAGTTAGTAATCTATAGTATGGGGGGGGTGCGGTGAGCAAAGCCCCCCCACAAAACACTTGCTTTCCAGGATGGTACAATGCTGACTGTTGGCATAGTGCCATCGCTGTAATGCCATTTGACACAATTCATGTCACTGCGGCATGGTAGAACTGGGGAATCCATGGGAGTACTTGCCAGAATGGGGCTGGCTCAGGGCTAGCTGTGTTCAGAAGACAAGCCCTCCGGGGGGGGGGGGAAGGGTGTAGCCATCTGCCAGTTCCACGAAGTGGAAAACCAGATGATGAAAAAGGAAAAGAAAGGGAGGCGGTGAAACAGAAGAGGGTAACCAAAATGGTGAGGGGCTTGCACAATAAGCCATATGAGGAAAGGCAGTAGGAACTCAAGATGTACTCGCTGGAAGAGGGGAAGACTAGAGGAGACATGACTGAAACCTCTCAGTAACTACCTACTCACACCTATCCTCTACCCTGTTCTCACGGCTAAGCACAACCTACAACTCTATGTCGTTTTGTCCTTTTTGCTGCTTTCTGCTCCCATCACTGCATCCTCTACCAGACCCTGTGGTGGCTCCCTCTACAAGGTCGCTTTGACTATGCTATGGGCTGTCTGATGGACAACTCAGTCCGAAACCAGCATCTGTCTCCCTACTCACACTTTCTGACAGATAGAGTGGTTCCAAGGACCCTCAAGGCTTCCTCAGTCCCCCACTAGAAGTACCCCACACCACCACCACTACTACTATGGGTAATCGGGCCTTCTTGATCACAGCCCCTTCCATATGGAACAAGCTCCCTTTATCCGTTCATGTGTCTTCTACCAACCAAGGTTTTAAATAAAACCTGAAAGCTTGACTGTTTATGGCTGCAAACTGCAACTGTCACTGCTCCGTGCAAAGATACTGGAACCTGCATATCAAATGCTCTTCTATGAATTAGCAGCACTTACTTTCCACCCCATTGTCTGCCCCTCTTTTCCACATCTCTGTCCTCCCTACACAACCCTCAAGACTACCCTAAACCTTTCTGTTCCCCTTTCCCCCCAAACCCTTATAACCCTCTGCCTCACCCCCCCATCTCCTGTCTCTGATCCTAAATCATACTAATGTAACCCCTAGGTGGCGCTACCCCAAGGGCTACTACCCCTGCCTGCTTAACTACTAACAGGTTGAGGGGCCTAGGTCCAGTGGCAGGTGCCTCCACCCAGAAGTCAGGGTTTGCAGTAGTTAAACTAACTTGGTCACAGCACTCTGGGACACTGTAACCCCTCTTTCTTCCCACTAGTGGCCCAGACAATGCATTAGGAATATCTTCACAATGTACACTTACCCCCAGGACTGGCTCCATCGACTGGACCCGGAGACCCCCTGCAAAACAAGATGATACAGTGCAAAAACCACAGTACAATACTTTAACATAAACAAATACCTCAGCCAGTGTAACTTTGCTGAAACCAACAGATCTGATTTATTTAAGGAGCTGTAACAAGGAAGGGGGAAATCAGGTTACTTAGGTTAAACACATTAATAATCACAGTACTGTGTGCGTATTCAGAGTCTCAAATTGTCACTTTCACTGGGTACCCAGGATGGGGGGAAGGGGCTAGCCAGGATTGGTTGCAGCTGGTTGGGGCCCTGTGATGGAAAAACACTGGCACAATACCCAAATTGTAATCCGGAGCCGGTTGGCTCAGTTCGTGAAGAAATGGAAAAAAAACCCAAAACAATTAGATGACACACTTGCAATTCGATAAACAGATGGCAGGGAGCTACCCTGCTTTGTACTCACAAATTTAGTGCTGGGAACTGGATGGAAAGTAGATTGTCCTGGATTGCCAGGAGGAGCAGACCATGTGGACAAGGTCCTTGTGACTGGACCCCACTGTAGTTTAGAGCAAATGGATGTAGTCTGGATTAAACTGGGGTTTACTTCCAGCTTCATGCACTCTATTCACTGTATAGGAGATTTGAAACGCGATTCCCCACAAGCACTACACACATTTATATGTAAAAGGAAAGTACTATACCAGGCAGGCTGCTTCTCTATCCCGATCGCAATTACTGCACAATACCTGGGAGAACACACAGCAGATTCAGTTCCTGACAGACCGAGCGCGATTTAGCAATTTCTCCGGTCTTCTACAGGGTGAGCCTGGTTTCTACTCTTCAGATCTCCTTGATTCTCTTCACAAGTCAGTTTCAGTCTGAACAGGCGCTTGCACAAACTGCAGACAGAAACTTAGGGCCTTACACGAGATCTCCGTGCTAAAACTACACACCGAAGAAGCACACAGCTCCCTGTCTTTTCACAGCCCAAACTGATATGATCTTTCCAGTAGAGAGAGCCAGGCATTTCCTTTGAGTTCCTCCCAGTTCAGTTGGCTGGTTTGGCTGTCACTCACAGTAAACTCCCCCTGTTGGTGGAAAAAAGGCGCCAAAGTCAAAACTACATTTCTCAGAGTTACTGCCCTTACAATCCCCTTATAGCAGGCTCCAGAGGAGAGTCCAAGTTCAGATTCGCCCAGAGCAGGCTCCAGTTTAAAGGATCCCCACCATGATTGGTCCAATCCAGCAGTTCAGAATCAACATGCCGGATCTACTTTGCACTGTCCTTGCTACAAGAAAGCAGGTTAAATCAAACTGCATTTTCAGTATTACTCTAACAGGTTACAAGCAAACAATTACCTCTTTGAAGAGTGCTCCTTCTGCCCATTTAGCGATGGCAGAAACGGAGCGATTTGGCAGTAGCTCGAGCGGGACTCAAGCAGGAAAACACACAGCCCCCCCCATACAAACTAATTATGTCTGCAAGCAGACAGCTCTTAAAGAGACAGTACCAGAGGCTCTAAAAGCACTCACAGATAAACAGCTTAAACGCCAAACACCATTCAGGCTTGGAGCATTCAAGCAAGCTCCTGGAAGACTTTTTGGGAACCCTCATTTGCAGGGGGGTTACACTAAGAAAGTGATGATTTGTTACAGCTGTATGGAATCTGAACCATTGTAACTGTATACTGTTATTGTTTGTAACCTATACCATCTGTTTTTTCTTATCACTTGTCTATGCTCATGTATTTATTATCCTTGTTTAACTTAGTTAACCCACTGTATACCTTACCCCGCTGCTGTGAACAGGATGCGCACTGTACTGTATTCTTGTATGTACCTTTTGTAACCGTTGTTGTTTTTTGCCACCTTGTGGCCTAGGTCATGACTGAAAACAGTCCTCTGTATCAGTGCACCGACCCGGTTATAAAAGACATAAATAAATAAAATAAATAAATAAACAAGGTGCATGTGGAGGGTCTGTTTCAGAGAAAGGAAAGCACTGGAACAAGGGGGCATTCAATGAGGCTAAGAGGGAGAAGTTTAGGAGAGATGTGAGGAAATGCTTCTTCATGGAAAGGGTAGTGGATGACTGAAACAGCCTGCTAGAGGAAGTAGTGGGGGCAAAGACTGTGGGGAGCTTTAAGCATGCATGGGATAGGTATAGGGGCATATCAGGTAGAGAAACAGAGGAAGGGAGTGACACCTATAACAAACTAAGGTCAGTGCTGACAGAGTAAGCAAGGACAAAGGGCAGACTGGATAGGCCGAAAGGTCCTTTGCTGTTGACAAAGTCTATGTTTCTGTGTGTCTATGTATGCTGCTAGTGTAGCCTCTCAAGGTTCCCCTTAAAATGGTATATGTTGGTTTAGTGAGCAGTGCATTTCCTGAAGAACTAGACTGTACCACTAATGGCTAGCATTATTTTACATTACAAATACCTACTCTCCAGTGACAGCAATGTCTGATTTGGAAACTTCTGAAGCAAAATCAAGGACATCCCCACAAATCAGGGATAGCTGAGAGGTATGGTACTGCAGCCATTCTTGACAGCAAAGAAAACTGCAGCTCGACTGATGTAATATTTTGAAAATTAAATTTTCTGTGAGCTAGCTCTGTAATGATCCCCAGTAGGTCCAGAATTGAGTGTGTGGGGGTGGGGTGCGTGTGTTCACTATGTGAGTAAATCCCTCGAGGGCTGATGCTGCTGCTTTTCACCAGTTATAGCATTAGGGAGCTAAACTATTTCTGGCAAACAAAACAATCTTTCTGTAATCCCAGTGAAGTGCTCAGCTGGAGCTGAAAATCTCTGCAGCAGAATGACCAAGCTGCTGGCCCAATTAGACTGCATACCGCTCAGTGCGACGAAGGATGCCTGAAGGGAAGGAGAGGTTCAAGACTGCATTCTGCGGCTGGAGGCAGTGGGGAGTAATGAGAAAATGAAGAAGAAATGTTAACAACCCATCCCCCATTCTTTGGGTCGGGGGCTGCAAAAATGAGTGCCCGAAATCTTCAAATGTCTAACACAGCAGAGAGTTCATTTTGAGAATGACTGCATGGCCAGGGCTGACTTTGCAGGAGTGAGATGAAATAATTTTCTCTGTGGAAGTGGTCTAATTTTAGGTTGACCGACTTCCCCATCACTGCAGTCCATTTTTGAAAATCCATTTTAACCCTTGAAATGCCAGATTCCCCATTTACTTAAGCTGGGGGAAGGGAAATATACTTTTCCAAGGTTGAAAGCGGCTTCTCTCCTTCTGGAAGGACAGCTCACAGCTCACTACAATCTGGCATGGGAAATCTCACTGCTCTTTTTGGTTTCTCTCTTTCAAAAACTGTGACCTTGTCAGTTGCAGCTCCAAGCAGACAGAAATTAATCAAAGAGCAAGTGCTGCATGGGGAGTTGGGGTGTTGTATAATGAAATCTCATTGTGGTGACCTGCAATCCTGGTACACATAGGCGACATTCTTGCCTCTGAACATGTACAGTCTGACAAGTGACAGTCTTGCCTCTAAACATGTACAGCCTGCCTGTCAAGCTCCTGGAAGTCTTTGGGAACCCCATTTGCAGGGGTTACAATGTAATGTAACACAAGGTTTAAAACAATGGAGCCATCACATAATAGTAACAGTGCATTACACAACAGTGTTCACTTGTAATGTAGCACAAGATGTTATACAGTGGGACCAGCTTGTAATGTAAACATAAGGTGAAACAAGGGGCCCATTTGTAATGTAACATGATGAATAACACAACAAGGCCCACTTGTAATGTAATACAATGCATGAAAGAATGGGACCAAAGTTTAATATAACACAAGGTGTTACACAATTGAATACACGTATGTAACTGTAACCCCCGCAAATGGGGTTCCCAAAGACTTCAGGATCTTGCTTGAATGCTCCAAGCCTGAATGGTGTTTGGCATTTAAGCCATTTATCAGTGAGTGTTTTAGAACCCTGGTACTGTCTCTTTAAGAGCTGTCTGCTTGCAGACATAATTAGTTTGTATGGGGACTGTGTGTTTCTTTGATTGAGTACCACTCAAGCTGCTGCCAATTCACTTCATTTTTGCAGTCACTAGGAGTGCAAAGGAACCTATCTGAAAGATGTAACTGTTTGCCAGAAATTATTTAGAGTAATAATGAAATTACAGTTTGTCTAACCTGCTTTCTTTGCAGTCAGAACTGTGTCTGCTAGTTCCCATTCTAGTTTTGAACTGCTGAACTGGACCAATCAGTGTGGGGTAAGCTAGCTTACAAATGGTGCCTTGGACGAATCAGAACTTGACTCATAATCTGAGCCAGCCACAAGAGGATCTGTATGAGCAGTGACTCTGGGAGATGTAGTTTAGACTTCAGCACCTTTTTGGACCAACAGCAGCAGTCTATTGTGAGTGACAGCCAATCCAGTCAAGAACTGGGAGGAACTCAAAGGAAGTGCCCGGTTTTGTCGGTTGGAGTTGAGTTGAGCTTTGCAGTGAAGAAGGAAGGAGCCTTGTGCTTTTCAGTGTGCAGTTTTAGTCAAAAACGTGTAAGGGCCCAGAGTTCCGGTCTGCAGCTTGTGTAAGTGCTTGTTAGGACTGAATCAGCCCTGTGAAAAGAATCAAAGGATCTTGAAGAGTAGAAACCAGGCTCACCCTGTAGAAGACTGAGGAATTATGAAAATTGCACTCTGTCTGTCAGGAACTGAATCTGCTGTGTGTTCTCCAGGTATTGTAGTAATTGCGATCGGATACAGATGCAGCCTGCCTGGTATAGTGCTTTTATATGGATGTGTGAAGAGGTTTGTGTACCTCAAGTGAGCCCTGCTGACATTGAAGGACCCTATCTTATTTGGAGGTCGTGAGTACTAATTCAGGGTCGCCTCCTGTTGAATTGCCACATTAAATCCAAATGGAATTACTGTACTGCTGACTGTTTAATTCTCCTTTTCTTGGTGAAAGGGCCTCACCAGCTGCCACGGGTTTGGACTAGCCACTAGGGCTTGGGTACCCAGGACAGTAATGATAGGGATAGGCCTGTGCACAGAGCCATAGGGTAGATTATTAGAGTGATAAGCTAATTAACCTGATTTCCTGTCCTTGTTATATCCCCTAAATAAATCAGAGCTGCTTTGTTTCAGCAAAGTTATACTGCCTGAGGTATTTGTCTATGTTAAAGTACTGTACTGTGATTGTTGCACTGTATCTCATTTCACAGGAGGTCCCAGTGCCGGAACCAGACCTGGGGGAGGTGTATACTGTGAAGGTAATTTGATATATTGTGTGGGCCACTAGTGGAAGAAAGGGGGTTGCAGTGTCCCAGAGGGCTGTGACCAAGTGTTTAACTATTGCAACCCTGACCTTCTGGGTGGAGGCATTCCACCATTGGATCCAGGCCCCTCAACCTGTTAGTGGCAAATCAGGCAGGGGTAGTATTCCCTGGGACAGCGCCATCTAGGGTTACATCTTGAGTACCACCGCTGGGATGTGTGTCCTTAGTGGCCATATTTACGAACAACTGTTAAGAAAAAATGGGTACCCTACAGAAGTGGCTGTGCAACGGCTGGTGGAGTGGTGTACTGGGGAGGAGATCGACACCCAAAATGCTATGCTTATCCTGGACATCCCCTGGGTATCAATACGGACACTGTGCAGGGAGTACTTTCCAAGGTGGAAGGTTTACAAAACCCTGTGGTGGTGGGTCGCATGCTAATCTGCTCACCCACACTTTCCTGGCCCTAGTAGAGCTTAAGGATCCCATAGATAGCTCCAAAGTGCCACAGACCATTACCCCAGAGGAGCCCTCACTGCTTGGAGAG
Organism: Neoceratodus forsteri; assembly: GCA_016271365.2. NCBI lineage: Eukaryota > Metazoa > Chordata > Ceratodontiformes > Ceratodontidae > Neoceratodus > Neoceratodus forsteri. The sequence continues at coordinate 337,397,245 of CM057451.1, read as the reverse complement.
TGATAACTAGGACAGTAGGACCCGGGGGAATCAGCCTCACCACTATCTGAAACTTTGAGGAGAATTTGCTGAATGGTTGCTGGGAGAGGGGAAACTGTGGAGGACTTGAAGAAACTATTCTTGCCACCTGGGGTGTTCCTCCCAACACCTCTCCTGCTCCAGTGCCCGTAATGGTGGCTGAACCAATGCAGACTCTATTTCTGCACCTGCCATTAGTCACGATTCTTACCAAGGTTGAGGATCTTCTCTGGCACCTTCCCACCCCCAAGGGAGGATGACTGGGAGACCTGGATAGACTATGTTGCCCCCAAGTGCTAGAATGGCAATGCTCGGAAGGCGAAAAGTTTAAAGAAGGTTAGTGAGAGCCTCTGAGGTCCTGCTCCGGCTACCATCCAAAGCAAACGGGCCAGTAACCCTGAAGCACTGCACAGGCTATCTTGAGGCCTTGGAGAATGTGTATGGAGCCCAGATTCTGATGAGGACCTATGGTGGAGAGTAAGAAATGCACAACAGTACCAAGGGAGTTGTTGTCTGTGTATGTCTCTCGGCTGGAAAAATTGTTGCAAGAATGCCTCAGAAAGGGTAGTTTGCCAGCGATTGAACTGGACCGAACCAGACTGGACAGAATCCTTAAGTCTGCCCCTTCTCAGAACTGCTGTTGCTTCAGTTACGCCTGGCAAATCGACTGGAATCCCCACCCTCCCATGATGAGTTAATGAGAGAAATTCGAGGAGTTGAGAAAGGCGACTTCGGGAGGTACCTGCACCAACAGCTGTGGCTACGACCGAGTGACTGAGGGTGACCCATCAGTGAAGTTCAGGGCAGAGGTTGACAGTCAATGAGTGCTCTGACAAGGAAAAGATATGCCACAATGGGGGCTAACTGTTGAGAGAGATCCGGAATTCAAAACAGTCCCTTTATGAAGGCCACGCCTGCAAGTATGGGCCCTGACCTATATCCGACTGCATCTGCTATGGGGTGGGGGTACCCACCCATGTATCTCCTGTGATAACAGCTCCAAACTCAATTCCTTGACCATGGAAGTGGAGAACCTGACGAGATGTCTCCAAATGCTTATCACCGCAGACAGAGATGGCACCCAGGTTTCCAGTTAGTAATACCCCGCCTCTGGCTCCCAGTGTGGCTTCCGCCAGCTCAAACTCCAGAAAGTATGTTTTGCTATAATTGGGAAAGATGGGCACATGAAAAGGGAATGCCAGTCCCAAAAGACACTGACAAAGTTGCATATAGGCTACAAGGAGAGCTTCGGAGAAGAAATCAGTGGCTAAGAGGTGCACGACATGATCCGTGAGGGCACCAAAATGCTATTCACGTCCTTTTGTGGCAAGGTCAGTTGCCCAGGCCCCTACTCACGCCTCTCCAGACTGGTCCAGAATATGGGTCCCTCCATGGAGACCACTGTAAAGGTGAATGGGTGTCTACAAGAGCTGTATTAGACAGTGGCTCCCAAGTGACAATTATGTTCCAGGATTGGTATCAGAAGCATTTGTCGACGACCTCTTACAACCATTAGAAGGACTGCATGTATGGGGGTTAAGTGAGAAGGCCTACCCCTATTCGGGTATATCCGACTTGGCTGTCTTTCCCCACCTCCGTGGCTGGAGTGGCCGAACAAGTAGAGACCCTAGCCTTGGTGTGTCCCCCACTGGACTGTATGATGGTGTCCCTTTGTTGATTGGAACAAATGCTCATATGTTCGGAAGGCTGGCACAGTTGTGTTATGAAAACAGGGTCAAAGACTAGTAGAGCTTTAAGAGTTCCGGCTTTAATTAAGAAGGCCTATGAGGCACAGAGAGATGCTGAAAAAACAGAACCAGAGGAACCGGTCGAATTGTATGGAAGAAGGATCCTGAGTCTCTGATCCTGGCCAAATGCCCAGTGTACCTTACAGGGAGAGTCCGTATCAGAAAGGATGTTAAGAATAAAATATTAATGTTGGATGCACCATGAGCGATGGAAAATTGCCAGAGGACTGCTGGTCAAGCTTAGTATTTTGCCCGCTAGAGCCCATGCTTATGCCAGAAGGGTAATGGTCAAGTTCATAATGTGTCTGAAAGAGACATTGAGTAAACAGAGGTTGCATCCTGGCTAATGTGCATTGTGCAGACACTGCAGTGCTACCCAGCAGCAAGAGTTCAAGGAAGAATGACAGAGTAACGCCTGACTTGTTTGATTTCGGCCACTCCCCGCTGCCAGCTGAATGGAAAGTGAGGATCAGTGAGAACTTGCCCAGAGACCAGGTGTTTTCTTTAAAGGAATGGGATGTAGGATGCGTGCAAGGAGCTGAGCACAATATCCGGCTGCATGACGAAAGACCATTTCGTGAGAGGTCTCGACGCCTGGCACCTGCTGACATAGATGATGGAGAGGCATCTGCAAGAGATGTTAGCTGCTGGTGTAATACAAGAACTAGAAGCCTTATGCTTCCCCCATTGTGGTAGTGAGGAAAAGAATGGAACAGTAAGGATGTGTGTGGATTATCGACCTTAAACCGCGGACTATCCTGATCAGTACACAATGCCCGCATTCAGGATGCTTGGACTGCCTAGCGGAGCAAGTGGTTCTCTGTGCTGGATCTCCGCAGTGGGTACTACTAGATCCCGATGGACCCCAGAGGACCGTGAGAAGACGGCCTTTATCTGTCCGCTACTTAAGTGAATTCATGAGGATGCCTCTAAGGGATTTCAGGTGCCCCAGCCACTTTCAACGATTGATGGAGCGCATAGTGGGGACATGAACTTACTAGAGTGCCTGGTATACCTAGATGATGTTATTGTGTTTGGCAGCTCACTGGAGGAACATGAGAGCAGATTATTTAGGTATTGGACCGACTGGAGGACTTTGGCCTAAACTGTCCATTGATAAGTGTCAATTCTTTCAAACATCAGTAAAGTATGTGGGACACATAGTATCCACGAGGAATAGAGACCGACCCAAGTAAAGTTGAGGCCTTTGACCACCCAGCCTGGCCAAAAATCTAAAAGAACTGCAAAGATTCCTGGGATTCTGTGGTTATTATCGGCGCTTCATCAAGGACTATTCAAGAGTGATCCGCCTCTTTACTTAACCTTACTCATGGTATCCCCCAACCCACAAAAATACCAAAAGTCAGCGTCCTCAAGACTGAAAGAGTGTATTTTCATCCGAAGTGAAGTATTTGGGGCCCGCTGGACTCCTGATTGTGAGACTGCTTTTCATGAGATCATATATCAACTTACCCATGCTCCAGTGCTGGCCTATGCCGATACAAGAAAACCTTCGTCCTGCACACTGATGCTAGCTTGCAAGGGTTGGGGGCTGTGTTGTACCAAGAGCACGAGAATGGCCTGAGACCAGTGGCCTTGCCAGTAGAAGCCTGACCCCATCCGAAAAGAACTATCCTGTACATAAGTTAGAGTTCCTAGCTTTGAAGTGGGCTATTGTTGACCAATTCCATGAGTACTTGTATGGGGCTAAAATACTAGTAAAACTGACAATAATCCTTTGACCTATGTGCAGACCTCAGCTAAGTTGGATGCCACTGGCCATAGGTGGCTTTCTGCATTATCTACATATGACTATGCTCTCGAATCACCGAGCAGGTCTGAACCACATAGATGCTGATGCCTCTCCCGGAGGCCTGTTTCCAGAACAGATTGGGTCCGACACAGAACTCGACATTCGCACTCTGCCGGAAGTTTGACAGGGAGGAACAATGTCCACGGACGCAGTGGACTGCATGGTGGATTGCTTGGGAGCCTCTGAGAATTGCATACCTGCTGCTTATTGCCACTTTTCTGCACAAAGACATTGTGCACTGCCTCAGCTGGACAATGACAGTATTCGCGGGCTCAATCCCATGATCCCATGATCAAAGCAGCTTTAGAAGCCCTCTATGTCCAAATTACGCTCCACTGATTTGAGAACTGCACTGTTATACAAAGAAGGTCCTAAGTTGAAACTGATCAATAAACTGTTATACAGAGAAACAGTAGACGGAGGGGACAAGTAGACAAACAACAACTAGTGCTGCCCAGCCTTCTTCGAGACTCAGTACTGAGGTCCTTGCACAACCACATGGGGCACCTTGGTATAGACAGAACACTTGACTTGGTGAGATCCAGATTCTATTGGCCTAAGATGGGGCTGATGTGGAGCAACACATTCGAACTTGTAGTGCTGCTTACAGAGAAAGCTTTGCCCCAGAGGGTGCGCCCTTGTTAACATCACCACCAGTGCACCCATGGAGCTGGTCTGTATTGATTTTCTGAGTTTGGAGTCAGATCAAAGAAATATCAGTAATGTGCTGGTGGTCACTGACCATTTACGAGATATGCCCAGGCTTTCCCCACCAAAGACCAGAAAGCATCCACTGTACAAAGTACTTGTAGAAAACTTTTTGTTCACATGGGGCTCCACAAAGAATCCATTCTGATCAAGGGAGAGACTTTGAGAGTCGTCCTGATCAAAGAGATGCTTTCTCTGTGGGAGTCAAAGTCCAGGACCACTCCTACCACCCCAGGGGACCCACAGCCTGAGCGTTTCAACCGCACTTTGCTAGATATGCTAGGCACCCTGCACCCAAAGGACAAGCCTAGATGGAGCCAACAAATTAGCACCCTGGTACATGCTTATAACTGCACCAAAGAAGTGATGCCACTGGATTCTCCCCCTACCGCCTGATGTTTGGAAGAAAGCTCGACTACCAGTAGATGTGTGTTTTGGGGTCTCTCTGATGGGGTTCAAGCTGACAACTATTTACAGTATGTGTAAAAGTTAAAGGCCCAGCTAACTCATGCGTACTCAACTGGCTCAAACCATGGCTGCCAAAAGAAATCTGGCCAACAAAGAAAGGTATGATAAAAGGTGAAAGCACAGGAACTCCAGGAGGAGATCGGTATTGCTAAGAAATCTGGGACTGCATGGCAAGCACAAGATTGCTGACAGATGGCACCATCTCCCTCACATTGTAGTGGGCAAACTAGATGATCTGCCAGTGTACAAAGTAAGGCCTGAGAATAATTCAAAAGATGTAAAAACAATGCATAGAAATCATTTACTGCCCATTGGACAAATCTTAATTGAGTCTGAGCCCTAGAAGATGCCCCTCTGGACCAGTGACTAGAGCTGCTGCTAAGAAAAGATCAAGAAAGTCTGCACCTACAGAAGCAAAGTTAAAGTGTTCCCCTCCACAAGTCCCAGTTGAGCATGACTGTCAGTCCATATCGGAAGAAAGTGAGAGTGACTTGAATACTATCCTTCTTACGAACTGAGTCAATTGTTTCGGGCAATCCCCTAGTCAATACTGGAGATGAAGCTGGGCCTTCTGGACTGTCTAAGCCCCCAGCTTCATCCCTGGAGCCATGCTCCAGAAAGTGAAGTGCAAAGCATCAGATCAGATGAAATGGAATCATTGTGCATGGTTGAACTGTTTGAGCTTTCAGGGAGGAAAATGATAGATTGGGGCAGACTGGTGATACACCCGAACAAGAAGAGTATTTTGAGTGCCCTGACAGTCCACTGCCAGTGTCCAAGCTCTCCATGCGAGCCAAATGTTGTGGACTCAGAAACTGTAACTCCTGGAGCTGAAAGTGCCCCAAGTTCTAGCCTCTCACCCCCATGGAGACTCCCCTGACAAGTGAGGACAATGCTGAAAATGAGGCTCAGAGTGCAGAGACTGTAACAGTTCCCCTAGAAAGACTGGTCGAGCTGTAAAGCCTGTGGTGCACCTCAGTTATGATTCACTTGGGAGGCCTGTGGACTTGCCTCTCAATGTTGTCCATAAAGGAGTGTATGTGTCCCGAGCTCATTGCCCAAACTGAGCATCAGTGCTAACTCCAAGTTACTTGTGTTGCCCTCTAAGTATGGTGCCCTTGCCCATCCAGCCCCAAGGTAACTGATAGGAAGGGCCCCTCTTCAGGTTTCATGTACAAGAGGTAATAACTGAGTTATGGTACAATGTGTATGTAATACTGTGTAAAGAGTGACGTACTGCAATGTTTCAGAAATGTGTTCTTGGTAAAATGATATATTGACTGATGATTACATGCGAGCCTAATGTAAATGTATATGGTTGCAGTTTGAAACTTATGGGGGTACTTGCTTGACGCGACGTCAAGCTTTCCCAGACCAGGAAGGGTGTAACCCCTGCAAATGGGGGTTCCCAAAGACTTCCAGGATCTTGCTTGAATGCTCCAAGCCTGAATGGTGTTTGGCATTTAAGCCATTTATCAGTGAGTGTTTTAGAACCTCTGGTACTGTCTCTTTAAGAGCTGTCTGCTTGCAGACATAATTAGTTGTATGGGGGACTGTGTGTTTCTTTGATTGAGTACCACTCAAGCTGCTGTAATTCACTTCATTTTGCAGTCACTAGAGTGCAAAGGAACCTATCTGAAAGATGTAACTGTTTGCCAGAAATTATTTAGAGTAATAATGAAATTACAGTTTGTCTAACCTGCTCTTTGCAGTCAGAACTGTGTCTGCTAGTTCCCATTCTAGTTTTGAACTGCTGAACTGGACCAATCAGTGGGGTAAGCTAGCTCTAAAATGGTGCCTTGACGAATCAGAACTTGGACTCATAATCTGAGCCAGCCACAAGAGGATTGTATGAGCAGTGACTCTGGGAGATGTAGTTTAGACTTCAGCACCTTTTGGACCAACAGCAGCAGTCTATTGTGAGTGACAGCCAATCCAGTCAAGAACTGGGAGGAACTCAAAGGAAGTGCCAGTTTTGTCGGTTGGAGTTTGAGTTGAGCTTTGGCAGTGAAGAAGGAAGGAGCCTTGTGCTTTTTCAGTGTCAGTTTAGTCAAAAAACGTGTGTAAGGCCCAGAGTTCGGTCTGCAGCTTGTGTAACAGCTTGTTAGGACTGAATCCGTCCCTGTGAAAAGAATCAAAGGATCTCTGAAGAGTAGAAACCAGGCTCACCCTGTAGAAGACTGGAGGAATTGCTGAAAATTGCACTCTGTCTGTCAGGAACTGAATCTGCTGTGTGTTCTCCCAGGTATTGTGCAGTAATTGCGATCGGGATACAGATGCAGCCTGCCTGGTTTAGTGCTTTCTTTTATATGGATGTGTGAAGAGGTTTGTGTACCTCAAGTGAGCCCTGCTGACATTGAAGGACCCTATCTTATTTGGAGGTCGTGAGTACTAATTCAGGGTCGCCCTGTTGAATTGCCACATTAAATCCAAATGGAATTACTGTACTGCTGACTGTTTAATTCTCCTTTTCTCTGTGTGAAAGGGCCTACCAGCTGCCACGCGGTTTGGACTAGCCACTAGGGCTTGGGTACCCAGGGACAGTAACTGATAGGGATAGGCCTGTGCACAGAGCCATAGGTAGATTATTAGAGTGATAATCTAATTAACCTGATTTCCTGTCCTTGTTATATCCCTCAAATAAATCAGAGCTGCTTGTTTCAGTAAAGTTATACTGCCTGAGGTATTTGTTCATGTTAAAGTACTGTACTGTGATTGTTGCACTGTATCTCATTTCACAGGAGGTCCCAGTGCGGAACCAGACCTGGGGTAAGTGTATACTGTGAAGGTAATTCTGATATATTGTGTGGGCCACTAGTGGGAAGAAAGGGGGTTGCAGTGTCCCAGAGGGCTGTGACCAAGTTAGTTTAACTATTGCAAACCCTGACCTCTGGGTGGAGGCACCCGCCATTGGATCCAGGCCCTCAACCTGTGTTAGTGGCAAATCAGGCAGGGGTAGTAGCCCTGGGACAGCGCCATCTAGGGTTACACAACAAGAGATATAAAATGATGGAGCCAACATGTAATATAACAGAGATTCAAAACAATGGAGCCAACTTGTAGTGTAACAATGCATTATACAACAGTGTCCTCTTGTAATGTAGGACATGGTGTTATACAGTGGGACCCATTTGTAATGTAAAATAAGGTGTGAAACAAAGGGACCTCTGTAATGTAATATGATGTATAGCACAACAAGACCCACTTGTTATGTAGCACATACTGAATACTGGATGGGCAACTATGCACAATCAGTGTGTTCTGCCACAGAGGGGTTCTTCTCCCTCTGACCTCGGGAGCAAAGCTTAAGAGGTCCATGGGAATCATAACCCTGAGGTATAAAACACACCGCTGTGCATAGAGTTGCCCATCAGTATTTTTTATAGTGTATGGTGCCCCAAAATAATTTCATACTGTTTCATCACTTTTGTACAAAAAGATACTGTTCGCTGCTGCATTTTTATTCCAGGGCTCAGGGCTGGTTGCTAGGCTCAGTGTTGTGGTTGTTAGGGACCATATGTCTGTATGCACAGCGTGGTATTATATTTGTTGTGAATTGCGTTTGAGAGGGATTTATTAAAAAAAAAAAAATCTGAAATTCTCACTTAGCAAGAAGACTGGTTTTGGGAGGAATGGCTTTAATTTTGCTAGTAGATTTAAATATCTAGTTGATCCTGCATTTGTTTTTTTACTAGTTGGTTGATTCAGCATCTGCAGGATTTGTTTGAGTGATTGTGCTGCCGTTGCAAGTTTCTGGTTGGTTGATCCTGCAGGTTCTGTTGCCTCAGTTAAACTGTGGCTCGTGCACTTTCAAATCATCGGAAGGCTGTTGTACCACAGAAGGGTACAATCACATTCCATGACCATTGAACTGTGGTACAACAGCCTTTCAGCAGAGATGGAAATCAGGTTGGAACAACATCCCACCATACACTATAAGGTATTATACAACAGGATACACTTGTAATCTGAGGTGTAAAAAATGGGTCCCACCTGCAATGTAATCGATGCATAACACAAAGGGACACATTCTTAATGTAACACAAAGTGCATACAATGGCGCCCACTTGTACTGTAACATGAGATGTTATTTAATGGATCCCATTAGTGAAGCTCCATATCACGGTGGTGTGCAGAACATTGAGTGTGCATCTAATGACAGATATGATAAATAAATGCTGTAGTGTAGTTTATTAGTGTTCAGCTGGGATAATCCACAATGTCCTTGCCCTATCTGCACAGAACAACACTGATACTGCTGCAGCATATGTGTTCACCCCTGCAGAGTTGTGACCAGTTTCCTCATTGCTGTACACTGAGATGTACATCTCATCGGCAGCGCGGGCCTGGGGTTGTTGTTTCTTCTCCCCACAGAACATTTTGACTGACAAGCTGAAGCTGTGTCTCCCACCCCCAGTGTATCTTTTGTCCTGTGTCCCAAACTCACTGCTGAGGTGCCATCTGACAAGTGGCAGCACTGCTGGCAGGGAGAGGGCTGAGCAAGGTGGCAACATGACGCTTTGGACAGATTCGCTGAGCTGCAATTACTTCACCACAATAAGTCCAGTTCAGAAAAGGTGGCCGAGTGCCTAAACAAACAGATGTCTAATGAATGCAGGGCTTTTCACATTGTAGTGTGAAAAGAGGAATTAAAATCATTGCCTCCCACTCTGAAGCTCCTGAAGGATGTTTCCAGCAAACTGATTTCTAAAGGAAGTTGATCAGGTTACTGCAAGAGACTGAATCCTGGACCGGTACTGCCAGCCTGGTGTGACTAGAACAGATGATGTCACACTGTCTTTTTTCTTGTTATTCACATTCCCCCATTTCCTTCTTGTTTCCAACAATGTCTCCTGCACCACAATGATGGGGTTGCCACACCTTCCAACCCTGAGACTCGAGCGCCTCACCTCGATGAAACACCAGTCCCCAGCCAGCCTCAGCATAGGATCCAGGAATCTCATGCAAAATGGTGGCTGCCAGGTACAGTGCAACACACTGCCACCACCCTGCTAAGCTGAATGGTGTCAGTGTCACAGCTCTTGAATCACAGAGAGGAGCACCTCCTGAAAGGACTGCCTAGTTTGCCTCAAGTGAGGAGGGTAACCATAAGTAAGCCAAGCTAATTTTAACCTTTTTTAAACTCTATTTCTACTCATTACTGTAGGAAATTACTCTCCTTCAGCCATCTGCATTCTGCATGGCCTTTCCCTCTGGAGGGTCTACCTCTAACCTGGACATGGCTTGACATTTGGCTCCATACATGACATCCTCCCCACCATATTCCCCTAAAGTAGGCTCTCCTTATGCTCTGGGTGGGTTGTGCCAACCAGTATCCAGAGTGGTGGTGAGAGCAGTAGACTGGCATGATGGAGAGAAGAGGACATAGAAGAAGAAGCTAGGTGGAGTAGTGAGAAAAGTACAAGGGCAGGGTGGTGGGAGCAGGACATGAGCAGGTGGTGGAAGCAGGAGATGAACTGTGTGCTGGGAGCAAGAGGTGAGTGATATAGTGGAAGAAAAGATGGGTGGGATGGTGAGAGCAGGAGAAGTGTGGGGTGGCATGGAGAGGAGATGTGAGTGGTGGTGGGATAATGAGATGCGAGGGTACAGGGAACCGTTGATGGGCAGGGGATGGAGGAGGAGGAGACAGCTGAGGTGGTGGAAGCAGGAGACAGTTGGGTGATGAGGAGGAGGAGCAGATGGGAAGGGTGATGGGAGCAGCAGATGGGCGGGTTGATGGGGCAGGAGACATGGGGTGGTGGGAACAGTCAAGGGCTTTGATGGTGGAAGCAAGGAATGGATGCAGTGGTAGAACAAAGAAGAAATGGGTATTTGGTGGGGAAGGAAGAGGAGGAGGAGGAAAGGCAAGACACTAACAGGATGATGGGAGCAGAAATGGGCAGGGTTGTGGGAGGAGGAGAAGGGCAGGATGGTAGGAGCAAGGGACAGACAAGTTGATGAGAGGAGGAGGAGATGGGAGGATTGGGAAGAGGAAGAAGACAGAGGCAGGAAGGAGCATGAGACTGGTGGGTGACGAGAGGAGAAGATGAGCAGGGTGGCAGGAGTAGGACGTGGATGGGGGAGTGGGAGGAGGAGGAGATGGACAGCATGGGAGAAGAAGATAGGTGAGTAGTGGGAGGAGGAAATAGGCATTTTGTGGGAGCAGGAGGTGTGTGTTGGGGTGGAGGAGTAAAAGGATACATTGGGGTGAGCAGAAACTGATTGAGTGACAGGAGGAGAAGCTGGCATGGTGGGAGCAGCTGACTGGTGGATGGTAGGAGAAGATGGGCGGGGTAGGAACAGAAGATAGACGAGGTACTTGGTAAGAGATGGCAGGATGGTGGGAGAGGAAACAAGCAAGGTAATGGTAGCAGGAAATGGAGGTGGTGGAAGAGGAGGACAGGCAGGAAGGTGACAGCAGGAGACTGTCATGGTAGTGGGAACAGGAGACTGGTGTCTGATAAGATGTGGAGATGGGAGAGGTGGTTCAAGGAGGAAACAGATAGGGTGGTGGGAGCAGGAGATGTGGGAGCAGGAGATGGGCAGGGTTGGGATAAGGAGACAGACAGGCTTGTGGGGTAGGAGATAGGAGGGCATTGGGAACAGGAGATGGGTGGGATGGTGGTTGGAGGAAGTGGGGGTAATGGGAGGAGGAGATGGGCAGGGCTATGAGTGTTATATGCAGTGCAGCTTTAAGAACTGTTAGAGACAGTACAGCTTTAAGAAATATACTTCCTGTAACTTTTCCTGTGTGTGTTGAGATTATTTTTCCCTTGTGTCTGTGCTGAACAGAAGTAAACGGAGAAGGCCTAAATTTCTCTGGTGCATGTTTTCTTATTACCAAGACCCTGATGTGTTTAAGGTACTTATTTTCGCCACCAAATACAACAAACTGGCGACAATGATGGTGAAAATGTTCATAGCTCCAGCTACTGAATTGCACCATTTTGTGACTTTCTGCATTGAAGGGAAGTAAGCAATTTGGAACTGTACAGTATCATGGAAACTTCAGCCAGCTTTGAGATTTTTACAGGCACGGACTGGGATACGTGGTCCAGATGGTTTGATCAGTGGTTATTACTTAATCCTGCCATACAATCAGCAAATGATCAGCTACAGGATATGCTTATTCGAGCTGCTTTTTGCACTTTCTTGGGGAGTGAAACCTTCAAACTTTTATGCAGTCTGTGTGCACCAGACTGACCAGAGGATTTGTCATATCAAGAGGTAAAGGCTAAATTGAATGCACAATACAGTTTAACAACTTTCCCAAGACCTGAACGTTATAAATTCTACAGTTACTACCAGAAACCAGGTCAGTCATTACAATCTTATTTGGCTGAGATGAAACTCTTAGCTCTCATGTGTGCAGGGAGCACCTTGAATCTAATTTAGCTGATACGTTTGTTATGGGGTTGAATAATGAACATCGTATTCAGCAATTACTTTCTGTAAGTGTCACAAAAATCTGCTGATGAACTTTACAGTTGGCACAAATGTATGAGGCTGCAGAAAATGAAGCACATATGCTACAATGGACACTAAAAATGAGGTACAAGTAACTGTAGTAAACCCCAAATTGAAACAGTTCAAGCCTAAGTCTAAACCACTGTTTTCAAAGAAAATTCAACCACACCACCCAAACTGCATGGCCAGTACAAATGTGCATCATGTGGGTCATCTCAGCATAGCAAAGGCCAGTAAAAATTCAGAGAAGTTCAGTGTCATGCATGTAAACATCAGGGGCATACCGTAAGGTTTGCAGAAGCAGAGACCTGCAATGATCAGTTCAGAGAGCTTATGTGCAGTGGTTCCTATTGCACCACAAATGCAGAATAAAGATGTTCCTCCTTTCTATGTGTTACTTCAGTTGCCACAACTGAGGCATCAGTTGCGTTTAATGGTAGGCTGTGCCCAGTTACTTTTATTAACCATCAAACATGGTCTGATCTGGATAAGCCACCATTGTCTCCTTGTAATAATAAGTTGCTGCATTCATTTGAAGGGCAACCAATTCAGCCACTGGGCTCGTTTACCACTTTGATGCCTGGGACTGATTCTCCTAGTACACCTTTAACTTTTTGGTTTCAAAAGGTGTCAACATTTTGGGCAGAGATGCTCAGGTTCTTCTAAACATTCATATTGATCCAGCAGATTCTGGCCTACTTGTTGCCGTCCAGGTACCACAAAGCAGTAACTCAAGTTTGGGGAGATTTTAGACATGCATCCAGACCTGTGGAAGGGCCTGGGACATTGCACAACAGCTAAAGCCAAGCTAGTTACAAAGCCTAATGCATTCCCTAAGTTTTGTAAACCACGGAAAGTTCCTTTGCCTTAAAACTGGTGGTTGGGGCAGAATTGGACAGACTGGAAAAGCGATGTGCTGCAAAGGGTTTCAAGTTCAGATTGGGCTACTCCAGTTGAGGTGGTATCTAAACCAGGTGTTAAGGTTCGAATATGTGGAGATTTTAAGGTGACACTTAATCCAGTACTTAGCACAAATGTATTTCGTTTACCCTTACCAGAGGAACTTTTCATAGACTGAATGGTGATGGGGTTCTCTAAACTGGACCTCGCTGATGCATACCTTCAAGTGGAACTGGATACAGACTCTCAGAAACTGGTAATTAATACACACCAAGGACTGTACAAGTACAAACGGTTATGTCTTGGCCTTAGTTCCACACCTGCTATTTTTCAAAAAGTGATTGAGCAAATGGTGGGTAATATACCAGGTGTTGTTGTTAGTTGGATTACATCATTGTCATGGGCAAGACAGACGAGAACATTTACTTAACTTACAAAAGACTTTAGAGAGATTGCAACAGAGTGGATTCAGACTCAGGAGAGAAAATGCCAATGTTGTCAACCAAGTGTCACGACTTAGGTCACACTATTGACAAAGATGGAATTTGTCCGAATGATGAAAAGATGGAGCCATTGTGCACGCCTGAACCACAGAATGTTTCAGAGTTGCACTCATTCTGGTATGGAGCACTATTATGAACGTTTCATACCTGGCTTAGCCACTAAATGTGCTATCCTAAATGAACTGTTATATAAAGGTACTCGTGGAAGTGGACCAAGGGCCACAGTAAGGCAGTTCAAGACATTAAGCTCTCTCTAACCGATGTGAATAATTTAACTCATTATGACTCTAACATACCTATCACATGGGCCTGTGATGCTAGTCCTGTGGGTATAGGAGCTGTCCTTTTCCATACAGATCCAGAAGGAGTAGAGAAGCCGGTAGCCCATGCGTCATGCAAATTCACTGCAGCTGAAAGGAGTTATGCCCAGATTCAAAGAGAGGCATTAACAATTGTGTTTGGAGTCCAGAAATTCTACCAATACTTGCCAGGTCGCAGATTCACCTGAAGACAGAGCACAAGCCACTAGTGACAATTTTCACTCCAGAGAAAGGAATTCCAGAGACAGCTGCTAGCCGACTTCAATGATGGGCATTGATTTTTCTGCCTATAATTCGAGGTTACATACCAACCAACGGATCAGCATGGAATGCGGATGTCTTGTCGTGGTTACCAATATCCAGAGAGATGGAATTCGATATGGGACTTAAAGATGAGCCATTAGTATGCCAGGTGGGGCCAGATAGTTTTCCAGTGCAATTCAAAGATATGGAGACTCTACTGTTGTGTGTGCAATGGAGCTGCAACAGTTAGATCAGCTTCAGTACTAGCCACAGACACTGCAAAAGTGACTAGCCAAGATGTAATTTTGAAACAAGTGTGTGTATATGCTTGAGGGTTGGCCTCAAGGCACTACTTGTTTGGCTGAACTACAACCCTACTATACAAAGAGACAGCAGTTGTCCATTGCTGAGGGGTATCCTCTGTGGGGATTGCAGTCATAGTACTCCCCAATGTTATCACTCAAATGTGACTCTTTGCATGCGGGCCATCCATGCATTGCTAAAGGAAATCCCTAGCCAGACTTCACGTATGGTGGCCTTCCATTGACAGAGACATATACCAGGTTGTGCAAAGATGCTAAGGTTGTGCTGTATCGATGGAAATCCAGCAAGAGCTCCAGTTCACCATTATGAAACGACCTGAAAAACCCTGGCAAAGGTTGCATATTGATTTTGCAGGACTTTATTTAAATTCCATGTGGTTACTGTTAACTTATGCTTATAGTAAATGGCCAGAGATTCATCAAATAATAATAATAATTTTACTTACAAGGTGACTTTCAATTACCAAGGCGACCGTACATAAATAACAAATCAAAACAGTAAAAATCATTAAAAAATACAATTAAATCAAGATAATCCTAACAATCAGTGTTCTAAAAATGCAGTTTCCCAAAAAGTCTTCAAACCTCTTAAAGCCCTCCACAGAAGTGCACTCCGAGAACTGACGGGGAGAGAGTTCCAAGGGTGGGGCTGTGTAAGCAAATGCCCGAGCTCCCAAGATTTCAAATTCACCCTTGAACCTCTAGAAACCCTCATCAGCTGAGCGGAGGATCGACGGTGATAAGGAACCAGAAGTTCTTCAGATAGCCTGGGCCCAGATCGTAGAGCTTTGAAAGTCAGCAAGCCAACTTTAAAGGTGATCCGCCACTGAATTGGCAGCCAGTGCAGTTCGCATATGCAGGAGTAATGTGACAGGATCTACTAGAACCTGTCAGAAGCGGGCTGCAGCATTCTGCACTAGCTGCAGGCGATGGATTTCAACCCCGAAAGCCCTAGATGAAGGGAGTTGCAATAATCCAAGCTGAGGACACGAAGGCATGAACTAACATTGGTAGGTCGGCAGACGGAACAAGATGCCGGATCCTGGCGATGTTTCTAAGATGGTAAAGAAGTCTTTATGACTGCTGACACCTGAGAATGCAGTGTCAGCACGCCATCAAGAACTACCCCAGGTTCCGTGATCTGCTCAGAGGTCGGAGAGAAACGCCCAAGAAAAATTCTGGAAGGCGATCAACACCGACCCCCCATCCGACGACACCGGGTCCACAACCAATACCTCAGTCTTATCAGAATTTAACCTCAGCCAGCTAGAATTCATCCACCCTGGATTTCAGTTAGACAGCTATTAAAGACCGAGAGCTCCAATCTGGTCGGGGCAAAGAAAGGTATAGCTGGGTATCATCTGCATAACAGTGAAACCTCAGCCCGTACCTCCTTATAATGTCTCCGATGGGTAGCATATACACACAAATAACATGGGTGACAATACTGAACCCTGGGGCACCTACGAAACAAAGCCGTTGAAACTGAGGAAAAACCCCAGACACAACTCTTCGTGATCTTCCAGTAAGGAATGATGAGAACCATCTTAAGACGGTTCCAGATATTCCACGGAACAGCCTCTGTTCTATCAACACTATGTGATCTACGGTGTCAAAGGCTGAAGAAAGGTCGAGGAGAACCAAAATGGAATGACTCTTCCGATCTCTAGCCATCAAGAGATCATTGAGCACCGAACCAGCGCAGTCTCGGTACTATGTCTTTTACGAAACCGGACTGGAGGGGTTCATAGATGTCATGGATGGTCAAATGGTCTTCCAATTGTGCAGCCACTACTTTCCCAATCACCTTCCCAATAAACGGAAGGTTAGAGATAGGTCTGTAGTTTTCCAGACCGTCAGGGTCCGAGTAGCTTTCTTCAAGAGGGTGTCACCACCGCCTCTTTCAGGAAGCTAGGAAACTCACCGATTCCAGGGAACACCTGACTATCTGAAAAGGACTGGACCAATGATGTCAATACAACCCAAAATTAGGGAGGTTGGTCCAGGGTCCAAACTACAGCATGTAAGCCATATGCTGGACGATCCTCATGACATCAATGAACTCCAGCTGACTGAAGGAACTCCAGGAAAACGAGGCACCATGATCTCACCCTGGTTCACAGCAACCCCATAGAGTGTGATGGCAACTACTTATCCCTAACGTAGGCCACCTTATTTCACGAAGAACCGAGCAAGCTCATCGCACTCAACTTTAAAAAACTTCCTAACTTCGAAGACAGGCTGCTGCACAGTCTGTCCACAGTTCGAAACAGCTGAGCTTGGTCGATTCCGAGCAACCATAATCTCCTGGACAGGAACTCTGCCTTCTTACGGGTGATTGCAGATTGATAGACCAAATAATGATCCATCAATCTAAGGTGGTCGGCATCAAGGCTGACCTTAGAGCAACAACGCTCTAATCTTAGCCCCTGTCTCCGCATCGCCCTCAACGTCCCATCAAACCAAGGTGACTTGGGGCAGAGGGAGAGGGGCGAAACTAACTGGAGCAATGAGATCCAGAGCCCCAGCAACGGCTGTGTTATAGGCCGACACAAGGGTCTCTGGATCACTGCTTGCCAATGTAGGAGACAAGAGGTCAAGCACCGCTGCAAGGCCTTGGGGATCTATATCCCGCAAAGGGCGGTACCTAACCAACTCTGTAGGGCAGGCCTTCTAGAAGGGGAGCAAAACCTAAACCCACGTTGTAATGATCTGACCATCCGATGGGTTCCACCCCACATCGGATGCCTCGACCCCTAGAAGGAAGATTAGGTCCAAAAAGTGTCCACATTTATGTGGAGCAGAGGAAACTACCTGTGTACGCCCAGCGTTGAGGAAGTGTTGACCAAATTAAGAGAGTTCGTCGTCGCACTCCAGGCATTGAAGTCGCCTAGAACCATCAATTTAGGTGACTCAAACGCCATATCGACGACGAAGTCCGCTACTTCCTGAAGGAATCGCCCCATCACTGTGACGGTAAATAAGGGTGATCAATGCCTACACCTGCTACAACTATACACTCAAGGACTCAACCCTCCCCACTAGTACCTCCATGAAGCCCGAGTTCGGTCTTGAACAGACCTTAACCCCTCCCCCACGATCCAATCTTGGACGGTGTAACGCCGAAAGTACCCGGCTGGAGTCATAACCTCCAAAAGGGCCAGAGTTATCATCCAGCCAGGTCTCGTAATGCAAGCCGAGGTCCACCATACCAACAAGATCAGTAATAATTGTGGTCTTGTTTTTAATGGACCTGGCATTGCACTAACACCTCCAGAGTTGGATTTAATCTCGGATGGGTCACAGGCCATCTCGTCTACCATAACCTTTGTCTCTACAACTACTGAGAGTACCATTAAAGTGTTGAAATCTATCTTTGCTACCCATGGTTTTCCGCAAGTGATTGTCTCGTATAATGGACCACAGTTCACGTCGGTTGAATTCCAAGCATTTTGCCAGCAACATGGTATCTGCCATATTTTCTCACCTCCCTACCATCCAAGTTCAAATGGTGAAGTGGAACACCTGGTTCAGACTTTTAAAAGAGTATGGACAAAGCTAATCCTACTACACCGGCGGCAATACCAATAGCCCTTTTGGACTTTTTGCGATATATCGAACAACACCACATTGTGTCATGGTAATATCCCCTGCAGAATTGTTGTTTGGACGTCAGATTCAAACTCAATTAGACCTTTTCACCCCAGGCTATAAGTCAGTAACTGAAATGCTTCCTAAGACCAGATCCTTCAAACCCAATGATCTTGTGTGGGTGGGATGCATGCAGGCCCAAAGAGATGGCTAGATGGCGTGGTGGAAAAAGTTCAGAAATGTTGTCTATACTGTTCAACTGACTAACCAGAGAGTGAAAACAGTGGACCAATTACGTATTAGAACTGAGACAGAATAAAAAAGGGATACCCAGAGTCAGGGTAGTTATCCAGCATTAATTGTTCCAGAGCAAGAACAGGAAGAGATAATGGAACCACAGCAACCGAGATGAGAAGTGGCTAATGCTAATCAGATTCCAGTGCAACAGCCTCGAGTCCTACTACGTCGGTCAGGACATATAGACGTCACCAAAAGAATGGACTTGTAGAAATACAGCCTAATGACACAGACTGACTAAAAGGGACATTGCAGTAATAACTTTGATAGTTTCATACTATTTTCTGAATTATTGACTTACGTACTTTCTAGCTAAGTCAGAAGGGATTGTTATATGCAGTGCAGCTTTAAGAACTGTTAGAGACAGTACAGCTTTAAGAAATATACTTCCTGTAACTCTTCCTGTGTGTGGTGAGATTAGTTTTCCCTGTGTCTGTGCTGAATAGAAGTAAACAGAGAAAGCCTAAATTTCTCTAGTGCATGTTTTTCTTATTACCAAGACCCTGATCTATTTAAGGTACTTATTTTGGCCACTAAATACAACAGTGGGAGCAATAGAAAGGTGGGGTTATGGAGAAGGGAGATAGGTGGGACAGTGAAGGAGGAGAGGATTGCATTGTGGGAGGAGGAGTTAGGGGCACTGGAAATAGGAGAGGGTGGAATCATGGTTAGGGAAGTCGATGGGGTAGTGGGAAAGAGATGGGATGGGTAGTGGGAGGTGACAGGTGGGGTGGTGAGAGAAAAGGAGGAGCAGGGTAGAGTGGTTGGAGCAGGAGACTAGTGGGTTGCTGGGAGGAGGAGAAGAATGGGGTGGTGGGGCAGGAGACAAGTAGGATGGTGGGGAAGGCAGGGTGATGGGATCCAGGAGCCGGAAAGGGTGGTGGAACAGGAGACAGGCAGGATGGTGGTTGCTACAGAACAGGGCAGGCGCATGTGGTCCTGAGTGCCCTTATCTGCCGTCAACTTCTGTGTTTCTGTGTTTCTATGCTAGAGATGTGTGTGGTAGCAGGAGTCGAAGACAGACAAGATTCCGATGATAGAGATGGGTGGAGTGGT
Source organism: Neoceratodus forsteri (assembly GCA_016271365.2). Taxonomy (NCBI): domain Eukaryota; kingdom Metazoa; phylum Chordata; order Ceratodontiformes; family Ceratodontidae; genus Neoceratodus; species Neoceratodus forsteri. The sequence goes on along the minus strand of CM057451.1, from coordinate 337,377,790 downwards.
GGGCACAGGAAATGGGTGGGATGGTGGAGCAGAAGAAGGGTGGGGTAGTGGGAGAATGATATCGATGGAGTGATGGGAGGAGGAGGAGAATGGGAGGGGTAGAGATAGGTGTAGGAGGATATGGGCAGAGAGTAGTGAGGGAGACAGATAAGGTGGTGGGAGGAGAAGCATAACAAGTAAGAGACAAACAGGGTGCTGGAAGGAGGAGAAGAGTGGGGTGGTGGGAGCTGAAGAAAGGTGGGTTAGTGGGAGCAGGAGAAGATAAATGGGTGGTGGAAGCGTGATGTGGAAAGAATGGTGGAACAGGAGACAAGCAGGTGGTCAGAGCAGGAGACACGGTGATGGTGGTAGCAGGAGAGAATGAATAAGTTTTACTTGTGATTTGAAGAATGGGAGAGTGTCAGGCAAACAGATATACTGTAGGTAGGAACTTGGAAGGCTGCTCTATATTGTAGATGCAGTGGAGGAAAAGACCTGCTGCCAACTGTGGAAAATTTCATGTACTGCAGGAGTGAAAAGCACTGGAGAATATACATGAAATGTAGTTTAGTGGACTTTCAAAAGGATTTGAAAACACTAAGTGCAGTTATGAAGTGTATTCCAATGTGACTGGGCAGCTGGTGTAGGTCTGTAAAGAGGAAGCAATGTGTTCAGACTTTCTAGAATGAATAAGGGGTAGCAGCACTTTGGACATATTGAAATTTGGAAAGTTGAGTTTTAGGTCAAGCCAGAGGTTAAATTATGCAGGAACCCATAGGCCCCCACCCCCACTGTTAAAAAATAGATTGGGGAGGTGTTCCTATTGACACAGCAGCAGGGCTACCACTTGCAGTACTGGCAACCCTGGTTTGGGAACAAGCCTGGGTCATTTGTCGGGTCTCGTGGGGGGATTGAGCGTCCCAGAGGATGCTCTCCTACTCTGGAGAGGGACGGCAGCTGGCTTCACTGTGATACTGCCCCTGAGTGACCTCAACCAGCAGTGTTGTCAGGAGCAGCTACGGGATGCGGAGACACCAGCTGGCATCATACAGTGCCTTCTTGCATGCATGTACACTCATGCCACAGGCATCCTGAAGGCCTGGGACTGAAACAGGACACAACCCGACAAGGCTGGATGAATTCCAACCTCCTGCAGGCCCTGCACTGGGATCTTCCACATACCCAACTGAATCCATTTTCCAGTGGCAGGTGGGGCATCTACTGACCTCACCGTGGGGTGGGTGATAAGCCATGAAAGACTGTAGTCATAGGGTAAGTTCAGAAGAAGCTGCTTGACGGGGCAGAGGAGGTTGGCACGAAGGGGTATGGTTGACAATAAGGGAATAAAGACATGCACTACAAAAATAGATTGGGGTCACCCATTGGCCATGCAGGTGACCCATGCCATTTCTGTGGGTGATCTGGGCTTTGACATAGTGCAGCCAGTGACAGCACTTCCAAACCCGAAGAGGGACGCCACCTCAGCACCACAGGGACTTGTGTGGTGAACCTAGGAGTTTGCTCCCTCCAGGAGTAGGCTGTGGCATCTGAGACCACCTTTACAGGGTGTTAGCCCCTCTAGTGGGTGGAGGGTGGCATAGCAGGAGAAAGCGGGAAAAACAATGTCACAGGGATAACAGCGTACTCACAAGTCCTAAGTGTGGATCCCCACTGGTGTGAACAGTGGGCTAGTGGAAGAGATAGGGTTGAAGGTGCTTTCAAGGACACACTCAGTGTTTGCTCTACATATAAGCCACTGAGCCACTTAGCTTTTTAAATAACGTGGCTTAAATCTTTTTAATTATGCTGACTATTGTAATTTAAGCCAGGTGTCCATTTAAAAAATGGCTAATATTGTTAAATAACTAAAACAAACAAGGCTGTGACTAAAACAAAATATGGGGTTTAGCCAAGTGGCTTATTATTTTGGAAGTCAAGTGCCAACAGGGTATACAGCCCAGGCCTGAAAACTAGGAGTGTAGCAATAGTGTAAAACACTAACGAAAAAATGGAGTTGGCTGGAACCAACAGTAGCTAGCCATGTGTTTGTGAAACTGGTCCAGTGGTGTGCCTATGTATTTAGTAGTTTTAGGTACCAGTTCAATGAGTGGAGGTGGGGTGTGAATTGATCCAAGTTACTTGTGGTCCCCATTGACAGTTGTCACCTTGTGGACAACTGTAGGTACTAACCTATTGCCACTGCAGCTTTGACACCACCACCCTCTCTATTGCCAGGTGTCACTGCATACCCATTTCCAGCATTATTGCTATCTTCCTGGTTTCCAGCCATGTTAGTGCCTCCCTGGTTGCCAGCTGTGTCACTGCCCCCTTACCAGTTGTGTCACTGTCCCCATTACCAGCTATGTCACTAACCCCATTACTAGCTGTTTCTGCCCCATTACCAGATGTGTCACTCTCCCAGGTACTAGCTCCTACTGCCCATTACTAACTGTCACTACCCTGTTACCAGCTGCGTGCAGCCCCATTACCAACTGTCACTGCCCCATTACCAGCTGTTTCAGCAACCCACTACCAGCTGAGTCAGTGCCCACCCCTGACTCCCAGCTGTCACTGCCTCCATTACCAGATTGGGTACTGCACCCCATTACCAATTGTGCCAGTGCCCCTCATTCTTAACTGTGTCACTGCCCCTCATTATCATTGAACAATGCCCCCATTACCAGCTGTATCACTGTCCCCCAGTAAAAAATGCTTTGCTCCATGTGCATTCTATTACCTGCAATGCGCCCCATTCCTTCCTTCACATCATCAAACGTGGATTCTGGAGGTAAGGCTGTGGCATTCTCAGCTGTCTGGCATGATCTGGGAAAAGAAACTATAGCGGCTTTAAGGTACATATCTTTAAATTCAAGGAACAAAAATTCAGTCTATGTCCTTTTGAGCTCCTCGGGCAGGCAGCTCCTTAGCATGAGTTGCCTGCCCTGAGGGTGACAGCTGCTCTTTAACCTCTGGCTAGACCATACAAAAAGACTTACAGTAATCTAGGCTAGAGCTGATAAAAGCAGAACAAGTGTTTCTTCAGACGATCAAAGAAAATAACAGATTCTAGCAATGTTACATAGATGCATAAAATGTATTGTGTAATGTGACATAGACAGCCAGCTCTGAGTGCTCGAGTGCTGTATTAATTTTTTATTACATATAAAATATGTGATAGGAAGGTCAGTTGGAGGAAAACTTCTGTCTTACTGGAACTGACACATCAAAACCCCCAGGGATAAGTTCAAAGGACAGGATATTTTAAACTGCAGAGATCTGAGGTTACAATTACCTTGTCAATTTGCTTTCATCTCAGGAAATAAGATTAGCCATTCATAATGCCCTCAGAGATCCTTTGACTTGCATAGTTGCCAGAAAGGACTTGTGGGGAGGGTGTCAGAGAGGCCAGAATGGACATTGAAGAGATTTGATGTCTGGGCCAGGCAGGATCCAGACAACTTTGAAGGTCAAATACATTTCCCAGGAAGCCTTGGGAGGACATCAAAGAACCTGTTTATATGTGTGTGTGTGTGTGTGTGTGTGTGTGTGTGTCAGAACAAAAACCAGTTCTGACCAGCTACCCTGAGGACAGGAAATTGAGTATGTCACTTATCATTTTTTTTTAATCTTGTTGGGCTATCCTGTGTGGTAACATATAACTTTTAATACACCAAGGCAGAGTTTAATGATCTCAGAGAGGAGGCCGGCTCAGAACTCTTTTATCTAACTGAGCAAGCCTTAGAGACACACAAGACAATATCTCTGACTGGGAGAAGAGAGACCCTCAAAGCACTGAAAGAAAGTAAGCATTAGATTAGACCAGTCTAAATGTATGTATTGTAGAAACTGTGCTTTTCCTGTTTGTTTTAAGGCTGTATGTGTTGGGATATATACATATATATTTGTTCTGTAATTATTGTTCTGTTTAATATTTTTAAAGTAAAGATATTTTTTACAAACGAAACTGCTGGAGTGCCTTGACATTTTTTTATTTTAAGTGGAGCTTTTAAAGGTTGTAAGTACACTGTGTATGGGCATATTGTATACCAAACTGGGAAATGGATAGAGTTCTCTAAAGTCTTGCATAGAGTTCTAAGGGTTCATTTGAAAGACCTGGTTGGGTGCCCGTGAGACAAAGATATCTGGCCCCAGAAGACAGAATTATCTGAGACTGATAATTGGTACGCTAACAAGAGGTTATCAGTTTGAATCCTTCCAGAGCTTGAGACTAAAGGTGACTTGAACCCACGAACAGACAAGAGGGCTACCTTGTTCTGTTCACTGTACACAAATCATATGCTCAGAGGTTGGCATTTTGGGAGTAGAGGGCTGACCGGCTGAGCGAGTTTGTGACAGATTGGTTGGCAGCGGTGGCATAAAACGTTTGGTGGTATAAGCTTCATTGTTCAGTGTGTTAGCTTGAAACCGTTTAGCTCACTTTGAAAAAGAAAGGCAGTGTTTTATTTCAAAAGGAAACAGAACTATATCCCTTGACCTACAGTTAAGTTCCCACCCATTTTATTTTTTCTGAAGTGCCAGTCAGTATAGTATTAGTAGTGAGAGAAGAAAATTGCTTCCGACTTCAGCAAGCACACTGTAGATTTCTTAAAGCAGTTATCTGGGGACAGGGAGTCCCGTTTGGGGTGAAAGCCAGTAACCAGAACCTCATAGAAGCCCTGATGGTAGCAGATACCAGGGCAGCGAGTCATCAACTGTGACTGAAAGGGACCAGACCTCGAGTGTGGCAGAACTAGTAGCCAGTGAGGGGTCTTGAGCCAATGAGGCGGACAGCAGGGCCACTGTCAGTGAAGGCCACAGCAGCAGGGGAAGGTCACCAGTATCCTGAATCTAGAGGTACTCAAGCTGGAAATTGAGTTGCAGAGGATAGAACTGAGGCAGAGCGACAACAGAGGGAGGCATACCGTGAGGAACGTGAACACCAGCGAGAGGCAGAGGAGAAGAGAGAGAGGAGAACGCAGAGCTGCAGAGCAGAGGAGAGAGAGAGAGGAGCACCAGTGGCAACACGAACTGGAGAAGCTACGACTCAACCAGCGCACCAGGGCAGGTAAGTGGTTTGGGTTTAACTGGGACTGCAGGACTGGTTACAAATTGAACTCTAAATTAATAGCTTAGTTTAAGGACTGGGAGGACATGGACGCCTTTTAAATTCTTTTGAAAAGTTTGCATTCAGGCTAAAATTCCTAGAGAGTCCTGGAACTTCCAGTTATCCCGCTACTTACCAGAAAAGCTTGGCTGCATTGGGTACATGGACAATAAAGACAGTGATGATTACGGCAAGTTAAAAGCAGCACTACTAAAAAGTTTGAATTAACTGCTGAATCACACAGAGCTAAATTCCGTAAGCTCAGGAGAAGCCCTGATATGAGCTATGAGGAGCTAGCCACAGAACAACGTCAGTTTTAAAACGTTGGTGGGAAGGAATTGAGGCAAACACTGTTGATAAAATTGAAAATGTGATTTTATTAGAACAGTTTATCGGGCATGCCTAACAGAGTTAAAAACCTGGCTAGAGGACCGAGATCCAAAACAGTGCAAGAGGCTGCTGAACTCTGGACCACTATGCCAAGAGCAGACCTGCTCTGAGAGCAATGGGGCGAGTGTGGCAGTGCAGAAAGGGAAAAGCGCACCTTCAGGGCAGCTAAAACCCTCATCGCCTCCACCGAAACCAGTTAGCCCCAGGTTTCAAAGAAAAGATTTCTCTGAAGTAAGAAATGTTTGTTGGTTATGTAAAGAAACTGGGCACATTGCCAGACAGTGTCCAAGAAGGGCAAGCAATAATACGCAAAGTAGTACCAGAAAGGAAGTGGGTTGTTCGTGTGTCCCTGGAAGCATGCCAGGAACATGAGGAACACAAGCACCCAGTCATGGTAAATGGCGTACAGACGCAGGGGTTAAGGGACACAGGGCATCCCTGACATTGGTGAAAGGGGATCTAGTACAGCCTGGTCAGCTTATCCCAAATAAATACGTAACTATACAAGGGTTTACTGGTGAAGAGAAACATTGCCACTGCTAGTGTTCTCCCGGACTGGTGTGAAACAGGGGAACTGTGCAACAGGTGGCTGTAGCTAACACATTAGCAGTGGATGTGATCCTGGGTAACAATCTCCAGCAGGGGTGGTATGTGCAGTTACCCATAGCCAAGCTGCCAGGGAAAATTGTAGTTCCCTGAGCCCCCAGAAGCCATTGGGAAGATAATGAGAGGCTGGTTCCTCAGCCTGTGTCTCCAGAGGGGAGACTGACAAAAGAGGGTAGAAATTTCCCAGGAGCAAGTAAACCACCCAGCTACAGAGGTTACTCCAAGAGGGAGGGGTGACCCCTTGTCAGAGGGTAGGGATTGACAGTGATCCTGAGGGCCCTGATGCTAGTGCTAGGGACCCTGGTTTAGCGACTGAAGGAGACATGTCCCATGCCTTGGGAAGCTGTGAGGGTTTGCAGCTGATCAGAGAAGTGACCCTAGTTTAGAGAAGCTGAGGGCTTGGGCAGACTCAGATGGTGCACAGGGAGGTGACAGAAGACATAGGATTTATTGGGAAAATGGACTTATGTATACACAGACAGTACAGACAGAGGGAGGGACGCTAGGCAGGCAGCTTGTCGCTCCCCAGGGATATCATGAGCAGTTGCTCAAGGTTGCCCATGATATTCCCTTTGTCTGGTCATCTGGGAATCATGCGCACAATGCAGCAGTTGGCCCAGAATTTCATTGGCCTAACTTACCCAGCAGGTGAAGGAGTATTGCAGGTCTTGTCACTGGCGCCAAGAAATAGGGAAGGCGGGCAAGAAAACCCAAGCCGCCCTGATCCCCTTGCCCATAGTGGAGGAGCCATTCCGAGGGTGGGAATGGATATTGTGGGGCCTTTAAATACCCCCAGCTCCTCAGGGAAGAGATTCATCCTGACTGTGGAGGATTATGCCACCTGGTACCCAGAGGCAGTCGCCTTTCTCACTGAGGACAGACAAAGTGGCAGATGCCTTGCTTGGGATTTTCTCCCGTGTTGGGTTTCCGTAGGAGGTAATCACTGATCGAGGGGTTCCTTAATGTCAGACCTAATGAAATGTCTGTGGAAGAAGTGGGTGGCAGAGATGCATGACATCAGATCACCCACAAGCCAATGGGCTTGTGGAACGCCTCAGTGGTACCCTAAAGTCAATGCTCCAGGCGCCTGCTGAACAGCATGGGAGGAACTGGAAGAAATACCTTCCCACCTGTTGTTCGGATACAGGGAGGTGCTCCAAGAGTCGGCAGGGATTTTCCCTTGAACTCTTGCATGGACGCTGGGTACGTGGGCCCTAGACTTGATCCGGGAGGACTGGGAAGGCAAGCACACCACCCAGGGAACTCCCATTGTGGATTACTCCCTAAGGTTTAGGAAAGGCTGAAGGAGCTTATGGAGACAGCCCAGAGCAACCTGGCAGCTGCCCAACAGAAACAAAAAGTATGAATGCGACCCAGAGCCAGAACTCGCTCGTACATGGTAGGTCAGGAAGTCATGGTCCTTATTCCGGTCCGGAAAGACAAGCTGCAAGCTGAGTGGGCAGGACCATACAAAGTGGTTAGGAAGGTAAATGACGAACTACATTGTGGAGTTACCTGACCATAGACAGACAGAAAGGATGTACCATGTCAACATAATGAAGCCATATGCAAATAGGGATCACATGGTGTTCGCAGTGTGTAGTCATGGGGAGGGACGGATGAAGGAGACCCCTTCTGGACTTGCTGGAAGAGAGTAAGCGGGAGTCCTCTGTGGAGGCAGTAAAATTGTCTCCCCAGCTGACCCCAGGCCAGATCCAGAAAGTGAGGGAGGTTTTAGCAGACTTTGCCCCTTATTTAGTGCCAAGCCTGGACTAACCCCTTAGCAACACACGATGTGGAGCCAGGGACACAGATGCCCATATATGGACAGCATATTGGGTGTCAGAGGCTGTCCAAAAGGACATTAGAGGGAAGTGGAGGAGATGCTGGATTTAGGGGTAATCCAGAGATCCCACAGTCCCTGGGCCTAACCCGTAGTCCTTGTACCCAAGCCAGATGGCTCAACTGCTTCTGTACAGACTATCGTGGGACTGAATACAGTCACGAAGTCAGACGCCCACCTGATGCCCCGGACAGACTAACTCCTGGACAAGTTGAGGGGGGTGACCATGACCACCATTGACCTTCCAAAGGGGTATTGGCAGGTAGAGTTGACGGACAGAGCTAGGGAGAGGTCAGCCTTCATCACTCCGATAGGCTTATTTGAGTTCAAAGTAATGCCTTTCGAATGAAGAACACCCCGCCACTTTCCAAAGGTTGGTGAACCAGGTGTTAAATGGTGCTGAGGAGTATGCCGTGGCATACCTGGATGACACTGCCATCTTCAGTACCAGCTGGGAGGAACACCTGTCACACCTTAGGGAAGTGCTGGGCAGAATACAGAGGGCCGGGCTCACTGTCAAGCCGAGAAGTGCCAGGAGGCCATGGGAGAAGTGCATACTTTGGACATGTGGTAGGCCTGGGACAGCTCTGTCCTAACCAGATAAAAATAGAGGTAATACAGGCATGGCCCAGACCAGAAACTCAGAAGCAGGTCAGGAGTTTTCTCAGGATAGCAGGGTACTACAGAGAGTTTGTACCTAATTACAGTGCCCTGGCTGCTCCCCATCTGACCTGACAAAGAAAAAATATGTCAAGGAAAATTCTGAGTTCAGCCTGTGAGGAAGCCTTTACCAAACTGAAGGGGCACTGTGCAGTGCTCCTGTTTTGACAAGTCCGGACTATAGCAAAACTTTTGTAGTTCAGATGGATGCCTCAGAAGTGGGGCAGTACTAAGCCAGACATCCAGCGAAGGAGGACCACCGATAGCCTACCTGAGCTGAAAGCTGCTCCCAGGAACAAGCATACTCCACGGTGGAAAAGGAGCATCTTGCCCTAGTGTGGGCCCTAAAGGAATTGGAGCCATACTTGTATGGGCAGCCTTTGTGGTGCAGACTGACCACAACCCCTGGTTTGGTTGTCACAGATGGGGAAACACAATGGCAGACTACTAAGATGGAGTCTTGCTTTTACAAGGGTATGATTTGAAAATCATACATAGGGTCGGAGCCAAGAATAAAACTCAGATGGACCGTCTAGGGTCTGTGAGGAGGAACTGATTTGGGAAGCTCATCCCATGTTGGGGATGGATCCCTCAAATTCAGTCTAGGTGGGAGGAGGTGACGAGACAGCTAGCTCTGAGTGCTCGAGTGCTGTATTAATTTTTTATTACATATAAAATATGTGATGGGAAGGATCAGTTGAGGAAAACTTCTGTCTTACTGGAACTGACACATCAAAACCCCCAGGATAAGTTCAAAGGACAGGAGGTATTTTAAACTGCAGAGATCTGGGTGCAATTACCTTGTCAATTGCTTTCATCCCAGGAAATAAGATTAGCCATTCATAATGCCCTCAGGGAGATCCTTTGACTTGCATAGTTGCCAGGAAGGACTTGTGAGGGGTGTCGGAGAGAGGCCAGAATGGGCATTGAAGAGATTTGATGTTTGGCCAGGCAGGATCCAGACGACTTGAAAGGTCAAATACACATTTCCCAGGAAGCCTTGGGAGGACATCACAGAACCTGTTTGTGTGTGTGTGTGTGTGTGTGTGTGTGTGTGGCAGAACAAAACCAGTTCTGACCAGTTACCCTGAGGAGAGAAAATTGAGTATGTCACTTACCATTTTTTTTAAATCTTGTTGGGCCATTCTGTGTGGTAACATATAACTTTTAATACACCAAGGCGGGAGTTTAATGGTTCAGAGAGGAGGCTGGCTCAGAACTCTTTTATCCAACTGAGCAAGCCTTAGAGACACACAAGACAATATTTCTGATTGACAGAAGAGAGATCTCAAAGCACTGAAAGAAAGTAAGCATTAGATTAGACCAGTCTAAATGTATGTATTGTAGAAACTGTACTTTTTCCTGTTTGTTTTAAGGCTGTATGTGTTGGGATATATATATATTTGTTCTGTAATTATTGTTCTGTTTTGATATTTTAAAGTAAAGATATTTTTTACAAACAAAACTGCTGGAGTGCCTTGACATTTCTTCTTATTTAAGTGGAGCTTTTAAAGGTTATAAGTACACTGTGTATGGGCTTATTGTATACCAAAATGGATAGAGTTCTCTAAAGTCTTGCATAGAGTTCTAAGGGTTCATTTGAAAGACCTGGTTGGGTGCCCGTAGGCAAAGATATCTGGCCCCAGAAGACAGAATTATCTGAGCCTGATAATTGGGTACACTAACAAGAGGTTATCAGTTTGAATCCTTCCAGAGCTTGAGACTAAGTTGACTTGAACCCACAAAACAGGCAAGAGGGCTACCTTGTTCTGTTCACAGTACACAAATCATACGCCCAGAGGTTGGCACTTTGGGAGTAGAGGGCTGACAGGCTGAGTGAGTTTGTGACATGTACATATTATTAATGTAACAAAATCTGATCCACTCAGGATCAAAAATGACACCAATATTACAGACAGTATTTGCAAAGATAAGTTTGAGTCGATTACAGACAAGATTGAATTTCTGAGCACAGTTTTTGAAAGAGTTTCTCTCCCAAGGAGGACTTCTGTTTTGGAGTCTCTGAGTTGTGTGTTGTATGTAGCCAGGAAATGACCTGTGACAGGCAAGATGAAAGGGTAATTATACAGTGATCATTAAAGGAATTGGAACAAATGTAAAAAGTGTGTCATCAGCATAGAAACAACAGACAAGGTTGAATCTAGTTTGTAAAATGTGCAAAGTAAAGCCAGAATGCCAGCAGTATGACAAGTAAGCAGCATGCAGTGATCGTCACTGGGCTGTGCCAGAGAGCACTGAATTTCTCTTCACAGATTCCTGTTGTAACAGGAGCTGTTTCAGTGCAAGTGCAGAGAAAACATGTCCCTGTGATTCCTCGAGTGCTGCTCTTGCATTCTTATTTCACACTCAGTGGTACACTTCACAAAAAAAGGTGACTTTTTCCTATATAGCTATTTTTCAACCATTGCAACCATTAAGCCCTCAGGCCTTGGGGCATACCCTTGGCACCACCTCACCCAGTCCTCTGTTAGTCCCACCTCACACCAGTGCAGATCCACAGTGCATGGTCTGAGGGTACCACTTGGATATCATTTCAGTAAAATAGGGTTTTACAGTAAAAATGTTATTCCTTTTTCTCTAGCTATTCCACATTCCGCCCACTAGAGGGACCAATACTTCTACTGAAATGTAGAAGTAACCACAGACACCACAGTATATTTTTGAAGTAGAGTGTATTCACTTGCCTGCAACAGATGTAACTGTGGTGTCAAGAACACTTTCCTTCTCGGTTGGGGAGCTGGGGATACACTGCCCTTGACAGCACTATGCCCTGGCCCCAAAAATCTATCTGAATGCCCCATGTCTGCTCCCAAACCTGGGAGTCTGACATAGCAATATGTTATGCCAGTGGGTCGTCCCAGTGGGCACTTTGAGGTAAAATGCCCTGTAACACATAGATAATCCCATCTCATCCTGCCTCCCTGTTGAGTTCAACAGTAATGAAAAAGAGCAGACTCATACATCCCCTCATTGCAGGGAATCATGGGCACTATATGCAAATCACCATGGAGGACTGCAGGCTGGTTACGCTTGAAGCAGGACTGTAAAGTGCTAAAAGGCCTTGCAAACAGTCTACAAAATCTGAAACAACAAACAACAGGCATGTATTTTGTCCTGTTTAGGATTGCATAGTGTGGAGAAAATTGTCTAATTCTGTTTTCTAATTTTTCTTTTCTTCTTTATATAGCTTTTTTTCCTTTAGTAGTAGTAGCAGAGTTTATATATATATGTGGCGCCTCCCCATGCCCAGGCTGCCATTACAATAAAGTACAGCTTACAACATAAATGTAACCCACCCTGGTACTCATTTGTCTAGGGTCCTGGTGTTGTTGGGGGCGGTGCACAGACCCGAGCACTTCCTGGCACTTTCACAGCAAGAATGGAAAAATAGGTGGCTTTGCCTGCCGATATATTCTATTTCTATACAGGCCTTCCCTTACCCAGGTAGCATCTCTCACCACAGATGGCAGCAGTCTTGAAGTTGGTATCTCTGCCGTCTCCCAGAATGGGGGGCTATTTTCAGAAGCAGAAAACATATACTGTGAGCGAGTGGGTTCAATTCATTAATTTCCAGTTCATTATCTAGTGGTCACCCACGCACCATAATCACAGGAACAATAACACTTTATTTTGGGATGGAGAAATGACTGATTCTAAAAAGTAGCTTTAAAATAACCAGGAACTGTTCTTTGGGGCTGAGAGATGATTAACTGGTGTACAGTGACTTTACAGGCACATTTAGATCAGCATAGCAGCAAAGAGTTTCACAAAGTCCTAGCTCATAGACCAATCTGGCTCCATTTGTACTTTATTTTTTGGGGGTGCAGAGATCTCACTTCATTAGGAACAGCTGCCCAGCACATTGAGTCCTTTTCTCGCTTCATCCTCCAACCGGGGTGCTTTATTCCTTCCATGCCAGCTGAGCCAAAACATGACTCGCGATTGCATCCTAAGTCTCACATGGCTGCTCCCAATAAATTACCCATTACTGTTCACCTGAGCCAAACATGGTGCTTTCACCTCAAAGAGAAGGCGGCACACAGATCAGTGCTGAAAATATTTATTACATTGTACTAAATAACACAAAGACTTTTAGGGCAGTTCCTACCCTTACCCCGAGGGAACTGCTGTAAGGATCTTTTGTGTTATTTGAATTTGCAGTAAGCATTAAAAATTCATTTTTTCAGCACTTTATCCTGTGTGCCACTTGCTTCTCTTTTTGGTTTTGTATTGGGGCAGGCCGCTCATTCAAGCGCATTGACCTGATAGCTCTTGTTCGCGAACATCCCCTGCTGGTGCCTTCACCTCCCTTTGCTTTCCCGACCCTGCTCCAGACTGAACCAAGACTAGTGACGGCTCCACTCTTACCCAAGATTCCTGTTCCCCAGGAGTTACGCCCTTAACGGGCATGGACGGACCTGCCCCAGACACGGGCACTGCAGGTCCCAGGGCCTGCTCCGATACAGGCATGGCAGGTCCCATAGCAAATCCCAGCCTGCACTCCCTTGCTACTGCTGCTCCTCCTGGCAGCGTGCCACATGAGTGTGGCCCACCGGAACTGCCACCTCCAGCAACCCTGCTGCAGTCCTGCCACCAATACAGCAGCCCCACTGCCGAGTTGTCCCCTTCTAGAATACGGGTACCAGGACCCTGCCCCACAGAGGATTCCAGCACCTTTCTAGCTTCTGCTTTCTGCTTCCAGCCTTCCTCCACCTGCAGCTCATGACAGTTCCTTCCTGGACCCACACGGCCACAAAGCTCCTGCCAGCCCTCCTCGGAGACCATAATACCCCATGTTGCACCAACAGCTCTTTCCAACTCCTAGGCCGAGGGGGAATCCTTCCTCGGAACACTGTACCTACTCACAGCCGCTGACTCATCTCCCTGCTGCCCCAGGGCCCAGGGCTTAAATAACAGTTATCACACTGCCACCTGGTGGCAGTAAAATGCAAGGGTTTGAAAGCACTACTAGGAAAGGGCCCTATCAGCTAGGGGAAAGCCAAATCAGAGGCTAGTAAGCCCATCCCACGAAGGGGGCTTACATAAAAGACACAATAACAATACAAGTAGTGCTCATCATACAAGAAATAAAATAAAACAGTACAATAAAACAGATAAAATAATTATAGGAATTCCACTAAAAGCAATCCCACAAAATAACATCAATACTAAATTTCACTTAATAAACTAAAGATAGATGTTCTGTAATCATTATATAAGCCCTCTCTGAGAGCTTACTAGTTAAACTGTGTTGCCAGTAAGTCTGGAGCTGTGGCCCTGCCAGCTGGCGGGAGGGCCTCAGGCAGAGGGCTTAAAAGAGATGTTTTAGGCACCAAAAAGGAGCCCAGAGAGAGGAATAGGGAGGAGGCAGCCCATGTGTTTCGGCCATAAGGGCTGAGGTTCGGCCAGGGTGGGCTGCTTGCACCCCAGCCCACCACCCTTGAAGACTGGCAGAAAGGGTAGCGGTTCAGGAGACCATCTGAAAGCTGGAGGAGAAACAAAAGGACTCCTTGCACCAATTGTGGGAGCTGGAGCCCAGAGAGTTAAACCGTGCCCACTTCGTGATCTCTGGCACCAAGATGGGACAGCGAGGAATGATACAAGCATCCTTGTCTGGGGCAAGAGGAGGAGAGTCCTTGTGATGGCCAGGCCTTCAGGGCAGTGCAGTGGTGGCATCCCACACTGTGGGGAAGGCAGTAGTGGCAGTCTGTCTCCTTTCCATGTGGCATTTTGGGTCTGGCTAGGATGTTTTCAGGAAACTGAGGTTGCCAATGAGGGAAAGTGTCCTGTGTCTCCGGGATCGCCAGGGCCCTGCTGCAGCTAAGATGCCCTGGGGTGCTTGGAGCTTTGCACTGGCATCAGCGAGAAGGGACTTGACCATGTCTGTGTGGGTCTTTGCTTATAAGCAGACCATCAAGTTTTGGGAGAGCTCCAAGTTTGTACTGCCACCATAGGTATTTGGGACTGCCTGCATAAAGCTTCAGTGTAGATCAAGCTGTTTTGGGGTGCCCAAAAGTGTGTACTAGGGAAGACTGGTGAATCCCAAGTAAGTTTGTGCAGGAGTGAGTTCAGAGGGGAATCTTGTGTGGCTTGATTCGCCCATTCTAAAGTGCTGCTGCCAAGATTCAAGAGCCCCACGGCTTGGAGAGAAACCACTGCAGAAAAAAAAGGTTACCGCAGACATTAATCAGGCTCTGTGCCTAGGAGAGTTGCCCATCCTTGATTTGTGTACGCCATGCTCCATGGAGGACTTGATAAATTTTCACATTAAATCTTTTGTTGCACTTTTATTTCAGTGTAGACAATCGATTTACTGTAAAGAACCTTGTGATTTGCCTAATTAAGAGTTTGCCACTGCAGCTGCTGCACTCTCTATGCATGAACTACCTGCACCCCACCAGAGACCACTCATCAGAACTCAGGTAACAAGTTTTAATTTCTAGGATGTGGTTCTGGCTGTATAGTGCTCCACTCCCATAAAAACACCAGGCATACCCCTAGACATCGGGAGGGGGCTTACAGTTACATGGCTTCTCCAAAGTTTTTCTTTTAAAAATGTCCACTGAGGGGTACTCCTTCAAGGTCTTGGGCAAGGAGTTCCACAGTGACTGGCCTGCTACTTCAAAGACCCGGTCACCTGAAGTTTTAAGTTTTGCCTCAGGACCATCAGGAGGCCCTTGGAGGAGGATCGGAGTGGGTGACCTGGGGTGTATGAGTATATGAGCTCACACAAGTAGGCTGGGCCCAGTCCATGAAGGGCATTTTAGGTTAACAAACCTATTTTAAACAAGATGCACCACTTCACCAGCAGCCAGTGCAGGTCATGCAGTGCCAGAGAAATATGGCAAGATCTCGACAAGCCCATAAGTAACTGGCCAGCTGCATTCTGCAGCAACTGCAGGTGCCATAGTGTACTTCCATTAACCCTGAGGTAGAGAGAGCTGCTACAATAGTCTAGCCTCGAGGTCACAAATGCATGGATCAATGTGGCCAGGTCTTGGTAGGGGAATAAGGAGCAGATCTGGTGGATGCTCAAGAGATGAAAAAGCTATTCCAGACTACGGCCAGCACCTAGGCCTCCATTGTCCGCCTCTTCATCCAGTATGACTCCCAGATTCTTTACCCTAAGGCAGGCTGGCAAATCAGAGTCACCAAATCGAAGCCCAGTCACTCCTATGCCAGCCGTCAATCCCTTTCGGCCCGGCTCAACCACTAATACCTCAGTCTTCTCGGGTTCAGTCTCAGTCAGCTAGAAGCATCCAGTTCTGGATCTCAGCCAAGCATTTATTAAACATGTCAACTGCAATCTGAGTCCCAGGCTCAAAAGACAGATACAGCTAGGTGTTATCTGCATAGCAAAACCCTGTTCTAACTAACGACTGCGTCAGGGGTAGCATTTACACTGCTTAACAACATAGGCGAAGGAACCAAGCCCTGGGGCATGCCACAGGACAGAACCATCAGGATCGAGGAGTAATTATCCAGAACTACCCTCTGGGTTCTATCCCATTGAAAGGACTCAAAGCAGTGGATTACAGTGCTGATGAATTCAGCATTCTCCCTGAGCTGGTCCAAAAGTATTCCATGGTCCACAGTGCCAAATGCTGCAAAGAGATTGAGGAGGATGAGAACTGATCGCCTTCACTATCCCCGTGATGAAAGTGAACAGGAGCGCACAGGAATTCAGTTCCTATACCTTTTTTGCAGCAGGAACGGAGTTCCTGTACTTCCTCCCACTGATACTAAAACCGAAATTCTTAAACCAGCAACACAGTGACAGTTTCTGGACCTGTGATCTGCAATTAGGGTTTCCATAACACCATTTGACTTGTACAATAATGCTATTTACCTAGAAATACTTCAGTATCTATAACTGAATCAACTAGTGTTGAATTAGATAGTTGTGTCTTAACACCGCTATTCTTTAGATTAAGGATCTTCTCTGTATTTCATAATTGCCAGTGCCTGAGTTCCTGTACTTCTTGTCTACCACTTGCACCACTGACTATCCCTCACCCTGAGCAGGTCATTAGGCACCCTGACCAGGGCCGTCTCCATGCTGTGCCTAGCTCTGAAGCCTGACTGCAATGGCTCATGGATGTTAGAGGCCTCCAAATGTTCCTCAAGCTGCAGCGCAACCACTTTCTTAATAACCTTACCTAAAAGGGAAGGTTAGACATTGATAATAGTTCGCCAACATTCTGGGTCCAGAGATTGTTTCTTAGCAGGGGCCTTACCTTAAGTGCTGCTGTGACCAGACCCTCCTGCAAAGAACACCAGACAATTTCAGTAAACACAGGGCCCAGTTGGACAATACAACTCACTAAGAGTTGTGTTGGGCCCGGACCTAATTACAGAAAGTCGGCTGCAACATCAAGTCAGCACGGCAGACCTCTTCCACCGTTACTGGCCGAATTCACCCAAAGAACACCAACTGCGCTCCTGGCCCAGATGCAGACCGTGTTTATTTATTTGTTTATTTACTTTTAGGGTAAGCACACTGGAAAACAAGTTCCTTTTCAGGTGCGATACACAAATTCATACAATACATAAGAATATATTGTTATCCCTACTTGCTATTTTTTTAGACCTACCAAAGGAATATAGAAACCCAAATACAAGCAAGTTTTTAAAAATCTCTTGGCAGCTCAGAAGGTGATAACTAAACATTGGTTGTCACCAGTGATAATCACATTACAATTATGGCAGGATCTTAGATCTCTATATATAGAATAGAATCTTAACGGTAGCTATTAATAAGAGAATACCAAAGTTTGAGATACTGTGGAGACGTTGGTATTATATATGTCTGAAGTGAGACGGATTTCATTCCCTGAGGAAAGATGGAGATGAATTTCATGTACCTTTCTTTTCTCCTTCTGGCTCCATTCCACCAGATAAGTAAGCTTATTAAATTTATACCTACCTATAAGGCATATTCAAGATTGGGTAGAGAACTATTCTTCTAGTAATTCAGTAATCCAGTAAACCAGTAACCTAGTAATTAAGATTTTGTTTTAAGTAAGTAGAGTAATTTAAGTTTTATCCTCTCCAGGAAGGTCCTGAGGATATATATATATTCACCTTGTCTCCTCTAAAGGTATAGTGTTAAGTAATGATATAAATAATATGACAATGTGAACCAAATCAAACAATTCGAGTATGAATGTACTGTTTATGTATGTATTGTCCAAATGAAAATTTTAAATAAAGTTGTAAAAAAAAAAGACATTACATTATAATACAATGAGACTATGCATAATATATACAACCATTGCTGGGGACATAAGGCCCATTGAGTAATACCGGCCCTAATGGAGGACACCCTGCCTGAGAAGAACCAAGCGACACCTCACATTTTGACTGTACTCTCCTCATGGGCTCCAGACTGGCCAGGTGAAGCAGCCAGTTTTCAGTCCGAAAGAGCTGAGCCGTTGTTCTTCTCAGCGGCAATCTCTCTGACAGAAAATCTGCCTTCTTTTGATAGACCGCCTTCTAATGTTCCTCATAATGGGAAATCAGAACTAGTTTGACCTCCATAGCCTTAGACTTCCTCCAACGATGCTCCAACCTCTGTCCCTGGATTTAAGTGCCTCAGCTCACCGTCGAACCATGGTGAGCCGAGGCGCAATACCAGGGGTGTACACGACTGGTGCTAGAAGGTCGAGGGTGCCAGTTATGATCCTATCATAGGCCAGCACTGCAGCTTCCGCATCATGAGCGCATGCTGCCATTATTTCCGAGGTGACCAGTACCAACATCAGTACTTCAGGTCCAAGACCTCTCAAAGGTTGGTACTGGACCACCTCCACAGGGATGGCCTACAATTAGGGGCCCTAAAACAGAACCTGATGGCACAATGATCCAACCAGGTGACTGGATCAATCTCAAGGTCATCCACCTCAAGCCCCAGGGAGAATTTCTTGTCCACTGTGTGACCATGAAGATGAGTCACAGAGGTAACAACCTGTGCTAGGCCCAGAGTATCCATAGTCTGGAGGAAATCTCACCGAGCGGGAGCCCTCATCGCGACCCAAGCATTGAAGTCACCCAGTATAAGCCATCTAGATGACCCAAAACCAGGTCCGTAATGAGGGATGAGATTTCCTGCAGAAACTCCCCTTATGACCTGGAGGCTGGTACACATGGAGGATTCTGCAACCTGCTCCCAGAGCACAATGCACAGCCACACACTCAAAGACTTAGTATCCCCACTGGGTGTGCTATCAGGTTCACGTCAGTCCTGAAACAGATGGCCACCCTCCCACCCCTCGATCCCTCCTCAGGCAGTACACCACCGAGAAACTGGCCAGGATCAATGACTCCAAAACTGGATCTGCATCGTCCCCCAGCCAAGTCTCGGTATGCACGCCAGATCGACAGAGGAAATAAGATCCACCATATTTGCGGTCTTATTCCTCATCGATCTGGCATGGGCCTAGCACTGCCTGAAGTGGATGGAACATGCCAGCAGGTCCGCCGCCCACCTACCTGCCCACTCAGTCTGTCAGGAACCCTGGGCACAGGAACCAGACAGGATGGACCCTCTCTGGTCCTTTTCTGAACCCAGGTGGTCTCCTGGTCCAAACAACCCAAATAAGACCCACTTGCTTACTCCCCCTCTATAGATCTTCCTCCTGCCCCTCCAAACAATTCTCTTCCAAGTACTGCAGTATACTGCTGGCAGTGGAGGGGGTTTGAAGGGGTGTAGCTTTCTGTTGTGTTGGGGAGTACTTTAAGGGCCAGTACAGTACATCTATTACTGCTGTCTTGACACCCACCCCCAAATACCTTCCCGTCCAACGACTTCCTTCCCAAAACACTTCCCAAAGCCCCAGGACCCTACTTAACCCCACTTCTAAAATTACTACCAGCTCAAGTTCTTAAGGGGAACTAATAAAACAATGATGGGAATCCACAAAACTAGCCAACTTTTGACATACAGTGCAGAGGAGACCTGGTAAGCCAAGACTAAGATTAAAACAACCAAAAGCAACATCCAGGAGCAGTTCAATACCAGTCACAGTGAATACTATATCTGGGTAGGTAACAGATCCCAATAAATCCAGGGAATCAGGTCAACCAGTACTAAGACTGTGTAACAGTTGTTAGTTGTTTTACACCAGAATCTTGCTAACACTGAGGCCAGGTAGCAGGTCAGTGTTTGGGAATAGTAATGGGGTATACAGTGCTGTAGTACTTTTTGTGGCTTAACTCTTTTCCCACCCTTGAGTAGTATGTATTAATTTGTAGGGAATAGAAGGCCCAGGAACAAGGGTGAGAAGAACACCAGAGAAGGAAGAGGGATGGTGGATGATGAAAACACCCCCAAGCAGGGGAGGCAGTTAGTAGAGGGCTTAAGTAGAGGTTAGAGGAGCTATTCCCCACATTGAACCACAGGATAGCCCTCCTATTCAATGTTTGGGGAATAGCAATGGGGTGTATAGTGCTTGTGTAACTTGTAGTACTTTTGTGGCTTAATTCTATTCGGAGCACCAAGGAGGTCAACAGTGAAATGCCGACCTCCGCATAGCGATGACACAGTACTGACACAGGTATTGTACCATCAGAATGACGAGCGTTTTCGTAGGGGACTACACCCCCATGCAGGGGGGCTCTGTCCCCGCACCCCGGACTTTACTATTATCAACTCTGGTCGGAGTTGTTCCGGGGAGGGGCAGAACACTGGGAATGGCTACATCAAAATCAGACCAGTACAGCGACTCATCGCTGTAATGGTCTGTTTTCGAGTGTAGCTGTCATGGTGTCATGCTAAAGAGGGGCACTGCTCTGTTCCCACCCTGGAGTAGTAGGTATGTTGGTAGTAATTTGTTCGGAATAGAAGGCTCAAAAGATACCTCCTCCATATCACGGAGAGTATGACACCCTGGCACTCAGGAGAGGAAAACCCCAGCTGGAGGAAACCTCTGAGGACCCATGGCCGGTGGTCTGCCTGTCCTCTGGGCATGCTAAAAGAGAAGGACCTAGGTTCTAGTAACCATAGCTAATTTAAGGAAGGTGATCTTCTTGGAGAGATGATGATCCATTCTTAATCCATGGATGATGCTGATTGAATGATGATTTTGAGGTGGAAGAGTCTGTCTTGCTGCAGGAGCGGTAGAATCCTAAGTGTGTAGCAGTTCCAGTTGAAGAAGGGTGAATGAGGTCCAGATATCCGAGGTGATGAAGGATTCTTGTCTATGGGGGTGCGTGGACATAATAAGCAGAGAGAGCATGATTGATTGACAAATTACTAGACAGAGAAGAGTGGATATGCTATGATACGAGGCGTCATGGTGAATGATCGTGACATGAGTATGGTTTGGCTTTCAGGTAAGGTTTGGAGGCAGGAAATTCAGTGATGTGCAATAAGTTACTAAGAGGGCTTCCGTGATGTGGAAATGAGTAGAAGAGAGTCCTTGAGTGCCTTGGAGACAATGGCCCATCCTTGATCCATGGGTGATGAGACTGACTGATGATCCTAAGGAAGAAGCGCAGATCTTTTCTGAAGGAACAGAGAATCCTAAGTGGAGCAGATCCAGTTTAAGAAGGTTGAATGGAGCCGCCGACTGGTGCTGAGGGTTGAGGCACTGGACACCACACTTTGTGCCGGGCGACCTGGGTTAAGGAACGGACTCGGCTGCCGGGGCTGGCAGGGGAGAGGAAGGATAGAGTGTCCCATGACGGCTCTCCCTCCTCTGGGTGGGTGAGGACACTGCGCCACACTGCAGTGGCACCTGGTGGCAGCTGGCACCTGCAAGCTGCAGGCAACGACATGGGGGTGGAGCGCGTGGGCCCACACATATGTGTGCACCAATGCCATTGCATGTCCAGCTCCTCATGGATCTAATCCTGGAGGAAAAATGGTAGGGCGACCACTCAGCTGATGGCAGTGCCCCGCCCCTGGACCCGTGAAGACATAGCCACTGGGTGTCTGTGCCGCATGTCCCTATGGGGGGGTCCTGTAATTGGCGGCCCGGTGAGTGGGCATGATGAACTTATGACAGACCTGGTCTGGGGGTGTGGGTGCTGGTGACCGTGGTCGGGGGCAGCTCTGGCCAAGGAGAGAAAAGTATTCAATGATAAAAAGAAAGGGTGAATGGAGCCTGAATTTCCAAGGAGACGAAGGATGCATGTCCAAATGGATTGCAGGGGTGTAATAGGCCAGGACAGCATAACTTGATCAATATACTACTAGACAGTGGACAGTGGGAATTGCAATGATTTGTGCAGTCATAGGTGAATGGTCCAACTTGTATAAAGTTTGACTGTCAAGGTAGAGTCTGGAAGGCAAAGAATTTAGCAATGAGCAATGAGTATCTAAATAGGCAGCCGTGCAAAAAATGAGTAGAGGAGTGACTGTGCGTGCCTGATAGGTGAACTGCCTTCAGTGATTTGTAGACAATTAGATGGAGATTTGCAATACAGTCCTGATGGCACTCGAGTACGTATGCAGACTGATTGGAAGTTCGGTATAAGGAATGTGTGACTTATTTGGGCATGAAGTTGTAACTATATGTGTATATGCTTGGCAGGTACGCTGGCTGAAGCACTACAGGTATGTCTGCTGTGGACTTGTTCGTGAGATGCACTGTGGTGGCTTTTGGTTGATAGCTTTACAGGTAATCTGATGCCTGGCCCTTGAGAGAAATTTGGAGGTGGATACGTTGAGAGTCTGAAGGCAAAATTGGAAGTGAGGTCAATTAGGTGTAATGGTAGACGAAGCTTAGTGCTATGGCTGATTAAGACCGTTGGGATGCAAGACTGGAATAGTGAATTTGCCTTAATAGTTACAGATTTCTGGATGGAATTAGGAAGAGCCTCGTCTTGGTGATAGTTTTGCTGGACAGATTAATGTAGAGAGTTCATGAAGGAGAGACTGGAGGGTCTGCTGGAACGTTATTTAACTTGACTGAAGGTACTAGATGAAGAAGTGCAGATGACTGTATGAGGGATGGCAATGTCCAGGAACCAAACGATGGGTTGGATGGCATGGCTTCACAAGCAGCTAGACGGATGGAGATTCAATGATGATACTCTGAAGACAACTAGGAAGGTCGAGAACAAGCAAAGTCTGTTGAGGAATTAAGAGTCTAATAACATATTCAACGAAGCTGACGTGATGGTAGAAAAGCTGCAGGCTAACAGTGAGTAGTGTCCTAAGTGCTATGCTATGTCTTGTGAGTCCTGGGATCCGGAGGAACGATGATGGAGATTCAGTAGGGGCATAACAGGAGAAGTTACATCCTTGCCATGTGAGAGGATAGCCTATGAGGTATGGTGACGGAAAGTCCAGAAAGACTGAATGGGCAGATCATAGGAGTGTCCAATGGAGAGAGATAGGTATGATTCTATTTTCCAGATGAATGAGAATCAGGAATGATGGAGGGAAGCTGATTGGGTAGTACGGAAAATGTTAAAGTAACGTTAGAGTTTCTGAGGCTATTGCCAAGGAATGGCTGCTAGAAGTAGATTCATCAAGTGAATAGAACAGTGATCCATCGAGTAGTGGATGGAGCTGTAAGGATGGCCAGAGTAAGAGTATGTAATGAATGAATGAGGGTAGAAGTTGCTTGAGTAGTTATACTGGCCAGGGATATGGTAGGATGCCCAAAGAGCCACAGCACATGGAATGAAGCCCCAAGCCAGCAAGGCAGAGATGGAAAGCAGCTACCCAAAGAAGGGAGGAGAGTCCGGAGTAAATCCCAATTGACTGAAGAACTGATCTAGGATGGCGCCAAGGCGAATGAAGCCAGATGGCATACGGAGCTGGAAGGAACAGGACCTGTTCGGCTCTTCAGCTAATGGCAGCAGAATGCAGCAAGGCTGTAACAGTCACGAGCTTGAAGATCCATGGTGGTTGAAAAGTGGCGTGAAGTACTGAGAGCAACAAAGCAGAGCTGCATAGGTCCCACATCAGACAAAGGCTGCGACCAACTAGCTAACAGACAGAAGGTGCTGGAGCGGAGAAGGATAAAGGTCCCACATCTGAAGGAGAAAATAAACCTGGACAGCAATTGGATGGGTGACTTGCAGCAAGGAAATCCCGGAGGAGGGCAGACTGAATGAAGATGATGGGTAGGTCGCTGCAGATACTGGTTGAGGAGAAAGCACAATCGGTACATGCTCAAGTCCAAGAGAGAGCAGCAAGTGATGTTCCAGTGGAGAGCAAGTAAGATCGAAAATAATTGATTTTAGAAACAGCTTCAGGCTTGGAAATGAGGAGAGAGGACCAGTCTTTGATACCCCTCTGCAGATATAGGAGGATGGAGACAAACAAGTTACGAGGTCCTAGTCAGACGGAAAGTGGCAACCGGGCAGGAGACAGAGGATGCAGTGCCCAAGGGATCCAGACCTGTGCTACCACCCTGATGTCAATGGAAGGATGTGCCATCAATGTCAATAAGCAGAGCTGAGGAGGAAATCAGTTGCAGTGGGATTGTCCCATTCTCAAGGAAGCAGCGACCGTGATACAGAGGATGCATTAATTGAAACAGTGATGCAAGTCAGACTATCTGCTAGGATAGTTAGTGCTTGATACTTGAGGGAGGCTGCAGGCAAGGAATAAAGGAGACTACAAGCAAGAAGAGGCCTAGGTCCAGAAGGGTTGTGGGCATCTAAGACAGGTCGAGACTGGAAGCAGATGAAGAAGTGGAGTGGAAACTCAGGCACCCATCTATGACAGTTGAGGCATGATGATTCTGACTGGATGCAGCTAGAGAGCTAGGACGATGAGAGTACATAACTGAAAAGTTCCATTCCTAAAATGAAGCAGCAACCTGAATGAGGAGAAAGATGTAGATGGTGGAAATGGTCAAATACTGAGGCAGACTCCCGGTCATGGACTTAGCGGAGTAGGACTGTGAACTGAGGCTGCAGACGAGGTATGATGGAGAAAGCAATACAGGCAAAGTCAAGTTTCTGAAGGAAGGCATCCAGGTAGCAGGCTGGAATGTGTTAGTGCAGCAGTAGAACAAAGACTCAGACACCTGTTAAGGATGGCTGAGGCAGGATGATGATGAGGTAAGGCAGCCTGCATAGGTAGAATGATGAGGGCTCACAGGGTGGAGGAAGTTCCTGCTCAAGGGAAGCGGGTAGGAGGTGAATATAAGTGTAGGAGGTAGGAACATTGAGTGACGTTGAAAATGTAAGTATAGGAAATGAAAAGTGGTTGATGATGAGATATGCTGATTGTGATAGGCTAGTAAACACAAAAAGAAGTAATCGATGGGTAAGTGCCCTGGTGTATACGTAGGAGAAACCTGAAGAATGGGAAAGGACTTGGTAGCTAGAAGTATAAAAGAAAGCTTTGTACTTTAAAGTCATGGATAAATGGTAGGTGGCATTCAGCCCCAGAGATTGCAGCTGTTGTGAGTGTCCTTATCCTCCGAAGGTCTTTGTCCTGAGGGGATAGGGCTAAATGAAGTCTGGTGATCTACATCAGGAGCTTCGGTGCAGCTCTACTTATCCCACTGGCATCTGAAGGTGCTGGTACAACTGGAGCGAGCTGCTTGAAAAGTTAAAGTGAGATGTAAGAGAATAGGAGCACTTCTAAAATTTAGGACTGTAAGCCGAAATACAACCCCCTTCTTTAAACAAACAGTATAAAAGGAACACTGTAGTAGCTTACTTAGAACTAGTAATGGCTATTGGGAATTGAATAAGCTCGGTGATAGTAGAAGGTAAAGCTAAGAGATATGCTATGAGTATCGATAAGTAGGAACGTCCAAGCATAAGGATTGTAGCTAGGGCTATGCCATTGCGAGGCGAGGCGAGGGGTCGGTGTTTAAGAAGAAGGTGAAGACCCATGCGACAGTGAGCAAAAACAGAAAAGAACTGAGAGGTACTTACTGTGGGCATTGGTGAGGGCTAAATTGAGACCCTTTGTCCATGAGAAACAGGCAGGTATTGAGTAAGATGCTAGGTCTGGGTAGCAAGCAGGACAAGGAGCTTGAGGTGTGGCGAGGGAGTAAAGGCAGGATTCAACGGCAGGAGAATGAAATAGGCAGGTTCAGAATGGGTTGAGCATGGGAGTAATGCTATGGAAGGTGTAATGTATGTTGTCAGAAATGGTCCCTACTGCTGGGGATGAACAAACAGTCAAGCGAAGGGAAACAGGACATGGAAACATGCTATGAAAGCAGATGGGGATGAGTGGAGCAGGCGAGTGCACTTGGGAGCAGCATCAGGAGCTGGAAAATGCCCCAAAGAAACAAGGAGAAGGCAACGGAAAGCCCCACAACAGCAAGGAGGCGGAAAGGAGCAGGGAGGTGGCGGAGCACCCAAGGAGACAAACACCAACAAGACACAAATGGTAGGCCACGGAACATGGGAGGGAAGACAGGAGGAGCCAGGAAAAATAAATAAACCAGCAGGAGCACAAAAACACAGCCACATGAGCCATGCAGGGAACTCAGGGAAAAATACTCCTAAACAGGGAGGTGCGGTTAGTAGGGGGCTTAAGTGAGGCTGTGGGAGGAACTATTCCTCATATTGAACCACGGGCTAGCCCTCCCATTATTAGTCAGTTGTTACTGCACTAAAATCTTGCAATACTGAAGCCTGAAACCCCAGGTGCTCTCAACACCTAGAGAACAGTCTGGTTCATGATATGGCTACTCACTGAGACAGCCAAATATGATCCCCAAACCCCAGGGAAAATCTCGAGGGTGATGGCCATGGCCGTGGTCTGCCGCCCTGTTACAGTGGCAACTGTGAAAGCAGAAGACACAAATTAAGATTCTGTCCATAGTTATAACAATTTATAACCCTGTTCCAGCTGATAAATTTTAAATCAGATCTGCAGGTCGAGACTCCAGACTCCAGGCTCCTAGTTTTGTAACCCATAGTAACAATGGTCCAACTAAACAAACTTACTCCTGTGCTCCTCAGTGCTGACCTGTGTGCTTCCTGTAGGTCACAGGGGCTCTTCAACCCCTCCTCGTCATCCTGCTGTCTCCTATCTCCCGAGATTTGCCCACCTAGGTTCTCCCATGGATTGCCCACCCAGATTCCCCACGCTGGTCCAGTGCTTGAGCACTCCAGTGTATACCTAGAGGGTGCAACAAGGGCGGCTGACCTAGAAAATGCAAAATCCAAAGTGTTGCACTCCAACAGAATTCACCATATCAGGCTCAAAATTTTAAGCTCACAAAGTCTTTATTCAGACAATGCCATTCCATACAGCCTTGTCAATCAACTCAGTGGAATTTGCTCCAGCTCTTCGCCTATTAACGAGGCTTCCCAAGGGGGCAATGTGGTGAATTGCTGCTGCAACTCTTTGATTCTAGATTCCCCACAGATTGCCCCTGTGGCTGTTCCAGAAAAGGAAGGCTCCCCTCCAAGCACACATCCACACGCCAGCAAGGGTCTCAAGTGGCAGAACTGGCAGGAGCAGGTGAGTAGGCTTCACATATCTGCTTCCAGTTTTCCTCTTTCTGGCCCCTTCCCCAACCAGCAGTGTGCAGTGATGCTAGGCATGCATGCATCGAGTGGAGCTACACACACACTACAGCATCTACTGCCAGTCATCCCCATGTGAGTCGGGTTTGTTGCCCTGCTACCATGCATCGTGTAGTGGCAATGTAAAACGATGGGGCTTGTCCTCCTTTCCAGAAGAGGGAACTCTAAGTCAGATGCTCAGTCTTCACCTCCTGCTGACCCCCAGTGACCTGAGTCCATGACTGAACCCAGGTCATCAGCGTGGTGCAAGGTGTGGTGTCCAGCACTCAACCCTCCGTGCCACTAAGCCGCCCTAATTCTGTTTTCTAATTCCAGTGAACTAATAATGTTAGAAGCTTAGTGGGTGGATTTTCATAGACTTTAAGCCACATTTTGATTGAACACTAGTCTTTTTCAGAGGAGAGTGTCCTGAAGGCACTTGCTAATCTGAAAGTGGACAAAGCAATGGGGCCAGACGGGTGCATCCAAGGGTGTTGAGGAGGTACTGACTGCACCTCTGATAGTCCTATTTAACAGATCACTGGAAACAAGAGTGGTTCCAGAGGACTGGAGGAGGGCAGATGTAGTCCCACTTCACAAAAGTGGTAGCAGGGAGGAGGCTGGCAATTATAGGCCAGTCAGCCTGACATCAGTGGTGGGAATTTTACTACAAACACAGCTGAAGAAAGGATTGTGGAATATCTTGAACCGTGTGTTACCCAAGGCAGCATGGATTCACAAGGGAGGTCATGTCAAGCAAATCTGATAGATTTCTTTGACTAGATGACCAAGGAATTAGATGAGGAGGCGGTGGACAGCACGGGGTCATAATGTTGCTGTTAAAACTGCACACATCAAGAATGCCGCATGCAAATCAGTCAAAGCGTATAACGTAGGCACAACACGACCAGAACAAATACGGCCCACTCGAGCACTATCTTCGCCCCCACACCCCAGGACCAAATATAATCAACTCTGGGGTTAGGGACTTCAGGAAATAAAAATCAGAGTGGGGGATTTTTATTTCCACAAAAAGAAAAGCCACATCATAGTGGGACCTGGGGAGAACCAAACCACAGTCCCAGGTCTCCGATGCTGCCGGAGGCAGGTGCTCTAGCCACTCCACCAAGGGGTGGCTCAGCCAGGCACTGCCCTGGCAGCATCCTTCACCTTCCCCAATGGCAGCCTACTGTTATAGGTGTAGCAATTTCATCACACGCTGAAAGGACCCCTGTCGCTGTAAAACCATACATGCTTCGTATAGCCAGTATTTCATGCACGGTTTTGTCTATGCTTATATTCACCTGGTACCACAGTGACATGGCTTATCCATGTTTTAGGAAGGGTTTGACACCATTCCACATAGCAGACTAGTAAGCAAGCGGGGTAGCTATGGATTGGTAAAAAAGGTAAACTGGTAAGAAATTAGTTAAGGATAGGCAACAGATGGTAGTGGTAAACAGGAAGGAGAGGTGACCAGCGGGTACCTCAGGGATCAGTACTGAATCGGGTCCTCTTTAATGTCCTTATAAGTGACATTCAAAGAAGCAGGAAAGGGTCTGCCTCTTTGCAGATACACCAAGATCTGCAACAGAACGGACACTCCGGAGGAGATGTGTGAGGTGGAAAGGATGAGCAGAGCTCAGAAAACTCAAGGAGTGGTCCAGAGTATGGCAGCTGGGTTTCAGTGTGAAAAAGTGCAAAATAAGGCACTTAGGCACAGAAACCCAGACACAGAGTACATAACTGGTGGTGGTATGACAAAAACCAAGCAGGAAAGGGACCTGAGGGTAATCTAGCAGATGACCTAAAGGTGGAAAGGCGGAGTGACAAGGCAATAGGCAGGGCTAGTGGGTTGCTGGGGTGCACGGAAGGGTATCACCAGCAGAAGAGGTGGTGTTCCCATATGGCTTGCTGGTAAGAGCCCACCTGGAATACTGTGTCCAGTTCTGGAGACCACAAGTCTGGAAGGACATAGACAGAGTGAAGGCAATCTGATGGTGCAGGGTCTGCATCAAAAGCCCCGGAGTAGAGACTAAAGGCCTCAATATGTACACCCTGGAAGAAAGGAGAGGGGATATGCTAGAGACCTCTAAGTACCTCATGGGGTAAATAAGGTACAGGAGGGAAGGTTTCTAAACTGATGTTTAACTAAATAAATAAATAAATAAATACATTTTTCAGAAAAAGATACTGAAGAACAAGGGGCATGCTATGAAGCTGAAAGGGGTAGATTCAGGAGAGATGTGGGATTCTGGGAACAGCCTTCCAGAGGAGGTGGTGGGGTGAAAACAGTGGTGGGGGTCAAGAATGCATGGATAGGCACAAGGGAACTGTAGTGGAAAGGAGGGAGGAAGCAGAAAGAGCTGTAGATCAAATAGGGCCTGTGGTGAGAATGTGGGTAGGAAAAAATGGGCAGACTGGGTGGGCCAAGCAGTCCTTATCAGCATCATATTCTATGTTTCTGTGTTTGTAACACAGAAAGCATCAATCACTAGATTTATATTTTGTGAGAACTCTGCTGTCCTTTGACTGATCTTGGAAACAGCAGAAAGTGGAGCACCCAGGCCAGGGGCTGCTCTGTAAGTGCCTACTGGGATGGTCTCTTCATTCTGCTCAATGAATTACATATTGCAAGTTCGGCACTTTCCGCTGTCTCTCGGTGACCTTCTGCGGCTGGCTGGCGTCACCAATGCCAGTGACAAGGTCTTAAGTAGTTCATCAATAATGCATCTGCTGCTATTCATTTACTTAAGTGACATTCAATAGCGTTAAGCTGCTTTCATGATACTGAGGTCTGATGGTCTGCGTTAGAGAGGCTCACAGGCAGGCTCTGTTCTGTATCTCGGTCTTGATTCCAATCAGTGTTGCAGCCCTTACCCCAGTCCTGTATTTGCTCAAGCATGGATCTGGAATTAAATTCAGCCAGTGTTTCATTGGAGGAATGTCCCTGCAGGAATCTTGTCACCTACCATATGTGCTTTATACTTCTTTTTGATACTGCACATTTCTTTTTACTCCCTGGCCCAGCTGTGCCAACGGATGTGTGTTGTTTATGCTTCATCTGGTCAGCTGTGTGCATTAATCTCTGCCACAAAGCTCCTCAGATTCCCTTGCTTGCAGCAACCTCTCCAGGGTTTGGTATTTTGGTCCATTACTATAGCAAAGGAATCTCCCGTAGCATGTCTACAGTGATGTCCTTCACAATTGCATGTACCTGGAATCACACAGTTAGCAAGCCTTCTGCTTGTAGCAGAACAATGCTTATTGGGTTAGATGAGAAATTTGATTCCAATAAAACTGTCTGATATGATCCCCATAGCCACTAAGAATCTTTCTGGACCTTTGACGTACTGTAATCTCTTTCCTCACTAGATGGGCTGGGATCTTTGACATACTATAATCTGTTTCTCACTAGATGGTCTGGGACCTTTGATGTACTATTATTTGTTTCCTCACTAGATGGTCTGGGATCTTTGACATACTATAATAATCTCTTTCCTCACTAGATGGTCTGGGACCTTTGACGTACTATAATCTCTTTCATTACTAGATGGCTCCCAGACCCCAAGGGGTGCTTCCCAAATAGAACAAAATGAGCTAGATACTGCTAGTGATGAGACTGTGTGCAAAAGACAGAGCAGGTATGATGTACCAATGAGTTAGATACTAGTAGTGCAGGGACTATATGCAAACAGGGCAGGCATTATGTACCAAATGAGTTAGGTACTGGTAGTACAGGGACTGTGTACAGACAGAGCAGGCATTATGTACCAATCAGTTAGATACTGTAGTGCAGGGAATGTTTGCAGACAGACACAGCAGTCATTATGTACCAATGAGTTCGATACTGGTAGTGCAGTGACTATATACAGACAGAGTAGACATTATGTACCAATGAGTTAGATACTGGTAGTGCAGGATGTTTGCAGACAGACACAGCAGTCATTGTGTACCAATGAGTTAGATACTGGTAGTGCAGTGACTATATACAGACAGACAGAGTAGACATTATGTACCAATGAGTTATATACTGGTATTACAGAGACTGTATACAGACAGACAGACCAAGCATTATGTATCAATGAGTTAGATACTGGTAGCACAGAGACTGTATACAGACAGACTGAGCGAGCATTATGTACCAATGAGTTAGATACTGGTAGTGCAGGAACTGTATGTAGACAGACGGCTATACTATGTTTGACCTAAACTCAGTATGCCGACGCTCAGCATACCGAGTTTATGATCCCAAAATCCACAGCCCGAACAGATCATATGCCCGGCACAACAATTTCAGGCATTACCACAGGAACTAATTTTAAATGTAGGGACCTTAACAACCCCCATAACTAAAATAACTAACTCGAGGGGGTGGACCCCAGAGTAAAACAATATTAGCTACGGGGGTTCCTAAAGGATGTGACTTGACCAGAACTGGATCTGAGAGAGCGACTGGCAGAGCTGCTGGTGGTTTAGCCCTGTACACCACCAGAGCAGCTTAGCCAACTCCCCAAACAACTGTCCCTTGACGCACCAGCAAGGGTAAGGTAGCATCCCATCACATCCGCTACCTACCCCTGTCAAAATCCATCGGACATTTCACTGTCGGGATGCTCACTATCAGATACTACACCTGTCAGGCAATAGTGCCCAGGCAGGTGAGTGTCATGATAGTGAGCCATGGAAATTCATAAGGGTACCAGACAGACTGAGTACATTATGTCAGTGAGTTAGATACTGGTAGTGCAGGGACCGTATGTAGACAGAAAGAGCAGACATTATGTACCAATGAATTAGATACTGGTAGTGCAGGGACTGCATGCAGTCAGAGCTGGCATTATGTATCAGTGAGTTAGCTACTGGCTGCGCAGGGACTGTGTGCAGACAGAGCAGGCATTATGTATTATGAAATGTGTATGAAAATGAAAAAACTGGGTAAAATCAGTCAGGTGACCGCAGCATTATTGCAACATAATGCATGACCATCCTGGTCCTAAACATGACAGGATATATTAGTAGTCACATCAGACAGTGAGAAAAATCAATCCTCCTACATACACCCAGAACTGACATCTTCCATAACAAACATGGCTGTCACATTTACTCACTAAAACCATCAACTATAGGCCCTAAAAATAAACTACTTAAAATTAAAACTCTCAGTCAGCCGGTGGCGCTGAGGGTTGAGGTGCTGGACACCACACCTCGCTCCATGCAGCGACCCAGGTTCAGGAGCAGACTCTGGTCACTGGTGGGTCGGCAGGGGAGTATAACTGCGCATCCTCGACAGCTTGCTTTCTCAGGGAGGTTAGTGGGAGGTCAAGGCCACCGCTCTTGTGTGACTCTGGGCGGAGGCTCGGGGAAAGCAAGCTCCCAATAGAAGTGAGATGGGTGGCCCAGGCACGCAGTAGACGCCAGCATCTAGCGCCTTGACATCAGGGGCTAACGCCATGGGGAGGGAGAAAGTGGAAAAACTCCTGTCGGCTCTTGAGAGGACGGGCTTCCTGGAGTATGCCTCAGATTTACCACTGCTCGCTGACCACCTCCAGACCCAACAAAGTAGAATTATGGGGTCCATTCACCTCTTCCCTGCTTGGGGACAAACCAAAGCTACATGGGGACTGGGAGGTAAGTATCGGTGAGCAGGTGGTAGGAGGATGACTCTTGATGCCCTGAAGAGTCGGGCTGACAGGCAGTAGGAGGAGATAAATTAAGATTTCAAAATTAAAACTCTCCTTACAGTACAAACATAAACAAATTGAGAAAATGAAGTACTGTTCATAGTTTTCATTACTAGTGTTCCATTACTGCCAATGAAAAGTTCTGCTATCTTTATCTACTATATATATTTCTATATAACAAACCAATCACAGACACAAAAAAAAATTATAAACAGGATAAACAAGAAGGTAGACAGACATGTAGGGAGTAGTGCAATGTAATGGCTGTGGGGCAGCAGTCTTCCAGGAGTCTTTCTGGAGGCTGAGATGCTGCCCATTTGCAGACAACCTCTGCCCTGAGGGAGGAAGTTCTCCTCAGGCCACACTGGACAGCAGTAAGGGAACCTCCCCAGGCCACACTGGACAGTAGTAAGGAACCTCCCCATCCAGGGAGCACCAGAGCTACCACCACTACCTCAGAGGTTGCGAAGAAAGCACAGCAGTTGGACCACAGTGGGCTCAGGGAGGGTGAGGGTGGTGGAACAGAGGCACATCCAGTCAGTTGTTCCACTCTATAATCCATACACCATTCTGGGGACCATAGTTCCTCTATGGATGCACCGCAGAGGAGACTAAGGAGGTTGCGGACAACTATCACAAGGAGGCCCACAGGAAGGAGGCAGAGGACACCACAGGAAAGGAAGCAGCCCTGGTGGGGACTCAATTATTAGAGGATAGAACCGGGGAGCAGGAAACTGAAGTAAGCTGCCTGCCTGGTGCCATGGCTTGAGGGACAGGAAGCGCATCCTCAGGATCACGAGAACAGCTGCACAGGAGTCTGAGCTGGATGTCATTGTCCACCTAGGGACAAATGACTTGGCTCATCATGAGATTAGAGCAGTGCAGGAGGACTTTGTAGAGTTGGGGAGGGGCCAAGACAAGTAGCACACACAGTATCCTTCCCAGAGGTGCTGCCTGTCTATGGCATGGGTGAGGCGAGGGTACTTGCACCATGCAATTTAATGAATGGTTGAAGAAATGGGTGGAGCACAGGGATTTGGCTTCATTGGGGACTGGGGTTCCACCTGGAGGGACACCAGCCTATACTGGGAGGATGGTCTGCATCTGTCCAGGAAGGAACAAGTCTTTTGGGCAATCGGTTTAAATGCTTCATTGACAAGCTTTTAAACTAGTCAAGAGGGAGGCACTGATAAGCAGCAGGAAATTCCCAGCCTCCCTACAAAAGAGGGTACTAAATGAGAAAAGACCAAGGTAGAAAGGACAGTGGGGATGCTGCTACAAAAGGTAAAGCCATCAAAATGGAGAGCAATGAGTACCAATGCCTGTAGTCTGGGTAACAAGCTTCCTGAATTAGTGGCCTTGATGGAGGAGGAACATTTGCATATCATGGCAGTCACAGAAACATGGTACACACAGAACCATGACTGGGACATAAAATACCAGGATACACTATCTACAGGAGGGACAGGGAGGTAAAAGAGGAGGAGGTAGCTCTCTACATAAGGGCAGGAATCAAAGCAACAGAACAAAAAGGTAAACAGGGAGGAGAAGAAGCACTGTGGGTCAACTTGAGACAGGCAAGGCACCACAATCCGCAGGGGTTGTATACAGACCCCCTCTCAGAGGAAGGAAATGATAGAAAGTATACTTAGAATGGCAGATAAAGGGACATATTGCTGATGGGTGATTTGAATATGCCAGATGTTAACTGGAGTGCAGTTGCAGCAGCCACTTGAAGAGTGGGGTTAGCCTAGATGCTCTACAGGGGCATGCCTTGACAACTAGTATTGGAACCCACTCAAGAGGGAGCAATCTTAGACCTGGTTCTCTCAAATTGAAATGGAGAGGATCACAGATGTAAGTGGGTAGCCATCTGGAACTAGCGACCATCGAACAGTATGGTTCTACAATAAACACAGCTGTAGAGTCAAGCCATACAAAGGCAAAAGTACTGGACTTTAGGAGGGCTGACTTTGCCAAAAATGGGTGAGTGCCTAAGGCCTAAGGAATGCACTAGCAAATGGGCAGGAAGGAGGGGTGGAAGAACAATGGGGAATAATAAAACTACCATCACAGAGGTAACAAGCCTTTGTGTGAAGCAAATAAACAAAACAAAACGATGTAAGAAACCACTATGGTTCTCAAAGGAGGAGGCAGTGAAGGTTCAAGAGAAAAGAAAGCATTCAGGAAGTACAAGGAATCACAGAAGGAGCAGGACAGAGAACTGTATCAGTTAAAGCAAAGGAAGCTGGAAGGCAGTCAGAACAGCAAAGGCCCAAACCGAGGAAAAGATAGCCAACTCAGTTAAGAAGGGAGATAAAACCTTTATAGTACATCAGGAGCATAGGAAGACCAAGGAGGGATAGTGAGGCTTAATAAAGGGAGGGGGGCAGAGGGTGACGGTGAAAAGGCAGAGATACTAAACAAATAGTTTTGCTCAGTATTTACAAATGAAGAGGGAGGTACCTAAACCAAACAATAGAAACACTCTGGATACAGAAGTTGATACCAGCCCATTTACAGAAGAAAGGGTTCTGAAGAACTCTAAAACTGAAGGTGGACAAAGCAATGGGGACTGATGGATTCATCCCAGAATTCTAAAAGAACTAAGGGTAGAACTAGTGACACCACTGACTACCCTCTTTAACAATTCATGGGAGGATCGGGTGGTACCTGAGGACTGGAGGAGGGCAGATGTGATTCCACTTCACAAAAGTGGGAGCAGGGCAGAAGCGGAAACTACAGACCTGTTAGTTTAACCTCAGTGATAGGGAAAATGATGGAATCACTTCTGAAGGAAAGAATTGTCGAGTACATAGAGGCAGAGGGGCACAGGACCCAAGGCAGCATGGATCCACAGCGGAAGGTCATGCCAGACGAATCTAATAGATTTCTTGACTGAGTGACCAAAGTAGTAGATCAGGGAGGGGCTGACATGGCCTACCTAGACTTTAGCAAGGCATTTGACACAGTCCGACACAAAGATTAATATACAAGTTAGCCAGCCTGGGAGTGGGTCCCAAGATGATGGCCTGGGTAAAGAATTGGCTGGAGAATAGGACACAGAGGGTAATAGTAAATGGAGTCCACTCTGAAGAAAGGGGGTTACTAGTGGGGTACCGCAGGGTTCAGTATTAGACCGGTCCTCTCAATGTCTTTATAAGCTACATTGCAGAGGGACTGGAAGGAAAAGTATGTCTCTTTGCAGAGGACACAAAGATCTGCAACAGAGTTGATGCACAAGGTGGGTGGAAAGGATGAGAAGGGACTTGGCAAGGTTAGAGGAATGGTCAAATGTATGGCAGCTTAGATTCAATGCTAAGAAGTGCAGGTAATGCACCTGGGAAACAAAAACCCAGGGAAGAGTACACAATGGGGGTGAGATACTAACAACAACAAAATGGAAAGTGACCTGGGGTAGTCATATCAGATGACCTAAAGGTGGGCAAGCAATGTGAGAAGGCAGTAAGGAGGGTTGGAGAATACTGGGATGCACAGGGACAGGCATCACCAGTACAAAACAGGAAGTTGTTATCCTCTGTACAGACAGCTGGTGAGACCCCATCTTGAGTACTGTGTGCAGTTCTGGAGACCCAATCTCAAAAGACATAGACAGGATGGAAGCTGTCCAGAGGAGGGCAACTAAATGGTGCAGGGTGTGCACCGGAAGACATATGAAGAGAGACTTAAGGAGCTTAATATGTATAGCCTCGAGGAAAGGAAGGAGAGGGGACAGATAGAAACTTTCAAGTATCTCAGGGAATCGACAAAGTCCAAGAGGGTAGCATCTTTCAGAAAAAGAGGTGTGCAAGAACAAGGGGCACACTTTGAAGATAGAGGGGCGGCTCAGAGGCAATGTAAGGAAGTATTTTTTCACAGAGAGGTTGTGGATGCATGAACGGCCTCGGAGGAGGTTGTGGAGTCAAAAACAGTGGTGGAATTCAAGCATGCATGGGACAGTCATAAGGCAATTCTAGGGGGGGGGTAGGAAAAGTAGGCTGCTGGTTAACTGGGATCTGCAGCTTATCCATTAGGTAGGGAAATGGACAGACTGGGTGGGCCAAGTGGTCCTTATCTGCTGTCAAATTCTATGTTTCTATGTTAGGGAAATCTCTGCTGCTACCCTGCTAGAGGTAAAATTGACGCCTGGCTCCACATGAAGCCTATGTTGTGTTTGTGTACAGTATGTTGGGAAAAGAATATTCTACCGTGGAATTGTGCAGAATTTTGTATCCCTGTATTCCATGGTAAACATTCCAAATTTTTGAACGGGGAAAGACAGAGAAAATATAAAGAGGATGAGGAAAAGAGAAAATAATATAAATGTGGGGAACACATACATATGCAAAGGCAGACCCAAATTTCTGACATTCATAAAAGCACATGCATTTAAATCCTATATGGGTGTTTCAGGAGAAATTTATTTATTTATTGAATTTTGTTGACTGGGTAGGCCACTGGGCCCCGAGGTCCCTTTTTTCAGGGGCCACTCCGCAAAAAAATAACATACAGGTAAGCAGAAAGTACATACAGGTAAGCAGAGCAGTACAAATTGGGTTTACCCATCAAAAACAAACTGGCAGGTTCTATAGTTTTTAACACATTTCCATCAAAGTACCTGTATTGGTTTAGAATGCTAAAAGGTATCTTTATCATAAAAATGCACGCCACGCTTTTGTTCTGTTTTAATATTTCAGTTACCCCCAACACACACGCATTACTGTTGCAGAATATGGATGATTTTTGTCTTCAAAGTTAAACGGAAGCATATTTCAATGAAAGGTCCTGTTTTTCATCTTTTTAAATAACTTCTTCTTATTTTAACTTATTTTAAGTCAAATATGCAAATGCCATTTATAAGTGCAGTGAGACACTCCAAGGCATGCCACTATGATGATCACGATTGCACGTTTCAGATGCTTTTAACAGCACTTTTGCTGTGTCTTGTACCTAACAATGCATGAGGTAAGTAAATCATTTATTATTTGTTTGTGCCCAATCCCTGAGGCTCTGTGTGCTGTACAGTAGACAAATTTGACAGAGCTGTAAAAACATAACAAATTAGTCCAAAACAGATTAAAGGTAATTAAATTTTTTGTGTTAATTAAAACATCAGCAGGAAAGGCTAAACTGAAAAGGTGAGTCTTTAAGCTCTCCTGAACGTCTCCATCGTAGGGGTCTCCCTCAGAGGTCTTGGCAATGAGTTCCAGAGGACCGAGGCGGCCACCCGAATGAACAATCACCCGAGGTTTTCAGCCTGGTCCTCGGAACCGCCAGGAAGCCTTTGGTGGAGGAACAAAGAGGCGGGCCAGGATGGCAGGGGTAAGGAGGTCTGACAGGTAGCCAAGGCCCAATCCATATAGTGCCTTATAAGTGATCAAGCCCACCTTGAGAATTCTTCACCTGACTGGCAGCCAGTGCAGACCTCGAGGACCAAGTTACATGACAGGACCTTGGCAGTCCTGTCAGCAGCCTGGCCACAGCATTCTGCACTAGCTGTAGTCGGCGGAGGGTCCCTCCACTAACCCCTGGGTAAAGAGCATTACAGTAGTCGAGTTTGGATGTTACAAAGGCATGCACCAGCGACAGCAGGTCTTTGACGAAATAAGGGGTTTAATTCGGCTATGTTCCTCAAATGTTAAAAACACTTTTGACAACAGCCGACACCTGGCTTCAAATGGCAGCTTGTCAAGGACAATGCCCAGATTTCTCACCCTAGAGGATGCCACCAATGGGTTCGAACCCAGGACCAAACTTGTTGCCATCCCGAGGCATCTCCATCTTGCCCACAACCCAGCTCAATCACCAGTACCTCCGTCTTATCTGGGTTAAGTCTCAGCCAATTAGGGTTCATCAATCCTGGATCTCGGCAAGGCATTCATTCAGCACTTCAATTGCACCATTTGTCCCTGGTACAAAAGACATGTATAGTTGAGTGTCATCTGCATAACAGTGAAACCCAAACTGTACTGTCTCATGATCCTCCCTGGGGCAGCATGTATACCGTGAACAACATCGGTGACAGGATCGAGCCTTGAGGAACTCCACAGGTCAGGGCATCGGGAGGAGGAGAAATTCCCATCGCTACCCTCTGCCTCCTGCCAGAGAGAGAGAGACTCAAACCAGTTGATGACAGTACCTGTGAGTCCACAATAATTATATATAGAATAGTATATGGGGTGGTGTGTGTAACAAATTTTATACACACCGGGTGTTGATACCACATAAACCCCGAGGCGAAGCTCGAGGGGTTTATCTACATCCAACACTGAGGGTGTGTGTAAACCTAAATTAACATACCACCCCATATTTTATTTTATATAATTGCTGGTTTCCTTTTCGCCACTGCAATTGTATAAAATAGCAGACGCTCCGTGCAGCCGTGCTCCAGTTTCATTTTAGCCTGGTCCCCACATTTCTAATGTCCAATATTTATTTAATGTTTTCAGTGTTCCTTTAGCCTGGTAAATGTGTAAAATGTCCAACATTTTTAAAAATAACTAACGGCTCCGTGGGCAC
This sequence comes from Neoceratodus forsteri, assembly GCA_016271365.2. Classification (NCBI taxonomy): domain Eukaryota; kingdom Metazoa; phylum Chordata; order Ceratodontiformes; family Ceratodontidae; genus Neoceratodus; species Neoceratodus forsteri. Next base: position 337,338,543 of record CM057451.1, on the reverse strand, counting down.
TGAGCGAAGGGATTCGCTCCAGCACGCTGGTGACCCAGGTCCACATCCCAGCCCAGGTACCAGGAGCGGAGACCAGCAGGAGGGCTCACAAGCGTCCATTGAACATTCCCTCCTGGGGGCGGGTGGGATGAGCCTGGGCCCTGTAGGTGGAGTGGTGGATGGCGTGGAGAGTGTGAGAGCCTGACACATCCTCCTGCATGTCCCCACCTCAGGATGCCATCCTTATGGCTAATACATGGGGCAGGTACAGAAAACTGGAAAATTGGTCTCCTGCCGACCAGATGACCAGCGTCTGACCCACACCATCATGAAACCCTGAACAGCCCTGACCAACCCTGCAGCAGCCTTCTGGGGTGCGTAGCTTGCCAAATGGCACTTCCCCTCAGGAGAGAGAGACCCTCCGACACAAGGAAAGGTCAGGTTACCCAGGTAAGAGAGCTGCAAGGGGTCGGGTGATGGTGGTGCGGGGCAGAGGTGGGGGTGTTGGGCGATGGTGCTCTGAAGGAGTGGCGGTAGGATGCCACAAGGAGGAGCATAAATAACAAACAAAAAAATAACCTAATGCCAAGTACCACTGGCGTTGAAGTTCGGCGAGAAAGCAAGAAGCGAGTGATCAGAAACGACAAACTGCAGCGGCACATGCGCAGAGTGGGAGAATCCCAGCACGTGTTTGCCATTATAAACACTCCTTTATAGCTGGCCCGCTGGAGTTGGATTTCTTCATGTGACACCAGCGACCGGGTTCGGGAATGGACTTGGGAGAGAGGGGCTGGCCAGGGGAAGGATCGAGTGCCTTCAGGGCTGCTCTCCTTCTCTAGGGGAGGCTGGGGTGAATGCCCAAGTCGTGTATGACACCTGGCGGGAGGCCAGGAGGATATGCAAGCACGCATCTAAAAGATAAAGAGGGGTGGGTGGACGCTGGGCGTCATTGGATGTCCCTGCCCTTGGGGACACAAAACAGAAAATCCTGCTTGTGACTGCCATTAATGATGCTTGCCCTTGGCCCTAATCAGTCTCCATGGTCGGCTCCGATTCTAGTCACACATATGTGGCACTGTGCCTCAGGTGCCACATCCCCACCCAAGGGGTAAGCCAGTGGGTGTCGGAGTTGCAAACAGGAATGGAGGTGGGGTATAGGGTCCGGGACGGGCAGAAAGCCTAGGCAGCCACGAGCAACATAAAGAGGAAAATTAAAAACATATATATATATATATATAAACAGTCCTTTATAACAGAAAATTATGCCACAGGTTTCCTATAGGAATAAGGGAAAGCCAGTTATATCACCATAATGCATACCCAGTAATGTATTATTGCTTGCTCAGTAAGTTAGCTACTGGTATGCTGGGACTGTATACAGGCAAAGGAGGTGTTATGTACCAATGAGTTGGATAGTGATACTGCAGGAATGTATGCAGACAGACAGAGTAGGCATTATGAACCAATGAGTTAGATACTGGTAGTGCAGGGACTGTATACAGACAGAGCAGGCATTATGTATCAGTGAGTTGACACTGGTAGTGCACGGACTGTATGCAGGCAGACAGAGCAGGCAGTATGTACCAATGAGTTAGGTACTGGTAGTGCAAGAATTATATCCAGAGAGATGGTTTATCATGGGCTGGTCCATGGCATCAGCAGTAGTGTGTTGGTAGCTGACCTGTAGTCTTGGCAATAGTGTAACAGCAGACCTGTGTTATTGCTGATAGTGTATTGGGTTGGCATGGCACTGGTAATGAAGCATTTCTGGCCTGTCTGTGGTGTTAGCAGTGGTGTATCCCATATCACACTGGAGTGAAAGACCCACTCAGTGATGAGTTTAAGTATTTATTCACACCCACATCTACACACACTAGTCATCATACATACAAGGCACAGAAATGCAGCAACGTTTGTGGTTCTTGGGCTGACCACTTCTTCAGGATACGTCATCTGACCAGTAGGTTACGCTTGTGTTTCACTATTTCACATGTCCTCAGTTTCCATTCTATAACTCTGATGGTTCCTAATTTATAAGATAACTCCTTATCCAAATTTAGTTATTTCAGTGCTCTTTCCCAACACCACTTTCCTGCCTCCCTGCATTTTATGTCTCAGTTGTGACCCTGAAATACCAGGAGGTAGAAAAGCAGGTATATGCCAAAGAAGTGGTCAGCCTGAGAGCCACAAAATGTTGATGCATTTCTTGCATTGTACATATGATGACTAGGGTGTGAGTGAATAAATGCTTAGTAAAGTCCCTGGTGAGCGTTCTTCTTTTTTATTTATTGTACTTTTGTGCCAGCCTAGCTCCAAACTCAGCCCTGGTCACGTCCCTGCCACCTCCTGCACCCACATGAGCTGCGCCCCCATGCCCCAGCTTACCCCCAGGGTGGGGTTGCGGCACTTACGGTGTCACGAACGGTGGTTCGGTCAGAGCCAAGCCTGGGAAGCACATTGAAGGTGGCGAGGAAGGCATCACAGAAGCACTTGGCTGGGGAATTTTTCTGTCCCCAAAGGACATTATTTTCCTCGGGGCAGGGACATGCAATGGCATCCTGCGTCTGCCCCACCCCTCCTAACATCCAGATGCCGGCTGCAGCAGAGCCCCCGCCTCCAAAGTGCACCGGACGTTGTCTCCGGAGAAGGGAGAGCAGTCCAGAGGACACTCCATCCATCTCCTCCGGCTGGCCCTCCAGCGACCCAGGTCCATTCCCAAACCCAGGTCACTGGCGTCACAAGCAGAAGTCTAACTGCTGCGCCGATGGACCGGCCGTGAGTGAGTCTTCTACTTCAGTGTGATGTGGCTTGTCTCAGGCTTGTGCAGCAGATCCCTCCCAGTGTCTGTTTTGTTTTGATTTATAGGTGCTGGTGGGTCACAGTGCTATTTTGTGATTGTACTGTTGTGGTGTATCCCATGCCAGTCCATGTCATTGATGGTAGAGTATCATAGGCTGGTCCATGGTATGTGTTGTTTTTTTTTCAGTTAATATTTTTAATATATGGATTCTGAAAATAATACCCCTGTAAAGCATCTAAAAATGTCCGGTAATAGCATCCCTTCCACACTGATAATACCACTGCTCATGACTGATAATAGTATCGTTCCGGTGCCGTAATACTATCGTTTGGGACCTGAATGATAGTATTATCACTAAACCTCAACAGTGAAATCGCAAGTCCACCACCCATCTTTCAAAGCATGCCTCCTGATTGGCAGCTTTTTCCTTAGTGGGTGGGCAGAAAACAGTTAAAACACGGTGGCTGTATCTCACTTAGCGAGAGTGAACTGGTGCTCAGCATTTTCCTGTTTTTTTTTTTTAATGCGGCCCAAAATGGAATTATTTGAGTGATCCTGCATTCCCCATTCCCCAAATCAAGAAAAGGTAGGACTAGCCTGACCCGGTGGCGCTGAGGTTGGCGCTGGACGCACACCACCACGCCCAGCAAGCCGGGTTGGGGAACAAGCCGGGCTGTTGGAGGTCGTGCGGAGGAAGAGATCAAGTGTCCGGAGGACTGCCTCTCTTCCGGGGAGGGTGGGTAAAGCAACCGCTCCTGGAGGCGGCCTCTGGTGGAAGCCAGGGGCGCCCAGTGTGGCAACGGCGGACGTAGGGGCAGAGTGCGGCATGATGTTGCCTTGCTATGCCGCATTCCGAGGGAAGGATAATAATGGAAAAACTGCTCTAGCTACCGGTGAGATGGCAGGCCCGATGGGTGCCCACATCCTTGGCCAGCGCACCGCAGTTCAAGCCGACCAGCGGCAGTGGTCCTTCACACTCAGCTACAAAGAGCTGCCAAGGAGGCGGACCCAGCCCCGGAGTTGATCTGGGGTTGGGCTTGCTGATGTCATCAGGGGGAGAACCGAGGGATGTGGGGGTTCAAGCCGGGAGTAGAGGCACATCCGAGGGCACTTCGGAAGATGCCGGTGAGGTTCAGAAGCGATAAAGAAAGTTCAAAAAAAAAAAGAAAAGGTAAGACTGCCTACCAATTTTACTATGCTGTTCTGCAGGCAGCACATAGGAAGGGAGGGATGAGCGAAACAGCATGACACAGTGCGGCAGTCGGCCAGGACGAGACAGTCCTTAAGTGGCTGACCGCCCATAACAAAATACATAAAAACTTGCATTCACATGTTAAAAAATAATGGATATCTCACTGGGTATTAAAAGTGAGATACCATCTCAAGGTTCTGGACACTGTAACCTCTGAACTCGCCTCAAGGTTCCACGTGTCCAGAACCTCTCGATGGTATTACTCACTGGTAATACCCAGTGACCTATCCATTATCTCTCTTTTATTTTCAAAAAGTGCAACACAACAATAATGCATCACAAAAGGCATCAACAATCATACAAATTCATACAGTAGGATCATTGCTACAGCATTCACAACAAACAAGGAGGTCCATACAGATACACAAAACACTAAAAGTGGTAATATGCACAATCACAAAAGCATAGCAATAAACAGTGTAGAACAAATATAGAAGTTAATATAGTCTGTATATATGAATTCACATAACCTCCTTATCCAAAATTGTGTCTATAGCTATCCTGAGCCCCAGTGATCTACTCCTGCATTTCAGGGATGGGAGGGCTATAGAATGCCAGCGGGGAGGAGTTGACTCCAAGGAGGTGTTTTATGGGTTCTGGTTCCTTCATGGACAACTGCCACACAGGTACCACTTTACAGTGGGGCAATGCCCAAGAAGGAGGCTCCAGATATCCTTCTAGCCAGGGGCGTCACTAGGGGAGTGGGCATTGGGGCTGCAGCTCTTATTCTTTCAGCTGTAGCCCTGAATGATTTATGAGACACTTGTTTTTCTCTTGTGCATTGAAGAAGCCAAACCACCCCTCCACACTGTTCAGCTGTGTGGCTTGTCGGCAGCAGTCTGAAGTAGTATGTAGCGCACCATGTATGACTGTTTTTTAACTCAACTTTATTCAAGAGAACAGAGCATTAAGACAGAAACAATTACAGTATTATGAGTAGCAAGTATCTGTAGCAGGTCAGAAAATATAGTCAGTTTCATCCTACATAGTGTAATACAAGGTGAAATTGGTATCTTACTACTAAAACTCCACGTATTGCAATAAAAAAACTTTGCTGTCTTTTTAATATAGCAAGCATTTAATAAACTGACTATTTGTGGCTGTTTATGTAATCTCATAATTATTTACAGACATTGCTTGAGGAGTTGTGGATCTGTTCTTTGTAAAATTGTAAAATCTTGTCTGAGAGAAGGAAGGGAAAGGGCAGTGGGAAAGCAAAGGGGATGTTGTGACAACCCACCTCTCCCTCTGGGCTGAAACAGCTTTTAAGAGGTGTGTTGTCCTGGTGTCATGCTTACCAGCTGGACTTTCCTTCCGCACCTCTGCTCAAGTGTACAAACTTGAATAATCACACGTGCAATTGCACAAGTTAAAGTCTGTAGTGTATCTCTTTCAGGTGTGGATGCTACAGAGTTTACCTTAGCCAGTGGAAAACCAAATCTTACCTTAGAAAATGACATCAGAGTCACAACTGTTGAGCAAATAAATAGCTTTTACTTAACAGAAAGTGCAATGAGCATTTACAGGAAATGTATTTACAACACAAGAATAACACTTATACAGGAAAAGTAAACAAATGTTTTTAAACAACAGATGGCAAAAGAAGAAGGCTATTACTGAAATATACTATCACTAAACTTACCCTTCCCTGTCTTACAAGAGACACTGGACCCTGTTCTAACTGCCAGCTCCACGGACATACCAGGTAGGCTCAAGCTATGTTTCCCCTCACAGCTTCAGGGCAAGAGAGCGGATTCTCTGTCTTACAGAAGCTTATATAGTCTATAGAGACTAGATCATTCCTATTCTCCCCTTAAATGCACCAACTAACATGTATGTATTTAATTGTCCCAATCAGAGTGAACACCTAATGGTGACCAATTATATTCCCTTTTCACCTTAAGTTTATATTTGAATGATCCAATCCATTCAAACTGCCCTGTGTCCGTGTCTGCAAGGTCTGTGTGTGTCTGGAGATGTCCACTGAGATTTATGACCCAGCTCTTATCTAGCAGCTAGGAATTCCACAAGCTGGTTGCTGCTGGAGGATTTCAGCCTCAGTGTATTTTTCCACACTGCTAAAAAATAAGGCATCTACAGAATCCAAACCATTAACTCTTTCCTTCCCATTTCTGTCACAGATGTATCAAAAAATAAATTATTTCTTTTTTTCCTTTGTTAAGACCGAAGTCCCAATGTCCCAGTCCCTTTATTCAATATCAAAATCATGGTCTCCATTTTACCCTATGGCTGTACTGACCAATTCAGCCAATAGGTGTCCCATGCCCCAAAGGGTGGTACATTTATCTAGGTTTAGGTTTAATTCAGCTATTATATGCTCTTTGGTTTGTACTCTTGCACCCTGGATCTCCATTCTCCAATCTCAGGAGATGTCTTGGAGAGTCAGTTTGCTGTTAAGCATTTACAAGCCACCATACAAAGCAATGTATATAACTGTCTCTTTTATGAGGGCCTGCCTCTGTTAGGGAAAACCTAATACCATGGATTTAAAACTGAGAGGTAGCTGTTTATTCTACAGCTGATCTAGGGCCAACTTAATGTTAGCTCAGAACCCGTCTAACTTTAGGCAGAGCCAGAAGATGTGCATATGTGTCCTTCTTAACCACACTTTCTCCAGCAAAGCAGAGTGTTTTGATTATAAAGTGCTGTGTGACAGTCAGGGCATGAAAAATTTAGTGCAAACTTTCCATCTGTATTCCCTACAGTTCAGGGAGGCAGACAGTTTTCAACTCTTAAGCCAGAAGTTTTCCCATTCCTCTGTGAAATGTGATCCATTGACTCTGCCTCCAAGCTAGATCAAATTTTTTCAAAGTGTTTTCCCCAGTTTTCAAAAGAAATTTGATAAATTTGTGAAATTAATTTGCTCTCTTCTTTCAGCTTCATTGTCTAGTATAAGAAATCTTCAAGTTTTGTTAGGTTCCTTATCAAGTTGATCCCACTTTTGTTAATAAATATTATAAAAGGGTCTGAGAACTGGAGCTTTCTGATTGACTGCAAACATTCTAACAACCTTATGTTAATCTTTTATTAACATACATGAGAACCTAACCATATGCTGAACAAGGTTTAACACTGTTTAAAAACATGTTTTATTATAATAGCAATAAAGCACTCCCAGGGATTATGTTAATGGTCAGTTAATCATCCTCTAGGGGCATGTGGCACTTCGGCTGCACCTTGTGCCACAGTACACCCATAGAAGGTGATTAACAGACCACTAACATAACCTTAGTCATGCTTTATTGCTTAAATGTCTTAACTGGAGGAACCCCTAAAAATCTGACTGGCTCAAGCCAGAGACTTGTTCAGATGTTCAAAGATGTCAGCTGGTTACCCTGGAGTAATTGCATGTGTTAGAGTTTTACGGCTCCATCTTTTAAAACAGGTTTATGTGATATGACGAAAGCCGTTATTTGCAGTCAGAGTGCCAAAAATGTATTTCAGCACTCTGACACCAACGGCAAGCACACAAAACAGCGCCAGTGACTTAGTTTTTAATGTTTTATGCAGGGGCTGTGCCCACACCCCTACTTAGGATTCTCAACTCCAGGAGGGTGCATGTCGAGGCGAGGAGAAAATATAAAAAAAAGTCAGGCCGGCTCAACAAAACACACCAGCGCACGGACCCAGACCCAGTACCCTGCCGATCAATGCTGCCAACCCACCCACCTCACCACGGGGTCAGCTCAGCAACCCACCGTGGCACCACCCCTCACATTCCCCTCCGCCCTCGCTGTGTGTACTCTCTCCCCTGCATGCGCGTATAGCAACATCCTGTCGCCGTATTCACCGACCCCCCATCCAGCCACCTTCACTCTACGGCAGCCCTGGAGACATGCTCAGGGATTGGGTCGCCGATATTGTAGGCGCCCAATCCCCTGTAGCACTCATATCTCGTGCTACCTTTAAAACCCATATCCATTCTCGGTACTGGAAACTCTGGATCCCCAATTATAATTGTTAAGGGCCCTGGGGAGTTTGGGGTCCCAGTCAAAATACTCACCTTCTGGAGAATTCAAAGTGTTTGCCTAGTGCAGGGGTTCTGCAATTTAGTCCAAACCTTTGGGGTAAATTTTATAAATGGAAACGCATATAGGGGTACAGGTAGGAGGGCGATTTCCAGTCCATACCAATCAACATCCTCTTTCTGCTTCAACCAAGTGACCACTGGTAACAATTGGGCTGCTGTGTAGTAAAATCTCAGATTGGGAAATCCCAACCTCCCCGTCCCATGTCTGTTCCAACAGATGCCTTGCACTTCTATGCCTTCCTCCGATCCAGACAAACTGTATCTGTAACCGCTCTAGTTGTCTGCAGTATGGTTCAGGGATCCTTATGGGAAGAACCTGAAACAGGAAGAGGAGCCAAGGCATCACATTCATTTCAGACTGTTGATTCTACCTACAAGTGACAAGGGAAGTAACCCCCACCCATCACCTTATATCTCAAGTTTTATCCTGCAGGATAGGGTCATAGTTAAGGTGAAATAAAGTGTGAAGGGTCATGGAGATTTTCCCTTCTAGATATCTGACTTTCTTACTTTTTGCCCAAGTGAAGAGGAAGGAGGCTAGCAATTGTGCTAAACAATGTTCAGCCAATTTAATGGCCTCAGATTTACTATAATTTGTCTTCTAGCATGATACCTCACCGTATGCCTTCAGAATTTTGTATAGTTCTGGTACAGATTGCTCTGTATTACTTAGAACAGAGCATCATCACATACAGGGAAATTTTATTCTCCTGTCAGAGCCTCAGATGCTGGTGATATTAAGGTTATCATGAACCAACAAGGCCAGAGACTCAATACAAGAGAACAAAGGGGAAGGGGGAACGTCTGTTTGTGACTCTTTAAATCTCTCTGATTTATACCGTTGACTTTCACTACTGCTTCTGGGGTGGTGTATAAAGCTGTGATACAATTTAAAAATGTTCTCTAAAGGCAATATAGCTCAATGGTTTAAGGCTCTGAGCTGCAAATCTGAGACCTGAGTTTGAATCCCACAGACCCCCACTGGCATCGATGTGACCCTAGGCTAGTCACTTAACTTCCTTGTGCTCCCAGGTCACACCTGTAAGCAAGCTTTCAGCCAGTGTACTACTCCTGGTTAAACAATTGGTAAAAAGGAAAAAATCCCATCTTGGTTGGTGTGTAATGCAGGAAGGCGGTCCACCCTTTTTTTAAGTTGTTTAACCAGGAGTAGCACACTAAGCTGAAAGCTTTTACAGAGTGACCTGGGAGCACAGGGAAGTTAAGTGACTTGCTCAGGGTCACACAGCACATGCAAGTGGAAGCTGTGGGATTCAAACCCAGGTCTTGTCTGCTGGATATCACCACATTTGCAGCACAGAGCCTTAAACCACTGCACTATACTGCCTCCCTGTCAAGGGCCTTCTTTGCATACATAAACAGTGCCATGATGAATGACTTGTCATGCTGCTGCTGCTTGGCCATAATATTGAAAGACACCTACTATCATTTTACATATAGCCGGCCTTGATAAGACCTGTCTGATTAAGGGTGGACCAGGCACCCACGCTGTCTTGTAGTCTATTGGTCAAGATAGCTATGAAAATCTTTGCTCTACATTGAGTAGTGAAATTGATCAGTAAGAACTACATAACCCTGGGACTTTTCCTTGCTTATGAATAACTGAGATTTGAGCCTGAGACCATGATGGCAGGGCCCCTTTCCCTCCTGTATCTCATGACACACTGTTGTTAACAAGGGACAGCAATTCCCTAATTTTTTACAAAATTCTGCAGTGATACCATGTGTCCCAGAGGACTTATTAATTATGGATTGCAGCATGCATTTCATCAGGGTTATCAACTGGTCCAGAGCCAACTGCTCCTCACTGGACAGCAGAGGAGCCCTAAATCTTTAAAAAATGTATCTTGTTTGGCTTGCCTATCCTGGACCTCTGTTCCCTTGTAAAGTTGTCTTTAATAGTTAGCAAACTTAGTTACAATGAGCCTGGGGTGCCTTTCATACTGTGAGCTATTAGGGGGTCTTTAGACTTGAGTACAGCTCTAATAGCTGCAGTGCTCCTTATCTGCCAGGCCAACAAACGACCAGCTCTGTTTCCGCTTCATTTTATTTATTTATTTATTTGATATATCGGTTATTACCTTTGAGCTAAAGGCTCATTTACAAAGATACCTCATCACATGCAAGACAGACGGTAATACAGAACGGTATAACAACAGTTACATTAACATGTGTTACAGACATTTTCACAGACATTATTTACAGCATTTCGATGTAGATATTTGCAGACATTATTTATAATATTTGGATGACAATATTTACAACATAACAGCAGAAGACATTAAAGCTTGAGAAAGCATCTAAACATAGTAGTCAGTCCTATTCATGGGTTTGGTGTTATTGAGCAGAGGTTGCAATCCATAATGGACTTTGTCAGAGAATTTGGATCAGAGTGGGTGTGAGAGTGAAATATTAGTAGCAGTTACAGGACGGATATTGAAGAGGTGGTTGTAAGAGTGGTTTTGAAGTGGGCGATCTTGGGTGCTAGTGATGATGCTTGGGAGTGCATTAAACCGTGTGGTGGCCCTGTGGTGAAAGATCTCTGGGCAAGGGAGGTTTTACCTGGGGGCGCAACCAGAAGGAGCTTTCTCTGAGTTGCGGGTGAAGATAGTGGGGTTGCAGAATGAAGAGGCGGTGACCCCAGGGGAGAGTCCGAGCAGTATTTTCTTGGACAGTAAGCAGGTCTGGTAGCGGAGCCTTTCATCATGGTTGAGAAGATTGGCAGCAGTATAGAGGAGCAGGTGTGGTGATGAGCCTAGGTGTGCCAGTTAGGAGCCTGCAGGCCTTGTTTAGGGAGGCCTGGATTTTCTGGAGTGCGGAGTTATCTGCTGCCCGTATATAGGGGCCCATAGTCCACTAGGGACAGTACTGATGAGGTGATGGCAAGCCCTAAGGGCGTGGGTGGGTGAGCAGTCCCTGTCGGTAAAGGAGTCTAATCCAGGTGTTTGTTGCAGCAGCAAGGGTGTTTATGTGGTCATGGAAGGTAAGGGCTGAGTCGACGGTAAGTCCAAGATATTTGTAGTTGGATACCTGTTCAAGGGGTGCGGATGCTGGGGAGGATGTGAGACGTGCATTTTTGCTTTGTTTTGCCGATGAGAGAAAATCATTGACTTTGTCTTTTTAAGTTTATGACTAGTCTACGGTCCTTAAACTATGTTTGCCTGGGAGAAGGCATGTTGGAAGGAGTCCTGAAGGGGTGTTGGTTTATGATGCAGTAAAAGCACTGCATCATCTGCATATAGTAAGACTTTGTGGAGCAGGCCTTTGTAAGGAGTTTAGGTAGAGGGAGAAAGAAGTGGCCCCAGGATAGAGCCCTGGGGCACCCTGGAGCGGATGGGTAGTGTGTCAGATAGGGTTCCGTTAATTTTGACACATTGGGACCGAGGGAAGGTAACTGGAGCACCAGGCCAGGGGGCCTGTGGAGAAACCAAGTTGGTGAAGTGAGTCGAGAAGGAGGCGGGTGGCAGACTGTGTCAAGGCCTTGGATACGTCTTATGAACACAGCTCCTGCAATGTTACCGTGTCTAGGAGGAGTGCATGAAGTTGGTGAATTCTAGGAGGGCTGTGGTGGTGCTATGGCCGACCGAAAGCCATGTTGCTCTGGGCATAGGATGTTATACTTGGCTAGGTATTCAGTAAGTTGGGTGGCAACCACTTTTTCTAATGCTTTAGAAAGGGGAAGAATGGAGATGGGTTTATGGTTATTTGGGGAGGCTTTGTCACCACTTTTATGGATGAGGGTAACGACAGCTGTTTTCCAGGCACCAGGGAATTGCCCTAGACATAGGGATTTGTTGAAGTAGGTCCATTAGGGGGACTAGGACCTCATATGAGAGACTAGTCGAAGAACCTGGCATCTAGGGGTCATTTATAGAGTTATTGCTGTTAGCGCTTTTTGTAGGTGAGGCGAAGGCTTGTGGGTGGATATTTTAAGCAGGAGGAAACAAGGATGCTGAGGGTTGGGGTGGGGATTGGGGCACAGGGTCAAAGAAACAACTAGGGAGAAAAGTGCTGAGATCTGAGAAGGTGGTGTTTAGACAGTTTGCTATCGTGAGTGTGTCTGTGGAGGCAGTGCCATTTATGGTGAACTTGGAGGGAGGGAGGTGGGGAGCGAGATTTCCCATTAAGTTCTTTGATGTTATTCCAGAAGGATTCATAGAAGTGCTGTCAGGCATACTTAATCTCCCCTTCAGTTTTGTGCTCCAAAAGTCTTGCAAGCTGGCTGCTACATTGATCCAGTGCTACTTTATATTTTTCATCAAGGGTTATTTTATGTTCACACTCTAGACTATAAATCCTCTGTTCTAAATCTAGCCGTTGCTTCTCTCATACTTGTTTCAAATTGGAGGCATATGAAATGATTTAACCTGTGAAGAAGGCCTTTGTTCCATCCATACATGTCCCGGTGGACATATTCTCCACTTGATTGTGTGATAAGTAATCTTGGGTGACTTCCTCCATTAATGTAACAAACTCTGGTTTGTTTACCAGAGACATACTAAGTCTCCAACTAGGAGTTTAATAGCCTGCTGTCTCTAGGTCCAGCAAAACCAGGATACTGCGATCCGATGCTGTTATGGCAGTTATGCAGGAGGCAGTAATAGCATGGCTATCCACCCCTAACAGTGACATTTCTATGGCGACATGCGTCGATATCAACTACAGTGCCATGTGTGCCGTAGAAATGCTGCTGGAAGAGGCAACCACTTCCCGACCTGCACCCCTCCCGAACTAACTCTGACCTGGAGTTAGAATCCTTTGAATTAAAGTGCGGGGATTTAAGGGCAAGCCCCGATGTAAAAAACAGTGTTGAACTGTGCGGCCTCTATACTGACTGCACTTGTAATCAACATGGAGCCCATAGCTGAAAATGCCAGTCGTGATCTTTTTTATTGCGTCGCATATAACCCAATAGCATGCACCCAGTCCTGCAGGACTAGGAAATAGTCCAGACAGGTATAGAGTTTGTGTGGGTTTGAATGCACCCCCTCCCTGAACTAACTCTGACCAGGGTTAGAATCCTTTAGTTCTGGGAGTGCGGGGTTCGGGGGTAAGCCCTCGATGTAAAGCAGTGTCGAACTGTACGGCTCCATACTGATTGCAACTATGTCAACATGGAGCTCAGAGCTGAAATGCCGGTCGCGATTTTTTTGTTAAGGCCGCATATGTAACCCAATAGCATGCTCCCAGTCCTGCAGGACCAGGAAATAGTCCAGACGGTATAGAGTTTGTGTGGTTTGAATAAATGTATAATCCTCGCATTATGGGATTTACATGCACCCATGTGTCTGTCAGGTCCATCTCACACATTAAATGCTTAAGGGTGTCCATGGCTCATCCCTTATAGGCCCTACTGTTGATCTATACAAATTGGGGTTAGAGTACAATTAAAATCACCCTTATTGTGTACAGTCTACCTGATTCCATGACTGTATCCAGCATAAATCTCTTGATGAATTCCACTTGTTCAGCATCTTTGTTGGGGCATATAAGTTCAGTGTAGTACAAAGAATTCCTCCTATACATGCATTCCACTTCACCCAGGGCCCTTTATCATCTGAGGACACAGCAGAGAATGGAAGGAGCAACTTGTTTAATCAGTATTGCCACTCTCCTCCTGTTTGGGTGCTCCACGTAAGTAGAAGCATAAACTTCCCCATCAATTTTGCATCGCAGTTTTGCATGTTCCAACTGATTGAGGTGGGTTGCTTGGAGCAATGTAATTCTGGTCCCCATCCGCCCCACCTCCTGTAATATTCTGTGTGTTTGATTGGGCTATGCAGCCTTTAATATTGAAAGTTATAGCCTTTGATCAGCCATACTTAAAGCTTTCCCATCCCCGCCCCCACCACCTCCCAAGCAGGATTGTTCTTTCTTGGCCACCACAACTTACAAACAGAAACTCGAAACTATGTACAAATAATTGGCACTTCAAGGTCAGTGCAAGAACAAGGAACACCCTCTGTTGGCACTGGGCTTCTATACCAAGCCAGTTAGTCATATGTGTTGCCTTCTAAGCACTATTTGCCGAGGGGCCAGAAAAGGTTGTTAGTATTAGCACAGATGACAACTAGTGCAAGGCCCAATGAAACTGTATACCCATGCTCCCCTTCAGCTGTTACCTGCAGGTCCCTGTGGGCCAAGCTGAGTTACTGTCAGTTACAATGTACGTTCTCTCCTTTTTAGTAACTTTTTCCTCATAAAATAATAGTAATACAGAATTCCAGTCCAGTTAGATGATGACATGTCACCCTTGTAATAGCATCTTTGTTAATGAGTGGAGACATGTGGAGCAGAAACAAACTCCCATTATAGAATTTTTTGTTCCTCTTTTCTCTTCTTTCTTCCTTCCCCTCAGGAGGATAAGACCAGCCAGCTATCACCTGCGCTCGCCTGCATCATTCTGCCAATGTAACACATCTGAGAATGACAGGCATCCGGGAGTTGGCTGAAACCCTGGCCAATGAACAACAAAAAACAGACTCATCAGTAATAAATTCTTAACCTCTATAATGCATATTATCAGTTAGTTCTTGGTCCAGTATTATGTTGAACCCTGTAGCACTGAGAATAAAACTCACTAGTCGATGTAAAGTCTGGTGCTGATAAATCATCACTGGCCGATTTAAACCATAATCCTCTTATCTCAGGGACATCTCTCTGTTTCTGTTTTCAGAATCTGGGTTAATGCTTTCTCGGGGCTGAGATCAAAAGATTAGTGTGACTGAGCCCCATCACTAGCCCGTTACAGAGTAGTGGTTGTCGCCATACAGTACAGCCATCATGATGGACAGTGTGAGCCACGTGGTGTGAGTCAACCGCTACCTCGAACTCTCCCAGGGAAATATGGGCTAGGCAGTCTGGGGCAAAATAAACAGAAGCAAGATGTAGAGACGTATTTCACTGGCCAAGTGAAGTTCGCTGCCATACCACACGAAAGGGCCTCTCGGGATTCAGTACCAATAGAATTTACATCCCTGAGGGAACAAGAAGTTGATTCAGCTGAAGATCAAAGCATTGAAGCAAAGAAGAAAAAATAAGGTGTCCCAGCACATCAAGGAGCTATTACAGCAATCATCGTCCTGACAATCTCATTTACTGTGGATGTCCGCTCATGATAATGCTTGGTCTGAGATCCTTGCAGAGCGCCAAATGGCCAACCAGCTATGTGCCGTGGTTGGTGAGGTCTGTTGATGATTGCTTCAGTGTTGTTCCCACCATCTGCCAAGCTTGATCATCCAGGAGGCGCCCATTGAGTCTGGTGGTGGATGAAGCATATCCTCAGGAACTCTCAGATCGAGGAGGACAACTCCTGCTTCCACCAGCATCTGTAACAATTTCGCTCACTTGAAAGATACAGTTTGCATTGTATAGAGTAGAAAATGTGCATTTTTATGACTTCTGCTTGAGGAATTTTTGGTTTTAGCAATTTACAGCATTTCACCATCATTTGTGGGGCATAATCATGGTCAAAGAAGAGTCTGACATCTCCAAAAGCACCTCTTTTTTGCTCCAGGCTGTTTGTAAGATCCTCTGGTAATTGAGGAACTTATTACCAGAGATCCCTGGTGAGCCTTCAGGTCGATCAGCTTGGACGTTAAGGTTCAAGAGTTCATTCAAGAGTCAGCAGCTCCTCTTTAGGTCATGCAAGAGTTCTCTAAGTAGTGACATGGTGTAGGCCACAATATCCCTTCCTCTGTACCCTCTGGAAGACTGTGCACATGAAGATTATTTTCACTGGATCTTAGTTCAAGATCCTCAAGCTTTTCCCGCTACTTCTCTGTCCTTTTAAACAAGTAGCGAGTGCAGCGCCTCTGATGATCTGTTTCAGTAGTTATCTTGAGGATCTATTCTAGATCCACTGTTCATCCATATACATCATTAAGCATTTGCTTGGTGTCAGCCACAGAGCTTTCTAATCTGTTCGTAGAGGTTCCCAGTTTATTGAGCTCATGAAAGAACTTCTCAGAGGTAATAGTAAATTGCTGCTCATCATCCTCCTCATCGGAAAAGTCATCCTGGCGGGTCGGGGGCGCTTGGCTGAGATGCAGGCTGACGTGACCACGACTACCACCATTTTTTTGCTGGAGCCGGGTCTGCCAGGGAATCTTTCAACTTTTGCTTGTTGGTCATAGCCATCATTGTGGCTTCCAGTCTTCTTGCTCGGCAGTTTGGAGGTCGGATGGGAAAGATTTAAATAAGTTTTATTCTCCGGTGAGGGAGCTCAATGGAACCATGTCTACATATCGGAATCAGAAGTCCTCATGTCTGACTGTTTGTTTAAAGAGACACTGTCAGCTCTTTGCCCCATTTTCATGACCCTGTAATGTTTGTGCCTGTTACTAGAGCTCTCGTAGTATTGCTTTCATTACTTTTTTAATCCGTATTTTTCCATTCAATCAGTACTCTTTTATAAAATTACTTTTAAGTCATCCTGACCTTATTGCAGCTGGCTGCTGCTTGCTGCATGTCTCTGACAGAGCTATGACACTGAATCCCACTGGAACTAGTGCATGAATGAGTTCGCCAGTTTTGTGGCATATAAAGTAAGTAGCTTGTTGTATTCAAGGAACTGCGCTTGATTGCAGCAATATCACTCATTTATCAAACCAAGGGTATTTCATAAAGAAATTTCACCTTGAAAAGTGAAATCAAGAGGACTTCCAGTGATGTCACAGAGCCGATAATATACTGATATTAGAGCTTAAGTCTCTCTGGGATAAAAAGCCTCCAAAATAAGCAATTCTTAACAAAATTAACAAAAATGTTGGGTGGAGGCTGCAAAACAGACCGAGGTAACAAATCCAAGCCAAAAACTCCATCCAAATTGTAGGATGCCTCTGAATTAACACCAGAACTCCGAGGCGTAGCCAAAGCCTTTCTCCAACGAGCAGAAGAAGAGTGCATTTCTGCCATGGGTATGGGACAGCCAGCTTGAGTCGCCGTGGAGGCCCTCTCCACCATACTAATCAATCTACAAAGCTAAATGCCTTGCCCTCAATGGGCGCTTCAGGTGTGATAACCTTAGACTTTAATGGCTAGCAGAGGGGCAGAAACAGCACCCATGACAGCTTTTCTCGAAAACCTGCTGCGGGATATCTTGGCTCTACCACCCAGGTACTCTCTTACGATGGAGAGAGACCACACGCTCACTTATCCTAAACCCTCCAACCCTGCTGCCAGACCTTGCTCCATAATCTTCAAACTTAACAGCTTCAGAATTAAAGAGGACATTCTTTGGCGAGCCTGGGCAAAGTGGAGACCTTACTTACCTAAATTCTCATCACTCAATTGACCACAACTACCCTCTAGAAATTCAATGATTAGACAGCAGTACATGCCAATTTTCTGGGTCTTAAAGGAAAAGGATAAGATTTCAGACCCTGTTCCCGTGTAACCCCTAGGTGGTGCCATCCCAAGGGCTACTACCCTGCCTGTTTGACTACGGACAGGTTGAGGGGCCTAGGTCCTATGGCGGGTGCCTCCACCCAGAGGTCAGGGTTTGTAGTGGTTAGACTAGCTTGGTCACATCCCTCTGGGACACTGAGACCCCTTTTATTCCCTCTAGTGGCTCACACAGTACACGGAGTTACAGCCCCAATCCCCATGATACACACTGTTCACTCATATAGATACCACTTACCTCGAGACTGATTCTGCAGCACGCCTCTGAGGACCCTGTAAAATAAGGTTAAACAACACACAGCAAAACACAATACTGTTTCCATAAGTACCAACACCACAGACAGTATATAGTATAACAACAACAAATCTGATTTATTTAGGGGCAGTGTCAGCGGGAGGAAATCAGGTTAATTGGTGGCATTAAATCACAGTATTGTGCACATATACAGGGGCTGAAAAGTCACACTTGGGTACCCAGGCTGGGGGCTAGTCAGGTCTGTTGCCCGGGTTGGCCGGGCAGGTGCAGATGGATAGGCCCTGTAGAAGAAAATATATGCACAATACCCTAATTGTAATCCGGAGCCAGATGGCTCAGTCCATGAAGCAGTGAAACAACAAGAATTAGATGACACACTTGTGATTGAAAACAGGCTGCAGGGAAATACCCTGATTTGTACTCACAATACCCAAGCTGAGGACCAGATGGTGGATGTTCTTCTGGATTGCCAGAACAACAGGGCATGGAGACAAGGTCCTTGTGACTGGACCCCACTGCAGTTGATAGCAACCGTTTAGTCCGAGAGACAAGCTGGGGTTTGCTTCGCTTCAACACACAGCACACAGCACGGAGGGATTGGAAATAGCGATTCCCAAGCACTACGCACATTTATATGTAAAAGGAAAGATTACATCAGGCAGGCTGCTCCTCAATCCCGATCGCAGTTACTGCAAAATACCCGGAGTACACACAGCAGCTTCAGTTCCTGACAGACCGGCAGCAATTCAGCAATTTCTCCAATCTTCTACAGGGTGAGCCTGGTTTCCACTCTTCAGACTTCCTTCTTCTCCTCACAAATCGGATTCAGTCCAAACTGGCACTTACAATGGCTGCTGGCTGAACCTCAGGGTTCACATGGCACTTCCCGCTGCGAAACTATACACCGCAGAAGCACAGTGCTCTTTTCTCTTCACTGTCACAACTGATCTGACTTCTGTGTAACAGAGCAGGGCATTTCCTTTGAGTTCCTCACCATTCTGTAGGCTGGTTAGAAACATAGAAACATAGATTTTGATGGCAGATAAGGACCGCTTGGCCCACCCAGTCTGCCCATTTCCTACCTATTGGATAAGCTGCAGATCCTAGTTAACCAGCAGCCTACTTCTTCCTACCCCCACCCCTAAATTGCCTTATGACTGTCCCATGCATGCTGAATTCCACCACTGTTTTGACTCCACAACCTCCTCCGGAAGGCCATTCCCATGCATCCACAACCCTCTCTGTGAAAATACTTCCTTAAATTACCTCTAGGCAGCCCCGTATTACCTCTGAGCAGCCCCTGGTTAGGCTGTCACTCACAATAAGACTCCCTCTGTTGGTGAAAAGAGGTGCCAAGGTCAAAACTACATTTCCTAGAGTCACTGCCCATACAGTCCCCTTGTGGCTGGCTCAAAATTGAGAGTCCAAGTTCTGATTCGTCCACAGGCTCCATTTTAGGTCTCCCTTATCATCTTGACTGGTCCAAGTCAGCTATTCAGGACCAAAATGAAAAGCTGCACTGAAACAGTTCGTGCTGAAATGAAGACAGGTTAGATAAACTACATTTTCTCAGCACTCTAAATGATTTCTGACAAACAGTTATATCTTTCAACAAGGCTCCTCTGCCTGTAGGCGACAGCAGGGAGAGAATTGACTGCAACTGGGCAGGATTTGAGGCATTAAGTACAGCTCCCCCATACAAACTAATTAAGTCTGCAAGCAGACAGCTCTTAAAGGGACAGTACATGGAGGCTCAAATAGCACTCACTTGCAACTACATTTAAACAGCTCAGACGCGAACACGCCCAGACTTGGAGCATTCAGGCAAGCTTCTGGGAGAGACTTTTGGGAACCCCCATTTGCAGGGGATTACACCTGCAAAACTTGAAATCTTCTGGGAAGAGGGCCCTATTCTGTATACTAAATGGCTGAAGCTTTGTACTATGCTGACCAAAGGAATTACACTCCTGTTATAGACACGGAACACATTTCAAGAAGCACGGGATTCACTGGACTGGTTGCTAATCTCCACAGGAAGCTAACCTCCTCCCCTCCAGCTCGATAAAGATGCCTTACAACACCTAGGAATCCTGGACGTTGGATGGAGGATCCCACCATGCTGCAACTGCCCACCGGCTACTTGAAGGATTCAGTAAGGAGCTACAATCTTTTTTTTTCTTAATTATCGTCCAGACCTGTAGATCTCTGGCATCCTGAGATCCAATCTCCCTGCATTAGCCCATAAGTGTCGATCACCCTTCATACTCTGAAGTTTTCAGATTTGTGCTATTTCCAGTGAGGATCGTGAAAGCTGTTCTCCCAACCTAATATGGGCTACCAAATCTTCTACCCAGGTATGGAAGACATGCATGTTTTGCTGCTGTATCAACTAGCTGGATATGGGCAAAGTTTATAGCGATGTAGAGACAGTGACCAGTGCAGACTGATCCCTCCTCACTTGTTTTTATGGGAAATTTAAGTTTAAAATGAGCAACATAAACAAGTAACACTGTCCTCACAGCATGCTCTGTTGCTCCCAAGATTTCTGAGGTGCTACTTCGGAGGAGAGGACTTGCTTTATGGACAGGCACTGTTAACTATAGTAAATGAAATAGAGGAAGTTATGGTTATAACCACATTGACTCTTGGCTATTTTACTCTGAAACTACTTAATCCAACATAGTTCAGACTTTATCTATGCCGGAAGCGGGAGGCGGACTTAGGATGTAAAAGCTATAAGTGGGTTGCTGTGGCAATGGAAATGCTGCCAGCAAGTGGTTAAAGCTTTGTCTTTCTATGTGAGGGCTCACAAACTCCCTCTTATCAGTGACTCTTGGGTACTAAGGGCAGAGTCCCTCAAACAGAGATCTAATCAGATGGAATAATCTCTATCTCCTTCACCCTTTATTTCACGAAAGCACTTGTTCACGCATTACAATTGCACTTATTGATTGTCTCTACAAATTACATATGTATGCAACACTGTTTGTAACAACTACCTTAATTAATTGTATGCTATGTTGATCTTTGTAACTTAAATGTAAAATGTCTCATCCTTATTGCCTTTCTCCCAGGTCGCACCGGAGATGAGCAACCTGTTGTGCAGTGTGCCTTCCTGGTGAAACATTTCAATAAATAAATAAAAATAAATAATGATGGTGTTTCATTTAATTTAATTTCATTTTATTGGTTATAATGGAAAGGCATGTGAACATCGCTGCTCGCTTACACAAATGTCCAGTTATCTTCGACAAGACGACATTATGTGAGCACAGAGACATTCAATATTAGGCAGGGTTTAAACAATTGTATAAAACAAATGGTCATTGAAGACCTAGGGAATGAGGAAACTAGCCTAGGTGTAATGAAAACACAGCAGGTGATAATGTGTACATATTAAGGGTCATTAATAATAATAATATATATGTATATATAGTTTATTGTATAGTACTTTCAGCATACCAAAGGCGCTGAACACATTAAAACCACAACATCAAATATAAATCAATAATACATATAAATAAAATCATTTCATAGTAACGTCAAATATTAAAATCAATTAATAAATACAAAATAAAATCTCAGCAAGAACAAATAATTAGGACCAATAATTTTAGGACAATCTAAGCTAACCAAGAAGAAATAACAGATAGTAAAGTGCTGAAAAGAGAGGGAGGGTAAGTGCTGGAGGGCATAACCTGAGGGAGGAAAAGTGCTGGAGGGAAGGTGGATTTCTTACCACTCAGACTGCTTCAAGGCTTGTGCCCTTTGGAGAGGGCTAGGACAATGGGAAAGGGTGGAGTTTCTCTGACCATTTCACTTTAAATATTATTTGTTACCAAGCACTCAAACTGAATTTATCAAAACGAAATTTATGTCCTGGAGGAGATGAGCACGAGGATTCCTCTGTCTCCTCCAGACTGGTGAATACCAAATAGGGACTGTGTCCTTATTTCCTGACCACTTAGTCTCGTGAATTGTGGTCGTTGAAGAAGCCCACAACCTAGAAACATAGAAACATAGAGGTTGACGCAGATAAGGGACCAAGGCCCATCCAGTCTGCCCATTTCTTTTCTACCTTATAAATGTACCATCGGCCTTTGCTCTGTCAGTGGCCTATCTATTCATACTCATCTGTATTGCTCCCTTATGCCTATCCATGCCTGTTTCAAGCCCTGCACTGTATTCATAGCCACCACTTCCTGGGGTAGGCCGTTCCATGCATCCACCACTCTTTCTGAAAGAATTTCCTCACATTCCCTTAATCGCCTCCTCTAATCTCATGCTGTGTCCTCTTGTCCTGCTGTTTTTCTTATATTTAAACATGTTAGACTCTTTAACCTTGTTAATGCCCTTAAGGTGTTTGAATGTTGACTACTCTGAGACAATACACCCTCTTCTTTCCCACTCCACATAAATAGTTTGGGGGATAAAGCTTCTATGTCAGGCTTCCAACTTTGGGAGTTTATACTGTTATTCATGTTTCTACATGCCCAGTTGGCTGTATTTTGGATAATGCTGTTTATTTTTGGGTCATCAACTAGCTGCAAATATTATTTGACCTTCCTGTGCCTACTTAAAACCTATTTTAATACACCTTGTGCAAAACTAAGAGAGGTACAAAGCACTGTAGTAATTATAATTTTATATGATAGATAAACCAACAGTTATGTGTTCTTTTAATGCTGCAGGTTAACCAATCCAGTTAAGTGTAGTAAAACCCTCAGTTTTCTAAGAAAAATACAGGCAGAGTTCATCTGTCTTCAAAGAGACTCACCTCTCCACTCAGGGCACACGACAAGCTTGGCAAGTTTTGGTTGGGGCCATGGCTTCAACTTCATATAAAAAAGTGGGGCGTGGCGTGGGCCAGCTTAATATCCTCTCAATCCCATTTGAATGTTTGGATACATACCTGAGAAACAGGGCAGGTTTGTTCTAATGAAGGAGAGATTCCAGGGTAAATTAATAATGCTCGCTTCAGTATATATGCCCCTAGGCTCAGATTTCTCGGTGTAGCGCACCTTTTACTCACCCTACAAGACTGGGCTAAAGGAGAGATCCTGTGTGGGGTGATTTTTAATTTGATTTTAATCAACACTTAGACTCTACCTTGGGTATCCCCAGGTGTGAACATAAGTTGGCTAAGAATTTTTCAATTTTTTTTTACCAGGAGAGACACACTAGCTGAAAGATTGTCTACAGGTGTGACCTGGGAGCACAAGGAAGTTAAGTGACTTGCTCAGGGTCACACAGTAGGGGCTGTGGGATTCAACCCAGATCTCCAGGTTTGCAGCTCAGAGCCTTAAACCACTGCGCTACACTGCCTCCAAATTACTAAGTGAAATGAGATATGTGGATGTTCATGCATGCCTACATGGCAAACAAAGAAATTATACCTTCTATTCATCCCCACACAAGATGTACTCAAGAACAGATTATTTTTTCCTGCCAAAAGAACAGATGGGTAAGGTAAAGGATTGCTGGATTGGGGACCTAATACTGTCTGATCATGCCCTCTTTTAAAACTGAGCTTGGGGATTTTCAAAAAACTTTCTGGTGTCTCAACACATCATTGCTCCAAGATGAAGAGGTGTGAAAATAATTCAAGAAACTTTTGATCACACCCTAGTTGACAATGGTAGCCCTGATGTCTCCCCAGCCCTATTGGGACACGGTAAAAGCTATTCTATGAGGAAATACATAGCCATTGCTTCCCATAAGAAAAACAGCAGAGGCCCAGAAAGCTGCTTTTGCAGCAACAGATAGAACAATTGAAACTCTACAAAAGTGAAGATGAATAAAAACCGTACTCAAGGCTCCGGGAGATTTGAAGAAAGAGATAGGCACCCTATTAGACTATCAAGTGGAACAAAACTCTTATTTTTGAGTTAAAAGTATTATGAAGGGGACCTAGGTCGTTAAAGCTTCTAGATAGGGCTTATAGATTCAGAGGGCTCAGGCTACAGTTACTTCCTTGCATCGCAACAAACTCTTCGCTTAGTCTGGCAAATCACTGAGGCATTTCGAACTTATTACTCAGAGCTCTACAGCCCAGGCTTACTACTGGATGAGCTGTCAGTATCCAGCTATTTAAATAATATATCCTTGCCAAAACTCTCCCAAACAAAAAATGAGGCCTTGTTGTCTCTGATTACCCCGCCTGAGTTCTCAGCAGAAATATCCTGACTTAAATCTGGGAAATGCCTGGGCACTGATAGGTTACCAGGAGAATTTTATAAGGCCCATAAAAGATGATCCTCCCTTACTAACTAAGATCTTTGGGGCAGCTCTCTTGCCTGAAGGCTCAGTCCCATCCTCATGATCACAAGCTATAATCTCGGTCATTCCTAAGCCTGAAAGGACTCATCCCTCTGCTCGTCATATAGACCTATTTCGATCATAAATACTGACTACAAATTGTTAACATTTTTAATCACCGTAGACTATAGCAGGTTATTCCAAACTTTATCCATCTAGACTCCAGTCATGGTTTATACTGGGCCATCAGGCACAAGATCATTTAAGAAAGTACAGAAAAGGCCTCTGACAAGGTCTCCTGGCCTTTCTAGGGCTGTCCTTTCCAGGTTTGGTTTTTCGGAGGATTTTATCCTTTTATTTTAAACTTTACCATCATCGTGTCAGGTATATTAGAGCAAACGGACACCTCTCACACAAATTCGAGCTTGGATGGGGCACCAGTCAAGGCTGTCCCCTCTCCTGTTGCTATTCGGCTCTTTACTTGGAGCCTTTGGCCCAAGGTATTACAGAAAACCAGGCAATTAAGGGTGTTCAACTGGGAGGGACAGAGCATAAACTTGCGTTATATGCCAACAATATCCTTTTGTATTTAACTGACCCAGGCAATTCCTCCCAGCTATATTTGATCATATTACTCAATTTTCTTTACTTTTGGGTTATACCCTGAACACAACAAAAGGAGATCTTAATGCAGCCACCCCTCCCGGAACTGTCTAGGGACTACTGATTTTCCGGGAGGGGACCTAGCCATAGAAATCTCAACTAAAACTCCCAGAGCACACACAATTCAGCTGGAAAAAATGCTACCTACCTTGAGATGTCTTCTTTCCTTTTCTGAGGCATTACAGCAGGTACTCAGTGTCCTGGGGACCCAGCAGGTGACGACCCCAAATTTCTAAGCAAGACTGCCCATAACCCCACTGGCCACTGGCAGCAGGAAGGTGCCAGATCGCAATAACCTTGATCCCTGCTAAAGAAAACTTGCAGAGACTGCTGACCCTAAAACATCTAATTTCATTGGGACCCTTGCAGGTCACCTTTAACAATAAACCCCACTGGAATCAGAACTTTCTCCCAATTTAACGTTATTTCTCCTGAGCTCTCAAAATGATTACGAGCTCTGGGGCTCATTACTTGAAAACATACAACAGCTCCATGGGGTTAACTTTTACATCTCTAAGAAGGAAGTATTTGTCAAAGCTGTATTTATAGGCTGAGCAAGATTTTACACAACAGACTTCACAGCAGAGATTTTCCACCAGGGCAAAAACCTTTCGAATCAGGAACGTCAAGCTCCTACATTCTCCGCACTGGTAGTACCTAGCTAATGCTTCACTACCATTTGAGGCTACTTCCATAACTTTGACTGCAGTGCTCCCTTAACTTTTCTCACCAGTGCACTGTCCCTGCGGGGAACGATGAGCTTCCAGCCACCTCTAAACTGGCCATTTCACCAGGGTGCTTCAATCTCTGCAGCCCACTAAACTTCCTGCCCAACCTTTATTTGTCTAAGCCCCAAGGCCTCCACACTGGCCACCTGGTCCCAAAAGTGCTCTATCTCCTCTTATTCCATCCGCCATATACCTGCAGCATGGCTCCAATTGCTAAAACAGTGACATCACTCTTTTTCCACATTCTGTTGCCCAAAAGTGCAACCAAGCTCAAGGAGACCTCCAGGGCACTCCGTGGCCTGTTCAGCAAATCCAGCAGCCCTCGGTCTCTCCCTCTAAACAGGCCCCTAACAAGTAGAGGTTCCCCGGCCCCTCAACAGTATCCTGGGATCGCCTGCCATGCCGAGCTGAGCGGCCCTGTCACAACCTGCTGTAGCCCTAATGACCCAGGAACACTATACCTCCAAACAAGAACCTAAACCACCCCAGGGTTCCAGTCACCTTCCTTGCTGCTCCTACACTACCTGCTTCCCCCTGGACTTTCCCAGAGCCTGGACCTAAACAAACGTGGCTGTGTAACAATAACCTCCTGCAGATGCCCACCCAGTGACCCGGGCATCACGCACATGCTGCTGACCCTGCCTGGGAAGGGCCCTCCCCACTTACTGCCCTAGCAGTACCACGCTGTCTCTATCTCCTCCAAAAGACGTCAGAAACTTCCTGTTCCTCTCTTAAATACCATCCAAGCTAACCACTCTCTGCTGCCACCAAGTGGCGGCTGGCAGAAATTGCTCCCAGCACAAAAGAAAACCTAAGCTCCAGGAAGAGGGAAAGGGGTTCTAAGTTGAGCTATAAGCCCTGTCAAATGAGAGGGGTCACATATGTTTTATTATTATAATACCCCACCATAACTCCGTAGACAATTCCTAATGAAATGGAATCTCCTGCCCTGACATACAGTATTTGGGAATTCAACTGGTAGTAGATGCCCCAACTACATCGACTAAACTATCACCCCCTAATCACCTGACTGCGACTAGATATCTACAGATGGTCCTGCTCCCTCCTTCCCTACACTCTAGAATCCAAGCAACAAAAAATGCCCTTCCTAGGTTATTTTTCTTGTTCCAGTGTGTGCTGTGTATAGTTACTAACAAAGATTTGCTGACTTGGCAGCCTCTTTCATAGCTTTTATCTGGAACAACAAGTGACCCAGATTCAGATTCTGAAGAAAGGCGAGTTACTAGTGGGTACCGTGAGGGTTCAGTATTGGTCCAGTCCTTTTAATGTCTTCTATCAGTGACATTGCAGAGGGACTGGAAGGAAAAGTATGCCTTTGCAGATGACACAAAGATCTGCAACAGGGTTGATACACAAGGAGCGTGGAAAGGATGAAAAGGACTTAGCAAGGTTGGAGGAATGGTCAGACGATGGCAGCTAGGATTCAATGCAAAAGTGCAAATAATGCACCTGGGAAACAAGAACCCAGGGAAGAATACACAATGGGTGGGAGCTAGTAACAACAACAAAACAGGAAAGGACCTGGGGTAATCATAGCAGATGACCTTAAGGTTAGCAAGCAATGTGAGAAGGCAGTAGGGAGGGCAGGGGTATACTGGGATGTATAGGGAGAGCATCAGCAGCAGAAACAGGAAGTTGTTATCCCTCTGTACAGACAGTTGGTGAGACCCCATCTGGAATACTGTGTCCAGTTCTGAGACCCCATCTCCCAAGGACATAGACAGGATAGAGGCAGTCCAGAGGAGGGCAACTAAAATGGTGCAGGGTCTGCAAGAGAAGCCGTATGAGGAGAGACTAAAGGAGCTTAATATGTATACCTTTGAGGAAAGAAGGAGAGGGGGGACATGATAGAAACTTTCAAGACCTCAAGGGAATCAACAAAGTCCAAGAGGGTAGCATCTTTCAGAAAAGAGACTTGCAAGAACAAGGGGACACAATTTAAAGATAGAAGGAGGGCGTTCAGGGCAATGTGAGGAAGTATTATTTCCAGAGAGGGTAGTGGATGCATGGAACAGCCTTCCTGAGGAAGTTGTGGGTCTAAAACTGTGGAGAATTCAAGAATGCATGGGACAGACATAAGGCAATTCTTGTGGGGGCAGGAAGATAAAGGCTGTTGGTTAACTAGGATCTGCGGCCTTCATCCTGTAGGTAGGGAAATGGGCAGACTAGATGGGCCTAGCGGTCCTTATCTGCCATCAAAGTCTATGTTTCTATGTTTTATGTTTCAGGAAACGGATTTTGTATCTCCCAAAATCTCAAGGGGCCTAACGGTACCCTACATACCAAGATACTGGGTGGCTGCCCAAATGCGGGTAGCCCTGTTATGGGGACATCCGTCTTTCAGATGAGATGTTAAACGAGTCTCATCTGCCTGGATTGGTGGTAGTTCAGGTGGATGTTAAAGATCCCATGGCACTTATCAAAGTAGGGGAATGTCCCCGGTGTCCTGGCCAAATTTCCTCATTCACTATAAATACCACCAACAGCTTAATGTGGTTCAAAGTCAGTTGGCATCCATCTATCCCCTCCCCCGGTTGTGCCTGAAAATAGGCAGGATTTGTCTAGTTCACTTACCCGTCAACAAAACTAACTAACTAAATAAATAAATAAATATGAAAGCCACTGGAAAACAATAGACCTAGCCAGAAACTTCTCCTCCCTCCAGGCACAGCTCTTTTGTCCCCTAGTTCTACCACTTGAGTGACCACTTTTCTTCTTGGTTCTCAAGCAGTCCTGGAGGGCTAGAGACCAGGGACACGATATGGCAACACAAAGGCCAATTTCTGGAAATATCAATGGTGGATAACTGACCCCACATTCACACCTGCTCATACTGATTCTTGTTACAAGAGACAGGCAAGTCGAGGGTTAGTAGCCTCTTGGCAACTTCTGAAGCAAGATTCGGTTATTTCATTTGAGACAGCACAGAATCAACTGGGCTGGCTGCCCTCTGATAGGCTAATATACTATCAACTCAGATATTTCATAAATAGGTGCTTCTAATCCTACATAACGCCAACCTGGTGATTCCCAGGCTGACCACCCCTATTCAAATCTGATACAAGATCGAGAGAAGGTCACTTCTCTTCTCTATGCTAATTTCTCAAAGATCTAGCCCACACAACAGTGGGAATTAAACAAAAATGAGGAAGACCACACATAAACTGTAGGTTACCCAATGGTTACCAGCTGTATTTAGCTAACTACAAAACCTAGAGAAATCGCAGAAATTGACTTTCTGCTGCCTTACTAGCTTAGTCTGAGCTAATATTAGAGAGTGATATCCTATTTTAGGAGTTTTAAACATTTAAAAGTGAAGTTTGTTCCTGAGGGCTCCGTGACCCTCTCAACGCTTCTGGGTCTCACAGGCTTTAAGACGCCTGCTACGAGCAGGGCGAGCGCATGGGTGCGGTGCGCCATGCGGAGATGCTTGCAGAGACATGCACGCTCATGGCAGCAGTGCGAGGGAAGAGGAGTACACCAAACATACAAAGTAGATTGAATAAAGGAAACTCCACAAGTAAGTACAACACGAAACTACTGTTCTTTCTCCTGTAGGTTAACGATGGAAGGTAGTCCTGATTTCGATGCAGTAATTAAAACCTCAATGGGGTACAATGTATAGGTTGTGAGATGTACTTATTGTCCAAAGTTCCAATTATAGACCTACCCTTTGTCTGTTTGACGTGTACTCAGAATGGGGATATGCAAAGGGAAATTTCTTTTTAATACAAGATTAAAGGCAATGGAATTTAGTCAGCAGGTACTATTCAAGAAAATCGAGGCAGCAGAATTAATTACTGACCAAGTGCCCTTAATTAAGGATACATTATTAGACACACATGGCACTGACCCCACAAGTAGCACAAACTCCATCCTTGTGATACCAACTGAACAAGTAGGAGACTCTACTATTTCTACTTGCCCAATAGATTGTAGTATCTCCAATGATTCAAACCTATCATTATGTTTAAATATAGTGCCAACTAGAAAAAGAGTCAGGGATAATGACATCCAGGAGCCACTAGATGCAGATTGGTATGAGTACAATCCAGAAGACCATTAAAAGAAAAGAGGAAGAAAGGCTGAAGCTTTTAAACTTAATTTGTGTAACAGCTTTGATCCCTTAATTGTACTAACTGAAGATGAGGTAGTGTAGGCATCATGTGACAGTGTTCCAGATCAATTGATTATTGTTGGGGAAACTGAACAAATGATATGATCATTAGTGATGGCACTATTAATTTAACCCTCCTAGTGTACTGCCTTCCAAATCAAAACAGGCCAACCCCTAGTCAAAATGAGAATTTAGGCCAATTTGAACACACCAGCGACAATATATCAAATGATTTGCAGTCTCAAACCAAATTTCTTCAGAACAAAATTATGATAGTCTAGATCAATTTTTCATATTGGGGAGTCCATCATAAAACATATGGATAGATATACAACAAGGGTAATAAAGAAAACGAACTAGCTGTAGTTATAGTGGAGCGGTAATTAATGATATCACACAATTACTTCCTGGAATTTTGCAAAATATTAATACACCAAAACCGTTCTATTACACGTTGGTACAAACAATTTCGAAGACAAGAGGAGGAACATAGTTCAAGAAATGGAAACAGCATTAAAACCATCCAGGAACTCAAAGCAATCCCAATAGTATCTGAAGTCCTTCCTGTACCAAGGGCTAGCTATAAAGAAGTTGCTAAATCAAGAAGTACAACAACTGGTTCCGTAGATGGTGTTTATCAAACAACATCCAGTGTCTAAGAACCTGGAATATTTGATAACAACCTGGCATTACATGGGAAGGATGGACTTCATTTAAACAGATGGGGCAGTAGGCTACTTGGTTCTTTATGTATAGTGCCTTACACCAAACAAAAAAATAAATCAACGGGGGCAATGAGAAACGCCTAATACACTTACATAGATATGAAACTTCCAACAAGACTGATGCTACTATAAAAATAATCTAAAGAAAAACAAATCAGGGTTAACTGTACTTTTTAGTAATGCTAGGAGTCTAAACAAAGTAAAATGGACAAATTTGAAATCCTAATAACAAAAGATAAATATGATATTGTAGCAATAACAGAAACCTGGTGGAATGACACAACTGAGTGGGATGTTAACATTCCTGGCTATGTTACATATTATAGAAATAGAAAGGAAAGTTAGAGGAGGATTGCATTTTTATTAAAAAACGATATTAAATTCAAACCAATCCCTGAAACATATGAAAATGATCAAATTGAAATCATTTGGGTAGAACTATTAAGTGATAGACAATCTAAACTTCTTATTGGCCTGTGCTACAGACCCCGAATACAGACTCAACAAGCAACTAAGCAATTATAAGTAGTATCAACAACAAAGCCAAATATGAAGAAATAATACTTGGCGATTTTAACTTTCCTGGTATAAACTGGCATTGTTATACAGGAACTAATATCCAGGAAAATCATTTTTGGATTGTTGCTCATCTAATGATTTCCACCAATTAATAAATGTGCCAACCAGGAAAAATAGTATTCTTGATCTATTATTAACAGACAATATGGATAATATATCTAACATTAGGTCAAACCTCCCTTACACAACAGTGACCACAATATTATAAGTTTTACTTGTGGCACCAAGATCATAAACTAACAAAAGGTATAACCATTGTGAAGGACTATGACAATGCTGATCTGTTACAACTTAAAACAGACCTTTACAATGGGAAGATATAAATGATAGTACCTCCCCGAAGATCTTTGGAATTCTATTAAAACAAATTATTAGAGTTAGAGTCCAAATATGTCCCTAATAAAACTGTTTACAATAATAGAGGAAAGATTCTGCCCTGGTTAACTCCTAGCATTAAACAATTAATCAAACAAAAAAACAGGCATACAAACCTATGAAAGCAAGGCGGAGTGATTTTAACAAATGGAAGTAAAGCTCTGTCTTAAAAAATGCAAAATCAAAATAAACAGTGAAAAAAGAGATTCGAAAAGGGGTAGCTATAGGAAAGATGAAGGAAAAGTTTTCACATATATTAATAAAAACAACAAAAATCTAGGACAATAGGTACGATTACATTAGATACACAAGACATCACAGATCCTTATGAAAAGGCAAAGGTACTCAATGACTATTTTTCATCTGTCTTTAATAAAAATATAAATGTACCAGATACTACTTCAACTGTTTCTTATGAAAAGGATCTTATACAGTATTTACTGAAGATGAGATCAGGACAGAACTCAATAAAATAAACATAAATAAATCTCTGGGGCCTGATATGTTACATCCCAGACTACTTAAGTAATCAAAGGACTGGTTAATACATCCTCTTTATATTCTTTTCAGTATGTCATTTAAAAGTAATAAGATTCCAACGATTGGAAAAAAGCAGTGGTTACACTGATTTTCAGAAATGGAGACCAAACTGCAGTCTCTAATTACAGACCTATTAGCTTAACATGCATTATTGGCAAAATATTTGAAACTCTGTTAAAAATAAACTTGAACAAGAATTAGAAACAAAAGTATTAAAAGACAGTTCCCAATATGGTTTAAAAAAATAGATCATGTCTTACTGCTAATTTGGAATTTTATGAATATATAAGTAAGAACATTGATAATAATATACCCATGGATGTTGTTTATCTGGATTTCAAAAAGCCTTTGATAAAGTACCCACAACTTCTTAATAAATAAAATGAAAACCTTAGGCGAAATTCCAGTATCATAAAATGGGTAGAGGAATGGTTAAAGAACGGACACAGTGTGTGTGTATAAGAGGCCACCTGTCTGACCCTTGTTTGGTTACCAGTGGTGTGCCACAGGGATCGATTTTGGGACCATCACTGTTCGACATCTTTACATCCAATCTAACTACCAACTTAAAGTTTTTCTATAAAATTTGCTGACGATACTAAAATAGCTGCCAGTTAAAACTACCAAAGATGTAGCAATTTTTAGAAATGACCTCAGTAAAATTGAGACATGGGCCTGTAACAACTATATGATCTTCAACTTAGATAAATGTGTAATTATGCACTTTGGTACAGTTAATACAGTAAATAAATACACACATAAATGAGGCATATACTACATCTGTGGCCCAACACAAGGATTTAGGTGTAATCATAAATTCGAGCTCACTCCAGGTAGCCATTGTAATTACATTACAAACAAAGCAAATAAATTAATTGGTTGCATTAAAAGGAATTTTTCAACTTGAGACAGGGGCTGCATCATGTTACTCTATAGCAAGGGTTCTCAATGGTGAGGCCAGCCTGCCTGGGAGGCCCCAACCTGTTCCAGGGAGGCTCAACAAGTCTGAAAAGTACTGTATTTAAATTTTGAGTTTTATGTATTTTGTAAAGAAATGAAGCAAACTGAAAGAGGATAATAGTAAGTGGATTTTATGTATTTATTTACTAATAAGTGACAATGGAAGGTGAATGAATGAAGGCTCATTTCAGGTGTACCCGGGAAGGATAAGGAGTGAATACATTTCAAAAGGTAACTGCAAAACAATCAAGAAATACACAGTGAACAATAGTGTAAACAAATATGAACAATAAACTAATAATGAGTGGTGGTAATTGATAAGTTTGTAGACTGATGGCAGAACAGCCCAGATGCAATGGCTGAGCATAGAAGTGCTAAGAGCAATAGCAGGAAGCAGCAAAGTAATCCCAGAGAAATTAGCTGAAGAGGGAAGAGGTAAAGTATGTAGAAAGTAGTCTGACCCATAAAGGTACTACAAACAAGGGGTAACAAAGGTTCAAGAATGAAAATATTGGAGCAAGTAGGCTGGTCTGTGTGTGTGTGTGGGGGTTAATATAAGCTGAATAATAATATTTGTTTATTTTATTTATTTGTTATTCAGATAACACC
This sequence comes from Neoceratodus forsteri, assembly GCA_016271365.2. Taxonomy (NCBI): domain Eukaryota; kingdom Metazoa; phylum Chordata; order Ceratodontiformes; family Ceratodontidae; genus Neoceratodus; species Neoceratodus forsteri. Next base: position 337,305,207 of record CM057451.1, on the reverse strand, counting down.
TTTGAGCACAGGAGCTCTTTTTCAAAGGTTCCATGTCAGTATAAGACAAACAACGGAATGTGAGCCAAGTACCAAAGGGTTTCTAATTTATTCATGGTGTACTGCAAATGTACAGTATGTTATTTTTTTTGGGAGGCCCAAGATTATTTCAGTTTTGGGAGGCTCAAAATCTTTTCCATGGATTTGGGGAGGCTCACTGTGACAAAGTCTGAGAACCAGTGCCATAGAGCATACGTGAGACCCTGCTTGTGACTACTGTTCCCCCTTTGGAATCAGTATCTAAGGAGAGACGTTGGCAGGTTGGAGGGGTTCAGAGAGACTAACAAAGATGATCACTAACATGCAGACAAAGCTACGGGCTAGGCTTCAGGAACTAGATATGTATCCATTGAACTGAGAAGGAGGCGAGGTGATCTGCTACTAATGCATAAAATCCATTCAGACATAGAATTACTACAGCAGTTAAACATGAATTACAACAATAGAGACCGCACCTTAAGAAGCCATCCTCACTAACTTGCACTTACCTTCCTTAGCACAACAAATAGAAGGGCTTACTATACCCAACCTAATTATACCCCCTATAGAATTCTATCCTAATTCCATTTTATACTCTGATACCAAAGGTACATTCAAACAGAAACTTGACCACTATCTTTTGTAAATTGATGGTTCTTGTACCAGCTATGCTGGAGACATACATCTGTGGGCAATAGCCTTCTGTATGTCTACTCCTTCTTAGTATGAAATCCTAGTACAGGACGGAAGGAATGTGGCTGTCTCCTCTCCACTTGGAAGGAGTTTGTATGGAACCTGCATTCAATACTTCAGAGTTCCCTACAGTACCTAAATGGAACCTTTCCATTCTCCCTAGTTGCTGAAGGGATGTGGGGTGGAAGTGGCCTCCTAGGCTCATGTATTTTGGTCCTGTGGGGTACTCCAAACCTATTGGCAGGTTGGGCATGGCCATATAAAACAGATCTTGGGGCTTCCTGCCACTAAGTCCAGAACACTTACTGTTAGGACTCCTCCACAGGAATTAAAGGACAAGGAAGCCTTTATCTATCAAGCGATCCTACTATTAGCTACGGGCATGCAAAGCAATAACTAGGAGGTGGTTCCAGATCCTCCATCAGTTACTGACTGAGGGAAATAGTTAACCAGGTTCAGACACTGGAAAGAATCACTTTTAGGTTGCAGCAAAGAATCCCTCAGTTTCAAAATTGCTGGACAAGATGGGAATTATATGGGGCTTTGATTACAGTCAACTCAGAAAATAAGGGTTCATTCTCATCTCCTATTTTCTCTCTTCCCCCACTTTAGTTTTCCTCCCCTTCCCCTTCTTCCTATAGCCCTCACGAGAGCTCGGGAGGAAAATCTGTAGAGTTATACCCGAGTTCAGTTCTTCAGATTTAACCAATTTATAAGAACTGGTGTGCTGAATGTTTAATTTGAATCTTAGATTAATTTCTTTGTCTGACCGTATCTCCCTGTGCTTTATACAATTGAGTAGGCCCTTTGATTAAGTTAAAAATAAAGGAAATTTATAGACAATGACATTAACTTATGATGATCCAACTGTTTCTAATGTCTCAACCATTTTTAAATGTGTTCTTTGTATTATCTGCTCAGTTCTTTCTCTGGATTATTAGTTTGATTTTATTGAGCACTGACACAGTCATAACTACATAATTCACAGTTCAAGATTTTTTTTGGTACTTCATCTTTCTTCTTTTTTTCTTTAATGTGTTAATTGATCAGCTGTATTGAAACTTGTCAGACTGTACCACAACTGCATATTTTTGATTTAATAAAAACTTTGAGTGTAAAAAAAAGAAAATGAAATCAGGGCTCAGCGATACACACCGGTGTTGATGCTGATATCGCATGTGCTGAGTGCCGATTTCAATTTTTCAAGGAGAGATTTCTATATGAATTAGCCCTCAGTTTGATCTAATGAGTGATATTGCAGCAATCAGCACAGTTCCTTGAATACAACAAGCTATTTACTTTATATGCCACAAAATTGGCAAACTTGTTCATGCACTAGTTCAGTGGATTCAGCACCATAGCTCTGCCGTGAACTAATTGAAAGCGAACAGCCAGTGGCAATAAGGTTGGGACGACAAAAGTAATTTTGTAAAAAATACTGATTGAACGGAAAAGTATACATCTGAAAAGCAATGGAAGCAGTTACTATGAAGAGCCCTATAAACAGACGCAGACATGGGGTCATGAAAATGGGTCAAAAGCTGGCAATGTCCCTTTAAGATAAGCTCTCTCACTGACAAAGACAGACGGGAGGGGAGATTCTTCTCAGCAGCTGCAGATGTTAAATCTTTGAGTGCGAGACATTGAATTTGTCATCTTTACAAAGGCAACACTTGTTTCAACTGTGTGAGACCAAGAACAAAACTTACACAAACTTAAAGAGTTGGACAATACCATGGATTAGACATTAGGTCATTGGTAGGACAGGGTAAAATAGAGCAGACTGAGCAACACTTACCAAGCAAAAGGCAGTCTGCAGTGTCAGTTCACACAGACTTATGAGACGTGACATAGCTGACAAACATCTGAATTAGTAATTTAATTATCACTAGTAATTCTGTTCTTAATATTATCAGCTGAGTTGCTGATGTTTTGTGAAGACTAGACAATAGCATTGGTTTTATTTTTAAATGCTATGTGTATAGTATAGCAAAGCTGGAGTTATTTTGTTGGTTTATTTATTACCAGGAAGGGAGGAGTAGGCACTGCCTATTTTCAGCCTTGTCCGGGGATACAGATGGAAACCAAATAACACTGAACCAGATTGAAGCAGTTGGTGGTATTTTTGTGAATGGAGGAAATAGGGTATGACACCAGGTAAATTCTCTTAAACTTTTCGATAATTGCCATAGGATTTTAACATCCACCTGAACCACCACTAGAACAGGCATACGGACCTCAATTTAACATCTCATCTGAAGGACAGCACCTCTTATGCTGCATTGCAGTATTAGTATTGGATTTCAACCCAAGTTCCTGTTGTAGGCTTGGAACCCACAGCCTCTGATCTTCCAGCCTCAGAGGCAATGTGCAACCTGTTGAGCCACTGGCACAGCTAACTGGCCTAGAGTTTAGAGCAACAAGCTATGAATGAGCTTGTTACATCCAGAAGATCAGGGTTGATTCCCACAGCTTCCACCTGCAAACTGTGTGACCCTGAGCAACTTACATAACCTCCTGGCTCCCTGTCACCCCTGTAAATTGGCCTTGCACCTAGTGGGCCTTATGTGGTTTCCAAAATAAAACTGTAAAAATAATAATAATGGCTATGTGTTTGACCTACTGTGTACTTATCATCTTAGCACCTGAATCTGAGTCATTACCATTACTACCAGCCACATATGCAGTTTGGTCTGTTGGACATAGGGAAGTAATCTATGCACGCACAGCCTGAAGCCTGTGCAGGAATGTATCTAAGAAGTCATAGCAGCAGAACTGGAATACATTATATTATAAGAAAGAACATTTTGTTAAACATCCCATGATGGCCAACAAGCTAAAAATGTATTTATTTTTTACATTTTGCTAGAAAATACCTTACAGTCCTTAAAAATGCATGCCAAATTTGTAATGTAGGGTATAGAATAAGCCTCAGAATGCACCACAGAGCATCAAACCCCTCTAAAGCTGAGGCCTGGCATTCTACACCCCCAGCCTATTGGTTAAGAATTTTGGAGGTGGCCCAAGCCCATAATGTATTCTAATGCTAGAAACACCCTGCCTTTAGTTAGTGGGAAATGAGCCTCCAGGGGAGAGATGACAGTGGTGCTGGGGTGAGGGGAGCCAGGAGTGCAAATACCAAATCAGTGGGTATTGTATCATGTACTGGGGAGGGGCCAAGTAGAGGGATGGGATCAGTTCAGTTGATCTCAGGGAATGACTAGCTGCAGAATGTCTCAATGTGCCACTATATAAAAAAACTGGGACCCTTTTTGAAAATTGTGGTCCCTACTGACCCTAGCCAGGGCCCAGTTAGAGACAAAGACTCCTGGCCCATGCCATTGGTGATAGTGTATTGCTAGCTGGCTCATTACATTGGCAGTCATTTATCTCAGGCCAATCTATGGCATTGGTGGTGGTATATCAGAGGATAAGTCATGGAGCAGTCAGTAGTGCATCATGGGCATTAGCGTATCATGGCTGACCTGTGATAGTGGTGGCAGTGTAGTGTAGGACAGTCGCTGGCACTGCAGACAGTGTATCACTGGTAGTAGTGTATCACGGGCCTGTTTGTGTCTTTGGTGGTGGTGTAGTGTGGGCCACACTCACGAATGGGAGGGTACTAACAACAACAAAATGGAAAGGGATCTGGGGGTACTCATATCAGATGACCTAAAGGTAGGCAGGGAATGTGAGAAGGCAGTAAGGAGGGCTAGCGGATACTGGATGCATAAGGAGAGGCATCACCAGTAGAAAACAGGAAGCGTCAGAGTCCTAGCTACTCACCGATCCTCTCTCTCCAAGGCATATTACAAAAAGGCCTTCAAACTGAAAAATGGTTCAACAACCATCGCCTAGTCCTTAATCTGAAGAAAACAAAGTCCATGCTATTCTCACATAGGCAAAACAGCCAAGGACTTTCCCATCCACATCACCACCAGCATGCTCCTCCCAATTGAACAAGTATCATCCTATAAGTACCTGGGCATCACCTTTGACTCGCCTTACCTTCCATGTCCACCTCAAAGCCTTGTCATCTGCCATGAACTCCAGGATCGGGCTTTCTACCGCCACAAAGACTGCCTCCCTGAACCCGCTTTAAAATTAACCATCGCCTCATCGGTATTATCGCTGGCTGACTACGGGTTCCCAATCATGCAGCTGCTGACACCACTGCCCTATCCAAGGTCCAGACTGTTATTAACAAGGCCTGTAGGTCTTTATCGGTGCCCACAGCAGAACCCACACCTGTCTGCTATACTCCAGCACAAATATACTCACTTTGAGGAAAGACTGAAATATCAAACCTGCCTGCTGGCTAAAAGTCTTTGTCAGGCCTTTGCCCTCCTGGGGTCTCTGGACCCTTGCAGCTGGCTACTAGGTCCATGCCCACCCGAAGTCCTCCACTGCCACCTTGTTGTTCCGGGAGGGCCAAGACCCCTCGCTGCCAAAGGTCCTTTCACCACTTGGCCTCGTGTTTGTTCAACTCCCTCCTGAATCTATCTCCAAGATCCCAGGGATTGGCCATTTCAAAACCACCTCCGTAAGTATATCATTGACAGCCGATGCTGTAGACGCCTGTAGCTAATCCGTCCCACCCACGCTTTTTTAAATCTAACCACTAGTTGTGTGATGTATCTATTTGCTTTGTTACAATGCTGTAACCCTACAAATGTTTGTACCAGTATAGCTGCTGCCTGTAATCTTTATTTTAAAGTGTGTCTATGTATTTTCACCCGTGTGTTCATCCTGTCTCTATTCACTTAATTGTTGTCTCCCCTTGCTGACGGTACAGCACATTCTGTAGAGTCCATGACTCAAAGGTTGTAAAACTGATTGTCTCCAATAAATAAACAAATAACAAATCCTCTGTATGGACAGTTGATGAGACTCCATCTGAGTACTGCTTGCAGTTCTGGAGACCCCATCTCCACAAAGACATAGACAGGATGGAGGCAGTCCAGAGGAGGGTGACTAAATGGTACAAGGTCTGCACTAGAAACCATAATAAGAGAGACTAAAGAAGCTTAATATGTATGCCGTTGAGGAAAGGAGGAGAGGGGGACATGATAGAAACTTTCGGGCACCTCAAGGGAATCAACAAAGTCCAAGAGGGTAGCATCTTTCAGAAACAGAGATGTGCAAGAACAAGGGGCACAATTTGAAGAATAGAAGGGACAGCCTAGGGGCAACATGAGGAGTATTTTTTTCTGGACAGGGTGGTGGACACATGGAACTGCCTCCCTGAGGAGGTCATGGGGTCAAAAATAGTGGGGATTCAAGAATACATGGGACAGACATAAGGCAATTATAGTGGGAGCTAAGAAAAGTAGGCTGTTGGTGAACTAGGATCTGCAGCTTATTCAATAGGTAGGAAATGGGCAGACAGGTAGGCCAAGCGGTCCTTATCTGCCATCAAAGTCTATGTTTTTATGTTACTGGTGTTGGTGGTAGAGTTGTGTGAGCTGACCCATGGCATCGGTGATAGTGTATCACGGACTGGCCCATGGTAATGGTGGCATTGTATCATCGGCTGGCATGTGGCATGCATGGTGAGTCATCTTGCTACCAAGTGGGAGATCCAGGTTTAAATCCTGAATTAGCACTTCTGGGTGGGCTAGTGGAGCTGGCAGCATCTAAACTGACATCCTCCTCCAGGGTAGAAGGGAGGCTTGTGTCGGCATGCAGATGCACCTTGGTGTTACAGGACAACAGCACAGCAGCTGGACAGTAGTACTGGAGCAGGGGAAATAAGTTGAAAACTGCAGTGAACTCCTACATACTGACATCCTTAACATGGGGCTTACAACACAGAGAAAATACTCCCACCTATGTGTAAAGGATGAGGCCTGTCCCCTAACCCCCACACCTCAGCTCTGGTGAATATGTTCTTTGCTGGTGATGTCAGCTCAGTTGGGCCCACACCACAAGGGGAATTCACGGAGAAGTGGTGACTGAGGGAAGACAATAGTCTGATACCTCAGCTGGAAAAAGTAGGAATGGGGACAGAAATGTATTAATGGGAAAACAAGAGAAAGAGTGGGAGACAAAGGACAGTAGTTGGGGACTAGAGAAAGAGGAAGAGCAGAGGAAAAATTGGGGAGTGAACAGGAGCTGCAGGCAGAGAGAAGCGATAGAGATAATGCAGGGGAGGAGAAAGAGAAAGCATGACCAAGCTACCATCAACTACATATGGGGGCGACAGAGAAGGCAGGGGCTTAAGGAACAAAGGGGTGAGGGAGCAATGGGGAGTAATGAGATTAGTCAGTGGGAGGGGTGAGGAGAGCAAGGGGATACTGGAGAGAAGTAGGCCATTTTGAAATGGATTCTGAAAGGAGATAGGAGTCAGTTGCTGTTTCTCAGGTGAGGGAGATAGTCATGCTTTCTTGGCAGACTGAAGAGAGCGAGTTGTAGCACTCTGAACAGACTGGAGTCTGAAAAGCGTAGATCTACTAACAAGACATTTTTAGAAAGTCTTTTCTACGTTCAGTACCTCCCAAACCTCCAAATGTTCAATACTGAAAATATCCTGGACCATCGCACTCTAACATTAGGCCTCTCACATTACCATTACTACTGTCTTCAGAGTAACCAATGACAGCTGTTTGGTTAAACACTGGAGGCTAACTGAGCAGCTGTTTTGTAGATTCATCATTTGATGCTATAATTGAACACAATATTTTAATTTCAAAGCTACAAAAATTAGGATTTTTTCTATAAAGCTTTTTCCCATTCTGTTCTTGTCCAGTGGCATCCCCAGCCCTGTTACAGACCTTCCCACAGACTTACAGGTTATCAACCACATACCACAATGTGATGGGTGGCCAGCACTGTCATCTTGCCAGAGCTTGTGGGAATGTCGACCTAGCCAGTTGACTTTTTCTCCAGTGACCTGGTTTCTCCTGGGGTGCCGGGCATGCAGTGATGCGGCTGCACATTTGTGCGTTGGCACCCATGCATGACAGGCATCTGGCGGCAACCCTTGCCCATTCTGGTACTCTGACTGTGTTGCCAACTGGCTCCACCCATTGGCAGTCACACTGCTGGAGCACTGTCGCCCCTCCCCAAAGAATAAAAGCAGTCCTTGGGACACTCGCCTTCCTCCCTGGTCAGCCCCTGACACCACCCACTCATTCCTCGAGCAGGGTTGCTGGCATCGCAGGTGGTAGCGCATTGTTGTGCTAGCAGGCCAGCTCAGAAATTAGGATTAAATTCCATCATTTTGAGCTGGTTCTGCTCCTGTGTTTTAACAGGAAACAGTCAGTTGGAATTATGTCCCTTATGGTGTAGCGAGGAGCCCCAAATAGGGTTATATTCAAATCCATTTTATGACTTAATGTACGCACTTTATTTCTGTTCAGAGCTTGGTTCCTTTTATACAACTGCACTCGCCACTGTTTTGATCTTCCTTCCTTCTTTGGGTCCTGGTGCACATCTCCTTCAGGGCCTCACATCGCCCACACCTCTGCCCACTGGACTCACTCCTGTTGAGTTGCAGGCCACCTGTCTCCAGTGGTGCCCATGATCTCCAGGCACCACCAGGAGTGTCTTGTGGCATGGGGCCACAAGAGCCCAGAAGCTGTCATCTGAAGCAGCTCATCCAGTCTGTTTCTTTTTTAAATTGTGTTTTTTTTCCCCTTCTGTCTGGCTGGTCAGATGTACTACCTTCTGGCCATATCGGCCATTGCAGGGCTGAATGTAGGGCCTGTACCCCTTAGTTTCCCCTTCAGCTGCTGGACTCATCCTATGGGATGCCCACTCAAGGACAGCTGTCCCAGCAGAAGGTGCACATTGCGGTGCCCAGCCATGAGCCCGGCAGCACCCTGCCCCTCCCTGTAACTCCCACCTGCTGCCCTGTTACCCATATTCCTACTGGCAGTGGTGACTGAGGAGGGAAATGCACCCCCCTTTCTCCCTGAAGAAGGACAATATCTTCTGGGATGCTTGATCCTCCTTCCCAGTATGCCCCGATGTGCCAGGTTTGTTCCTGAGCCTGGGTAAGCCACCGTCTGTCAGCCCTGCTACTGCACAGACAGACTGGCTGAGTGCCAGTCTGTTTTCACCACTCTCTCTCCTCCCAATCCTGTCACAACATGGACAGTCCCACTGTGGCTGACACTGACCAGGCAAAGTGTAGTCAACCTTGCTGCCAACAACACCTTCATAACACCAGAGGAAGCAGGACGGATCCTCATTAGGGATCCACTACTAGTGTGGTGTATCCTCAGCCCTCCAATCCAGGAGGAGAACAGCCATGCAAACACTCGTTGCCCTCCCTGCCAGCCTTGCTCTGACATCCTGGGCTTCCGATGCAACCCCCCACCATCACCAGTGTGCCAGAACAGTCCCTCACCACCCAGTCCCAGGGAGTCAGCTGACATTTTAGATAGCAGTAATCTTGCCATTCTGACCTCAAACAAATAACCCTATGGTTACCTTGTGTCATGATTAAGTGGTGTATATGTGTTGGGGGTGGGGTAAGAGAGCAGGTGCCATGAATTACAGGTTGATTTTTTGATGGTGTGGGCCATTCTGGGCCCTGGTCATGGAGCGTGATGATTGCTCTTACTGCCTAATATCCATACTTATCGCTGCTGCAATGATTCCTCTGCTTTGTTTCTAGTAAACATTATACCAAAGTCATAAAATAAGTACTGCTGTCACGTTTTACTCTTACTTGCACTTCCTTAAGGCACTTTCCAATATCCGAAAAAATTGTCTAAAATATAATATTTAGACATTAACATATAGTTACTTCATCTTCTGTCTTTATGTCAGCTCATCCTTCATGTCTTGGACACATTTGCTTGAAAACATTATCTCTGTCCAGCAGACGCATCTCATCCTCCTGCTGTTCAACCGCTGAATTCATAATTCTGCTTGCGACATCACTTTCTGTTGCTGTCAGATTTCATCTGCTCCACAAACAAAGGATTATGAATTCAGCAGGGGACCTGCACAAGGATAAGGTGAATACTGAGATGGAAAGATCCTGTTTATGTTAATGTCCTCAGTAGTAAAGAATGAAAGGAGACAATTTATTGAAATAGTCACAGAATTGTATCTTTATATTTTTTAAAGTTTCTAGGATGCTGAAAAATGCCTTAAGTAAAACATTGAAACAGAGAAAAATTATGACATAAAAAGATGCAAGGGCTATCCAGTCTGTCCAAGGAAAACCTTACCTATCCCCTATTGGTCCATTGCCAGATAGAATTTGCCATGTGTTTCAGTTGCTTTTGCCACCTCCCACCACTTCCTCCTACCCTGCTCCCTGCCCACCTTTTGGGACTACCAGCCCCGTGGAATGTGTCCAAGCCTCCCTTGAACCCCATTATAGACCCCAGCCTCTTTCAGCAACCTATTCCAAGCCTAAGCCTGGGAAATTCCATATGAGGAAAGACAGAGGGAGCTCAACATACATTTCCTGGAGGATAGGATGAAGAGAGGTTATGTGATTGAGACCTATGAATATTTAAAGTGAAATAGGTAAGTTCTGAGAACATGTTCAGACTAAGGGGGAAGAATATGATAAGGCATAGTCTGAAATTGCGGGGAGGGGTAGATTGAAGAGGAAATGAGGAGCCACTATTTCACAGAAAGGGTGGTGGCAAAGTGGAACCTACTGCCAGAGTAGGTGATTTCCACTGGCAACTGTGGGCAGTTTTAAGAGGGGGTGGACAGGGTTAGAGGTAAAGTCACAACTGAAGGAAACAGAGGAGGGTGTGGAGGCAGTCTGAGAGATAACATAGTTGTTTAGGGGCAACTGCAGTGATTAGACTGGGAGCTGCACACTTGAGCTGACTTCGATAGACCGCTATGGCCTGTATCTGCTGGCATTTTCGTTATGTATGCTCATATTCTACTGTTTGCCACATTTCTTTTTTTTTTTTTCTTTTATTTATTACTTGCCCTGCACCGGCAGCCCCTATCAGCCTGACCGGGCCCCCAGCCCCGACATCCCAGAATTACTGGGCCTACCTTAAGCCCGTCCAGGAGCAGAGCCTATGGAGGGTCGGGCATCATCCTGCTGCCAGCACCATGATTTTCCATTTCTGAGGTCCCATGTTTTACCTCTGGGCCCCAGGAGTAGAGACGATGCACGTGAGGCGCACATGCTCTACAGCCCCAGTGATGGCCTCATCCACCCACCGGTCAGCCTAGTGCCTGCGCTCCTCTAGCCTGTGCTGCCCCCAGCCTCTGCTACTGGGCAGACAAGTACCAAGGGATACCACCTACCCTCCCGAGAGGAGAGCTGCCTTTTGGCAGCTCCATCCAACTCCACGCCCTCCCCCGCCAACTTCCAACAGTCCGTGCTTGTTCCCAAACATGGGTCAGCAGTGACGCAAGGTAAGGCATCCAGCGCCTTAGCCCTCAGCACCACCGGGCCGGCCACCTTTTCAGTAAAGAATAATTTCTTAACATTCCTTTCAAATCTCAAAATAAATAAAGAAATAAGAAACAGTGCACGTGAAGCACATACTAATAATTATTTATTGGTGCTCAGAGAACTGCAGACCAGATACCAGTATGTATCAACTCCTGCATTTAAATCTCCCTGATCAGCCTCCACCCATGACCTCTTGTCACTGTGTGATCCTTCCTGGTGAATAAGTCATCACTATCCACCTTGTTTATGCCCCTCAGAATTCTATAGGCCTTGAGTGCATCCCCTTTCTCCCCACGGTCTCCAGAGGGGCTGTGTGCTGGGGCCAGTGTTGTTCAGTGTTTTCTTCAATGACATTGGGGATGGCATTAAGGGCAAAATGTGCCTATTCACGGACAACTCCAAGCTCTTTGGGAGAGTGGATACAACTAAAGGCATACAGGACCTACAGGATGATCCAGAAAACTGGGAAGGTGGTCCTGATCTGGCGACTTAGCTTTAATGCCAAGAAATGCAAAGTTATGTACACTGGAGCCAAGAATCCCAGGACAGAGTATTACCTGGGTGGAGTCCGAGTATCTGCATTAGAGGAGAAGGACCTGGGAGTGATGATCACTAGTGACCTGAAGCACTCCATGCAGTGGAAGAAAGCCATAGCAAGGGCAAACAAGATGCTGGGATGCATAGCTAGGGAGATCAGTAGTAGGAGAGAGGAGGTTATACTACCCTTGAACAGGTCACTGATGAGGCCATATCTAGAGTATAAAGTTTAGTACTGGTGCCCACACCTCAAAAAAACCATTAACTGGTCGGCCGGTGGCACTGATTTTGAGGCACTGGATGCTACACTTGCATCACACCATTGACTAGGGTTCAGGGTGCCAGCAGGGGAGGGATGGGGCACAATCGAGCAGCCTAATGGCAACTCTTCTCTCCTGGCACGGCTGTCATCCCCCTGTAGTTCCACTGCCACCGCATGCGGAGGTCCGTAGCAGCACAGGTATGAGGGGTGGTAAGTCGGGAGGCACCTCAGAACGGGCGACCTCCACACGCCACAAGGCAAGTAGAAGGGGGTGGATGAAAACAGGGAAAAACACAGATAAAAACCTAATAGAAAAAAAAAAGAATATTAACCTGCTAGAGAAGGTCCAGAGGAGGGCTACAAAGATGATAGTGAGTTAGCAGGTGGTGTACGAGGAGAGGCTGAGGGCACTGAACATGTACTCTCCTGGAAAGGAGAGAGAGAGGACATGATTGGGACCTTCAGGTACTTGAAAGGGATAAATAAGTTGGATGAGGAGGGTCTCTTTAAGCTGACTGGCAACCTTAACATGAGGGGGCACAGTCTTAAACTGGAGGGGGAGGTTTAGGAGGAGGTCAGGAAGCACTTCTTCACAGAGAGGGTGGTGGACACTGGAATGCGCTGCCAGAAGAGGTGGTCTCATTGAAAACAGTGGGCAGCTTTAAGGGAGATTGGGATAGGCACAGAGGGAAGGTAATGATCATGGGTAGGTAGGATGGGAGGAGTGGGGGCAGGGACAGTAGCTCAAGCTGTGAACCTTGTAATACAAGCAGACTAAACAAAACAAATGGCTTTCTTCTGCTGGCTTCTTCATATGATCTTATATTCAGGTCTGCCAGCCTCTGCTCATAGGATCTGTCTTTCTGCCACATCATCACATTCAGTGGGGTAGGAATGTATATGCCAAGTATACATACATGTAAGGAGGCAGTATTGTGCAGTGGTCTAAGGCTCTGAGCTGCAAATCTGGGTTTGAATCACACAGCTTCTACTTGCATACTGTGTGACCCTAAGCAAGTCACTTAACTTTCTTGTGCTCCCAGGTCGCTCCTGTAAAAAGCTTTCAGCTTAGTGTGCTATTCCTGGTTAAACAACTAAAAAAAAATAAGCCAAGGCTTATAAGTTTATTGAGAACGGTGGCAGTATTCTGACCCCATACCACTAATTTTGCTTACTTGTACTATCTGATGTCTATCCCTATTGGCGTTATATTATGCATGTTGTTTAAATTAAACATAATGTTAGATGTATAAAACCAAGTACTGCTGCATTTTTGCTCTTATTATGCAGTTCATGAGTACAGATTGGTGGGTACCGTGGGTCTGAATAACAAATATGGACATGTCTGCAATGGAGGAGGCATGGCACAGTGGAACCAAAGGGTTCCTCACTTACAAAGTTAATTTCCTTAGCCATATTTCACATGGAGTATACCGCAGGGCAAGGCAACAAACACGCCATGCAAACAACTGGGCTGGGGCCACCAAAGAGGGCTCTGGTGTACCAAATCAAATTCTGTTTTCCTAACTGCACCACTGTTGCCATGGTACCTGATGTCTTGTATAATGATGACATAAAAGTTCAGTGGAGGACACTTTTATAGCAAGTCTGTAGGACACAGCAATCATACCAATGGCAAAATGCTGGAAAATGACTAGGTGATATGATCGCCATTCACTCTTGTTAGCAAACTGATGCAGCCACCCTCAGAAAACCAAGTTATGTTTTCTCTCACCATAGCTGTGATGACTGTGCCCTAACAACTTGCTATGCCCTAGCAACAAGATGCTTGAAAACAGTCCCTAGCAGAAATCAATAAGAGCTCTCCAGCATGTTCGTTTTTAGAGCTGGTTCCTACTAGGGTCGAAGTCGGAAGTGTTTTGCAGCTGTCCCATTAAAATGCATTGGGTGACTGGGATACACCTTTTATAGCTGTCAGTGAGTGAGTGTTGTGCCTTGCTATTTTTCCTTGCCACTGTCTGTAATGCTTTGCTAACTTTCTACTGGATGCACAGAAGGAGAGTGCGTGAGTACATACTGAGCAAGTGGGCTACTCTTGTGAACGTGTATCTGACTTAGGTGACACATTAACGAAGTCCCTCAGGTTGTTTAGCCTAGCCCTCCACTGTGATGACAAGAATGACAGTGAATGAGTTCAGAGACGAAGTACTAATAAACTCTGTCTGCAAAACTTTGTGAATGGAATGCAAAGCTTTATTTTTCTGGAAAAAATTGCATGCATAAAACTAGGGTTTTCATGTTACTAAATTATTGCAATGAAAAGGACAAAAACAGAATAGCTGAGGCAGCATTTGATGCTTGTAGGAACTAGGAAATATCTCCCACAGCCTCTCTATAACGAAAACAGCTACATTTCAAGTTAGTCCGAGTAATCTGGCCATGGAGTGGGGAAACTGTGGGAGGGGATCAGTTGTGGGAGCAAGGGGGAGGCCAGAGTGAGCAGATTTGTAAAACAATACTTAGCCAACATGACTTTCATAAACATTGTATCGCAAAGGGTTTTACAGTGCCCAGGACTTCTATACTGATAGCTCAGGGAACGTGAGTACAATAGAATTTTGTTGCCCAACCCAGCCTGACAAAAAGAAAATAAGAAAGAAAGAAAAAATTGACCCACCACCACCACCACCTACCTGATGGGTCCAGCGAGCAGCCCAGACCATCAGAGCATGGGTGTAGACAGGCATACTCCAAGCACTCCATGGTGTGCAATTTTATTTAAGGAGGGGTAGCAAATAGGCTCTGAACTGCTTCCTTTTCCATGAAAACTAACAAAGAAAATACTGAACCTTTCTGTAATTTTATTCATAGGAGCTGAAACTAGAAGGACTGGTCACTAATACTGTCTTTGCATCCCAAGGACAATACAACTTTACAGGCTCTGGGCTGGTATGTGGGTGTCTTGGGGAACAATGCATGGCATTTGTATTTACCCGCATGGCAACAACCACTGTCATGAGATACAAAAGTTGTATTTATTGTGCCAAATGAGGCAACAAAACGGTCCTGGTGTAAATTTTGTATATTGTCTGGCTACACCCCAGGGCACGGGGGTAGCAGTGAGTCCACTGTGTGCAGATCTGAAATCCCTGGCTACACCCCTGCATCAGAGTACTAAAACAAACTCCCCGTCCTTCAACTGAATGATTAGCTAACTGAGAATCTTTGAAAGTTCCTGATCATTAACTGAAACGTAGCAACGTTACCCTCACATATCACAGACACAACAGATGTTCTTATGAAATTGAAAGATGTTACATGGCAAATAATGTATCACTGGATTACTGTAAATGTCACAGTACTCTATACATCAGTTCGCCACAAGGTAGACAGCCCTGAAGTGGGGATAATGCTGCTACAGTCAGGTGAGGATTTTCCAGTTGACTTCATTGTGTCTGCCACTGAACAGATATTGACCATGAATGACTTCCTTTTAATAAACATGCTTTCTTACAAATTCAGAGAACAGCCATGGGCACAATGATGGGCCTCCTCCTATGTGAACCTCTTTATGGAGTTGTGGGGGACATCTACAATCCCATGATTAATCCATATAACAAATACTTGGTGTTTTATGGCCATTACACAGATGAGCTATGATTCATTTGAAATGGCCCAGAAACAATAATTATGGAGTTTGCATGAGTACCTAAACAACAATATAATCTTAAATTTACAGCTACTACTGACAGAGAACATTTACTACCTGGACTTCACTGTCACTGGAAGTAATGGCTAGAAAATAATAACACAAAGTCATAGGGAAAAAAAACAGTGGATAGCTCTGTTTTGCACTCTAGGCACACCCATGTCATTTAGTGAACAGTAACCCCATTGGTGAAACATTAAGACTGAAAAGGAACTGCTCTGATGACAAGTGTTCTGTAAACAGACCACTGAACTATGTAGCAGGTTAACGTCTTGGGGCATAAACAAAATATATTAGACGCAGCCTATCAAAATGCAATCCAGGTCTAGAGAAGAATTACTGGCAAGTATTACTATGAAACACAAAGAACCCAATAAGATAATTTTCATACAGAATTTAACAATTGCTCCCAGGCCGTTAAACAGATTATACTGAAACATTGGCCAGTATTAACAGCAGATGCAGACCTGGACGAAATCAGTAGTTACCACCACGTATTTTGTTGGAATGGGAAAACCTAGCAGTCAAATCCACCACTAGTCATTTTCCCCTTCAGTAGTCCCACAAACATGGCTCCCACCAAAACCACTGGGCTTTCTTCCTGTTTTCAGTGCAACATGTGTTGCTATGCACACAAATCTAAAACATTTTACACCTGAGTTACAAACAAAGTAATCCAGATTCAGCTATTAATAACCTGTACCACCATACCACCAGATATGGAATTTATGTCCTGTGGTGTCAGTGCAGTCTGAATTATATTGGCTGCACTATCAGAGCCCTAAAAGAGTTCAAGAACACTTCCGTCAATATCAGGTAATCGCAGTAACAGTCCAATAGCAGGACACTGTTACACTGCTCATAGAGGAGGAACCCAAAGTATTTACGTTTCAGGGACTAGAATGGGTCACCCCATCACCGGAGAGGTGACCAGTAAAAGTTCTATATGAAAAGAAAACCAATGCACCTTCAATTTAAATGTGTTAACACCTTTTGGTCTAAATATGGAATTAGACTTGGTTCAGTTTCTGTAGGAATTTGATGCATTCATTAACACCTCTCAGATGTTTGTAGTTTCCATCTTTGCATCAGTGCTGAGGTTTCAGTGTGGTAGAGCAACTACGGTCCAAACATGCTTTATGTAAACTGGCCCCAAGTAGCACGAAGGGTTGAGACTTTGGGCGCCTCGCCTTCTGCTGCCGATGACCCATGTTTGGAAATGTACACAGATTGCTAGGTGCATGGCCAGGGAGGGAGGATAGAGAATTCCTTGATTGCCCTCCTCCCTCGAGGAGGGAGGAGTGATGTGGCTCACTGCTTGACTACCACCTGGAGGTGTCCAGGTGACAGCACAAAGTGAACCATGCATGCTAGGGAAGGGACCCATGTTCAGGGCATGGTGGGCATCTCCACAGAGGTGGAGCATGCACACTACGCCCACTGCACATCCTGTGGGCCCAGGGAGAAAACTGGAAAAAAAAACAGCTGTGACTGCATGATGATGACTGACCTTCATGGGCCCACACCAGCAGCCAGACCCTCCTCCACCACCACCACCACAGTCCTTGGCAGAGGGACAACGAAGCGGAAGCCCCAGAGAAGCTGGGTGATGGGGCTGGAGGGTCGGTCAGAATGAGGCAGCTTGGAGCAGCATAGGAATATGCAACCTCTATAGAAAAAAGAACATATTTTATGTGCAAATACCTATGATTGTATTCAGTGAAGAGCTCATTAGCCCTATTTGATCTCCCTGTAGTTTTATAGCATCTGTCCTGGCCCTTGTCACTTCCATAAGCGTAACCCAAAATGGTAATAAATAAGGCTGTATTCATCAGCAAAACCATAACAGGATATACACATTTTCAGCTCCCACTAGTCTTTCTAGTTCCACCATCTCCCCACACCCATCCCACATCATTTCTAGTTAACTTGTTTTTTCATATTTATATTTTTGTTGCTGGGCATCCCTTAGCCCTATGAACAGCTACAGGCTCCGCAACCTGCCCTCATACTGGGCTTGCCCCCCGAGTAGGGCCACCATGGCAGACTTAGGTGGCCAGAGGGGATGATACCGAGACGGTTCATTAACAGGGACCCAGCATTTTGGTGCTTGTGAACTTTGGGGCGGGATGTCCCACGCCCCCACCCCGTACATGTTGACGCCGATCGCTCGGTACCCCAGGCCTCTGCTGGGGTCCACATTGCATTGGACACTCAATCCCACCTCCCCCAGAGTAGGACAGCAGTCCAGTGGATGCTCTATCCTATTTCTCCCCAGCCGTCCCTACGACTCCCAGATCCATTCTGAACCTGGGTCGTCGTGTCGAAGATGGCAGCTATGCTTCTGCGCCAACAGGCTGGCTTCTCATTAACTTCTAGTAGTTACAGACATTGCTCCAGTAATGTTCAAAGTATGCAAAGATGTAATGCACCAACTTAATTCTGGCTATGTTAGCAAGATATAAGATTGTGTTTTAGTTATGCATAATATCAGATGGAATTAACTGAACCTAAACAATGTCTGTCGAAACCATGTTAAATGAGTGCTTTACAGTGTTTACCTTGCCACATCCCCACTGACAAACAAGTCATACTACTAACTTATAATAATAATAATTCTTCTCAGAATGCCAATTTTAACAGCATTCAGCAACCAAGACATTTAAGTACCAGTACCTCTCTTGCAGAAATCTCCTCCTTTTCTTACAAACTATATTTAGCAGCCTTACTTTTTCCCTACTTCCATGATTTTAATATATGTCCAGCCTTTGTGCATGAACTTTTTATCTTATTGGATTAACGGCAGCCACCTAAACTAACTTCACAGTGCCTACCAGCTGCGGTTCTTGTATTGTTATAATGTTGAGATGTTTTATATCTCAACTTCTGCGTTATTTCTCTGGCAACTGTTTTTCTGCAACAGATTATAGTTTGAATTTAGGTCATTAATTTATGAATAATGGGAGCACATTTTCATGCTATTTATTTTTTATAATAGTTAAAATTTGGGTACTGTAGCCATTGACAGAGTGAAAATGGGGAACTTTATCATGGTCGAAATAAATGAATAGAAGGCATTCAAGTGATCATAAAATGTAAAGAACACAGAACTAATCTGTTATTTATAAACCTGAACTTATATGTTTTATGGTTTCACTAATTTATGATTCATCTCATGGCAATGATTTAAAAATACATTGAAAGGAAAATTAGGAAAAATCTTGATTATTATTATACAGCTTGTATATTTATGCATTTAATATTGCCAAAAGAGTCATAGGAGACTTAATATAAAATTAAGTTTACAGCCTTATAGCCCTTTACAGTTGTACGTGATTTGCAGTATCACTGTTTTTACTTTTTATTTTTGAACTTGATAAGGTAAAGGGGCTATGTGCATCTTATTACTGTCCTTAGTCTTACCGTATATAGCTCGACTAACCAGTGAATCTCCACAGTGGGTTGCTGTAAATGTTTAATCAAAGTTTAGGCACTAGGTATGAAGCAGTGGCGGGACATTGGGAGGCTGGGGAACCTATACTATTTTATAATATAAAGTTTGTGGAACACAGTGACTATTTTAGGTCACGTTAATAATGTTATGAGACAGTTTTCTATGCTAGAAATTACCTGTATGATTTCCACAGGTTTAGCTGACCAGCATATCAGTAAGAAAAATATGTATGTATGTGACATTGGAACCCCATATGATGTATCAACTTAATAGAGCCAAGATTTGGGTGTTAAAATATCTGTACTACGGTGTTTTCTGCATGTATCTCCTGTGACCTGTTAATACGTTCTGTAATGTTTGCTTCATTTTAAAATGAATAAAATA
Organism: Neoceratodus forsteri; assembly: GCA_016271365.2. Classification (NCBI taxonomy): domain Eukaryota; kingdom Metazoa; phylum Chordata; order Ceratodontiformes; family Ceratodontidae; genus Neoceratodus; species Neoceratodus forsteri. Next base: position 337,285,799 of record CM057451.1, on the reverse strand, counting down.
TAAAGTTAAAAAGAAAATGATAAGGTAGAAACTAAATGGCATTTTAATATATGTATGTTACAGTGAAAAATGTCTGCTGTGTTCTTTGACAATACATAACTGTCTTGAGTATTCTGAGCATCTACTATTTTTATTCAAAATCTATTTGAAACAACAGGGTGAATGTGAGTGGTAGTAACTACAGCACTGCCCTGAAGGCCCCTACCCCTAGTTTTATTCTGAAAATTAAGAATAAAATCAATTAAATAATACAAGTGATTCACATTAAGGTTGATATAATCTTCATAGTGATATGATTTATATTATAAATTTAAATGGAATAATTGGACAAGCAACCAGCTTTCAATCAAGTAATCAATTTTCATTAGAATCAGCATGATAAAAGGGGTCATTGGGGCAGTATAGTGGCATCCCTTCACCGAAGAGGCTGGCTTAAGTCTCGAAGCACCAGGGTTCCTGCTCCTCGTCATCAGTTGCCTTACTGGCTGTATAAATTCTGAGATGCCAGTATGAGAAAATAAAAACAGCTCAAAAGCATTATAGGTCAGTTAGTGCATTCTTCTACAGGTCAAATCCTTCCCACGACTGATGGCTGCAGTGCCCAACCCAACCCATCAGGGAACAAAACACAACAACCTGACAGATCCACTACCCAACCTGACCCATCAGGGAATAGCAGACAAATTTGGCCATCTCCTCCAACTACCTGACTGATCTAATACCCAATTCAGCCCTCAGGGAATAAAAAAAGTCCTTCTCACCCAAACTACCTGATGAGCCCGTTGTGCAACCAAGCCAGTCAGTGAATAAAAAATATCTCCCACTACCCCACCCCCCAATAACCTGCCAGAACCACTGCCCCAGGCCCATCAGAGAATAAAAAGTCCACCCTTCCTCAACTACCTGAGAAGTCCGATGCCAAACCTGTCTTGTCAGGGAACAAAAGATAAACCTCCCCAACAGCCTGACAGGGCCAGTGTTGGTGGGTGAAGTAAAACTACATGGGATAGGCATAGGGGAACCCTAGTGCTAGGAAAGACATCAAAGCTGGAGATAAAGTAAGGACTGTAGTTTCTGCAGCAGGTGGAAAAATGAGGAGACTAGGTGGGCTTAGCGGTCCTTATCTGCTGTCACTTTCTATGTTTCTGTTGGCCCATCGGTGCAGCAGTAGCACTACCACTCACGACGCTGGCAACCCAGGTTCAGGAGCGAGCCCAGACAGCTGGAGGTTTGGCCGGGAGAAGGATTAAGCACCCTAGGGATGCTCTCCTCTTCCTGGGAGGGAGGGATGCTGCTCGCTGCAATGCCACCACCTGGATGCACATAGGTGGAGGTGCAGCGGGGCACCACATGGGAGGAGGACATTGGCTGGGGTCCAGAGAGGCATCATGTCTCAGCATGTGCCTTCTCTACGGATCCCCTCAACTGCCTACATCCTCAGGGGTACTGGGAAAGAAAAGGGAAAATAGCCCATGGCTAGCCTGATTATGGAACTGGTGTAGGAGGTATGGACCAAGTCGGTTGGATGCCTGACACGTGGCACAAGTGGGGTAGTCCTCCTCATTGCTTCCCTGCCTGGGGGTAATCTGAGGCAGGATGGGGGCTGAGGACCACACAGGATTCATACCCCCCTGTCAGGTCCCCGATGGTGAGCATTGAGGCGAAGGGGCGTGAGCAGGAGAAAATGTAAAATAATTAAAAAATTCAATGTTTCTGTGTGTTCAACCAGGCCTATCAGGGAATACAAAAATCTGAGTCTCCTCAACAACCTCATAGATCCATGTTCAACCAGACCCATCGGGAATCAGAAAAATCTGACCCCACCCCAGCAACCTGTCAGGTCCAATGCCCAACCCACCTTACAGAGAATAAGAAAAAATCTGAGCATTTTACTATCCAAATATCTTACCAGTCTGAAGCCCTACCTAGCCCACCAGGAAATAAAAATCTTTCCCCTCCTTCCAACTACCTGATGGGTCCGGTGCCCAACCTGGCCCATGTATTAAGCCAAACAGAGATAAGGAGGTGCAGCAGCAAACTGGTGAGCGGAAAATGTAAAGGCAGGGCAGTAAAACACTGTTTTCCCATGCTCATCCACTCAGGTCACAGTGCAAACAGTGCAGCTCAAACACTGCATAGTAGGCTTGGAGCTGCTGCCGCACTGCTGCTACTACAGCTTGTTCAGGCACCTCTTCTAGCCCACAGCACATTATCATGGGAGACTGGACTGATGGAGACCAATGGCACACACATTTCTGAGGCTGCAACCCCAAGCGCCAGTGATCCTGGCTCCACTGCCTGGCGCTCTCTCTCTCTCTTTCTCTTTCTTTCCTTCTCTCAGACCTCAATCTCAGCTCTGCTCTCTTCCCGATACTCACATAGAGATCACACTGCCATCGTGGTGCAACCCAGCCTGCTGTGCATAGAATTTCCAGTGCCAAACCTGCCCCATCAGGGAATAAAACAAATCTGTTCCCAGTTAAAATCTTCTGATGGGTCCAGTGCCTAACGAGGAAGGAATAAAAATTCTGACCCCCCCCAACTACCATATTTGTCAACCTCTCAGCATTAAAAATCATAGCACTGGCCTTCATACATCATAGCACATGGCCAAAATGTAGCACTTTCTTATTTTGAATAATAATATATCTACAAATAGTGGACCCTATATAGTTAGTGATAAGGAACATTTTTTCAACTTAGTTCAATGATTTAATGGTTTGTATGTCCAGGAATACTTCTAACATTTATTAAGAAGATCAGTAAAACTAGGTGGAACAAGGGTAAATTTGAGGTGAAAATCATAGCGTTATGTGTAAATCATAGCAGTTGAGAGGTATGCCAGCTACTTGATGACTCCAGTGCCCAGCCTGGCCCATCAGAGTGTTAAAAAATCTGTCCCCTCCCCAACAATCTGACAGATTAAGTACTCAGCCCTGAACCATCAGGGACTTAAAAACAAATCTGCCACCCCCAACTACCTGACTGGTCCAATACCAAATCCAGCCAAGCAGGAATAACAAACAAATTTGGCCATCTTCCCTCCAACTACCTGACTGGTCTAATACCCAATCCAGCCCCTCAGGAATAAAAAATATGTCCCTCTCTCCCAGACTACCTGATGGGTCTGGTAGGCAACCAAGTCTATTAGGGAATAAAAAATATCCCCACTCCTCCAACAACTTGACAGATCCAGTGCCCCTCAGGCCCATCAGGGAACAAAAAGTTCACCCTTCCTCAACTACCTGACAGGTCCAATGCCAAACCTGTCCTGTCGGGAATAAAAAAATAAATAAACCTCCCCTAACCGCCTGACAGGTTCAATGTTCAACCAGGCCTATCAGGGAATAAAAAAAATCTGACCCTCCACAACAACCTCATAGGTCCTGTGTTCAACCAGATCCATCAAGGATTCAGAAAAAATCTGACCCTCTCCCAACAACCTGTCAGGTCCGATGCCCAACCTGTCTGACAGGGAATAAGAAAAAATCTGGCCATTTTATTCCCCAAATATCTTACATAGAAACATAGAAACATAGAAGTTGACAGCAGATAAGGACCTCAAGGCCCATCCAGTCTGCCCATTTCTTTTCTACCTTATAGATGTGCCATCGGCCTTTGCTCTGTCAGTGGCCTATCTATTCATACTCATTTGTATTGCTCCTTATGCCTATCCATGCCTGTTTGAAGCCCTGCACTGTATTCATAACCACCACTTCTTGAGGTAGGCCATTCCATGCATCCACTACCCTTTCTGTGAAAAAGAATTTCCTCACATTCCCCCTTAATCGGCCCCCTCTAATCTCATGCTGTGTCCTTTTGTCCTGCTATTTTCTTATATTTAAACATGTTAGACTCTTCCACCTTGTCAATGCCCTTAAGGTGTTTGAGTGCCTCGATCGTATCACCTCTCTCCCTCCTTTGCTCAAGGGTATACATATTGAGCTCTGTTAATCTGTCCTCATATGTCTTCTGATGCAGTCCCTGCACCATTTTGGTTGCCCTTCTCTGGACTGCCTCAATATGGTTAATGTCCTTGTGAAGGTGTGGCCTCCAATACTGCGCAGTACTCCAGATGGGGCCTAACCAGTGTCTTGTAAAGAGGATTATTACCTCCTCTACGACTTGTGATACCCCTACTAATACACCCTAACACCCCCTAGCCTTACCTACTGCTTTAGAGGTCTGCTTGGATGATTTCAGGTCATCAGTGATGATGATGCCCAAGTCTCTTTCTTCCTTTGTGACTGTTAACAACTCCTCCCAGCCTATAGGTGGCTTCAGGGTTTCTCTTCCCTATGTGCATGATCTTGCACTTCTTTGCATTAAATCCCAGTTGCCACTCTTCTGACCATTTTGCTAGTTTATCCAGATCTCTTCTCATTCTGCCCACCCCATCAGGATCATCTACTCTGTTGCAGATCTTGGTGTCATCTGCAAAACAGACAAGCCTTACCCTCTAGTCCATCTGCAAGGTCACTAATGAGATGTTGAAGAGGACTGGTCCCAGGACTGATCCCTGAGGTACTCCACTTGTGACTTGCAGTCTGAAGCCCTACCTAGCCCACCAGGAAATAAAAAATCTTCCCCCTCCTTCCAAGTACCTGATGGGTCCCTGTGCCCAACCTGGCTCATGTATTAAGCGAAACAGAGATAAGGAGGTGCAGCAGCCAACTGGTGAGCGGAAAATGTAAAAGGCAGGGTAGTAAAACACTGTTTTCCCCAAGCTCATCCACTCAGGTCACAGTGGGGGCTCAAACACTGCATGGGATACTTGGGGCTGCTGCCGCACTAATGCTACTACCAGCTTGTTCAGACACCTCCTCAGCCTGCAGAGCACTAGAATGGGAGACTAGACCAATGGGGACTGATGGCTCACACTGCCAAGGCTGTAATCCCAAGTGCCAGTGATCCTGGCTCCACTGCCCAACTCTCCCTCTCTCTTTCTCTCTTTCCTTCTCTCGGACCTTAATTTCAGCTCTGCACTTTTCCCAGTATGCACATAGGGATCACACTGCCATGCATGCTGCAACCCAGCCTGCTGTGGGGAATGAAACAAAAGCTGTTCTTCTTCTGTAAACTATCTGATGGATCCAGTGCCTAATCCAGCAGGGAATAAAAAATTCTGGCCCCTCCTCAACTACCAAACGGCTCCTGTACATGATCTGTTAAACAATAAAATAAATCTGTCCCTCCTCCTCCATCCAACTACATAATGATTCCAGGGCCAAACCAGGACCATCAGGGAATGAAAAATATATTCCCTTCCTCAACAACCTGACAAATTTTATTTATTTGAAAAAGTTTCACCAGGAAAGGCATACTGAGCTATAACTAGCTTGTTTCTAGGTGTGTCCTGGGGGATGGAGAATGGGATACAATTTGCATAGCAAGATACAAAATACAATGAGCTGAAAATAAAACAAAACAAAAACGTCACGAGATACAAAACTGAAATATGAAGGCATAACAATTCAAACAATGATACTGTACATAAACCAAGAAGCAAGGAAACACATCTTTTCTTTCGAATTTCTTTTTCTCCCTACCACTGAACTATCTCCAGTGACCTCCGATCCACCATCTCTACATCCCTGCATGACCCGGTTGGCCCTCCACTTCTCTCCAGCACGGGCATCCTCCGGTCTGCCCTCTGGGGAAGGGTCACCCCCACCCAGGGTGCTCTATCTGCAAGTATTGAGCCACCAGGCTGGAGAGGAGGAGGGAAGCGGAGTGGGCAGGTCCGACTTCAGGAGTGTGGATCACAGACATAGATGCCATCGCCTGTCAGCGGAGGGGTTTTCTTGTCTTTTCCGCCCCTGTGAAGCCCAGCTGCCAAGGCAATGTATGCCATGGCTCCACCCCTGGCATACTCCACGCTCTTTGGCTACCCCCAGCCTCCAACAGAGGTCGTTTGTTGAGTGGCCATTACCCCAGCCCTCACCAGGAAGACAGAGAGAGCAGTCCTCCGGACGCTCAGTCTCTTCCACCCCACCAAGCCCCGGACGCCCGGATACATTCCAAAGCCAGGTGCCCACATGGCATGAGTGTGGCATCCAACGCCTCAACCCTCGCCACTGGGCCAAAGAAACACACCTATACACACATATATTATATATATATATATATATATATATATATATATACATATATATATATATATATATATATATATATATATATATATATATATGCTGTATATATATATATACTGTATATATACACTCACATGCATACGTATAACATATATATATATATGTATAACATGTATACATATATATACACATATACATATATAGATACATAGTAGAGGGAAGAGCATAAAATTATGTAAAGGGAAAATTTAGGAAGAGAGTGAGGATAGGAGGGGGAGAAGGTAAAACTTTAACCCACAGGAGGCGGAGCCTCAGGAATGAATACAGCCCAATGTAAGCCAGCCAGCGCAATATTTGCATGCCTGGAGGGCAGGGGGCAAGAGTAGGTATTGAAAACAGGACAATAGTGAGGGAAAAGAAAAGAAATATTGAAGGGGTAGGGGTCAGGAGCTGGTGCAGGATGGGGAAATATAGTTACAGAGAAGGCGATACAATGAACTAGTGGACGTGGCCAGAGCAGATATCAAGGAGAGGAGTTCCAAAGATTAGGAAAATGATAGAGAAAGCAGCCCAACCTGGAAGTGGAGGTTCAGACAGGAGGGCGAGGGTCCTCTAAGGGAGTTACAGAGGGAGTAGGTGGGAGAAGAAGGGAGGAGGAGGGCGTTTGGGTAGGATGGAAGGGACCAGTTATAACTTCCCAACTAATGAAGCACAAAGGGCAAGGCATCTGGGTTCAAGAGGTGGAAAGGAGAGAGCAGTGTAGAGGTCACAGCAGTGAGTACATGGCAGACAGTTTAGGCAAAGTGACAGAAGGAGTTGAATAGAGTGTCCAGTCTGGCGAGGGTGGTCTTAGGGGCAACACTGTAAACCATGTCTCCAAAGTCAAATATTGGAAGGATCCTCTTCTGGGTGATTTCACGACAGGCCTGAGGGGGTGGGGTGCAGTCAGTGTGTGTGTACAGAGTGCCAAGTTTTAGGTGTAGCTTTTGTGGATAGCATCCACATGTCCAGAGAAGTCAAGGTTCCTATCGAGCCAGAGCCCGGGTATTTAAAGGAGGAGACATCCTCTAATAGGGACCCATCGAGGGTGTGGAAGGTACGGGTGGCTGTAAGCCTGGCGAGCCTTGCCTGGAGCCAGAAGTCATGGAGACCGCCTTTTGGCATTGAGAGACAGTTGATTTGTTCAAACCAGCACTGGACATTATTGAAAGCCAGTTGAAGGCTGTTTGCTACATCAGAAGGGAGGTACGGAGGCATACAAAACAGTATCATGTGCATACATGTGGATATCAGCTGTTAAGCAGGCAAAGGTAAGCCATTCAGAAATATCAAGAAGAGTATCAGACTGAGTACCGAGCCTGAGGGACTCCAGTGTTGATAGGAGGAGATGAAATTTCCTACCCTAACTGATCGGACCCACTCATAAGAAAGAAATATAACCAGCTAGCTGCAGTCTAGAGAGACTAGCTGCTGCAAGCTTGGTGAGGAGCAGGGTATGGGCAATATATCAAAGGCTTTGGCGAAATCGGCAAAGATGGCAGAAGTGATGTGGCCTTGATCCATGCCTGAGAGAATGGAATCAGTTAGCCGGAACAGAGTCGTGGTGGAGTGGGCCTTGTGAAACCAAACTGGAAAGGGTGAAGAAGGAGGAGGAGTCAAGGAATGGAGAAAGTTGAGCCAGTACCAGGTGCTCTTGGAGTTTTGCAAGAATTGGGAGTAGGGATATCAGGCAGTAGTCAGCTAGAATCGATGAATCACCACCCTTGGGAAGAGGGATGACAGTGGCAAACTTCCAGGCGTCCAGGAACAGTGGGCAGTGTGAAGAAAGATTCAGAAGGTAGGTGATTGGGAGAGCAATGGCGTGGGCAGAGGCACAGGAGCTTAAGGTCAAGCCCATCCAGGCTTTTGACCTTAAGGGGTTAAGGGCTAGAAAAGTTTTAAGGTGTCAGTGGTGGAGACCGGTAAGAAGGAGAAACAGAGGGGAGGAGGAGTGGGTGCAGAAGGAGCTGTTGGGGTAGGAACTCTAGGGGTAATGAAGCAAGAAGGGTAGAAGCACAGGTGGTAAATAAGCCAGGTGTTGAATTCAATAGCTACAGAGGGAGGGTCTGAGATAGTGGTGTCACCTATCTTTAGGACTAGTGGAGGGATTGGGTGGGGGATAGGGCGTGAACTACCTTCCAGAATTTGGAGGGGTTGTTAAGGTTCTCCTGGAAGGTGGAGGAGAAATATTCTGTTTTGTCAAGTCTGATGGCTTTAGTGCAGGCATTTGGAGAGACTGATACTTATGCAAGTCGCCAAGAATGCCTGAGGACTTGTATGTCTGGCAGAAATGCAAAGTCAGCGGGCAGCTCAAAGTTCCACTACGGAGCCAAACACAAAACAAAGAATTGATATGGCAGAGATGCTCGCTACCGTGACATCAGGCTTTGGATCCAACGCTAGGATACTCTTAAAAATATTTTATTAAAGTGCACCACACACAAGTAGCACCCCTCACAAAAGGCATCAACGTTTCACGTTCAATAAGCCAGCGTTTTCAAGATGTTCTACTGAGGGACAAATACCTTACATATACAAAATACTGTATTTTGCCATATAAGCCCATTATCACAAGTATCATAGAAAAGTGCAATCCAATACTAAAGTGCAAGAATAAAGATATATGAAAGAACCAAGAGGTGAATTCCTAAGTTGTTTAACCTGCCTAAAGGGACTAGGAATAAAGAATAAATGTACTAGATATTAGATGTCATATATACATATAAGCAACCATTTGTAAAATAAATAGATAAATGTATATGGATACACCCTTATGAATATAGCTAAAAATCATACATCAGTGCAGTAATTGGTAATATCATTGAGCACTCAAAATATATAGCTACACTCCTATGTATAAAATATATATTTATTATTATATAATAAGTACTTTCCCCACCCCAACCCCTCTTCACAAAAAAGTTTAAGATAGAGAAGAATAATGAACACGACAGAAATAAGTATCACACCTAAAAGGTACTGTGCAACAGAATATGGCAATAAACAGTCATAGTTTTGATCCATTATGCAACAAAGGAGCTAGCTGAAAATGTTCACTGATACCAGGCTGTCATCCTGATTCTAACCTGTACTGCCAAATGTTTCTCTAGACAGTAGTTTGTTGTTGAGGTCACCCCTCTGATGCTCAAAGTCACCTTTTCAATGCCTGTGAATGTAAAAATGGCCAATACCCTTGTGTTGCCAATGCATTCTCAGGAGTACCAATTCCAATGTGTCTAATGTGCTCCAATATTCAGGTTCTCAATTTTCTTTGGTTTTCCCCACATAGAAACTTTTGCAACTGCAAGTGGCCAGATAAATCACAGCCTCTGTTCCACACGAATGACATCATCGACCTGAGGACATTGTTTCCTTGAGAGGTAGAGAAAACTTGTCCCACCTGGATATGCTGACAAACTGTACAGTTCCTCATTTGTATGTACCAACTGATAGTCTGCTACTTCCACTGATTTCTCTTGTTCTCTCTGCACTGTGGATCAGGTAGTCTTTAAATTCTTCCCTTTCCTATAGGTGATGACAGGGCCCATTTCCACAATGTCTCATAGTGCTGGCTCCACTGCTAGCATATGCCAACTGCGCCATAAGATCTCTGCCACTTGATTATTACCCTGTGTGGAAATGGTGGTAACAAAGTTAGTACCCTTATGTCTCCCAGATCTTACTGTTTTAGGTGTTAACTAGGTGGACTAGGTGGCCAAGCGGTCCTTATCTGCGTCAAATTCTATGTTTCTATGTTAATAAATATTGTCTCTCTAGGTTATCTATTGCCCTCTTAGCCTGTGTTAGACATTCTGTACAATATTCCCTTTCTTCAAATCTGGCTGTCAGAGACTTAACGCCTCTCTCATCGCCTGTCCCAGTACTACAGTTGCATTTTACTCTTATGTACTGACCCTTCAGAATGTTATTTATAACAAGTTTCGGTGGCAACTCTGATAATGTAGTACAGCATTACAATCTTTATTTTTGCAATGCATGTCTGTCACCAAATTCCCGTACCATCATTCCTTGTGGTTAAGTCTAAAATGCTACCTCTTTCGTATTAGCTGTAGGTGTAAATTCCACATTGTTGTTGCTCCTTCCAGATACCTAACTAATTCCTCCAGCTCACACATGCCACGCTTTCAAATTATAAACACATTATCAATGTATCTTTTGTACAAATCCAGATGTGCAAAATATGTCTTTACACCTGGATCGTACACAGACATCTTCTCCCACTGGGACAGATACATGTTAGCATAATTGTTGGCCATTGCTGCCCCATAGCTCTCCCTTTGGTTTGATGATACATCTGGGTTCCAAAAAGAAAACATTTTTAGTAAATGCATGTTCTGTCAACCCCAAAAGGAATTCAGTCATATCCATAGTGTAGTTGGCATGTTCACACCGCTTCCTCAGTGCCTCTAATCCCTCCCCATGAGGTATACTCGTATACAGGGATTTGTCATCTAGTGTGACTAAAATCCAATCAGGTTCAATCGCAGTATTACTAAGTAAATCCAAGATATGCATGGTGTCCTTAATGTAACCTCTGGAACCTTGTGCTATACCTTTGATGTCATCAGTGTACTTGTATGTTTGCCACGCTTGGTCACAAGCATGCTGACAGGCCAGCAGTTTGGCTGTTACCCATGGAGGTGAGAGCCTCGGACCCTGGTTTTCCTGATTGGAGTGTGCCAATCCCAAACATTCAAGAACTTGGTTTTGAAGTAGGTCAGGGCAGAGTCAACAGAGGAGTCATTTGTAATTGGAGACCAGTCAATACCAACAAATTCCTCATGGAGGGAGGACAAGTCTAATGACCTAAAAGAGTGGCGATGGAGGATGTTTGGCGGTGCTTTGGGGTGGCGGATCTTACACACTCGGTAGACCATGTGGTGGTCACTGAGTGCATCAGGCAGTATTCCTGAAGCAGCTACCCGATGGGTGTGTGATGTTGCAGCCAGTCTATTAGGGAGTGCATACCAGACTTATGAATCCCAAGACCAACCCAGCCTGGCAGGGAATAAAAATATCTGTCTTTCTACCCAAACTACCTTATGGGTCTGATGCCCAAACTGTTCCAGCAGGAAATGCAAAACATCTGGTCCTCACCCTCTAACTACCTGATAGCTCCGATGCCCAACCTTGTCCCATCAAGGAATACAAGGAATATGATGGCCTCTCCAGCCAACTACCTGATGGGTCTGGTGTCCAACCCGAACCATCAGAGAATTTAAAAAATGGTGATATGGAGGTGGGGGAATAAATGAGTTTAGTACTGGGGATGAAACGAATTGCTTGGTGTTGTTGCACTTACTGGATGTGGTCCTCATACAACAACAATTATAACAGTGAGATGGGTGTGACAGTAAGGCTGCTACAAAATAAAGACAAAAACATAAAAAACAAGCCAGCCTTGTTGGCATCAGCCAAATCTTGTTTTTTAAGAGCTGGTCCAAATACAGATAGAATTCAGTGCCCTCCCCCAAAACAGCTGCCCAAAAGAGCCCATGATCATTTAAGGTTTGTGCTTTCTTTTCACGTGTTTTCTTCATTCCATTTTTGAAAAAAGTAATGATTTCATAAATCAGCTGAGATGTGAATACTGTAAATCTGACCCTAAGTGGCAAGATGATCCTCTCAGGATTGTTGAATATGTAATAACGGGTAAAGTTCTATAGCTACCAATAAAGAAAAATTACATTTTATAAAATATTTATTTTTAATCACAGGACATTAAATATTTGAGAGTGTAACAAACACAATACATTATATCTGCTGAGTGCTGTGAAATAAAATGATCTTTTCCCTCCTTCACTGTTCCCTAGAGCCTACTCTTTCAGACAGTCTCAGTCTTCTGCCCATTGGACTCACATCAATGTCACCCAGCATCTGCCCCCCTCCCCATGTTATCCCTCTGATTCTGGGTCACTGCCATCCCTTCCTGGGGCTCCCTTCCACTGTGACCAATGGAAGAGATAGAGACACATGCCGCCAAAGCCGATGGCAAGAAACTGGGGTTGGTAATATGTCCACCACCAAAGAGGGACTGGCGGTGTAGTAGAGTGAGGCACGCAGTGGCCATCACCCGAGACTTCCTGGACAGGGCTTGTTTGCCACTTTCTCTCTGCCCAACCACCCCACATGATAGACATGGTAACAGCTGGCCTAAGAGGGTGCCTGGTGACAAATGGTCACCTGTGCCACCAACAGCACCTCTGGGGTTCCACCACAAGGAGTCACTAAGAGAGCAGTGCCACATCCTCCCACCCACCTAGGAGGAGAGTGTCTCATGAGACACTCTGAGCCCTCCCAGCAGAGCTCATGCTGCAAACCTGAGTTGCCAGTGTGCAAGTGCAGTCCCCATCATTTGTTGCCATGGGGCTGACTATAAAGTGGATTCTTGATTCATCTTGTGCTGGGCTACTTGTGGTATGTAGCTGATTTAAAAACTACTCGAGTGCTGCTCAAGCTGTTGCTGTGGTGGTGGCATTGGGAAGGAAGGTCAGATGTTCATGGAAATTGGGAAAGGAATATTATAAAATGCTTTATTATTGCTGTCCTGTTGAAGATTTTGTTAGTTCCCTCAGATAATGCGGGCCTGCTGATATGGGATCAGATGCATTTGCATATTAAGCAAGGCAAAGCAATAGCACCTGATCCAACTGGGGCATTGAGTGCTTTACAAAATTCAACACAACACACAAAAGAAATATGCGCTTTAATTAAAACTATAAATTGAGGGGAAGGTTGGTGGAGCCAATTGCCAAACTGAGCAGATGCATGTATTTGGTGCTCCATACCAGACCAGTGCTAATTCATCAAAACAGACATTTACTTTACAAATTACTATCACTACTTTCCAGGATTAGCTGCCTTGTTTGGTGCTGTTCAGTTTGATACCAAAATTGGCACCACGGGAAGAAATATGGGTAGAGGAACAGGTAATAAAGGAGCCAGACTGGAAACCGATAAGGCCCTGAGCAGCACCACGCCACTGATGTCCACACTGCTGGCTGATGCTGCACAGCCTACTAATTCAGCTCTTCCTCTTGCTATAAAATCAGTGGGTACTAAATTAGAAGCCCTTGTGGGCAGAGTAATCACGCTAGATGTCACAGTAGTCAGGGTGCATGAAGAAGCTAAAAGTACCTCTGACTCGGTGGCTAAAGCCCTTACCACTGCAGCCGGTATGAAGAAAACTTTATTCTCAGACTGTGACTTGAGTACCTGGAAAATCAAGCCTGGGTGTCATATATTAGAATGGTGGGGATGCCAGAGGATGCAGGAGAAGATGTTAAAGCATTGATTTAACAGTGGTAAATTGATCACCTGCACTGTCAGGACTTCCATATTAAAAGTTGTACAGAATTAACCCTCGTTGTACCTTGGGAGTTGCCCCCTCCCCGCTTTGGCGGTCATAATAATACAAGCAGATAAAACAAGAAGGATGAGATGATACACATAGCCCGGCATGCCAAGTCCTTGGAGTGGCAAAGTACAGTCATCTGCCTCCCTGACCTTAGTTTCTCCACCTGGTTAAGGAGGAAGGCATTAAAGGGGTCAGGCAACAACTGAGAGAATTAAGAATACAACATGTGCTAATGCTTTCTACTAGGCTGAAAATCATCTATGGGGCAGAAACCCATGTCTACACTGGCCCAAAAGATGCAGGCAAAACTGTAGTTCAGATCAGCCCGAGTTTGCTGCCCATGGAATGACTCAAATCAGATGAGAATAATTGAGGAGCTGCAAGTAGGTCTCCCTGCTTTCTGGTAAGGGTTAGGGTCTAGGACGGTTTGGAAAGGGCCATAATTTTTTTAATTGAATTGTTGACTTTCTGAGACTGTTAAGAGCCGATGTATGTTTCTATGTTTGTTTATTACAACTAAAATGTTTTCACGTGGTTAATGTTCTCGTGTGTTTAAAATCTTTAGCTGTTATGGATGGACTGGAGCCAGCACTTGTCAAACGTGTTTTTAAAATGGTACCTCCCTCGCTGGCCTCGAGAAGAAGACCTCACCCAATCCAAGCTTATTATTTGGAACAGTGCTTGGGTATTACCTTAGTCAGGATTCTGTGCGGCGGAACAGCTGGGACTCTGAAAATCTACAATGCAGCATGCAAAGACTTTGCTTTTGAAGGACTAGCTTAAACCTGAAAGTTTTTCTCTCCCAGTGGGACTTTTTGTTGTAGTTGCATACAGATACAGTACCAGAACAGCTGTTTGGTTTTTTTGGGTGTTTTTGTTTGCCTAATATTATGCTCTTGTTAGTTATACTGCACTTATTTTCTCTTCTCTAGTTAAGTACTGTCTGTTCATTTAGTATATAGTATTCAAATTATATGCAGTTTGTTGGTCTGGTCTTCTAACTGGAGCTCTAGAACGTGCTAAACTTTATCTCCTTTAGTTATGTAAGCATTAATCCATGACAAGGAGGGCTCTACTGGGAATTAATGCCTGGTTGGGGAGTTGGAGCCGAGGCGGCAGGCCGAGTGCCTCCAACCACCAACCAGGCATTACCCCTAGTAGAGCCCCTCCTTGTCATGTGGATTCATGCACTTGTAACATGACCAGTGCTACTTTAGCAATGTTAGTACTGAAGGCTATGTGGGGATAAAGGAACAGCATGTTACAATATTGTTTCATACAATATTTACTGCTGTTCAACTGTGTACTTTCAATAGATGTGTATCTTCAACGGCCTGTGCACGTTCACAATTCAGGATCTGTTTATATAGTGAGTCTTGTTTCATGTAAGTTTTAAATCATGTTCAAAACACACTTTGCGACATACTACTTAACAAACTCATTTTTCCAGTTCCTACAGGGCTATTTTGACTTGTTTCCTTATTTCCTATGTATGCTTCACTACTGCTTTGTGGGAGATAATGATTATTTGCATATCAAGCATCTCACTTCATTGCCAATGCCAAGGTATGCAAATATTTGTAGTATCCCCATAATGCACTTTTCATTCAAAGGAATGTCCACCGATGGTGACACACATCAAGTACGAAATACTACTCATTGTATCTTTCTTTGAACATCTCCATGAGCGACTCTCTTGTGGTACCTGACAAGCCTGCTATTTTCTTGCACTACTACAGCGCTGATTACCATGCATGTTTTGTACTTTGTGCTGCAGTGCCCATCTGTTTGTTTGGCTTGGGGCGAAGCGCACTCAGTAACTACATTCTACGCTAGGCGGGTGTGATGCACCACCTATGGGGAGCAATGGTGCACACGCACAAAGTGATTTCCAGGCATGATCCCGATGCCTAGTGGGGAGTATTGCCATGTTAGAGTGGGTGGTATCACTGTTTAATCCCTGCTCCAACTTCTGTCACCTTGTGGCTTTTGACCAATTATTATCCACTATTCCTACTTGGCTATTGCTGTCATGTTACAAAGTTTATTAGAGGACATTTAGTCCAATAGATGGACAGTACAATCTTAGGAGCAGCTCCCAGTACATGGAGTATCCTCATTCTTGGCAGAACTAATGTATCCTTATAAACTAAGAAATTGGCTTTAACATGGATTTCTCTCCACATGGTAACGATATCTGGAATTTATCAAATCCTGCCATTGCATTTGTGATATGTTTGTACATGTAAGAGATTCAAGAGGTGAATGCTTGTTTTATTTTGTGAACACTAATAAAATGTATTATAAAAAAACTACAAATTGTTGCCTTTCTCTTGTATTTTATTTATTTATTTATTTGGGAGCATATGGAACAGAGCTAGTTTTAGGCACTTAACTTCCCAGAAGCTGCTTACAGATGATCAAAATGGCATCAGATGTATCATTATGTCCGTGATGTACATAGGGAAGAAGTTACACAAGTTTTAAACATTTATTTTTGTGAAGATTAATTAAATACAACTAGGAAATAGAAAATGGTATTTTAATTATTTTGTGTGTGTGCTGATTGCTGACGATATATCATAAAACCTTTGTTTTCAAATCTCTTTCAGTACCAGTTATATGCAAGTGAAACCACACTGTATAATGTTGGTTATAATTTATTTTGTACTTTCTTCAAATTACATTTAAATATCAGGGAGATACCTGACTACAAAAAATAAGGGTCTCCGTGACAGGCAGGATGGCTCTCAAATTTGTAACGTCTACTGAGTGAACAAGTAACTTGTTTTCACTTACAGAAAATGCTATCATTATTGACTAAACATTATAAAAAGCTGGTTGTGGAAAGTTGGATGAACTATGGAAAAAAGATTTAAACAATCTGAGTATTTCAAAATTTAGCCCTGGTTGGACCTTTGGAAACAAAGTCATAATCTTGAAGCATACCTTTTGGACATAGTTCATCCTCAGCTAGGACAATGTACCACTAAATTCAGGTTTCAGACATATGAATCTAATTTCTTAAAGCATGTTATGGGGTAATCCGCATATATATGAGGCCACATTATGTAGATGTAAATTACATTGTCCAGAAGATGCAATTCAAGTTGTTCTGTTTTGCCCCAGATATAATAAATTGAGGAGAAAGTGGTTGGCATTCTCTCTCTGGATCTCTTGACCTCCGCCCCAAACAAAAACTATATGAAATGTTATTTGGTCCAGATATAATCTTTGTGTTAAAATGTGCATGTTTTCTAGGAGCTGTACGTATTGTAAGGAAAGCGTATGCAAAATAATGTGGCATCTATGTCCTTTTATATGTACTTTTTATGATAGACAAGCCATGTATGAAATGGTTTTGTGAGCTGATCAATAAATTATTGCCTACCTACCACGTTTAAATATGGAATGCATATATAAACCTCCAACTGCACAGAATACAGTTCTAGTGAAATAAAAGTATTTGTCTGTGAGATGCAAAAGCATCTTGTCACTCCCCAGGTGTCCTGAAGTGCCAACAGCAGCGATGATTCTTGAGGAAGGTGCTGCACTGGTGAGTACCGTGCCGGATGAGACATTAAACCAAGGTCCCTTCTGTCCGTTTCTGGTCATTGTCCAGGATGAAGTAAAGATACCATAACATTTATCGAAGAAGAGCTGGGGAGTTTCCATGATATCATGGTAAACCTTCCCTGTCAATAAATTGGGTGCATGTAACCCACCACCAAGGACACACCTGGAAAGAAGCTGTAATAGCTTAATGTACATCTCATAGTTAAAAATTACAAATAAAAATAAATAAAGCATCAAGCTGCTCAAGAGGCAGTATGGCTTCATCGTGGCACACTGAGCTGTACTCCTAAAGACCCTGGTTTGAATCCCATCATAGCCATTTACTGTGTGAACCAGAGCAAGTCACTTAACCTCCCAGAGCTTAAGTCATCTGTGATCTACTGTGTAGCTGTACTGGTTGAATCTCCCAGTGTACTTCATAGCAACAACCTTTTTCCCCTTGGTTTCCATGATTGTAAAGTGTTTTTAGACTCAGGTTATCTGTAAGGTGCTTTACAAGACTTAATTCATTTCTTTCCTTACTTCTAAAGCCACAAAAGACATTGGTTGTGTTATTTGGCACCATAGCTGACAGATCACAATTGCGGACTGTGGGTGGGATCTCTTTGCCTTGCATGAAAGACTACAAGTATTCCCTATTCGTTAGTAAACATAGAGATATCCCTACCACTAAAGTATGTGTTTCAGTTTCGGTCTTTAGTATAAAACTATTCCAGGGTTGCATAAGATTTGCCTTACAATTGGCTCATCAGATTTAGATTGTGCTGACCATATTTTGGCAGAACTACATAGGGAAGTCTGGGCTAAACTTGATGTCGTTCTCACTGTATTTGCTATCAGAACACATCATTGCTGGCTATTAAATTCTTTACTTTCCCTTCTTGGCAGCTTGCACCTGGAAGGCTCGACCAAGCTCTATCAATTCATTGGCACACTCTTGCCAATTGTACCCAAATTTAGTAAGATTATTTAAAGGGTGTATGTAATTTCTAAATAATCACAATTTGTGTGATTGTGTTCCCGCTTGTTGCAATCCTGCCCCAGCACATTTGTAAAAGGGATGTAGGTGAATGAGTTTTATCCCTAGGAAAAAAACATGCTAGAAATATTTAATTCTGCATATCCACATAATTAAATCAGACATTACAGAAATTGCTGGAATGGCGCTTAACCATTTGATTCCGTTTCAATCTATGCAACCACAGACTTCTGAAATGACTATGCAAGTTGCAACCCTGGTAAAACAAAATAAATAATGCAATAAATAATGTAATAAATAACTAAATAAATCCATAAATGGTATGCAGACCATGGCGATATCTGCAGTACCCCCTTCCCAAGATATCATTTCGATCCTAGGGTATACAACCGTGACAGAATCACAGTGACCTATAAGATACCTGCAATAAACCTCACTCCATGACCCAGTGACACTGATAAAACTGACAGAAGATATCTATAGACAGCCTTTTTCCTACTGGGTATCCTGGATTCTAACAACAGGAATCAAAATATAATGTCATACAAAACTGCATCATCTCCATCCAGAGGTGTTGCCCCAGAGATAGAACAGAACAGTAAATACAATTTAGAAAGCTGTTCAAACTGTGCACTGTGATCATAGCTTCCCTGTTGGAATAACATCAGATTTGTTTCTCTGTTGAAGATGCATTTGCCCCACAGTCCTGCCCCAGGTCTATGGGTCAAATTAGTTGTTTTCTAATAGTTTTATTATAGTTTGTAACCTAAATACTTAATTTGTTCGTGATGTGCTGTGTTAGTTTAGATTCGTTTTATTTTTGTTTAAATTAATTCTTTTCTCCTGTTCCATCTTGGTTCCAGGAACTGGAGAAACTGCAGTCAGTGTGGTTCCTGCCTAGCAAGGAATCGAATATTCTCCTTTAAAAAACAAAAAGGTTTAAAATAAATCATTTGTAGACAGCCCTGTAGCACAGCAGCAGAGCAACTACCTGCCATGCTGGCTACCTAGATTCGACCGTGAACTTCGAGTTGCTGGGGAAGAGATTGAGCATCCGAAGGACTACTGTCCTCTCCTTGGGAGGGTGGGTCGCGCTTCCAACAGAGGTTGGGCATCAGGGCAGTCGGCAAGCCCAGGTGTGGTGTGGGTGGGGATATATGCATGATGCAGTGTAAGTGGAAGAGTAAGGACCCACTAACTGTTTGTTTAGTGTGCAGCTATGCACCCAGTCCTGTAGCACTCATAGACTAACAGAGTGTCTGTTAGTTCTATGCTTGTACTATGTGCAGTTAGTAAAGAGCAGGTGTGTGCTGTGCTACTGTGCTAGCAGCAGTAATCATAGTGGAAAACTGAAAAATTAATTGGAGGCATGGGGTTGAAGCCCCCATTTCTAACAAAGCCATTTTTTATTTCATTTATTTATTTGTTAACAAGGTGTGTACACTGGTCCCAGGGACTGTTTTCAGGCATGACCCAGGCCATAGAGATGGCACAATATAAAGATATAGAAGGCATAGATACATCAAGTGAAAAGTACTAGGGCGTAACAGCTTTAAATACAACGCAAAAAATAAAACAAGGACTTGACAGTTTAAATACAACAATATGATAGAATGTCATATTGGACAAAAACAATATAATAATATAAAGCCACAAGTCAGCATAAATACTGGAAAGAAGTGCAGTAAGTGGTACTATGACTAATTAAAGCAGCCAAGGGCAGGCAAGCTGTGGTAGGCAGTGTTATTACTGGGTAAGAGGTGCTGTGAGAGGCACTGGAGCAATTATGGAGTACAATTGCAGGTGCAGAAGCACTTATGGAGCCTGATTGTGGACAGATTTTGATAGGTGAGCTGCTGATAAGCTCGATTTGAAGGCCTGAGTAGAGCCTATGAGGAGGACAGAGGTGGGAGGCTATTCCAGAGGTTAGGAGCACGACAGAGAATGCTCTCTGGCCCATGTTAGTGTTGCTAAATAGGGAGGCAAGAGATGATATCTAAGAGTGTATTACTGTCAACTTTATATTATAATTCTTTTTGTTTACGAAAGCTGGCACAGAGCGATTTGGATTTAGTTAATAGATCCTTAACTCCATCTGTAGATTTGTTTTGGCTAAACTATTTGGAACGCACCATTGTGTTCTATACAATGATCTCTGTTGGCTCCTCCTAAGTTGGTGTATTCTTATAATTTGGGCTGTTTGACCAATAACATACTAGCTCAGGGCTGTAAATCTCCATTGTATTTATTTACTGATTGAAAATGTTTCACCAGGGGACTTCTGGTGGCGTCATGCCGAGTTGGTTGCCTGAATTGATAGCTCAGTACGTAATCCACGAGTTATACCTCTAATTTCTCCCAAATAGACCTCAAAATACGAGAAAGGTACAGCGGGAGGTTCAACATGCCTAAAAAACGATCGAGTGAAAAACAGAGCTGTTGATCCATCGGATGTCGAAAGATTGCAGGAAGATGAATCTGAGAGTGAAGGCTTGCAGGCCTCGAACAGCTCCTCCGAGATGCTATTGATTGCGGCCAAATCTCACTTAATATCGTGCAAAGGCAGATATCCCTTGTGCTTAATGAATTAAGGGACTTTGGAAGGAAATCAGATCTACTACAGCAGCCTAACGTACAGACATAAATAAACTTGAGAAGCGGCAAGAAGAATCTGGAGCGCAGGCCCAGGAAACAGATTCCCGAATTACTGAACAACCGAGAAGGCCATAATACAACTGCATGATACTGTTAAGCTTCTCAGAGACAGAGCAGAAGGCATGAAAGCAGAAATCGGAGAAATAATGTTAGAATCTCTGGGATTCTGGAGGGGCTGAGGAGGTGAAATGCTTGAATTTCTTCAAAAATTTTAAGAGAGCTGCTCCCACTTCCCCGACAGTGACTCTGGAAATTGAAAGAGCACACGATACCTTGGGACTGAGGCCTCCATGAAACTCGACCAAGAACAATACTAGTGCGATTCTCAGATTCCAGGACAAAGAATCAGTGCTGCATACAGCGTGGAAGAGGGAGCAGTTTCACTGGCTGGAAATAGACTTTATTTCGAAAACGATCACGCTCCAGAAATCATGGCCAGACGCAAGGCCTACATTCCTTTGATGCATGCCCTGAAGTCGAAGGTATACTTCAGAACTCCATATCCAGCGAAGCTCCACCGTCCTTTTGAAGATGGCCCGCTGACTTTTCGACAACACTGTTTCTGCTGCAGGAGTTACGAAAACGAGGGACAGAAGTGCAATCTCCACGGTCAAATCCCGAAACCTCCATTGCTTCCAAATGACTCTAAAGTTTGGAACAATGGACAACGTGAGGCAGATGGCGGCAGGAGTTGAAGCAATCCAGAACATCATAGCAGCATTAAGCAAGCAAATCGCGTGGCTCTGGTGGAACGAGGCATCAGGGAGCTGAAGGATGAGAGCCGCAAGTACAATTTTGGGCTATGAAACCACTGCAGTGGAACTGGCTCTGGGCAAAATAAACGTTTAACTGTTACTGGACTTTTCGGATTTGGGTTGGGAATGTGGGAGAGGGATGGGATAACCCTTTCTTACAAAAATTCCACGCTGCATATATTGGACGATGGCAGGGGGCGAGGGTGAGGACATGTAGGCGGGGTGAAGGAGCACTTACGGGGGGTCTCATGCTGGGTTGAGCCTTGGAGGTGAAGAGGTATGGGTGAGATGGTGGATCCTCCGAGGCTAGCAGCCCGGCTATGAAGCTGGGGTGTGACCATGGTATAGACAAGGGAGTTCCCAGTCCAGGGGTGGGATAAGGCCGTGCAGCTTGTAGGCCTGGAGGCGGGTGGTGGGGTGGCAGGCTCCCGCTACTGGGATTCAAAGATTGAGTCGGTCCGCCACTACTTATAACCCGCGGAAATTTGTAGCTAAATCTGCTGTGCAGCGGAGGGGGGGCAATTGACTTTATATACCCCTCATTAAGATACGCCTGATTGAGGTGGGGCCTCCTATTCTGATTTTCAGGACATTGTAAAATAAAGCATAGAGTCTGAGGCTGTAAAAGTTGTTTAGATATACAATATGCTGCTGATTGATGAATGCCCGGCTGCATCATGCCACATCTTTCCCTTAAAGGTACCACCTCTCTCCAGACACTAGAGGGTTCAGAGATAAGAGGGATTATCATTGACTCCAGGCGTTGGGGAGGAAAGCGGTTCAGGTCCCATCACGCTCCAATGATACTGAGAAGCTTGCTTGTCCTGGCCCCTCTAGTGCCTCTTTGGATTCCTGCCCCCTCCCACTCGGTGGGCGTGGGCCTCCTGAGGAGCTGCCTGCATTCCTTCCGGCGTGGTACTGACTACCTTAATCTCCTTCGGGTGGCCCGACCTCCCTATTGAGACCTCTGCTGGCTACCTAGTAGGCGAGCTGGCCTGGGATCGGGAGAGGGCTGGGACCGCCCCTTTTCTATGGATGGGGGGAGGTGCGACAACTGTAGTGAGCGGCTTCCTGCTTCTTTCCATGTCCCTTGCTGATGAGCTTCCTTGGTGGATTAGCGAGAGTACTCTGCAGAGCCGCCCACTACAGACAGTGATCTAGAGCCTATCCAGAACTGTAATTTTCTAGTTTACATTATTAAAGGCAGTGTCTGGTGGGAGGCGTGGTATGGTGCTGCCCTCGCCATAAATAAAAGGTATGATTAGTTCCACTGGGGCTGCCCGGAGGTGTGGGACGAGGGGCCTCTATGGGCGGCTTCTGAATCTGTCGGAGTCTGCAATCGTGGCAAGTCCCTTCCATGACAAATAGAAGCTTTAAAGGGCCATGTTGAAACAAGGTCTGCAGAAACTGATTAAGCAAAACATTTGCTTAGTTGTATGCTGAGTGTTGGAATTGGGGGGCCCGCTGGATAGCCTTTTCCAAAATATTGACTTAGGGGCAGGTTGCTAACTAACGAGAATTGGGGTGGTCTAGGGCAGGGAGGGGAGGGCGCCCGGGGTGGCTCCTGACCCCTTAATTCAGTGATAAAGACAGGTTGGTAGTAGCAGGATGTGCTTCAGCCTGGAACAGCCATCCTGGGAAAACGAAGAGCTCTAATTCAAGGGACCGGATGGAGAGGAATTATGCCCCATCCCGCTCTAGGTCGGAGGAACTGAAACATTGGGGTAATGACTGCTAAAGAGCCTCAGATAGCTTGGCTATTGTAACCCCGCCATAACCTGGGGCAAAGACTTGATAGGGAGTTACTTTTGGGGTCTCGCCTGGACTGGACTAAGACACTAGGATAAGGCCTTGGGAACCCCTCAGCACTAAATGAAGGGCACCTACTACCGCAGTAAATTGGGGACCCTGCATCTCTGGCGGAGGGGCTGGGAGGCTTGTCCAATAATTCAAGTGCACTACACTTAGCACCTGCCCTACGCAAGAGAAGAGTGTAGGAGGGGACATGCCATAGACTGAGTCTACTATGGAATGCTTATCCAGGACATAAAGGGTCGGGGAAATAGACTGACTGAGGGGCGGGAGAGGTAGGGAAGCTCAATAAATGCTGCCCCAGAGATGGGAGCACGTATGGATGGGCTCGATCTAATACGTTGAGTTAAAAGTGCCTTTTCATCAACGAACAGAGGGGACAATAGGGATCAGACAGATCTTATGGTTAATATAATCCATACACAACTCATCGTTACAGCACATGATGTGAATTAGTTGGATGCAACACTTCAAACTCTGGTGTCACCACCCTTTTTCTTGTTTCACTATCATAATAGGCACTTTGGTGTCAGGGGCATCACGATAAGTGATGAAGCCTCAAGGTATGGACATTTCCATGCCAGGGATCTGTATCAGTTCCCCATTGTTGGAAGTACCGGTTTCATTTCAGGTTGGTTGTATGTTTGTTTGTACATTTTAAATCCACATGTTGGTGATTGTAATCAGTTAGAAATGACAGGAACAGATCCGACAGTCGCTGATGGGATCCAGATTGAAGAAAAGGGAGAAACTCCTAGCCAGTGGGGCCACCTATAGGTAACAATGACTAGCTCACGGGTTAGTTGTTGTCCCTGAACATTAACGGGATAACCTCACCAATAAAGAGGTCACGAGTCTTGACATTTCTCAGTGAGGGGTCAGGTGGACCTGATATACCTTCAGGAAACGCACCTGGAGTCCCGGGAACATCTCAAGCTTGCCAGACTCAGCAGGGGAACCCTGTATAGCTCCTCAGTAGATCGGGTAGACGAAGAGGGGTAGCAAAATCATTCCAGCAGGTACCCCATCTCAACACCAACACACCATGAGGGACGCAGAGGGGCGGTTGATAATGGTTCAAGGTACCCTGAACGGGTACAGGTTACCCTAGCGAATGCCTATTTCCTCCTGCCTACCCCGTCCCCGCAACTGAAAACACTGCTGGACAAAATTTTGCAAAATACTAAAGGCATGCTTTTTACTCAACGGGGACTTTAACCTGACACAAAATGCTTTATTAGATTCCACCAATCCTAGAGCATCTAAGCAAATGCCAGCAAAAGCTCTTCAGGAGATTTGTTAAAGATGAGGATGGACAGATGTCTGGAGACATCTGTACCATCGAACCAGGAACTACACACATTATTCAGCAGTACATGGGACATACTCACGAATAGACCAAACTTACACACAGACTGAATTTTTGGACCGACTGGTGATGCTCAAATAGGGGATAGCTCCCTCTCGGACCATGCCCTGTATGCACAACCTGGGAGATGGGGCAGTCAACCCAAGAACACTCGTTGGAGACTCAACACTACTACTTACGCCTGAACAGTTTAGGAGTTTATAACGATAAATTATCCGAGATAATAGAACTCAACCTCTCAGGACATCACACCCGCTATTCACTGGGACACTATTAAAGCTGTCCTAAGAGGCCATATTATACAACATACTGCAGAGCTAAACCATCGAAGAAAGGCACGAGAACTACCCTAGAGGAGAACCTACACTTTCTCCAGTATGCACATAAGTGGGGACACCTCTGTGCTGCCCAGCTTCAGGAAGTTAAGGCAGAACTTGATCGTCTGGCCCTTCAACAGACTGAGCTAGCATTAACATTCCTGAGGCAGAGATATTATGAGGTGAGACCTCGTACACGAGACTGCTGGCATACCAGGCCCGGAGGCAAAGGAAAGCCTCAACAATTACCATGCTTAAGCACCGACGAGGGCCAGTCCCTAACTAAAATAAACGAGATAGCAGAGGCATTTGCAAAGTATTACTCAGATCACTATACCCCAGATCACTCTCCCACAGCGCTCCAAATTGCGGAGTACCTTGAAGCGATAACTTTGCTTCGACTTGATATAGCCCAAGGAGAGACCCTTACCTCCAGCATAACTGAGCAAGAGATAGCTGAAGCGATCTCTACAGTGAAAACTTTAAAATCCCCAGGTCCAGATGGTACGGGAGTGAGTTCTTGGCGCTATGAGGCAACAAATATCTACTCAGCTCCTTACTTTGTTTAACTCCATTCTTGCAGGTGAACCTCCGCCCCCATCGTGGAGCACTTGCAACGATCTCTGTAGTCCCGAAGTCGGGAAGAATCCTCAGCACTGTGGCTCATATAGACCTATCTCGGTCCTAAACTCAGATTATAAATTGTTCATGCATATAGTAGCACATCGCCTAGACAAGATAATGCCCATGTTAATAGACCAAGACCAGACAGGCTTTGTTAGAATGTGTTCTACAACACATAACATCAAGCGATTCTGCATATAGTGTATAGGATGCATGCTGGCAATGCCCCATCGGTCCTCATCAGCCTTGATGCTGAGAAAGCATTTGACAGAGTAGCATGGTCCTTTCTATACAAAGTCCTGCAGAAACTTGGTATCCCCAGCAGTTTGGTGGGGTTCTACAAAAATTTACACGGCCCCTCAGGCCTCTTGCTAAGGTGGAGGCCATCACCTGAGTACTTCCCACTTAGACGGGAACCAGACAAGGCTGCCCGTTATTGCCTCTTTTGTTTCCGGCCTTTATAGAACCCTCTAGCCCAATACATTAGAGAATCGGTGGATATCACCGGAGTGAATATGGCGGCAGCGAGCATCAAATAGCATTGCATCGAGACGATGTCTTGTTGTACCTTTCAAACCCAGAGCAATCCCTGCCAGCTATAAGGCTACTCCTGGACCAGTATAGTCAAGTTTCCGGTTATAAGCTGAATTTATCAAAACGGAAATTCTCTCATTCCACTACTCACCCTCACCACACATAAACTCCATCTTCCCATGCAACTGGAACCTAACAAAATTAAAATACTTGGGGTATATATTTCTCAGAATTATGCTGAATCCTTCCAAAATAACTATGAGCCTTTACAACTCAGCTCAGAGCGGATTTGGGGCCTGGGCCACATTGCCTCTCACTTAAGCCGCAGGATAGACCTAATAAGAATGGTTACCTTTACCAAGAGCCCTGTATCTGTTCCAGAATGTCCCAATATATATTGGAAAAAAATTTGTGGAATGGAACCGCCTTATTTCTAAGTTTATTTGGGGGCAGAAAACCCTGTGTCCGAATGAGGATACTTAGCCTCTCTCGGGTGATGGAGGCCTTGCACTACCAGATTTACAATTATATTATCGGGCGGCTATGATGACTCATATTATGGCAAGACAGAACGAGGTAGGAGAGCCACATTGGCTACAAATAGAACAGGCCCTTATGCCAGATAAAGACTACTTTCAGAACCTGTATGCTTCCAGCCCCAGGCTTGCTCCCCAGCCTCCTTCTGACCCATGGCTCAGAGCGCAGTAGGGCATGGCAATTAATTAAAAACGCAATCCTTATCCCTGCTTATGGCACTGATTTGCCCAATTTCAAAGCTGAGTGACTTTCCCTCAAACGGACTCCCACCATAGCTTCCAGACTTGGGAGAGGTAACGGACTGAGATATCTTACACAGATAATGTCCCATGGAGAATTATGGCCCTTTAACAAAGTGCAAAGTAGGTTTAATATCCGAATCGGACTTTACAGATACCTGCAATTAAGGCACTACAGTCGAGAACTCCCGAGATATCCCATAACCGGAGAGTTACCCCACCTTGGTGGTAGTTCAATCGCAACTGAGTACAGGGGCAGAGCGGCTCCATTTAATCTCCTGTTATTACAAAGCCTTAACACTCAGGGAGCGGTACACACAGGGACCATTCCGACCAATGGCAGGAAGAACTTGGTTCTCCTTCACACAAAGAAGACTGCTTAAGAGCAGGCTAACACTCTTCTAGAGTCACAAACTCCCATCAATGGCGTGGAATTTGCATGGAAGAACCTAACTAGATACTTCAGAACACCAGTAATGACTAGTCACTACTCAATCAACCTCTGCAAGGTGTTGGAGAATATGCGGTGAGAATAGAGCTACACACACGCGACATTATGTGGTCCTGTCCGCCCTCAAGCCCTTCTTGGACCAACTACAGGGTCACTTAAGAGAGATATTTGACCTCAACTACAACTGACTGGGAAGATATACCTTTTCCTTGACACTCCAAAGGAATACAAAACCCGAATACTAGATACCTCTTACACTTATTGCTAACGGCAGCCAAAGGGGATGTCACCAAACAAATACACCAGATGGAGCAGATTACCCACGGTTGAATCAATTAAAAGAGAAGTTCTCCGATAGGTGGTCCCGCTTGGCTAGTATATTATATGAGACTTGATGACACCTTTGTACCATAAGATGGAATTTTGGGTCTGAAAAGTGACTACGATCCTGCAGCGAGGTGGCCACTGCCCTTGATGAGGGAGATAAACCGATATCAAATCCTACCAAGGTAAAACCTACAGGGTAACAAAGCAGTCGAGAGTGAGGAGGGTGGAATGGTGTGGCAGGCTTCTCTGGCTTGGTGCCCGCATCCTTAAGTGGGTCGGAAGGGAAAGTTAAGGTGATGCTATCCTAGTATGGAATGGATATCCCCATATGAATTAATTGAGCTGAGTGATATCAATTGTCTATTTATAATACACAAATCAATGCTTTGTACTCAACAAACCTGTCAATGTTTGTATGTATGTTTGTTTGTCGAAATATGGAAAAATTTTAATAAAAATGAGATTTATAAAAAGAAAATGTTTCACCAGGAGAGGCACACTGAGCAAAAGATGCTAGTCTCAGGTGGAAAGACCTGGGGGTAAAGGGAGAAGGGTATACATAAAACAATCAATAGGTTGAACTTGAGTCGGGCAATTCAAATAATTGTTACATAGTTAAGTGTGGTTAATTACAAATTTGTTACATGAGGAGACAGTACATACATGCGCCACAAGGAGGGTGGCATAACATACTTGATTACACATCTAGAACTGTACGCGGATTACATAAGTGCTTATATCTAGAGATTGATTTGAAAAATTATGCACCAAGTTGGCAGACAGAAATGGAAGCCTGAGCTTGGGCCAGGGAGAGGTGACAGGTCTGTAGACAACATCGCAGTAGTCAAAGGAGGGTAGAATAATTTTCTGACTATTTCGCATCTCACAAGAAGTGGAGACTAAGCGGTTTCTATAGAGGGCTTCTAACTTAGGGCTAGTTTTGATAGGATGGCATCCACATGTGTGGAAAAGGAGAGGGCAATCAAGCCAATCCCCAGGTACCTAAAGGAGGGCATATAGCCTAATAAACATAAGGGATGATATTAGGTTATTACGCTCATCTAATATGCAATGGTTATCCATTCCTAGATCTATTATCTGTATGAGAGAGAGTTTTTCCTGGCAATGTCTGATTTTTGGAATACATTGCCTATTGACTGTCTCATTACTTTCAGTCAAGAACATTTAAAAAGCTTTGTTCCATTACCTGCAACTTTCTGCTGTGTGTAACTTTTTTTAGGTACTATTTTGTGTATTATATTACTGTCATTAGTGTATTTTGTATAATGTTTGTATTTGTATGACATCTAAGCTTCTCTGTGTATGAAGCTCTGGGTAGTCCTGAAAAAGGGCCGTGCCTAGTGATCTTACCCAGTAAATAAAGTGAATTGAATTGAGTATTGGAGCAGGGAATATTTGCAGTTGTTAAGACGAGGATCTTGTCACCCTTGTGCATTCCTTGATGCAGAGGAATCTGCCTAGGGAAAGATAGCACCAGCCACATAGGTTTTATGAACAAGGGTACCTAGGTGGAGGTCACGCTGTGCCTGGGGTGATAGCTAACCTAGGGAGGTGTACAGGAGCAGTGATGCGTAGTTAGGGTCAGAGAGAATACAGCAACAGATGCAGTTGTAAGCAATGTTTAGTCAGGTGAGTTCTCTAGATGAGGTCTGGGAGATGAAAGGGAGCAGTACTCCTGAGAGGGAGCATCATACCTCTTGGATCGCCAGCCATGCCTCAGGGTAAGAAAGTGTTTCAGGCGGTAGCAGCCCCAATCTGCTGGTGAACTGCTGATCATGGTTCCTATGTGTTCACTGAAAGTGAGGA
Source organism: Neoceratodus forsteri (assembly GCA_016271365.2). NCBI lineage: Eukaryota > Metazoa > Chordata > Ceratodontiformes > Ceratodontidae > Neoceratodus > Neoceratodus forsteri. Next base: position 337,256,285 of record CM057451.1, on the reverse strand, counting down.
AGGGTCCAGTGTGACCCTCAGGTATCTATAACCCTGACATGCTTGAGGAGTGTTCCATCAGGGGCGAGATAGAGGGGAGTTGACCATTGGTGCAGGTATTTTGGAGAGCTTCTGTCTAGACCCGAATAGCATGGTTTTGATTTTTTGTTAACCAATAGTCTGCTAACCGAAAACCAACTGTATGTGATTATGAAATCATGAGAAAGGGAGTGAGACAGGGAGTGAAGACTGAGGTCGGCTCCTGTACAGGATTAGGTCATCCCATACATGATTTGCAGACAGCCAGGATTAATGTGTATTAGGTTACTGATGAATAGGAGTATAGGATTGGAACCAGTATGGATCCTTGTGGGACCCCACTGGTCACCTCTAGGTGAACGAGAGAGCTCCACTGACAGACATTTGTGACCTCAGGTAATATTTAGTTGTATTTTTCATTTTGTTATATGGGGGTTCCGCTCCACACTTAGGGGCTGCAGTAATGGGGAAAAGTGGGGAAGTTGTCCGGGGCCCTGAGCCTGTGGAGGGCCCACATGAGGAGCTGGTATTACCTCTGCATTAGCTGGTTTAGAAAACAGGGGCCCATTTAAAATTGACCTATCCTGGGCCCCAAATTCATAGCTGCAGCCCTGCACCCGGTATAGGTAGTTAGAGCCTGGGACAGACTGCAGTATGCTAATATCGATGTGTATATTCACAATACCTAAGGTGGGTTCCTAGTTCTCCACCCACACATGATGCTGTGCATCATTGCATGTTAATGAGGAGGAGAAAACTGGCCGGAAAAAGAATGTCTTGCCATGTGGGATGAAGATGGCCTCCCACAGGCCTGACACCACCAACCAGATACAGAAACCAGAGGGCGGGATACTGTATAGGGGGCAGAAACCTGGAAGTAACAGAACAGGAATGGGACCTAGGCATCACTATATCGAGGGACTGTAGGGTAGAAAAGCACCACGAGGGAGCAGTGGCTAGGCAGCAGAATGCTGGGTTGCATTGGAAGGAGGATTACCAGTAGGAAGAGGGAGGTTATAATACCCTTTGTACGTCCATCCAGTTAGGTCACATTTGGAGTATGGGGTCCAGTCCTGGAGGCCATATCTCAGGAAGGATGTGGGGTGGCTAGAGCGAGTTCAGAGGAGGGCAACAAAGATGGTTAAGGGCTCAGCCACCTGACCCACGAGGAAAGGTTAGGGAATTGAACATACTCCCTGGAACAGAGGAGGGAAAGGGGACATGATTGAGACCTCAAATACCTAAAAGGTATAAACCAGGTGCCAATGGGAAGCATCTTCCAGCTAAAGAGGAATCAGAGGACTAGGGCATGGGTTACAGATTGAAGAGGGACAGTTCAAGGGTAACATTAGGAAGTACTATTTCACAGATAGGGTGGAGGACAAGTGGAATAATTTCCCTGAGGAGCTGATTGGAGAAACAACAGTGGAAGGCTTCAAAAGAGCATGGGACAGACACAAGGGATTGTTATGGGTGGGGGGGTGTTGAGAGAGGAAGGGCATGTCCAGCAGACAGCTAGGCAAGTGGGCAGATTAGGCACCTGTCAGTCCTTTTCTGCCATCATATTTCTATGTATCTATGTATAACCAGGCGCCCACACTGGATCCAGCTTCTAGGGGAGTAGGCAGGTCCCCCATCACCGCCATGAGGGGTAAGTTGTGGTGGCACTAGGGTAAGACCCTGGAGATGATGGGTGGGTGACTGGGCTGGAGAGGGCTGCAAAGATGAGGGTTTGGCAGGACAGGGGTCCTGTATGTACAAGAAAGTTCAATAAGGTATACTATTTTTAAAAACAGAAAACATTATTAAACGGGTTACAGTGGTGGAGCCCCATTTAGTGACTGGTAGTGATCCCTTCCCCACTGGACATGATATCCCAGGCTGCAGCCCTAGGGACACATCCCTTCCCCACTGGATGGGATACTCCAGCTCAGTACGGACACATCCCCTTCCCCACTGGATGGGGGGCTACGTGTATGTCTGCGTTCCAATTCGTTTCATTTATGCACATAGCCACTGATGTCCCCCTATCCCTGGTTTAACATGCTTTCCTCTTCCCAGCAAACATGCAGCCGCTACTGGCGAGTCCTCTAGTCTGTGTGTGGAGCTCTGGGATGGAGTTGCTTGAATGAGAAACCTGAGCCCAGAGAGAGGAGGCGCTGTTATCGATCTTCACAGCCAGGGGCCTGGAGGACAGGAGCGGCACAACAGCAGCAGCCATTGAAAGGCGAGCAGTTGGTGAGAACCGCCTTCCCGTTCTGAGGAAGAAACACAGGGACAGAGCGCAACACAGGAAGAAACCGAGTGCAAGTCAGCGGTACAGGGCACTGAAGGACTGGTTGAGCGCCACATACACCAGCGGTACACAGGCACTGAAGGACTGGGCGCGAGACAGCAGCGGCGCCAGCACGGGCGGGCGTTGGGAGGCTGAGCAAGAGGGGCTGCGCGGACAATAGAGTCCCGCGAACCCGGGCCGTGACAGCCGGCAACCGCGAGCACTCTAGTGAGTCCGGATGATTGCGGGCGGCCGGCGTGAGAGGAGAACCGCCTTGTCCGGTCCTGTCTTTGTGTGACTGTGAGGAGAGAGAACGTCTTGGCCCCCGTCCAGCCATGGCCGGTTACATCCGGGCTTCTCCCGGCCAACCTGACCCAGGAGAAGGAGTTCGTCAAGCCTACGAGAACGTGCTGGAGCGCTACAAAGGTAATCGAGTCGGCAGCAGCGTGTCACACTGAATAAATAACTATATATGTCTAATAACGAGTGATAACTCATAAATAACAAATGGCAGCAGCGGGGCAGAGGATGAGCTGAGCCCTCTGTTACCTTCTCTCGGCTCTGCAAGAACGCAGTACGGCACCTGCCGACTGCAGTGAACTGACTACGCTGTATGTATCTGTTGTTTGTTAGTTATAGGAGTTTATGGTTCCTTCAGGTGAAACTGAGAGGGTGTAGACAGGTACATACCTGGGGTGTGAGACAGCCCTGCTGCACACTCCCCTGTACAGGTCTTTTCTTTACTCCACACAGGGAGTGTACTGGCTGCACTCCTCACCTGCCCAGGACCATTCCCCACACACTCACTACAGGGCTGCTCCCTAGCCTTTTGTTTTGCCCAGACATTCCCCCAACACACACACACACACACACACACACATATATATATATATATACACCTACTCCTATAGCTGCTAAGACTTGAGGACTGTCATGAAGGAGGTTTGGAAGGATAGCAGAATATTAGACTCCAATGGGTTCTTTGGAGGAGATCCTATTAATATATATTTAATTCACTTGAGGGAAAGAGGGCGATTGCCTGGAAAGGAGGGAGACTTTCTCCAGATGAAAGAGACTTGGATGACCTGCTCACACTGGATCCTCCCCACACACCCTGAATGGCTCTTGTGCCCTCCACCCAACTTTTCCATTGGACAGCACTGGATGCTCTGAAGAGAGGAAGGGGTGCATGATAGAGACCTATGAATGAATAAGGTGAATTAAAGTACAGATGGGGAGTATTTTCAGAGGAGAAGGTGCACGAACAAGGGGCATGCAGTGAAGCTGGAAGAGAGAAATTTAGGAGGATGTAAGGAAATACTTATAAACTGAGAGTGGTAGATGCCTGAACAGTCTTTCCAGTGGAGGTGGGGGTGAGAACAGTGGTGGGCTTCAAGCATGCATTGGACAGGAACAAGGGAATCGTGATAGAAAGCGGAAGTGGGGAGTAGCTCAGATCAGGTTGGGTCTACAATGACAATATAGATAGAGAAATGTGCAGACTAGGTGGGCCAAGTGGTCCTTATCTACCCCAAAAATTATTTGTGTTTCCTGTCACCCCACATCCTATTGGATAGGCCCTGCACCCACACCCTTTGATCGGTCCTGCTTCCCACACACCCCATGGACAGTTCTATCCCTCTCCCTACACCCACTTGTATAGGCCCATCCCGCTACACCCTTGACAGGTTCTACTCCACACACTCTTGCTATGCCATCTGAGAGGACCTGCTAGTAACTCACTGCCCCCTCCTGATAATAATATTCCATCTGGAGGCTATTCATAACCTCGGTGCCTTCCCTCACTCACTCCTCTAACTCATATTCTATTTCTGGAGGGGCTCCTTATAGCTTCAGTGCATTCCACCCCATAAAATCACTATTTCTAGAAGGCCTGCTTATATTTTTAGCCCCCCATGTTTTCTTTTCCTCCACTCAACTGTGTGACTGGGATCTCCATCAGCTGATGCCAGTTTGTTGTCCCCTTAGCAAGCTTATCATATGTAATTTTAAACTTTAATTTCTATACAAAGTCCAGCCATTAATAGTGTTATTGTGAATGAGTTATTATGTCACCGGTTGCAGCAGTGAGTTTTCTACATCGCTTCTGCCTCGGTTTCCAGGGAGTTAAAGTAAACCAGCAGTGGAGCAAGCTCAGGTAGATGAAAGTTTAAAACAAAATTATAACAAATAAAATATAATGAAGTATAAATAAGGCTGTATAGGCATATCAGTATTCTGATGACAAATATAAACCTAATACAACCAAGAGCCCCTCAGTGCCCTGACATATACAGTCTGGAGAATGACTGATGGGCACCTGGGATGTACATAAGCAGTAACACGGAGTGGGTGTGGGTTATGCTGTGAAAATGCACACTTAGGGGTTTAGTTCTTACTGCCTCAAAGTACATTTATCAGAGCATTAAACCACACTCGAGTGTGTTATTGCACTTATAAAATGAGTATATGTTGAGAAACTGTGGTATTTATATATATATATAAAAGTGGTTGCATAAAAAACTGTTCTTTCATTTGATACAGTCCTTCTCTTTACCTTAGGGTGCTGTTCTATTTGCTGGTGTCACTAGGGGCATTATGCTGTGCTGCGTGGTCAGTGCCTTTGGCCCCAGCAAGACCAAGAAGTTTTCTTAAGGTCTTGCTGGCAGTACACCATTCGGCGTAGCACAATTCACAGAAGTCCCTGCAGTCTTACTGTGCTTATGGATTGGGAGGGACTTTGTCAAGTCCATGATACCCGTGGCTCAGAAGGGGAGTTGAGCAGTTCAAAAAGGACAGCAAGAGGATTTTAACAGTAGAAACACTTTTTCTGACTTCCAGTTTCACTCACGTAAAGAAAAATAAATAGCAAAGGTTTTGCAGGATTGGCATCATTAGTGGGGCATGGATCTGTAGTGAACTGTGGGCAACCTGCAACAGGTACTGAAACTTATTTTCTGTGTGTATACAGAAAAAAGGCATGATTGGAAAAATCATCTCAGCCATTCAGAATACAGAATTGTCCCTACCCATTTTATAAAAGGAAATATACCATTGGCGGAGATCATGAAGTAAATTGCCACAAGCCTGAAGGGCAAGTGTCAGTAATCACGCCATGAGCTCCTGAGATGGTATATTTCTTTAGTACCCACAGTTGCCTTTCGTTTATTGTAAATCAATCAATCAAACTTTATTTAACCAGGCAGTTACACCATTGAGCAAGCTCATTTTCAAGATGGCCTAAACATAGAGGACACTTTTGCTTACAGTAGACAACACTTCATACAAAAGTAGACATTGGTACAGGCAGTTACAATATACAAAATCAGTACTTGATGAATCAGACTTGTAAAGCAAGTACAAATATAGGCATTTAAAGTGCAGCATACAGGTTGTAGTTTATAGCGTGCAAGTAAGGAGACGAAGGAGGGACATAGAGAGGGCAGTGGGAAGAAAAGGTATCAGACACATAGTAGAGAGGAAAATAGGGCAGCCTAATAGAATGAGGCCCCTGCAAAGCTAATTGATGAGAGGGGAGGAGGTGGTTACCTAAAGGGATGCTGGCCAACACGAAATAGCGCCCAGGATTACAGAGGTTAGGGACCCATTGAGCGGGTAAGGCTTTACCTGAAACAGTCACATGCTGTTTTCGGCCTCTATAGAGCAGCCCCTCAAATATAAAATGGCTGGGCAGCAGGGAGATTTTAAGTATATAATATATTTTGATGGTTTAAGTTTGTTCTGATCACAGTTGCGTATACAGGGAAGGGATTTGCAGGAAATAACTGCTAACCACATCTATGGGGAAAAGTTCCATCCATTGGATGGATGGATAGATAGATAAACTGCATCTATGGAAAAAGTCCTATCCATTGGATGGATGGAAAAGTCCCATCCATTGGATGAATGGTCAGACTGTGTCACGGGAAAAGTCCCATGGATAGATAAACTGCATCTATGGGAGAAAGCCCCATCCATTGGATGGATGGATGGATAGATAGATAGATTGTATTTCATAGTCTTCAACATTTAATCAGTTAATTATCATCGAGGAGTTCTGATGACATTAAAACCACAAGAGTGAAGCATCAGAATACTGAGAAGGAATTACTAGCCTTGTAGTACAAAATGTGTTCATTTTATACTATATAATATATAGTTAATATACTTTTAACTATTGAGATTGTGATATTAGTTGTATTACTTTGACTTACTTGATGATTCAGATGCTTAAAGTCTGGAGCTGTAATAAATTGAAATATAGAATTTGATGGCAGATAAGGACGCTAGCCGACCCAGTCTGCCCATTTCTCACCTGGTGGATAAGCTGCAGATTCTAGTTAATCAACAGCTTACTTCTTCCTACCCCCACTAGAATTGCCTTATGTCTGTCCCATGCATTCTTGAATTCTCTCACTGTTCCTGACTCCACAACCTCCTCAGGAAAGCTGTTCCATGCATCCACAACCCTCTGTGAAAAAATACTTCCTTACATTACCTCTGAGCCGCCCCTCTATCTTCAAATTGTGCCCTTGTTCTTGCACATCTCTTTTCTAAAAGATACTCTCTTGTACTTTAATTCCTTGAGATACTTGAAAGTTGTCCCCCTTTCCTCAGGGGTATACATATTATCGGTGATTAATGCTTACTTAGTATCTCCTTGTTATAATAATAAGCAGCAAATGTGGTGCTCAGCCTGCTTGTTGCACCTGAGTGGGACTTTTTGTTGCTTACTAACTTTTGGTTTTGTTTTGTCCCTTACTGTGCAGTAGCCCTGTGCTTTAGCACGGGAGAATTTTAAAATATTAATTATACAATGGGCATGAAAACATACCGTAAATACTGTATCCTGATTGGCTGAGTCATACCCTCTCCCGCTGTAAAATCCAGCATCACCCCATAGGAAGAGGTACCAGCCACCCTTCAGCCACATGAACAAATACTGTAAATATCACTCCGACCATCACCAGCCCTAAGTCTATAACACAAGAATACACGCTAAACACTCCGTCCCATAAACTCCACCACCAAGAACTGTCATTTCTTGCCACACAACTTATATCTGCTCAGAAATCCCTGACTAGGAAAAAGCAAATACATAAGTTGTTCTCCATTTACTTCATTTGCTCTGTCTCCGTGCATTTTTTTTCTCTCATTCATACACCTCCCAAGTACCGCTCCTCTCGAACTCCGCCACCAATTCTCTCTTCCTCATCAGCTGCTCTCCGTGTTAGCGCTTGTTCCAGGAAGTCTAGAGCGCGTGAATTTTATTTTCCCACATTGAAATCACAGATTCCGCTTATATTGGATGTGGGGTAATGCCAAAGGAAAGCAGCACGGTGGAATGCGGAAACATGGACAGTGATCATGCCTATGTTAGTCAGATTTCAGTCCTTAACTTCGAGAGAAGCTAATAGCACTGCAAGTATGTTTTTCTATGTATACAGTGTCAGAATGGGCTACCGTTGCCAGTTCCCGAGTAGGTGTTGTAGGGGAACCAAGTTCACGCTTCTGTAATGATGAAACAGAAAGTAGCAGCTTTCCTATATATTTTTTTATATAGATAATGATTTTTTAAACTGACTTAGTGATCGGAATTTGAGAGCCTGCACTGTATGTTGGGGTTGGAGCTAGAAGAACTGCTCACCATCTTAGAAAACAAACTTCCGAATCTCCACCAAATGGACTATTTCTCTGGCGTAGTAACACTTTCACGATTTCTCCATTTAAAATAAAAAAATGTATTAAAAATAAAAGAAATCATTAAACATAAAATATTAACATTGTATAATAGCAGTATCCCACTTGAGGGTGTTGGTGATGGGATTTACCCACCTCTGGGTGTTGTTGGTCACTGCTACGCCTCGTGACCGAACACCCCAGAGCTGGTAAATCCTGGCATCACCAACACCCTCTCGTGGTATATTGCTTAAGTATTTTTTTTTTTTGCAGAATGGCAGTGGTGCGTGGGAGTGCTGAGAGAGTCTTTATCAATCAATCAAATCTTTATTCAGGCGATCATCATTGAGCAAGGCTCATTTACAAGATGGACCTGATAAGGTCAAGGTTCGAGTTGGTGCACAGCAATTACATCACATACTTATGAGACAGTTATACATACAGAAAAAGAAAATGTTATTTATAACACAATAATATACAGAGAATTCACATGTTAAAGCTTGGCAAGAGAAAGTTAAACTAACATCTACAGTATGTACAGTACAGATATATCACAATGAGGGCCATGACAGTCACTCACATAATGAGTACAAGGATGGTGAAGGAATATTGGGTGCCATATACTGATGGTGTCTGGCTGGAAGGAATATGCCATATGTGATTGGAATATGGTTTTGTGGGATGACTGTTCTATCTCTAGCGGTAGCAACTGCATTTCTCTGTGAAGAAGGCTGTACGTGCTGCTTGAAGGATGTAAATGGAATGATAATGGACAGTTTTAGGGATTTTTGTAGGGTGTTCCATGCTATGGCTAGAGAATAGCTGATTGCTGCCTCCCTATTTTGGTGTTGACTTTGGGCAATTTGAGCAGGATGATATTGTTGCTTCTTAGGCATAGGAGCTGGGAGTGGTCAGGTTGAAGAAGTCCAGGATATATCTTGGGAGTTTTGATAAAGCTCTGTAGATCCATAGAGCTTCATTTCTGCTCCTCCTGACATGAAGGGAAAACCATCCAACTGCATCATAGAGAGAACATTGGTGAGTATTATATGGCAGGTCTGTAGTGAACCGTGTTGCTCTGTGGTATAAGGTATCCAACTTTTGAAGGCAGGGAATGGGGCAGTGACTATAGAGGAAGTCTCGTAGTCAATGACTGATAGAAAGATGGCCTGGACTAATCTCATCTTTGAATCTCTATTAAGGAAGGGTTTAATCTGTAGAGGAGGCCAAGCCTTAGGTAAGCTTTTCAGCAGTTGTTCTAGATGCTGAGTAAAGTCAAGTCTGTTGTCAATCCACACACCTAGGTATTTGAAATTTTCAACATACTCCAGATTTTCTCAAGTATAGTGCATATCTGGGGAGACTGATTGAAGAAGATGTGTTGGTGGAGTTTTGGGTTGTGAACATCATTGCTTTGGTTTTCTTTGCATTTAGCAGAAGCTTTTCTTGAGAAGCTGATGTTGTAACAGGAGAATTCTGCTTGTAGGATTTCATGAGCAACTTTAGGTGAAGGGTTGCTGACATACAGTACAGTGTCATCAGCAAAGAGATGTACTGAGGACTTGGTAAGGGTTGAATCAATTTTATTTATATAAATGGCAAAAGGATAGGACCCAGAATAGAGCCTTGGGGACTCCTCTTGACAGTGGTCTTAATGAGGTGAGGTCACCTTCAGCTTTTACCTGCCGTGATCTACCGGAGAGGTAGCATCTGAACCATAAGGGAGGATGGATCTAGGCCAATGGAGTGTAGGGATGAGAGTAGCAGTTCATGGTCCACAGTGTCGAATGCTTTGCTCAGGTTCAGGAATACTGCACAGACATTGTTCTTTTTATCCAGTTTGGTTTGCCAATCATTGGTGACCTTGGCTAATGCAGTGATAGTGCTATGTTTGGCCCTGAATCCAGATTGAGCTGGATTTAATAGATTAGCATTGTCCAGATATTCCTTAACTGAATACTCACTAATTTCTCCAGCATCTTGGATAACACAGGTAGGATGGAAATGGGCCTGTAGGTATTAAGATCCATAAGGTCCCCTGATTTTAGAAGGGGACCACTTGGGCTGTCTTCCACAGCGTGGGGAATAGAGCCAGAGTTTAGGGAAAGGTTAAAGAGGTGAGTTAGGGGACTGCAAGCACATGACACGCAATCTTTAGAAAGAATGGGTCCAGAAGATCTGCTCCTGCACTTTTTGGTATCTAGATGCCATAATAGATCCTCAATTTGTTTCAACAGTATAGGTTTGAAGCTAAAGGAGGAGTCAACTTTTGTTCACCAGTATAGTGGGAGCTTAAATGATCCCTTAATAGGTTAGCTGGGGAGGTCAAAGGCAAGGCCAGCTGTTGTGAAGTGGTTGTTGAATGCATCCAGGATTTCCAATGTGCCAGTAATGGGGCCGTAGTTACTGTGTAAATGGGTTGGAAGGGGTTGTTAACATCCTGGCCCATCATACCTTGATGGTGCCCAAAATCTAGCAGTATTATGGTAGGAGGAGTTGAGCTGGGCCAGGTAGTAGCAGCCTTGCATCCCTAACTTTCCTAGTGCATTTATTCCTGGCTTTCCTAAAGATCATCCAGTCCATTATATTCTTAGTTTTTCTTGCTACTTTCCAAAATTTATCTCTCTCAGCAGTGCAGCTTTGAGGTCAGCTGAAAACCAACGACAGGATTTGTTTTTATTCGGATACTAGAGATTGGGGCATGGGTGTTAAGGGCATTTATTATAATGTTATTTACTGCTGCTGAGCTTTTTCTACAGAATGTGCAAGATAAAACTCTTGCCAGTGTGGAGAGTAGGCTAGATCATGCAGATATCCTTCAGTATTGATGTTTTTCTTGGATCTCCTCATGAGGAATTTTGCAGGATCTGTTTTAATGCTGTTGGATCTTACCCTGCGATGGGGCAGTGGTCACTTATGTCGTAGAAGCACTCCAGCATGTGTGAATAGATGTGGTTTACTCACTAGCATGATGTCAAGCAGAGTACTGTTACTACTATTCCTTGCATTTAGTCTTGTTGGTTCATTAATTAACTGTGTGAGCCCATGGGTGTCACAGAATGATACCAGAGGTGTAGCTGCCTGGGTGAGCCAGTTGAATTCAGGTCCCTATGATAATGACTTCTTCAGTACAGGACTTGACCAGGTTTCCCAGGTGGGATAAGAGCTTGTGTTCAGCAGAGGGAGGTCTGTAGCATCCAATTAAATGGAAAGCTGCTGTATTGGGAGAGAGACTTTTAGAGATAGACACTCAAATTCCTTGGGCATAGGTGTTGCAGCAGTACAGGATACAACTAAACCAGCTTTTACATATATGGCTACTCCGCCTCCCTTGTTTGGCGATCAGCTCTGAATAGCTGATAGGTAGGTAGGTTAATTTCCTGTCCATTGTGGTGGTCTTGAGCCATGTCTCAGTTATCACAAGAAAGTCTGGCAAGGTATGGGCAACCCAGGATTGTAGCAATGTAAATTTTTTTCAACAGACTGCATACATTAATATGCAGGAAACTGAGGCCTTTAATTGAGGATAGGTCTGATGGAGAGGTGATGCTTTCAAGAGGTCCAGGGTTGATTTCTACATTACCAATACAGAGCAATAAGAAGATCAGTAATTTCATAAGCGCTGCCAGTGATAGGGAGAGGGGCTGTCTTTGGTCCTCCTTTTTTATTCTATTGCCACTCTTTGTTTTGGGTGCTCCTGTGGATTTAAGGTAGTGTGGGATACCAATTAGCAGTTTGATGACTAGGCTTAGTGGGGATCTATATACCAGTAGTGGGGCCTTGGCTGAGGCATTATATGTGGTGATATGTGTAACTTTATGGTGATTATACCACTGTAGTCGATGCAGCAATGGCAAGACATATATGAGGGTATGGGTGTCAGCCACGGGGATGTTCCAGAGAAACTAGGTGGGTTGACCACTTTAGATTGTATAATAGGGTCATCTTCATTGTGGGAACCCTATGGCTGTTAGTTTCAGGAGTATCAGTAGCAAGCTCCCCATTCTGAGGGGATATTGATAGTTGGCAATAGGAGTAGCGAGTTGCTGATTGGTTGGATCAGCAAGCTGGTGTGACTGTCTGTTGTTTTAGAGAAAAGTGCTGTGGGCGGGAAGAGATTTCAGCGGGAAGATGCCTATAAATTCCCACAGGAAGTGGAAGGGTGGGTGGGCAAAATTTTGCGCCTTTCGACTGCTCCCTCGCTATTCCTCCGGCCTTGTGGTTCCCAAGTTCGCTAGGTGCCACTGACCGCTCAACTGGCGGAGTGAAGCCCAGCTCAGCTGGTTGCTGTGGGCTGAAGGAAGCAGGCTGGAGAGAGACAGAGGAGGGTGCAGCAATTAATAAAGGCAGTAGCAAGCCTTTTCTGAGCGTCACTGACCAAATCTGCACTACAAAGGGGCGGTGGGGGGTCCTGTGGCGCCTCAGCGTGTAGCCCACCTTACATATTCAGACAAGGAGCTGCAATTACTTTAAGAACAGTAAAACAGTAGTTTCCCTTACAATACAATAGTGGATAACAGCACTTTTTGATGATTTACACATATAAAACTAGAAGGAGAGTGGCGCCTCAGCGTCTGGCCCACCGCTACTAACAGAGTCCAGCAGAATTCAACAGAATCAACAGTTGCCCTCTATAGATGTCTCATCAGAGTGGAAGCAGCTCTTCTGGGAAACTTGCAGTAGAACACCAGGGAAGAGTAAAGACAAAAGAAAAACAAATTTTAAAGTCCCACACAGATTTCAGCAATGCAAACTGAGCCAGTGTAAGTCACTTTAATCACATTTATAGGGAATTTCGTGGTGCTGATACCAAGAGCCCCTGCAAGTGGATTGGGGTTTGTGGTGATGTTGAACCACTGTTGTCATAAGGAGGCTGAAGCCTGGCAGTCCCAGTGAAGAGATGAAGAGCAGATGGGTGAATTGGCAGCTAACTGCTGTAGCCTAAGAGAAGTGCAGCTGCAGTGTGGTGTAGAGAATTATACAATGGGCATAGAAATAAACTGCAAACCCTGCATTCTGATTGGCTGGCTGGCACTTTCTAGCTGTGGTAAATCCTAGCATCACCTCATGGAAAAAGGTGCCAGCCGCCAGTCAGCCGCATCACAAACCCACTGTCAAATCACTCCGACCCTGGCAAACCCAAGACTGGCAATCCCGCTAAAAGCACCAGCGAAACCAGAACAAAAGAAGCACTGCAATTTTGCACCCAAGGTAAATGCTGGGTTGCTGTACAGCAAGAGTGCTGGGAGGAAAAAAGTTAGTTAAATTACCTACACAGTTACAAGATATTCAATTACAAAAATACCTGTAGTTATATGTCTGTCCCAACCACTACTAGCCGATTTTTTCCGTATACTTTTAACCCACTAGCAAGGCGTCTGCCAGTTGCTTTACTCTGCCATAAAGTTTTTGTTTTGTTTAATAAAATCTACACCGAGCCTCCAAACTGTCCTTCAGAGACACATGACCCCGGATTACATCCACTGAGTCCTCATGGCAGCAGCAACATCACGAAAAAAAGATAATTCCCCCCTCCGTCACTCGGATACTTTCAGCCTAAACACGGAAGCACAATGTCACGTCGTTAGCCGTTACCTCGCACCATGCAGACACACCTAAAACCAAACAGCAATTCATAAACAAAGAACCAAGTCTCACTTGCAGGTGTACTAACAAAAAAGCTGAAGACTCTCTGATAGGGCACTTAGGAGGCTCGGTAACTGGCTTTGCAAGACTGTCAGGAGAACTGACAGGATGATTTTCACGAGGCATTTAAATAGCTACACTTGCCATCTTTTCCTGAGCCTTATCGATGATATTACAAGGAATGAGCTGAAAATACCCTCTACATTATCACAATTGAAAAAACAGTCTTTAAATTGTCTGTGGGGGACTAAATCCTCTCCATAGGGGTGGGGAACAGCACCATTTCTCTGCATACTAACAGGGAACTATTTTTCTGGCGCAACAATTACTTCAATAAAATATATTAAAAAAAAAAAAAAAAAAAAGTATTTTTCATAAATTTTTTCCTACAGAAAGTGAAGGGCCATTGTATAATGCAATATGCCACTTTTCATGAGTGTTGTGATGCCAGGTTACCCGCCTGGTGTGTTGTTGGTCACGAGGCGCACCCCAGGGCATGGGTAAATCCTGGCATCACCAACACCCTCTCGTGGCATATTGCTTAAATATATGAGCCTTAGGAGCAGACGGCAACCACCATAATGTTTTTAGGTAACCATAGGGACATGCTTGCGTTTTAATGAATAAAATGGCAACACAGCAAAGTCTGAGGATGCTGGAGAAGGCAGGTCGTCTTGTGTGAGCAGGTGGAGGTATAGTATTTATGGGAACAACTGTGTGAGGTAAGAACATGGGTCATAATTAATGTGTGACATCATAGTCATGAATTGTGGCGAGTATGATGTCTTAACTGAATTGTGAGGTTTGAAACTGCTGTCGGGTTGTTTATTATAGCCATAACTATACATTGTAGCTGTATAATTACTGACTTGGACCAGTCTATGCTGTAATCCACGGCTGTAACCAGATGGTTATTAACACATAAGTACAAGACAGCAGAGAGCTGTCACTCAGATCCTTCAGCACAAGCACATTCTGCAGTGAGATCGAGCGCTGCTCACCTTAGGTAACGGTACTGACACCTGGTGCCATGCACGAGTCTGTGGGCCAAGGGCAACTTTCAAGGGTGAAGGGCAGTCTGCCTGGGTTTTAAAGAAAAGAGTGCTGCTTGTCAGAGTTTTGATAGCTGTTCAACTGGGGTGGGATTCGCCTTATTTGTGCATGTTTTGGGACTGTTGAGGTGAAGCAGTCAGGGCAGGCCCAACCCATTACATGAAGGATGTGTGAAGATCTGTGTGTGTGTGTGTGTGTGTGTGTGTGTGTGTGTGTGTGTTTTGGGTTTGGGAGGGGCTGAATGGTGATGAGAATGATGCAGCTCACTAAAGATGTACTTTGTGTGATCCAGTGCTAAACCTTTTTCCCTCAGAGCTGGTGCAGATTCCTTGCTTCACTTCCATAATTAGAACAAATTACCCACGTGGAAGGAAATGTAATGAGATTTTACATACCCTTTGTGTGTGATATAAACCCCTCAACCTTCGCTTCATGGGCTATGTAGCATAACATACCTCAGGTGTGTGAACTCTCACACATCCTTCCCATACATTATTCTCTATATCATGTGCACTGACATGTATTTTTTCTTTATAGTTAAAATTTGTGGTCGTGATTCAGATGCATGCAAATCATTCTCAGGAAAATTTTAGAATCAAATTTCAATTCGATTGTAGTGCATCAGCACTGGTGAATCAGTTACTTTGTGTGTGTGTAAACCCGAAACTGCAGCAAAAAGAATGCAGTCAGATTTAGGGGTTAAAGGCAAGAGTCCACAAGAACTCAGTTCCACCAACTTTGTCGTCTTTCTCCATTGACTACTATAGGAGAGAGTTCCATCACTTAAAATTCTGGATGCGGAGTTCTTCCACCTAAGCGTTTCCAACATAACCATTGCTCAGATTTGGTGTGTTTGCTACATGTTGTGGGAATAGATAATTTGTAGTCAATTCAGTTCGTTCTGATCAATCCAACAGCATGTAAATGCAAAAGGATTACAAATCTGAATGAACTGAATTGATCAAACTGTAATTGATTAGCAGTACATATAAACCTAGCAACTGAGTGGGGGTGGTAGGCACAGTACCATCTGATAAAACAGTACATGTATCTACCTGCTACTGCTCCTTGGGGAAATTCAGGATGCAGACAGAGAGGTGAAGATGCCCTTTCCTACCTCAGGAGAGTTATAATGGTTGGTCCATTGTGGATGTCCCAGGCTTACGGTGGAAATCGGGTTGTCGGTATGACAAGCAGTCCCTCTGCCTCTGTGCTACGAGCTAACCCCCACCCTCCAAAAACACCATATTATCCCATTTCTGGAGTGGCTGTTTATAGTTTCTCTCTGCACCCCTGATATGTATTTTGCTGGGTTTTGCTACCTGAAGTGGTTCTGTTTTCCCCTTGAGATCATACATCACTGGGTGATGTTTGTCTCCTCCCTGAGATCCACATTTATTTTCTTTCTTTGCAATTTTTCTGTCCTGGTCCTGCTCCCCATCTGTCCCAGATATCCACCCAGCCCATCACCCCAAACTACGGCCCTCATTTTTCAACCCCTGGCTAACCTCCTGTGCTGGGACCAGATCGGGCAGGTTTTCCCCACCCCTTTTCACGGAAAACCACAGGGTAGTGAGGGAGCAGTGGTCTACACAGGCCAGAGTGTACCAAGCTTCATGCTGCAGCCCAGGAGTTTTATTCTGTTTTGTCCTGCCCTGTGGACATTGGAATGCTGGGCCTCCAGTGCATGCACATTTCCACAGCTGTGTGTTGCCATCTTCTCTGCCCTTCAGCTCTGCCTGCAGTTCCGCTAGTGGTCACTCGCGTGGCACTGCTGTGGTGAAGACTGACTGGCTTCCACCCTCTCCAGAGAAGGAGATGTCCTCTGGGATGTGTGAACCTTCTCCAACACCCCCACACCCCCACCCACCAGTCCCTCTGGTCCAGGCTAAGGTCACAGACCTGGCTTCATGCCACAAGCGGAAGCCCTGCCACAGTGCTGACAGTCCGATTCAGAGATCCACACTCTTCTGGGTACTGTTTCCAGGACTTTTGTTCCCCCTTCTGAGATCCATACATTATTGTGCTGCTGCCTGTAATAATCCCCCCTCCCCAATCCATATTTAGCTGGGTGTTGCTGCTGCGATTTCTCCCTCTTGATTTGTGTATTTTCATTCCATTTGTCAGCTTCTGTGCAGGGAAGATGTTTGCTAGTTGAGATACTGCAGAGGCCTGGCTGTTCTCAGTCAGCTTCCACATGGGTGGTGGTGTTCTGCATAAATTACAAGTGTAAAGCACCCTGTCCAGCTGAGGAACCGTAATGTCAGGGGAGGCAAAACCCAATGCCCCTGATTAGCGTAAATGGTACAAGATGTGCCGTTCAATATGTAAACTTGTTAAAGCAATACATTTCCTGTAAAAGGGGCTTTTGTTTGGCAGCATAGTAAAGTAACACAAGAAAGAAAGGAACAGCATGGAAATAACACAAGGTGCCTCAGCATCTGTCTGTGAATCAGAAGCTTCCCTTGGAACAAAGGCGGCAGTCCGACAGTGTCTGTATTTTTTTTTTCTGCTGGGGTCTAGTGAAGTACATGCCTGACCTGGTGCTAGTGGTATACTTGTAGCAGTTTGGTTTGTTTGGCATTGCTTTTGTTTCTCTACCATGCTCTTGCAGAACAGTAACAAGTTCAGGATATGCGCTGGAACAATGTAGGGAGGAGGGTGGGTGGGGGTGGAAGCTTGCTAGTTGCTGTTCTGTAGGTAATTTCTTGTGTGAACAAGGCTCCAATCTGAGATAGGCAGGGGAGTCTCCTGTTACTATGTCCCACCACTCCCGTTCTCACAGGAGTTGGGTTATCCTGGTCTTGGTGTAATGTGCTGGGGAAAAAACATAAAATTACTGGCCGTAAAAGTACTTCCCTTCTTCCATCTGGATTGTAGTATTAAAAGTCATGCCCAGTTAGCGCTGAGAGACGCACTGTAGCGAAAATGTAAACATGCTAAATAATTATTTTTTTTGCTCAAATTTTCAATTTACTGGTTTAGCTTATTTTAAAGGGGGATGTCTGACTTGCCACTTATGGAAATTCTCCTCTGTTCTTCTACTGGTGTGTTGTCTGATGGTGAACATTTACTTTTAATTGTCCGAGGTGCAGAATAAAGTAGGTACCTTAACCTTAGTACAGTGTGTGTGTGTGTATGCATGCATACAGACCAACTATTCATAATCTCCCCAACACAAATGGTGTAATATTTTTTTTTTGCAATTTATAAAATGCTTAATAAAGCCTTAAAACATTGATTTCAGGTATTGATTTCTCAGAGGCCTGGCTGTCATCCCTGTCAGCTGTTGCTGGCCGCAAGGAGCATACCATATTTTAAATTAGTGGTGACCTTTGCCCTAAAGAGAGGAAAGTAATTCTTCTTTTCAAGAAAAATGCTGGGAATGATGGTGATAGGGGCCACTTTTTTTACCCAGATTCATGGTTTTACTCTGAGGTAGCACATTCAGTAAAACTACAGGACACAAACTAGCTGGTGCAGCTCAGAAAATTGCTCAGGACAGTGATAGCTGCTTTGATGACTGCTAAACAATAGGGTTAAAGTGTTGGTGAAAACAGGAAATTGTTCCCATTTTTCCTTAATGCCATGCAGCTGTTTTACAGTTTATTCACCCAGGACAGCACAGCTGAGATGCCGTATCTTATTTCCAGTGGGAGGTTCTTTATGTACCCAGTTTCATAGCAGCGTGGAATGACTGAAACACATGGAAGTCAAAGGGCTTGCTCAAGGTCGCACCATGAGCCAGCGACTGTGGTGGGATTTGAACCTGTGGCTTCATTCTCTGATTTTGTTCTTACCAGAACATATTCCCATCAAACTTTTGATCTCATCCAGAATGGAAGTAAGCAATAATACCCGACAGGGTGGGCGGTATTGGGCAATACCGGACCCCCAGGGGCATAATGAGGGCCGACAGGGCCTATAGCTAGCCTGGAAGGTCCGTTGCCCAATACCGACACCTGAGGGTTTTATTGCGCTTAGAAAATGGGCATCTGTGTCATGTTTGATCAAGTAATAAAATAAGATGGGAAATTAGTTTAAATTTAATAGAAAGACTAGAAAAAAAACTGTTGCTGGTAAAGTAGTCCTTCCCTTTTGTATGCTGTTCCATCTTGTGTTTCTCCTTCCAAAAGAGCCATTCTTTGCAGTTACCCCCACCACAACTTTCAGATAAAACTGCAACCCCCCATCTCATTTATGGCAAAAGAAACACTGCAGCATTTACTTTTGCGTTCCAGAGAGAGAGAGGGAGGAGAGAGAGAGAGACAGATAATTTTTCTTTCTCCCAACTGCAGTCATATCTACAGCACTAATTTGAACACACTTCCGCCGACAGTTATGTGGCACACAGTTACTGTCACAGCGGCCCTAAGAAGACTGCTCTCTCAACTCAGTACACGATTTAAAATGAGTTGAGCAAGTGAGACACAGAGTAAGAGAGATGGCACTACATCTGCGGTCTGGGAAACGGATTCTGTTGAAACTGATGAGTACGGATGGATCGGGCAGGTTTCAGGTACGAGACACAGTCGGATGACAGGACTTGTTTTATTTGAATACCGCCGGAGATAGATTCACACTGGCAAGTTGTGGCTGCAGTGAAAGTGGCTGCGTGGGTTGGACATCAGGGAGGGACCTACATGAGAAGTGCGAGACTGCAGCAAAGTAACAGCTGTGAATATGCTGGCTGTTTAAAAAATATTGTTGGCTTGTTTGGGGGCTCTATTAGGAAAGATATCAGTGGCCAGTGTATGACAAACAGCCGAGGAAGTGTCGTCTTTTCAATTACAGACTGAGACTCACTCTGGGACTCTCACTCATGAAATGAACAATCAACATGGTGGCGCTCACCTTTTGAACGTTCTACTAGCCCACTAATATTTAGAACTATATGAGGCAACTGAGACTGGGACTAGTTATTTCCCAGTCTCTGTTGTCTGATAACAGACTGGCAGATTGGCTCTTGCAGCCAATCAGGAACGAAACACACTTTGCCATTTTCTAAGGAAGTAATAAAACACATGGAAGAAATCCATTCAGGCCATTACAGGCCTATTGTCTATGCCAACTTTATTATTTTCCAGAGCATCTCTGATTTATATGTTGGGATGTGTCAAAAGTACATTCCTAGAAGACATACAGCTTTGGAGACTGAGGCTCAGGCCTGACAAGAATAGGATTTTTTTTGCAATCTACATTGTATTAGGGTTTTGATACATAATTCAAACCATCTATATCAAACCTTTTGTATATCTCAGACTACTTTGGGGAAGGCTAGACCGAGATCGGTTCTGCAGTTGACTGGTTTTGTTAAAACTGGTTGTGGTAGCAGAGACTGGAGAATTAGTTTTGGTGTTTTCATTGAGACTCTGGCTGTGGGATGTCACCATACCCTTCTCTCAAATTTTAGGGGGTCTAAAATACATTTTAGGGTGCATTTCCTTTGATTTCCAATCTATAAGGTACCCTGATTTCTATCAAGCTCCTTTCCCTCTCAAAGTACCTGAGCGAATGTGTTGCAGTATGGTCCAAAGTTTTGGGGCTTTCTCCCAGTACATCTGTGCCGTGTAGGGTACTGCCCACCACTCTTTCAAGTGCTTCCACCATCTTGACAATGCTTCCACTCGCCATCATGCATTTGCAGAAGGAAAGCAGCTTGTGGAACTGGTCCAGAAAGCTGCACATTATTAGTTGTATCTGGCAGTGGATGGAGGGTTTTCCAGTGGAAGAAGGATTGCCTGCTTTTATTGACCCTCCCATAATAGAGATGTTCAGAGATGGTATTCTAACGTAGTTCACGTACATTTATAAGTGAATAGGAACACTGGCTTTTGTAAAACTATGTTGTAAACATCATCAAACTCCCATGGCTCAGCACAATAATTGCCATAATGCAGCAGGATCCAAACTAAAACGTAAAACATCTACAAAAGCAGTATAGTTCAGTTCACCCCTTCTTTTAGGGAAAGGCGTACTATGAAATCAGTTATCCTAAACTGGTTTCGAGAACAGTTCTCAAAATTGCTATGTTATTTGCATAGTATCTGAGAGTTGGCGTCTGATATCTGTTCTAGTAGATAGCCCAGTGGCACTGAGGGTTGAGCGCTGGATGCCTCACCTTGCGCCGTGCTGGTGACCCAGGTTCAGGAACCCAGCCTGGGCCACTGGGGGTCGGCAGAGGGAAAGAGAGAGAGAGAGGATCGGGCATCTGGAGGACTGCTCTCCTCTCTTGGGAAGGGATCCAGGACAGCTTGGCATCGCAGCTGCCCCCAGTGGAGACCAGAGGCACTGCAGTGCTCAGGGCCAAAGTAGTGGGACGAGATCATGATAGAGCGTTCCTGGCATCATTGCCTCGGGCTCTGAGGGAGGGAGGAAGGGAGGATGTAACAGGAAAAACCCTCTCCTCTGATAGGTGACAGCTCCCTACAGGACTGGCTGCCACATGCCCAATACTGGTTCTCCTCCCCTTATGCCTCTCATCGTCCCTAGCCAGGTAATCTGGATTATAGATAGAGTGCCGAGAGTGGCTGGCGGCTCTGCCCCAAGGGCTCAGAGTCAGGGGCTTGTCTGGTGTGAGTCTGATGAGAGGCAGTAATATATGAGGAAGAGAGGACCATGGTGGGCAGTACAGCGGTCCAGTGAGCTAGGGCTGCCTGAGAGAGTTCGGGAGTAGGAGACAAAAATAGAGTTCGGGGATCTCTGTTCTAGTGAAAGCAAGACAGTTTTAAGGTCTTGTCAGGCCAAATCAAGCCTCGCCAGGGCTGTGGTTGGTTTCTATAAAGCTCATTTTGTGTGTGTGTGTGTGTGTGTGTTGGGGAGGGGAGTTAATGCAGTGTTTTGAAGGGATGACACATTACTCAGCAGAATTAATTACTGTGAGAACACATTCTCCAGTCCTGATGTTGTTTTTCTAAGCGTAACATTTCTTAAATGAGGGTGAAATGAGACCTGTCTTGCTGTGTATATAACAAATTCTGATTGTGGTGATGGTTTCGGAGTGAGAGATATTTTGCTGTTCTCTGAGACAGCAGTAGCTTTAGGCCTTTGCAAACATAATCTACATCACCACCAGAAATATTCATGGCTGTCTGTCTCCTTGGTCACCCTGTCCATATAAGCATATATAAGCAGGTTCGTGATTGCAGATTATACTGTACACTGTTTGCCAGTCGGATGCAACCTTGACTAGCAGCACTTGATAATTAATGCATTTGCTATATTGCAGGGGAAAAGTTTTGCAATTCAGGACATTCTGCAGTTGTGGTAATTTTCACACAGTTCTGGTAAAAGTGCTAAATTGCCATAAATTTCCCCAGCAAGTCAAATTTTCTCCCCACAGTTGTAGTCATTTTTCTGCAACTGTGGTAAAAACCCTAATTTTATTCTACCAGTTCAGTGGGGGACTTCAAGGGAGCGTTAGTTTACCTTTTCCAGCAGGCCTACTGTCGGAGCGAAGTTTGTTGGTTAATTTGTATTGTTCTGTATTTACTGTTTGTTTATTTAATTTTTGTTTTATTGCTGTACCCATGTACAATGCCCTGAGTTGCGAGAAAGGCATTCTGGACATAAATTTGCCTTCGTTCCTCTGGCATAGACCTGAAGTATCAAATAATGTCATGAACAGAAAGGAATCCTGATTCTGCCCGCTGAGTTGGAGAGGAAAGAATGCAGTATATCAAAGGTCTTTTTTGTTTCCTGCTTTCATAAGTTCATATTTATTTTCTAGATTCCTGGCTGTGCTGAAGCAGGTTAGTAACTGAGTCAGGCTTCAGCTTTGCGAGTCTGTCCTGGGGCTTTCTTCTACAGCAGCCAGTGAAGCAGTGCTCTGAAAGGCAGGGGTGTTGTATGCAGTGTATCAAGAAAAGTTTGAGGAATTTTTATGTCCTCTATCTGAACTAAACTGAAGGAAAGAAAAACTACTGGTGTGGATAACTTTTAATCTGAATTTAAATCCGCTGGAGAGTTTTTTTTTTTTTGGTTACTTGCTCTGTAAATTTTCAGATTCCTTAGTTTATTAGTAAAGTTATTTTTAGGAAACTAAGTTTTGTTTTAATTGAATTTGACTTACGAGTTTTGGAAGTTTGCAAATATAAAGCGAAGCAAGTGCTGGTATGTCTTATGTGTTAAGAAGAAACATCTTTAGGGACTTTCATAATTACCCTTTCTCACCCAGATGTAAACAGCACAAACATTGTCACTGGCCATAATTGTAACTCTTGTCCTCTCTTTGAAGCCAAGAGGTTAAAACATGTGAGACTGTGGTCCCTTTAAATCCTGCCTATTGTAGAGGGGCTTCAGCTCAGTAGCTCCTTTCATTGAAGGGTGTGTGTTTATAAAATGGGCTGTCAGTCGGCCTGGCCCACGTGACACACTTTTTCTTATCTTCGTTTATTTACATATCAATTATCCCATGACTGTGACAGTACGCCTGTGCTGTCATTGGAGTAGTTCTGTCAAGTACAGTCACCGTAAAGCAGTAACCAAGGGGCTCGCTGTGTGGCCTCAGATCTCAGGATTGATTTTGGGCATTTCTAATAGAGTGTAATCTGGGACTCTTCTACAGATTTCTTGGCATCCCAATTATAGAGTAAGAGCAAACTCAGTATGTACTCAGTTGATCATGGCTAATATCCTTCCTGTAGTTGTTCAGCTAGTACAGTACGGAGACCTGACATTTCAGTAGTCCAGCAGAGGTTCTGCTGAACCCTAATAACTGCTCCAGGACCCCAGGTTTTCTCATATTCTGGTCAGAGGAAGAGGGAGTTCAAAGATGCACTTTTTTTTTTTAAACACCAACTTTTTAAAAGATGGGTGAATTCCTCAGGGATGACATGGCGGGAGGAAGGGATGACCTGGATGGGGTGGAGGAACAGTGGATAAACTAAAATGGCTGTAGTGAAGGCAGCAAACCTTTGCATCAAGCAAGGAGCCAAAGCAAGAGGAAAAGATATTGCAGTGGTTCTCGAAAGAGGTGGCCAAAAGTAAAACCTAAATGGATAGCATTCAGAAGGTACAAGGAGGTGCAGAGGAGGAGGCTACTGAAATTCGAGAGTTGTTAGTCCAGTTGACTGACTCTACAGAGATGATTTTTCAAGGCCTCGTATTTTGGAAGTCCTACTGTTGCAGAATTGTCCCAGCATTTGTGATGTCTGGGACTCGTGAGTGCAGGTTACTTGCAACAAGGTTAAAGTTGGTCCCTGGTACAGCACTCTGAGATTTCCAGCTGCTCAGCTCAGGGCTCTGGAACATGAATCAAGTGTATGGAGACCCTTAGAACCCTTCCACAGAAGGCTTTGCCCATGTTATTGCAGTCTTTCATTTCATTTATTTGTAATTGCAGGTAGGTACACAGAGATACGAGATCCCATTTTCAGACATGACCTGAACTCAGTAGGTTCAACAGACAAACTAACGACATAGAATACATTAATCAACCATTAAATACAATACACAGTTAACATAGTCTACAGGGAACATGAATGCTCCTTCCTGGATGTACAGTATGCCAGAGAAGGGATTGGAGTTCGCCTCCCCATCCCCGAATGCCACCTCACCCCAGCAGGCTGCCATGGGCTCCTCTTTGGAAGACTGACTGAAAAGGAAGGCGTGACATCATCACGGTGGATTCCCTGAACCGCACTGTTTGGATGGGCTACAGCTTCCAGACGTAGGATATGAGCGGTTTTGCTCAGACATTCAAGCAGAATTTACTCCTTACATTTAACTGTACTGTTGTGCCTTACAGAGCACTTTTACTGACCTTTTTCAAAAATTCCCCAGAAACACTATATGTACCTTTCTTGCTCTGAAGTCCGTTGGAGCCAAAAATTTTATTTTAATGTGGCGATTTCATGATGGAAGAGATGGTAATTTAGCTTCATGGAACCAATCGCAAGTCCCTTCCACTTCCCAGTCTTCAGCTCCGTCCCCACGCTAGCCTGTTTTGTGATGTATGTATATGGACTGCATGGGATGCACTCCATAGAATTAACACAAGGGCTGATTTTCACATCTTTTTTTTAATACTTCAGGGTTCGATTCGATTCATCAAAGCCACCGCTCAACTAACAAGATCCTTGTTAGCTGAGCGGTGGCCTTGTTTTATCTGAATTGGAACCCTGAAGTATTAAAAATAAATGTAAAATCAGTCTCTATAGTAATCTATGGAGCACGCCCCACTCTGTCCACATAAAACATCAGAATAGGTTCTAGCATGGCAGCGGGCTGAAGACTAGGAAAAGGAAGGGATCTGTGGCTGGCTCCACAAAGTCCAAATTATGACCCTCGATTGTGAAATCGGCCCACACTAAAATTGAACTTTTGGCTCCAATGGACTTCTGAGCAGGTAACCTTCTACAGTTTTTGTAATGAGCACCAGAAAGGGGGTGTTTACATCTTGTTATACGCTATGGGGACCTGTTTGTGGCAGCCAGGTTTAAGGAGTCTCTCTAAGGTTTGCTTCAGATGGCGTCATGTCTGCTTTCGGCTTCTAGGGGAAAGGGAGCATCTGCACTGCATGGACTGATGCTTCCCTTATGGGTGACCACCACGGGAGAGGTGAAGCTTGCACCCAGTACAGATTTGCCAAAGTTCACCACGGACATGCTGTGCTCGCGGGGCGGGATCAGTTGTGTTGGGCCTTGGTGCGGGGTTCCCCATGGGAGAGCCACAATGTCTGATGCAAGTGTGGGAGAGACCAGTACCCCGCACCCAGGATATGGGGCGAGGGATTTGTTTAACCAGGAAAGGCACACTAAGCTGAAGCTTGTTTCCAGGTGTGACCTAGGAACACAGGAAGTTAAGTGACTTGCTCAGAGTCGCACAGTATGCAAGTGGGGCTGTGGGATTCAAACCCAGGTCTCCAGATTTGTAGATCAGTGCCCTTAACCGCTGCACTATACTGCTTCCTGGCAGAAGGCACTCACTCCTTCATGCACGCAACCAGTTGTTACCCCAGAATAGAGCTTGGTAGTGGGGGGGCTGGAGGGTTTGCTGTGGCTCTTTCCCTCAGGGAAGAAGAGTGGAGGGCAGGGTTCCTGACATGGAGACTCCCTCCAGTGCACACAGTATTTTATAATGCCATGAATTTGTTTAATATATGGTTGTGGCTGTTTAAATCCCAACAGTGGTGTGGTTACTGTCTTCAGTGGGAGGTGGATGAAGGGAGATAAGTAGGGTGAGGCTTGAGCGACCAAAATGAGCACTTATTTTCACCTTTCTGAGTGCTGGGTAGTGTACATTATGAGGTATTTTAATGTCAAGCCGCCATTCTTGGCTTTGAAAATTATTAGAAATGGAGTGTACAATCACAATGTATTTTGGTCCCTCCTTCCTGGTAAGTGGTTCTTTATGTTCTGCTCAGACCTGGTTGTAGTTTCTTTACTGGCCTGCTATTTTGCTTATAGTGCTGTACTCTTTGAGTACTACAGTCTTTATATGTGATGGGTAGTAAAATACAGCTCTTAAATTGATTGGTGAGGGCTTAGCTAATCAGCGGATATAAATGAACAGGGTGGTTTGTGGTCAGAATCGATTTTGGAGCACTTTAGTTTTGAGTGGAAAGTGCAGTGCTAGTCCAGGAAATGTTTTTGTGTGTGAAAACGAGTAATGGTGCCAGGTATCTTTATGGAATACAGGGCAGCTAGGAAGTCCTGTGATCTTCCAAAAGCGAGACCCTACTGATCTAGGGGCACAGTATCACGAGGGATCAATCAATTAGTACATTTTAGCACAGCATATTTTACATCCTCCTTATGAAGTGGTGTGGTGGGGGACGGAGTGGACATGATATACCTGAAGTCCTTTCATGCTGTGTTACTATGACAGGGAGCACCACACACCATCATAGAGGGATCCCTACTGACCAGGTCACATTATCTGTGGGATCAGATAATGTGCATCTCTACCCTCCCATTCGTACCTGAAAATAGGCAGGATCTGTGTAGTGCACTTACCCGGTCAACAAAAACTAAATAAATAAAAATAAATAAATCAGCAGTGGTTGCACATCATTCTAGTGCTTATGAATGCATTGCTGGCGGGTACCATGAATTACAGCAGTGCTACGGCACAGGCTTTCTCCGCATCACTGCACACAAGTGGATCAGTTAATTCACACTGGCGGATGCAACAAATCAAGGAAAGCCCCAGCAGGTCAGGAGGAAAAACAAAAGCAGGATTAACCCTCTCCTCCACCACAGTAGAAATACTTTCCAGTGTTTCCTACAAAGGAATCTTGGAGGCCAGCCTAGGAGAGAAAAGGATCCCAGTCATGCCCCTATACCACCCCAGTCTAATGCAGGGCTCTAAACACTATCTGTATTTAGAAAGGAATGCCCTGCATTTCCCACAGACTAATTGGAAAACTGTGGTGGTCTGACTAAAGGGCATTCCCCCCCTTTCTGTTTCATTTGTCGTTTTAGAGGGACAAAAATTTCAAAGGAACTCCTCACCCTGCAATTCTGAAATCGATGCTCAGTAAAACCTCTCCTCAGGCTGCAGAAAGTAGTAGTTATTGGCACCATGGGAGGTCTGAGATAATCCGTCTCTCTGGCTTTCACCAGCAATATTGACGAGCAGGGAATGTTGGGGGGAAATCCTCACTAGGCAAACCCTAAACTAAACTCTGCAGTCTGCCTGTCAGTAACTTGTGTGTGATGTTATGTCCATCCACGATTGATAAGTGCCAGTTACCAGTCCTAGTACAGTACTCCTGTATTTAGCCTCAGCAAAACAACGATAACAGTGATCTACATGCTGGAGGAATGGAGTGCTCCGAAGGATGTGTAGCAGTGTTTTGTCCATCAGATAATGTGCCCTGGGTCAGCGGGAACACCCCTGTAATGAATATGTGGTGTTTCTGTCCCTCCAAGCCTATGCCTGAAATCTGTGGGGATTTTGTCTACATAGGATGCAAATGAGAATTATTAGCATTTATGTCGCTTTTCATACACACTGTATCCCAAAGTGCTTTACAAGCAATGAGAAACTGGTAGTGAAGTGACTGTAAATGTGTAATGGCAGCCATAGTGCACATCAGTACACACACAGCCTTGGACAGTAGCATAAACTGGTGATTGGGATGGAAATGTTGGCCAGGA
Source organism: Neoceratodus forsteri (assembly GCA_016271365.2). Classification (NCBI taxonomy): domain Eukaryota; kingdom Metazoa; phylum Chordata; order Ceratodontiformes; family Ceratodontidae; genus Neoceratodus; species Neoceratodus forsteri. The sequence continues at coordinate 337,228,511 of CM057451.1, read as the reverse complement.
CACCAAGGAAAATCTCTGTCTCTTGTGAAAAGTTCCTTGGGTTCTTGTACTTCCACCAGGATAGCACCAGAGATGGGCAGAAGGGACGTCGGTTTAAGGTGTCATCTGAAGGACGATGCTGCTCGACAGGACAACATCCCTTTAGTACTGCACATGGTGCCAGCATTTTATGGCACAAGCCCAATCCCGACTAGGGACTACAGCCCATGACCATCTGGCTCGGAGGCAGATGTGTTACCAACTGAGCCATGCTGACATCACAGAGGTACCCTGTTGCTCCTGGGTCAGTGGGGGATGTGCCCTATGAATGTTATTTATTCAAACTTCCTGTAGACAGTTGTGCTTGAAAGTCTGTGACCCCTCTTACAGATTTTATTCGTCCAACACAACATTTTCCAGAAACAAGTCCATCAGGAAAATTACCCTGCTTGTATGAGAATTATTCACAAATAGATTTTAAAATATTGTCAGGGTAAAGAAAAGTATATCACAGGACCTTCTGCATTTTGTTCGGAATCTCAAGTAAAACCGGAGTCCGAGGACCCACTATGGGATTAACAGAACCTCTGTCACTTATCTATTTATTTTCACTTTCTGTTTCCTGCTTTATCTAGTGGTCCTGCCTCCATCCCATTCAATCCACCCACAAGCCCTTTATTCCACATCAGCTGCAGTGGTCAGCTCTGGCTGCCACCTGCCTGCCCCTCATACACTTCCTGGGCTTGGGCCGGCTAGAAAGAGAACTGACAAGGACTTACCGATTAAGGTTGGGGGTAGGGTTGTACATATCAATGCACGGTAAATACTAGCAGATATAGGCTATTCGATCTATAGTCTGCTCGAATGCAGCTAGCAGTTCATTATACTGCAACTGCCCCTACTTCTGCTATTACGCCTGGTTTAGTGCCCTTGTCTGCTGACCCCTGCCCTCCAACTTCTCTGTTATGACCTGCTCCCGGACTTTGTCCCACCCTCTTAAACTGCCCACTGACTTAGATGATACCACTCCTCTGACTCCGAGATTTGTATTTTCATTTAGGTGGGTAGAGAATATCGCATCATCATGACATAGCACTTTTTTTTTTCAAGTTATGTACGACCCTTTATTAATGTTTTGTGGTTTATGCTATTTGTCCCTCATCCCGTCCCACGGGATTTATCTGGAAATGAGGTGCTAGCAGCTTAGTATGTACTTCGTGGTATAACTTATGAAAGAAATAAATCGCTCAATAAATTGGCCTGAATGCCAAGTTGGCCTATTTTTGCTGCTGCTCTCCCCACCTTCCTACCCACATGAACAAGCATACTGGCAGCTGGCCTGGAGGGTGGGGGTGGTGCCTGGTGTTGCGAGGTCACCCCCTCCGCTAGTGACATCTGAAGACACCAAGCGCCAGGAGCTATTACTAGAGCAGACCTTAGTCAGCTGTCCCCTAGGAGGAGTGTTTGCATAGATTGCGTAGATGCTTGTATCCTTCCTTGCTCACCTCAGGATCTGATATCCCAGGCCAGGGTCGCGAACCCCGATCACCGCTAGTACTAGAGCAGTCCATCACTGCCCAGCCACACAGAGCCAGTACTACTGCTGCTACATTCAAAGGTAGAGATAGCTTCGTATGTTTTGCTGTATATAGTAATACTTTTCCTGGTGCATTTACAAGTTTCAGAGTGGTCTGCTATGCACTCTTTGAGAGTGAGAACCACAAGCGAAAGTGAGTGACTAATTCTGGCATCTATAGCATGTAATGAGAGCACTCTTACAGTTGTAATAGTACTGGTGAGTGATACAGAAGTACATAGTTTTTCCCTATGGAGCCTTCTTGTACCAGCCACGTTAGTCCTTAGGAATACACCCTAGTCCCAGGGATATACCCTCCTCTGGCCTATTGACTTTGTCTTCCCTGGGTCCAGCGCTGTCCCTGTATTTCTCAGGCTTTCCCTATGTGGCAGGGGCTCCATGGAGGCTGTCCTCCCCCCAACCGAGGCAGCCCACTGTGTGGTTAGAATGTAGTGTTGACAGTAACTAGGACTTGGGGAGCCCAGAAGCCCAGGCCATCATACAGGACAGTGCGTGGGTTTTTCTTCCTATTTTTCCCGTTCTTCCCGTTTCTTGGTATATCGCATCTCCATTGGGACCGTGGAAGCATGCAGCAATGACCTGCAGAAGGAAAGCGGTCCCGTGGCCTACTGCAGGGGTTGCTGCGGCACTGGGTGGCTCAGTGCCATCCCGTAAACAGCAGCGCACTGCTGGCGGCAGATGCAGTCATGCCTGCCTCGACACAGTGTGCCAAGCTTGCTCCTGAACTGAGTGCGCCTCGCCTGCATGGCAGTGCGATCGCTGATACTGGGCCCTCAGGATGGCCCATATACAGATAGGTATCTGTCTTTTTAATCAGGATGCATAACATTTGTTTAAAATAAATACATTATTATTAATAATAATAATAAACTGTTTGTGCCCGTGAGACACGTTACAGAATATGACTGGACCTACATATGACTTATTTATGTTTCCATTTTACCAAAGGAACATAGAAACATAGACTTTGACGGCAGATAAGGACCACTTGGCCCACCCAGTCTGTCCATTTCCTACCTGCTGGATAAGCTGCAGATTGTAGTTAACCAACAGCCTACTTCCTGCAACCCCAACTATAATTGCCGTGTGTCTGTCCCATGCATGTTTGAATTCCCACTGTTTTAGACCCAACAACCTCCTCAGGAAGGCTGTTCCATGTATCCACCACTCTCTCTGTGGAAAAAAATTCCTCACATTACCCTGAGCCGTCCCCTCTATCTTTAAATTGTGCCCTTGTTCTTACACATCTCTTTTCTGAAAGATGCTACCCTCCTGGACCTTGTTGATTCCTTGAGGTACTTGAACGTTTCTATCATGTCCCCCCATCCATCCTTTCATCAAGAGTATACATATTAAGCTCTCTGTCTCTTCATATGGCTTCTGCTGCAGACACTGCACCATTTTAGTTGCCTCTCTGGACTGCTTCCATCCTGTCTATGTCCTTGCGTAGATGAGGTCTCCAAAACTGCACGCAGTTCTCCAAATGGGATCTCACCAACTGTCTGTACAGAGGGATAACCACTTCCTTTTTCTACTTGTGATGCCCCTTCCTATGCATCCCAGTATCCCCTGGCTCTCCTTACCAACTTTTCACATTGCTTACCCACCTTTAGGTCATCTGATATGACTACCCCAGGTCCCTTTCCATTTTGTTGTTGTTAGTACTTCCCCTGCTATTATGTACTCTTCTCCTGGGTTTTTGTTTCCCAGGTGCATTACTTTGCACTTCTTTGTACTGAATCTAAGTTGCCACATGTCTGACCATTCCTCCAACCTTGCGAAGTCCCTTCTCATCTTTTCTACCCCTTGTGTATCAACTCTGTTACAGATCTTTGTGTCATCTGCAAGAGGCATACCTTTCCTCCGGATCCTCTGCAATGTCACCTATAAAGATGTTAAAGAGGACTGGACATACTGAGCCCTGAGGTACTCCACTAGTAACCCCCTTTCTTGGAATGTGTTCCATTCACTGTTACCTTCTGTGTCCTGTTGTGCAGCCAGTTTGCTTCTACATTGTTGTGTTACCCTGTTTGGTAGAATGATGGGGAAATGCTCTGAATTTACCTCTATTTTCACCAATCTGTGTGGGAATGGAATATTGTTATCCTTCTCAGTAGCACACTGCCTTGTCCTGGAAAAGGGAAGGTGTGATAGTAAATGAAGGTGGGGTGCTTTGAGAACCACTATAGTGTAGTGGTTAAAGGGACACTGTCAACCTGTTTTCATCATGTTATTTTAGTTAAAACCTACAGTTTATGATTGCATACCTTCTCTAAAATTCATTGATGCTGCTGTTTGTTTTGTCTGTCTCCTTGTTTAGTAGAATTAAAATGCATGCTAATGTATATTTATAAACAACCTTGTTTTATTTACAATCCTGGATCTTGTTCCTACTGCATACTTCCTGAGCATTAGAAACACACCCAAACAGTGTAGTCACTGATGAGGCAGTAGCCTTCTAAAGTCCCACTGCATCATGAGGGGCTAGACTGTGTTGTAGGTGTTCCCCAAGTCCAGGAAAATGCAGTTGGAGTTGATCAAGGACTGTAACAAACCTGCATTGCATGGTAACACCATTATGGTGGACAGTCTGTTTTTCACTTGTTTTAAAGGAAAAAAAAAAAAAAGAGTCAAAATTAAACTATCAACTACATCAGCACTTTGACTTGGTGTGCCTTTCCTGGTTAAACGATTCCCACCCACCCCATTCATTAGCCATGAAAACAAAATGAAATGGCAATATTAAATGCAGCTGAAAACAGAGTAAGAATCGGCTGTTTCAACTGTAGGTTGTCTTCTGTAATTATCTAAAAGGGAAAAATCCAAAATCAGTTATGACATTTTAATCAACTTTGGGAGCTCAAGACTCCCAAGCATTCTGTTAGAACAAAGGTATTTATTGCTATTAGGCCCTTGTAAAAAGGTGACTTTTGATTGTCCCCTGCATCATTTCGTGCTATTTTAAAAGACATCTTAGCATTCTTTCTATTCTGTCATAGTTTAATTTTCCATTTACTGTTCCCAGGATGAGAACTTCAGTTAGTCGGGCCGGCCTGCGGCACAGTGGAGCTACCACTACGCGCCAGTGACCGGGTTCAGGAGCGGACTCGGGCGGCTGGAGTGCTGGCTAGGGAGAGGAAGATTGAGCACCCAGAGGCTGCTCTCCTCCTCCAGGTGGGGTGGGATGCAGGCTCGCTGCGATACCGCCACCTGGGTGACCACGAGTGGAGGTGCAGTGAGACAGCATGCCATAGGGAGGGAGGAGGATGTCTGCCAGGGCGGTGCATCGGCAAGTTGTAACATGCGTCGCTGCTAGGCTCCTCTTTGACGCGGACGCCGCTGAGGGCTGGGACCAGAAAAAGTGAAAACGCCTTTATTGAGCTTCTGTAGATGGGACTCTGCTGTCCCGAGTCACCCTTAACCGGCTGGTGACGCCTCTGATGCACACTTGTGGGACTGAGAGGGGATTTAGAGGAGGGTCCTCCTCCTGCCCGGGTAAACCGAGGCAGGATGGGGAAGGCTCACTGGTACCCAGATGGGAGGTACCTGGGGCGGGACTATGGGAACACGAGCCTAGGGATCCCTGAAGAGAGGAGCTTGGTGCAGTGAGGAGGGGGCATAAAGAGACAATACATATAAAAAATAAACTTAAGTTGGTCAGGAAACAATGTTTTATAAACTGCCATCTTTCTACAAATGTGTACCTTCATCCTTATCTGGTACTTATAACACTGTTACAAGTTTCAGACCTGCTTTAAAACATTATCTTATTGCAAATTATCAACATAAATGGTATTCTGATCGATATATTTGCCTTTTGAAGCTGTACATTTGTGGTTGTTTGTTACATGTATGTTTTGTAAGAAGTTGTATATTTGTGGTTGTTTTATTTGTTACATGTATATTTTGTACTAAGTCGTACATTTGTGGTTATATTTGTTACATGTACTGTATGTTGTGTAATGCTTGTTACATGTTCTGGTCGTTCTTGTAAATGGGTCTGTGGCCCAAGGGTTTACAAGGTTTTAAATCAACAAACAAACAGAACTCTTAATAAGTGCTGATATGTATTAATATACTCTGAAACTCGTATTACAGTCACTTATTCCTGTGTTCAGTCCCCTCTATTCAAGGTCATGGACTGTTGAGGTTGGGCAATAAACTTGGTATTACTATATTCTGTATATGTCTAACATGTAATCGCTTAGATGTTGTCCCTGTGGCCTCTTTCCTTTGTATTTTTAACACCCCTTATCTGTTAAGGTATGGTTTAACAGCTATAAAAGATATAAAACTGTTTCACGCAGGGAGATAAACACTTTTATTAGTCGGGAGTGGTCTGTAATCATTGTAATGAGACAGTCATTTTGTTTGTGTTTGGACTGCGTGGGTATTTACGTCACACTGACCTGGAAAATGCAGGGACAGTGAAAGAGAATTACACAATTCCTCCAGATGTGGGCAGCAGATTATTCCGTGTTCCTGTGTGCCATTGGACAGAAAACTGACAGAGCAGAACTGTGCAGGGACGGTTTCTAGCACTGATTGCTGTGGCTTGCCCTGCTACTCCCTGTGCTGTGAGGTCGTGGTTAGTGTCACACTAACACAGAGCTGATGTGCTTTAGAACATCTGGCAGTTTGTTAATGAGTGTTTTAAAGGTGTTCTGCCACCCATTCCATAGTCACTGTGACCTTCACATTCAGAGACCTACAGTAGGCCAGAACTCGGTTACACTTGCACATGAACTGCTTCTGACCCTGGCAGCACCTCTGAACTCGTGTGCGTTGCCCCATGTGCACCTGATTCATTGGTCAGGGAGTTGGGATGCTGCCTGCCTTTGTTGTGCTTGACTTGGGATAGGCCCAGAAGATGAGATCATTGGAAAGCCTTGCTCTCTTGGCTTATTGCAGCAGCCAGCATGCCTTAGACTCCCTTTCTGTGCAGACGTCACAGAGGTGAAACAAGCCAGGAATACTGCTGGCTGTTGCACAGGCACCCAGTATGGTCTGCGGAGGTTGCCCTGGAGCTCTGGGTTTCTACAGTTCAGTCAAAGCATTAAAGAAGAAACCCTGAACAAGAGGACTATTGTAGAAGCATAATTTTAGCCAGGCACTCCTTTCTCCAATAGTTGCTTTTTATTTAGGCCATTCTAAGGAGCTTAGCACCCTTTGGCTTCCAGGTTGCTTAATTACATGTTGTGCATCTGTGTGTGTGTGTAATCTTTTATTATTCCTTTTGTCTCGGGCTGTCTGTGTGTTCCCCATCCTTCTCCCAGCAGGTTGCTTTAAAAGCTAGAGATAATTCTCCAGGAGAAGGTAAGGCCAGTGTGAGATGCAGAGGTTGAAGAATTTAAATCTGATCCATGCAGGGATAGCAACGGTGCAATAGCTTTGGCATGTTGTGTAGCTGAAGCTTTTTTCTCAGTAATACCAAGAATCTCTCACCTCCATAGTTACTACTAAGGGTCAGTGCTTCTTTTAATGGAAGCAGCGCAGCACTGACCCTGGGAAAGGATTTTGGAGGATGGGAATTGGTACAGATGGTGCTGAAGTGCTGCTTAACACAAAGCATCCTCACAGTACAGCCGTGGTTCTGGAATGGAACATGGCCACGTCCGCATGCTTCAGAATCCTCTCCTTTTATTGGGTGCTGTGGGGTTTCCTTTGTAAAATAAGGAGTTAATCTGTGATCAGAGACAGGATCAACAAATTCCCCTACGTTTCCAACAAGTGTAGTGGACAGCTTAAGAGAACCATTTAAGTGTTTTTGCAGCTTTTTTACCCAGAATATCTTGGCTGAGATGCAGTATCTTATTTCCAGTGGTGTGTGCTTTTGCTCATTTTCACTTCTGGAGGCAGTCAAGAACTGAGAGAACTGACTTGCTCGAGGACAGTTAGTGGCTGTGGTTGAGTTCTGCCTCTGTTCCGCCTGCCACCAAACACTGATCAGCTGTGGAGTGGCAGACTGCCAAGTTTGGAGATGGTCCTGGAAACCTAAGATGCTGTTTGTAGGAGCAACCCAGGAAAGGTGAACTCTAATGTACCCCCAAACAAAAATAAATCAATAAACCCAGGAAAATCGTTGTCCGGTTTTAATGGAAATCCTTATCAGGTGATACAGCTAAATAGCTATTTCCAGACTCATGATAAAAGTGCAGTTATTACTAGTTAGGTTGGGTATGATGGTGGTGGTGCTGTGTTGAAGCTCTTGGCCATTATAGGATAATTTATTTTAGTCTTTGGTAACTGGGAAAGGCCCACTAGGCACAAGTGCCTGTTTTCAGGGGCGACCTGGGAGCACTGGGCGGTTAAGTGACTTGCTCAGAGTCACACAGTATGCAAGTGGAGGCTGTGAGAATCAAACCAAGGTCTGGTCTGCTGGATGTACAAAGCTCGTTCACAGCTCTTTACTCTAACCTCTAGGCTATACTGCCAGCCCATCAGAGGCTAATGGCCTCGAATCCCTTTACTGAGTTCAGAACCAGCCAGGTCAAGGCTAGATATTTAGTTTTGAACTTTTGTTCCAGATGGAATGCCAAAATCCTAATTTTCCCCCCAAAATGTGATAGGCGCCTCAGGCTAAATTGTTCTCTCTGTGCTCTTATGTACATTGCAAAAGTTATTTTTCTCAAAACCTAGTATTCAGAATTGAATACCAGCAGCCCAGAATTGGTATTCTTCCCCAGTTTTGGGTATGCCAAATGAATACAAAATTCTCCTGCAGACCTGTGTCTTTTTTTCCCTTTTCTAGCACCGGGCCTGATCCAGAAACCTCCTTCCACCACCCTCAACATCCCTTTCCACTTGTGGTGTCCCTAGGGCTGACTGTCCTTTCCTGCAGACCCATGTCTTTATCATCATAAATCTGCCTGAGCTGGAGTCTATGAAATGCTAGTTCCCTAACCAGAAATAAAGTGGATTACTGTGTCAGAAGGTACTGTATCAACACATGCAATCCTGATCCCCCCAGTATCAGCTCTGCTATATTTTTGTGGTCAGACAATAATCCCAGGTGACTCTTGATTTAAAGCTGCATTGTCACTTTCTGCTTGCTGGTACTTCCAGTGGCTAGACTGCAGTAGCCATTCTGCTGTGGTCAGTGCTGGGGCCAGTATGATCTGCCATGTTCATCTACAGCATAGTGGAGGGTATCAAGAAAAAAATGCCTTTTTCAGGCGACACTAAACTCTGGCAATGTAGACACTAAAGAGGGGTGGGGGACATGGAGGGACCTGGAATTGTTGAAGGGTGGTCTAAGGTAATGTCAGCTAAATTGTAATCTTAAAAAGTGCAAAGTTACCTGCATAGGTTGGGGAACCTGAGAATAGGTTACTGGATGGGGCAAAGAAAAATTATCAAGACTAGAGATGAACAGGGCTTAGGGTCAGCATTACTGACAGGCTCGAGTCGGTGGCCCAGTTCACAAGGGCTCTTGGGAAGGCAAATAGGATGCTGGGATGCATAGGAATGGGCTCCCAGCAGGAAAAAGAGGTACTGTTGCCACTGTATCACTCTGCTTGTGAGACCCCACCTGGAGCATGTGCCCAGTTCTGAGGCTGCCCTCAGAAAAAGACATAGGGTGGAGGCAATCCAGAGGAGGGCAGTTAAAATGGTGCAGGGGTTGCATCAAAAGCACTACATGGAGAAATTGAAGGATCTCAACATGCAAACCCTGGGAGAAAGGAGAGCGAGAGGGACATGATAGAGACCTACAGGTGCCTTACAGGGGTGAACAATGTGCAGGAGTGGAGTTTCTTTCTAGTGAAAAAGAGCATCAGGACTAGAGGACATGCAGTGAAGCTGGAGTAGGGGAAGTTTAAAAGGAATGTGAGCAAGTACTATTTCACTGAAAGAGTGGTGAATGCCTGGAACAGACTGCCAGAGGAAGTGGTGGAGGTGAAGCAGTAGGGGCCTCAAACATGCATGGGCTAGACATAGATGAATATTAGTAAATGGGCAATGAGGATCGCGAAGACCAGTTAGGGCAGGGGTTCTCCAAATGGTGAGGCCAGCCTTCCTGGGAGGCCCCAACCTGTTCAAGGAGGCTGAAGCAGGTCTGAAAAAGTACTGTATTTAAATGTTGAGTTTATATATTTTGTGTGAGAGAGGAAGCAAACTGAAAAGGATAATAGTAGGTGAATTTTATGTATTTATTTACAAATGGGTGACAAGGGAAGGTAAATGAGCCAAGGCTCATTTCAGAGTAATACCTAGGAAGGGTAGTAGTAAATACATTTGAAAGGTAACTGCAGAACAATCAAGAAATATACAGCGAGCAATAATGCAAACAAATATGAACAATAAACTAATAATGAGGGTGGTAATTGATCAATTTGTAGACTGAAGGCAGAACAGCCCAAATGCAAGGGTTGAGCACAGAGGTGCTCAGAGCAATAACAGGAAGGAACAAAGTAATCCCTGAGAAGTTGCTTAGGAACAGGAAGGAGGGAGAGCAAAGTATGTAGGAAGGTAATTTCATATAGAGAGGAAACAGAAAGTAGTCTGACCCATGAAGGTACTGCAGCAAGGGTAACAATGGTTCAAGAATGAAAATAGCGAGCAAGTAGGCTGGCCTGTGGGGGTTACAATAAGCTGAATAATAATAATAATAATTGTTATTCAGGTAACACCTTTGAGCACAGGAGCTCTCTTTCAACGGTTCCACGCTCAGTATAAGACAAAGAACTGAATGTGAGACAAGTACTCAAAGAGGTTTCAATTTATTCATTGTGTACTGCAGAAAGTACAGTATGTTATTTTTCTTGGGGAGGCCCAAGATTATTTCAGTTTTTGGGGAGGCTCAAAATCTTTTCCATGGATTTGGGGAGGTTCACTGTGACAAAGTTTAAGAACTATTGAGTTAGGGTTTGCAGAGACCGACTAGGCAGGTACCATCTGGGTAGACTGGGTGGGCCAAGCAATCCCTTTCTGCTGACAAATTCTGTGTTTCTGTGGGACCTCGGTGAGGTCGTACCTAGAGAACTGTGTCCAGATCTATAGCCCACACCAGAAAAAACGATAAGAACTGTATAGTCTGTCTAGAGGCAAGCTACAAAGATGATTCAGGGTCAACAGGGAAAAACATGAGGAGCATCTAGCCAGCCTCAACATGTTCTCACTAGAGGGTTGCTGTGGTCAAAACCTATAAATACCAGTGGGAATAAACAGGGTTAAGTGTCATGATCTGCTCAAGCATGGTGAGGATCAGCAGCGGGGTGGGGGCACAGTCATAAACGGTGGGGGACAGGTTCAGGAAAGACACGAGTACTTTTTCAAGGGAATAGTGGTGGATAGATTGAACAGCCTACCAGGAGGTGGTGAATGCAGAGAGGGTGGATGGTTTCAAGAGGCGTGGTATAGCTACAAAGGGTTAGTGAAGGCAAAAGTAAAGAGGTGGGGAGGGCAGAGCTGCTGCTGGAGCCTTCGGCCTAGATACATCCATAGCAGTGTTTATAATGACTCTGGTGGGAAAAAGGAAAGGCACGATGGACAAGTAACTTTCTGCCAGTACCTTGGTATGAATGCTCATGACCAACAGGAAGGTCCTTTCCCTTTTCCCTCTGCACAGTGGTAGAATCTGCCAAATGCTGTGTTGTAAACTGGATGCACCTACAGTTTTCCTTGCTCTGTATGCTGCTAAAGTTCACAGTTTTTTTTTATACCTTTTATGTCTCTGGAAAAATACAACTGCAGTGTGCATCTGATTTTATGGGTAGTGCTGTGCACATGCCCAGTGTTACCGTACAACACTGAGCACAGGAAGGTGAAGTGATGACTTGCTCAGGTTCTCACAGTGAGCTAATCACTGTGCTGAGATCGAACCTTGGATACTGAGATCTAGCTATTTGTAGTGCTGCAGCCAGTGTATTGAACTGTCTTCCAGGAGTCTTCAACAGACCAGACCTGGGGATTTGTTTCTGTATACATCAAGCAGTGTTCCCCTAAAGTATATTAGGGTTGCAAGTGCTCTGTTAACACTGCCATGTTAAGAGAACTGTCTTTAATCTGCAAGCCGGTATTTTCTGTAAAGCTGTTTGTCAAAGTACTAGTCCTAAATCCATTACTGTACCATCTTCACCTGCCTTTTGGTAAACTCAGTGGGTGTTTCTGATTTACATTATAGACAAAAGGAGCACTCCTGCCCAATCAGAGCACTCCTTTCCTCTGCATAAGACACTCTTATTCTGTGAAGTGTGTCTTAAATGCAGCTGTCCTGGAAGAGGGCCCATTTGAGGCAGATTAAAAAAAACATATATATATATATATTTTTGTCAGTTCTCTTTACTCCAGTCACGGCGCTAGAGGCCCCACTCAGACAAGGCCCACCCAAGTAGCTCTACCTGAATTCCTCCTGGCAAGGAATCTGGGACAGAGTCCTCTCCTACTGACCCTGAGCGGAGAGGACCCGGAAGAGTCAACGGGGAAGGACTGGTGATGGACGGTGAGCCACCGCCCTGGGTCCACCATCATCCTCCTAGCGGCCGGGTATTTCCACCTTGCTTGTGTTGCATTTCCCTGAGGCGCGGATGTGCAATGATCTCACCCTGCAGAAGCACGCGCATCACGTCTCGCCTCGCAGATGTCTGCCGCGCCCTCGATACAAAGCCCCACTGTGAGCTGTGCTCCCGGTCTCCACCAGGAGCTGCTTCACGGGAAGCCCTTGGAACACCTTCGGAGAAGTCCAGTCCTCCGGACGCCAATCCCTCTCCTCCCCATGCCGACCCCAAGTGCCAGAGTCTGCTCCAGAACCCAGGTCACTGGCGCATGCGAGGTGTGGCGCCCAGTGCCTCAAAGCTCCAGTGCCACTGGGCCAGCGTTATTTTTAATTGTAATATATTCTTGATCTGTCCTGATCAATAATGCATTAAAACCACCACCGAAAACATTTTTATGGTTTTAAGTGGCCTCACTTACATCCTTAGAGTATAAGAACCGCTCACCTTCTGTTTGTGGTTCTCATACCCTATGAATGCGTGTGAGACCACTCTTAACAACCGTAAGAGTGATCTTGATGGTAGTATTAGCATACACACTGGTGGTAAGATAAGAACAGTATGATGTATTTTATTTACACTGTTGGCATAGTGAATGCACGTTCTCCTATAGAACCCTGCAGTTTAAAGGGATATAACTAGATCATACAGTTTTTTTTTTGTTTTTTTAAATATAGTTTTATCAAACTTTTGTAGTGGTCTACACTACATTAGATACAACATATATTATATATGGCTACAGATGGTAATATTCAATGTGTTACATCTTATAGTATTACAGTACATTTCAGGAGCTTATCCCATAACCAACATTTTATAGCTAAAATGCGTCTTTTCTATGGAACGGCTTGAGAAGGACACCTGTGCATGAGGTGTTGAAATATTGTAGCAGCAGTGTCAGGGTGGCTTCTTCACATCGAACCCATCATTTTATCAGTTAACAAAAGGTGGGGGCAGAGGCCAGCCAGATGTCCCTTACAATCTATCAGTGAATAATGGAAGAGCAGGGCCACACACACTTGATATCTTCTGATGTGAATGGGGTCACCAGCCCAGCTTCCTTCTCATTATCTGCCCCTATGGGACTAGTGTCAGGTCTTTGCCATAGCATGGAGGGAGCCAGCCAGTCGGCGTGGAAGAGTGGGCATCAGGCTGGCTGTTCAGGAAATCTTTTTTTTTTTTTTTTTCTTGTAAGGTAGACTTGGTTCACTAGCTGGCGTCATAATTTGGATGTCTGGCTGTTTGAGAGTTGGCCATAATCTTGTGATGACCTTTTAGCAGCTGTTAAGATACCGAGCCAGGTACCTTGTGTTCTTGCCTCCGTACCCAGTGTGGTATTGCAGTAACAAAACATCTCTACCATAAGACAGAAGGGTCTCAAATAACTCACTGAGTTCAAGCTTCAGTGTTTGGAAGAAGGCGATATGCCACATAATGTGAATATGTGTTGCCCGTGGTTCCCTGGAGGGCGCCAGTAGGCTGCAGAGTGGGAGATTAGAATGTGGCTGAGATCACGGAATTATAAAATATCTTATGAGCTGTTTCCAGCTGTATTCATAAGCACGTGAACTGGTGGCTTTAGATGATACCAGACAGGATTTTCCCAGGTCTTCAGTGGAATTTGTGTTTCCATTTCTGCCTTCGCTAAGTGCTGTCTCCAGAGTGGAGTCACCTGCAGGGCTTTGTAAATTTGCGAGACCACATGTGATGCAGCTCTGGTTTTAAAAAGTGAAAGGAGTTTATAATTGCTGGGTAGGAGTCTGAGAGCGAATGCCTATCAGCAAAGCTTGTATGTAATGGTGTATTTGGAGAAATCTATAATGTTCCTGTCTCCAGAACCGAAAGTGTTTTGGACTTCAGTGAAGGTGAGGCCCCACCTCTGAAACTGGTTGTGGAGGGTATTGAAGAAGTATCTCCCAGGTACTGAAACCTAAGTTTGGGGGGAGATGGGGTCTCCAGCTGAGATATGGGTGCATCAGTGGGAAAAGGTGTGAGTGTAACGCTTACAGATAGAGTTCCACATGCATCCTTGTTGATGTAGCCAAGGGTTATCTACCCGTTGGGACTCCAGGGATGATGTCATGTAGTATAGAGCCCGAACATGATCTGCATTTGGGCGGAATTCTCAACAAACTCTAGTCACATGTTCATTGTGGTTCCTAGATGCCTATATAAGAGAAACTTGATTTGAGCTGCCCAGAAGTTGAGGCAGAGATTTGGTTGGGATAATCCTCCTTGTGATTTGGCTAGAAACCTTTTCAGTTTGACTCTAGGTCTCTGACCTGCCCAAATAAAACTGGAGATTTCCGTGGTTCACTCATCTGTCGCGGTCTTTGATATACAGGGTACATTCTGGAAGTGGTGCAGTGCCCCAGAGAGGGTCACCATCTGGACTACCTCTGCATCAGGAAAGACTCAGTGGCAGAGTGCACCATCTGGAAACATAGAAACATAGAAAATGGCAGAAGGGGACCTGTGGTCCATTGAGTCTGTAGGCGAGGTATCCCAGGACCTGTTGTACACCGGTGTTCTGTCCTCCTAGACACCCAGCCTAGCCCTTGCCAGTGCCATATGTCTGTTCCCAATACTTGCCCCACCCATGCTTAAAGCTTGATATACTGACTTTGCAGTCACCACCGGGGAGGTAATCTAGTACAAGGTTCCACCACCTCTCTGAGAAGCAATACTTTCTGATATCCCTCTTGAACACTCCACCCTTCAATTTCCACATGTGCCCTCTTGTGGTAGAATTGAGGTTCCTGGTAAAAGCTGCGCTCTGGCACCTTGTTGATGCCTTTAAGGAACCTGAAGGTTTCAATCATAACCCCCCTCCCTCCTAGTCTGTAGTGAGTACAATTCCAGAGCCTCAAGCCTCTCTTTATAGGTGATTTCCTGCAGGTCATGCATCATTTTTGTTGCCCTTCTCTGGACCACTTTCAATCTGTCAATGTCCTTTCTTGGCGAGGCCTCCAGCATTGTACACAGTACTCCAGATGAGGCCTCACTAATGACCGGTAAAGTGGTAGCATCGCCTCCCTGTCCCTGCTGTCTATCCCCGACAATGCATCCTAACACCCTGCTAACCATACTGTAAGCCTTATTGCACTGACTTTGCTGCTTGAGGTCATCCCTAATGATGACTCCCAGATAACGTTCCTCGGCAGAGGAGCTCAGCTGGACTCAGTTTAGCCAGTACTGTTCCTTGGGGTTGGCTCTACCCAAGTGCATCGCCTTACACTTCTTAGCATTGAAGTTTAATTGCCATATTCTTGACCACCTTTCCAACTTCTTAAGGTCCTCCTGCAGTCGTCTTACTCCTTCCGTGCTATCCACTCTTCCACTGAGTTTTGTGTCTTCTGCAAATAGGATGATGTTGCCATTTATGCCCTCGCTGATGTCACTATTGAATACATTGAAGAGGACCGGCCCAGGACCGACCCTAAGGCACCCACTAGTGACCTGCCTCTCGTTAGATTTCACCCATTTACTACTGCCCTTTGTTTTCTGTACCTCAGTCAACTCCGCTCCACTTTACTATCTGTTTTGCTACCCCCAAGGTCTTCTAGATTTTTTAAAAGGCATCTGTGCAGGACTGTCAAATGCCTCACTGAAGTCAAAGTAAAGCAAGTCCACCGTATGATCTCTGTCAGCTCCTTGGTCACCTCATCAAAAGAATGTAATAAGGTTCGTTTGACATGATCTGTCTGTCACAAACCCGTGTTGTTTGTAGTTCTGGAGGTGATTTACTTGAGGTATTCCACTAGATCTTGCTTGATAAGAACCTCCATAAGTTTACCCACTACTGATGTGAGGCCGACTGGCCTGTAGGTATCTGTCTCCACTCTAATGCAGTGGCACCACATCCGCCACCCTCCAGTCACCTGGAACTACCCTAACTCAGTGACCTGTTGAATAGGTGCGAGAGGCGCTGTCCGCTCTTCTGCAAGCTCCCTGAGCACTCTAGGGTGTAAAACATCAGGGCCAGGGGCCTTGGGTTTGATGTCTGAAAGGCCCTTCCTGACCAGGTCTGTGATGAACTCCTGGGTGCACATACTTTAAACCCCTCTGGTCTTGGCTCTGATAACACACTCTGGCAGTGGGCCCCGATTCTCCCTCCTGAATACCAAGCAAAGTATTCATTTCGGGCCTCAGCTTTTTGTCCGCTGTCCTCCAGAGCCTCATCCCCACTTTTGACCTTACAGTTCCTCCCCTTTCTTCCTTTTTTCACTGATACTGCAGAAAAGGTTTTCTCCCTGATATGACGCATGAGCAATTTGCAGCTGTATTGCTGTCTTGGCCTCCTTCGCTATTTTCTGGCCTCCTTACTTTTCTGAGTGTAATCCTCTCACTCAATGTCCCCTTCACGTAGCCTGAACCATTTGTTTGAATTCGTTTGGCCCTGATTGCGCTCTTACTGGATGGGAGAAACACACAGTGGTCTTTTAAACCTATTTTTCTTTGTTGTAGTCCTGATGCAGAGTCTTGTTGCCTCTAGAACAGTGTACCTAATATATTTCCTTAGTTCCTTCATAACTGACTTGTCTCTGATGTTTAACTTATCCCTCACTATCTGCCTCAGCCTACCAAAATCAGCCTTCTGAAAGCACAGCACCTCTGTTCTTGAGGTGGTTTTAATAGCGCCATGGTTATTTCAAACCAGACTGTATTGTGATTGCTGTTTGCCAAGGGTTCTTCCATCCTCATGGATCTAATTTCTTCAGAGTTTGTGAGGATCAGATCTAAGATGGCATCCCCGGCTGGGTCCTTCACTAATTAAGAGACAGACTAGTGGAGAAGTCATGTGCCATTTCTCTCGTGTAGGGTAGGTGCTTATCAAGTACTGTATGTGTGGGGTTACAGGCTTGGAGATGACAACAGCTCTCACAGTTAATCCCAGTGCTGATCAAAAGAGCTCTGGCCGAAACCAAACCGATAGCACACTCAGACTTGGTGATGCTGAAAGTGGCTTTTATTACTACTCCATAGCTGAATTTTTACGATTGCTGGAACCAGCAACAAAGAACTTAGCATTGCTAAGCTCAGCCAGTGCTCTTTCTTGATGAAGCAGCTGGTTGAGCCTCAAAGTGGTGGGGGTTCTTTGTTCCTGGTTCCAGAAATCACAGCATTAATGGTGATGTTGTCATGTTAAAATTCAGCTATGGAGTAGTAGCATCACCCTGATCTGAGAGTGCTATTGGTTTGGTTTCTATGGAGTTACAGACTTGGATACCTAAATACTTCATTAAATCCCTTTGAAGTGGGTAATGGTTTCTAGTCTCAGAGAGAGTAAGTAGTGGAAACATGTTTTCCATCTTGGCTGAGTTTATTCTGTACCTAGACACTAGCCAAATGCCTACAATAGGGGTTATTTTAGAGAGGGTCTCTTCAGGGTTAGAGAGGTATAGCAGCACACCGTCTGCATAAAGGGTTGTATAGTGTTCTTTTGCTCCTGCTGATGCACCCGTATCTGATTCGATGCCCGAATCACTTGTGCCTGAGGCTCAATATAAGCTGCAAACAGGAACGCAGAGGTGGGCAGCCCTGGTGGGTGCCAGATATCAAGGGAAGTCTGGGGAGTGATGCCCATTGACCTCGACCCAAGGTAAGGCATATATCCTCTGCAGCAATTGAACGAATGAGACTGGGCATCCCAGCCACTCCAGGACAGAGTATGAAAGCGGCCAGGTCACCTGGTCAAATGCCTTTTCCCCATTAAGGCTGATCAGCATGGATGGTGTGGGGGTCCTTTTCATGTGGTCTACCAAATGCAACATGCAACAGTTATCATCATTATTTGTGCATGAGCACACAGATCCAGTCTAGTCTCTGCTCATCAGGGCTAGCAGTAGCCTGTTGAGGCGTTTAGCCAGGACCAACATAAGATATTTATAATTGTTCAGCACTAAAATGGAAGCACATTTTTTGTGGGTATTTGAGCTACAGGATTAACAGAGATGGCAGGATGTGATGAGGGAGGTCACCTTCATCTGATGTGGAGGAAAGGTCACCTGGAAGGGCTGGGTGATACAGTCAATGTGAGTTTATAAAACTCTGCTCCAAGGCTATCTGGGCTGGGGCTTTCATTGTCTTAGATTGTTTTTTACTCCTTGCAAATCCTCCCGGTTGGTTGTGGCAACTTGTCTGGCCCCCTTGCTCAGAATGGAGGACCGTAGTGTTAAGGAATCCAGAAAGGTGAAAATTGACTCTGAGGAGGATTCATTTTCTGGAGTGTATAACTGCTGACAATTGGACTGAAGCGCTGTGACTATCCCTGGAACTGTGTATGTCAGTTGCCAGTCCATGGATGTTAAGTGGCAGTTATGATGGCCACTTCCTTTGCTTCCTAAGCTGGCATGCCAGCAGTCTGAAGAGCAGGCCTTTTTTTGTAGAACATCTGTCACAGAAACGTCAAGGCTATTGCCATCTATTGGAGACAATGCATTGAGTTCTGACTTAAGCGACCACAGAGGTGCCCCTGTTGGTATGCCAGTTGTAAAAAATGCAGAGTTTCTTCCAGGTGGGTCTGTCTTTCTTTCCATTTCTTCTTCTGGGCCACTGTGAAATGTATGATTAGTCCCATCAGGACTTCCTTAAGTGCCCACCTAATGGCCAGAATGGTGTCCTGGGCGGATTGTCTCTCAGACTTTCCTTAACCTTCTCCCTGAGGGCGTTTGAAATTCTGGTGTTTTAAATAGCACTTGTTGAGTCTCTACCTGGTAGTTCTTAGCTTGATACTCTGTTCAGGAGGCAGATGAGGCGTGTGATCTAACAAGCAGATGTTGTCCATGGAACACGTGGAGGTGATATAAATTCTGTTTGCATGTAGAGATTGTCTGTTCAGGAATAGGTGCTGTACAGCTGCAGAAGAAAAATAAATTTCGGGATCTAGGGTGAACTCTCCTCCAGACCATACCTCTGACCAGTCAACCTCCTGCACGATCTTCTGGAAGAATTTATGGGATATCTAGGGAAGTTGAGATTTGAGAGTCCAAACTAGGCTGAGGGATGATATTGAATTAGCCTGCCAGTAGTAGCACCACTGTATATATGTCATTTTCTGGTCTAGCAGACCTCTGATCATAGGGTTGTTAGAAACAAGGGCAAAGAAATATTGGCCAGGGTAACCTCCTGATCACAACGGTACCCTGTACCAACACCTGTCTGCCACATGGGTTGGATTAAACCAGGTGATCTAGGAAGGAGGTTCTTGGAATTAAGATTGTCACACCTCTTCTGTGGCCTTCAAGATATGAGGGTGAGTAGGTACAAGAGAACACAAATTTAGTAAGCTTTTCATGTTCCCTTGTGACAGATGGGTTTTCCTGCAAATGAAGGATGTCCAGTTTTGGCACTTCATCTGGGCCAGTGTTTTGTAGCATTTGACTGGGTTGGTAAGCCTGTTCACATTCATTGAGTATAAATGAAATTTAGGGTTACTTATCTGGCGTGACCTCTCCTGGGTTATAGCTAATATTATGACATTGGTGTCCCTCCCACCAGGAGGTTCCCTTTACCTGACCATTATTTAGGCTGAGACCTAGATACTGTTCTATAAGGAGAGACCACAGTATGGGGTCGGACCTGTGGATGGGAGAATAGTCGTAATCCTTTTTTGGGGGAGTGAAACAAAAGCACTGAGCTGTAGTTAAACTACATAACGTTTAAACACGAGGATCTGCTAACATTCTAACTTCGCCAATGGGCTTTAACTTGGCCTCTAAGGTGGGACTATGACAGAAATGGGCAGGAAAGAGTTAATGGTATGGATTCTGTAGGTGCCTTATTTTTTTAGCAGTTTGGAAAAAATACAGTCAGGCTAAAATCTCTGTCCAGCAGCATCTAGCTTGTGGAATTCTAGCTGCTAGATAAGAGCTGGGTAATAAATCTCGAGAGGACATCTCCAGACACACACAGACCTGCAGACACGGACACGGGGCAGTTTGAATGGATTGGATCATTCAAATATAAACTTAAGGTGAAAAGGGAATATAATTGGTCACTGATAGGTGTTCACTCTGATTGGGACAATTAAATACATACATGTTAGTTGGTTGGTGCATTTATAGGGAGAATAGGAATGACCTATTCTCCACAGAGTATATAACCTTCTGAAAGGCAGAAGGCTCTCTTGTGCTTGGAAGCTGGGAGGAAAGCGTAAGCTTGGAGCCTACCTTGTAGCTATGTCCGTGGGAGCCAGCAGTTAGAACAGGGTCCAGTGTCTCTTGTAAGGACAGGGAAGGGTAAGTTTAGTGATAACATATTTCAGTAATCGCTTTCTTCTTTTGCCATCTGTTCTTTAAAACATTTGTTTACTTCTCCTGTATGAGTATTATTCTCTTGTGTTGTAAATATATATCCTGTAAATGCTCAGTGCACTTTCTGTTAAGTAAAAGCTATTTATTTGCTCAACAGTTGTGACTGTGATGTCATTTTTCTAAGGTAATATTTGGTTTCCACTGGCTGAGGTAAACTCTGTGTAGCATCTGCCACACGAGAGACACACTACCAGACTTTAACTTGTGCAATTGCATGTTTAATTATTAAAGTTTGTACACTTGAAAGAGGTGCGGAAGGAAAGTCTGGCTGGTGGCAGCGAATACCCGAGGACAGACACCTCCCTAAAAGCTGTTTCAGCACAGAGGGAGAAGTGGTTGTCACAGGGACCACTAGTCTGGTCCTGGATGCTGCCTGTTGGGAGGTATCCCTCACATGGGAGGGACTCTGTCCAGATATGACTTAGGGGAAAAGGGTGTTGGGAAGATGTCACCACTCTGATTGGGAAAGTTTGCACCTCTATATGGGCAGTGGTGACCAGAAGTGGTGGAAAGTGTCTGCAACAGCTGCAGCCTTACTCAGTTGTCTTGCAGCTCTGTGGATGTTAAAGCTTTGTTCCAATGGGCCCGCATTAGCAGGAATACATTCCATTGGGACTGACAGTTTGACTATCCAGGATTCACTGGGGTGCCTTTGAGAGATCTAAAGTTGTGCAGAGGGGCTCTATGTGATTGCCCAAGTCGCATTACACTCCAGTGGTACAGGTCCCCTTCTGGCGTTTACGTGACTCGGCCTTGGGTAGTGGAGAGGACTAGAGGCGGGACCTGGTATAGTTTGCCTCTGGTACTAGGCTGAACCCGTGATATCGCTGAGGCAGAAGTTTATGCTAAAATTGAGATAGGGTTACCGCGTTAACTGTCAGGGCAACATGTATCCATTCTATGCAACAACGACTTGTATAACAAACCTAGTGAGATACTATTATTGGGATGCCAGTAAAGGAGCAGAAAGTCAATAGCAAACTTTTTGTGGAGGTTCAGTGTCAGTCGGGCTGGCAGGATTTGATATTGCCCTCTGGACTGGCCTCAGGGGCAAGTAAAAGAGACCACTGACCAGCACGAGGTCAATTGTCAACACTAGCACTTGATGCTGTTATCTCAAATCCAGCATCTGGCACCAGGGCTTTTAGAGGCAAACAGTGCTAGTTAAGGAGTAAGTGCAAAACTAGTCGGTTCAGTAGAAGGGAAAACACAGACTGATTCAGGAGCAATGTGAACTGTGTATAACTCGCGACAAGGCCCGCGAACACAGGAGAACACCAAGAAGTAGTCTGACCTACAGGGGTCTGGTCTTGGAAGCTCAGCACTCCCTCCCCCACTCAAGGGCCCAGCCCCTGAAACAGCAGCACTTCCATAACAACTTCAGTTACTCACAGTTTCTGTGTCAGTTTATCTCTCCATTGATCGCGCCCGATCAGTTGGAGACTCTAAAATTAGCTGCCGCCCTCATTGTGCAGGAATGAGTCTTCTGAAAGGCCACCATTTAAGGTTCAGCTTGCAGACTTGCCCTGGTGCGTGGTGATGTGTTGCACACATGCGGCTATAGTATGACCACCCTGTATGGGGCCCTTCTGTTAAGGCTGAACTGCAGTGCTGCAGCTGGAGATAACGTAAAATAGATGCTGGGACCAGGGACCTCACTGATGGGGAAAAGTCCAACAGTGCTGCCGCCTTAGATCATACAGTTCTAAAATGATACTTACCGCCAATGTGTAAATTAGTAACAGCCACCAAGTTAGCTTAAAGTCTAGTAAAGACAGAACACTAACAGAATTGGAACTTGTATTTAATAAAACAGGTTTGATGCTGATTTCCTTTATACCTACCCACTGTATTCCCCCTATATCAGCAGGTTCCACCTATACTCTGCAGCATTTTGACCCCCTGTTCTTTGTTTCAGCAGTGCTGACGGTAGAGGTGATTTACTGGCAAAGTGTTTTGACTTCCTGTGTTCAGTGCCAGACACTCCTAAGTAATACATACATGTCATCTGCAATGTACTGAGTTGCTACGTTTTTGTTCTTTTCTATGGGTTATGAATACGTTTAAATGCATGTTTTTGTTTTGTTTTTTAATCATCACCACCCTGAGGGAAGTAAACATGAAATAATTAACTGAGATTTGTCCTGATCTGCCTTGGTGGGTTCTTGTGCCAGCACTTCTCCAGGTCTACTGCACAGGGCACCAGGAGTTGCAGACAGGGCGTGAATAGTTAGGAGGATAGGCTGATGTTTAACACTTTATTTAACAAAAGAAAAACCTTAATATGCAAGATCTTATTTTCAGTGGGATCCGACTTCTGCTCTGTTTTATATCTGCGAGGGACTGAAGCACAAGGAGGTCAAGATGCTTACTCAGGGTCATGCAGTGAGTCAGTGGCTGTGGTGGGTTTTGAACCTGAGAACAGCTGATCTACAGTTCAACATGTTAATGTCTCATGAACCTTCTCTTTTCGTGCCTATACAGTTTCTCTTGTGCTTTTCCTTATGATCCTCTAGTCTGTTGTAATAGCAAAGTATTTCTCTCTCTCTCTCCCCTCCCCTTGTCTGTTTGCCTAAATTAGTTATTTTTCTTCCAAGTTTAGAAAGAGGCATCAGGAGACTTGCCAGTGGCTGCAGGAGAGATTTACAGTTCTGTCGAGGGGATAAAATATGTTGTTCTGAAAATAGCTGTCTGCATTTATGTTATTTGGAGCCAGTGGGATGCTGGTTTTAATTTTTTTTTTTTCATTCCAAATAATGTGCTACTTTGCTTTATTAAGTTAATTTTGCCACTAATTTTATATTGATTTTATTTAAGTGTTTGATAACCAGGTGAGCACACTAGGCTGAGGCCTATTTTTAGATGTTACCAAATTACAACATTCAAAAACTCAAAATTGATATACAGTCCAAACCACATTATAAAGGAATCAAAAACATAGTAATCTAATCCTAATAAAAAAATAAAATAATGTACAGGTTTATACAAATCAAATAAATAAACATAACTGTGTAATCCACAGTATATTTAACCCAAACAACTGCAGTGTGCTTGAATCACTAGGTGTTCTTTCAGCCTTTTCTTAAAGCATTATTTTGTTTCAGAACTGTTTACTTCTACAGGAAGGAGTTCCAGATGGTGGGTCAATTTATGAGAAAGCCTTCTGACCTAGTTGTGTTTTGGTAAAGAGAACTGCCATAAGAACAAATCACTGGAAATGGCACGGGGTGGAGGGTTACAGGAAGGAGAAATGCATATTACTGATGCTATTCTACACAAACCGCTAATGAATGAACAGGCCTGTTTTAATAAAATCAAAGCTATGTCAGAAAGGTAGAATGTATTTTAGATCATTTAAAGAGCAGCTCTGGTTACCCAAGTTGTCCAAGGTGGCAAGGTGAGCCCAGACTACATGGCCATCCACGTGCAGAATGCACACAAGGAGGCCTCTGGCTGGGTATGTAGACTACACCAGGGGACCCCTGCCACAAGTCTTGTACAACCCCGGCTAAGCCACCAGCAGGTACTAGGCCCCAACTGTCTCCATGCCAGCCATCTCAGACAACCATGGAGGACTTGAAAGAAGAAACTACATTCTGTTGTGTTTTTTGTTTTCAAATTTTTTCTGGCCAGAGGGGCTCCCACAGTCCCCTGCTCCACACAGAACAGGCAGTCCACTCTGTGGCTGACTTGAAATCATTTGGGTTATCTGTGTCCAGCCCAGCCATACCCAAGCCCCATACGTACCTCTGCACTCTCTTATCGGGAGGCCTGGGAGTTGTAGATTCCTCAGTGTGTAATCCTCTCTGGTTGCTATGCTCCATGGGCCTGCAACATGGAAATCAAACTTATGCCAGCCCCATTGTGGATCGGACTGAGTCCTGCTATGGGAGGGGCCAGTCTGTGGTGTACAGCAAGGGAGCAGTGAACTAGTCTGTTGGAGAGGCTCCAGGTCCTAGGGTAGGTAGAGTGGTATAAAAGGCAACGACGATGGAGCAAAAATAGACAAGTAAACCTGTTAAAAATTAAAGTGACCATGCACTGGCTGTGCAGTTAACAAGTATTCACTGGAGCCACATAACCCAGCAGAGCCCCTACTTCTTGTTTTCAGTAGTCTGCAGTTTTACCCGTGATCGCTAAATAGAGGACTGAAGCACTACGTTGTCGGGCAGCCTGCCCAAGATTGCATGGTGAGCTAGTGGCTCTGCCAGCATTCAGAGCTGTGTTCCTCTGGCTTGCAGTCCTTTAATTGCAGCTATTAGGACAGTCTACCTACATGTTGATTCAATAGTATTATTATATGAAAAACTTTAATGGTCTTACTTTATTTACTTGACTGATTGACAAGATATTTGTAAACAAAACAGAGGAGCCATTAGGTGATCATGCTGTTGGTAGGTCAGTTGGTAGGACTCTCAGTTTTAGGGCAGAAGTTGGGAATTCCAAGTCCCACAACAAGGCTTGATGCTTTCCCATTGCTGGGGTTGGCAGGATTGGCAGTGTGTCTGTGCGTGTGCTTGCATGTTTGCAAATCTGTATAACCCTGTGTGTGTTAACATGTCTAGCATCCTTGTGTATGTGTGTGTTCTTGTGTACTGTACTGGTGGTGCAAGTGCAGATGCTGGTTTTGCCCATGAAGCAGTGGGTCCCATGTGGCTCTCCTCAGTGGTGTTCAGGTGCAAGTCTAAAGATCCAGGAAACAATTTTCAGACATATTGATCCAGTGGTTGCAGCATACTGCTGAGAACTCGTTACTCAGGAGATTCCCAGCTTCAGATCCACCACGGGCACTGGCTATGACCCTGAGCAGCTCTCTTGACTTTCAGTGTTTGCTGTGGCAAGCTGACCCGCTATCCCTCAGTACAGCAGGTACAGTAAAATGGCTTCTAAAACAAATGTCCAGGCATTATATACAAAAGGTGTCGTACTTTGAAAGAGGATCCCAGTAACCTAGCTATGTTTGGAAACCTTTCACTTAGTCTTACGAAGGGCTACAGGTCTTGGTGGTAGTTCACTTCACAGTTCATGGTACCAAACTGACACCTGAAAAGTACATTTCCTTGCCAACAGATCACGCTGTTATACCTGCAGGCACACAAGTATTCACTCAGACATAGCTGACCCCAAATCTAGATTTCTATCTGAGAGCACTTTGCACACAGCTTTGTGTACCATATTGCATGCAAGAGATGAGGCAAACTGTACATTGGGGAAACAAAAGGTGTGTTTGATCATTTGGTTGTTCCTCGTCGGAAGGCAGTATCCAGTTCCAGTTCTTTGTAGCCCTCCTGTTGCCTCATTGAAGGTGACCAAGATCATACAGTGGCGACAGGAAGGAATTACAAGGTGCGATAAAAGACCTGAATGTGTGCGCACTGGGCGAGAAGGAAGAGTGAGGGACATGACTGAAATATACAAATACCTCTACAGGATAAACCAGGTGGATAGCAGAGAGTTGTTCTAAGTAGGAACACAAGCGCCAGGATAACTCCATGAGGCTGGCAGGGGACAAATGTAAGCAGGACACCAGAAAAGTATTTGTTCACAGAAAGAGGTGGTGGGAGGGTGGAATAAGCTGCCAAAACAGCGAGATTGAAACATGGGTGGGTCAGGTACAGGGCTTTGTAAACACGAGTATCAGAAGGAGGGAGAGGAGGGTGAAGAGCCACTAGGGCTCTCGCATTCCACACTAGATGGATAGGACTGGGCAGAAAAGATGAACCAAATGGCCTTTTCCTGTCGGCAGATTTGATGTTCCTGTTGTAGGCGCTGTAGCCAGTGACATCATTGGTTGTGAGCTGATACCGCTGCTTGCACAGCCTGCTACATTGATGTAAATGGAGTAGCTCCTCCGTGTGCTCATCTTCATGGGAAGCAGCAGTCTGTGCAAATAGCGGTATGTGTATCAGGTGCCAGTGACTGATTAGAACTGACAGAGTTGCTGGTTGGGGCACCTGTAATGGCACAGTGGGGGGCACACACAGAGTTGGCTTTAAAGACCAGGAAGACAGAAATAGAAAACAATGGTATATATTTATGCAATGCCAGTGAGGATAAATTCTGGCAAATATTTATGATAACTGCAGGGTGGGAAGGCCTACAGTGAGGATATCGCATTTATCTTCCTCCTGGGTTCCCATGCCAAATTTATCCACACTTTAGGTGGGGATTGGTTGAACCGGCAGGCGCAAAGCAGCGTAGTTTCATACAATAAGCATGTTACAGTAGGCAGAAGTCAACTCCGTGCTCATTAGAAGGACCCTCTTGTATTAATCACAGTAGTCCTTGAATAAATTCAAAGAGGGAAAAACGATCGTCCCAACCGTTATCCATCCAAACCTAACCCTAAAGCAGTATAGCAAAATAAGTACTTAGCATCCCAGGAGAGTCCTGTGAAGTCCGATCCTACTGGACAGGATTTCAAACAACCCAGGAGAGAGAAAGAAGGTGCGAGTTTGTCTCCAGACATCACAAATTAGGAGCAGTCCAGTAATCGGCCGAGAGCTGTCCCAAGGCCACAGCCACACATTCTCCCACGCAAGCCACAGATTGCCTCAGTCCTTGATGACTCCTGAATGGACCTGGAGGGAAGAAAAAGACAGACACACACAAAACAAAAAAAAAACAACTTCCCAAGCACTGGGGAATAGAATTACAGACACACAGGCTCTAACAAATAGGAGGATGGTCCAGTAGGCAAGCGGTCCAGCGTGGTTCAGGGAAACCCCAAAATCCAAACCAGGAAAATGTTCAGTGCCCATTTTTTACAATCCCATTTCTCTGGAAATGTTGCATCTTATCGACCTTGTAAAAGGAACAAGTAGCACCTTCCGACTTCCCACGGACCAGTGCAGGATAGGAGAAAAGAAGTAATTCTTCGGTCTCGAAGGCCCTTCAATACTGGAGCAAATGCCCGCCTTTTCTTCTACAATTGTGGAGAAAAATCATGGGAGAAAAAAAGGCGATGGCCATCATCGCCAGTTCTTTCTTGGCTCAGTAAGCAATAAGAATTGCTTGTCTGTCAGGAAGTGGTGCAAACTAAAATAACTTGCCAGGGAGGTTGGTCAGGTGGAGGACTGGCGACAAGGCCTGGTGTGCTCGCTCAGTCTTCCACCCAGTTCCTTTCAGTTGTAAGCCTAAGAGATTAGGGAGGGTTTCTGAGCATAATTTAAAGACATTCTCGCTTATTTTCCCTCTCACAAGCCCCAAATCGTAAATTCAGGTGGCAGTGATAGTAGTTTTGATATTCCAGTTGTTCAAAGAGTGCAGTGATCTCCTTCTCCAGATGCTTTATTTTGCCAGCATGGCAGAATGTTGGTCTTCAGGTCAGAGATCTGCTGTTGGCTTCATCCAGCAGCTCGCCTGACCTGTTGCTTGGGAAGTTAAATCGCCTGCCTCTCTGACAGGGCATCTAATTTATGAGTTCAGGCAGCCAGAACTTGCTCCGTGACAGTATGGCCCAAGCAGTTATCTCAGCAACAGACAAGGCTATGGTTTTGGGGCCTAGTAGTTAGTGGCTCACCCTAGTGCTTCCTCCGGGCTTTGTGGCATTTCTCTGTGATTTAAAGGTTCCGTGGACGGATATTCATCCATCCTGATGTTATTAGTCGATATCTGATACAAATGGGTGCAAATGGCAAGTTAGATAGTTGGATTTTATTAGATAAAACAGCGAGGAAGGACGAGCTCAAGAGCACACATCTGTTCAGTCAGCTGCTCATGGGTGCCCCCCCATCAGTTTCACTTTCATTGTCTGCATGCAGCTCACCTGCCGCTGGCTCCAAATCTCCAGCTCTAACAGTCTCCACAAAGCCTCTCAATTGGAAACTATTTTAAAACATTAAAACAATCAACAGGCAGCACAGTCTGCCTAAAATCACTTTTCAAGTTCCCAAACTCCTCCCCAAACAAATTTTCAGTATCTCTCTCTCCCACGACAGACCTGTCCAACAACCACTGTACCTCTGCCACCACTTTTCACTTCCTGGTGCTGCTAACAGCAACACTTTCTCGAGTCAGCAGCTGCACGGACCACCCACACTCAGATCACCATAACTGTCTCCAGCTGTGGCAGTTACCCTGATTGCACTGGCCTTGCGGACTCATGACATCAGCACTCACTCACCACTCGGTCATCCAGAACTGAAACATTAAAAACAAAACCAATGTTTTAAACAAAGAGGTGTGACATGACAAACAAGTAGGCATTGCATAAATTAAATATGCAATGGCCCATAACTGAATATCACTGATATTCTCCCTTGTGAGTTTGACCTTTAACCACTCGTGATGTCACAAGATCAAACTGAACTCGGTGAGAATATCAATGATATTCTGAGTCTGCCATGGCATATCTCTTATATAGATATATATTATACTATTATAAATGGTATAATATAAAACAGATAAGCAGTTATGAATTGAGGAATACGTATATACAGTAGAGGCATGCATTTGTGCATACGTGCAAACACATGCATACATATGTGCATACACTATATTAGGTAGGAAACATGACCATCTGTTCATCAAATTCCTCCTTCCCTGCCTCCAGCTAGCTCAGTGGGGAATATCCCATCACCCCTTGTTCTTCAGTGTACTTTCTGAGTCTGAGCTTGAAGATCGTTACAGTATCAGCTCATACCACATGCTGTGGTGGTTAATTCCAAGACTTCACCACACCTTCTGTGAAGTAATTCATCCTGGCCTTTCCTTTGAAGCTTTCTCCTTTCAATGGCATGGTGTATCCTCTAGGCCTTTTATCCATATCATGAAGAGCTATAGTTGGTCAGGCGGTGTTACCCCTTTCAGGTATTCAAAGACCATAATCGTTCCCCTTATTCTTTCCCCATGGAAAACTGCCTCAGTTCTGTCAGATGGACATCATAGCCCATGTTTTCCAAACCATCAACCATAGAATGACGATGCCCTTCCTCTGTAATAGCAAGGACTTCTTAGCTAAGGTTTTTGATTCATTTAGCTGATGAAGGACTCTCTAGTTCAAGCAATCCGGCATTTCACTGAAACAAGATAACAGGAGTGTTTATCTGCTTTGTGCATTGCAGTTTCAGTCTTTCTTAGTACTGAATCTGTTGTTCATGGCTGTGTGTAGAATGTTGTCTGCACATTTTTGCTGCTGCTTTTGCCCTCACAGTACACTGCCAGTATATACTTCATGATTTTACAAAGCTCGGCGTTAGTTGGTGTATGAAACACCTTATGAATGAACAATTGAACTAAACTGAATGTGTAATAGGTCAGCTCTGGAGAAACCCTCCATTGTTCATGTGACAGGCAGGTATGGAATGTTTCTCATTTCCCTTGCCCAGATTTAGTTAGCTTTGTACAGCGCTGTGTGTTATAAGCACATTGATTGTGTTGACTGACATAGAAAAGTGTCAGCAGAAAGGGACACTCAGAGCCCACAGTCTGCCCAAGGGTTCCTTGGCTATTGTGCCTCCACAGACCCTAACTGGAAATGTGTATTGTGTGAACTAAGCTTGTTGATTTAACAAAGCCCTTTTCTTTCCCTATTCTTTCCTGTTCTCTTCTTTTGGTCTCCCTTCCTCCATGCTCGAGTGCAGTCTCTGTTCCATTTCTGTCTGTTCCTGTCTGTGTTCATCATACTGTTTGCCCTCTTCCTTATTAAGCCTCTGTCTCTGCTCCTTCCTTTTCTGTGTTTGTGCTGTGGGAGAGCAGACTGTGAGGCCCAATCAGTGCTGCTGCTGCTGTGTGATTTGGCACTGACTCACTGCATCAGATGGCTACTTCAGGGTCTGTCGAGTCATTGTGTTCCTTGGAGTTCTCATCTTTCCAGCTGCTTCCTGCCATACCCACATACCGGTACTCAGATCTTACTTATTTGACTCACAAGAATTGCTGATGAATCAGAGCCAGAGTTGCTAGAACCATGATTCCTCTCTTTTCCACTTTATGCCAGTGAGCATCTCATGCCAGTCACTGTTTCTGAATGCTGTTTGCTTAGCTGCCTTGAAAGTTTAAACTGGTGCTTCCTAAAACTTCAGCCTTGAGGGGTGGGAGGGCAGAAGTAACTTTTATGTAGCTATTTTCCTTACAGTTGGTTGGTGTTCCTTTGATCCTTCCCTTTTCCAGAGCATGTGCGTAGCCCTGGAAATGCCTGCTGGAGATGCTCAGATGATTTGTTATGTTTTAGATAATTCCTGGTAAAAGAAGTTTTGAGTGGAGGACTTGAGCCTTTTTTTTTTTGGCCTGGAGTGAATAATAAGGTTTAGAGTCTTTATCCATATAATTGTTTATTAATCTTGCAGGTATAATGGTATATCCACCCAGCTGTGGATATTTGCACAATCTAGGTAGCTGATCTGGAGTGGACAGTGTGCACTATCCATGCATTTCTTATTCCTGAGCTAAGAACCCGCACCCTCCCTGTGCTGGCAGCTGCAGTGTTATACGTGGAGGCTGCTGTGGGAGGAAGGTGATGGTTTTACTCCAGTAAGGCACTCCAGTGACATTTTGAGTTAGCAGATTTGCATCAGGTGATGCAGGGGTATAAACCCAGTCTGGGGATGATCCGTGAGAAGGGAGTGCAGAGTAGGTGCTTGTGTGCAGGGTTGCTGGGCAGGACCACTGTAAGGTTTCTCACCTGTCAGTTCTGCTCCTGCTGGAAGGTCTCATGTGGCTTCCTTGTGTCAGGCCTGGCGCGGCTCACTCAGCGGCTCCAGCTATGCAACAAAGTAACACCTGCTACCTCTTAGGCCAGCAAATGGTAGCTGTTGTAAGCTGAATCAGACTTTGAAGGAACATTTTATATTTTGTGGAAAAGGTGCTACCCTCCTTTACAAAGTGCAACCCTTGAATAGTCTAGCTCCACCTGCTGCTGCGGGCTGGACGTTCCACAGCCGATACTGTACCAACAGCACAGTGTTTCAGTGAATTGAGGCCCATCTCTAGTACTGCTTCACGCACTGCTGTTAGAAACCCAGTGTTTAATGAGGAGGTCGGGTCTTTGTAGTGTACACCTACTCCCTGTCATTGGTTCTTGATCCACAGAGTTGCTTGCGGCTGGGAATTTAGGTACTGATATTTTCATACTGGAGGCCTGGGTTCAGATCTCTGTTCATGTGTAAGTTAGATAGGTGTGGTACATCTTGGCTCAGTTACTAGTGGCCAGGGATCCGTGATGCTACAGTGCCTTGCATGATTCCATATAATCATGATGCCTTGTAGCTGGAAGTCTTTGCCCAAAAGGAAGGGTTTGGCAGTGAGAATGAAGACTGAATTACCCTCTCATCTCTGAGGGCTGGTCAGCAATGATGAAATGTACTGGCAGAATAGTGTGGAGAAGCCTGCAGTGTCCATCACCAGCAGCTAACAAGAGCTTCAACTCCCAAAGCAGTGCTAGACTCTACTGTAACAATCCCAAGTAGTCATGGGGGATGATGGCTTTTGGCCACTGCCAGTCTAGGCTGTACTAGACCTAGGCTGGCTCTGTGGCCTCAGCGGTAGGGCACTCGGCTCAGCACACTGACGACCTGGGTTAGCAACCTGTAGTGGAGACCGGTGGGGAGGTGTCTCGTGGCAGCTGTCCTGCTTGGGAGGGAGAAGTCTGTTGCACATGCTGAACTGCTCCTGGTGGTGGGTGGGAGGGTGCACTTTGTGGCATGGGTGACCATCGTTGCCACACGTCCTTCCCCAGTACACCACAGACGCTGTAGCCCTGATGTGGTGGGGTGGTGTAGGGAAGGGAAAATGGTAGCCCTGCAGTGCTGGATGATGGCCTCTGGCAAGCCCTCCCCACGCCACCCGACCAGTGCTCTGTGGCCCCTTCCTCAACCAACAACTCCAGAATTAGAGGCATTTCCTCCAGCTAGGCAACCGAGGAGGGCCCCTGGCAGGATAAGCTGGACCACATCTAGTGTCGGAGATCTTGTGGGAGCTGGGGATCCTGGAGGTAGGTACGGCAGTGAAGGTTGAGTCTGGTGGGCAGAGGGAGCGAGTGTGAGAGACTCAAAGGGGGCTGTAGGGGCCTGAGAGGAGCAAAACAAACAAACAAAAAGGAACCCTTGACCTAGAAGTGAATGGGAAGTATGCAGAGATAACTTGCCAAAATGTACTCCTGCAGCAACAGTAGTAAGTGTTGGTCGTGTGTGTGTGTGTGTGTGTGTGTGTGTGTGTGTGTATACGAGCAGACAACAGCTTTTTTGTTCATAGTGGGAGACTAATGTGGGTATGACTTTGTGTGACAGGTTGCAGTGCCCTTCAGCAGGAGGCTCAGCAGTCCAGTTGTATTAAATGGTAAACTGGGTAAAGAACGTATTTGATTGACATCACCACCAGGGTCCCAAAAGGAGACTCTATTTTGCTGTTTGGCACACAGAGTTTCTTGGAATAAATTAAACTTTTAAAATTGTTGGTAATGGAACTTTAAAATGAGAGACTGATGCAAATGGACCGGTTGGGGAATACAGCAATCTTTCTGTCGGGGGTGGGGTGGGGGTGGGGGCTGGACTGCCTGTATGTTGCCCTGATGAAGCAGCAGTGCGTGAGGACTGACCAAACAGGCTGGCTGTTATAAGCAATGTGCGTCCTGTTACAGGAATTCCAAACTGTATCAGTCTGTAGTTTCAAGCCCACAGGGAAAAGAAAGTACCGCAGCTCTTGAAATGGCAGCACTTTTGGCATCTGAACACAGTGCAGTGCAGTGCAGTGAAGACGAATGTTTTGCTATTGTTGGACAGATTGTAAGTCTGTGATTCTCCTCCTTTACATATTTCCAGGTTCCACATTATTGGTTGCTGGCGTCTTGTTTCAGAGCCTTGCTCATTCACAGAGTTTGAAGGGCCAGCGGTGCAGCCATAGGGCAACTGCTCATAATTTTGGCATCCTGAGTTCGGGAAGGAGCTACGGCTGTTGGGCTGCCAACCAGGGGTGGAGGATTAAGCATCCCAGCAACACTGTCAGTCTCCAGGAAGGATGGCTGTCTGGCCTGCCAGGGTACTGGGAGCAGAAATAGAAAGTTAAAGAATAAATGAATAAATAAAATAAAGGGAGTTTTGCTGTTTCACTCAGGGATAGGTGTGACCTCCGATGTGCTGCACCTTTGGGGACAGGCTGCGGGGTTTTTAGTTCAGGCGACAACAACACGAGAGAAAGTCTGATTACCGATGCTCCATAGGCAGGAAAGGAACCTAAGGGTTAGAGGAGGTTCAAGAGGAGCCAATGGGACTGCTTCTCCTAACTGGTCAACCTCACACTCATGCCTGGCATCGTGGTGGCCTAAACTCCCTCTGGCCAATTATCCTTGTCCTCCACTTTCCTCCCTCTCACCTTACCCTCCCCGCCTCGCCCACCCTCCAATCTTTTAGCACTTCAGACTTCTGTCCCTCTACCTTGCACTTCTCATACCAACCACCTCCCCAGGCAATGGCCCTTGAGCCTGCCCACTCCTTCCTGGCCCCTCCACCCACCCACCCTACTGGTTGCTCATCTGGCCTTACTATCCTTTTGCTGTCTCTCCGCTTGAAATACGGTATTTTGTTTTTGAGACTCTGTATTAATGTTTACCTTTGTTTGTGTGTTAACCTTCCATCCTTTGACGTGGAACCTTTGTAAACAAGCAGTTCTTGCTCAAAGGTGTTTGTAATCCTAGGGTTTAATAAATAAAAATAAATAAAAAAAAGTACAAAAGAAAGTATACCAACCGGGGTCTCTGGGTCAGGGTCTAAAATCTAAATGAGTGGTTCTGTGACAGTTGGGCCCAGTTCTGTCACTTCTCTTTTTGTCCCTCTGAACTGCATGCCACATGGCCCTCTCCTTCACACAGCCCTGTACCTTTAATGCATGATGTGGTTGAGAGGGTGGCAATCCTCTCACTGCTGGTAACTGCCCTTGTGACAGTGTCCGTCTCCAGGAGCAAGGGAACCCAGGAGAAAGAATGTGTCCGTTATGGTGATTGGGAAGGTGAGCTTATCTGCATCAGGTCTGTGTATCATGTCAGCGCTGGGGGTTGTGCGTGGGCAGCCTGTAAGCCACCTCAGAATCCCTCCGAATGCCTGGGTAGGTGCTGTGAAAGAAGGCTCACATGCAGCCACCTGCTGTTCACAGCTGGAATTATGGAGCTTGGGACATGAGCTGAGCTCCATACTTGATCTTAGCAGCGGTCCTAGAGCCCTCACTTGCTGTGTTCACAGGGAGGCGCCAGACATTTGTAAGGAGTTGCAGTTTTGTCAAAGGGTTCACCCCCCAACAAATTGCTTTCTTAACAAAAACAACAAAAAAACAAAAAAGGCACTGTTTAGGCAAAAACAACTGATGCTTTCTGGCTGACATGGAGAGCAGGTACTGCTTAGCTACACATGGCAAGCAGGCAAGGGAGCTGACATGAACACAAGCTGTCGGGTACTCAATAAACAATAGCACAGGATCACGTAAACAATTGAACATTCACCAAATCAGTTGTTTTTTCATGATCCCCAACATTGCTTTTGCAGTGGCTGGCTCCACTAGTGCCATGGATTCCCTGCAGCTCCATTCTGGATTTGAAATTAATTTTGGGACCCTGAGCCTTTGACTAATCAAAGCTGTAGTCTTACTTTACTTTCACTGTGTAACATGCCTGCATCTGGTCCACAAGGTCGTGGGTTCTGAGTCCACACCAGGCATGGGCTCATGTCCAAAGCTGACCCGCAGGTCAGTACAAGGAGGATGCTGCCCTATATCTCTTCTGCCTATGTCTGGTGCTTGCCCAGATAAAAGTTAGAATCTTCTTGCCATTTTAGGGAAAAAAACAAACAAGGGAGTATCCTGTGATGTCTGGGCAAATATTCCCTCCCCTCTGTACCAAACTGATTGTAGTGCGGATGGCTTGAGGCAGTGTTTGATTGCTGTTGCCATTCAATAGCTACTGCTGCATGTGTGTAGATACAGTGCAGGCACTCCCTTCATTACTTTGTAAAGTGCTTTGGGATGCAACGTGTTTCAATGGAATGATGGAAAAATACACTCTGTATGTTTTACTTTATTTTCATCTTTTCACTTCTATCATTGTCTGATCTTTTGAGTCCACACCACAGTGACTTCAAGCCCCATAGTCCATTACCACTGTTGGCCTGCCTAGTGGTCACCGAGTGCGTACAGCTGAGTACAGTTGACTGTTATGTAGATGGTATTATGTTTTCCTAGGTTCTTCCTTATTCCTGCACCACCCATGGTAGCGCACAAGACTCAAAGTTAACTCCACGTACACAGCTGTCCCAGAGGGAGGAGGCAGCTCCCGTCCACCAGCGAAGAACATGCCACCAGTTCCTCCATGATGTGGATGCACTGCTGACGGCAGCTCCTCAGCCAGCTGGCTACTGATAACTGGCCTTGCTTCATGCCTCCCTGAACTGAGAAAACATCACTTCTGTGGATCCAGTAATCTGGGACAGTAGCATTTCCCAGTGGCAGCTGTATGCTGATGCCTTCTAGCTTCAAAAGCATGATGCGAGCTTCTCTGCCTTGTTCAGTGGAAAGAAGCTCTTGTCTGATGAGCTGGAAAGTGGAAGCTGTCCAGTGTTAGGAATAGGAAGTTGCTTCTAACAAAATGTTTCTGTCTGTCTCAGCTGCGTGTTATGTGTGTGCCCTCACACTTCTTTTATTTTAACTATTTCCATTCTAACACAGACACACTGGCAGCCAGCTGAGGTTTCTGCTGAGCCAGCGCTTGGGGTCCCAGGACTTGGACTTCGGCTTCCCGATTCCTAACAGGATCTCCCTGGGGGTTGGGGTGCGTAACAGAAATCCAGAAGTTCAGATCTTGAAAACAAAGACACTTCAGGGAGCCATCCTTTTTCAGATCCAGATGCTGTTAATTTTTTAATGCTGAAAAGTAAAAGGAAAAAATATAGTTCTACTTAATCAAATCCATCCATTCAGTTTTGTTCCAACTTATTCCAGCTGTTTCTAAGGCTTTTGTGCATGGATTACATAATGCTAGAAACTGTTCAGTCTCTCTCCTGCCTACTCAGACTGGAGGAGGAGAATCCTGGGGCATGATAGCAGAAAAGGCCCAATTAATCCAGTTTGACCACCCGGCCTAGCTATACTGTGAGGGGCCCTAGCGAGCTGTTTTGGAGAGTGACTGGATTGAGGTTATGTGTTACTGGTAGCGGATGGGTCATTTTGAGCTTTTCCTCCTGACTTGAGCCACAAGGTTTGGCAGTGGGGGTACTGTGGTTCTCCCCAAACATGTTCTACTTCCACAATCGGCAATCTTTTGTTGACTGAAAGTTACTAGATCAAACTGATGTTGACGCTGCAGGTTTAAAGGGAATGGCCCATACTGTTGCCAAAGTAAAGTTCAGCCTGGACTATATCCTGGAAAAAACATGGCAGCAGAGCTACCTGTATTCCAGAAGAGTGTCAAAAAAGGCCTGAACTAGATTCTTTCTGAACAGTGTTACAAGATTTTAGAAGATTTTAAAACGTTAGAATCTAGGAGGAACTGAGATCAAGCTTCTTGCTAGCACCTTCCTTATTAGAGTGTAAAGTGAAGTGTTGTGACCTTAATAAGCTGGTGCTTTGGCTCTTTCTGATGTGGGAGTCCTCCGACTCCGTGCTGCCACATTCCCTGCTCTCCTAAGTCTGACACCTCAGGAATGTGTTTTAGATGTTTGGCCCTGAATTGTACAAACTTGTTACGTCAGTGTGAGTCAGGCTAACTGAACCCTTACATTTTGAATTATTTCTGTTTTCCTCCTTCTGTCCCTGTTCCCCGGTGGCATCCCTCCAGTCTCGTCACTGTCCTGTCCTGTCGACTTATTTAACCAACACTTACACAATCCATGTTTGATGGGTGGCCTGCCGTGTAGAGTTACATGTTGCCTGCAGGGGATGCTGAGCGACCCTGGGCATTTTCTTCCAGGTGTGGTCCCAGGGTGTCTGCATGCAGTGCAAGCCTCGGTAGACTCCTGCCCCAGGTCAGCTGGTCCCATTGGCATGTCACTAGGTGTCTGCCCAGGTGGCAGTCAAGTGGAGGGACCCAGAATCCCCCACCCTGAGGGAGGAGATCCGCCCTTTGGATTCTCAGTCCTCCCTCCCTCCCAGCCATCCCCTCGTGACCCTGTTCCATTCCTGAACCCAGCTGCCAGTGCAGCACCATTTTACATTTTTATTTTATAGTATGTTTACCTAGACTAGCTGAGCTGCATCTCCTCTCTAGTGGGATCCTACTGCTATCCTTTCGTACAGCTGGGTAGACTGGAGCACTGGGAAGTAAATAACTTGCCTAGGTCACACAGTGAGTATTTGGCTCTGCTGAGGTTTGAACATGCTCCCAAACCAGTGCTGTAACCACTAGGCCACACTGCCTCCTTTTTTCTTTTTCATTTATGCTCCCTGCATCTCTGGTTTGGTACTCCTGGTTCGTCCACTGCAGCCCGCCCCCACAGAGCCTCGGTTTACCCTGCGGGCGGGGCGGCTGTCACCTCCCCAATTCGCCAGTTGTCGGTAGACTAGCGGAGAACAGTACGGAGACCGGCACCAGGGTGGCGGCTTTTGTTTTTCTTGTTTTTACGTTGGGGAGGCATGATGTGCAGTGATGCCATGGTGTATTACACACCAAGTGTCTGCATGCCTCCCAGCCTTAAATGCTACTCTCGTAAGCTGCCCCTTGGTCACCCAGGATCGTTACTGGAGGCACAATGAGGCAAAATCCCCCTTTCTCCCCGGAGATCGAGCACGCATATTGCCTTGATTCATTCCCCGGCAGTCCTTCCAGCCACCCAAGCTCGCTCCTGAACCCAGGTCGCTGGTGCGCAAGCAGTAGTGCTACAGCTGCACCAGGAGGCCGGCCAACCACACTGTCTCCTATTGAGTTTATTGAGTTTGATAATTTTACATCATCAGGGATCGGTGGGATGCAAACATTTGAAAGGGTCTCTTCCCTTGGTATAGATAGTAGTCAGTTTTATAATGTTTTATATGTATATAATCTTATTCATTGTGTGTCTTTTCTTACATTCTACAGTCACCCACCCTAGAGACGAATGGCAGTGGGTGGCCATAAAGTTATGAAAACCATCACTTACAAACAATAAATTACAAAACATGATCTTACTTGAGAGGGTTCCTGCAGTAGGTCATAACATGTAGGACTGTGCCTCTGGCGTCAGGACCACATGACAAACTTTCCAGCAGTGCCTAGCAGAGGACCGCCCATCTGATGTCTCGTGACCCTATATAGTGGGTAGTCCCCACGCTCGCCTTCAGTTCTTTCCTGCTGTCGACCTGCGCTAATACCTTGTGGTAAACTGCAGCTTTGTCGATCGCCATTTTGTCATATTTGTTTCTCGAACTTGGTCCTTCTTTTTGCATTTCGTCTCCAAAGGCAAGAACTGCAACAAGTGTGGGCGCAAATTCACCACAAGGACATGACCATCGTCTTTGTCTCTTCTACCTAGGCCTGAACCCACGACACTGCGGCCTGTCCCTGCCAGCCCTTCAAACCAGGCCACTTACAGCGACAACAGCAGGCTCTGGAGGTCCATCTCCTTAAAACTAGAATGGCTACCCTTGAAAAGGAGATGCAGAAACTTCAGGACACAGCTTCTTCCCCTTCAGAGTCCAAACAGAAGAAGAAGAAAGACAAGGAGAGACACAGA
Source organism: Neoceratodus forsteri (assembly GCA_016271365.2). Taxonomy (NCBI): domain Eukaryota; kingdom Metazoa; phylum Chordata; order Ceratodontiformes; family Ceratodontidae; genus Neoceratodus; species Neoceratodus forsteri. The sequence continues at coordinate 337,189,504 of CM057451.1, read as the reverse complement.
GAAAAGGAGCATCAGAGGACGGGACCGATCCTCTGCTAGTAATCTTAGACCAACAAGGCCCTTTCCCCACCACCCACCCTCGTGGTGACCCAGGCAGATCGGAAGCGACCTCAAAGCGCCTCCATGCGTCTTCCTCCCAATTTCGACCAGTAAGTTGTCCGGCTGCAAACACCGGTCTTGCCAGTAAGCTGGGCCCGGCTCCTCCAGGGCCGCCTGGTAGTCGATAAGTCGGACTCCACCAGAAGCAGCCTGTAGTCTGCTAGATTCTGACCAATAAGCTGGTTGAGTGCCCACCTCCTCTGCCAGGTCTCTGTTTCACCTGGTCAGTTGGTTGTTGGGCCTTGGACGACTGCTCAGGCGTTGCTGGCCCATTGGGCACCAACACCATCTCATCCGGCGTCTGGCAGAGTGCGCGGCTTCCTCCAGTCAGCCTCCCCGGGGATCTGCCTGGATGGGACACTTCCTTTCCACCTCCTCTGGTGGTTACTCCTGCCCACAGCCTACATCTGGGGCAGAGGAGGAAGAAAGGCACCTAGAGTTGTCCTTTCTTCACCCACTCTCTGGTGGTTTCCCCAAATCCTCCCTGGGATACTCTCCCTTGCCAGGCCTTTAGTTACCCTGGCGTTGGGTCACCTTCTGCCTGCTGCTCCTCCTCTTCGTCCAGGAGCACCGTCAGTTCTCACACCTGCTTCCTCCGTCATTGCCCTCTTATTGGTCCTCAGCAGGGTCTGACATCAATGGGGCTGATGTCGGCTCATCATCGCCAGATGTCCTGGCATTCACTCCCCTTTCACCGGCCACCTCAACAATGGCTATTTGATGTCGAGCTGTCTTTATGTGGGCATTTTTCCCAGCCCTTCTAGGCCACTGGGCCAAGACCTGGCGTCTGGTCCCCTCTTTTCACCAGACACGGACCCCATTTTTCTGCCGTCAGGCCTAATGTTTCCATTATTTCCTGGGTTATTGTCCTGGGTATCAGCAAGGTACCCATATTATCAAGGGTAACCCCTCCACAGTATCCGGGTTTGGGGGCACATGATTATCCATCCCCAGCCAACCGCCTCCTCCACCTCCTCAACCAGACTTCCAATCTCTTATCCAGTCATGCTGGAAGGGCGCTAGGTCCCAGCTAGTCTCGAACCTAGAATGTAGGCTGCCTAGCCCAGTGGCAGTCCCCTCCTCTTCATCACCTGCCAGTTCCTGCATTCCACAGTGCATGTTTGGGCACCACCCACAGGAGGTCACCCTCCTAGACTTTGAATGTCCAGAGAGAGAGTCCCTGACTCTGATCACTGACCATCAGAGTCTTCCTCAGATGAGCTGTCCTTTCCCCAAAGGGTAAGGAATCGCTCAAGTCTCCTCGGAGGACCCCTCTTTTAGTGAACTTCTCGCATAATCCAACACGCAAGCAGTTTGGAACACTAAGGATCTGGACCCCAAGAGGAAGTGTCTAGCTGAGCACTTGGATCTAGAAGCTGCCTCCCCATGCGGTTCCTCCTTGGACAGCCCCACACGAGGACCTTACCACCACTATTTGGTAGTAGCCCCACACTATTGCTGCTGTCACTAAGAAGGCAGACTGGATGTACCACTTTCCTGAGGGTGTCCCCTTACTGGACTCTCATCCTAAGGCAGACTCAATAGTCATTACTGCCACTCTTGACCACTCGGCTAACCCCAAGCACGGACAAAGAGTCCAGGCAGTTGGACCAATTTGGGAAGAAGATTTATTGTTACACCACGTATGCCCTGCACTCTCTAAACTATATGGCACACATGGTGTCCTTTCAGAGAGCCACCATGCCTAAGCTTGAAGCCAAGATCTCGTTCATGGAGGACTTGGATCTCAAGGAGGAGATTGCTAAAGAGCTTCATGTGTCCAAAATCTCCTGCCGACTTGCTATTCGGACGTTTATGATTCTGTGGCGTGGTGGCCCTCCTCTGCTACTGCAGTTAGCTTCAGGAGGCACGCTTGGCTTGGTTCCGGGCTTTCGCGGATGTGCAAGCAGTCATTTAGGATGCTCCCTTTTGGGGATCAGTCCTATTTGGAGGATACTAAGGATTTCATCACAGGCCTCCAGGATAGTGGTCAGGCCCTCAGATTGGTCTGCTTCATGTATAGGGCAGGCCCCAGAAAAAGCATCCATTTCAGCATCCATTTAAACATCAAGGGAAGCAACCTGCCCCAAAAACAGACCAAAAGGTGAGCTACGGGCTCCTCTGTTTCCTCTCCACTGGCCTTAAGTCCCAGAGACCGGCGGGAGGTCTTGCCTCCTCGCCCCTGGGCATCCTGACTTGCTCCATCTTCCGTCCCTCCACCTCAAATGTGGAGCCAGTTGGGGAAGATTTGCCCTTCACGTCCAGGAGTGGGAGGCATCACCTCAGGCATGGGTCCTGCAGCTCATCTCAGAGGGCACACACTAGAGTTCCTGGAGTTCCCCCTAGACACTCCTCCCGATTGCTTGCACTACTCTGCACCAGGCTCCACTGGTCAAGGAAGGAATCAGGACACTGAAACTGAAGGCAGCGCTAGAGCCCGTGCCTCTGTCCAGAGAGGAAGGGACTTTACTCCCATTTTCCTGGTCCCGAAAAAGGCAGGCGACCTCAGACCCATCTTGGATCTCAGCAGTCTGAGCTTTTTCTTGAGTACAAATGCTGACAGTGCAGGGCCTCCTGCCCCTTCTGCAGAAGGACCACTGGCTCTGTGCACTGGATATGCAGGATGCCTACCTGCATATTCCAGTTTTCCCAGCCACCACCGTTTCCTGCTGTTCTTCCAGAATACTTCCAGTTTACAGCCCTCCTTGGCCTTTCCTCGGGACTCGGGGTCTTCACCGGTGCCTAGCAGTGGTAGCAGTGGCCTTATGCCATCCGGGTATAGCAGTGTTCTCCTACCTGGATGACTGGCATTGACAGCCCCATCCAGGGACAGTCTTCTGGATTTCCTCTCGGTCACTTTGGACCTTTTCTTCCAGCTGGGGATCACTGTCAATCTCCCCAAGTCATCTCTGACCCCCTCCCAGAACTTTCAGTTCATTGTGGTGAGTCTTGGATACGGTCCAGTGCAGAGTCTTTCTACCCTCGGACAGGGCAGAGACTCTTAGGAGCAAGATTACCTGGTGGTCTCTTCCAGATTTCTTCCGGCTGGGGCATTGTTACACTTGTTGGGCCAGTTGGCAGCCTCCATCTCCACGGTACCTTTAGCCAAGTTGCATGTCACGAATCTCCCAGTGGGCGTGTCGTCCAGTGGGACTACACTGGATGACCTGGACCTGGTCTCCATCCATGATCAAGAGGATCTCTTATGGTGGCTAGACCCTCTGAATCTGTCCAGGGACTTCCTAGCAAAGTTCCCCACCTCTTTGGACCCTATACAGGCGCTTCCTGTCTGGGTTGAGGTGCGCACCGAGGAACCATCAAACCCAGGGTTCGTGGTCCAGCTGGAGATGTCTTTGCACATCAACATTCTGTAGAAGAGGGCTGTTCTTTATGCCCTTCAGGCTTTTCAAAACATCCTATTGAGAGGAACACTACTAATCCAGACAGACACCATGTCGTCGGTCTGGTATATCAACAAGCAAGGAGGCACCGGTTGTACTTCCTATGCAAAGAGGCAGTGTGGGTGTGGAATTGGGCAGTCCAGCATGACATGTTTCTCACAGCCGTGCATGTTCCAGGCATTCACAATGTCTTGGCAGACAGCCTCAGTCAGATGTAGTCTCTACTTTGCGAATGGAACTAAGTGGGCGTAGCAGATTCTCTCTCTTTCTGAGGTGGAGTTGCCCAGACATCGATCTGTTTGCCTCCCATTCAACACAAAGCTTCCGGCTTCTGCTTGCTCGTTCCAGAGCCTGGAGCTTCCTGGCATGAAGCGTTGTCATTACGTTGGACAGGGAAGTTCTTATATGCCTTCCCTCCCTTTCCCATTCTGCAGAGGATACTTCTCAAACTCCAGGCAGAGGAGCACAGGTGATCCTGATAGCTCCGCTCTGGCTGAGGCAGATTGGTTTCCACTAATCCAGAAGCTCACAGTGGAACCCCGGTTCCTTTACCTCTCAGGCATGATCTGTTGACTCAAGATCAAGGCAGGTTGGTACACCGGGACTGAGGACCCTGCATCTTCATCGTGGCTCCTTCAGACATAATCCAGTCTCGTTTGGGGTCTCCCAAAGAACACTCAGGTCCTGGTAGGGGAAACCTTTCACCAGATCCACCTATGCTATGAAATGGAAGTGTTTTCCATTTAGACAGTGTCTAAAGGGTGAGATCCCTTACTTGCTTAGCTCCCGAGTTATGGAGTACCTCCTGCCTGTCTGATTCTGGTGTCTTATTTGTTCCTTAAGGTCCACCTATTGGCCATTTCGGCCTACCATGTGTTATGTGGAAGGAAAACCTGTGGCACAGTTGGAGATATCCAAGACCTTTTGAAAGGATCCTTCATCTTAAACCCCCATCCGTATCCCCACCCCACCTTGGGATTTAAATTTTGTGTTGAGAGCTTATGCTTCCTCCTTTGAACAGCGATGAGCTGCGATGTACTACTTTCCTGGAAGGTGATATTTTTGGTTGCCATTACTTCTGCTCGTAGGATTTCCAAGCTTCAGGCCCTGATGCATAAGGAACCTTATTTGATTTTTCACATCGACTGGGCGGTCCTGCGCACTAATCCTAAGTTTCTTCCCAAGGTGGTTTCTGAGTTCAGCTTAAACCAGACAGTTGAACTCCCAGTTAATTATCCTATTCATTCAAATAGGGGAATGATCTCCTTCACACTTTGGATGTTGATCAGACCAAAGAATCCAGAAAGTCTGCCCAAATCCTTGGGGTTGGCAGTCTCTAGCGGTGCCTATCTAAGTGGTTTGCTAACTGCATTAACTTCTGTTATCAGAAGTATGACAAACCTCTTCTGGGGAGGTCAGAGTTCATTCTACTAGAGGCATGGCTACCTCTACAGTGTTCCTGCGAATGTTTATGCAGCAGAGATTTGTCTTGACAGCAACCTGGAGTTCAGTCCATACTGTCACAAAGCATTAGTCTGGACATTGCCTGTAGGCATAGGGCCGGGTTTGGCCTCGCTGTTCTGCAGGGAGTGCTATCTTTGGCGGTCCTGATTTGTTTTCAGTTGATCCTCCTCCTCCTGTGACTCTCTGTCTCTCTCTCTCATGTTATGACCTACAGCAGGAACCCTCTTGAAGTAAGATAGTATAGTTACGTAGAACTTACACGTAACAGTAGATCTTGAGAGAGGTTCCTGCAATAAATCTGCTCTCCTTCCCTCCTTCCTTCCAGTTTTGGATTTCTTTCAGCCATTCTGAACTGGGCTCCAGGATTTAATCCTTTCTTCTGTCTCATCCTCCTTGGATCTTCAGAAGAACTGGAAGGCAGGCGTGGGGACTGACCACTATATACTATGCGGTCACGCTGGCGTCTGTCACGTGATGTCAGGTGGGTGGTCCCCACCAGGCATTGCTGGAAAAGTTTGCTGTTGCGGTCCTGATGCCAGGCGGCACAGTCCACATGTTATGACCTACTGAAGGAACCTCTCTAAGATCTACTGTTACGGTAAGTTCTTGCATAACTGTACTTTTCTATGCAAGGAGTCTTCCTAGTCCTATAGCAGTTTCTGAGTTTTATTATTCTCTTGTAACCAGGTAAGCCCTGGATGTTGCAGTTATTACCCCTGCCTTGTGTGCTTAAATAAGGTTGAGGGGCCTGGTTTCTGATTTTTCTTATGGGGGTTGAATCGAGATCTTTAAGTTTAGCATAGTGCCTTCACCCAGAGTAAAATTTAAGCGGGACTGGCGTCGAAGCGGTACAACTCCTGGGATGCAGTACCTACCCCTCCCCACAGTGTCTCCCTAAACAGACAAAATCACAGTGCAACCTTAAATTCGACAAAACTGTAATTAGTGATTTACACTAACAATAAGCTCACGAGACAAAATATAACAAATCAACAAAATATCTATTGGGGATAGTCACAAGGGATGGGGAATGCAAAGCCTAAACTATTTTTAAACAAATCTCAGGAACTCCTGTGGCAGGACCAAAATTTAAGTGCCTGACTAGGCTTGGCCAGTAAAACACTTTTTAAACAGTAACGTAACCCCCACCCATCCACCAGGCAAGAGAATGCAGTAACATTTAAACTGTAAAACCTTCTAAATTACCAGTCCACCTATACTGTTGGCAGTACTGGTGCCAGGTTTACCCTTAACCTTTAAAGAGCACTCTCAGTGCTTCACTGGGTACCCAGCCATATGAATGTTATGGGTCCAATGATGTTGCAGCTGGTTGGCTGGTGGTGCACTTTAAACAAGCAGAACAGTTAAACCCAAAACCCCTCAGGCCATGCAATTGTTTAAATAGCAGACCCTCCAGATGAGATATTTGGAGCTCCTGGCCTGTTGGCCAGAATCTGTAGATTTTTTAACTATCTTTATGCTCCTCTTCTCTGGTTCCTGGACCCTCTCCAGTGGGGATGCTTGGTGCGCCAGCTTCCACCCACCTGAGGTCCCCAGATCAACCTCAGGCTGCCCAACTCCACCCCAAGCTGACCCGCCAGACCCACTGGCTCTGGAGTCCCCGAGGTGGGACCACCTGCTCCTCTGGCGCTGTATGTAGAATCTAATATAGCGACCAGGTGGAGAGGAGAACTGGAGGCAGATTGGAGGGACCTAGTATTGGGCTTGAGGGTTGACCACTGAACCCCACCTTTGCCTTCCAGGAGCCAGGGCCCATTTTCCTTGTTCCACCCCTGACACGGACGTGCAATGGCGTCAGCACATAGAGGTACAATCTGCCCCCTCCATGCAGACGCCTGCCATCACCAGTCCCCACTGGCTGTCCCAGCCTACAGTGTTGCACCTCCCATCCTCCACGGGAGCCACTACCAGGCGGGAACTCCCCATGGCCCTCCAGGAGAGGATAGCAGTCCTCGGACATAACACTCAATCCTCTCCTTCCCCTGCTGGCCCCGGCAGCAGTCTGCTCCTGAAACCTGGTTGCTGGTGTGGTGTCCAGCGCCTCAACCCTCAGTGCCATCGGGCGGCCCAAATCTGTAGATTTCATGGCAGCTTTGTACAAACTTCCTCAGTAGTAGGGTAAGCCCTGAGGTACTCATGGTTATGTTCTACCGCGTCACTGTCAGCTGGGCTGCTTCTCCTCCTCTGCAGATGCAGTTCTTCTCAGGTTGATGATTCAGTTATTGCAGTTGGGGTAGGGGTTTGAAAATGTTTCAGGTAGTGGGTGTCTCTGGATGGAATTTGGGCTGTCTGCATCCTTTGTTGTCTGGACCTCTTGGGTTCTTCCTTCTTCCTCCTCTACAGGGCAGACCAGTCTAAGGAGCAGGGGCACACACCCTAACATCCACAGCCAGGCTTCAGAACTCTAGTGTAGAATGTTAGCTAGTAGCTGGCATTAGCACTAACTGACCATCTCCCAGACTGTCTGCTGGATTGATGCAGGTTTCTTCTCTCGATGCAGGCTTGCTTACAGTCTCTGGTGGGTGCCCATAGGCTGACTGCTGTGACATGCAGATACCTTCTTGTCTCTCAGAAAATGTTGTCTTAACAGTTTCAGTAGGTGCATAATTCAGTCTCTGAATACACAGGTTGCAGAAACCATTGAAGCCACTCCCTGATAGTTGGCTGTGGAAGCCCAGGCAGACTTTCTCAGATGGCTCTGGCTAACAGAACACTAGCCCCAGTCCCTCTCCCAGAGCTAACTGCCAAACCCCCTCTTCTATAACTGCCCTCAACATTTTCTGGGGAAAGGCAGCTTACGATTAGCACACAGGGCTATCAGTCCACTAAATTAGTTGGCAGAATATTCACTTGATGCTCTATTAGTAAAAAGGCACCAGGCATACAATACAGTTCTTCTCCCAGAAGTCTGTTTTGGGACCAGCCGAGATCTCTGACCTCTGATTGGCTTCTGCAAAGTCAGGGGTTGGCTTGATGGTACCTGTATTCCAGTAAGAATGGTTGCCTGTGATTTAAGTTCTTTTATGGGCTGCTGCCCAGCTCTCTTTGTTGCTGCCCCTCTGGTTCATTAAGCACACCTGTGACAAACTATTTGTAACCCCTAGATGGCGCTATCCCAGGGGCTACTACCCTGCCTGATTTGCCACCAACAGGTTGAGGGGCCTGGATCAATGGCGGGTGCCTCCATCCAGAGGTCAGGGTTTGCAATAGTTAAACTAACTTGGTCACAGCCCTCTGGGACACTGCAACCCCTTTCTTCCCACTAGTGGCCCACACAATATATCAGAATTACCTTCACAGTATACACTTACCCCAGGTCTGGTTCCGGCACTGGGACCTCCTGTGAAATGAGATACAGTGCAACAATCACAGTACAGTACTTTAACATAGACAAATACCTCAGGCAGTATAACTTTACTGAAACAAGCAGCTCTGATTTATTTAGGGGATATAACAAGGACAGGGGAAATCAGGTTAATTAGCTTATCACTCTAATAATCTACCTATGGCTCTGTGCAGAGCCTATCCCTATCAGTTACTGTCCCTGGGTACCCAAGCCCTAGTGGCTAGTCCAAACCGTGGCAGCTGGTAGGGGCCTTTCACACAGAGAAAGGAGGAATTAAACAGTCAGCAGTACAGTAATTCCATTTGGATTTAATGTGGCAATTCAACAGGGCGACCCTGAATTAGTACTCACGACCTCCAAATAAGATAGGGTCCTTCAATGTCAGCAGGGCTCACTTGAGGTACACAAACCTCTTCACACATCCATATAAAGAAAGCACTATACCAGGCAGGCTGCATCTGTATCCCGATCCAATTACTGCACAATACCGGGAGAACACACAGCAGATTCAGTTCCTGACAGACCAAGTGTAATTTTCAGCAATTCCTCCAGTCTTCTACAGGGTGAGCCTGGTTTCTACTCTTCAGAGATCCTTTGATTCTTTTCACAGGGCAGTTCAGTCCTAACAAGCTGTTACACAAGCTGCAGGCCGGAACTCTCTGGGCCTTACACACGTTTTTGACTAAAACTGCACACTGAAAAAGCACAGGGCTCCTTCCTTCTTCACTGCCAAAGCTCAACTGAAACTCCAACCGACAAAACCGGGCACTTCCTTTGAGTTCCTCCCAGTTCTTGACTGGATTGGCTGTCACTCACAATAGACTGCTGCTGTTGGTCCAAAAGGCACTGAAGTCTAAACTACATCTCCCAGAGTCACTGCCCATACAATCCTCTTGTGGCTGGCTCAGATTATGAGTCCAAGTTCTGATTAGTCAAGGCACCATTTTAGAGCTAGCTTACCCACACTGATTGGTCCAGTTCAGCAGTTCAAAACCAGAATGGGGAACTAGGCAGACACTGTTCTGACTGCAAAAGAAAGCAGGTTAGACAAACTGTAATTTCATTATTACTGTAAATGATTTCTGGCAAACAGTTACATCTTTCAGATAGGTTCCCTTTGCACTCCTAGTGACTGCAAAATGGAGTGAATTAGCAGCAGCTTGAGTGGTACTCAATCAAAGAAACACACAGTCCCCATATAAACTAATTATGTCTGCAAGCAGACAGCTCTTAAAGACAGTACCAGAGGTTCTAAAACACTCACTGATAAATGACTTAGCATGCAAACACCATTCAGGCTTGGAGCATTCAAGCAAGCTCCTGGAAGTCTTTTGGGAACCCCATTTGCAGGGGTTACATATTCAATAGAGTTTATTTGTTGGGGCTTCCTTCAGCCTGTCGAGAGCCCTGTTTCTAGCCCCACCCCAATGCAGGCAGTCTGTTTTCTGGACAGCTGTCAGCTGTGCTGTCCCCTAAAGGCGTGGTGCACCAAACACATGGAATCCTTTACTCCTTTCCTCTGTCTCTCTTAGTGACTCTGTGTCCCCTGATGATTGCTGGTGTCCCTGGGGCTGGAGCAAACTAGCAGGAGTCAGTCGGTGTTCAGAGTGGGTTGTGGCAGTGAAAAGTTTGCTGTGGCTGGTCAGGCTCACTTTCAGCACCAGGCAGAGGTGTCTGAACAGAGATTGCACGTTTGAGCAGGCGGCTGCTCGAACATGTGCAGGAAGTTGCATGACAGTCGCTGTGAGGAGTAGCATGGCAGGTTCAGCAGCGCTCCTCCAGGCTGCAGCCCCAGGTGCGGAGTGAGCACAGAGATGTTTCTGGTAGCAGAAGGAGGCCAGGTAAGCTCCTACCATGTGGGGGTACATGCCTCATAACTACCAACAACATAGTATATGCACATATTTTTCGAGCAGAAGGTCCAGGATTCAATAACACACAACAGGGTGTGCATCAGTCTAAATCAGCACATGCCCCTAGTGCATTGTGAGGTGCATGGCATAGCCAGGTACCTTCAGCCTCTTGGGAAGTGTGTTGATTGAGCTGTATGTTCATCCTGGAGTGTGTAATTACAAAGTGTTCCCAAAATATTTTATTATTTAAATGATTAAAACTGGGGGCAACAAGAATCGAGGAGTGTGTCCCATTAAACAGGCCTGATCAACAAGCAGTTGACCAATCACATTGCTCCATTTATCTGTACAGTTTTACAAGTGGAAATGATCCCCCACAGATTAATTTTATTGTTTTTAACCAATGTGGAAACAGCTGGGTGGAGTTAGGTACCTCCCTCTCCCCTTTCCTTCCCATACGCTTTCTCTCTCTCTCTCATGTTAGTAAAACTTTATTGGCAAGACAAGGTGCAGGACAGTATTGCTGTCCATGTCTATATTGTAAACATACTAGAAAGAACTCTGAATGTGGTGGCAGAGTAATAAAAATCATTCTCATTTGTTTTCTGCTGCATCTGTCCTTTCGCCTACCAGAATGCAAAGTTGTAGGGACATGGATATGTTGTTCATCCACACTGTCTGGCAGGTTCCTTGCCGCTTTAAATCTTGCGGAAGGTCTTCAAGCTGGCTCCTCCCACCCACCGGGTGGTAAAACTCTCGCTCCGCCCCATGGCGCTAGATCTTCCTTACCGCTTGGAAGCTCAGGTTCCCTCCTTAACGCTCTGCATATAAGACTGGTTCCTAATTCTTCAAAATTTGAAATCAAAGGTTTTTGCTAAAAGACTTCAGTCTTCTTTCCCTCGTGAGCTCGATGGACAAATCGACTCGGTTTCCGGAGGTGCCCTTGCGGGCAGAAGATGTCTAGAGCGGATCCACCTCACGTCGTCTACTGCTTGGGCCTTGAGCACGACCATGAGCCTGCGACCTGTGCTCTTCCTTTTCGACTCGTCATGAAGACCATGCTGCCCGTTTACAGCTGGGGCACCCGAAAAATTTCCTCGGTTAAATCTAAAGAGGCCCGGTTGGTGGTGTCGGGTGGGCTCAGCCGGATCAGCTCGAGCAGATGATCGCCCTCGAGAGAAGGGCGGCAGACGCTTCTACCTTAGCGCGGCATTGTCACGCTCTCTCGGTGCCTCATATTCGGCTTCCTTTAAGGGCTCTGTCTGACCCTCTCCACGAAGGTGAGGTCCAACTTCTTCTGGACCTTTTCCAGGTCCAAAAGAGCAAAGTAAGTCTCTCCGTCGGCCGCTCTTGGGGGCGGAAAGATCCCCCTCCCTTCTTGTCGACAGTCGACTCGACTTGATCGACCGCTCAACTTCGGCCACTGGCTTCACGGTGTCCCGTCAGGCCAGTTGGCCGATTCCACGTCGGCCAGCGGTGAATTTTCGACCGTTGAGCGGGTTGTCAGCTGGAGAAGCTGAGAACCCCTCTCCCCAGTTCCCCGATGGGAGTTGAGGATCCCGTCAGCTCGTCTGTGCCTCCGGTTCCAGAGCCTTGGTGGAATACGTCGAACCCGAAAGTGCCGATTCCCGACATCTCCCGCTGCGTCCTCGGCCTGGCAGACCTCTCGATCAGCTGGTCTCCGGGACATCCTCGTGGTCCAGCTGATCCCGCCCGTCGCCGGCGGTCTCGCTTTACCGCGGCAAGCGGGCACCACCGCTCTTCCTCCTGCCTCGGACGAGGAAGCTTGGCGCAAGTGCGTCGGAGGTATGAGAACTCATGTAGCAACAGCTCCTTTGACCGAGAATAAGCCCGACCCAGTCGTCTTCCCGGCCATTAAGTGGCTGTCACGGGCGGCGAAACAACCCTCGTTGCTTAGCCGAGCCTGTTCCCAGGCGGTTGTTCGGCCAATTCCAGCCTCCCCACCGATTCTGGTGGAACCTCCGCCTCCACAGCCGTTGGTTGAAGCTCCGACCAAAAGTTCTCGATCGGCTGGTTTTGCTCCATGGGCTGTCTGTCACCCTCACTCCCGATAAACCTCGGCAGGTGGAGGGTGGCTCAGGCCGAGGCAGCTCTTTGAGGACTCTTCTGAGTCCGAGGATGATTCCTCCCTTTTCTCCAAGCGTATGGACTTGGAGTCCTCAGGAGGACAGTCAGTGGACGATAGCCCTTTGTCCTTCTTGGGTTGCTTGGCTCATCGAGTCCACCAGGATGGAGTTCGAACCCGTTCTAAGCGGCCAGAGTATCCCCTCACGGAGATTCTGGACGAGGATTCTCACTGAGGCCTTTCCGGTGGCGAGGCCATAGTGGGTCCGGCCTTGGAGCTTTGGCAGCCCCTGCTTCCTGCCCTGCGCCCGGCCAGGATGGCCAGAAGTATGTGGTCTCTACGGTTCCCTGTCTGTTTTTGGAACACCCCTCTGCTGAGGGGTTGGTTACCGATAAGCGTTTTCAGCGCCGAGAGCGCCAGGATGTGGACAAACCTCCCGACAAAGGAATCAAGAAATTGGATTATGCGGGCGAAGCTATGCTGCGTCCTCTCTCGGCCTTTGTCAGGCCAGTTCGGCCGTCCTCATGGCACATTTTCTCATGCCCTGTTGGGCTCCCTGGATGAGGTTGTCCCTCATCTTCCAGCGGATCTGCAGACTACGGTCAGGCAGGTGCGGGACCAGGGCAGGAGCAGTGGCCAAACAGCAGCTCCAGACTGCTTTAGACGCCGGGTACTCATGTGCCAGGTCTGTGGCGGCCGCAGTGGCCATCTTGATCGTCGAGGCTTGGCTGAGGATATCCACCTTTACCTCGGATACCCAGCACAAGTTGGCAGATGTTCCTTTGGGACTGACCTCTTGACCCTGGGGTGGAAGGTCACCTGCAGAGGATCAAGAAGTCCAATGCTACCTTGGACTCGGTCTCTTCCACTCAGAAGGACAAGGCGCAAAGCCACAGCCTAAGCCCTTTAGTCCTTCTCGCCCGCTGCACGCCCAACAACGTCAGGGCCAGCAGGCTCGAGCTTGGCATCCCAAACCAAGCCGTCGGCTTCCTCCAACAGGAAGCAGGGAGGTAAAGGCCAGGAGGTCCCTCGGCGGTCCCTCCTCCAAGCCTGCCCAGTGACGGGCTGAGGGTGTCGCCCCATCCCCATCACCTCACCCCTGGTTCCCCGTGGAGGCGGCTCCGACACTTCCTTTCCGCCTGGTCCGCTGTTACCACGGACAGGTGGGTACTGAAGGTGGTGGGAAAGGCCTGCCTCTAAATTCGAGCAGGCCCCGCCCTTCAGACCCGTCGCACCTCGGGTCCGCAGCCTCACTGGCGGCTCGTCGAGCCGACATCGCTCTCCTCCTCCAAAGGAGGTGATCATGGAGGTAGAGGACCCCCTCAGACCCAGGGTTCGTGTCCAGGTATTTCCTGGTTCGAAGCAGACGGGGGCTGGCCCCATTCTCGACCTACGACCTGAACAAGTTCCTAAGGTCTCGAACCTTCAGGATGGTCACTCTGGCGCAGATAATGCCATCTCTGCAACACGGCGTGTGGTTCTGCTCTCTGGACCTACAGGGCGCGTTCTTTCACGTCCCTATCCGTCCGTCACATCAGAGATTCCTTCGCTTTCGGCGGAGGATCCCTCTTCCAGTTCCAAGCCATGCCCTTGGCTTGTCTCCAACTCAGGGTCTTCACCAAATGCATGGCATTGGTGACAGCATTCCCTCTTTGCGCGCGAGGGTCGGGTGTACCTTACCTGGGCGATTGGCTGATAGCAGCCCCCTCCAGAAAGGAGGTGGAGCAGTCCAGAGATGTGGCCCTCAGGTTTGCTCTCAAGTCGGCCTTCTCATCAACAAGGCCAAGTCGAGACTCTAGCCGAAGCAGGTGATCCTGTTCATCGGGGCAGGCTCGACTCTTCAAGCCAGAGCACGGCTCCCGGCGGACAGGGCCGAGGTTCTTACCTCCTTTGCCCAATCATTTCTGGTTGGGCAATCGCGCCTGCCGGGACTTCCTGCGCCTCCTGGGTCTCATGGCGGCCTGTACCAGCGTGGTCCGTTGGGCACGCTGGTACATCGCCCCTTCAGTGAGGACTGGCCAGCCAGTGGTCACAATGCTGCGATCCATTGGACCAGCTAATGATAGTGACCCAGGAGATGTGGAATGCTCTCCAGTGGTGGACCGTTTCATCTCATCTGCAGGAGGGCATCCCGTTTGTCCACCCTGAGCCGACGGGGTCTCTATCGACCGATGCCTCTCTGATGGGTTGGGTGCCCATCTGGGGGAACACAGTGCACAGCCTCTGGTCCCAGCGGGTCGATGTCACATCAGCCTGCTGGAGCTCTGAGTGGTCTGCCTAGCTCTCACCGCCTTTGCTCCGTTTCTCTGGGGTCAAGTGGTCCGAGTCCAGGCGGACAATACCCGACCATGTACTACCCTAAACCGCGGGGCGGGGCCGTTCCATGCTTCTATGCAAGAGCTCTCCGCATTTGGTCACTCGTGCGCAGCCTGGAGGCGGATCTCCTAGCCATTCATGTGCAGGAGCCTCCAACACCCTGGCCGTGCCCTGAGCGGATAGGGGCTGCATCTCACAGTGGTCTCTCCTGCCGGAGGTAGTACAAGATCTGTTCTCCCACTGGGGCACACCTCAGGTGGACCTGTTTGCCTCCAGGGAGAGCGGAAGCTGAGCTGTTTCATGCCCGCCCCATCAGCAGGACTCGCTGCGGGGGATGCCTTCTCGAGGCTGTGGACCCGGGCCTCTTTAGCCTTTCCCCATTTCCCTTGATTCACAGTGCTTCTCAAGGCAAGGAGGGACAAGGCGCAGTGATTCTGATAGCCCCAGACTGGCCCCACCAGTTCTGGTACCCAGATCTCCTCAGCCTCAACTCCAGGCTCCCAGCTCGCCTGGACCTGCTC
Organism: Neoceratodus forsteri; assembly: GCA_016271365.2. Classification (NCBI taxonomy): domain Eukaryota; kingdom Metazoa; phylum Chordata; order Ceratodontiformes; family Ceratodontidae; genus Neoceratodus; species Neoceratodus forsteri. Next base: position 337,174,397 of record CM057451.1, on the reverse strand, counting down.
TCAGTCAATCAGGGAAGGTGTTCCATCCGGACCTTCAATCTCTGCACCTGACGGCCTGGTTCCTGAGCGCTAGGTTCCAGGCCTTGGGTCTTTCGACGAGGTCCTCAATGTTGTTGAGGCGTCCGTAGGAGTTGACCAGGAAATGCTATGCCTTCAAATGGAAGAGATTTTCCATTTGGTGTCAGGGCAAGGGCTTGGACCCTTCCTCCTGTTCTGTGGCAAGCATTTTGGACTATTATAGTCCCTTTCTAGTCAAGGGCTTAGGTCGGCGACCCTAAAGGTGCATCTGGCAGCCATCTCTGCTTACCGGCGCTGGCCGAGGAGCAGTCGGTGGCGCAGGAAAAGGTGGTCTGGCTTTTCAAAGGCCTTGATCACATTTCCTCCAAAAGAGAACCTCCACCTCCATGGGATTTACTGCTTGTACTGGCAAAGCTCATGGGCAAGCCATTCGAACCAATGCACAGGTGTGATCCTCTCACCTGTCGTGGAAGACCGCCTTCTTGGTGGCTATCCGTCAGCCAGAAGGATGGGAGAATTCCAGGCGCTCTGCATTGAGTCTCCTTACCTGGTCTTCCACAGGGACAAGGTTGTCCTCGCCCCACCAAATTCCTTCCGAAGGTGGTGTCGGATTTCACCTTAACCAGGTGCTGACTCTGCGGTGTTCTACCCCAATCACACCTCGGAGGCGAATACAGGCTCCATACTTTGGACCCTAGAAGAGGCGCTTATTATAAAGGCCTGCGTACGGCTGAAATTGGGGAGAGAGGTTAGCCAGCTGTTTGTCACCCACGCTGAAGCCGCACCTGGCAGACCTGCAGCCAAGCGGACGATAGGCAGGTGGGTCACCTCCTGCATAGATCTCTGCTATAAGTTGGCGGGCATGGAGCCACCCAGAGGATAAGAGCTCATTCTACCCGTCATACTGCTGCATCGGTGGCTGCTTCAGGGGCGTCCCTATCCAGAAATCTGCAGGGCTGCTACCTGAAGTCAGCACACACCTTTATTACCCATTACACATTGACCTTGAGTCACGCCTGGGATGCTGGTTTTGGGGCCTTGGTTCTCCAGTCTCTATTCCCTAAGTAGGGGTGCTTGCCTCCCTCCTCCCGGAGAACTGCTAGGAGTCTGCCAGACAGTGTGGATGAACAACATATCCATGTCCCTAGAAATACAGGTTACTCACTGTAACAGGAGTTCTAGGAATGGTATATTGTTCATCCACATTCCACCGACCTCCGGCCCGACGCACAACCTGAGCTTCTAGCGGGCCAGATCTGGCGTCATGGGGCGGAGCCGGAGTTTTACCACCGGGTGGGTGGGAGGAGCCAGCTTGAAGACCTTCCGGCAAGATTTAAAGCGGCAAGGAACCTGCCAGACAGTGTGGATGAACAACATATACCATTCCTAGAACTCCTGTTACAGGTGAGTAACCTGTATTTTATCCTCATCATCATTTAGCAGCACAACACCTGCTGCTGTTTTCTTATATCTGTGGAAAACAGTTTTGTATACAGTTGTATTTTACATGGTGCCCTGACTGAACTGATGTGTGCACCTTGTCTGAGGCATGCACATCATGTACCCTCCAATACACCTCCAAAATAACGTACATCTCTGCCTACACCTTAAAACACATCATGTACACATCACTCTTACTAATATACACCTCAGCTACATCTTGAGGCAGTATAGTGCAGTGGGTTAAGGCTCTGAGCTGCAGATCTAGAGACATGGGTTTGAATCCCACAGCTGCCTTGGTGCATACTGTGTTATCCTGAGCAAGTCACTTAACTTCCTTGAGCTCCCTCCCAAGTTGCATCTGAAACAAGCTTCGACTAGTGTGCTACTCCTGCTTAAACAATATTCCCTTTCCCTTCCCTTTAAAAATCGTAACATTTAGTCAATCAATCAGTCAATCAATCAAAGTCTTTATTTATTTAACCAGGCGATCACCATTGAGCAAGCTCATTTTCGAGGTGGACCTGGGTCTGTTAACAAGGGACAATATACATGGGATGCAACACACAAGAAAATAGTAATAATACAAATAAAGTGAGATACAATAATACAGTATATACAAAGTATCAGCAGGTAGCATAGACAGTAGTATATGTTTGGAACAGAAGATACAGCTAGTTTTGAGTAGGACACAATTTTTCATAAAAGTAAAGAATTATACATATCAGGTGCACGAACACAAATAAAACCTAATATAAAAGATAGATAGTGATAAGGTATGGAGACTTTAGAGCTGGAACCAGGGTCAAGGAATGTGGAAGGGACAGATATGGGGGTAGAAAAGGGAGAGGGAAGAGTCGATTATAGATGTGATCAGTCCTTTAACAGTAGTAATTAGTGTGCTTGGACTTATAGGAGTCACTATTTAGGGTAGACAGGCACAGGACTCTTTTATTATGATGTAGATATAGAGATTTAAAAGCTGCTAGGCTGATGGGGTGAGTTAATTTCAAAGTTTTTGCAGCTTGTTCCACAGTCGAGGGAGCACAAAGCTGATGACTGCTCTGCCAATGCAAGATTTTGCTTTGTAAACATAAAGGTAGATATATGAGGTGCTTCTCAGGGCATACTTCCCAGAGTGCACAAAGGTAAACAGACAGATATACTGGGACAGTTTATTTGAGATAACTTTGTATGTCCAAAGCACAGCATTTTTTGCCGTCTGTAAGCAAGGGATGACCATCCCACTGCCATGTACAATGCACAGTGGTGGGTTAAGTATGGAAGACCTGTGATAAATCTTATGGCTCTGTGATAAAGCGTGATCGAGTTTGGCTAGGGTACCTGCAGGTCCCTGACTATACAGAAAGTTTACGTAATCCAATAGGGAAAGAAAGGTAGGTTGAACCAGTTTGTTTACTGTCTCTTGTGAGGAGATTATTAATCCTAAAGAACAGACCAAGTCTTTGTCTAAGTTTCTTTGCCAGTTCTTCTAAGTGATCTGTGAAAGTAAGTCTGTGGTCTAACCAGACCCCACATACTGAACTTTGTGCGTTGTCCAACTGCTCACCTAGAATGGTAGTGATCTGTGGCAGTGTCCCAGCAATTGCAGGATTTATTGCATTTTGAAGGGCGAGAGGAACATTGCTTTGGTGTTTTTGCATTTAAGAGCAGTTTCTGGTTTATAAGCTGATGTTGCAGCAGATTAAATTCATTTTGAATGGCTTTACAGGCCACTTCAGGTGTAGGGCTACTAGCATAGAGTGCTGTATCATCCGCAAATAGGTGTATTTGTGCTTCTTTGATGGGGCATCTACATTGTTAATATAATGGCTAAGAGCAAGGACCAAGAATGGAACCTTGCTGTATACCCTCAATAGGGGTTTTGGTGGAGAAATTTCCCTTCTGCCTTTACTCGTTGAAGTCGTTCTGAGAGGTAGTTGGAGAACCATTTAGGATAGGGACTCCAAACCAATGTTCCGAGGGACGACAGAAGCAGTCTGTGATCAACAGTATCTAACGCCTTGCTTAGGTCCAAGAAAACTGCGTAGAACAAAGTTTTTTTTTTTTTGTCTAATTCAAGCTGCCAATCATTTGTCACCTTGGCTAGAGCAGAGATTGTACTGTGCTGTGCTCTAAAACTGGATTGTAATGGGCTGAGCAATTTTTCTGATTCCAGGTACTTCGAGCTGGGAGTTCACTATTTTCTCCAGCATCTTTGACAGGACTGGAAGTAGGGAGATTGGCCTGTAGTTATTGAGGTCACTAGGATCTCCTGACTTAAACAAAGGGACCACAAGTGCATTTTTCCAAATGGGCGGTAGGTCACCCTGGGACAAGGATAAGTTGAAGAGAAGAGTAATTGGGACTGCGAGGACACGGTAGCCAACCTTAAGAAGTACAGGTCAATGAGGTCGGCCCCAGCACTTTTCCTAGTGTCCAGCTGAAGGAGAAGATCTTCAACTTCTTTCAGGGAGGTAGGCTGCAGAGAGAGGATGGACTTGGGATGGATTTTTCTTGTGTATCCAATCTAAGTTGTTAGCAGAGGATATTCAGGGAGAAGAGTCAAAGCTAACCATGCAGTGGCAAAATGATTATTGAGAGCATCGAGATAGACAGTCTGTCGGAGATGACAGTATTGTCGATCAATAATTTAGTAGGTAGGGAATTTACAGTGGTGTGACCTTCAATGTCTTTGATAGTCCTCCAGAATTCGGAGGCATTTCTTGAGCAGCGCTCCAGCTGAGCGGTAGAAATTAGCTTTGGCTTCTCTGACTATTTTGGTGCAGAGGTTCCTCGCCCTCCGGAAAGAATTCCAGTCATTTATTAAATTAGTTTTCTAGCAGTTTTCCAGAGTACATCCCTACTCCATAAAACATCTTTCAGGTCTTCTGTAAACCACCGACAGGATTTGTTTCTGGCATGAACTTTTACTATGGAGCATACTTGTTGAGAGCCCTAGCACAATTTCTGAAAATATAAGCCGTAGTGGCTAGATAGAAGTCCTGCCATCGCATGGAGTCTCGTGGAGGTCTGATATATACCCATGGAGATCAAAGTTGCTTATGCACCTTTAAAGGAGAATTTTGGTACAGTTGTGGATTTAAGATTGGATCTTACACACGCAATGAAGCAGTGCTCACTAATATCAGAGAAAAGATGCCAGCATGGGAGAATAAATGGGGTTGGTTAACTAAAATGATATCCAAGAGAGTACACTTTTAACGGTACACCTCCACTTCACTTCCCAAGCGTTAACATATTATTATTATTTATTATTATTTGCTTTTGTTAACGGGTAGGGCACACTAGACACCAAGCGCCTATTTTCAGGTGCGACCGGAGGGTTACAGTGGTGGAGGCATACAGGAAACAGTTACATACAGTTGGTGGTAAACCTGAGTCAGTTTCATACAATAGAGGCAAACAACGGATTGACAGAATAAGCAAGCAGTAAAGTACATGTAAGGTAATCAAGAAAAACAACGAACAATACCTGAAAAGAAAAGGAAGCAATGCATCATTAGAGCTTGAGGTTGGGGACGAGGTACACACAATTGGGAGTAAGGCTAAGAGAATTTAAAGGTAAAAACAAGATGTATTCTGTACACTTTGTGAGGCTGAGGGTGCTAGCAGGAGTAAGTGCATTGGATGGGGAAGAAGGACGGGGAGGAGGGTGGGTGGGGAGAGAGGCCAAGTTGGGAGGGAGGAGAGAGGGGTGGAGGTGGGGAGTGAGGACAGTAAGTGTTGTCAGGTATGAAGGGTACAGAGCAGGAGGCCCAGGGTGCTCAAGAGACTCGAGTAGGAGGAGGAGTAGAGCTAGGAGGTACAGGGACAGGCAGAGGAGGGTTTCAGGTAGTGCCAGAGTGAGGTTTTGAAGCGGGAATGAGAGGGTGGACTGGGTAAGGATTGGGAGCAGGTTCCAGAGTTTGGGGGCAAATGAGGAGAGGCCCGGTCCCCATGAGGAGTGAGTTCTAGGAATGAGCCGATTGAGGGCCTCTCTTGATCTGAGCTGATGGGGGGGCAGGGTTAACGGGAGGGCGAGGGAGAGGGTGTGGCTGACCTTATAATGTTGTCAAGAAATTACCAAACACCCGAAGGTGCGATGTCGTTCATATAGTGTGTACACATATCAGCACCGCTAAAGTAACTTTTAGCTGTGCACTTCAGCTGTACTTAGACTTTCCTTGTGTTACTGGTGGATCTTTATGGCCCTGTAAGGACAACATTGGCAGTTTCGATTTCTGAACTCCCTTGAAGTACTTCTTGGTTATTGGCAGTTTGAACTCTGGCATCAGTTGGAACTTTGTGTTTGCTGGGCACTGCTTGCAAAATAACCAATCTTTTCTCAGATTAACACAGTTTCTTATGTGTAATCACTGTTTGCTCATAGTGGCAGCTCTTACTAGGGTGTGCACATTTTTTTATTTTTTTTTTTTTTTTTTTTTTATGTGTTGTGTCTCTTTGTTTGATTAATGGAACTGGGGATAGGGGTTTGTACTTCTTGTAAGGTTTGTTATTTCCAGAGACAAACATATAAAAAAATATCTTTGGAATAGTTGTTCCTGTAGGCCTCCGTCTATTCAGTGCGGAAGTGCTAGGTGTGTTTGTCTAGTTCTGTAATGAGTGGAGTTCCTTGGTGTTTTTGTCTGCTCCTGTAATGAGGCGGGGTGGTAAAGGAGGGGAACTTCACCTTTGTTAATACTTTTAAAGCTCAACTTAAAATTAGTTAATTAAGCAAATAATTAACTTTTCCTTTTAGACGAGATCCCTGTCCCATATTTAGAAGTTATTTTACAGCTACATTGGTCTTTTTATCAATGTTTGCACCTGAACTACACCTCTTGACTACTCCTTTGGTGGAGGTGCATACCTCACCGAGGTGTACCTAATTAGCATTTTTGAGAGGCACATCAATTACATTTATTTATTTGATAACTGTTGTTGAGGCACAGGTCAGGAAGCGTGGGAAAACCAGGAGCAGTTGTAAAATTCGCAAAAAATATTTAATTACACTAGCAGTAACATAAAAAATAAACTTGTTCAGAATAACTATTTACAAAGGAAGAATAAACAGCAGATTCATCAGAGTTTTCCTTCAATCTCTGTGTATCCTTTTCTCTTTCAAGCAATTGCAGCTCGGCTCTAAGTCCTTCCAACCCCATTTTAACAAGCATCCTGTTTTTCCAGGGTGGTGATGTATATTTCAGGCAGGTGTTGGCAGGAACACAGTGTGCCTGAGCTGAGGCCCTTTTCACAGCTCTTCTGCAAAAGCTTAAACATTTGCACACAAGTAACCTTTTGAGTTTCCAATAACTTTTGCAGTCATCTCAAACTATAATTATATACGTTTCAACAGTAATGCTATATAATTTCTAAACAAAACATTTCCACATAATGATTTGCATATAATTTTATATAAGCAGATATGCAAGGGAAAAAGACAAACAGCAAGGGAAGACTGAGAGACAGCAAGGGCAAATAATTGCGAGACTGGGTGATCAAATCCTAGATCTCACAAGAAAATTTGGTTCGCAACCAGACAGAGAAGAGACAGGAAAGAGGTAAATCAGAACAGATCCTTGCATTTTAACACTTCATAACAACTGTGACAGGGTCCTATTCCACAATAACCAGGCAAATACACTGGTCTGAGGGACAATTTTCAGGTATGACCCAGGCCATCTAGATAGCACATACAGTACATTCAAGCAACGTACAAATTAAGGTGGTACATAACACACAGGGCATGCTCTGGCTTTTATATGTTTGTGCGAGTAGTGTCTTTGCCAAAATATATTGTTGTGTGGCATAATGGTAGGCAGACTTATTTCTGTCTCTCTTTAATGGTGCCAAATAGTTTTAAAACCGCCATTTAAAAATCTAATCTTTTTGGGCTGCAGTGGCGCGTGGCAGAGCCAGCCCTGCATACAGTATAGTCAAGCATAGAACATGACAGTTCATGCAGGTGGGAGCAAACAGCCATACAGAGCGTGCAGTATATTCCAAGCATAGAACACGACAATTCATGTAGGTGGGGGCAAACAGCCATACAGAGCATTCAGTACAGTCCAAGCACAGAACATGACAGTTCATGCAGGTGGGAGCAAACAGCCATACAGAGCGTGCAGCACAGTCCAAGCATAGAACATGACAATTCATGCAGGTGGGGAAAAACGCCATACAGAGCATGGTACAGTCCAAGCACAGAACATGACACTTCATGCAGGTGGGAGCAAACAGCCATACAGAGCGTGCAGTACAGTCCAAGCATAGAACATGACAATTCATGCAGGTGGGAGAAAGCGGCCATACAGAGCATGCAGTACAGTCCAAGCACAGAACATGACACTTCATGCAGGTGGGAGCAAACAGCCATACAGAGCGTGCAGTACAGTCCAAGCATAGAACAGGACACTTCATGCAGGTGGGAGCAAACAGCCATACAGAGCGTGCAGTACAGTCCAAGCATAGAACATGACATTTCATGCAGGTGGGAGCAAACAGCCATACAGAGCGTGCAGTACAGTCCAAGCACAGAACATGACACTTCATGCAGGTGGAGCAAACAGCCATACAGGCGTGCAGTACAGTCCAAGCACAGAACATGACACTTTATGCAGGTGGGAGAAAACAGCCATACAGAAGCGTGCAGTACAGTCCAAGCACAGAACATGGCACTTTATGCAGGTGGGAGCAAACAGCCATATAGGCGTGCAGTACAGTCCAAGCACAGAACATGACAATTCATGCAGGTGGGAGCAAACAGCCATACAGAAGCGTGCAGTACAGTCAAGCACAGAACATGACAATTCATGCAGGTGAACAAACAGCCATACAGAGCATGCAGTACAGTTGGATCCCCAGATTGAAACCCAGGCCAGTGGTGCAGATAAATATGTAGGAGGCTAATGAAACAGTAGCATGGCTCAGATAAAATACACAATGATTCCACTAGCTGCTTCAAAACATGACCAGCGGACTGAGCCAGGTATAGGAAATTACCCCATCCCATGTCTGGAAAGGATACTTGCAAACCGAGATGGTTAAAGGACGTTTTAAAATGCGTTTGAAGAGCACGGAAGTGCCCAGGCAGTGAAGTGTCACCAGTAAACCGTTTACAAAGCTTGGCGGCAGCAAGGGAAGGCTTTCTGACCCATCTCAGCTGCTGTCTGGGGATGTTCAAGGAGACGTTGAGAAGAGGACCCAAGTCCCATATGACAGTCCTAATACTGAGGAGGGCTTGATTGGGGGGTTCTCCTATCTCTAAGTGATTTTTCAATAAGGGTACCCATAAGGTAGTTGTATATTCGGACCACTGCTCAGGTTGAGGTTTACCTAATTTGACTTTTTAGACGCACATCAACTACACTTCAAGGTTTTATTTAACTCCAAAAATTGATTAGCGTTTTGCTCATGAAAGTGCTAAAATCTTGTGAAGATGCATAGCACTTGCCTAATCGTTTACAAACATAACACTTGTAGAAAACCTATATAAATACTTTCTGTACAATTAGCATCGTCCCAAGAAAAAACTGCTAATCAGTTATTTAAACCCTGCACTTCCTGACTGTACCTCAGGTTGAAGTGTGCGTCTCACTGACATGCAGCTAATTTGCATTTTTTTTTTGACGCACAGCAACTACACCTCAATTACAGTGTAGGTGCACTGCTGTTGACCCTCTGGTACACCTCTCGGAGAGTAGTGTAGTAGAGGTGTACACCTCATTTAAACCTTAACACAAATCAGATGCACCCAGTTGGGTCAGGGGTGAAGAATGAATGCATCTGTTTGTTTCTCTGCATTCACACTGGCTGCAGGGTCAAGTTTCAGCAGGTTTCCTAAATTGTGCCTGCTTGTTGCTGTTTCTTAGACAGTGGTCACTGATTCTGTATTTGGTCAGGATGTGCCTGTATTCCGTTTTGATGGTAGTTTTATTTATTTCTTGTTGACCAGGAAAAGAGGGCTAGGAAATATTTCCTGTTTTCAGCATTTTCCTGTAGGGGCGGGATGCAGGTGCAAACAAACTGATACTGAACTAGGTTAATGTGTTGGTGAATTAGTGAACTTGGAAATTTAAGTTGCATTAATTTTTAAAACTGCCTTTCTGAAAACCACGGCACTTTGCATAAGCATAGCAGAATAAATCACATATAAAAATTAATAAACTGATGTTACAGAATTACAATATAGATCAATAACAGTAAAATAGCTAGTTCAGTCTCCTACAAGCGTTTGACTGAACAGTCAACCAGAACACTGAGAAGCTCCCCTTCTCATTTCGATAAGTGCCATGGGATCTGTAATGTCCACCCTAGACAACCACCAGAACATGTAGATGGGACCTCAGTTTTTCAAAATTGCTATTCTCTTGTTTTGTCCCCTCCTATGCAACTGCCTTGACCTCCCTCTGAGAATCCTTGGCGTCCTTGCATTGCTGAGCTGTGACCCCATTAACTGCTTACATCCATGCTGTCACAGCTTTCTTCCCCAACCCCGGGTGGGAAGAGGAGAGGTTCCCTCAAACAGCTTTTGATTTTTGTCAGGCTGGTCAGTTGAGGCTTTTTCATGCCTGGTCCCTTTGGTTCACCATGTTCAGTCGTCCATCTTGGCAGTAGGGTTTTCATTGTTTCTCCCTGTCCCCACAGACACAGGCATGCATGGAAGGTGCAGAGAGCATGCTGCCACTCCAAATCTCCAGTCTGTGTCCGTCCCTCCCCATGGTGCCCCTCGACTGCCACCTGTGGTCACCCAGGTGGCAGTATTGCAGTGAGGAAAGCATCCCACCCTCCCTGGAGGAGAAGAGCATCCCTGGGATGCTTCTTCTCCTCCCGCTACTGTCCCCTGATGATCCAAGCTTGTTCTGGAACTCAGGCCTCTGGCATTGCAAGTGGTAGCACTACTGCTGCACTGACAGGCCAGTTGGGACCACAGTTTAATGTCATATCTGAAAGATGGCACCTCTGACAACACAGTAACCCTGAACACCATGCTGGGGCATTGGTATGCGACGTATCACGTTTTAACATAGGGTAAGTGTCCTGCAGAGCTACCAACACCACTTCCGCAGCACTCAGTGTTTATTGGAGTCTCCTCTCCCACAACTGACTGGATCAGTCTCCAAGGTGGGATGGCTGCAGATTGCTGGCCAGGGTGATGTTGCAGTGAAGGGATTGAAACATTCCAGGTTAGTTTTGTTTTTAATTTGGTGTTTGTTCCTAGTATAAAACCAGTTGGTTATCAGGGCATGTCTGGGTGTTTGGAATAACACCTATTCATGCTCAGGGTTATTTTATAGTCTTTAATGCGAATATTACTGTAACTGAAGAGTGTTATCACATTAGAAACGCATAAGGAATAACATTTGGGCAACCGTACACAGCAAGACCTGTATTTCCATTGAGTGAGTTGAGATAAGTGGACCTAAGAAGTGAAGATTGCAAGGTCTATTATCTCAGCAACGATATGGAAGTACATGGCGAGCTGTGTGGTTGCCCATGTTTTATTTTATAGTGTACGGTGTTAAATAACTGGCCACCTTTAAACATGATTAGACTAGCTGCTAGCAGTCTGACCTCCCCGTTTGCAAAAACCCTGACAGCCCGTTCATTATCCTGCAGCCACTAGAATTTATATGTGAAAACCGTTTGTTTTCTGCCCCAGCCCCTCCCCAGATACATCGCTGTATGAACTGCCCACTGTACTTGCTGTTCTTGAGCTGCCGGATAGACATAGAAAACCACAGTTTCTTGTATTGTGCTACCACAGATGGTAGCTTGCTGCCAGGAAGAACTCACCACAATCTATGGGCTTAAAATCTGGCCCACTCAGTGAGATGCTGACATTTTTGGGTGATCATGCCCAACCTCTAAAATAGGCCATCAGTGGGGGAGAAAAAAACAGAGTCCCTGACCAGCCTCACGGACACAGAGGTACAACTTTTTGGAATATGCACTACATCTTAGAACTCACACAGCAAGCTTTTTCAAATGCCTGTATTTCATATACAAGAAGTTCTTTTATCTGGCGTGCTTTATTGCAGCAGTTTGTTTAAAAAAAAATAAACAGTTTGGTTAAGCACTCCTTTTAACCCGTCCATGCTTATTTTTATTTTATTTAGTGTTTGTTTCACGGGTAGGTGCGCTAGCCATAGCAATTACTATTTTCAGGCACGACCCAGGAGAATCCAAAACAAACTTCTGGAGATAACAGTAACAGTACAGTCTTAGAAATAGTCAAAGTAATGGGTACATACAAGTAGGTAGCAACATTGGTAATACAATATCAACAGGTAAGTGTTAGCAACACAGACAATTGCAAGAAAAATTAGGGCTTATACTAACATGAGGAGGAAATAAATTAAAAAAGAAAATGCAGTGTCACTTTAAGCAGACAATAACTGGGAAGATTTGAGAGGAAGGAATGGAAAAGTAATTTTTCACGACCAGAGCAGGTCTGGGAGAAAGAATAAAGTAAGGGAAGTAAATAGTAGAAGTTGCAGTGGAGGGAAAAGATAGAGGGGTGTAAAGGAATAGTATTAGGAAGTGCAAAACAGCAGAGTTATGGGGTAACCCTGTCAGATTGAGAAAAGCGCTGAGGCAGGAATGTGGTCAAAATTAAAAAGGAGGCGAGGGAAGTCAGTATAAAACCATGCGTCTATGGAGGTTAAACAAGAGCAAATTCAGCAAGATAAGAGATGGTGGCGCAGTGCTTTCTTAAAGGAGGTGTGGAAGAAGGCTTGCGAATGGTTAGAGGGAGGGAGTTCCAGTATTGGGGGTCGTGACAGGCAAAAGCACTAGAGCGCCCTTAGTGGTAGCATATTTAGGGATACAGAGAGTGGCATTATCAGCAGAGCGAAAGTCATAGCAGGAGGCCTGGTTTGGAAGAGTACCGCTAGGGTTTAGGTATCTGAGTCCTAATTATATTGTCAATGATGGCGCGAAAGAATAAAACCTTGATGCCTGTGGAGGAAGCCAACCAAGGTCAGAGTAGAGAGACAGTGGTGTTTCAGCCGATGGGAGGAGGCTGCATAGCGACGTATATTATATTATTGTAGGTAACATCCCATTTGTGAAGACTTGATTTGCTTGCAGAAATATGGGTAGATGCCCCATAGTTAAGTGATGGCAGTAGTATCCCATGGACTATAGCAAGCCTGGCAGATGGGGTGAGAGGCATAGCTGGTTTGATAGGCAACTCCAAGTTTTGAGTTTACAGATTTGCAGGTCCTCTGAATATGGAGATCAAAGTTTAGTAGTGGATCCAGTGTGACCCCAGGTACTTAAAAGAGGTAACAACTTCTACTGAGGCACCACTAACCGTGGAGACTTTAAACTTGTTGTGGGAGTGTTTAAGTTTAAAATTGAAGCCAAAGAGCATAGCTTGGGTCTTTGTTTCATTTAGGACTAGTTTGTGTCTGACCAGCCACTGCTGGAGTATTTGGAAGTCATGGGAGAGCTTCAGATTTATATCCTCAATACACTTGGCGCTAGAGTACAGCACAATGTCGTCTGCATACAACAGTATTTCCAAATCTGTTTACGTGCTGCCACTTTTCACTGTATGTTCACCGTGTTTGGGTTAGTTTTCTGGTCTCAATTTGGCCTTGATAGAAACATAGAGGTTGACGCAGATAAGGACCGCAAGGCCCATCCAGTCTGCCCATTTTTTCTACCTCATGTGTCATAGGCCCTTACTCTGTCAGTGGCCTATTTATTCATACTCATCTGTATTGCTTCCTTATGCCTATCCCATGCCTGTTTGAATCCCTGCCCTATATTCATATCCTCTGTTTCCTGAGGTAGGCCATGCCATGCATCCACCACTCCTTCTGTGAAAAAGAACTTCCTCACATTACCCCTTAATCCGCCTCCCTCTAATCTCATGTTGTGTCCTCTTGTCCTGTTGTTTTTCTTATATTGAAACATGTTAGACTCTTTCACCTTGTTAATGCCCTTAAGATGTTTGAATGTTTCGATCATATCACTTCTCTCCTCCTTTGCTCTAGGGTATACATATTGAGCTCCGTTAATCTGTCATCCTGTGTTTCTGATGCAGTCCCTGCACCATTTGGTTGTCCTTCTCTGGACTGCCTCCATTTTGTTAATGTCCTTGTGCAGGTGCGGCCTCTAGTACTGTCTGGCGGTACTCAGATGGGGCCTAACCATTGTCTTGTAAAGAGGATTATGATTTCCCTCTTACAATTTGTGATAACCAGCTACTAATACACCCCAACATCCCTCTAGCCTTACCTACTGCTTTAGTGGTCTGCTTGGAGGATTTCAGGTCATCGGTGATGATGGCGCCCAAGTCTCTTCTTCCCTTGTGATTGCCAGCAACTCCCATCCTAACCTATAGGAAGCTTCAGGGTTTCTCTTCCCTGTGTGCATGATCTTGCACTTCTTTGCGTTAAACCCCAGTTGCCACTCTTCAGATCATTTTGCCAGTTTTCCAGATCTCTTCTCATTCTGCCCATCCCATCTGGATCATCTGCTCTGTTGCAGATCTTGGTGTCATCTGCAAACAGGCAAACCTTATCCTCCAGTCCATCTGTAATGTCACTGATGAAGATATTGAGAGGACTAGCCCAGAACTGATCCTGAGGTACCCCACTTGTGACTTGCATCTCTTCTGACTGTATACCATTTACCAGTTTTCTGCCCGCCAACCAGTTTGCCACCCAGTTGACCAAGTTCTGACCCATTCTGAGCCTATATAGTTTATTAATCAATCTTCTATGTGAAACAGTATTGGAAGCTTTGCTGAAGTCAAGGTAGGTGACATCAACTGCACCCCTTGGTCCACCACTCTGGTTACATAGTCAACGAAATCTATGAAATTGGTTTGACAGGACCTTCCTGTTGTAAACCCATGCTGTCTTGGATACTGTGCTCCTATGGATTCCAGGTATTGCACTATCTTGCCTTAAGGAGTGCCTCCATAATCTTGCCCACTACTGAGGCAAGATTGACTGATCTGTAGTTTCCAGCCTCCTCCCAGCTGCTACTCTTGTGGAACAGGATCACATAAGCCCCTCTCCAGTTTTCTGGGACCTCTCCTGTGCTCAGAGACTCACTAAACAGTTCTGCTAATGGCTCTGCTAATTCCGCCCTTGGCTCCTTTACTACCTTGGAATGTATGCTATCAGGTCTCATTGCCTTGTCGCCCTGAGCTTAGTGAGCTCTTATAGGACCTTTTCTTTTGTAAGGGACTTGGGCACCCTCCTGCCCTCTGTGTCCATGGTGCTGAGCTGCGGGCCCTACCCTACCTCCTCCTCAGTAAATACTGAGCAGAAGTATCTATTTAGGATAGATGCTTTTCCTTGGTCCTCCTCCACACAATCCCCCTTATCCCTCCATCGGTCTCCATGGGTCGGGTGTCTCATAAGGTCAAGGAGCTGTGTCTGCTGCAAGCTCATCGATCTTCTTAATTGTAAGAAGAGTGACAATAAAACTTTGGGTGTTCAAATACAGCTGAGAATAATGATGAAAGCCTGGGGAAAAGCCATATTATGGAGTTCTCCTGCTCAGTTATTTCAGAGATTAAAAAAGAAATGTGAAAATAGGGAAAAGGGGCATCTTACAAGATGATCAGAAAACAGCAACCTAAAATGGAACAAGGTGTGCAGTGTGTACATTTTCAAAGTAAAAACTGCTGCCTTGCCTGGAGATGGGTGAGTTTTCTTCACTTTTATGGCAAAGAAATCAGAATTTAATTATTTTACAAAACAGCATTTTACTGGTGACTCAGAATTAGTTACTGTAGCGACAAAATGCTCCCTTTTCCTTTTATTTCTAGAGCCATGCAACCCATAAGCTGTACCCAAAGCTTGATGCACTGTGCAGAACAAAGGCAAGTATCCCGCCCAGATGATTATTTTAAAGATGACTCCTCCTGTTTTTGCCTATGGTGACATAGTTTACAGTGGAGCTCCCAAATCCTCCTTTGCCAGACTGGACCCTTCTTTGTCGTTTTGCCTTGGACTGCCCCGCCCTTACCCACCACTACTCTCTCTACTCTGTCCTTTCCCTCCCTTCTGTTTATGCCATTGTGCCTTTCCCATTGTATCTCCTTTGTATCCAAATTCTTGCTTGGTTCCTTTCTCTTGTACCTAACCGTACTATCCTCTCCTTTCCTTTTCTTAGCCTCTCAGCAGTAATGTTTCCCATTCCTTTCTAGTCCATCTAGGAAATCTGCTGCTTGTCAAACTACCTTCTCATATTGCTTTCTTAAACTCTGGTTACACTTCCCGTCAATCTGCTCTGCCTCTTCCCCGTCTTTTTTTTTGTGTTTTCTACTCCCGCCTGCAACTGCCCCTCACCCCTACCTC
This sequence comes from Neoceratodus forsteri, assembly GCA_016271365.2. Taxonomy (NCBI): domain Eukaryota; kingdom Metazoa; phylum Chordata; order Ceratodontiformes; family Ceratodontidae; genus Neoceratodus; species Neoceratodus forsteri. The sequence continues at coordinate 337,158,609 of CM057451.1, read as the reverse complement.
TTGAGTTCCTTCCCTCCCACTTGTTGCCCTGGCCATTTTGCCCTCCCCCAAATATGCCTGAATGAGTAATTTCCCCTTGCCTATCAAAGCTCAGGTTTATCTATTGTAAGTACCTGTCCTACTGTTTTACCTTACAGTGTTTATGATTATGCTCCTTTGATGTACTGTCTTGCTGTATGACTAGTTTTGTAGTGTCGTTTATTATTTATTGTTTGTCCTCGTGTAATATCTTCCATACCCCTTGCACCCAGGGCACATCTGGAAACAAGTTGTGATCAGCTCAGTATGTCTTTCGGTAAAACATTTGAAATAAATAAACCCCTGGTGGAAGAGCAGAAACTGTGAAGCAGGTTTCCATTTAGAAGTCAGTTTTTGTTGCTATGTAGCGATCACCAAACTCTTATTAACTCGACAAACATCACTTTCAGCAGCTGTCTGTGAAGAACAGTTGTAATATATAAGCTGCACGTCGGGAAGTGTAATAAAAGATGCATAATCAAATAATCTGCTGTGTCAAATGTGACTTGAGTTTAGGACTTGAGAAAGGAGTCCTATCATGTCACCTCCTCCCCAATATCACACAGCTGCATATTCGCACTTTTCCCAGCATTCCACAAAACACGCCAATGCTGCTTTGTGGTTCAAGCAGTTTTTTTTCCTGACATGTGACTGGTAGTCTCTCCCCCCACCATCACAGAACCAGATACGTTCATTAGAAAGTTTGTTCTTGGCAGCTGTTCTAGCTGCCCTTGTCTGCTGCTCTGTCTCTCCTTGGTGGCTTTGCCATTATACCTTGTTAGCTGCAGTGACTGTCCTTGGCAGGTTCTCTGTCTACTTTGGTGGCTACACTGTTTCTTCGTGGCATCTGTCCCCACTCTCCTTGGTGGTTGCACCATCTCTCCTTGGCAGCTGCTCTGTCTCTCCATGCTTGCTGCTCTGTCTTTTCTTGGCAGTTGCTCCATTTTGTCTTGGCAGCTGCTTTGTCTCTTGTTGGTGCTGCTTTTTCTCTCCTTGGTGGCTGTTCCATCTGTTTTCATTCTTAATTATTCTTTTATCCCATCTTTTTCCACTTACTGGTGCCCTGTCCCCACCCTGACAAATTAGGCCATGGCTGCTGCGGGCCTTCTTCTGGCAGGGAGGCTGGCAATGGATGCCTTTACAGCTGATGTTGAATGTTGCTGTTTGATCTGCTGGCCTAAGGCATGTAGATGCTGGATGGTCCATGCTGTCCCAGCACTGGGAGTACAACATTACATCTCAGCATATGCCCATCCCTCAGCTGGCTCCAATGTGGAGTTCACACAGGGCATAGTCTCTAGGTTGGTAGTGCAGTACACTGCCACTAGACAGTTCCTCTCTGCAGTTTTCAGTGCAGTTGCTTTTCACCTACTGAGGAGTACGCAGGTCCAAAATAGTCCTTGCAAAGCATTGCTGCCATGCTTGCCACGGAAACAAAATCTTCTCAACATCAGAGTGACTCATGTAGACACAGACAGGCTGAATCACTGCGGCTTTGTCAACCAGAATGACCGCTTTAAAAATAGGACCTGTTGGTTGTATTTCATAACTAGTAACTAGAGAAATGAGGAAAGTTGGGGAGCAGTGTCCTATAAGTGTAACTTTTATGTTTTGCTGTTTTTGCCTTAATTACTGCTTTACTTATGCCAGTCAAACACACATGCAAGTGCATTGAGTTGGTGTTATGTGTCTGGCAAGTCAGTAGTACATTTGGAGAGAATTCTGGGCAGCTTCAAAACAAAGAGCTGCCTTGCAAACCTAATTTTTTCTTTGATGGGGTCTGTTTAGCCATTTCTAGCAGATGGGCACCCATTAGCACGTCTCCGTCTGCTGTTCTTCGGCACCCATATGCTCTGTTTGTCTGCCAGTTAAAACTATTACTTTGCTCCTTGTCATATTTTTGTGGTGCATTTCCAAACAGGTCTGATAGTAACAGAACTGGGAGGCAACAGTCGAAGTAAGCAACAGTACCTGTGGGCAGTACAAATCTGCTGCATGGTTTAAACATTCTAGAAGTCCTACAGGTGAACTGCAGACTAGCACAGTGCAGCTGATGCTGTTCACTCTGGCAGCAAATTACTGTCTTCCACATTAAGAGGTTTAAATGTAAAGAAAAAGGTAATGTGGGGCAGACTGCACATTAATTCCTGCATGGCCCACAAAAACAGAATTAACTGATTACCCGACTCCTAGCTGTGTACAATACAGCTTTGTATGACCTACAGTAGTTGAATGAGGTGTCAATGATTGACCCATGTGCAAGTCCAAGACTACTGATTTTCATTCCAGGCAAGCTGTATTTAGCAGCAAGTGGTCTGACCATCACCCAAAGATCTCTATTGAAGTAAACAGGAGTGTACATGTTCTGGCCAAACAGCCAAGCTTGGGTTATAACTGGAGAGAGTTTGAGGAAAACCTGAACGCTCGATGTGGCATCCTAAGGTGTTCTGCTGATCCAGGAACAAGCGTACACTGGATTCTCCTCGAACTCTTGGGAGCCAAGCATTTTAGGTGTTACACCCAGCTATTTTTTTATTTTTAGAATTTGATTTGCTCAGGATAGTGCAATAACATGCAGTATCTCATTTTCAGTTGGCTCTGTTTTTACCCCATTTTTACAGCTGGATAGACTGAAGCACTGTGATGTGAAGAGACTTCCTTGAGTCTCATAGTATTCAAGTGGCTCTTACAGTAAAGGTGATTGCAATGCAATTGGCATAAACTGGGGACCAGGATACAGCATCTTTGTATCGGAAGTGGCCTTGTAACAGATAACCTTACAGTGAATGAGGAGCACAGATTTATGCTGATAGTGTTTGTTTTAAAGGTTTACCCCAAGTCCTCCAGCGTGGCCAGTATCTAGATCAGAAAATTATGGGTGGTGGTTTGGTATGGGTCTAATAACTAGATGGAGGTGGTTGTGACTGGGCTGGACACTTTCTAGTTTGGTGCAAGGGAAGTTGGGGGAGGGGTGTACAGTCACAGAAAGTCATGTAAAATGTGTGTGTGTGGGGCGCAGTGTGTCTCTGAATGTCATTCTGCAGCCATGTGTTGGCTTTCAGGATTGGCTTCAGAGTTTTCACATACAGTATCCCTGTCTTTACCAGGAAGGTGACTGCCAGCTGTTCTTAATGTACATGTTAGAAATAACAACATTGCTTTAACTGATGGAATGCACTGTATGTGGGTTGGAAGGCGCCAACTTAAATACAGCCCTGAGCGTTTAAAAATATGCTCCAGGACATCTTGGGTTTGAGGCATGTTAGTACCATTGTTGTTTGGGAGTCCCCAGTCAGTAAAATAAGTCTTGCCTCACTGGAGAAGCTGGTTCCTTGTCAGCGCAGTTACACTGCTGTAAAGGCTGGAGTCAGCGGTGGCTTCTGCCAGCATGACTAGAGGTCTGATAGTTCAACCCAGCCCCTGTAATCAAGGCTTGTTGGCTTCAGCCAATTGTACTAACATACTAAAATGCCAGCAGAATAGGCCCAATGGTCTTTTGAGTGTGCTCGATTTAGCACCCACACTGAGGACCGATTTTGGACCCCCTCCCCTTGGTTATACTGTCCCCAGTCCCAGATGTTCCACCTGTATTGGGCCTAGTCAGATTTACCCTCCCTTGTACCTGTCCCATCCCTCTTAAACCTGTCCAGAGTCTCCGCCTCTACCAACTCCCTGGGCAGTGCATTCTGTAGCTCCACCACCCTTTCAGTGAAACAACACCACCTCCTCTCCCCTTTGAGCCTGCCCCTTCCAGCTTACACCCGTGAACTCTTGTTTGCGCCCCCCTTCCTTTGGAGCAACCTGACTGGGCCTCCCATATATATATATATATATATATATATATATATATTTTTTTTATTTAACATATTTATGCTCCTAACTACCTGTCTTCCTCTCTCAGACATCCTCTGAACTGCTCCCCCATGTCTCATCACAATCTGCCCCTAGAGTACCATGGATCTGCACAGTAATCAAGGCACGGTAACCCCCAGGTGGGGTGAAGAGGCATTCCCCGTGCTTGCCTCCCAAGTCCAACATGCTGAGATGCAGATCCTGTACAGCCTTGATCTGCCATTGTGGGCCCGAGGCGAGCAGGGAGGTCGTAAATCGCCTGGGAAGACCAAGTTTTTTTTTCCTTGTTCTCCCTAGACATCTGCGTGCAATGGGGGCCCAGTGAGCTGGAAGGCTCAAGCCCCTGCTGATGTCTGGCCATGCTGCTGCTCAGGCTACCGCACCTGCAACTAGCAGGCATCCTAGATGGCGGTATTGCGATGGGAACATGCAGTGAACCCCCTCCTGGAGAAGAAGAGCAGCCGTTGAGCATCATTCTTCTCCTCCCAGCCGACCCCAGCGCCCGGGCCGTTCCCGAGCCGAATTGCGCCCGGCGATAGTGCAGGTAAGCGTCCCGGTGACTCAAGCCTCAGCGCCACCGGGCCAGCACTGGGCCTCCCCTATTGATCCCTTTCATGTACTTAAAACCTCTATCATGTCCCCGTCCTCCTCCCCTCCAGGGTGTACATGTCGAGCTCCTTTAGCCTCTCCTCATAGGTCCTCTCCCCAGGCCCCAGATAATTTTGTTTGCCATCCTTTGGACCCTCTCTAGGAGTATAATGTCCCTCTTTAAATGTGGTCTCCAAAACTACAGACAATACTGAGGTGTGGCCTATCCAAGCAGTTGTACAAAGGAAGGATCACTTCTGCCTTCTGGAGGTAATCCCCTGGCGATGCATCCAGCATCCTATTTGCCCTTGCTGCTGCCCTCCTGCAGGTCTCTGAGTTGTTCATTTTGACATCTACCACTACCCAGGTCCCTCTAACCCTCTGTGACTTGAACAGTGTCTCCTCCTGGGTATACCCCCGGCCTGGATTTCTGACTCCTAGGTGCAGAACCTTGCACTTATGTGCATTTAATTTTAATTTCCATTTTCCTGACCACCTTTCCAGAGCCTCCAGATCCTCCTGCAAGGCCACCCTCCCCTCCTCCTCATCCACTACTGCACCCAGCTTTGAGTCATCTGCAAAGAGACTCATTTCACTCCTGATTCCTTTCTTATGTCTGAGACATAGGTGTTGAACAGGAGTGGCCCCAGCACTGACCCTGGGGAACCCCACTAGTAACCCACCTTGGGGATGAGGCTAACCCTCCAACCACCACCTTCTGAGTACGCTCAGAGCCAATTTCCTATTCATCTTAACAACTGTCTCCTTACCTCCATTTCCATCAACTAGCCAGCAGGCTACTCTGGGGTTCTGAATCAAATGCCTTGCTGAAGTCCAGAAGAGGACGTCCACGGCCTACCCTGGTCCAGAGCCCTCATCACCCTGTCCTAGAACTCAACAAAAGGTTAGCCTCGATCACCTTGCAACCACCGATGTCAGGCTAACTGGCCTGTAATTTCCTGCCTCCTCTCTTGATCCTCCCTTGTGGATCGGCAAGACATCGGCCATTTCAGTCTCAGGGCATTCACCCAGTCCTCAGAGATGTTGAAAGCTCCGCTAGGGGACTGCCAGGTTATCCACCAGTTCCTCAGCACCCTGGGATGCATCTTATCTGGCCCAGTTGCTTTCTCCATCCGAAGGGATCTGAGGCTTCCTTTACTCTCTCTACCAGGATTTCAGCCTCCATGTCCTGCCCCTTTTCATCCTGCACTGCTGGGCCCCCACCTGTCTGTGGTGGCCCTTCTTTTCCCCAGACCTGTCAGGGACCCCTGATCCCTACCATTCTCACTCCTTCCTCCGGTTTGCCCCGCTACTCCCATGAAGACATAGCCCCTCCATTCCCCCTAGTAAAACTGAGGGAAAGTACTCATTTATGACTTCTGCCTGTTCCCCGCCTCCTGTGCCCAACCATCCCTATCCTTATCTTGCTGATCTGCCCCTTTACTTTCTTTTCCCCAATGTATCTGAAGAACCTCTTGTACCCCCTCCAGATCCCACTGGCCAAGGATTGCTCCTTTTTGCCTTAGCTGCTCTCACCACCCTGGTGACTCTTGGCTGTCAGCTCATATTCTTCCTGATCCCTTTCACTCCTTGAGCAGTTGAAGCTGCCTATAGGCCGCCTTCTTTTCCCTCACCACCTCCTGTACCTCCCGGTCCACCAGCAGGGTTTCTGGCCTTAGCGAACTTGGCCTTTCCCTTGCACAGGATCTGGTAACCTCCTGTATTCCTCTAATGATCTCCACCTGCTGTCAGCATCCATAGCCTGCCTTATCCTGTCCAAGCGATCTTTAAGGATCCTTCCCATCTCCCTGAAGTCTCCACCCTTAGTCAGTTACTATGCGTCCTTGTTGACTTTCCTCCCCTTAGGTCCAGGAAGAACCAGACTGTGGTGTGATCACTCCCCGCCAATGGGTCCCTCACCTCTAGGCCTCCTAATCTGCCCGGACCACATCCAATGTCCGGGGCCTTCCTAGTTGGCTCACCCAGCTACTGGGTCAGGAATGCATCCTGGAAGACATCCAGCAGCCTCTGCTCCTGGCCACTGGTGACGCGCATAGCCCCCAGTCTGTTCCTGCATATTGAGGTCCACATCCACTACCTTCCTTCCTTCCCCAATCTACAGTGTCCCTCAAGATTTGCCATTAAACTTTCTTTTGGAACCTGTGCCAGTGCTGGTGGTCTGTATACCACTCTGACCTTTACACTCTTACCCCTGCGTCAGCAGGGTGACTCAAATAGCCTCCGTTGCCCTCGCCTCCTCTACCCTCCAATACCCATGCCATTTCTAATTAACAGTGCTACATCACTCTCCTTCCCTCCCACCTATCTTTTCTGAACATAGTATAGCCCTCTGGATTTAGGTGCCACTCATGCCCTTGAGTGGCCCAGGTCTCAGTGACTGCTGCCATATTGTCTTTGTTCTTATTTTTATTTTCTTTTATAACTTTCTGTTATGTCCTCTTCTTGCTGACGTGCCATTTTCTGCCCACCCTTCTAGCCCTAACTCCATCTTTTCTGGGACTTGCCCTGTCCTCTTTTTGCCTTACGTTGTTTGTCCCACACCCCACCGCGAGCTATTTTATCAAGGGTGGCAGGGCCTCTAAAGTCCTCAAAGCTGGCTTTCCTGATGAAAGGCATTACAGTCAACAGAGTATTCCTGCCAGCGAGCCCGCATCATCCTGCTGCAGCCAGAGTGTTTCCGTGAGTTTTCTCCCAGCCATTGCCAGATGTCTGCATGCTCCAAGCTCATGGGAGTGGCGGCGCTCAGCTGATGTCCATTCTCCACTTTGCTGCTGCCGCTCCTCCAGCCATGGTCACGGGGGTCGCAACACTGCAGTGGAGGCAGCAATCCTCCCTCCTCCTTCCTGAGGAGGAGGCATCTCTCTGGGCGTTGATCCTCCTCCTCCCTCTGCTGGTCTGGGCTTGTTTTCAAGCCTGGGTTGCTGGCGTCGTGAGCAGCAGAGTTGCAGCAGTGCCAACAGGACAGCTGTTTATTCTGTTCATTATAGGCACAGTACCAACTATTTACATAATCTTGTAGGCAGTGAACCTGAATGGGTGGGACCAAGCATCTCTTCTCCCTCATCCTTGAGAGATCCAGTGAAACATGGCCCAAAATAGAGAACTAATGGGGTAATATACATTATCCAGGGACGCTACCTATCACAAAAGCTGATACTTATTCATCAGCTCTTGCCATTTGATTAAAGATTGTATTTTAGAAGTAGAACCATTTTTGGTTATGACCATACTCGCTAGTTTAGTGTTTATTTAGAATTGATTTGCTCAATGCCGGCCGCTAGTTCAGTGGTAGCTTGTGACACCAGCGACCGGGTTTGGGAATGAGCCTGGGTTGTTGGAGGGCCAGCCAGGGAGGAGGCTGGAGTGTCCCAGGGCCTGCTCGCCTGCTCCTGGGGGTTGGAGTCCTGTTCGGTGCATGCCTTGCCTCTGGCTGAAGTAGCAGACATAGCATGCCTGAGTCCTGTTTGGGGAGGTGTGGCGGACATCTGCTGGCGCCTTGACATCATATGCATGTCACGCCTCTGGGGGTGTGCTCAAAACATTCTTGGCTCCCCGCATGACACTGACAAGAGGATGATCCTCACCCACCGGTAGCAGCACCTCCATAGTACCCCAATGAGATTTGAAGGTATGGGGGTTCCTAAGGGCCCTGCTTATCCCCACCTAGGGGTAAGCTAAGGCTCTGTCGGGTGTCCTGGGGTGTGAGGCATCTGGTGAGGGTCAGGTGACAGCGCTGCGAGCTGAGGGACATAAACAGAAATTAAAAAAAAAAAAAGAATTGATTTGCTCAGGATAGCTCAATAACACGCAGTATCTCATTTGCATTTGGTCCTGTTGTTACCCCATTTTTACACCTGGATAGACTGAAGCACTGTGATGTAAAGAGACTTCCTTGAAATCTCATAGTATTCAAGTGGCTCTTACAGTAAAAGTGATTATAATGCAATTTGGCATAAACTTGGGACAAGGATACAGCATCTTTGTATTGGAGGTGACCTTGTAACAGAGAACCTTACTGTGAATGAGGAGCACATACAGTATTTATGCTGACAATGTTTGTTTAAAAGGTTTACCCCAAGTCCTTCAGGGTGGCGTTATCCAGATCAGAAAATTACAGTGGGGGTGGTTAGGTATGCTGGGTCTAATAACTAGACGGAGGTGGTTGTGACTGGGCTGGACACTTTCTAGTTTGGTGCGAGGAGTGGGGGGGTGCAGTCATAGAAAAGTCATGTAAAATGTGTGTGTGGGGCGCAGTGTCTCTGAATGTCATTCTGTAGCTATGAGTCTGCTTTCAGGATTGGCTTGCAAAGTTTCCATACACATTACCCCTATGTCTTTACCAGGAAGGTGACTGCCAGCTGTTCTTCATGTACATGTTAAGAAATAACATTGCTTTAACTGATGGAATGCACTGTATGTGGGTTGGAAGGCGCCAACTTAAATACAACCCTGAGGGTTTAAAAATATGTTCCAGGACATCTTGGGTTTGAGGCATGTTAGTACCTTACGTTGTTTGGGGGTCTCAGTCAGTAAAATAAGTCTTGTTTCACTGGAAAAGCTTGTTCCTTGTCAGCTGTTACACTGTTGTAAAAGGCTGGAGGCTGTGGTGGCTTCTGCCAGCATGACTAGAGGTTTGATAGTTCAACCCATCCCCTGTAATCAAGGCTTGTTGGCTTCAGCACACTGTTTTTATTCTTTTTTTATTTTCTTTTATAACTTTCTGTTTATGCCCTCTTCTTGCTGGCCTGCCATCTTCTGCCCACTCTTCCAGCCCCATCTCCATCTTTTCTGAGACTTACCGTGTCCTCTTTCTTCCTTTGCTTTTTGCCCCACACCTTCACGGCGGGCTATTTCATCAAGGCTGGCAGGGCCTCTCAGGTCCTCAAAGCCAGTTTTCTTGATGAAGGCACTGCAGTCAACGAGTATGCCCTGTCGGGAGAGCCCACATCATCCTACTGCAGCCAGAGTGTTTCCGTGAGTTTTTCCCAGCCGTTGCCAGATGTCTGCGTGCTCCAAGCTCATGGCAATGGGTGTGTACACAGTGGCGTGCTCCGCCTGATGTCCATTCTCCCACTTTGCTGCTGCCGCTCTTATAGTCATGGTCACCCGGTGCAGCACTACAGTGGAGGCAGCGACCCTCCTCTCTCTGAGGAGGAGAATGTTCTCTGGTCGTTGACCCCCTCCCACTGCCGGTCTGGGCTTGTCCTCAAGCTTGGGTTGCTAAGCGCCTTGGGTGGCAGAGCTGCAGCAGCGCCAACAGGACAGCTCTTTATTCTGTTCATTATAGGCACAGTACCAACTGTTTGCATCATTGTAGGCAGTGAACCAGAATGGGTGGGATCAAGCATCTCCTCTTCCTCATCCTTGAGTGATCTAGTGAAACATTGCCCAAAATAAAGGATTAATGGGGTAATATACATTATCCAGGGACGCTTCCTATCACAAAAAGTGATACTTATTCATCATCAGCTCTTGCTACTTGGTTAAAGATTGTGTTTTGAAGTAGGACCATTTTGGTTATGTCCATACTTCAAATCAAATCAATCAAATCAAACTTCATTTGTAAAAGGCGCCTTTCCAAAACCAAGGTGCCTGTACATAACATAATAAAATCAATAAATAATTAAAACAATATTAAAATTAATCCAGGCAGCAACATTAAAAATCATTATATGCAAGGCTAAAAGATGTGTTTTTAATGCCCTTTAAACTTTGGACAGTTGGGCAATCTCGCACCTGAGGGTAGAGAATTCCACAGGGTTGGAGCCATAAAACTAAAAGATCTAGCCCAGAAGTCTTTAAGCGAGCCCTGAGAATCTCCAGCAATCCCTTGTCAGTAGATCGGAAAGAGGCGGGAGGACAGTAGGAACAAAAGAGATCTTTCAGGTAGCCAGGTCCCTGATCATGTAGGGCCTTATAGGTCAACAAACCGTCCTTGAAGGTGATTCGCCAGCATATTGGCAGCCAGTGCAGTCCGCAGAGCACAGGCGTTATATGACTGGCCTAGAAGAACCAATCAGTAGCCTGGCTGCCGCATTCTGCACTAGCTGCAAGTGGCGAATATCAACTTGCTAGTGTAAGCAGAAGCCTAGCTAAGTACCTGGTGTATTTGGTTTCAGTTTCCTTTTGGGGTGGGCGTGTGACCCAGAATTGACAGATTGTTGCCCAGCTGGTGAGGCGTATTGACCCCAGTTAGAATGACCTATGCTGGCACTTGTTTATTCAGCGCTCATTGTTACAGGTATGTCACTATTCAACGCTGGAAATTAGTTGTCTTGTTGGTACTCTGGAATACTCTGCTATACAGGCCATTAGTGCTGGTATCACTTCTTTCCAAGATTAATAGGTTGGTACCATTTGTAGCAAATTCAGATGATACAAATGAATTTAAAATGATGACTTCAATTAAAATAACTCCGGGTTGTGTGAGAACCCAGTTATGTAAAGTCTAAGTGGTCCACAAGTCTCCCAGCGTATAAACAAAAGCGGATTATGCAAGGTCTTGCGCTGTACCACCTTGGTTAAAGGGAACTGAGTAGTGGTTATTTTTGTAAACCAGAGGACTCTAATATATACCAGGTTTAAAGCAGCAAGTGCAATGTAAAAAAAATCTGCGCTTTTTGACTGGTTATTCCTGTGCTCTGCTGAGCATGTCCTAGTACTCTTTCCACCGGCAATGTATTATCGCCCTATAATGTGCTCCGCTTATCCCTTGTTTATGTTTACATTTCTGCCACCCGCCCTATTGACTAGATAGCGGTCGCCATATTTTCTGTGGTGCTACAACGGCTGTAACGGCTCACTTCCTGGTTGGGTAGCACTGCTGCTTTAAGTAGCAGACTCCTGAACCAGCATGTGAATGTTTTTGATTGGTAAACATAAAAAAAAAAAAAAAAAACTTCTGAAGGTTTGAAAATTTGTTTGTTTTAATGTGGCAGTCGGTAGCCCTCCAAGGACATTAAATGCTAATTTTGAAGGGGACCTAAAACAAATGAATGTAAAATAAATATTATAAGACAATATAGAATTATGAAAAACATTTACAGAGTTATCAGTGCAAAAATTCTTCAAAATGTATTTCTTTCTGTCAGCCAGCCCAGTGGCGTGGAGGCTGAGGCATCATGCCTTACCTCCTGCCATGCCAGTGACCCATGTTCGCTGTGCGAGTGGGCGCCGGGGTTGGCTGGGGAGGGAGAGGATCGAGCATCTGAAGGACAGTGCTTGACTTTCCCAGGAGGCGTGGGGACAGAGTACGCTGCCTGCCTGACTGCTAGCAGTGGCTGGGGGCTGGCACAGCGGGCCCACATGTAGGGGGCGGTTGCAGGACAGAAGCCTGGCATGCTGTGTACAGAGCGTGCCGGCTTGGCCATTGGCGCCATTGCACGCCACCGTGCTGCGCCGAGGAACGGGCAAAAACAGAGGAGAAAATAACGCCAGCCGGGTAGGATGAAGCCGACTTTGTAGGTAAGTCCAGTGGACACCAGGGTGACAGGGCTGGGGGCGGGTGCAGGAGTATAAAGAAATAATTAATAAAAAGTTAAAAATGTATCTTTCTTAGGAGGGTCTCATAAAATAACATATTTTTTGCTTACCTTATCTGATTGTTGTAAATTTAAGTTGGAGACTTGAGGTGCATTTACACACACAGGCTGAGTTTGGGTTTGGCACTGTTGCAGCACCTGCTTGTGAAGTGCACTGTTGCAACCTTTTCTATACATGAGCTGTGGAGCAGCAGAAGCTGTGGAAGTGTTGCAAGCAGCCTGGTTCCCACCCCGTCTCTGTTTTATTTATGTCCTTCTGGCCTCCAACACTTTGAGTGCACCACTTCAGGTGGTGTTAAGCATTCACGCAGGGGCTTTAAACTGCTGCACCATTTCATCTCTCCACCACCGTAGTATTTCAAGGGAACTGAAACCATTTCCCCACCACTGTAGTATTTCAAGGGAGCTGAAACCATCTCCTCACCACCATAGTATTTTATGGGAGCTGAGACCAGATCAGCTTACAACACTCCCAAACTTGTTTACAGTTGACCTCTGGCAGTGGATCAGCTACTTTGCACTGCACACATGGTGTAGAATGCTCAGTGTAAACATGCTTTTGGCGAATCAATTGGACTTCACAAAATATGGTTTCCACTATCTCTGAAACAGCAGAATGTATGTTTTTGATAGAGCCATATGATTCCAAGTCTGTGTTTGTTTGATTTACTAGACAAAAGCCTGACTTTGTACCCCATGTTCATCCTTCCTCACCCTCTTATTTCGTTGACCTGTCTGCCCACTCCGATGATCAGGGTCGCCATGGCTGCTATCCACCCCCAGTCAGGAGGGCAGGTAAGTGGCAGTCTTCGCAGCTAATGCTGGTGCAGCTTTTGGTAACTCTGCAGGGGAGCATGAATGACAGGCAGCCAATACCTCTATTCCTGAGAATAAAGTGCCTCACCTCCATGTCACGCCTGGTCCTTGTTATGCCTCTGTGTGGGATTCTGGGGGGTGCTGCGTGAACCCTGCTCTCCCCCATGAAGTTAAAGTAGTCAGTAGGGAGAACCGAGGACAGACCCCTAGAGTACCTGATAACAAGAAAAGCATAATGGTAGCAGTGAAGAGAGTGATAATGAGGACAGGGGAGTAAGGAGGAAGGCAAGGGGGCTGACAAGCAGGGTGGTAGCAGAATTCAAGGCCATATGCCAAATGCTCGAAAGTCTGGGGAATAAAATCCCAGGCCTAGTGGCCATTATGGGAGAGGCTGACCTGGATGTTGTGGCTTTTACTGAGTCATGGTGCGGTGAAAACCATAACTGGGACATAACCATACCAGGCTATACTTTGTTCAGGAAGGACAGGGTGGGTAAGAAAGGGGAGGAGTGGCTTTTACGTGAGGGATAGTATTAAAGCCACAGAGATGCAGGAACACATGTAAGGGCGAAGGTACTGTGGGTCATCCTAGAGATGGGGAATGGAGCTGCTGTTAGTACTGCATGATCTACAGATCTCCAGCGGGGGCAGGGAGATGGATAAGGATCTGTTAGAAGCCATCCAAAAGATGGCAAATAAGGGAAGAGGTGCTGCTGGTGGGGGCTTAATCTGCTGGATATAGATTGGAGCTTCCCAGCTGCAGCTACAGTTAGGAACAGGGACATCCTGACTCCCTGCAGGGGGTGTTCCTCAGGCAACTAATAAAGGAGCCACTTATGAGGGAGCAATATTGGATCTTGTACTTCTAACGGGACAGTGTTGCAGACATCATGGTGGGTGGCCATCTGGGAAACCAGTGATCACTGTATGGTGTGATTCAGTATAAGAACTGTGACAGAAGTGAGCCACACAAAGGCAAGGGTTCTGGACTTTAGGAGGCCAATTTTACAAAGATGGGTAAATGCCTCAGAGACGCCCTGGCAGTGGGAGAGGACTTGGGTGGAGTGGAGGAACAGTGGGCAAAACTAAAAGCAGAGATAGTGAGGGCAACAAACTTCTGCAGCAGGCATATAAGCAAAAGCAAGAGGAAAAGAGACCATTGAGTTTCTCAAAAGAGGTGACTGAGAAAGTAAGAGCAAAAAGTAAGCATTCAGGAGGTATAAAGAGATGCAGAGAGAGGAGGATAGGGAGGTGTATCAGGAGAAGCAGAGGGAGACAGGGAATTCAGTCCGGGAGCACAAAGGTCAAATGGAGGACTAAATAGCTCAGGTGGTAAAGGAAGGGACAAGACATTTTCAGGTATGAAAGCAAATGGAGAAAGACTAGGAGAGGGATTGTAAGACTACTGAGGGAAGGGGAAAGTATGTGGAAGGGGACAAGGAAAAATCAGACATCCTGAACAAATATTTTTGTTCAGTGTCTCTAGAAAGGGGAAGGAGAGGGGACACAGGTAAGTGTCAGGGGCATCAGAGGAAGGTAGGGACACTGTCCATTTACAGAGGAGAGAGTCCTGAAGGCACTCTACAAATCTGAAAGTGGACAAGGCAATGGGGCCTGACTGGATACACCCAAGGAAAATTGAGGGAGCTCAGAGAGGTGCTGGCTGAACCTCTGACAGTCACTGGAGACAGGAGTGGTCCCGGAGGACTGGAGGAGGGCGAATGTAGTCCCAGTTCACAAAAGTGGGAGCAGGAAGGAGGCTGGCAATCACAGGCCAGTCAGCCTGATTTTGATGGTTGGGAAATTAATGAAATTACTACTGAAGGAAAGGATTGTGTAATATCTTGAGTCCAGTGGCTTAACAAGATTCGAGGCAGCATGGATTGACTGGGGAGGTTGTGTCAAGCAAATCTGGGTGACCACGGAATGAGATCATGGTGGAGTGGTGGATGTGCCTACCTAGATTTCAGTAAGGGCTTCAACATTGTTCCACATATGAGACTTGTGAACAAGCCAGGCAGCCTGGGAGTACGCCAAAAGGTGGTAAACTGGCTAAGAAATTGGTTCAGGATAGGCGACGGGGTGGCAGTAAACGGAGTTAATTGTCTCCGAGAAAGGAAGGGTGACCAGCAGGGTGCCACAAGGATCAGAAGATAGTTATAGGACCGCCCTCTGTAATGTCTTTATTACAACATTGTAAAAGGGCTAGAAGGGAAGGTATGCCTTTTGCAGATGACACTAAGAGGAGTGGTCAAGAGGTGGCAACTGAGTTTCAGTGCCAAGAAGTGCAAGATCATGCACTTGGGGTGCAGAAACCCAGGGACAGAGTACAAAATGGGGAGTGGTACTGGCACTACCAAACAGGAAACGGAAATGGAGGTAATTGTATCTGATGACCTAACGGTGGCCAAACAGTGTAACAAGGTAGTGGGCGAGCCAGTGGGATGCTAGGGTGCATAGGGAGGGGTATTATCAGCAGGAAGAGGGAAGTGATAATACCGCTGTATTAATTACTGGTGAGACCACACCTAGATTACTGCATCCAGTTCTGTAGACCACATCTCTGGAAGGACATAGACAGAGAAGAGGCGATCCAGAAAATGGTAGCTAAAATCGTGCAGTGTCTGCACCAAAAGCCTTATGAGGAGAGACTGAAGGACCTCAGTATGTACACCCTGGAGGAAAGAAGGGAAAGGGGGATAGAGTAGAGACTTTCAAATACATCATGGGTATAAGTAGGTTCAAGAGGAAGTCCTTTTCAGAAAAAGATGCTCAAGGACAAGGGGTTGTGCTATGAGGTTGGGGTAGGCTCAGAGACGTAGAAAGTACTTATTCACAGAAAGAGTGGTGGATGCATGGAACAGCCTCCCAGCTGAGGTGGTGGGGGCAAAACTGTTGTGGGATTCAAGAAAGCATGGGATAGGCATAATGGGAAAGCTGGAGATCAAGTAGGGTCTGCAGTGTTACAGGAAGATAGGAAAATGGGCAGACTAGGTGGGCCAAGCAGCCCTTATCCGCCATAAATTTCTGTTTCTGTACTGCTGCTCTGGCTTTTTCTCTACTGTATCCTAAGTATTCATTGTCGTGTCAAAGGCTCAGTAGGTGGCGACTTGCCTCTGGGGCTGGAGTATTGGAAGGTCGTGGGTTCTAGCCCAACATTAGGAATTTTGGGTAATACCCATAACTGACACAGTAGTGCAGTACAAGGGGATGCTGCGTTGTTGAGCCGCCATCCATCGGATGAGCCTTTAAACCGAGGTCCCTTCTGCCCATCTGTTGGCACTATGCAGGTAGAAGTTAAAGATCCCATGGCACATATCAAGAAGAATAGGGAGTTTCCCCACTGTCATGGCCAAGATTCCCTTTTCAGTAAAACAGATCCATGTAGCCCATACCTAGAAGCACCTGCAAACAGGCTGCCACAGTTTAGTGTGCCTGTTTTGCTCAAAATATTATGAACTACAGATAAAAATCCATTGCATGTGCCACTGGTTTGAATTCTCCAAATGTTATGCAGTTCTAGCTCCAAGACCCACCCTAATTAGGAATTACCATGAAGTTTGATAGCCTTCTGGGCTTCAGCCATCAGACATTTTAGAGCACACATGTCTGTCAAGAACTAGCACATTCTCAAGCCTTGCCCTGCAACTCCCCCACCCCACCCCACCACAACCACACCCCAGAGTACTGCTCTTGTTTACATGAAAGGTAACGTGGGAGCCAGTGTGTCAATCAGGGAAAATGGTTTCTTGTACAACATTAACAAAGCAGAGCTTCTGTTAACTCAATGGTGAGGGTCCAGGGACTCCCAAATATTGTTTGAGAATTGATTAAGAAAGTAGGGAGGAGTCCAAAGGTGCAGCATTATATTCACACCCGTGTTTTTAAATTGACTTTACAATCTATAATTTCCATCCAAATAAGATATTTTGCCACAGCAGGACTCCTACAAATATATGTCGGAGCCTTGAACATCGGAACATCAGAAGCTCTATCACAATTTATAGATTTCATCATAAAATAAAGGTTCTGGGTCATGTTTACTCACTCAGCATTTGATATCCTCCATAGCAGGGATGCACACCTCAAGCCCACTCACTCACACTCATTGCATCATGTCATGGGAAAATCAGCATTTGCCATTTGCCTGCTGTTCAGATTAAGCCTCCTTTTATAGCCACTGCAGCTCATGCATTTGTGAAGGAACATCCCCTGATAGACTCAAGGTTTTCCAAAGGGGCTGTTACAGTGCTTCAAGATAACTATGATCCCGTGGGATTAGCTCTCGGAACCTTCAGTGGCAGGGTTTCCACTGGCGGATGTACACCAGGGCACCTTCCCTGGGGGTGGGGAAACTGTCCCTCATATAATGTAGAACTACCCCTGTAGCAACAATATATTTGTGTCCTGGCTGCTTGCTGTTGTGCCCTACCCATGTCCTGGTAATCAGTAGAGGCTGAAGCCACCACTGGCGTTTCTCTAGGGGTGCACACATGCTTCCCACTATATTTCAAGCAGAGTCCCAGTCCTCAGTATTTTTACAGCTTCAGCATAGCGAGGACCACGGGAGGAAAAACGATAAAGGAGAGGTGAGACAGAGATGAAATGAAAAGCAAAGTGAAAAATATAAAATCCAGGACTCTGAGCAAGAAATGGGTAGAACAACATAACAGAGAAGTAGTCAGTATGCATCATTAGTACACGCATCCTTTCAGCTTTTTTTTTTTGGGGAAACCCTGAATGGTGTGAAAGTCCTGATCTAGTCAATACCAGCTCTTTAAGGGTTCTGCCTCATAGGAGCAGGGTTGTGGGTAGAAGGGACACTGCTGCATGCTGCTTTATATGGGGCTAGCTGGTTCTTGTTTAGATTTGATGTGCAACTTGTCAGTACGATCGAACATGCAGCCATGCAAGTCAGACGCCTAGGGATTGGTAATTTATTTGTAACTGTGTTGGCAGAACTGCTCCTATGTTTGTTACAGTGACAGCTGGCACAGGTAGAAGTTGTCGGCTCTGGCTTCCAGATCAAGGCAGTGTGGAACAAAAGTCTAAGACTACAGTAGTGGTGCTGTTTGTTGGCGTCAAACATGGATTAATGAGGGTTTCGTGATGTCCTCCATCTTAGGTTCTCTCAGGATGTCGTAATTCACTCTCACATTAGGTTTTCTGTTTTTCCCCCTCTTCTGTTGTCTAGTGGAGTCTGTATCACATGACTGGAAATTCCAAAATTGTGTTCATGTCGGGAATGTTCCCACTTCATCACACAGCCCCATATGAACTTGGGTAATATGTATCTGCTGGGAGGCAATGGGGGTGTTTTATTAAGTGTAAACCAGAGTTTCAGCTTGAGAAGGGAATGTGCGCCTGTAGGAATTCTTATTTTACAAAAATGATGGTTTTGGGTGGACTAGATCGTCACTCAACCCTCACAAACTTTGATTTAAAAATGAAGGAACTGCCATGGTTTGAGACCCTGCCACTTTTCAACAGGATTGCACCTATTTGTAAATGAAAATGGTATCTCTTCCTCATCTGCATCCTCATCCTCATCCGAAGAATTTGGCCTTGTAGTATTCCGATTCTGTTGTCCTGATGAAATACTGACTTTGACTAGCAATCTCTCCAAAAGCTTGGATTTTTGGGGGTTGTTGCTGCTCTTATTTTCTGGCATTAGTTCTAGCCTCAGCCCTGAACTTGGAGTAAGAGGTCACGTTCGATGGCTGAGATAAGGAAACTCTTGGGTTATTATAAAATATGCAGCAGCAGTTGCGTGAAAGAAATGAATTTTGGAAAAATGTGCCCCGCCCTTCAGGCTGGGGTACGGATGTGGGATACCAACAATACCATTTGGTGTGAAAGTCCATACAGAAGCTAAGAGCATTTGCCACTGAATGTGCTGTGGTCTAACTACAGACTTGTAGTTCGTTACAGTATGGTGGTGGTTGGGTCTGTGCTTAACACCCCCGTCCGACAAAAAAAGAGCTGTGCTGCTTCGATGTAGGGCTTGTGTTAGATTCCCTACTTATATTCCCAAATTACATTTTAATGAACTTGAAGCACAAAAATGAAAGTTGTGCTTGAGCTTGGACCTTGTAAACTGAAAGGTTATAACTGGTAGCACTAAAACTGCCAACACAAAGACACTCGAGCAAATTTCTGACCCCAAGAGTTTCTACACCGACTACCTCCAACTTTAGAAGCAGAGGTTAAGACTGACCACACCTTGCTAGAGCTGTTGCATGTCCGGTAGCACAAAGACATTCAGCCAAGGGTGTGGACTGCACCTCCGATTCCTTTCTATGCTACCTCATTGTTTTATTTCTGGTTAGGTTTTGCAAGCACATTCAATGTGTTTTTTTAAAGGTGTGTATATCCACTGAGTCCCACTCTGCCTACTGAGGTTTGTCATGCACATCTCTTCCCCATACTACATTTTAAAGCACACTTGACTGATGGGTATTGTTTTATTGGGCTGCTTTGTAGGAGGTTGGTCTGCCTGGGTGAAGATTTCAGCGGTTTACATTACCCAAAGAGGTGCTTGGGGTGGGAGGGATGCAGTAGGATGGATGGAAATTTTATTTATGACTCAACACTTGATAATCCTAACCAGCCAAGTAAATTGCAGTACAACAGAGTACAATTTTTTTTGTAATTGAGTTTTAATATCTTCTGGTGTCACACAGGAAAGCACATTGTACTCCTGCAGTGATGACCCAGATTTGGGAGTGGGGTCAGGTGGCTGTGGGAGCTGGAGTGGGGCTGCTGCGTAACGTTTCCAGACAGCGAGAGATGACACTGTTTTCCACCACCACTGAACCCCTGTGGTTGACCCAGCAGCTTGCTTTCTTGGAAGGGTGTCACTGTGTGTATGTGTGTGTGTGTGTGTGTGTGTGTGTGTGCACAAGGCCTGATGGGGTGCCACCCAGTGTCAGGGAGGTGGGAAGGCTTAGGGTAGTGGGAGAAAGAGAAAATCCCATATTTCTTGGGCCACCTGTATGCTGTCCGCTGGTAATCAGATCTCACACTATGTGGATCCCCTGGCTCAGACAGTGGGGGAGACGGAGTGGCAGATGGGGCTGGAAGGTCCCCAGTACTAGGGCATATGGCAGGAGAAGGTGGCACTACCGGAGCAAACAGCTTGATGGAAAGGTTGGGGTTATTCTGGCTGTCTCCCAGCCCGTCATCCGCTACCCCTGTTATCTTCCGACAGAGGTCCACGGAGTGCATGGGACTGTTAAACCATCATTTAGATTGCACTGTGGTTTTTCCCAATTTTTCCCTTACCTTCCTGCATCTTCCACCCACTTCATGGCACTGCCACAGCCACTAGTGGAGCTAGCTAGCCCTCCTCAAGGGGTTGCTGTGATGCTGTCCCTCAGGATGGGAAGCCCTGCCAACAGCAGCAGCACAGTTTCGCAGTCCTGGCCACATGCCTGCATGTCCAGCATTCACTCAGAACCCAGGTTCTGGTACTTGCACCGCCAGCGACTCAACAGATGGCCCTTCCTTTTGTTTTAAAAGGGCAATACCATACACAGTTTTATTTTTCCCTATGAAATGGCAAAGCCTGTTTGAATTGAATAAATGTGTGACAGTGAGATGGCAGGGTTACAAATTAGAGAGGTAGTGTAGTTCAGTGGTCAGAACACAGAACAGATCCCACAGGTTCCAGGGTCTAATCCCACCACAGCCACTAGCAAACAGTGCGACCTTGAGCAAGTCACTTGACCGGTATTTTGGTACTTCTGCTGTAAAAGTGGGTTGGCCCTCCACTGCAAATGAGATGTTTTATCTCATCTGTACTATGAGCAAGGAGGCTGCATAACAAAAATCTAAATTTGGTTTCCTTTTCACCCTGGTGTTCTGGAGAACCAAGTAAATAGCACAGCATAGTGCCTCTTCTAACTGCAAGCAGTGATACAACAAAGGTATTTGAGTTGAAACCTCAACCACAAAGGAACTGGCTTTGTGCCTTTTCATAACTGTGGAATACATAGCAGGTCCTGGCTAGCATTATTGCTGTACCACTGTCTCATAGCAGACTAGCCAACCTGATCGCTTGAGCACAGATGCACCTTGCAGTGCCAGGATTGGACTGCTAATGACATGTATTTATTTTTAAGCAGGAGAGTGCTGCTCTGCAGTTTGCAAAGTGCAGGACAGACTTGCTACCCCTTCTGCCAGCTCTTCATGGGCATCATTAGAAACATAGAATGTGCTGGCAGAAAAAGACCGGCAGGCCCATCTAGTCTGCCTATTTTCCCTGCCTAACACTGCACCCTAGACACTGGTCACAGGTGTCCCTCTCGCCTTACCCCTATTTATTATACATATGTGACTACCCCATATATGTTTAAAGCTCCCCACTGTATTTGCCCCACCATCTCTTCTGGAAGGATGTTCCAGGTGTTCACCACCCTTTCTGTGAAGAAGTTATTTCCTCACATGCCTCTTAAACTTCACCCCTCAAACTTCATAGCATGCCCCGTGTTCTGGTGCATCTCATGTGAAAGACTCCCTTCCTGCACCTTGCTGTTCACCACTGTGAAGTACTTATAGGTCTCCGTCATCTCCCTTCTCGCTCGCATCTCCTCGTAGGAGTACATGTTGAGCTTCCACAGCCTCTCCTCATATGGATTTCCATGCAACCCCTGCACCATTTTAGTAGCCCTCCTCTGGACCACTTCCACCCAGTTGATGTCCTTGCTGAGGTGTGGCCTCCAGAACTGGACACAGTACTCCAGGTAGGCATTTACAAGTGACCTCCCTTCTCCTGTTTGAGATCCCCTCCTTATGCTCCCCAACATCCAGCCTGCCTTTGTCTGCTGCCTTGCCGTCTTGAGATCAGATATGATCACGCTAAGGTCCCTGTCTTGCTTGGCAATTGTAAGTACCTCCCCATCTTGTTATGCACAACCCCTGGTTTCCCTGCCCCACGTGCATGACTTTACACTTTTTGGCATTGTCATTTGTCACTGACCTAGTTTGTCTTTTGAAGGGCCTTACTGTCATGAGTGTATTACTTGCAGTAGGACTGAATCTGTACACTGCGTGCTCTCTGCTCTGATACAGTGCAGCTTGCCAGGAACAAGCCCTCTTGGGCAGCACTGTGTATTTGAAAGGTGTTTGCTTAACTTATTCACAGTAGACTCACTTCACTGACTCAGCAGATTGCTTTGACCGCTATGCTGCACCTTGAAACATGCCCTATAGATAGACGCACCACCTGTTAGTCTTCCTATCGGTCTCCATGGTCTTTAAGCTGAAGCCTGGGGCTGGGTGCTGGGGTAGCAGAATGTACCATTTCATTACAGGTAGCAGTGAAGCCGGGGCAGAAATGTGTTTGTTTACAGGTAGTACAGCTTGCTGCCTGGCAGATATAATATCCACCTTTGCCTATGGGTTTTACTGCGCTGTAGGAAAGCTGTGTGCAGAAGCATAAATGCTGTGCTGTGAATTGTTTTGCCAAAGCTCTCTATGCTTCAGGCTTGCAGGAGCTGTGAGTGGAGAGGAACTGCTTTACAAGTTAGAACACATAAACTAAATTCCTGGTTAATCATCATTTCTGTCAGGCGAGGAGGAAATAAATGAGCAATGTGCCTTTATTATTTTTAATATATATTCAAACCAGATGGGCTAGCTGCTGGATCAGCTCCATGGCAGGCTCACTTGGCCTTCAGGGGATCCAGAATGAGTAGCTTAGGCTGGGCCAGCGCCCAGCTGCCCAACTGGGTGACAAGGCCTGTTTTTGTAGGACGATCAGACAACAACGATCTACAAAAAGGGGGAACAAGTTCTCTGCACAGAGCTGGTACATGAAAATGGTATAATGGGGGGTTGGGGGTCAGAAGGCTTAGGCTACACTTGTAAAACCTTGGCAATCCAATTGCACGTGCAATACTCTGCATATTTGACTGTTACAATTTAATATGTACATGGCTACTGTTGCCCCACTGGAAATTATTCTGATGCACAAAAATGAAAGCTGAGCTTCAGACCCGACCCTGTATAGAAACATAGAAGTTGTCTGCAGAAAAGGACCTCTTGGCCCACCTTGTCTGCCTAAATCCCTACAGCAGACCCTACTCAATCTCCTCCCCCCACTCCTGTTACTAAAATCCCTTGTGTCTGTCCCATGCATGCTTAAATTTGGCGACCGTTTAGCTCCCACCACCTCTGTTGGGAGGCTATTTAGACGTCCACCACATTTTCTGTAAAGTACTTCTCACATCCCCTCAGAGCCTCCCCACCTTGAGCCTCATATCATTCCCTTTTGTCCTTGAGCATCTCTTTCTATGAAAGATGGTACTCTCCTGTACCTTATTAATACCTTTGAGATATTGGAATGTTTCTATCATGTCTCCTCTTTCCTCCTTTCCTCTAGAGAATACATAACTGTATAGTAGGTTAAATTCGCGTCTGGTATATTTTGCACAATTCAACCTGCAGCACCTATTCATGACTGGTAGAATTAGCACCGGTGCTTACTTGTAAATAAGAACTGAGAGTCACTTATAGTCCCGTCTGTGGTCCGCCATGTTACTGAGGGATGTAGAAGCATGTCCGCAGCAGCAGTGAGATCTGGAGGTAGCAGCCGCAGCAGTTTGGTAATGGGCCTTGTGAAAAGGGTAGATGGGTTGAAAGTAATATTGGAAAAACAGACTGTAGAAAAGTGACCCAGTGTGAATTTTCCTGAACAGGATTGGTTCCTATGCAGTAAACACAACTTGTAGAATGGCACTGTGAATGTTTACCAAACTGAGTGAGGCATGGCAGAATAAGAGAAGTTGGACAGTTGAATGAATAACAAAGCCAACAGCATGGTGTGTCCTAGTGGTACCAGTGATTAAGTGGAACAGGAAAGTCCGTACCTCTGAGACTTGAAAAAGGCATCTACAGCAAAACTATTTTGAGCAAGGTTTTGCACTTTTAGAATGCATCTCAAAGCTGCATGTAACGGGGTATATTTTAGTTTTGCAATATGATGATAGAAGAAATTTCGCTTTAGCGGGAGGAAGTGGCGGACGTTCGATCACTTACACAAATACTATATAGAAGCTAAGAGAAAACAAGATTCCATTTCTTTTGCTGATTTTTCTCAATAGTGAAAAATAGCAAAAATAAATGGAACTTGAATATAACTTTCTATACAGTATTTAATTCCTTGAGTCTTTTCCGTAGGTCTTCTGATGCAGGCCATGCACCATTTTGGTTGCTCTCCTCTGTACCGCTTCCACCCATTCTGTATCTTTCCGGAGATGGAGCCCCAGTACTGGATGGACACAGTACTCCAGGTGAGGCCTCACCATTGATCTATACAGGGGTAACACCATCCCCTCTTTCTGCTGGTGATATCCCTCCCTATACACCCCAGCATTCTACTAGCCTTTCCCACTGCTTGCTTCCTCCAGATTATCGAATATGATGACCTCAAGTCCCTTTCATGCTTTGTGGTTGTCACCCCACCCATTTGGTACATTGGGCTTGGGTTTTTGTGCCCTGTATGCATAATTTTGCACTTTGGTATTGAAGCCTAGTTGCCAATCCTTTGACCAGTCTTCTAGCTTTTTCAGGTTATCCCTCACCCTCCCCGCGTGTCCACTCTGTTGCAGATTTTGTGTCATCTGTAAACAGGCATACCTTCCTTCCAGACCTACTGCAATGTCACTAAAAAGACATTGAAGAGGACTGGTCCCAGTACTGACCTTGTGGCACCCCACTGGTTACCTCACCTTCTTCCAAGTGAACCCCATTTCACCGCCACCTCTGACTCCTGTCACAAGCCAATTACATAACCATTTTACTGCTTTTGGACCCACCCTAGGCTGCCCTGCTTGTTTACCAGCCTCCTGTGTGGAACGGTGTTGAAGGCCTTACTGAAATGCAGGTAGGCCACATCCACCGCCTCCTCCGTGATCTACTTTCCTGGTTGCTTAATCAAAGAACTCGATCAGGTTTGTTTGGCAAGATCTCCCCTATGAACCCATGCTGCCTTGGATCATGTAATCCACTAGTTTCAAGGTATTCCCCAATCTTTTCTTTAGTAGTGTTTCCATAATTTTGCCCACCACCAAAGTCAAGCTTACAGGCCTGTAGTTTCCTGCCTCTTCCCTATTCCCTTTTGCCACCCTCCTCCCTTTTATTTCGTACCCATCCCTCTGAATAGAGCATACCCTGATTATGGTTACATCCCAGTCCTGATTTTCACTGCACCAGGTCTCTGTAATTGCTACTATGTCCAGGTCCCCGCTGCCATGGTGGCCTCTAGGTCTGCAATTTGTTGCTCAGACTTGTACACGTGGCTCTCCAGATTGTACTGCCACCTCTCCTCATCTTGCCCTTTTCCCTCCCTATTTCCTCCATTCTTTCTTTACTCTTCTTTCTTCCTCTCCTCCTGGATTCCTATTTGTATTTGTTCTTTTGGGATTGCTCCCTTCTGCATTCTCCTTGCTGACCCTGCAAGCGTGTATGGTAGGGGACAGTCTGTCTTCCTGTCTTGTTTCGCCTCCCCTCGTCTAGTTTAAATGCTTCGCAATGTAGTATTTAAACTGTTCATTGAGGATCCCAGTTCCCCTCCTAGATGGATACAGGCCGTCGCCCCTTTACAGACCTCTATCCTGCCAGGTGGAACCCCAGTCCCAAACGAATCCAAATCCCTCCTCGCTGCACCATTTCCTCAGCCATACATTGAAGTTCCTGGTGTGGAGCTTCCTGTCATCCCCCTTGTCTAGGACAGGTAGAACCTCCAGAAAAGTAACAGATTGTGCTAATTGTCTAAGACCCTCCCCATTTCCTAAACTCCTCCTGAACTGTTTCTGATTCCTCCCTAGCCAGGTCATTTGTCCCCAAATGGACAGTGACATCCAGCTCCCCGCTTCCCCAGCAATCCCTTGGATCCTTCTTCTATCCCTTCAAGCCATGGCACCTGGAAGGTTCCTTACCTCCTCCTCATCTCTGCCTGTCCCCAACTGTATCTCCTTTACTTGAGTCCCCACCAGGATTCACTCTCCTCCTCTGGGGTCCTTTACAATCCCTCCTGGGGTCTCCACCGTGGAGGACTGCCACATCTGTCGCGGTCACTACCCCGGGTGCCTCTATGGGACAGTTCTGCCATGCCAGTGTGGGCGTGGGGTGTCATGGTGGTATGGGATGCAGGATGTGCATATGCTTCACCACCCTAACCCTACCCAAGCCCACCGTTGTCTAGCTGCTCCTCCTTCCTGGCACCCTTTGAGGCAGCAGAGGTGGACTAGGTGGTCCCTTGGTGGGGAGAGTAGGTCCTCTAACTCAAGCCACCTCGGCCTTGAGTCTGGAAACCTCCTCCTTCAGCCCAGAGGCGCAGAGGGCAGCACCACATCTCCAGGGACTGCCGCCTTGCCAGCCACAGCACTGCACCAGTCCCAGCATAGCTACCACCATATATTGGAAAGGCTTGCATCTCTATCCTTGGCTGTAAAAGGTTCTGTAATAACACAGAGATACTCGCCAGATTCTGAACTGAGCCCCAAATTCTATATATGTGTGTGTGTTAGTGTTAAACTGATGCTCGCATGGGAGTGCTCTCTGAATTTTAAATTGACATTGCATATATTATTCTATCTCTGTTATACTGGGTTCTGTTCTTTTTGTAAGGCTGTGAGTGTCTGCATACTGCCTTGCACTGCAGGTATGTCGCTCATTTGTCTGTAAAATTTGATAATACACACATGTGAAAGGTGCTATATAAATTCACAATCTGTTCTATGTATTTTAAAGTGCTAGCACATCCTCTGAAAATACTAGTAATTGTATACTATCCAGCTACTAATCTGAAGTATTTTGACAGTGTTAGGTATGATATGTGGAACAGTGGAGGGTAACTTTTTGGTTCTATTCTCGTTTGTTCCTCACCAGCATTGTTATTTCTTGGCAAGTCCAGTACACGTATTTAGCACCAATCAGCATGCCGCTGTCGATTTACAGGGCTTGAATACTTACTTAATTGCAGAGTACTACTAGATTTCCATGTGTGCTGGCTGTCAGTCTCGCTTAAATGACATAATAGTGTTGAAATCTGCACCATCTTAGGGAAATATCTTGGTGTTGTTTTGAAGGGGGTTGTTAACAATTTTCAAATTTAACGAAAACAAATTAAATGCTGCATTTACAGGTACAGAGCCACGTTGTTTAAAAGAGCGGTTTCTTGTTAACAGACATGGGATCTCGTTTGCTAATATTGACACTACAAAATAAGAGTTTAGTTGTCCTTTAATAACATAGTAGTCTGTCTCCTGTTTTATTTTAATTGCCTGTGACTTGTTCAAAAGCGATTTAGTTTACTGAGAACAGATCTTCCCTTGTCAGTCTTCACCATTCATCACTGGTGGGTGTCAACGGAGGCGCACACACCGCCAGAACTTTTTTAAATAGAGGAGTCGTCGATGGCGCCGCCTAGAGTGATGCACTGCGTGAGCGTGAAGGGCGGCAGTTAGCGCGCGAGACTCCTCCTCCATCCCAGTTCTGTTTCTCCCGCCGTCGAGTTGCACCTTACGTGGAGCCGAAATGGATACTGTGTCATAGGCTTCAGTACTCAAAGTCCTTCATCCCATTTCCGTTGCTTGACGTCGACGATCGGTAAGACCGTTCTTTTTCTATTTTAATCTGAACCCGCTGAGACTTTTCTGTGTTTTTCCTTAGTTGTTCAGCATCATGTCTGGCTTGGGGCAAACGAATCTAAGGCGGCCATGCCCCTATGCATCGGTGCCTGTGGCCGGCAATTTTCCGTCACAGACAGTCATGATGTTTGTCTCAAGTGCCTGGGACCCTACCATGATATGGATCATTGCGATGCCTGCTTCTCCATGGATCGCGTGTTTGAAGTCCGCATGTTTCGAGTCGGAATGAGCTCCGCCCACTTTTGGAGGGACGACGTCGCCTAAGGGCTTCCTAGGTCAGATCTCTCACCCTTCCTCTGGGTCCCTCCCAGGTTCATATTGCCTGGCAAGGAGGAAGCCTCCTCCACTGCCAGCCTTGCCAAGGAGTGGGTTTCTTCTTTTGCGCAGGAGGAACGGTGTGATCCCTCCTGGGGTCACGCCATTGGCACGCGTCCCAGCAGTCACCTCCGTGAGGTGCAGAGCTCCCCAGTGTTGCAGCCTTGGTTGTGGGGCCCGGCTTTGGTGGATCCCGTTTCCATCTGTCCTTGTCGCGAGCCTGGCACAGTTCACGGCGCGGTGGCTCGGGCGGGGCCGTCCGGTGGTGTCGTCCTGGGTCACAAGGTGCCGCTTTGCAGCGCTGTGGGCTTCGGGCGGCGCCACTGGCATGTCGTTCTGGATTGCGGTGCCATCCATGGTACCAGGACTCGGTAGCGCTGTCGGGCAGTGCCGCACTGAGCTTCATCGCAGTTTGTGGTGCGGGGACTGGCGGCATTGTTTTGCGGGGCAGCGTTGGGTCCTGGCACCACTTGCGGCACCGTCAGCGGTGTCACACTGGACCTCGGCGTCGTTTCACGCGTTGTGTAGCCGGGAGACCCAGGGCGGTGCGCCAGGTGCGGCCCAGGAATCTGCGCCGCCAGGTGTGGATGACTCTGCAGACGTGGTTGTCATCGTGGCCCGCGGCGGTACCAGGCCTGGTGCCACCTCTGGGCAGGTTCCTGCGCCGTTGAAATGGAGTCTTCCCCTATCGACCCTCCTCGGAGGGAGACAATCCAGGTGAGTGCCCAGACCAGCGGCTAGAGTCTTCTGGCTCTGAACCTCCTGTAGGCCGCAGAGGGCTAGATGGTCCAGCATTCCTCTGCCGGACTCCCGGAGTTGGTTAGCCCAGATCATTCCATGGTTAAAGGTGGCCTGGAGTCTTCCATGGTGGGCCCTTCGGATGTTCAGGAGAGGATACCTCTTGCAGGTCCCAGGCAGCTGCCATTCCTGGTTCTGCTCGGTTCCTTCAGCAGAGGGAGGAGGACTCTGCCTCAGCAAGTGCTCTTCGGGTCTTGCTCAGCAGCGACCTGCCACTGGCTACGAGGAAGAGGGCTGCTTTGAGTCTGAAGGATTGAGGGGTAGGGGTCAGGAGCAGCGACGAGCCCCCACCGCCTCAAGGCGGGGTGGGGAGGGATCGTAGCGCTGATCTCGCCTTTCTCTTAAGGTCTCTAAAGCGCCTTCTGGTGGCGGTTCTGAGGGTTGCCCTTCTGGACCTCATGCAATCCCAGGCATGTCACAGGGGTGATTCCCTTCAGGGCTGTCTCCAGAGTTGTCTCTTACCCTTTCTACTACGCAATCCAGCATGATCTCAGGGTCCCCAGTCTTGGAGGCATCGCTACCTGGATCCCAGAGCCCTGGCAGAGGTCAGGCATGTGCTATTAGGTGCCCTTCGCCCATCCCTCTGCAACCACCTCCCTCTCCCCAGGCTGTGGGGCCCACTGGGCCATTATCTTGGGAGACATTCAGAGCTACTGCTGCGCCTTCCGTCCTATGTCAGGGCCATGGGCGAACATGTCTTCCGCCTGTCCCCCACTGCAGGAGTCTTCTGGGCATTAGCTGTACTTCCTCCTCGTCTTCTTCAACTGAGGAAGAGGAACCTTCTGTCCACCTTTCCTCTGATGCGGATTTCACTGACTATCAGCTCTTTTGAGGATGGTATTGGAGCTCAGATTTCTTACATCCGTAGGGACAATACCGAGTGGCGAGACACGTGCTTTCCTTAGTGAATTCAGCGCCCACTATTTGGTGGTGCCTTCCTGCCTGATCTCTTCCAGGAAGCGCTATCCGCACCTGGCAGTCTCCAACCACTCCTTCCCGGGAGACTGCAGGAGACGGTATTGTGCCCCCACGAGTCTCTAGGTTCTTTGCCTCACCCACCTTGGGTTTGGCGTCCCTGGTTACTCCTTTAGGGCCTTGACACCTGGCGATGACAGGACTCGGATTCGGATTCTGCTGAATTCAACCGTGGGGACAAAGAGTCTTCTCTCTGGTCGCGCATTGTTATGCATTTCTTCTCATCACGCTTACCACGCTGCTTACAACAGGCATCTGTGGTAGATGCTGGCTCAGGTCTTAGCCTACTTCCTGACAGCAGTCTAGACAAGCCATTGCCCTCTCTGCGCGGGGTCTGGAGCTTGCAGGGCACTAAGCGAGGGCATCTTACTGATGCCAACGAGGTGGCGCCCAGACTAGTGGGGACAGCAATCTGCATTAGGCAGGCGGCATGCTTCATCTCTCCCGACTGACACCTATGGCCCGGCATAGGGTGACTGGTGTGCCTTCCGCGGACCCGCTCTTTTTTCCGCAGGGCGAGGAGAAGCTTCAGGTGCAAACCCTCCCACAGCCCCTCAGGAGCTCCTCCTCCTCACCCAACTTAGACTTTCTAGTCTATTGGTTAGGTCTTCCCTCCCTACTTTTCACCAGTAGGAGGCTGAGGGATCTCTTCCCTCAGGGCTTACTTCCTGCTCCCCTCTTCGGGAGCTTAGTACTCACCCAACAGTAATGAATGGTGAAGATTGACAAGGAAAGATATGAAAATTACGTACCTACCGTAATTCTTGATCTTCTCTGGTGTTTTCACCATTCATTACTGAATCCCACCCGCTCCCTCAAGGGCCTCCTTCTTCAGCGTCTCCCCCTCCCTTTTCGTTCCCTCCTCTCTCCCTTGGCCCGTAAGCCAAAAACAACAAACAAAAAAAAAAAAAGCTATCTTGCTTTTCTTCCGTTCTTCTGAACGGATCCTTCCTCTGGGAATAGGAGGAACAAACTATAATTATCTGTCCTGAGGGAACTCTTTCTGACTACCATAATAGGCATCTCTTGGATCTCCTTAGCTATGTTTTTCAATCCACAGTTTAAGAGACAGTCCTTAAATGGCTCGACCTCTCTTCCCAGACACCTTCTGGCAGATTCTAATCTTTAAGTCAGCCTCTACTGGTTTGGTGCTGTCCGGCACTTCATTTACCTTAAGTGGTATTCTCTGCCTTGGCCTCTAGGGAGTCCGACTGAGTTCCCACTCTGTCTGTTTCATAAAGGGTTACCCACCCTCCCCATCACCACTTTCACATGCTACTGTTATCACTTAGCAAGGTGCTCATGGGCTTCTTTCCTTCTAATTGGCAGCTCTCTTTGGAACAAAATTTCCGCCTTGGTAGTTTGTGAGCTCCCAGCTGGAGTCTAAAGGTTAGGGATGGCAGGAGATGTAGAGAATCTGCCTTTAGTGTCCAAGCTGTGTGAGAGGTTCGGTTGAGCCTCCCCAATTTTTCTAAGAGGGATCCTTGCTTCTTGTTTGTGGTTCCGAGCTTATAACCCTAAACCAATCTCTCAATGGCAGAATTCTCCCTCCTGACATCCCTTTTTCTCTCCTTCTTCTTTCTCCTTCCTATCTGTTCCTCTCTGAGAGCTGCCCCAGAAGTGAGGCCTCATGGTCCCTTAGGGTAGGCATTTTTCCTCTTTTTTCTGTCCTCTACCGTCCTTATTCCTTTTCAGTTTATATCCTTTCTTTTTCTATCCCTCGGCTCTCTTGCCTCACTCTCTTTCTGATTTTCTGAAACCACTGACTACTCTTTTAATAAATCATGGGAGGATGTGTGGTAACCGAGGACTGGAGGAAGGGATGTGATTCCCCGTCACAAAGTGGGACCAAGACAGAGGCAGGAAACTGCAGACCTGTCAGTTTGACCTCTGTGGTAGGGAAAGTGATGGAGTCACTCGAAGGAAAGAATTGTTGAGTACCTAGAGGCCAGTGGGGCACAGGACCCAAGGCAGCATGGGTTCACAGCGGAAGGTCATGTCAGATGAATCTAATTGATTTCTTTGACTGGGTGACCAAAGTAGTAGACCAGGGAGGGGCTGTGGGCGTGGCCTACCTAGACTTTAGCAAGGCATTTGACACAGTCCCACACAAAGATTAATAGTCAAATTAACCAGCCTGGGAGTGCGTCCCAGGGTGGCAGCCTAGGTAAAACATTGTCTGGTCAACAGGACACAGAAGGTAATTGTAAATGGAGTCCACTCTGAAGAAAGAGGGTTACTAGTGGGGTACCGCAGGGTTCAGTACTGGGTCCAGTCCTTTTTAATGTCTTTATAAGTGACATTGCAGAGGGACTGGAAGGAAAAGTATGCCTCTTTGCAGATGATACAAAGATCTGCAACGGGTTGATACACAAGGAGGCGTGGAAAGGATGAGAAGGCTTGGCAAGGTTGGAGGAATGGTCAGAAGTATGGCAGCTAGGATTCAGTGCAAAGAAGTGCAAATAATGCACCTGGGAAACAAGAACCCAGGGAAGATTACACGATGGGGGAGGTAGTAACAAAAAGGAAAGGGACCTGGGGTAATCATATCAGATGACCTTAAGGTTAGCAAGCAATGTGAGAAGGCAGTAGGGAGGGCTGGGGTATACTGGGATGCATAGGAGAGGCATCACCAGCAGAAAACAGGAAGTTGTTATCCCTCTGTACAGACAGTTGGTAAGACCCCATCTGGAGTACTGCATCCAGTTCTGGAGACCCCATCTCCGCAAGGACATAGCAGGATAGAGGCAGTCCAGAGGAGGGCAACTAAAATGGTGCAGGGTCTGCAAGAGAAGCTAACGAGGAGAGACTAAAGGAGCTTAATATGTATACCCTTGAGGAAAGAAGGAGAGGGAGACATGATAGAAACTTTAAGTACCTCAGTGGAATCAACAAAGTCCAAGAGGGCAGCATCTTTCAGAAAAGAGACGTGCAAGAACAAGGAACACAATTTAAAGATAATGGGGAGGGGCAGTTCCAGGGCAATGTGAGGAAGTATTTTTCACAGAGAGGGTAGTGGATGCATGGAACAGCCTTCCTGAGGAGGTTGTGGGGTCTAAAACTGTGGGAGAATTCAAGAATGCATGGGACAGACATAAGGCAATTCTTGTGGGGGTAGGAAAAAATAGGCTGTTGGTTAACTAGGATCTCGGCCTATCCTGTAGGTAGGGAAATGGGCAGACTAGGTGGACCAAGCGGTCCTTATCTGCCGTCAAAGTCTGTGTTTCTATAATCCTTATTTTGCCTCTCCAGTTAACAGAACTGGGCTGGAGGAGGAGTCTCTGCGATGCCTAACGTGGCCACCTCGCGCTCCATGCAGTACGTCACTCTAAAGAAGCGTGCCGTCGATGCAGCTCCTCTATTTAAAAAAAAAAAAAAAAAAAAAGTTTCAGGAGTGGTGCGCCCGCTGACACCCAACAACAGTAATGAATGGTGAAGATACAAGAAGATCAAGAATTACGGTAGGTACGTAATTTTCATTTTTGAGTTTGTATTTTAATGCTGTGAAATCCTGATGTGCAGTGAAATGCAAGGCTACGTGCTGAGTAAGTTCATAACCTTGAGACATTTTTTTTCTACAGTCATAAATTTTGGTTTTCCATTTTTCCAACTGACAGCTTTAGCACTTTGAGTCTTATTGTCAGTTTTCAGCTTTCTCCCATGCTGGAGTGTTGTAAACTGGGTAACTGTAGACAGGTTTCATATTAAAACACACTGGGCTGTGATTTTTACTTTTTTATTTATTGAAATATGTGGAGAGTATTATAAAGGTTCCACATCAGTGTCAGCGTTACAAAGAAACTGCATAGATACTTACAAGCAAACCATACAGATACTTACAAGCAAGTTTATGGGAATGTAGTCAAGGCAAGCACAAAACACAGAAGGCATGTTCAAAACAGATACAGAATTGTACAGACAGTCAAATTACTGTGTGAAACGGTCACAATAAGTACATAGCAACAGAGCCAAATAACAGATGCAGATCAATGTGTTCGCTGAAAAAGTTAAACTCTGGAAAGTAAGTAACTAGGACCGATCCATCATCGCAGCAGTGGGCTACCTGTCTGCTACCACCAACTCATTAATGAATGTGGTTGGTTGGGGACTGTCCAGGTTTAGGGAGGATCAGTGTCCCAAGGACAACTTTCTCTCTCAAGGTGGGGAGGGGGCACTGCAGCTAACTCGCGAACTGCCACTTGGCAGAGGACAGGTGTTTATTTATTTATTTATTAATGAGATTTACCAGATAAGCATACTGGTGGGAAATCCACTGCTTCAGATGCGACCTGGGTGTTACACAACATAACACTAAGGGACTGTCATGCAGGAGACCACATGTTTGTGTGCATTTGGACGTTGGTGCCATGGGGAGAAAACATAGGAAAATGTGTCCATGTGATCCAGCTTCCCCTTCAGGCCACGCACAATAATGATATGGCAGGTGGCCACCTCCATGTGTGGTACTGTGTCTCAAGTCCATGGGAAGGTCGGTGATGGGGCGGTGGGGTACTACTGGGCCAAAGGTCTAAGGTGATAAAACAAACAAAAAAAAAAATCAGTTACCCCATAGCAAGAACAGAAAATAAATGGGCAGACAGACTCCTTTTGCTAGTAGGATGTAGTTTGGATATTCGGCAGATATTTTACTTAAGGAAATGGGTAGGGAGGCAAGCTGGCACTGGTACTTTTTCCTCTGTGTGTTAGGCTGAGATAAAAGTACAGGTGCCAGCCATCATTCTTTGTACCCATTTTATAAACATATTTATAGGAGTGGAGGAGCATGTATGGTTATTATAAAAAGGGCCTGAGAAATGGAGGCTTTGATTGGCTGTAAGCATTTTGTTAATCTTTGTTCACATACATGTAAGCTAGGCCGGTCTCTCAGTCACAGCAGTACCAGTACCACTTGCAGTGCCAGTCACCTGGTTCTGAAGCTAACTTGGTGTGTCAGAGGGACAGCCTGGGGGAGGAGGATCGAGTATCTGTAAGACTGCTGTCCTCCTCTGTGGGAGGATGGGAGAGCCCAGCACGGTCGGGCCCCTGGCTGAGGCTAGGGGAAAGGCAGCGTGCCTGACTCTTGAAGGGGTGTGGCAGTTGTCTCATGGGAGCACGTGGCATGTGTCCTGATGTCATTGCACACCATGCCCCTGAGGCACTAGGGAAATGGGAAAAGTAGTGGTAGGATGGCGTGAGGCTCAGAGGCCCTGCATCCAGCTAGCTGGGCACTCCGGCCCAAACTGGATCTGGACCGTGGTGGGGTTGGGGAACCCTGCTGACTCCGCTGGGGTGGAGCCCTGTGGGAAGATGGCTGGACGCAGTCTTGATCGAGGTCAGGGTGACCAGCTGGGGCACTCAAATCATGTGGGCCAACTTGAGGAAATAAACAGAGTATTAAAGGAAAACTGTACTTAACAAGAAACCCCCACCCTCCAAAGTTGTACTGTCTGATTAGGCTTTTCAGCCACAAGAGACATTTGTTTTCCTAAAGCAACTTACTTTATTTTATCTCAAAAAGTCTGCAATCTCCTATCATGGCGGACGCTGCACAGGTTCATTTCCTAAGAAAGTGTGCTAGATCGCTTGCCCTCAATACTTTTGTATTGAGGATCATGACAACTTTTGTAGGACAGAGACCTCCTCTTGTTAGGTTCACAGTTTTTGAAATTCTTTACCAAAGGAACTGCTTTAAGACCTTAACACCTAAAAGTATTTCTGTCTTTCTTTACCAAGCTTTGTGATTATTTTAAAGGAAAGGAGTTCTGAGAATCATGCTAGCCAGCCAGCTGGCACAGCAGCAGGGCTGACACTCATGAAGCTACAACCGTTTGGGAGTACATCCAGGCTGTCTGAGCACTGGCTGGTGAGAAGGATTGAGCATCTCTCTAGGGATGGAAGGCCGCCTTGCTCTGATGGAGCACTGCTACCTTGGTGTTCACAGGTTGAGGGGCTGCTCAAGTGGCAAAGGGAAGGGGCGCAAGACTGGCTTTGTACAATGCCATCGCAGTTGTGCGGATGCATTGGAGTCCTGTGTAACCCCTAGATGGCGCTATCCCAAGGGCTACTACCCTGCCTGCTTGGCTACTAACAGGTTAAGGGGCCTGAGTTCTGAAACTGGGCCTCCACCCAAACGCCACGGTTGGTTTGGGTTACTTCTAACCAGGCCACAGCCCTCTGGGACACTGTGACCCAGACCGTACACAATAGTGACTTTCCCAATACCTCAGATATGCAAACCACATACACTTGTGCTGGCACTTACCACCAGGACTGGTTCCTTGACTTGACTATGGGGACCCCGTAAAAAGGTGATGCAGTGCAACAGCTACAATGCAATATCTTTAGCATAGACTGACACCACAGTCAATGTAAATTGTAGAAAAAACTATCTGATTTATTCAGGGTCTGTAACAAGGAGGGAATAATCAGTTTAATTAGCTTGACCACATTAATAATCACACTACTGTGCATACACTTAGAGTCTAACTTAGTCACACTCTCTGGGTACCCAGGATGGGGAAAAAGGCTAGTCAGGACCGATGCCTGGGGTAGGCTGGCGGTGCAGCTGAATGGGGCCCTGTGATGGATAAAGAACACGCACACACAATTTATAATCCAGAGTCTGAGGGCTCAGTTCGTGGAAAGAAAAGCACAAACAATCAGATGACACACTTTGATTAAACAAAGTTGCAGGAAACTACCCTGATAATTACTCACTTATACCCAGGCTAAACACAGGAGGGCTGATGGATGAAATGTCTGGATTGCCAGAAGAGACAGGGCCTGCACAATTTGCTTCGCACTAGTCTTGTTCAGGCAAGGAGCAGGGGCTGGTCCCCAGGCTGGTCCCTCATCGATGGGTCTTTTCTCTGCAGCAGGCTAGTGAGACAAGGCCCTCGTGGCTGGGCCTATCTGCGCCAGGCAGCACGGATTCAGTCCGAGACTTTGCTGACGGCAGCTTCCAGCACTATCACACAGCTCACAGCAATGGGGGAATTGATCGCAATCCCCATCCAGCACATAGCACATTCATACGTAAAGAAAGTTTACTTACCAGGCAAATGAATTCTCGGTCCCGATCGCAAAATCGCTGCTAAACCCGGGAGCACTACAGTAGCTAAAGTTCCTGACAGGTCGATCGATTCATCAAAATCTTCAGTCCTCTACAGGGTAAGCCTGGTCACACAGCAGCTTGCTTCGCTTTCTACAAATTCAGAATCAGTCCGATGACATCCTCTTCTCCCTCTCAGGGCAGAAATCAAGCAGGTAGGCCAGAAGTCAGGCCTTCCACGGGTCTCCCATACAACTACGCTGCAGCACGGCCGCCGAACACACAGAGGTGCTACTCCTTCAGCTTCCAACTCGAATCTGGCTTTTTCTACCCACGCTTCAGGGCATATCAGCAATCAGTTCGAGGCACAGTCCGAAAGGAAGCTCCTTTTTCTCCAAGGCAGAGAGACGCAGGCAGGCAGGCAGGCCAGACTTAGCCTTCCCGCCAAATCTCCACACTACCCTGTGGGGCAGCAGCTCCACAGGCTGGAGCTCCTTACTCCAAGCTCCAACTCACTTCTGACCCTCATAGCAGGCAGCGTGGGGAAATTCCTTGGGTTCAAAAGATTTGATTGTTCACTTCAGCTGTCAATCACAACAGGCCTCTATAGGTACAAAAAGGCACCATCAGTCCAGAACTACAATTCCCAGAGTCTGGCACTATTAGTTCCATTCTGACAGGCTCCATTTTAGAGTCCCCACATACTGATTGGTCCACTCCGCAGTTCGGGACCAAAATGGTGGAGCTAAACAGAAATGGTTCGTGCTGCAAGAAAACAGGTTAGAACAAACACCATATCTTTACCACTCTAAATATTCATCAGCAGTTAGTTACAACTTCAGTCGGGCTCTCTACGCCACTAGCTTAATGGCAGAAACAGAGCAAAATCCAGCAGCCCGGGTCGGGACTGCACAGAAACACATAGCCCCGCCCTTGAGATTAATTATACTGCAATTGGGCAGCTCTTAGAGACAGACGAGAGGCACTTAGGCACTCTCCTACAATTTCTTTTTAAATCAGCAGAAACACAGGACACCAGCCTGGCAAAGGGTATTTAGGCACACCAAGGAAGGCTTTTCGGTGACCCTGTTTGTAGGGGTTAACTCTCATGCAGAAGTACCTGGGGTGGGCTTAAAAGGTACATATTCCCTTTAGTTACGTGACTGATACCGGTATACTCTGGCTCCAAACAGGCTACAGTACCATCCACCCCACCACTCGTGGGATTTCCATGTGTTTGTGGGGTGACCTCTTTCCTGGCCTGCCTCTGTGGGCGGGGGTGCCAAGGGGTTGAAAGCTGAGGGCTGCGGATAAGGCAACGGAGCTGGGTGGTTGCCCAAAGTGGAGTAGAATGTGACCAGGATCGAAACATTACAACAAAACAAAAAGAAAGAAAACAGAATTATACTGTGTAATAGTGTGAGATGGGTCACACAGTACAAAACAGCTAGGTTACAAAAAATATAATGGGACTTGCATTTTGTTACAATCTTGATTTTTTTTTTTTTTTTCAGTTAATTTTTCCCTGCACCTTTTATCCCCTTCTACTACATATCTCCATACTCCACCCTGGGCGACTTGCCCAGCCTGCTCACCCACTAATCTGTCAACTGCTGGACCTTCATGGCTTGCCCAATAGCAGGATCCAGGGAAAGGAATGCCCCCCACTCCATTGTTCAGGATCTGTCCAGGTGACGGCCTGTGTTATGGGACTTGAACATAGCGGTGCCATATGTGATGGTGGCCTGGATTTTTCCCTTTGTTTTCCGCTTTGTCTGTCCTCCACCTGCTGTATGGCACCAAACAACCTTTACGAAGGCTTCTAGTGCTACAGCAATGTACCTCTGGGGCGCAGGGGCCACTTTGGTGCCGGACTTGATGCATCCCTCCCTCCCCTGGCTAGGAAGCACCATCTCTCAGCTCAGCTACCAATGTTGGCTACCCAATTCCAGTCCTGAACCTGGTTCAGTAACATGGCAACTGACTGTGCTGCTTTTGGGCCAGTGGCCCTTGTTTCTGATTTTATGTGGCAATCCAGCTGCCTCACCCTCCCCCGCCCACATCACCTTTGCAGGCCTTTTATCCTCCTCCCCAACCTCCCCACTGACATAGAACCATAGACTTTGACGGCAGATAAGACCGGGCTGCTCCACCTAGTCTGCCCATCCATGACTGAATTGGCCACAGGGACTTCACTTGCACTCAGAGTGATTCTGGATAACACAGCTGCTGACATCACTGTTGTGGTGCTGCCTCCTCATGCCAAGTACGTAAGAGTTCCCTCCTCTTTAAATAATATGTACTTTCTTATACTGTGCAATATTTGATCACTGTAACGTTGTTGTCGCCAACAGGGCACCTTTGTAGAAGAGATGTCACCACAAAGGGTCAAATATCCTGGTTAAATAAAGTGTAACATGACTGCTAGTACTGTTTTGTTCCACTGTTTGTCTTTATTATTTTCTGTGTGTTTTTCCTTATTGTTTCTTTGACGAGGAGATATTATGCTTAGCTTCTGTGTGTGTGTGATCTGTTCAGTCAGCAGACTCCTACCAAACTGTAATTCTGAGAACATGACGAAATTCTTACATACATGACAGGAATTACGGCTTATCTGGGGTCCTGATACGCTTTCTCAGTTCCGCCACATGCTTGAAAATTTAAAAAAGGCTGCTCTTTCACAAACTTTACCCTCTTTATGGTGGTTTGTGCACATTTTATTGTACCCATGCCATACCTGGTATTTGGCATCTCTGTAAACAAACTGCTGAAAACAGCAGTGCTGAGCTTTTTATCTCTTCACCAGTGACCCCCCCCCCGCCTCCTGGCCTTCTGAGAACTGGACCCCTGAGTATTATTTGATTATGCATTTATTACCTAGAAACATAGAAAAAGAAGGCAGAAGGAGACCAAGGGTCCTAATGCCTCCTACTGCTCCTGTTGCTTTTGATCGCACTTTAGCCTTGAGATGCAGGATTGACAAAGATTAACTTGCTCAACTTTGCCTCTTCCCCACCCCTTCATCTGCTCGATCAGCATTTCCCATCAGTCTCACCATCCTGGGCTCTGCCCCCAGTCCAGAGCTGCCTGCAACGCCATATTTCTTGGGAGAGTCTTTCCACAGTTGGTCTTGAACAGGGTCTCAGGCTTCAAAATAATTAGCTGTGGCGAGGGATGAGTTGAGCCAGTCATCTGGACAGGAGGCGAGGGAGAGCTTGGCAGCTTCATGCACCAGCATGGAGTATGTTCTCCTCTAATCAGCCCTCCCTGTTCTCCAAGACTTCGCTGCACCAGAGTTGAAGTGGGGCTGGATGCCATGCATTCAACTGCAACGTACAGTGCCCTCAGCCACCCACAGGAGCTGCTCAACCACTGATCGACCTGCTTTGTCCTCATTGAGCCAGCAAATACTGCTTCCACAGTGTTCCTTGCACTCCTCTGGCCCAGTTTGCTGGATGGTCCTAAGGTGAACCTGGATTACTCACATGATGATCAAGTCCACAGGTTTTCATTCAAGGTACTCTTAATTCTCCTTTTATATGTCGTAATTTTGCTGTACTTTTATATATGCATTATCCTTTTGTACAAGTGTAACCCCTGCAAATGGGGGTTCCCAAAAGACTTCCAGGAGCTTGCTTGAATGCTCCAAGCCTGAATGGTGTTTGGCTTTAAGCCATTTATCAGTGAGTGTTTTTAGAGCCTCTGGTACTGTCTCTTTAAGAGCTGTCTGCTTGCAGACATAATTAGTTTGTATGGGGGACTGTGTGCTTCTCTGCTTGAGTACCACTCGAGCTGCCGCCATTCACTCCATTTTTGCAGTCACTAGGGTGCAAAGGGAACCTATCTGAAAGATGTAACTGTTTGCCAGAAATCATTTAGAGTAATAATGAAAATACAGTTTGTCTAACCTGCTTTTGCAGTCAGAACTGTGTTTGCCTAGTTCCCCATTCTAGTTTTGAACTGCTGAACTGGACCAATCAGTGTGGGTTAAGGTAGCTCTAAAATGGTGCCTTGGACTAATCAGAACTTGGACTCGTAATCTGAGCCAGCCACAAGAGGATTGTATGGGCAGTGACTTGGGAGATGTAGTTTGACTTCAGCGCCTTTTTGGACCAACAGGGGCAGTCTATTGTGAGTGACAGCCAATCCAGCCAAGAACTGGGAGGAACTCAAAGGAAGTGCCCGGTTTTGTCTGCTGGAGTTTGAGTTGAGCTCTGGCAGTGAAGAGGAAGGAGCCCTGTGCTTTTCGTGTGCAGTTTTAGTCGGGAAACGTGTAAGGCCCAGAGTTCCGTCTGCAGCTTGTGTAACTGCTTGTTAGGACTGAACTGCCCTGTGAAGAGAATCAAAGGATATCTGAAGAGTAGAAACCAGGCTCACCCTGTAGAAGACTGGAGAAATTGCTGAATTGCACTCGGTCTGTCAGGAACTGAATCTGCTGTG
This sequence comes from Neoceratodus forsteri, assembly GCA_016271365.2. Taxonomy (NCBI): domain Eukaryota; kingdom Metazoa; phylum Chordata; order Ceratodontiformes; family Ceratodontidae; genus Neoceratodus; species Neoceratodus forsteri. The sequence goes on along the minus strand of CM057451.1, from coordinate 337,117,540 downwards.
TGTTCTCCCGGTATTGTGCAGTAATTGCATCGGGATAGAGAAGCAGCCTGCCTGGTATAGTACTTTCTTTTACCATATAAATGTGTGAGGAGGCTAGTGGCTCAAGTGAATCCTGCTGCCATTAAAGGACTTTCGCCTGTTACTGTTTACCATATAAATGTGTGAGGAGGCTTGTGTAGCTCAAGTGAATGCTGCCATTAAAGAACTTTTGCCTGTTGCAGTTTGTCATATAAATGTGTGAGGAGTCTCGTGGAGCTCAAGAGTAGCCCTGCTGACGTTGAAGGACCCTATCTTGTTTGGAGGTCGTGAGTACTAATTCAGGTCGCCCTGTTGAATTGCCACATTGAATCCAAATGGAATTATTGTACTGCTGACTAACTAATTTTTCTTTTCTGTGTGAAAGGGCCCCTACCAGCTGCCACGGTTTGGACTAGCCACTAGGGCTTGGGTACCCAGGGACAGTAACTGGTAGGGATAGGCCTGCACAGAGCCATAGGTAGATGAGTAAAGTGATAAGCTAATTAACCTGATTTCCCTGTCCTTATTATATCCCCCTAAATAAATCAGAGCTGCTTGTTTCAGCAAAGTTATACTGCCTGAGGTATTTGTTCATGTTAAAGTATTGTACTGTGATTGTTGCACTGTATCTTATTGTACAGGGGTCCCAGTGCCTGAACCAGTCCTGGGGGTAAGTGTATACTGTGAAGGTAATTTGATATATTGTGTGGGCCACTAGTGGGAAGAAAGGGGTTGCAGTGTCCCAGAGGGCTGTGACCAAGTTAGTTTAACTATTGTAAACCCTGACCTCTGGGTGAGGCACCCGCCATCGGATCCAGGCCCTTCAACCTGTTAGGTGGCAAATCAGGCAGGGGTAGTAGCCCCTGGATAGCGCCATCTAGGGGTTACATAAGGGAAGATTGATTGTATTGCTACAAAAATCTTTGAATAAAAGATAAACTGAAAAAAGAAGTGTTAGTTTTGTGTACAAGGTCTTTAATTGCAGACCCTAGAATTTTACCATGGCCATGTATCACAGTGTACTTTTTAAAAACGTTTATTCATCAGTTATGGGAAGACAAGTGGACAGCATACAGTGTGAGACAGCAAAACCAAAAAAGGACTCAGTAATGCTACTAGTATTGTTCAACTGTCAGTAAACCAGATATCATAGGGTAGTAGACAGACCAACCACACTGCATGTTTACAGTGTCCTTGTGTACTGTCCGTATACATAGTCTTGAAGAGTCTCATGCTCGAGAATACACAACAATCAATGAATTAACTACTTAAATAAACTGAACTAGTCTATCTGTGTTCATGCTATGATGCATTTACATTATGTTAGCACTGGGAATTGAAGGTGTATATCAAATATATTAATCATCCACCTTCTGGGTTAATGTAGATCTACCTTTAAGTTCCTGAAGGAGTGACAGGAAGGGGACTCCAACTTGCCTGGGGGTTTCATGCTGTAATCTCAGTTCAGCAGTAATAGTTTCCATTTGCTGAACTGAGTTCAAGATAAATATCCAGGGCCAAATTTTCAAAGGGCCTGACATCGCCCGGAGACTGAGTCCCTGTGCACAACTCCTAGGATCCTCATACCTGCAAAATGCTGTTTTCGCGTTTATGCACACGATGATTTTCCTATTTTTCTCAGCTGTGCAAAAATTTACACTTGGTAGTACCAGGTGAGCATTTTCTGCAGCCACGCAAAAAATACAAACCGCTATAAATTGTGGAAAGGTTGCAAAAAGGCAAACTTTCTGAAAACTGAGCACGGTGTAAACAGTTGTGGTCATGCAGGCAAACCCTACCTGTGTAAGGTTTCCATGTGCACAATTTTTCCACGCTTGAAAATCTGGCTCCAGGTCTGTAAACAGAGACAGTTCAGGGTAAGTCAGCTGCAGCTATTAAAGATCCCACAGAAGGATTTTTAAGTATTTCTAGTAAACTAAGGGGATAGCTTGTCCAAGATTAGATGCTCAAATTGAGCTGCAAATCCAGGCACCAGCATTTCTTGAAATTTAGGAGCCACTGCTCCCAGAATGGCAGCAGGACAGGCAGTCCCCAAAAATGTGGTACAGGTGTCCTGTTTTCCCACAGTTTCTCCAGCTAAAATGCACCTCCCTGGAGCATAGTGCAGAGTCCTAGTAGGAGTTAGGAAGAACCTGGTAACCACCTTCCAGTGGAACCCCTCCAGTTGCTCAATACGAAGTTCTAACAAAAACCTTCCTAGAGCCTTGCCCACCACGCCCAGTTAAGATGTAATCCCGATTCTTCTTCCCATGCTACCTGAGCTCAAGCATGTCCTTACTCCCATCCCTGACAATAAAGTAACATTACATTTTAGATAAGTTTTCTGAATATCTGCCCCTCCCGCATTCTTCAAATAAATTAATAAATGGTGTGGTTCTGCTTGCCAACCCTGTAAGTTTATTTATTTATGACTTTGATAACTGGGTGAGTGCACTGATCCCAGGGACCGCTTTCAGGCACGACCTGGCCATAAAACATGGTGCAGGGTGACAGGGAGTAAGGTAACAGTAACACACATGAAACAGATTTGATACAAGCAACAATAGTAAGCTAATATACAGGTTTGATGCATAGGTCCGCTTTGAGAACAGTGAATACAAGGTTTCAACATCGGACATGAGGAGATTTGGTACAAAACAAATTATAGGCACAGTGTACAATGTGTGACTGCATCATCCAGTGAGCAAGTAATACACAGAATACTCAGTAAAAATATATAAAACAGTATGTAGAGGCAAGGAAGTCAAATATTACTGTGAAAAATACAACAGTTGTAGGCAAGAGAGTTGACTAGTGTGGGTAGGTGGGTAACCCCTGGGCTGGGGGTTGATTAGTGGGTTGGTGTGGGACCCCTGGCAGCATCGGCAGGATGAGTTTTCCAGAACCAGACTTTAAGATGGGACTTGAAACTGGAGGTGTGTCAGTGGAACGTAGTTCAACCGGTAGTTTGTTCCACTGCAAGGGGCAGCTGCAGACCAAGCTCTGCTACCCATATTGGTGGATACCCTAGGGACAGCTAGAGGGGAGTACCATTTGAGCGGAGGTTGGCGGAGGAGTGTTCGGGTTTTCAGATGGCAGTTGGGGATTCTGGAGCCATGCGGATAACATCGCCCACCATGCAGCAGAGGGCTAGGTCAGCGACCTTGCAGCGTAGCCAGCCAAGGGTATTATAGAGGGTACAGTGGTGGGTTGAGAACGGGGCCAATAAAGCAAAGCTGCAGGCACTGTTGTAGGCAGTGGAGAGTTTAGTCATAGCAGTAGCTGAGATCCTGGCATAAATAGGGGAGCAGTAGTCAAAGAATAGGGAGAAGATTACCTGGACAATGGCTAGTCTAGCTTCAGGGGTAAGGTATTGCCTGAATCTATAGGCGGCACCTAACTTTTGATGGAACCTTCTGACAAGGGAATTTGCATGCTCAGTGAAGGTGAGGGAGGGGCCGAGCAGTACTCCTAAGTATTTGTAGGTGTTGACGTCCTCCAGGGCTGTACCATCTGGGGTGAGAAATGTAAGGGGTGTGGCTTTTAGTTTTGGCCAGAAGGGCTTAGATCCAAACAGCATGGATTTAGTTTTTGGCATTTACTAAGAGGAGTTTTTGAGAACCAGCTGTGGCTGCAGTATAGTTGTGTGAGACAACTGAGGAAATTGGGCTGTGGATTTGTCACTGTGGAAGAGGACAAGGTCATCGGCATACAGGAGAGAGTTACAGTTGAGTCAGTTGAAGAGAAGTGCATTAACGAATAGGAGAAAAGGAGGGAACCCAGGATTGAGTTTGAGGGACCCCCACAGAGACAGGCAGGGTGGGGAGCAGGTTTGACCAATACACACGAATTGTGAATGATCAGTAAGGTAGCTAGTCACCAGTTTGTGACTTTCTGAGAACAACCAAGGAGGCTAAGCTTGGGGTAAGGAGAGCATGGTTAACCATGTCAAAAGCCTTTGAGAGGTCGATGAAGACAGCCCTGGTGGCTTTACCATTATCCATGTTAGAGAGGATGGTCGGTCAGTAGAGCGAGGGCAGTGGCGGTGGAATGATTCTTAGAAAGCCATGCTGTTGGTTGCATAAGAGGGTGTATTTTCTTATGTACTCAGTGAGCTGATTGTGGACTGCTCTCTGAGTAGTTTGCTGAGATGAGGGAGGATGGATATTGGACGTAATTGTCGGAGGATTTGGGGTCACCGGATTTAAGAATGGGGATAACCTTAGCTATCTTCCATGGTCAGGCATGGAGGAGGTGGAAAGGGCAAGGTTAAAGATGAAGGTGAGTGGCTTGGCACCGCCAAGAGATCAGCTTAAGGGAAGACTGGAGATAGGCCATCGGATCCAGAGGAGCCGTGGTTAGGTAGATGTTTGAGTAGCTTCACTGTATCATGTATGGAGAGGGCTTTAAAATAGAATGGGGGTATTTGCAGCTGAGTGGCAGAGCTGGAGGAGGATGGCAGTGTGTCAGATATTAGGGCCGGGCTTTGAGGTTGGGCAGTTGGCAGCTTATTTAGGTACATGGATAAGTTGGTGAACTTACAGTTGAAGACACTGGCCACATCGTGAGGGTCGGCCAGCAGCCCATCCTGGGAGCTGAGATGTGGTGCAGCGGCTGGAGCGGGGTTTAGGAGGGAGCTGATTGACCCCAGAATTCCCAGAGAGTGAAACCTGTCCTTAAAAAGGATACTACCTGAAGGTATCTGTAAAAAATCAGTGTTCAACACTGCACTTTCTTTGATTTGGTGAAGGATTTAATAGTCCTGCCTTGTACAAAATCTTCTAAGGCGGTTCTGCTGCAGTGCAGAGAGCCAGAATCCAAACTCGAGGGCTGAAATAGTTTGCAGTGTACCAGGTTTGAAAATTTGGTCAGAGTCCTGATGCCTATTTCTTTTTTTTTTTCCTCCTTAACCAGCCCCTGTTTTGACACATTTTCTGAACCCCAGGGTTAGTACACCAAAACAAAATAAAAAAAAAAAGTACAGCACACATCATTGTTCCCCACTAGTGTAAACATTATATAATGCAGCCACAGAAAGTGGATGCATTAAAAAGGTTTACACTAGTGAGCCTTGTTTCATGAGCGCTGTACTTTTACTGTTGTTTTTATGTTTGCCGCTTTGTACAGCTGCACCGCACTAATCCAGGAAGCACAATGTCAGTGTTTGTTTCAGGTTAGTATACCTACGCAGTAACTCTGGCATATCATTTTGTACTTTGTAACCCACAGTATAAATATTATGTACTGGTATCCTGTCTATGTCCTAAATAACAACTTTCATATAAACTGTCACTGGCTTTCAGATACATTTATTTAGCTAGTTGGTTTTGTTGACCAGAAAGGAGGGCTTTGCAATTCTACCTATTTTCAGCCTCATCCCAGGAGAACAGGACCAGTTTTAGACCTAATGGCACCCTAAGCAGAAATACTTGTGGTGCCTCCTACACTGCTTCCCATTGCCCCTATCCTACCGCCATCCCATCCCACATCCCAAAAGTGATAAGAACTTTACGTAATACAAGGATGATGACAACAATTTTTGTTTTTAGATTGACAGTTTTGCATTGCAAGATAATTTCTGCTTATACTTTCTACTTCAGTGCACCTCTATGTGCTGGTGCCCCATTGATTCGCTTTGTGCCTAAAACCACTTCTGGTGGGAGGGGTGTGGAATACAGATGGTAACCTCACAAAATTGAACCACATTAAGCTATTGGTAGTATTTTGTACTAAACTGGGGACAACCAGCCAATACTCCAGAGGAAATTCTCACTCTTTTTGAGAAATGCCATGGAATCTTTCACATCCACCTAAACAACCACCAGAATAGGTAGACGGGACCTTGGTTTAACATCTCATCTGAAAGACTGTCATGTTCTCCTCCAATATTGTATTTCCAAATAAAATGATAAAAGATTAGAAAAGGCACGTGGCTTGTGCAGGATCCAAATAAAACTGTACACAGGTGTGTACCGTGAGGATACTTGTCTACACCCTGGTTTCCACATGGGAGCAGTGCTCAGCCAGTGCTACTGTCTGTCACATTCTAGGTTCTAACCAGTTAGATTGTGATTTTAGAGTGTGTGTAAATATTTTTATTTTCTTACAAATTGCTGACCAGGAAAGCATGCTGAGCCGAGGCTCGCTTCCAGGTGTGATCCGGGAATAGGTAGAGGAAAGCATAAGGCAAATACAATAGAATAGACGATTACAAACAAAGTGCAAATAAAAGTTATCAGATGTGATGGCATTGATAATGCAGTAGTTTAGAAGCTGTTTGTGGCATTTATTATGTGTTAGCAAAGGCATGAAGGGTTTATTTTGCTTTTCTAGTTACTGTAATGGCACATGTAGTGTGTGTGTGTGTCTTGCTATAAGTGTGTATGTGTCTTGCTGTATGTGTTGCTGTGTGTGTGTGTGTGTGTGTGTTGCTGTGTGTGTGTGTGTGTACGTGTGTATACGTGGGAGTGTGTGGGTTACCTATATATTATTTATTTTATTTATTATGCTTGTATATGTGGTAGGCTTAAATTGGGTCTTCAGCTCAGGGGAAATCCCCCACCCGAGTCTACCAAATTGGAGGGAGCCCGAATTTTGGAGGGAGGCATTTTGGGGAGGATTTCCCTAAAAACTGATATTTCATGTGCTTATGTGTGTGTTAATAAACATTTGTACTTACAGTTCGCTGTCTTCTGGTCTCTTCCAGACATTATCTGTTAATCAGAGTGATACAGGAATCAACAATGGGTGGGCTCTAGGCCCTGATAGACTGTAGCACCCAGTGTACCCCTGGACAGCACTAATAAGGATCCCTTGACAGGAGACAGGGTACAGATATGGCTCAGCTGAGAAACTGTACTTGGGGCACATTCCAGAGAGAGAGCCAACAAATGCCATCCAGCAGGTCTTTGAGTCAATCCTGAAGAGTTTAGTTCAGTTGAACTTCATAGATAAGACCAGGAAAAAACAACTCAGAATGGTCCTTAGGGCCAACAGTCCTTCTAGTGTTCCTAGATGCAGTATGTTGGTAATTAGTGAACCCTGGGCTTTGGGGCTGGAAGCCCTGTTCAGATAGCTCCCAGGTAGACCCTTGTGACTGACTTACGTCACATCGCTACTGCTCCTGGAGAGACTAGATGGTAGGGAGTAGGAGTGCTATTGAAGATGGCCACCTGTACCCTTTTCTGCACTGAGAAATGCATGGTCCCCAGTACAAGGCTGCCTGTTCCTCCCCAAGTCTAGTGCCACCATGCTGCAGCCATACTATGCTGCAAGCCCAAGTGGTACTTGTGGTTTTGTCTTTCACATGAGCTCTGTTGGTGGTTTCAGCTCTGTTGATGGCCTTTGTGTGTGGTCTGTGAGTTGGCTATCTCGTGTGTGGCTCTTTCTTCGTCCTGGTCTCCACAGTATCTCCCGCTCGATGCTGCCCTTCTCTCCAGTCCCTTCACATGAGTCACTCTCACAAGAGCAGTGGAGGGACGAGAGGTGCGCACACTAGACCGCTAGAGAATGTATGGCAGCAGGAAAGGGTTAAGGACCCCAAAAGGTGGCGCCCTTATAGCACATTGGTAGAGTGCCATACATGGCATTTTGCAACTGCACTATAAGGAGCGCATCTGAGCAGGATTGTCTTGCCTGATGGGGTCCAGAATTTGGGAGGGTGTGGCCTAAAAATAACATTTATGCAATCCTCCCCCACCCCAAATTTTAAGCCCTGATATGGCATACACAGGTGTGCATGAATACATAGAAGGTGCACACCTGTATCTAATCCAAGATATAAAAACCTGGTCCTGTACCAGTAGTGAAAGTGGACAGAATTAAAGAAGTTAGGCTATAAGCACAAAGCAGGCAGGACCTTTTTTTTAATAAATGTACCTCTGGGTAGTAAGGTGCACTAAAGTTTAGTTGTTTTTGTTAGAAATGTTATGTGAGAATACACAGTAATATTGGATTCAGGTGTGTGTGTGTGTGTGTGTGTGTGTGTGTGTGTGTGTGTGTGTGTGTGTGTGTGTAACTTGCATACATGTAATTCTCCTTGTATATGTGAGTGCACCTGCATGTGTGGTGGTTAGCATCCTAGGATTGCTGTTTACAGCAGGAGTATGTTCTATGCTCAGAAGTCCTACGAGTCCTGATTAGAAACCTGCACTGTTCAGGAAATAGTCTTGAGGACTCGCATGTTTGCTGCAGTAAATAAACATCCAGGTTGGGCGCACTTCTTTCTGACAGCTTACAGTTAGGTTTTACAGAATTATGCAATTGGTGTGTCTGCTTCTCCTCTGAATCTGTATCAGTCTTGAGATGATTATCTGTTGGGAGATTCTGGCAGCTATTGGGAAAGCACTATGTTATCGGTGGTTCTCCAGTATGGCGTTGGGTTCCAGTTGCTGCTGACACCTGGGTACCGTCATAGAAATCTGGAAGCAGAGCTTGAACAGGGAGTGTTTCACACTGAATTCCCATCCTCCTCCATTTGTCTTCTCATCTGTCAGCAGTTTTACAGAATTTCAAAACTGCAGGATCTTGCAATCAGAATGTGGACTCCCCAGTTTCACTTCCAGAGAAAGTCGAACATGTAAATTTAAAGCAACAGTGCACGTTGGTAAAACAAAAACGTTAGCAGACAGGTTTTACTTCTATTCCACTACTACAAGCCACTCCCCAGTTAAATCATTACGGAGGCAGTATGATTTAGTGGTTAGAGCACAGGCTTGGGTAGAGGAAATAAAAGTTTTAGACAATAGATCGATCCTACACCAGTCACTTAACTGAGTGATCTTGTTGTAAAATTTGTGTATTCCACATGCCCCCAATTCTCCTCTTGTCCCCAGTGGACATGGCAGCTGCATCTGTAACATTCCTTCATTAAGGACGGAGGGAGGAGAGCTGTCATCACAGCCAGTAACAAATAACCTGTGTGATTTCAGCCGGTCAGCTCTCTGAAACGTCGGGGCTCTTATCTAGCGTACAGCGGTTGTCCCATGAAGGACTGGTAAAGGGTGAGCATTCCACTTCACAGGTGGGAAGGGCGTAACAGATTAAAAAACAGTGGCGTCCGGCGATAGGGGATCACCTGTCACGCTGGCGACCTGGATTAGAGCCTGGGCGTTAGCAGTAGAAGCCGGCAGCGAGGCTCAGAGCATCCTTTGGACGCTCTCCTCCTGGGGAGGGATGTGGAGGCATTGTTTTTGGCGCCCTCATGGCAGATTCGCCTTGCTCTTTGTGGCGGGTGACCACACATCACATGCACAGGTTACAAGGATGCCACGGCATGCCTCCCTAGGGATGGGGTAGCCAAAGAAGGAAAATGACCACCCGTGCTAGCGGATGATGGTGGCCTGCCTCCCTGGCACTAAGCCCTCGAGTCAACCCACGCACCCGCCCCAAGATGTGAGGGGCAAAGGGCACCTCACTCTCCCTCCTGAATGCCTCTCTCACGGGCAGGGCCCCCGACCGAAGGGATACATCAGGACAGGCTGACAGTGAGGCAGACAGACAGCAGATCGGGGAGCAGCGGTGGGTGAAGACTTCGCTACCTGAAGGAGGAGGGGCGGCTGTGTAAAATGGAAGGGGGCATAAACAGCATGCAAAAAAAAGAAAAAGGAAAACTTATTATTCTAGTCAAACTGAGTGCTTAAATGTTTATACGGTGCTGAGGGGGTGTCTCTATGGAATAAGAACATTCTTGTATGCTGTTTGGGGCTGTCCAGACCCACTCAGCTACACAATCCTGGGACAGTAAATAAAATCATTCTTACTGATTTACTTACAATCCTCTCTCCCAAATAGCACAAGAGAACATGCGGTAGGAGGCACCCTCTCAGTACACCGATAAACATGTACACCACTGCTTTTGCTTGGTTGGTGCAAGGAATGTGGATGCAGGACGATTACCACCAGCCTCTCTAGATCAAGTACCTCACCTCCACACTGTTTTCAACCCCTGCTGACTGTAGTCATCACTTGAGCATACAAAGACATGCCCACAATCTTTCCAACTTAAAACATACTCATGCCAGCATACAGTTTTTCTCACACATTTATGGGTAGATTACAGGTTTGCAAATGAAGGGTTTGCAGTCCTGTAAATTTGGACTTTTTGTTTGATTTATAGCCAGGACACCTGGATGGGACTCTGTTACTGCACCCCCAAACAGATTAACTGACAGCAGATTTTTTTGCTGTACCTGCCCAGATGCCAACTTTGAAATGATGTTGTGACCCTTGACTACTGTACGCCTGGGACTTGTGTTATGAAGGTGCTTTTGGGCTGGATTGTCCAGAGAACCTCAGGGGTGGGTATACTGTATAACAGGTGTTCCTGTCACCAAGAACTGGAACAAAATTTGCTGCTGGTACTTTCTAATTAGCTACCACAGGATTTTCAGGTTTTTTTGTTTTAATGAAAAGACCTTGTCTGTTATCCAGAATTTTAAAAATCGTACTCTTGACACAGACCATTTCTTATCTCAGACAAACAGTTGTTGACCCTTGAGGTGCACATTCTCTGGGCATCCCAGGGCTGGAACATCCATGATCGTTCACAGATGGTTTCCTGTAAGCAACTTTGAGTCGTGAATGCGGATATTTTCCTCTAAGTCCCACGTTGTACTTTCTACCCCTCAGTTGTGATGCAGCCATATTTAGTCTTTTCTGATGTGTCTTCCATTTTAACTCCATCAAACAACTCTGAAGCAGTTGGTGTAATAGGTTGTAAAATTATTGGAGTGCCATCTTCTAGGCGCTCCACCGGTTTGCTACTGAGTCCCACAAGTTGCCTCTGAAGGAAACTGTGCCCTTCATTTTGATGGAATGAGTTTTTGTTTGTTTTTTCATTCCAAATTGTGTTCATTTGGAAGGCAGTGGTGTGCTGTGGTTAGATAAAAGAACCATGAAACAGAAGATACCGGGTTCAAGTCTCTTATTAACCATTAAGTCGCTGTCCAGCCAAGTGTAAGTCACGTGACTTCCTGTGCTGATCCTCCAGGTATAGAATTGCTAAAATAAGATGTTGCTGCTCAGTAGGGATAGTCAGGGTAAATATATTGTAAAGTAGGAAACCAACACTGTTTAAAACTGTCTTTGTGTAGTGCTGCAGAAGCAATGTTACAGTAGCAGTGTTTCCTCTTATTTCCAGTCTTACTGTTGGCTCATGTTCTTCCATTTGGACTCTGCATCTTCCTGTCTGCTTGTGCTGGCCAAGAAATTAGGAAAACAGTGTGAAAGCAGCTGAACAGCCAAAAAGTATGACTACTGGTGACATGTTCCTATATAAGCTTTGATCTGAGACACACACAACACACACACACACACACACACACACACACACTCACTCACTCACTCACTCACTGTGATCTACTAACCTGTTTGTGTAAGCTTTATCTGCCACACACATGTACACATGACCACTGACCACCTGTTCAGTGTAGACCCTGATCTTGTAGACACACACACATGAACCACAAACAAAACATCCATTTTCTATGAAAGCTCTAATCTTAGACACACATATGCATGCACACACTCAGCCCACATACAAGAAACAAATTCTGTAAAATGAGTTTCCTAGTAATGCCGGAAAAGATGGGCTCTGCGAGTAGGCAGTTTGTAAACATGTATTTATTTTGACTTTATATTAACAATATTTCTAGAGAGAGGTTGCATGATTAACTTTAGAGAGGGTGGGTTTGTAGCTGTCTAGTTATTTATACAGGAAGACTAAACCCTCCTATCCCTCTGGATATCAGAAATGTGCTGCATATGTTAAAAGGATTGTACTGAGGCTGTAGTTATTTTTAAATCTCATGTGCATGATGTATTGTAGCACATCAGACCTCAGTGGAGACCCCTGCAGTGATGATGTTTAAAACTGGGGTTTAGAAATTGTGTTTTTGTTTTGAATCTTTCCCTAGAGAAACCCTGTAAGAAGGGGAAAGTTCAGCTAGACCGTTTAGTTCTTACGATACTGTTTCACCCTGTTGCTAAGAACATAAGAAAGTTGCCAGCAGAAGACGACCACTTGGCCTAGCTAGTCTGCTCATGTTGTTGATGAGACCCGGCTTTCACCAGTGACTCATGCCCCCCCATCCTCTGCCCTCCCCATTCCCCTGTCACTGCCTCTGCACCTTGTTTCTCTGTGCCTGTCCCATGCCTTTAAAAGCTCCGACTGTCCTAGCTCTCAACCACGCCCTCCGGAAGCTCATTCCAGGCCATCACCACCTTTCTGTGAAGAAATGTTTCCTCACGCTCTCCTGTATCTCTCCCCACCAGCTTGAGACTATGCCCCCTTATAGTGGTGTTCTCACTTTGTTGAAGAGACCTTTGCTCTCAACTTTATTTACACCGTCTCAAGTATTTCAAGGTCTCGATCATGTCCCCCTCAGCCTTCTTTCCTCCAGGGAGTACATTCCCAGTGCTTCCAACCTTTCCTCGCATAACCCATCCTGCTGCCCCCTGATCATCCAAGTTGCTCTCATCTGCACCTTCTCTAGCAGCTTGATGTCCTATTTTAGTTGTGGGTTCTAAAACCTCACCCATTGTCCAAGTGCTGCCTCACCAGTGACCTATACAAAGGCATGATTACCTCGCTGTTCCTGCTACTATACATCCCAGCATCCTGTTTGCTTTTGCCACTGCCTTTTTGCATTGAGGTGCTTGCTTCAGGTTGCTTGTTATCATAACCCTGGTCTTTTTCCTCTCCATCCTGGCTATCTGTCCTTTTAACAAATAGTACTCTGCCTGTGGGTTCTTTGCCCCGATACGCATCAATTTGCACTTTCTGGCATTGAACCCCAGTTGCCAGATCCCTGACCATCTCTCAGTCTGGCTAAGTCTTGCCTCAGCTCTTGTATCCCTTCCTGTATCCATCCTTCCACAGAGCTTGGTGCCGTCAGGAACAAGCACACTTTGTCCTGGCTACCTCCCCTATGTCTCTTATGAACACATTAAATAGTGCCGAACCCAATACTGACCCTGTGGAACCCCACTGGTGACCTCCTCTACTCTCGAGGATTCCCTCCTACTACCACCCTCTGCGCCTCCTTCCCAACCACTTTTTTTTATTTCTTTTATTAGTTATAGATGACATACAATATTATGTTACATTTACATTTTTTAGATTTTCAATTAACCATATAAAAAGAGAGACAGACTTTATACAGATTATCTCGACAATTCAATACTGATCATTTAATAGTTATTCAAATGTATATACCTGTTCAGTTAGGCAGGATGCATCCTTACTTATATATCATCTTCTCTCCTTAGGGTATATCTTTTGTTATGGATTTGTCCATATTCTTCCTTATGTCTCACCCAGGGTCACATCCTATCCCACACCTAGCCAGTCACTCATTTCTGTATATCAGACCTCTCCCAACCACTTTTCAACTCATCTTGCTACTCTCCCCCACCCCTAGTCCTTTCAGTTTTGTGATTAGCCTCCTGTGAGGCACTGTATCGAAGGCTTTGCTAAAGTCTAGATGTATGGCATCCGCTGCCTGCTCCTATCTACTGCCTTCATGACCCAAAGAACTCCACTGTTTGTTTGACACAATCTGCTCTGCCACAAACCTGTGCTGTTTTGTTGTCCTTGTAGGTCATTGACCTCCATATACCTCACCAGCCCCATCTTTATTATGACTCCACTAGCTTACACACTATTGAGGTCGGCTGACTGGCCTATAGTTGCCCTGGATCCTCCCTTGGTCCGCTTTTGTGAGTGGCACCACATGCGCAGTTCTCCAGTCCTCTGGCATGACCCCTGAGTCCAGGGAGCTGCTGAACAGGGCTACTAGGTGGCCTGCCAGTTCATCAGCCAGCTCCTTGAGCACCCTGGCTTATCTCATCCGCCTCGAGACTTATTCACCTTCAGTGCCATCAGCCCTCCCTCTCGATCCCTAACTGTCCCAATTGGGTCACCCCAGCTCCCTCCTCTATTTTTCCTACTTCCGCATTGGTCCTCTCTTTTCCTTTTGAAGACAGAGCAGAAGTAGTGGTTTAATACTTCCACCTTGGACCTGTACTCTCTGACTATGCCATCCTTTTGTCCCTCTTTTCTTGTGTAGTTGAAAAAGTATTTTTCACCTTCTTTATTCCTGGAGCTATCTGTAGCTCTTATGTGCTCTGGCATTCCAGCTCTCATTGCTAGCTTGCCTGCCTCTGGAAATTCCTCCATGTCCTCCTCCCCAGCTGTTCTCTTGCTTTTCTTGTATGCCGCCTCTTTACCTTATTATTCCTTTAACCTCCTGTTGAACCAACTTGGTTTTCTGGCCTCTCTTTTGCCCCTTGTTCTCATGCAACTGCTCGTGCCTTATGAACGCCTTCTTGATGACTTCCCATTGTCTTTCCATCCCCATTCCCTTCTCTCTGCTCCCAGGTCCCTAATCATTTCCCCATTTTGTTAAAGTTTGTCGTTTTGAAATCCACAGTCCTAGTCTTTGATGGTATTTCCTCCGCCCATGTCTATACTAAACCACACTGTGCTGTGGTTGTTTCACCTGTGGGCTTCCTTACTTTAACCTCACTGATGGCTCTCCGTTGGTGAGCACTAGGTCCAGGAGTGCCTCTCCCTCTGGTGGGACCCATCACTAGCTGTGTCAGGAAGTCATCCTGAACTGTATTTAGTATTACCTGGCTTTTTGCACAGGATGTTGCAGAAGTGCCCCAGTCCATTTTGGGTGTTGAAGTCCCCTGTCACTACCACCTCCCTCTCCCTGCTGCATTCTCAATTATGCATACAGTTCTTCATCCATCCTTTCACTCTGAGTACGTGGTTCCTCTAGTAGTGACTCATAAGTTATAAAACCATTACATATGCATGCGCTGCGTCTCAGAAGATAATTTTTTCAAGGGGTCTGGGACCCCACTTACAAATTTGCAAGAGCTCCTTCAGAAATTAATAGGTAGTCCCATCCAGTCAAAGTAGCTTATTTGATTACTGGTATTTTTATTCATGTGTTTGTAATTCATTAGCAGGGAGGCGTGCTGAACGCTGACAGCTCATTTCTAGGTGCATCGTGGGGTGGGTTATAAGGACCTGTTTTGCTGACAGGGTAATGTTGGCCAGGGTGCCAGGGAAAATAGGATAGTATTACCATAATCACCATGGGATCTTTACCTTTCACCGAGACCACCATTAGAGATGGGCAAAAGAGACCTGAGTTTAACATCTCATCTGATGAACGGCGCCAGCAGTGCAGCACCGTTAGTGTCTCATTAAATATTAGTATTGGCTAGTTAGCAAAGTTTAGTGTGGGACAAGAACCCTTGACCCCTGATCTTATAGCCCAAAAGGTGAGCATGTCAGCCTACTGAGCCACTGACTGTATTGAATGTATGGAAATTATGGAAAGGAAAGTTCATTTAAAGGTTGGGGTGAAAAGTATGGTGCATATTTGGACCCGCCTCTTATCAAAAGTTGCAAGCAAATATCTGGAGTTCTGGGAGCCTTTCTGTGGGAATGAAGTAAGCTGTGAGCACCGAATCCTTTTCTGCCCTCTGAGATGATGCGTATAAATTGGTGTGTTTCCTGGTTTGGGAGAAATGTTCACTGTCTAAGCCTTTGTAGAGTATTTAATGTGGTCTCTGATGTGCTATGCTAAATGAGGTGGCTTTGCTGTACAATCATAATGAGGTGGCTGTCACCACTCTGAGACCTTCCTGGCGAACAAAGTTTAACTAAAAGGGAACAGAAATTTGCTAAATTGATTAGCGATATTCCTTAGCATTCTGCTAATCAAGCCTGATAATGCGTAGTAGTTGACAGGGAACAAAAAGTAAGGCAAAATGTTGGGAAAAAAAAAATATACATTTCTGTTGCACTGATGTCTTCTGTACTATGAATGCACTTTAATAATGTTTAGCTGCTTACTTTATGCACTTTAGAAAAAGGGTTGTCACACTTTCTCATCTTCATATCATTATACTAGGCTGTTCTAGCTATTTTCCACCCAGAATATGAAATAAATGCTTCCTATCCTCATGCTGTGGGTGGGGTGAGACTTCAAGAAGTGGTTTGGGCTGGGCAGTTACCATCCTGCTCTTCTTTGATAACTATAATGCAGGCGGATCTTGAACTTTCTGCTTACTCAAGTACTACCTGCTTCTCTTGGTGGAGATTTTTATTTATTTTTCTGCACTGGGATACCTTGTTGCCTGCTTTTATTGCCTATTAAATGTCTCCTGCCTTTATTTATACCTGCCTCCATGTGTGTCCCTGGTTATACCTGTGCTTAGTCTGCTCTCTGACACAAACTTGCAAATAAAATCTCTCTCTCACATGAAGGAATCCCCACAGTTGCGCTGTCTGTGCTCCATGTAGCATTGTTGGGATGTTGCTGAGTGAACTATATACCGGTGTAGCCAAGTTGGAGTTGAACTTGTGACCTTCTGACCCACTGGTGGGGAGAAGGTGCCATCTAACACTGATGCAACCTGACTGCTGCCTTTGTTAAGCTACATTAGTTTTGAGTTACAGATTAGGGTGTTTTCTGCATCATCATATAGCCATATTGGGTTGGGAGAGCATTTCTGGATGCCATGAAGGAGGTCGCTATTTTGAAGCAGCAGTGGCTGGTACCATGTAAGACCATACCATACACAGACTTACAATTCTGGTGTATTTTTGCTACCTGACACCAAATTTGGTCACACTTGCTGCAAATCTCCAGCAGCAAAAAACCCAAGAAATGCATTGGACTCTGATCCTTCATAACTAAGACATCCACAGGCTGGAGATTCAGTTACTTCTCAGCAGCTTTGTTCAGATGTGCTGAGAACCCAGTCTCTTAAAGTCCCAGGCTGTTGGGGTGGCCTTCAGGAGCTGGGGTGACTGGTGGATAGGACTGATGATTTCACATGGGTGACTGCAGTAATAGCAACAAGTGTGCAGCCCTGCCACTACCAGCAGGTGTCACTCTAAGACTGTAATGAAACCCTTAAAGTCACAGTATAGCACAAAACTTGAAGAAAAGGTGCCTTCAACGTTCTTGTACATTTTCCCATAGTGGGCGTTTACTGCTTCTGCTTAAATATACCTTTTACTGATTTCTAGTTTCAATTTAATAAGCTCTTAAAATAAGTTTTGAAAAAGTTTTTGCCTCATGAAAAATGTTGGTGCTGTGCTGTGTACCAGTGATAAATCTCCACCCTGCCCCTTTGCCCTTCATGTTTAGTTATGTAAATCCTCACCCTTGCCAGCTTTTGCTTGAAGGTCTGAGAACTGTTCGGGATGGAGCAGGATGTGATCCTGACCGAAAGCAGGAATATGACAACACAGCAGAACACCACTGTTTTGTTTACCACAGTATATCAAAAATAGAATAAAATTATTAATAAGTAGTTGTTAAATGGAACCACAGATCACGTGAACAGAATCATGAAGCATCTTTTGTCAAGCAAAGACATAAATGGAAACTTCTCTTAGCCACATGTACTTTACAGAAAGCAGGAAGCCGCCATGTCACTGTGTGGTCTTCTTTGGAGATCTCACATTCGGCATTAGGGGATAAATTGCTGGCAGTTGGATGTAGTTTTCTTCTGCAAGGGTGGCTATAGCAGTGACATTAAATTGGTCAAAACTCTGAAAGTAGCATTGGATGTTGATCGGCAGTTAATCAATAGGAGCATCATAGCCTAAATGTTTGACTGACATGTTTTGTGCTGCCGTAATGCCTGGGACGAAACATTTGTCTGGGTGCGCCTGTAGCTGATCTTGGAATGTACAGCTAGCAAGCCAGGAAGGGGGACCACATAGCGTGAGGGGCCTAGGAGGGAGGGGTAGTGATAGTGCATATTGGACATAGGATCAGCTGTTGGGCTTCATGTAATTCCTGAGCCAACTGGGGCAGCCGCTCTCCAGTCTGGTATTTCAGCCACTCTGCTGGGAGGGTGGGGAGCCTGTCATGAATGAAACCTCTGCCCTCTGTTCATACTGAATGCTTATTAACCTTTGTGAATTAAAAATAAATATTTTGTTTCCTGGGGAACAGAACAACTAAAGGGATTGGACCTATGTTAGGAGTCCTTCACACCTACTGTTGTGTGTTTTTCTTATTTAATGCTCCGTGCGCTGACACCTCACTCTTTCAGGCCTGCCTAAGCCCCAGCTCTCACCGAGCCATTCCACTGTCCTCTAAGAACTGCCTTCTGATATCCCTAGTCACCACATGGTCCAAAGTTTTTAATATATCCTGGTATTGGAGGCCCTCTGCTGCCATACATACATACATACATACAGACAGTGACAGTGGCTGGGAGGGCTAGGTGTGGTAATCACTGTCCCCCCTTACCAGCACGCCACCCTGTAGCTGACACAGATAGTTACCCATGCTATCAGTGCCATGTCACCAGCCCTCATAAGAGGTGTTGATGTTCCAAGGGCTACCCCACCAGTCTGAATGCCTACACAATATGCCTGAGACTCCACATTCCTGATGGCAGATTCTAGCTTGAGTCTCAAAACCAAATGTCCTTTTTAGTAGCCTGACACCAGGCTGAGCTCTGTTACTGTTTGTGTGAAGATCCTGCCCTCATCTCCTACCTTGAAGATTCTTTATGCTTGCCTGCTGCGGCATCTAACCATGGCCTGGATGGTCAGAACCAGTGATGTTGTCAGAGACCCTGGAGAGTTCAGTTCAAACTCTGTTTGGAGGTGGGGTAGTGGAATTCCTTATGTGATGGGCCTGCCCTCTGCTTACCAGTTAAGTGACAGGCCCAAAATTTAATTTATTTATTTGAAAATTGGTGACTGGGAGAGGCACACTGAGCCATGGTTCATTTCCAGGTGTGTCCTGGGAAGTGGAACAGTGGACCAGCAGCAGTGCAAAACATAGGAACAAGTCCCCACAGACAACATTTGATGATAAAGCTGGTACAAATTACAAAACTGCAAAACTGCTGGTACAGAGAGAAAGTGTGGTGGTTCCTAAATGGTTCCCAAACAGGAGTCTCCCACACAGCAGTGAGATTACTTGTTGAAGGTCTTGAAGTGAGCTTGTGTGACTGTGGCTAGATCTGAACATATAATTTAATGGTTCCCAGTTCTGTGTTCTGACCACTCAATGGCACTGCCTGCCATGAATCATTCCTAGGGCAGAAGTAGCTGACAGTCATTATCTGATGACTGTTGGGTGGCCTCATGTGTGACGGTAATGAGTTGTGGTAGTCTTTTTCCATTTCCCAGAGTACAGGAATAAAATTGTGAACAAAATGCTATTAAACATGCCACTGATCGACTCCTTGTTGAGAAGCCGTGACTGAATGAGCACGGACTACTCTTTCACTTTCCTGAAGTGGTCCCTCCAGAGAAGGGCTGAAGCACTTTCAGAGGTCTACGGAAGGTTGTACTGTGGCTGCCAGTGCTAGATGCATACATATATGGATGACTGAGGACAGATGAAAGCAAGAGTTCATCTAGTTTGCCCTGTTTCATCTACCTAGGCTTAATCATTTCAAAGCTCCCAATGCACCCTTTGACCTTCCACTTGTCCCCTGTAGCTCTTCGACTGAGTTTTGAATCCCAAGATTGTACTAGCAGTTGCTACATCTTTGGGCAGCTTGTTCCATCTGCCCACAACCCTTTATGTAAAGAAGTACTTCCTTATGTCTTTCCTAAAATGACAACCATCTAGTCTGGGGTTGTAACCCCTTGCTATTGTGTGCCCTTTTATCATAAATAAATTTGTGCTGTCTACCTTGGTACCTGGGTACATACTTGTCACATGTAAGTGTTATTCCAGAATGACACCATTTCACAAGCACACAGTGTCGTTTTCATGTGTTTGTGCTGGTGCAGTTGGTGAAATCTATTTGAAGTAGAGCAGATGCATCACTCTGCCTGATGTTCAAAAACTTGATGGGGAGGCTGTCTTGAAAAAATGGCTTGATGGAGTGGTGGCAGTACATTCTACTGCCACATGGGGAGCAGGATTACAGGCTCAATCTCGGGCCAATCAAGCAGAGCAGTCACAGACACAATGAATTAGCAATCAGAGATGTGGAAGAGGGGCTTTAGCACCACTCAGCATTTGTAATGAGCAGCCTTAATTGTGTATATCAGGCAGTTTATTATTTGTTTTTGTTGACCAGGAAAGGAGGGCTGGACAGTACTGCCGATTTTAAGCCTCCACCCTGGAGGGGAGGGGAGGGAGATGGGATACAGAAGCAAACCAACTGAAATTGTGGGAAAGTCTGTGGGGCTAGTAGATTTTCCTGTCACCAGCCCTGCTGGCTAGAGGCTGCAAAACTTAATTTCAACCCCGCTTTCTACAGAGCACAGGACAGCATTTGGAGCTGGCACTGGGAAGTGGATGGGTCTCAACTGAGAGCAAGGACCAGTCAAAAGCCTCTGTAAATGGGATTTAAATCCTGGGAGCTGCTTTGTTTTGGTGTGCACTCTACTGAGGAATGAGTGCCAGCAGCAAACAGCCAAGAAAAGGGTTTGGGCTCTTTTTGTAACTGTGCAACTCCTAGGTGCTGTTTTTCTTTTCACTTTCTACAGAGCATAGGTCGGCGTTTGGAGTCAATACTGGGAGGTGGGTGGGTCTCAACTGAGAGAAAGGAAGCAATCAAAAGCCGCTAAGGCACTCTTTAGGAACTCCTCCTAACATGTCTCATGACACACGTTCATGTCCCCAGAGTATGAGTGGAACAGAACAGAGTGTGATTGGTGTCTTAGGCATCAGCAGGCAACAGCAGGCACAAAGGGAACTCTGGTTGAATGAGGTAGGGCACAGCACCTGTATACCTGTTGCTGTCTAAGGAATGCTGGAACTTGGAAACAACTGGTAAAAGGGATTAAGTGTAACACCCTGTATGGGGGGAGCATAAGATTTGATTATTGTTCAAAAGTAAAGAACCCTGTCTAGAGTAAGGAAAAGAGGGGTAGGCTCAGAGTGAAGGGATATGGCAGAAAGTAGTAGGAAGGGCCAAAGAAACATAGAAATAAAGGAACATAGAATTTGATGGCAGATAAGGCCCACCTTGTCTGTCAGTTTTCCTGCCTGTAGTTTCCACCACAGATTCTACTTGATCTCCATCCCATTCACCCACTCACTCTTTCCTAAGATTCACTTATGCCTATCCCCTGCATTCTTGAACCCCAGGGAGGGAAATGTAGGAAATCCTTCTCTGGGGTCAGGGTACAGGGGGGGGGTAACAGAATGAGGAGGAGTCAGGAATAAGCACTAGGTAAGGCTAAAGGGGAATAATTAGGAATTCACTAGAAAGGGTTAAAGAGGAAACATGGGTAAACCCTCTTTAGGGTCAGGCACAGAGGGGTAATAGAAATGGGAGGAGGAATAGCATGGAAAAGATCAAGAGGAAACAGTAGAAAATCTCTAACTAGGGCCATGTAGCAAAAGAGTAACTGCAATAAGAGGGATTTAGGGAACCCTGTCCAAGGTAAGGACACAAACCAGGAGTAGGTAATAGAAACGGGAATGTTAGGAGTGGTGCAGTGTAACGGTTAGGAGCAGAAGTCTCTCAGAGAGACCTTTTGGACACCGAGGTGCTGCCCAGTCTGTATGCAATCTCTTGGGCTAAGGAGGAGGTCACCAGACTCCAGGCCAAGTTGGCTAGGATCCGGGGCCTCTCTCCCCACTCAGGGACCACCTAGTCTACTGTTGTTGCCTCAGAGGTGCCAAGAAGGAGGAATGGCTGGACTGTGGTGGGCTCTGGGAGGATGGGGTGGCAAGTCGGGTACACAGGCCTCAGCCATGCCACTGACAAACTCTTATGCTGCTCTGGCGAGATGGGACTGCCAGGAGGAGGCAACCATGGTAGTGGCCAGTGAGGGATGTGGGGAGGCCTGAAGGTGAGTAGCGGGACCCCAGCAGGAAAGCAACTTCTGATGGGGACTTGGTCCTTAGTTGGGTCAGTGCTTGAACAGGATGGAAGGGGAAGAGGAGGTGAGCTGCCTGCTTGAAGCCTTGATACAGAGGAATGAAGAGCAGATCCTTAGGATGCTGTAGAAGTGGGACAGGAGGTGCACCAGATGTCATTGTGCACCTGGGAAACAAATGACCTGACCAGGACGCCACAGGGTAGTTCAGGATAGGCTCAGGGAGCTGGGGAGGGACCTAAAACAGGTAGCTTGCATGGTGGCATTCACTGAGGTGCTTCCTGTGTGGCTGGGGGAAGGATGGGGAACTACAGTTGGTTGAAGGCATAGTGCAGGGAGGAGGTATTTGGCTAAATCAGAGACTAGGGTCCTACCTGTGGGGATAGAGGCCTGTATAGGGGTGACGGCCTACATCTGTCCTGGAGGAACAGCAGTTGTGGATGGAAGGTTTAGATGCTACATTGATTGGCATTTAAACTAGGTAGGGGTGCAGAAATACTGTGGGAGGCAGTGATTGCCCCTCTGCTGGAGAACAGGGCATCAATGAGGAACAGCCTGAGAGGAGAGGATTCCCTAGGGTAACGGGAAGTAAGAACCATAGAGAAGGAAGGGCAGGAGGGTCAGCAAGGGAACTGAGGTTTTGGACAGGCTAGGCAGACAAAGTGTTTAGAAAAGGGGAGGAAAAGTCAGAGGAGAAGCAGAAAGGGGAATGGGAAAGGAGAAGGAAAAAAAAAAAAAAGTGGAAGGCCATGTGTTCTAATGCAAGAAGCCTGGGAAACAAAATCCGTGACCTTGAAGCTATCATTGCAGAGGCAGACCTAGAGCTAGTAGCCATAATGAGGTCCTGGTGCAACAACAACCACAGCTAGGGTGTTTCATCCCAGGGTATACCATGTTCCGTAAGGACAAGCGGGAGAAAAGATGAGTAGTTGTACTTTTGTGAGGGAAGGAATTAAGGCCACAGAAAGACAGGGTCACCAGGGGGAAAAGGCAGAGCTAGAGGTGCTATGGGTTGGCCTAGAAACAAGATCAGAGGCCCTTTGTTCGAATAGGACTGGTATACAGACCACTGACACAGAGGAAGGAAATGGACAGGCCTTGGAGAGACCATTGGAAAAATAGTAAGCAAGGGAGAGATACTAGTTTTGGGGATTTTAGCTTGCCAGATGCAGGCTGGGGCACATTGGCCACAGCTACATCAAGAAGTTGTGCCATCCCTCAACTCCCACTGAGGGTATTTTTGAGGCAGCTGGTTGACAGAACCCACTAGAGATGGGGCAGTGCTGGACCTGTTACATACAAACAAGGATAGCATTACAGACAACACAGTGGGCAGTCCCTGGGTACTAGTGATCATTGTACAGTGTGGTTTAGCACGGATTGGGCAGGAGAGAAGCCACACAAGAACAAGTGTTCTAGACTTCAGGAGGGTAGATATTGGGGTTAGCTGCCTCAAAGATCACTCAAAGGAGCCGAGGGATGGGAGACCCTGTGGAATAGGATTAAAGAGGGCATAGATAAGGTGACAGTATGCTGCTTAAAGAGTATGGGAAGGAAGAGAGGAAGCTGTTGGGGTTCTCAAGGAGGTTGCAAAGGCAGTGAAGGAGAAGAAGGCAGCCTCGGGAAATACAAGGGGACCAGAAGGAAGAGGACCAAGAGGTATTCCTGGCAAAGCAAAGGGAGGCAGGAAAGGGTGAGAGCAGCAAAAGCACAAGTAGAAGAGAACATAGCCACAGAGATGAAGAAGGCTAGGAACTATAGGCCACTCAGTCTCGCTCAATGCAGGGTGGGACAAATCAGTTTGAAGTTAATGACCAGTTTGACCACTAGCTTTTAAAATCTTATAACCAATCAATACTTGTAGTGGCTATCTTTTTAAAGGTTCAGAAATCAACTGTGGGTAGGTAGCCATTTGGCCAGTAACTCAATCTAATAGGCAAACCATTTTTTAGTGGCCTTTTCCCACCTGGCTACCCAGTTTGTCCCACCTGCTTTAGTGGTAGGGAAACTGATCCTGTGGAAGGAAAAGCTGATGGAGTGCCTGGAGCTAAAAGGTCTGCAGGACCAATTGGAGCATGGCTTCATGGGTGGGGTGGGGGGGGCATGTCAAACAAATCTCACAAGATTTTGTTGACTGAGTGACTAGGAGGTTGACCGACAGGGTGTTGACGTGGCGTCTGTTTGGACTTCAGTGAGGTCTTCGACATTGTGCCACAGAAAGCTAGTGAAGAAATTAAGCAGCCTGGGGTAGAGGAGAAATTGGTAAGCTCACTATCAAATTGGCTGAAGGATTGAAGGCATAGTGTGGTGGTGAATGGCATGACACTCAGGACAAAGGAGCGACTGCAGGGTGTGGTAGGGATCAGTGCTGGGTTGGTCCTCTTCATTGCCTCTCATAAGGAGCACATGGAGGAACTGAGGGGAAGACGGTCCCTTGTGGATGATACAAAAATTCTGCAACAGGATGGACGCCGCCGTGGAGGCAGTGGAGAGAATGCATCGGATCTGAAGAGGCTGGAGGAGCAATCTTATGGGTGGCAACAGGATTTCAGTGGCAACAAGTGCAAGGTCATGCACCTGGGGTGGAGAAACCTAAGAACTGTGTATAGGAGGGATGCCAGCAGTCACCAAGCAGGAAAAGGACCTTGGGGTCATCATATCTGATAACCCCAAGGTAGTTGGTCAGTGTGACAAGGTAGTTGGAAAGGCTAGTGGAATACTGAGATGCATAGGTAGGGGATTTCTAGCAGGAGGAGAGAGGTGGTGTCTACTGTATCACTCACTAGAGAGACCCACCGCGCACTGCTTCACAGTTCTGCAAGCTGAAACTCTGAAAGGACACAGGGTGGAAGTGGTACAGAGGAGAGCCACCAAAATGGTATGGTGACTACACAAGAAGCCAGACGAAGAAGGCTGCAGGATCTCAACATGTACTCCATGGAAGAGAGGAGAATGAGAGGGACATGATTGAAACTCACAAGTACCTCACAGGAGAGGACAAGTGTTGAGGTCTGTTTCGGAATAGCAGATCACAAGGATGGGACAAGCAAATGGGGTCGCTTTAGGAGATGTGCAGGCATACCTTTTCACGGAAAGGTGGTGAATGACTGGAACAGCATGCGGCAGAAATTACGGTGACTAAGACTGTAAGAAGCGCCAAGCATGCTTGGGACAGGTACAAGGGAAAAGTAGCTGAAGGATAGGGGAGCAGGGAGGATGCCAGTGACCAAACTTTGGTTTGCATCCATGGGATATACACTACCCACTCTCGGAATACTCTGAAAACATTAAAACTTACGCATGCCATTGGGATGGTACTTTTAAGTACTCTTTGCAGACAAAGGACAAGTGTCTTGCTTTGCAGAATAATGGGCCCATTTCCTAAAGAGTCTCTACTGCACTTTCTGGTACCATGGTGGTGTGTGTTCCACACTCTGCCTATTCTTTCTTTCGTCTCTGGGAGAGGGATCCGTAGGTTATTCCTCTTTACCTAACCTAGCTTCTTAAACAAATCCTAAATACCTTGTACTTATTCCTATTCTCTGCACTTTAATTTTCCTAATTTTGTCTATCCCTACACCCTCCCATCATTTCCTACCCCCATCCACTATCTGTCTCTAGCTCTCATGCCCCTTCCCATACTCTTACACCTTATTCCAGTAACTCTTCCTGTTCTCCCACTCTTTTAATGTTAGTTTCCTCTCTGTATTTATTTTAAGTTGTATCTGCACATTATCTGTCTCCTATCGCTTGTACTGTTAACATTGTTTTTGTATCCCATGCCCTGGTACTCAGGGTGTGGCAAAGATGGAGCTATGCAAGCTGCAGATCTTGTACAACAAGATAGTCTGTTTTGTCGCACTGTCACACCTGAGGATTTACCACTGTGAGGCCCTAACAAGGCTCAGGTGGCCATCTCTGAAACTCGCCTCATCTACCCAACCCTCTGCCTTACTTTTTAAGCTAATGGGTCCTATACCTCCCTAGCCTTAATGGTCTCAAGAATAAATTTAGCCCACGGATCTACATACCTCAGGCCAAACCTCCTTGTGGTTCCCAAGACAAAGACTAAAGCCGGTCCATGTCCTTCAGCGGATCCGCCCCTTCCAACTGGAACAACCTCCCCTGGAAGTCGGGAGGCAGAGTCTATCACCTGCTTCGGTCAAAGCTTAGGCACACTTGCTCGCAGGAGCATATGCCTATGTTACAGGACCTGACCGTTTTAAAGCCATCCCAGTAGGTCAAAGCACCTGCCACAAGGATGGGAGCACTTATGTTCTACATATCCACCTTCCTTTATGCCCATAAGGAAGGTACTATATGACCCTAGCAACTGCCTTGCCCTTACCTTGAGCACACTCAATCTTAACATGTACCTGATATGCAAAATGTTTCTCGATGTGTAACTTCTATGTCCTAACTGCCTGTATGTCTTCCACAACTTACCACTTGTAAACTTAAGAAGTCTTTTACGACAGATAACATTATAATCATCTGAATGTACTGGTCTGTTACCTGTAGATGTTGCACGGTCGCCCTGAGGGACACGCGAGGCCAGCCAGACCCTACTCGATCATCAAAATCAGTAAATAAATAAATCTGCACTCTGATTTTATGTATAGAGCCTAAGTAAGCTGCACCCGCACATTACTTGTTTTGTATGACTGGTATTGTTATTATTGTTTTGCATTAGTCATTGTGATTTTTAATTCTGTGTACCCCTATGTATGTTGGTCCTTCCAGGACTGCCTCACAAATTAGCTGTATCAATGGTGTTATCGTGGTAAAATAAAATTGAATTGAAAGCAGGATCAGAGGTTTCAGAATAGACAGGGAAAATTGGGGCAGACTCGATGGGCCAGTCGGTCTTTTCTGCTGGCAAAATTCTGTTTCTGTTTCTATAGTTCTTTCAGTACTTTATTTAAGTGTGATTATTTCAGTAAAGTACAATGCCTCGTGCCAGTTTTCATCTCTGTTACTGTTAATCCCAAATGCTGGTATCTCCCCAGTTGTGTAATGTACTACTGGGGCAAATTATTTGGGCATGACAGTGAGAGAGATGAGGATGATGACCAGTGGGCTTTGTTAGACATTACTGAAATAATAAAATTTAAAACACATTAAGTGCTGAAAGGTGACTAAGGACTGGGTGGGAGGGTGTGGGGGTCAGCAGGTGGGTGGGTGGAGTTACCATATTGAAATTAAAGAGGATAGAGTGAGTGGAAAGCATGTGTGTGTGTGTGGTGGTGGTAGGGAGGGAGGTGCACAACAGTCCAGGAGGGTGGGAAGGAGAGAACATTTCTGCAATTGTCAGCGTGCTGGGAGAAGATAGCCATGGAACCAAGATAAAAGTGTATTGAACTATTTAAAATATATGTGGGACTTTTTGCAGGGAGTCCATACCCTCAATGAAAATCTCACTGAGAGCCCTTGGAAGGATGAGCAGCATAAGAACCTTGCCTCCAGAACACCAACCAATGCAGAGTTCGGTTACTGACACTGAATCCTTGCCTCACGTGATATATAGCATGCTCCATTACAGAGAGGTGGGGTGGCAAAACAGACCAGTGTGCCACCAGAAACAATAAATAAAAGAAAATGTACAACTAGCCTTGAGATTGTAAACTGTGCCTTCTACTTGATTATACCTGACAGATGGACCCGTGTGGCCCGAAACTTTGTGTACTGCAACATCTATGTAGTTTCTTTGTTAGTTAAGGCCACATTGATGGCCTATAGTAGCAGCACATTGTGCTGCCACGCACATGACCTAGGTTCTTTGAGCAAACTCGAGTGATGAAGGGAGACTGACCAGGCCAAGACAGTCGCCGCCTGGAAGCCGCATCTGTCAGTGCACTGCCACCACAACGACCCTATGACTGGCCACAGGAGCTTGTCTCTGCTGCAGAGGGAAGCCAGTGTGTGTGTGTGTGTTGTGCGCCAAGGCAAACAAAGGGCATCCTTATGCCAGGGTAGGAGGGAGAAAATGTGCTATTTATATGATGGCCGGAAACCCCTTGGCCTGATTTAGTGATTAGGTATATCCCAGCAAACAGGGTACGCCTTCTAAAATGAGCTACTGGTTGGGAGAAAATCTGTATAGAAAAACATGTCTTTGATCCAATAAAAATAACACAATATTCAACAAATCCAGTTTTCCATGGACTTATAGAATAGTAAATATTTGTTTCTACTTTAATGTAGGGAATTACTAACACTGAGACTTGATAACAAGCTAGGCAATGAAGCATGAGAAAGCCACCTTGTTTGGGCCAGGATCATGCTCTGGACGGAGGCCAGTTCAGTTCTTGATGCTTATTGAGCTTTCCATGTAAACATGGAAACATAGAATTTGATGGCAGATAAAGACCGCTTGGCCCACCCACTCTGCCCATTTCTTCCTACCTTGCATTATTACTGCAGACTGTACTTATCTACAGCTTTCCACCCCTTCCTTTCCAGTATGATTCTATGGTGCCATCCCTTGCATTCTTGAACCCCACCATCTGTTTTCGCCTCACCACTTCTGTTGGAAGGCTGTTCCAGGAATCCACCACTCTTTGTGAAGTACTTTCACACTCTCTTGAATATACCCCCTGCTTCATAGCATGTCCCCATGTTCTGAGTACTCATTTTCTTTTCTGAAAATACCCACCTCCCCACACACACACCTTATTTACCCTCATGAGGTATTATAGGTGTCTGTCATATCCCTTCCTCTTGTCATCCAGGTTGTACACATTGAGGTCCTTTAGTTTCTGCTCATAAGGCGTTTAATGCAGACCCTGCACCATTTTTCTATATAAATATGTATTTATTTACTGATCTATTTT
Organism: Neoceratodus forsteri; assembly: GCA_016271365.2. Classification (NCBI taxonomy): domain Eukaryota; kingdom Metazoa; phylum Chordata; order Ceratodontiformes; family Ceratodontidae; genus Neoceratodus; species Neoceratodus forsteri. Next base: position 337,088,845 of record CM057451.1, on the reverse strand, counting down.
GAGTTTATATTAGTATAACAGTTTTAAATGTTGTTCTATTTATGGTGTGGGGTTATTTATTCTTTTATTGTATGGTGCCCAGAGCCCTGAGATCTTTTAAATAAAATTTGCCTTGCCATTTTAGTTTCCCTTTTGGATCACCTTCACTCTGTCCATGTCTTCCAGAGATGTGGACTCCAGAACTGGACACAGTAATTCTGAATGGGGTCTGTGTCTGTATAGAGGCAGCACCACCTCTCTCTCTTCTCTGCTGGTGATACCCTCCCCATGCAGCCCAGCATCCTACTAGCCCTTCTGACTGCCTTGTCGCACTGCTGGCCACCTTTAGATCATCAGATATGATAACCCCCAGGTCTCTTTCCTGCTTGGTAGTCATCAGTACCACTCCACCCATTTTGTGCTCCACCCTAAGTTTCTATGCCCTAAGTGCATTATGTTGCACTTTTCTGCACTACAACCCAGCTGCCCAAACATAGAATTTGACGGCGGATAAGGACCGCTTGGCCCACCCAGTCTGCCCATTTCCCTACCTACTGGATAAGCTGCAGATCCTAGTTAACCAGCAGCCTACTTCTTCTACCCCACACCCTCGAATTGCCTTTATGACTGTCCCATGCATGCTTGAATTCCACCACTGATTTTGACTCCATAACCTCTCCGGAAGGCCGCTCCATGCATCCACAACCTCTCTGTAGAAAAATACTCTTAAATTATCTCTGAGCACTTCCATCTTCAAATTGTGCCTTCTTGTCTTGCACCTCTTTTTGAAAGATGCTACCCTCTTGGACTTGTTGATTCCTTGAGGTACTTGAACGCTTCTATCATGTCCCCTCTCCTCCTTTCCTCAAGCTATACATATTAAGCTCCTTAAGTCTCTCTTCATATGTCTTCCGGCACAGACCCTGCACCATTTAGTTGCCCTCCTCTGGACAGCTTCCATCCTGTCTATGTCTTTGCGGAGATTGGGTCTCCAGAACTGCACAAGTACTCCAGATGGGGTCTCACCAGCTGTCTGTACAGAGGGATAACTTCCTGTTTTCTACTGGTGATGCCTCCCTATGCATCCCGAACCCCCAGCCCTCCTTGCTGCCCTCACATTGCTTGCCCACCTTTAGGTCATCTGATATGACTACCCAGGTCCCTTTCCATTTTGTTGTTGTTAGTATCTCACCCCCATTGTGTACTTTCCCTGGGTTTTGTTTCCCAGGTAAATTACCTTGCACTTCTTAGCATTGAATCTAAGCTGCCATACATTTGACCATTCCTCTATCCTACAAGTCCCTCTCATCCTTTCCACCCACCCTGTGCATCAACTCTGTTGCAGATCTTAGTGTCATCTGCAAAGAGACATATTTTCCTTCCAGTCCTTCCAATGTTGCTTATAAAGACATTGAAGAGACCGGGTCCTAATACTGAACCTCATGGTGCACCCACTAGTAACCCTCCTTTCTTCTGAGTGGACTCCATTTACTATTACTCTCTGTGTCCTATTCTCCAGCCAGTTCTTTACCCAGGCTGTCATCTTGGGACCCACCCCAGGCTGGCTAACTTGTATATTAATCTTTTGTGTGGGACTGTGTCAAGTGCCTTGCTAAAGTTTAGGTAGGCCATGTCCGCAGCCCCTCCCTGATCTACTACTTTGGTCACCCAGTCAAAGAAATCTATCAGATTTGTCTGGCATGACCTTCCACTGTGAATCCATGCTGCCTAGGGTCCTGTGCCCCTCTGGCCTCTAGATACTGACAGTTCTTTCCTTCAGAAGTGATTCCATCATTTTCCCTATCACTGAGGTTAAACTAACAGGTCTGTAGTTTCCTGCTTCTGCCTTGCTCCCACTTTTGTGAAGGGAATCACATCTGCCCTCCTCCAGTCCTCGGTACCACCCCATCCTCCCATGATTTGTTAAAAGGGTAGTCAGTGGTGTCCTAGTTCTACCCTTAGCTCTTTAGAATTCTGGGATGAATCCCATCAGGCCCCATTGCTTTGTCCACCTTCAGTTTTAAGAGTTCTTTCAGAACCCTTTTTCTGTAAATGGGCTGGTATCAACTTCTGTATCCAGAGTGTTACTACTGTTTGTTTTATGTACCTCCCTCTTCATTTGTAAATACTGAGCAAAATATTTATTTAGTATCTCTGCCTTTTCACAGTCTCCTTCTGCCCACCTCCCTCCCTTTATTAAGCCTCACTATCCCTCCCTTGGTCTTCCTTTGCTCCCTGATGTACCTATAAAAGGTTTTATCCCCTTCTTAACTGAGTTGGCTATCTTTTCCTCAGTTTGGGCCTTTGCTGTCTGACTGCCTTCCCAGCCTCCTTTGCTTTAACTGATACAGTTCTCTGTCCTGCTTCTCATGCATTCCTTGTACTTCCTGAATGCTTTCTTTTCTCTTGAACTTTCACTGCCACTTCCTTTGAGAACCATAGTGGTTTCTTACATCGTCTTGTTTTCTACCCTTGACAACTCCTCTAGTTTTTTCAGGCCTCTGCTCATCCTTTTCACACACACACCTTTGGAGTGTCTACCCTATTCCCAGATTAGAGGCAGACCTTCTCTTCCAGTTGCTCTGCAATGTCACTTATAAAACATTAGAGAGGACTGGTCCCAGCACTGAAACCTGAGGTACCCTGCTGGTCACCTTCCTTCCTTCCTTCCTTGGAGTGAGTTCCGTTTACCACCCGTCTGTTGCCTGTCCCTCACAATTTCATATCCAGTTTACTACCTTTGTTCCACTCCCTGACTGCCTGGCCTACTTACTAGTCTGCTATGTGGAACAGTGTAGAAAGCCGACTGCACCAGCGCAGTGGTTGGATTTCCACTTGTGACACTTGTGATACTGGTGACCCTGGTTGGAACGGACCTGGGTCATCAGGAGGCGCTGGGTGGAGTTGGATTGAGCATCTCACGGACTGCTCTGCTTCTCTGGGGAGGGCGTGGGATGCTAGCCGCCGATGCAGGGGCTCCGCCAGAAAGTCCCACAGCGAGCCCAGGCGCCAACAAGGAACGCGTAGGGCAGGACAGATGCTAGCATCATTGCATGCCGTTCCCACCCCACAAAATGGAGGGGGGACCACCCGCCTCTGCCTCTATGGAAGCCAAACCCCGGCTGGTCTCCTGCTCTCCCAGGTCGCACTCCCTGCCCTAGCCTGTCGCTTGTGGCACCTTAGTCGGGTGCCATGACTCCACCCTGGGGGCAATCCAGGGGGTCCTGAGAGAGGTTAATGGGGAGCCGCAGCCATGAGGGTATGTACCGGGCAGATGCCTGGTGGTATGCAGGGCCTATAAAAATATAAATAGAAAAAAAGAAAACCTTATGAAATTGAGGTAGATATCCCCCACTGCTCCATCCTGATCTATATCCTTTGTCACCCAGTCAAAGAAATGTATCAGATTTGTTTGACATGACCTCCTCCCTGCAAACTCATGTTGCCTCGTGTCTTGTAACCCACGGGATTCAAGATATTCTACAATCCTTTCCTTCAACAGTGATTCCATTAACTTTCCCACAACCGATGGGAGGCTGACTGGCCTATAATTGCCAGCCTCCTCTTGCTACCACTTTTGTGTAGTGAGACTACATCCGTCCATTCCACCCTCCTCCAGTCTTCCGGAACCACTCCTGTTTCCAGTGAGCTGTTAGGACAGTCAGAGGTGCAGCCAGTACCTCCCTGAGCTCTCCCTCAGTACCCTTGGATGTACCCCATCTGGCCCCATTGGTTTGTCCACCTTTAGATTAGTGGGTCCCTTCGGGACACTGTCCTCTGAAAGTGGACTACTGTCCACCTCCTTCCACGCCAAAATGTCTGTTACTTTTGTGGCCCCTCCCTTCTCCTCCTTCTGTGAACACTGAACAAAGTATTTGTTCAGGATGTGCTGCTTTTCTTCGTCCCCTTCTGCATCCCTCCATCCTTCCCTTTTTAACCTTACAGTCCACCCGGTCTTCCTTTCTACATACCTAAAACATGTCTTGCCCTTTTTTTTTACCCCTGGGCTATTCTCTCTTCAGTTTGTGCTTTCCGCTGCTTACTGCTTTCTCTGCTTCCCTGTGTTTCCCCTGATACACCTGCCTATCCTTCTTCCTTTGCGTCTCCTTATACCTTCCGATGCTGCCCTTTAGCGCTTTTCCTTTCTGCCACCTCTTTGAGAACCATAGTAGTCTTTTTTTTTTTTTCCTCCTGCCTTTGCTCACTTGTTTTACACAGAGGTGTGTTGCCTTTACTATGATCCTTTTTAACTTCACCCACTGTTCCTCCACCTTACCATGGCCATCCCTCACCTCCAGGTAATCCCTAAGGCATTCACCCATCTTTATAAAATCTGCATTCCTGAAGTCCAGGACCCTTACACTTGTCTGGTTCAATTCCGCATCTATCCTTTTATTAAACTGCACTGTATGGTGGTCACTGATCCCTAGGTGGCCTCCACTTTGACATCTGCAGCACAGTCCCTGTTAGCCAGTACCAGGTCCAGTATTGCCCCGTCACAGAGTGGGTTCACTGACTAGTTTCCTGAAGAATGCCCCTGCAGAGAGTCCATTATGTCCCTGCTTTTAGTTTGTTACTGCTGGGGGCTCCAGTCTAAGTCCGGCAGGTTGAAGTTCCCCACCAGCGGCACCTCCCTTTTCCTCCCATCTTGCCAGTGGCTTCCAGCAGTACATAATCTAATTCCTCTTCCTGTGCTGGAGGTCTATAGATCACTCCAGTGCGAACAGTGGCTCCATTCCCCCGCCAGGGTGACCCACAGTACCTCTACCTCCCTCTGTATTCCCTGCATCTCTGTTGTTTTTATGCTTTCCTTCACAAAGTACCATGCCTCCTCCTTTCCTTCCCACCCAGTCCTTCCTGAACAGAGTATAGCCAAATATGGCCATGTCCCTGTCATGGTTTTCAGTGCATATAACTCTGTAATGACCACAATATCCAGGTTGGCTTCTGCCATGATTACTTCTAGATCTGAAATCTTATTTCCTATACTTCTTTTTAATTTTGTTTTTAAAGTTGAATGAATTACAGGATAAGGTCTATGAAATGCAAGTCTCATTTACAGAATTTCCCCAAGTTTCTTAAAATAAGAACATATGCTAACATAAACACTAAAGCAATAAGGCATGATGAGGTGTGTGTTATTGTGTAATAACATCCTCCCGGTTGGGTTGATTACTGCTGGTGAAGCCAAGTGCTTCCACCACCCGAGGAGTGATATTATTACACAAAAACACACACCCTGAGTGCCTTATTGCTATTATATAATGACTTGTTTTAAAATAATAAAACGTTTAAAAAATTGTTTTCTGAATGGCATTTTTATTTTTTTTTAATGGGAGGCATATACTGCAAAAGATAAGAAAAAGTAGTTCAGTAGATGGTACTGGTGCTTGATGCCCCCAGTCTTTCTTTTTAACTTTCTCCCCCTTCTTTCTGTCATGGTGTCTGAATGATCATGTCTATCTAGTCTCTGAAGGTTTAGCATTGTTTCACTGCTGTGTTTCTGCCTGTATGATGTATGACATCAGCCCTGTCCCTCCCTCCCCACGGCTGTTCACCCACCCATTAAACCAGGCTGTATCATAACTTTGTTTTTACTGTAAAAATTATGGTAACTTCTGTCCGTGGTCACGGTATTGCTCGCCGACTATAGTGAAGGACACGGAAATGTGCAGGCGCAATGCTGCTTTCTGTGTTGAGGAGAGTAAACGCCGCTTCTTTACTGGAAACATTGGTCAGTGAGTACAGAGGAGCATGGCAGGGTGGAGGATCTGTGTTATTTAAGGACAGAAATGGATTTACTTTTCATCTCTTTTTCCCAGAACTGAGTGGCATCCATGAACTGTGCGATCGGGCAGTTACGGCTCAGCACGTGAGTGGGGTTCAGTGAAGACACTTGGTTTGGGAAAACAAAACTGGCATGACAATTACATTTATTTGGCAGGCTAAAAATAGTTGCATCAGTCCTGTGACTGGTGGAGTGAGGCACATGGGGGGTGATTTCTTCTGGGTAGTGCCAGGTTTGCGGTGGCTTGTGTGTGGGGAGGGAGGATTTCTTTCAGAGTTCTGTAGCCACCAGTGCTCAGCTCATTACAGTGATGATGTTGTTGAATATCATCACTGTGCCAGGCACACACACTGACCAATCAGGATATTAGAAATTTTTTGCCATTGTATAATTTCTAATTGACACGCTTTTTTTTTTCAAGAAAATATGTATTACGTATTATGTATTGACATATGTTCTCCAGTTTACTTATCAGAATACCTTCAAGATGATATGCCAACATACATGGATTAATAGCCGTTCTACACAGTTCCACAAGGCAAAGATGACATAATTCAGGATGATCTGACCAGGAAAATGAAACAAGATTTGAGTGATATGTAGAAGTTTTGTTGTTTGTTTTTGTTTTTACTGTGCTTATTCCAAACGGAAGAGGCAACATCCTAAAGTTGTTATCAGTTTGGCAAAGACACCCTGGTCAAAAAGAAAGTCCGTACATTGCAATCACTGAGAGAATAGCAAAATATTATAAAACCAACAGTCAGGTAAACAACTCCAGTATTGAACCACAGAAATAAATCTTAACAAATTAATCTTGGCATGTATTGCAACTCCCTTCCCAAAGGATTTATTTATTTATGCCAGTAGTCTCCTGTCATGAGGAACCCTTTTGTGTAAGTAAAGTATCTCCAGGATTCTCCTGCCACACCCCACACTGTTCCGCCTTGTTTGCTCGGACTTCATCCCCACGTTTAGTTAGGGATTTGCCTCTCGCTGATGCCAAGGTCGCCATAAATCCAAAATGTGTCAGTTTCTAGTCTGAGAGTACTAGTTATCCTTTCCAGCCAGCCCGTGGCACTGAAGGTTGAGTGCTGGATGCACACCTCGCGTATGCCGGCGTGAGCCTGGGTCATCGGGGTCAGCAGGAGGAGAAGGATGGAGCGTCTGTGGACTACTCTCTCCTTCTCCGGGGAGGGGCGGGTTGCCATCAGTGCTGTAGTGGCCTCTGGCGGCGGTTGGGGTGGTTGTAGAGCACTGGCAGGGACATGGAGGGAACTTGCTGGGGCAAGCTTGGTTTGGAGTACATGCGGACGTGCGCCGGCCTTGGGCGCGCGGCTTGCATGCCTCAGCCGATGGGGAGAAAAGTGGAAAATTAGGGGCACTAGTCATGGCGGCATTATGGCCGCCTCCAGAGAGGACTCGATCGGCGCCGAGGGTGCGTGGCATTATTGGATCCTGATCTGGGGTTGAGCTAGGGAGAGCTCCCTTCTCCCTCACCTGGGAAGCCACAGGGTAGTATGGTGCCGAATTGGAACTGGAGAAGTAGTCCCGGGAGATGGTGGCCTGAATACCCAGAGGATGCCAGGCATGTAGAGGTAAGGCAGACTGGTGGTCCTAATGAGAAAAAGTACAAAAAAAAAAGTTATCCTTACATACATTCTGTGTCCGCTACCCTTGAACCCACTGTTCCATTGGGGACGCGAGGGATAACCATTGTGAACTAATGCTTTTAAGAGCTGTCACATGACTTGTACATGTAAAGCATTTGCACACATGGCCTTTCAGATTTTATTTCCACTCTGCTTGTTTGCCCCCCGCCTCCCCCTTTAATGCTGGTGGCATGACTCCTGTCCTGGACCCAGTGCTCAAATACTCATTGCTAGCTGGACTAGGAATGGCAGTTGGCATCACTTTTGAAGGCTACTTGTCTCTGAATCCCACCCTCTTCGCTGGAGGAAAGGTGTGACTGTTTTCTTCCCAAAAGACCGGAAAAGGGCAAAAATGAAATAAGTTAGGCTCTTGGGATAGCTCTCCTGTGCTTTATTTATTTTCTTTATATAATTCTCTTTATTCCCACTGCCTTTGCTTACTTCATCTCCTGCTCTTCATTCAGGCCTTTGCTGCAGCACCTACCCTCACTGTATGTTTACTGGGACCAGTGGAGTCTTAGTGCCAGAGTTCAACTTCCCAAACCTGCCATGGCAAAGAATCAAGAGACTGTAGAGGCAGAGAAGAGGGACCATGCTTTTATTGCCCGCAATAGAAATTTATTGCAAAACCTTAACAAGGCTATTCCCCACCACCCCGGTAGAAAGTCACAGGATCCTCAGTGACCCAGGACATGTAAAAGCTGTGTGCCTAAAGACCAGTCTGTGATAAGAATAAGAGCTGCTGAGTTTGAGGTGAAAATATTTTCCTTCTGTGAGATGTTGTGGTCTGGGAGTGTTACAGGTCTAAAATAAACCCTGACCAGGGTGGTTTTCATATGTAAATTTCCTGCAGAGAGACAGACACAACATGCGGGCGAGGTATGCTGCCTCAGTCATTACATGTTGTGCATTTTGTTTTACATAGTCGAGTCAGCAGACCATGCAGCTATTGTGAGTACTATATATACACCGCCCAATGGATACCAGGATTTAAGAATATTAAAATTATACTACTCTAAAAGCTTTGCAGCTGTCTGAAAACTGGTAATTCACATTAAGATGTACCTTTCCTGGTCACCAATTTTCAATTAAATAAAAATAAATATAGATGATACCGAGGAGAGCTGATGCAGTGGCAAGGCAGTAGCGTACGACCTGCCATGATGGCATCTCAGGTCGCATTGGTGAGCCAAGATAGAAAGATAGAGCCTCCCTTGGACTGCTGTCCTCCCACAGGAGGGGGATGTCTTGCATCACTACTTCTGTGCCTCTGGCAGAAGCCATGGGTGGGCAGCAATAGACTAGGGCTAGGGAAAGACACTACAGACACTGAGTACATCATTGCACATTCAATTTTGTAAAGGAAAACGGGTGAAAAGGCCCCTGATGGTGCAGAATGACACTTTCCCACCGCTAGTCCTACACCACAGATGGATGTCTACTCCAGAGTTTCCATATTATATTCCAGGAGGGCTGGCCATCATTGGCGTGGGGAGGAAATCTGTGGATGATTTTGCCAGAGAAGGACTAAGTCGCAGAAATGGTGGGGATGGCGGCTCGTCAGGCGCAGTGGTTGGATTTCCGCCTAGGACACCGGCTACCTGAAACATAGAAACATAGACTTTGACGGGCAGATAAGGACCGCTTAGCCCATCTATTCTGCCCATTTCCCTACCTACAGGATAGGCCGCAGATCCTATTTAACCAACAGCCTATATCTTCTTCCTGTCCCCCACAAGAATTGCCTTATGTCTGTTCCATGCATTCTTGAATTCTCCCACAGTTTTAGACTCCACAACTTCCTCAGGAAGGCTGTTCCATGCATCCACTACCCTCTCTGTGAAATAATACTTCCTCACATTGCCCCTGAACCGCCCTCCTTCTATCTTTAAATTGTGTCCCCTTGTTCTTGTAAGTCTCTTTTTCTGAAAGATGCTACCCTCTTGGACTTTGTTGATTCCCTTAGAGGTACTTGAAAAGTACCTGGGTTGGGAACGGATCCAGGTCGTCGGAGGGCGGCGGGAGTAGGATCGGCGTCAGCGACGGCTCTCCTATTCCGGGAGGAGGGTGGGTAAGCCTCGGTGCATTGAGACCCCTGGTGGAGACCGGGGTTCCACAAGCAAGGCCAACAAGGTGGGGATGGAGGCGGGCGGACGCTAGCGCCATTGCACGGCCCCGCCTCTGGGGAGAAAAACGCGAGAAAGATGGAGGGCAGGACCACCGATTAACGAAGCCTCCCTGGAGAGCCTCACATAACGCCGCGCGCTGCAGGACCCCGACTAGTTACAGTTCCTGGGCCACGTAGGTGGCCCGGCCCCGCCTCCCGGGGCAGCCGGGGTGACCGAGGGTCCTCAGCAGCAATCGACGGCGGTAGAGGTCTCCGGGGCCGTGACCAGGGTGGATGGCTTCGGTGGTCCTGCTAGGGAGAAAGAGGAAAAAAAAAAAAAGAAATGGTGGGGATGTGGCTGGGTGGACCAGAGCTGATATGGTCCAGTGGGTTTCAGAGTACCCGACAGTCCAGTGCACTATATCAGGGACCAAGGTTCAGGAATGGACCCGGGAAGCTGGTGATCAGGCAACCAGCTAGGGAAGTCTCAGCCTGGGGGCATCCCAACGACCCAGACAGTGGACCTGGAAGAATCCTCTTCCATTTGGCACGCTGTGCATCACTGCAGGGCTAGGAACAGGGGAAGAAGAAGCAAGTGGAAAATGTCAGTTACCAGAATGACATCTTCACCTGGGCTGTCTGACACCGTGCCTCATACCATCCCTTCACTACTGGATAGCGCCCCATGGTGGGAAGGGACAGTCCTCTCTCTTGGCCTACCTACAGATTTAGAATCTATGGCTGTACTAAAGAGTAGGTAAGAAGGCGATAGGGTTGCCTGGAATATCAGCTCAATATGGGGTGTCTGGAAAGAGAATAAGATGTATTTGAGGAAAAAAGGTGGTGCTGAAAAAGGCAGGCATAGTGGATTTGGCAGCAGCAAATCATGCTGCCACCGAGGGACTGATGTTCACGTTCAGTCTTCAGAATTTTATACAGTGGTGTCTGGGCAATGGGGTGAATGAGCATTTTACGTAAGAGGAGCGCTTAATTATGAAGTGGTCAGTCACTGTCTGACTATTCATGCACCTATGCCAACAAATCAAGGCTAGGCAATACGCCAACTGTGAAGGCAGCTACTTATCCACCTTCCTGTCATAGGAATGGTGCAGCCACAGTGGCCCCTTTCCTTGAGGTGAGGGAATGTGGGTAAACCAGGATAAAAGGAAGAAAAAAATGAAAACAAGATGGTGCTGGGACTGTTGGATTACATTTTTCCTGCAATTAATGTTCATTATGCTGAGTCTCAGTCAATCACTACGATACAAGTAAATAGCAGAGAGCTTTTCATGCTGGGTGGGAAAGCCAGCACTAAGAACTTCATAAAGCTGAGTGGAGGAGCTTTCACGAGGATAGCACAAAGCGTTTCTTTATGGAGAAGGTGGTGGACGGATGGAATAGACTGCCGAGGAAGGTAGTCTTTGCAGAATCTGTGAAGGGAATCAAATATGGGTGGGAGAGACCCATGGGTCGGATTAGAACAGTGGCTGAAGGTGAGAGTGAGGGGAGGTGAAGGGCTGTTTGGGGCCCTCACAGTCAACAGAGGAGGGCTGGGCAGGCCGATGGGCTGCAGGACCTTTTCTTACCGACAAATTCAATGTTTCTGTACTATGAGTGATGTAACATATTGATACACACAATAGCAATACTGATGCAGGTTAAACTGAATAATAACAGCATTTGAAGCTTTATAAATTCTTCAGCCTTATTTCCAGATACAGTTTTACTGGAAACTCCAATACTAGCAGCTGATGCTTTTTTTTTTTTGCTAAATTAAAATTATTTGAGCACGTTTGTCTGCATTGGTAGTATACTTTTTCTTTTTTTTTTTTTTTTTAATAAATATCATTTTATTAGAGAAGCTTACAATTCATACACAGTTTGACAAAGTCCATCGTAAGTATTACCGACATTACATCAGACATGCTGATCTGCTATTGTCTCATGTATGTATGTGTGTCATTGTCCTCCTTGTGACGAGGTACTTTGTAAATGAGCCACTGGCTCAAAGGTTGTTAAACTGATGTTAAAACAAATAAAAATAAATAAATTCGAGATACAGGCCTATAAATAGGATTGCACTCTATTATTTTAACAGTCCTAACCCACTACTATACCCCCACCATCGTTCTACTGACTATCTCGAATTTGAATCATCTTTCCACCCCACTACCGCCTCCCCATCCCTCCCATTTGCACAGTCAGTGCCCCCTGCATCTCCCTCTACTGAGCTTTTAAGGTCCAGGTAGGGGCCTGTGCCAATAAACTATGGCCTGAGGAGCCAGTCAATGAGGTGCTGCATTAAGGCACAAAAGAGGGTCTTTGGCCATAATATAGATGACCCATCTCCTCCACTTCAAAGAGCCCAGCTCAGCCTGATCATTTAAGTTGTGAGTTATTTTTGGTTTATATATAAAATGGACTGTCTCTCTCAGCCCGAAGGGTGGGGGGCTCAACTGTGAGCCAACGTTTAGTGATAGCTTTCTTCGCTGCCAGTAGTAGAATATTTAATAGGTACTGGCATGAAGATCAAGCAGGCCGGGGAGCAATGCAGGATAAAGAAATCGCCACTATAAGGTAGGCCGACCCCAAATAGGTCTTTCAACTTCTCAAATAAACCCTGCAGAAAAGGCTGCAGTTTTGGACAGGCCCAAAAAATATGAGTGGTGAGCTGAGGTGTCTCCACGTGGCGCCAACACGCTGCAGATCGGATAGCACCATAATGAGAGGTTATTACTAGGTTCGGAAGAATCTTATCAGTAATTGCCAAGAAAACAACCTCCAAGAGTGGAGTAGGTGATTCTTGATGTCATACGGAAGAAGCTTCCCATTGTTGTTGTGTGATTTGAGAACCTAACTCCTCATTCCACTTTTCCCTTAGCATGGTGTCTCCCTCATTGTTTCCAGAAGGACCTGCACAGCACTGAAACAGCGCAGGAGTCCTCGGGATTTTACCACGTGCTGAAGTATTAAAATCACTGGGGAGCAGCCTCAGGCTTAACGGTCATTGAGAGGTAGGGATTCAAAATAGTGTCGGAGTTGTAAATATCGGAAAAATCTGATTGGCCGTAGATGAAAATGTGACTGATTTCACCAAACTTTCTAAAGTGGGGCGATTTGCAGTTCTGCGAGGGCTGAAAAAAGCGGGCATGCCATAAGTCTGAAAGGTATGATCTAAGAGGGCTGGGAAAGTCCTCCAGCAGGTCTATTGGGCAAATCAAGACCAGGAAAGGGGTAATCCTAGGGCCTTTCTCATCGAGCACCAGACCTGTGCTTGGTACTCCATCCATGAACCCCATGCAGGCTGTCGCATTGAGGGTAGGGTTTATGGAATATCACTTTTGGTATTCCCGGGTGGAGGATACTCTCTCAATTTCCCTCCACCTGGCGGAGCCACCCCCAAGGCGCTGTATTATAAAAGAGAGGTGGATAGCCCAGTAATAGAGTTTCAGATTGGGAGTGCCAAGCCCCCAAGCTTTAGGGAGGTGAAGCGTCTCCAGTTTAATTCTAGGGTGTCTTCCCGCCCAGACAAATTTCACTATGGCCCTGTTCCAAACCGTAGAGACTGTTCGGCAGATTGAGGGCAAATTCTGGAACAAATAGAGAATCCTCGGAAGGGTAACCATCCTAATCACCTCTATCGCTGCATCATATTCAGTGGGAGAATGTTCCATCTTTCAAGGTCCTGTTTCATCTGGGATGTAATGGGGTGGTAGTTATTATCTAGTGTGTCTTGAGCTTGATGTGAGTGGATTCCTAAATATTTTAGCTTGGTAAGTCCCAGCGAAGGTACCTTGTCTTAATTGCATCCGATGGGACGTGGTGAAGGTGAGGCATCTGTCTTGCTGGTATTCAGCTTGTAGCCTGAATGTGACCAATTCTTCCAAGAGGCAGAAAATGGCAGGCACAGACTGCTTGGGTTTAATGAGAACAGCAGAACATCATCTAGTATAGGGCTACCCAGTGCTCCATGCCGTCCACAGTCACCCCAAAATCTCAGATGACATTCTAATCACCTGGGCCAAGGGTTCAATAAAAATAGCGAAAAGGCCTGGTGATAGTGGGCAGCCCTGGACGCGTACCCTAAAAGGGGAAGTATTCAGAGTGGTGGCTGGATGTTTTAACACAAGCCTTAGGGTCACATAGATTTTCCTAAGAGTATCGATGAGGGTGCAGAAAATGCATAGCAGCCATTGTGGCGAACAAAAAGGCCATGACACCCAGTCAGAGGCCTTCTCAGCATCAAGGCTGAGAAGGACCAATGAGTCATCCGGATTGCATCTCATGGACCAGATGCAGAGCCCTACACGTGTTATCTGAAGTGGACCTTGAACTCACGAAACCTGTTTGGTCAGGGTCAATCAACTCCAGTAGTATAAGGTCCGTCGTCGGCCAGGATGGACATGAAGAACTTGTAATCCGAGTTAAGAACCAATATTGGTCTATATGAGCTACATTGTAGTGGGTCCTTACCTGGCTTGAGGATGACCGAAATTAGGCACGCCAACTGGGCGGAGGGGATTCACCGGCAAGGACCTCATTACATGCTGCAAGTAACAACTTACTAATAGACTGAGTCGAGCATTTATAAACTCGCCCCCATAACCATCAGGCCCAGGGGCTTTTTGGGTTTTGGACTTGGAGATGACCAATGACAGTTCCTCCGGTGAAATTGGTTTCATGATGAGAGCCTGTTGTTCGTGGTTAAGTGTTGGTAACTTTAGGGCCGATAAAAAGATTCTACGGATGCCAAATCTGTCTTCTGACCCAGAGTGTACAAGGTTTTATAATATTGACAAAAGGCCTGAGATATGTTTTTAAATTTAGTATGACATTCTCCTGTCCCAGGGTCCTTTATCATTGCAATAGTGGACAACTACGGTGTTGGCGGAGCTGATGCAAGTAACCGGGAGGCTTGAGGGCGATCTCACCATATCTCTGGTGGAGATACGCGAGGGCAACCTTGGTCTGCTGCAAGCATAGGAGTCCAGCTCATTCTTAGTCTGCTTTATCTGGGGAGAATCGAGGCATCACCTTGTCGGTGGCGAGCTGAAGGAACTGGAGGTCTATTCCAGCTGAAGCTATCTTTCTTTCGTGCCTTTGCCAACCCAGCTGAATATTTTATTAAGTGACCTCTTAGGACTGCTTTTAGCGTGCCCCACTGAATTGTTGGCGAGGGTCTCCTGGGTGGAGTTGTCCTGTATAATTTCCGTGATTTTACCACTGAGGAACTCCTTAAATTGTTCACTTTTAAGTATCGGGTTAAATCTCCACCCAGTGTTGCACCTCTCCAGGCCCAGATTCCACTGAGTGATGAGAGGGGCATGATCCGAGTGGGCTGTAGGGCCCATTGGCTCGACCAGTGGGCGAGCTGTTCCTTCTGGGTGTAGCAGTGGTCAATTCTTGTGTATGTCCCATGGACTGCAGAGTAAAGGGTATCCCTGTCTCTGGGGTGTAAGGACCATGTATCAAGCCAACCCATCCCTTCAGTAAACCTCTTAAAGAAATTGTGTGAGGCCTGTTGCACACTGGGCTGGGCCCTGGAAGTGTCTAAGGTGATATTTGGGGCAATGTTGAAGTCACCTGCCAGGATCAGGGTCCCCTTAGTCATCTCCACCACCTTATCCAGCAAATGGCGGATAGTAGGGGTGTTTGAAGCGGAGGAGATAAATGTTGGCCAGTGTTAGTTCCTGCTCATTTAAAATACCCTGGACTATAATTAATCTACGGCGAGGATCTACCCATTCTTTTATTTTCCTGAATGGGAGAAGGGATGAGAAAGAATAGCAACCCCCTCTTTCTTCCCTTCGGCATAGCGAGCAAAGACCTCGCAGTAGCCCCTACCCGGAGTTTCTCATGTTCTCTGGAAGTCAAATGGGTCTCCTGCCAATATACAATATCGCATATGACTTTTTAGCTAACGTAATCATTCTAGACCTCTTGACCGGCTGCTCAGACCATTCACATTCAATGAATTTATTTTAAGTGGTTATGAGCCATTCTCACTTCCAGTATGCTCTACTTCTGTACTAAGCCTGAAATTCTCCTGAGATAACATTCTTATCTCTATTATCATTACTAACGAACTGTGACTGTCTATTTTCTCTTGTAACTTTATCTTCTCTATAATATTCAATAACCATAAAGTCTCATAACAAAAGCCCAAAATATACTCTTGTGGGATTAATTGCATTATTTTAACAGCACAAACTAGGAAGTAATTTAAACTGCCTTGTGTGTCCCACCACTCAACATAACACTCCCAGGTCCTGAGGAACTTAACTTTCAGCCAGTACCATCCACGTTCCTAGTAACTCCAGAAGGGTGGTAGAGGCCAGAGGCGTACATCTCCCGCCCACTCAAATGCAGGCAGGGACATTAGCAAAAAAAAAAAATTGTGACATCTTGCAAGATTTGAAAGATGCCTTAACTATATACAATGCCCAGAATAATACCAGGCCATTCCATAACAGTAGGAAGAGAGACATCTGGACCTAACCAGAAATTCCAACGCTCCCTCTCCCAAAACTAAACTTAGCTTCAGGGTTTGCTGTAGATGGTAGTTCAGCATCAAGGCAACTGCATAATGCAGTTTGGGAAGGGCTCTCCTGCTATTGAGGAAGAGGCCCACCAGCTCTAAGGTGTAGTCCCTATATCGAGCGTGCCTTAATATCAGCAGTGGTATGTCCAGGTTGCTCTGCCCTGAGTGGAGCCCCAGCCAGACCAAATAAATTATCAATAAAATGAAATCACCAAATTTGTTTTATTATTAGAGTATAATAAGCTGTCGATCCCGGGGAGTGCCATGGGGAATGGGTGTCAGGGACACCTTGGGTGGCACGCAGGAGAGGCGACAGCCCACCATCCACTATTGTCCCATGAGGAGGTAGGCCGTGCAGCCCAGGCCACATAGGCAGATAGGTCCCTCCAGGAATCTGAACCAGATGGATTCAGTTTGCGGGCAGGAGACCCTCGCTGGGTGCCCGTGCTTAGCCCTAGAACCATCCGTGTATTTGGATTAAGGGAGAGTCCCGGAGGGTTCCATCCATCCGCTGTGAGCAGCTGGGGCAGGCACCCTCCTCGGAACACTCCGAGGGCAAGAGCCAGAGGGGGCAGGAAGCAGACAGAAGGCATCCAACATCCCTCCCTGTACAAAGGGTTTTATCAGTTTGGGTAATTTTAAGTCCCTCAACCCAAGCCCCCCAAAGAGCACCTCGCTGCAGGAGGCAGCTCACCCCAAATCGGCCTCCCTGGCATGGCCCTCCCGCCTCTCAGCCCTACCCGCAATCCACACTTCTTAATCCAATCATTGTGCTGGCGGTTGGTCTGCTTCTCCCCATTGCCAAGTCGCAGTTTCACTTGGGGTTACAGAAGCCAGCTAGGGAGCGATAGTCTTGACAGACGGGCGGAGAAAGGGCACAGGACCAAACCATATCGACAGGGAAGAAAAAAAAAAGGGAGGGAGAGGAACCAAAATCCCACCTCAGGAGTATTGTCCCACCCCAGGAGAGTTCCACAGCTCGTCGCCTACCAGGAGGGGGCCACGGAGGCAGAATGTTCCATCCCAACACCCCCAGGCTCTCCTCACATAGGCTAGCAGGATGTTAGTAGGATTTGTCTCCAGGGGCGGAAACCCCAGGCTCCTAGAGACAAGGGCCACCCAGCAGTATAGGCCCCGGACAGGAACACCCCATTACAGATCTCTGTCTTGCTGCAGATCCCAACATTCCCCGGAAGTGTTGGCAACCCCCCCCTCCCACATGCTCATTCACCTGAGCATCTCTCACTGAGATGCTTACAGGCTTTAACTTAATTGATTGAAAGCCCCCCAACATAGGAGGGGAGCAATCCAGCCACTCAAAAGGCTCCTAAGAGCCAGTCTGGAGAAAAGCATTGTCTAGGGAGGAGAGAGCAAATGAGAAAGAGAGGGAACCTCTCCTAAGTGCAAACCCGCTCTGAATCAAAAGGATCATCAGGTTGGAGGTCAAGTGTTCGTTGTTGCTGAGTCTGCGTCATATTTTGGATGATCCCGGATATCCTCCAACAAGTGCGCAGCCTTTTTGTATCCTAATTGGAATCGCTGTATTTTCTCAGCATGGCAGCAACATCTGCTCGCGAAGTTCGTGTGCAGACTCCTGACGCATCCAGGCTTGCTATGCTCCTTTGGGATATCGACGGTCAAGCAAGTAAATCTTTCTAGCCTTTCTTTAATGAGTGGGGAGAAGTAATCCCTTGAGAACTCAGGAACCAGGAGGCAGCGAGAGATCTGGGTAGACTTTCGGCCTGATTCGGTGATAACTTTAGCCTTGCTGGAAACAGGATTTGTGCTTTGATATTTTTAACCCAGAGCTGTTTCACCACTGGCCACAGGGTTCTTCTGGATTCCTGAACTGCTGTCGGGTGGTCGCTTGTCTAGTGAAATACGCGAGCCAGAGTAGATCAGTTGACCCTTCTGCCAGGCTTTCTGCAGTAGCTCCTCTTTACTTTGTAAGGCGTTATTTGGCAACAATTGACCGGGTTTTTGAATCTGGAGCACTGGGCTTGGGGAGAAAGCGATCTGGGCGGTCCATTTCCATTGAAAACTCGGCGGTAGTTCCAACAGATCTCGCAGCAAATTCTGGAGAAGAGCCATCACACTGGGGTATCCATCCTCCGAACCCTCTGGGACCCCGTAAATCCTGAGGTTCTGCCTCTGGCTTCTGCCTTCCAAGTCGTTAAGGCGGTGTGTAAGCTTTCGGTCCCAGCTATTAATGTACATAATCAGGGCGTCTTGGCGATCTGATTGATCTGAGATTTGAGTAGTGCATAATTCCAGCTGATCAGTCTTGTGGTTAATCTTGTTATTCCGCCCTGAGGTCAGCTAGAGACTGCTCAATCTTATTGACAGTATGGGTCGTTTGCTTAATCGTGGCGCTAGACCAGACAAAGATTCCTCTTCATGCAGGCCTGCCTGGAGTGTATGGAAGGGTCTCGAGGAATCCGATGCATCCCCATGATCCCCATGGACTAGCGCCCGTAATTTTTGCACCTGAGTATGCTGGGGTTTTCCAGACCTATTCTTCTTGCTTTTGGCGGCGATTTCATATTCTGATGTAGGTGATTTTAAACTTTATTACCGTTGAGGCGCTGGAGCAACGGGCTAAGCATCCATTACGACGCTGACGTCACCGGAAGTCCCCAATTTTTCTTTTTAACTTGCACCTGCTGGGAGGGTCCAGTTCTTCCTTTCCAAGTTACTCTTCTGACAGCACCGAACAACTCTGCTAGCGGGCTTTGCTTCCTGTATGCCAGGCGGGGTTTTACCTTATAAACCACTGCCTCAGCAACCACTATACCATTATTAACTATAAGTAGGGGCACTGGGATCTTTTTCTCCAGTGCGGATTGTGTGACTCTTTATATCAGCTGTTCCAAACCCCATTGACTCCACTGAGGGGATGAAGCTGACCATTAACAATAGTTTTACACTCCAAACAGGAAGCCTGGCAATGGAGTATTTCACAAAATAACCTTTGAGAAAGAAATGTTTTCCCTTTTGTGCTTTATCCTCCTAATGCCAAGAGACTCTCTCTGGGCTGCCCCTCCATCCCATCACCTGACTGCCCATTACCCCACAGCTTGCTCACTGTGGGCGGGGGCAGTGGGAGCTCCTCAGCCCACAGTGAAACAGATCCAGTTGGGGTCAGAGCCTGGGTCGCTGGTGCGGGGACTGGGAGGAGCTGGCATTTCATCTTGCTTGCAGGGCATTTCTCCCCTTTTTGTCACAGCCTCAGAATGCTGAGAGGCATGAGTGTCGTGTCGCGGCACCATATGGCATCCTTCCCACATTATGACTCCATTTGCACTGCTATCATTGATCACCCAGGTGGGAGTGTTGCAAAGAAACCAGCTGCCCTCCCTCCCCAGAGGAAGGCGTCCTCTGGGATGCTCAGTCCTCCTCCCTGCATGGCCCCTGGTGATCTAGGCTTGTTCCAGACCCCGGTTGCTGGTGTTGAGGTGGCTCCACTGCTGTGCTGAAAGGCCAACTACAGAAACAAATTTAAAGAGGGATCTGATCTGGCCACCATCAAAAAAAATTACAGTTGGCATCAGCAGAACTCAGTTGCACTAAATTTCTAACTAAACCTAGAATTTTAATTAGGGATACTTACCAGCGCTTTGCTCCATACATTGCTTGGTTCCATTTCTACCCAGTGGGCCAATATCAATCGGTACAGGTTACAGGTGCCCTCTCTCCTCTTTCCAGTCCGCTGGGGTCCCACAGGGCTTCATCTTGGGTTCCATCCTTTTATCCATCTTCCTGAATGATCTCCTCTCTGCCTGTGCTGACTGCGATATCCACAAGTATGCAGATGATGCAGCCATCTTCACTTCCAGTCACTCCACCACAACTATTTAAGACCTGTCCAGAGGGATGTCAACAATGTTCCATGCTGGTTCTAATCCAGCCAACTCAGGTCAACACTTCAAAAAAAAAAAAAAAAAGGCGCCTATGACCTTTGGTATCAGTCAGAAACATGCCAGACTCAACTATTGCCCTGTTTTCACCACTGTGGATGGCATGCTTCTTGAAACAATTCAGTCCTTTGAAATGCGTTGGAGTGGTGGCTAGACATTAAGCTTGACTTCACAGCCCCCGATACCATCCATGCAGAACTCCGTTCTAAGCTCGGTGCCATGTACCACAACAAAGACTGCTTATCTCTGCATGTCCACTGGGAGCTTATTCCCAGCATGGTGTTCCTTGTCTTCGACTATGCAAATGTGGTCTACCACACTGTCTCATTCACTTCTCTTGCCAGACTGGACACCCTCTTCAACTCCTGCCTTTTGTTACAAACTCACCACCACCCTTGCACTCACCATTACTCACTGTGCTCATCCAAATCCATCCTCCCCTGCCATCTCATTACCAGGATCACTGTACCTTTTCATATCAAATACTTGTTTGGTTCCTTTTCCTCTTACCTCTTTTCCAACTTCTCCCTGCTTCCTGTTCACTCCGTTCCAGGAACTGTTGCAGTTTGCCACTCCTCACTACTGCTCCTCTTCTGGGCAATCTGCCTTCTCCTATCCTCTTCTTTTTACTCTGGAATCAACACTCCTCCTCCCTCTGCCTTCCTCCTCTCTTAGCTCCCATAAGGCACCAGATGAAACTCCAGCCCTCTCCAACTTTTCCTGTTAATCTTCCTCCTGACACCTCCCAGTCGAAGCTTAACCATCTTGGTAAGCAGCCGACTGGGTCTCCACTTGCCTTTGCTTCACTTCCATGCTACTTCAGTTTGCTCCCTCCATTACAAGGTCAAGTAATAACTCGCTTTCATGTCAGTCACCTGTTGTCGATGTTGTTCACCATGTATTTGCTTTTGCTGCCACTTTGAATATGCACTTGTTAGGTGTTCTTAATGAGCTTACTGCATCTTATTCCTGCACATGCCACTTTTCTGTATTCTAATTTTGTACGGACTTTTATCAAATGTTGTTCAAATGTTTTGCTATTTATTTATTGTGTTGCTGTTCTTCCCCCCCAGTCGCACCTGGAAGTGAACCTTGGCACAGTGTGCCTCTCCCAGTTACCAGTTTTCAAATAAATAACTACAGTTCCTCTATAACTGAGGTTTATTCGGAATCTGAATGCTCTGCTTATGGAATCATGCTAATTTCCACAGCAACAGACTGTGATTCACAAGCAACACAAGCTGGGGATTAGGATTTCAGCTCCAGCACAAGTCTCCTCTGTAAGAAAATTGTAAGGGACAGGTTTAGTCAAGAAGTTTATTCTGCTGAGGCTCGTGGCCTTTCAAAATATATTTAACATCCAGCCTCTCTTGTATGGATCTTCAAGCTACTGAGTGACGCAGTTACTCTTTTGAGAAAAGTTGGACTCGTAATGCTGCGTCATACAGGAGACAGAATCCCCCAGAGATGGCACCCAAAGAATGGATTGGCACATCCTCACTAGAAAATGCTTGCCACAGAACCGTAGAAATGTAATTGGGAGCGTAACTGCTGGGGAAACTGAGTTGCAATGAGTAACTGTCCACGTACAGTAGCTGACAGCTGGGTGCATCATGCAAAGGAGCGGTGTCTGTGTTGGTCCCTGAACCTGTGGACTCCATACAGGCTTTAAATCCAGTTGTGAAACTTGAGCCACCAAATGTTGTAAGTAGGCATGTGCCCCTAGACATAGCTCGTCTCCAATGTCACCAGAGTGAAATTTCAACCTCATCATCCTTCCAGGTGGGAGGGAGGGTGACTGTCTGAACACAGGCTGTTGGGGTGGCAAGATAGGTAACAACATCTGCCATGTACCGTATGGTTAGAGACACGGTATGCTGTCTGCTTGGTCTTCAGATACCACAAATAGGGTCAAATTATAGCACTGAGTCGTGAGAATGGTATGCTGCCTGCTTAGTGCAACACATTTTGGAATTTTGAGATGGAATTTTGAGCTGGTGAGTTGCTTGACAAAACTATACAAGTTCATCAAATGCCCATGACCAAATTCTTCAGTCATATCTGCAACAGAACATACAGAGCTTCCGAAAGGCCTGGGAAAACTTTGACAGATGTAATACTTAGGCATAGTCAGCTGCTGTTTCATTCATTTTCTCTATTTTCTTCCTCTCCTTTTGCTATTGATATGAACTTTGCTTAAAACAGGACCTTTTCCCTTGGACTTTACTGGCCACTGAAGTTAAGCATGTGACGTCCTCTGCTGTGGAAATGCTTGTTTTGTAATGTCAGCATGCCTTACTGTACGGCCTCCTAATGGCTGCTTGACTCATGAGCAGCACCTTGCACTGACCTCAGAGGAGGCTGCCCAGCTGCGCCTCTGAATGCAGGTTTTTCGCCGCTGATGCCTAAACGGGACTGGGAAACATGAAAAGGAGGGATTAGGTAAAATGATTGTAGTAAGAAGATGGTCCCAATCTGGGAGTAGTCTTGTGTATCAGTTACAGGACTTTAAAATTGCCCTCTCCTCACAGGTAACCAGTGGAGCTAACACAGGATTGAGTTTGTTCAGAGGGCCTGTAAATTGCAGTATCATCACCCTCTCATTCTTCACCAGCTGAAGGTGATGAGTTAGCTTTACAGGAAGATTTACCCAAACACAGACCAGTATCGCATAATAGATTTTTTTAAAATTTATACAATACCTTTTGTGGGACACCCATAGATACATAGATCAACGGCAGAAATAAGTCCCATTGGCCCATCCGGTCTGCCCTCTACCCAACTACACTGCACTGGCCTTATGGACTTACCCTCCTTTATTTCTGCCACCCTTTTTCTAACTATGTCCTCTCCTATCCCTGCTTAGTCACTCGCTGAATTGGCCTGTGCCACTGCCTCTGGCAGCTTGTTCCATTGTCCACCACCTTTGTCTGAAAAGTGCTTGTGGACATCCCTCTTGAATCAAATCCCCCCAGAGTTTGACTGCCTCCTTGTTGTGATTTGAGTTCAAGAAGAAAAGTACCTTGGCATCCACCCTCTTTATCCCATGCAGGTACTTGCATGTTTCAATCATGTCTTGTCCCTAGTCTGTAGACTGTCTTGGTCGCCCTGCACTGTACTGCCTCCACTTTGTTGCAGTATTTCCTTTCATCCAGTACCTTGCACAGTATTCCAGGTGTGGCCGAGCAGTGACTCTGTACAGTGGGAGGCTACCTCTCTGCTTCTATTGCTTATTCACCCTCTCTTTACATTTCTGTATCCTATTTGCCTAACCCACAGCTGTGTTATGGTGTTCAGTTGTTTTAGGTTCTCGATATCGTGACCTCCAGGTCCTTTTCCTCCATGGTGCTTTCCAGCACCTCCACCCACATTCATACTGCCTCTTGGGTTCCTTTTCACAATGTGCATCACTGTACATTTTTAGCATTGAAGCCCAGTTGCCAGATCTTTTCAAGCTCTTCAACCTTACCCTCTCCATAAGTTCCCTTATCCCTTCCTCCATGTCCACCCTTCATAGATCTTTGTCATTTGCAAAGAGGTAGATCTTTGTCATTTGCAAAGGGTAGATCTTATACAGTAATCCACTCTTTATGTTGCAAATGAACATATTGAGAAGGACTGGGCCCAGCACCGATTCCTGAGGTACTCTGCTTGTTACTTCTCTCACCTCTGAAAACTCCCCATTAACCACTACCCTTTGTGTTTTTCCCTTGGCCTGTTCTTCACTCAAGTCACCAATTTTTCCTTAGCTACTTGACCAGCCTCCTGTGTGGATCTGAGTCAAAGGCCTCGCTAAATCAGTATACTATATCACCTGCATATCCCTTATTGCCTACCCTGGTCACCCAGTCAAAGACATCTGTTATACTTAACATGCGAGAGAAGCCAGCAGAGGAAGGCCATTTGGTCTATCGTTCTGCTCATATTGCAGGGTCCACAGCTTGAGCTAATGTCTCTGTCCTCCCTCCCTCCCACTCCTCCCATCCTCCCTACCCATGATCCTTACCTTCCCCATCCCTATCCCAGCCTCTCTTAAAGCTGCCCACTGTCTTCAACCAGAAGACCTCTTCCGCAGTGCATTCCAAGTGTCATCTCTCTGTGAAGAAGTGCTTCCTGATCTCCCTCCTAAACCTCCCACCCTCTAGCTTAAGACTGTGCCCCTCATGTTATGGTACCACTCAGTTTAAAGAGACTCTCCTTATCAACCTTATTTATCCCTTTCAGGTACTTGAAGGTTCCAATCATGTCCCCTCTCTCTCTCTCTGTCTTCCAGGAGTACATGTTCAGTGCCCTCAGTCTCTCCTCATATGCCACCCTGTAACAGCTATCACCATTGCAACCCTCTTCTGGACATTCTCCAGCAGATTCTTATAGCAAGACCTTCCTTCTTGAACAGATATTGTCTGAAGTCCTGTAGCCCATTTCACTCCAGGAAACCACTGGTTCCTTCCTTAGTGTATAGACTTCATAATCTCCGCCACTATAGGCGTCAGGCTGACTGGTCTATAGTTTCCTGGCTCAACCTTCCCACTCTTTGTGAGAACTACATTCACTGTTCTCCATTCCTGGGGACCACCCTTGTTGACAGCGAGCAGTTGAATATGTCTGGCATTGCTATCACCTCCATGGACTCCTTAAGCATCCTCGGGTGTAAACTGTCAAGCCCATAGTTTATCAACTTTCACCCATTTCAGTTTTTCTATCACCCTTTTATCCATTATTTTGCCCATGCTGGCTGAGCACTTGCTCTGTGCTGTTCCCTTAATCCCACATTCTGGCAGTGGCCCATCCTCTCTCTAGTAAATACAGAAGACAAGTATTTGTTCAGTATCTCAGCTTTCCCTTTGTCCCTCTCCTCACGTCCTTCCTCACTCTTCAGCTTTGCTATACCTGGTTTAAACTTGTGCGTCTCCTGGGTGTACAGTACCTAAAGAATGCCTTTCCCTTTGCTTCACTGCTGTTGCTGAGCAGAGTTACAGTTCCTTCTTGTCTCCTTTACCTTCCTGCTGGCAACCTTTGTTGCCTTCAGATATTCTACAGAGTCCTCCCCTTTGACTTCCTTTATAGTTTAAAATGCACTCCTTTTGGCTTATTCCTTCATTTTACTTGCCAGGAACCACATTTCACCCTTGCCCTTTTGCCTTCAGTACCTTCTCAATTTAGCCTTCTGCTGCAAATAGCATTACTTTTTAAAATTATTTTTCTCTATCCCTTCTACATGTCCTATTCTCCTCCTGCTTCTTTTTAACAGTCTTCTCAATATCCACCTTTTAAAGTCCTGTGACCTTACTGTGTTTTTCCCTTTGGTGGTCCCTGTCTCGACCTCCAACACCACTGTTCCGTGGTCGGTGAACCATGTGGTTCCTGTACTACTACATTGTGGATCCTCTCACTCTTTCTGAGTACCAGATTCAGCAGATCCTTTCCCTTGTCAGGCCATGGACTAGCTGAACTAGGAATGCCTCCTGGCATGCATCCACCTGGAGCTGATTCCAAAGACTTGCGGGATTGGACCTTTCTAGTCCGATCTGGCATATTGAGATCCCATACAACCACCACCTTCCCTAAATTTGCCACCTTCCTTGTCATGTGCCCCCAGTTCCTTGTCTACCCTTGATCCTGACCTAGTGGTTTGTATGCCTCCCCAGTCCTGATTTGCTTACCATTCCTTGTTGCTGCTAGCACGAGAGTTTCTAGTTTTCCCAAATCCCTAAACTGTCTATTATTTGTTGCCTGTATTCCCTCTTTTACATGCAGCGTTACTCACTGTCCCTGCCCTTTGTTCTGTGCCTCCTGAATGGTGAGTAACTTGGTATGGTCATTTCCCATTTGTGGTTTGAGGCTGCCCACATCTGTGTGACAGCCATCAGCTTAAGGTGCCCTTCCGTGACTACTGTCTGTAGTTGTGGTATTTGTTTTAAACAATTTTGGACAGGAAAGACACAATAAGCTGTGGCTTGTTTCCCAAGTGTGTCCTGGGAGCACAGAGAAGTTAAGTGACTTGCTCATGGTCACACATATATACAAAGTGGTGGCCGTGGGTTCAAACCAGTTCCCCAGGTTTGCAGCCTGGTGCTCTTAGCTCACTATGCTCTATTGCCTCCATTTCTTTGCCAAGACTCCTGTGTTGGTGCACATCATTTTCCAACATCTGACCTTGCCCTCCGTTTTGTTTCCTTGGGTGGTTGATTCTATTACTGTATATTGGTTGATGGAGTAAGGCTGGCAAGACCCCTTGTTCGTGACATTGTATGTGCACCTTGTTTCACTGACACCCCCAAACACACTAAACAAGTGAGTCACAGTACTGTAAAACAGAAAGTATGAACTCCACAGAATACAAAATACCATAGCACAGGCAGTGGGCCATCAAACTGAACTTGAGATTCAGCTTCTCCAACATGTATAGCAGCGGACAGAAAGATAGGTTGCTGTGTGTGAAGGCTCTTCCTGACAGTGTCTTGCACTTTAGATTTGGGAATATACAAATCTTAACTATGGGACTGACAACAGAATCGGTGAAGTAGCCCAGGGCAGGAGAAGTCTACATATGCTTTTCCTATCCAGATCAGTAGGCTGTCCGTAGTCTGAACTCTAGGGGCATTCATTTGCACTTGCAAATTAATTCTTAAGCATTTGCATTTGTAAAGTTTG
The DNA here is from genome assembly GCA_016271365.2 of Neoceratodus forsteri. Classification (NCBI taxonomy): domain Eukaryota; kingdom Metazoa; phylum Chordata; order Ceratodontiformes; family Ceratodontidae; genus Neoceratodus; species Neoceratodus forsteri. Next base: position 337,062,210 of record CM057451.1, on the reverse strand, counting down.
ACCAGCTCTGCCTACATAAGTAGCACAGACCCATATCCCCACCTTCAAATGATTGGGCCTTCACTTTCTGAAATCGTGCTGTCTCTTCAATAGATGTGTGTGTGTGTGTGTGTGTGTGTGTGACATGCATGTAGACATGTTACACAGTCACAATGTCAACAGAAATTCTGTATTTGTGCCTTTACAGACTTTATATTTTTCAGTATTTCTCTTGTTGATGTCCTGTACACTTCCAAATTATGTACTCTATTGGATCCAGATCCAAGGGCAGAGTGTTGTATGGCATGTTCAGAAGAAATTAATTAATCCTCTATCCTCAAAACATGGTGCTGTGCATTCCTAACAGCTGAAAATTCACTAGGCATACTTTCAGCCTTTTGCTTCCCCAAATCCCCTGAAATAATGTGGCTTCTTCCGCAACTATGGCTTTTCGCCAACTTGGAGAACAGTGCTGTGTGAAGGACAGGCCTCTGCATTATCATCATTATTATTCATTAGGTAATTGGCAGCCAGTTAGACTGTTCAAGCTCTCCTCGTGGTTCCTAAAACAAGGACCAAAGCTGGGTCCAGATCCTTCGCGTTCCAGCCCCTTCCAGCTGGAACAACCTCCCACAGGAGGTAAGGGAGGGGTCAGGCCCTGCTTCGGTCCAAACTCAAAGCACACCTGTTCAACAGGAGTACTTGCCAATGCCTTAGGACCTGACCTCACGTCACCCCCCACCCCTTTCCTCTTAGGAAGGTGACCTGACTCCTAGCAACGTAGCTCTTATCTCGTGCCCTCCTAGATCTTAACGTTTATGTGCATGCAACATGTTGTTATATATCCTACTCTGGAGGTCTCTCTGACTGTATGTTCCCACCTACCTACTCTGATTGTAACCCCATGTAATCTAGCTCTGTAACACAATATGTCATCTATCAACTTGTACTGTTCTGGTACTTGTATGTTATTTTACCCCAGTCGCCCCTGAAAGGGACCTCCGGGGCCCAGTGGAAACTACCGGTCAACAAAATTCAATAAATAAGCCAGTTTGGTGTGAGACTCCACTCCCATACCCAGCATAGATAATATTGTAATACATGCTTAAACAGTGCTTAGTGATTCAGTACACTTCTGTATTTTATTTGTTTTGTTTTTGTAATAGTTTACATAGGAATCCAACTAAGATGCAATAAATTGTTTTCAATGGGGGGGGCTAATTCTTCCTGGTTTTACTGTTGGGTGGGACTGAAGAAAGGACAGAATTTGGATTATATTACATAGCACCGTTACCCTTTCTTCACACTGTATCTAGAACACTTTACAAGCCATGAACAGTTGGCAGCAACCAGCAGGCACACACAGAAAGGTTGTGGGAGATCTAAGGGAAGCAAAGCTTAGGGAGGTTGAGCACAAAGGAAAGGAGAAGAGGTTAAGCACTGGGAGACAGTGACTTGCTCAAGGTCACACAGTAAGTGGCAGTGGTTCGATTCAGACTTCAGCCTCCTCCTTTCTTGTACCATGGGCAGCCATTCCAGCTGGGGGATATAGAGGAGTCTGAGGCTGTGATGGCCGATTGCACCAGTATATTCCTTCTGTTCTAGGTGTAAAATTAAAGTTCAGGTCCTGTAGTGTCACAGTGGGTCCCTCCCGAATTTTTCACCCATAGAGAGGCTAACACTGTCATTGAAGACAGGTGGTGGCCCCATTGGAGTGACTGGTCTCCTCACTAAATGGATTGACCAATTTTTTTTTTTTTTTGGCCATAATTTTTATGATGTTTCAGGTACCATATGACCATACAAACATATGAAGAAGCAGCAGAAGAAGACCATTTGGTCTGTCTAGTCTGTTTATATTGCAGGGTCCACAGCTTGAGCTACTGACCCTGCCCCACCCACTCCTCCCAACTTTTCCATCTCCCCATCCATGATCCTTTCCTTCCCTGCCTCTCTTGAAGCTGCCAACTGTCTTCAACAAGACCACCTCTTCCAGCAGCACATTCAAAGTGTCCACCACCCTCTGTGTGAAGAAGTGCTTCTGACCTCCTCCTCCTCCCTCAGCTTAAGACTGTGCTCCCTCGTGTTATGGCTGCTATTTAGCTTAAAGAGACCCTCCTTATCCACCTTAGTTATCCTTTTCAAGTACTTGAAGGTCTCAGACATGTCTCTCTCTCTGCTGTCCTACAGTGAGTACATGTTCAGTGTCCTCTACCTCTCCTCATATGCCTTACCCTGCTGACCCACTATCATCTTTGTAACCCTCTTCTGAACGTTCTCCAGAAGGGTGATGTCCTTTTTGAGGTGTGGGCACCAGTACTGAACTCCATACTCTAGACGTGGCCTCACCAGTGTCCTGTACAAGGGCAGTATAGCCTCCCCTCTCCTACTACTGATCTACCAAGCTGTGCATCCCAGCATCTTGTTTGCCTTTGCTACCACTTTCTTGCACTGCATGGAGTGCTTCAGGTCAGCAGTACAGTACAATACATAACATAACAATACAAGTAATAAAACTTACACAGACTATCAACATATTTACACTAGTACACTAGTACAACATAAATATCCTGTTACATAATTAAAAAAAGTCTAACTTCTATTTTCTAATTTTAGATTTCTAGCTAACTTACTTGGAGTTTGGTTTAGGTATTTACAGTCAGTTTGGGCACTAAAAGTCATTAACAAGGGAGACCGTGTTTTCTGGAATGATTCAGTGTTCTCTAAAACAGTCTAACTTACACATTTGTTGTATGCTGTTACGGCCATTGTTCACCAGTCATCGGGGCTGAGAGGTGGCTTCCTGTGTATAGCGAAGTCTTTTAGGCTCACTGCGCTAACTAAATCCAGGTTTTCTATCATTTGTCAGCAGATGATATTTTTATTCCAACTTCTAAAATCCATAATCCAGGACCCATAGCATATAGCCCCAGGAAGCATGAGCAATGTTATGTTTCCGGCCTGTTTGCCAATAGTGTGGGGTTGGTGGGGGCTAGTACCTAGAAATATGGCCAAGATGAATGTATAATTGTTGGGGGGTTCACGTTTTGAAGACTGGAACAAACCTGGAAAGGCTGTTGACCTTAGCATATGCTCTCTAGAGCTTGTCTAAAGATACCCCATGCCCCTTGAAAAATGATGCTTGGAACTGAACATGGTAGCACCTGGTGTAGCATGGTTTGGTCCTGTGTGGTAGACCAGAGTTTGAATCTCAAGAACGACATCCATGCCTGGAGGTGGTGGAGTCCAGAGTGCTGCAGTAGTAGCGCAAAACTCTGGGGAGGAGGATGCTATTTTGCTGCTTGAGCACCTACTGCAGGGGACAGGAGTGGCCTTAATGCCATTGATGACCATGTAGCTTTAGCCCTCTTCTGTGCAGTTCAGGGGTCAGCAGGTGGCATAAAATACTGTGGTAGGGTGGTTCTTAAAGAGATAAAAATCCTCCTGTCATTGCAGATAGCCCCATCACACAGATCATTGTACTCTGCTCCTCCCTTCAGGTCCCTCACATGACCACATGAACTGGTGATCCCATCTTGCCCGCAGAGCATAAGATTGGGCCCTGTATGGGGCGGGGAGATGTTCCCTGCAGGGTTTAGTTTGTGGAGCTGAGAGTCGTTTGGCAGTTGACAAGGGTATGACTATTATTACAGAGGAAAAAGTAACTTGTACCATAAAGAATGAATAAGGCCTTGATAAATTGTATTCATGACAACCCAACATGTGTATGTCATGAAACCGTTTTATATTATTATGGCTTTTACATCTAGTGAACAAAACCTTTAATTGAGCCCGCTTCTTCTTCCTTTGCTATACCAGTGTGTGTATGTGTGTGTATATATATATATATATATATATATATGTATATATATATATATATATATGGAATAATGCATTGGGGATGTATAACAAAACTTTTATACCCATCGGAAGTGTAGGATTCTACGTAAACCTCAAGAGCCTGAGGGAGTTATAATAGCATCATACACCAAGGGTGTGTATAACATTCAAGCTTTACACAGTCCCTGAGGCTTGTTTTATATTTTGTTTAGTTATTTATTTAAGTTTAACCAGGAAATACATACTGAGCTTATAACAACTTGTTTCCAGATGTGTCCTGGGGAGAGGGGAGAAGGAGATAGCTAGCAAGATAATAACTAAAAATACAAGAAGTCAAATACAACGATAATGAAACACAAGCAGAATCATAAATATTAGAGGCAAATTAGTAATGAATGCAAATAGAAATATAACAATCACCTATACGCACAGAAGGGGAAAGTAATGAAATCATGAACAGGGCAAAGCTAGAGAAGGAGAGTAAGACCACGAGCAACACGTAATGAAGGCGTGAAAAGAGGAAGGCCATGGACAATTGCAGGAAAGATAAAAGTCATAAAGAAGAGACTTAGAACGGAAGGAAAAGCAGAATGAATAGAATGGGAAGAGAGGACTAACATTTAGGAAAGCAGTAAGAAAAGGCAGATTGACCAACAGTTTTTTTTTCTAGAAGGAAGAGAGAGAGAGAATGGAAGTAGTATCACGGAGAAGGTAGGAGGAAGAAGTAGAAGGATCTGAGATAAAAGGAAAAGGTGCTGAACCAGAATTTGATAAGAGGGACACACCAGGTTCGAAATGGACTCTGACTCTGGGGTCAGCAGGGAGGAGAGGACTGAGCATCTGGAGGACTGCTCTCTGCCTCTCTCTCCTCTTGTCTCGTCTCCTGGGGTGGGCTGGAGGTGCCTCACTCTGTAGTGGCCCCCATTGGAGACCAGGGCACTACAGTTGTGCGCCAATTGGGAATCAGAGGAAAAAACAAGAAAATGGTGCCTCAAACTGCGAATGACAGCCGCCCGGACCAGCGACTCAACGGTATTCTGAGATGCCTGCTAGACCTCAGCAGCATGCAGTGGCCAACACTGTTGGCTGCCAGGCCCTTTCTCCTCGGAAGGAAGGACCCAACTGATCTAAAGGATACGCCGGTTACCCTGAGGTGGCTGCAATTTTTTTTTTTCTCTTTATTTATCCACCTTCCTACCTTGGTGTCCACTCTTCGGACTGCTCATTCCTCTTCTGTGCCACTGCTCCAGGATCTGCCCCTAGAGTGCCTCTCTTCCTCCCATCTGCACAGTATGGTCTGTCCCGAATTGGTGGTCTTGGGTGGAGCCGCTTTCATCTAGGACCACCGAGGGGCTTATCCGTTTTCTGTGTTCCTCAACCCCGCCTGGACGCCGCGTGAGGACGTGACGTCCAGAGAGGCGTACGTGCTGACGACGCCCTCCTCAAGCGCCTGACAGCGCCCCTTCCTCCCTGACTCCGTGAACGGAGCCGCCAGTCTCTCTCAAGAGCCCGTGTTCCCACTGGCTGTCTTAGGGTGTCGGGTGCATATAGCACCCTGGTATCCCAGCCCTGAGAGAGGAGAGCATCCGTTGGGACGCTCAATCCTCCCTCCCTAGCCGACCCCCGTCGACCTGAGTCCATTCGAACCGGGTGGCGGTGTGGCGCGAGTGTGGCGTCAGCGCCTCAGCCTCCGTTCCACCGGGCGGCTGTGGCTGCGATTTTGAGGTCAGGATGAGCCACAGAACCCGGAGGAGGAGTCCTGGCAATAGCCTCAAGGAGTGGCAGGATGAGGTGCGGGGAGATAAATAACACTCACAAAAAAAAGTGACAAAATGGGAGAGGCACTTAACACCAAGAGAGGGGAGAAAGGGCTGAGTAAAGAGAGTGGTGAGTATGAGATGGGCAATCTAAAGCATAATCTAGTCAGAATGAATGAAAAAGGGTCTAGTCTGGCGAGGGAGGATTTAGGGGCACTACTGTAGACTAAGTTACTATAGTCAAAGATTGAAAGGATAATTTTTAATACAGTTTCTCGAAGGGCAGGGAGTGGTATACCTGCTTTATTCCTGTACAAAGCACCAAATTTAGGGTGAAGCTTATGGTGAATTGCATCAATATGCACTGAGAAATCCAGATGTCAGTAAAGGCAGACCCAGCGTACTTGAAGGGTGAAACATCTTCAGTCTTAGCACCAGCAAGGGTATTAAATAGTGGGGAGAAGTCATTTTTTATTTTTTTAAACCTTTGTTTTACCAAGAGAGACACACTAAGCTGAAAGCTTGTTTACAGGTGCAACCTGGGAGCACAAGAAGTTAAGTATCTTGCTCAGAGTCACACAGTATGCAAGTGGGGGCTGTGGGATTCAAACCCAGGTCTCCAGGTTTGCAACTCAGAGCCTTAAACTACTGCACTATACTGCCTCCTGGCAAGTCTCTGACGGGTGCCAAAGTCATTGAGACTGTTTTTGGCATTAAGGGACAGTTGGTTAGACTTGGACCAGCGCTGAATGTTGTCAAAATCAAACTGTAATTGGGAGGTAAGGTCACGGGAGAGGAGCCAGACGAGAAAGAACGGTGTCATCAGTGTACATATGAATGAACGTGATGAACAAACAGAGGGTAGGTCGTTAAGGAATATGGACAGACCTTTAGGGATTCCCGAGCTAGTAGGAAGTGAAGATGAAATGGATTTTGCTATCCGGACAGCTTGAGACCTGCCTTTAGTGTAAGAACAAAATCAAGTTACAGAAGGTCAGAGAGGCCCGCTGCTTTAAGTTTGTCCAGAAGGTGGGGATGTGCCACAGAAGGAAAGATTTGGGAGTAAAGTAATGGGCAGAGCAATGGCAGGTGCTGAGAGAAGGAGGAGGAGTTTAGGGTCAAGGCCATCAGGACTCTCTCATTTCGATGGATTAAGGGCAAGTAGAGCCTTTAGAGAAACGTGGGGAGTAATAGGACAGAAAGAAATGAGAGGAGGGGAAGGCAGAGAGAGAGGGAAGAAGGGGGAGGAGAGGAAGGGTAAGAGAAAGGCACAGGTAGTAAAGTAGGAGTTAAAAGACTTAGCAACAGCAGATTGGTCAGAGATAAGGGAGTCCCCAACCGTAAGAGGGAGAGGTAGACCGGGTCTGAGGGGAGAAAAGGGAATGGATAACCTTCCAGAATTTGAGGGGTTATTAACGTTATTTTGGCTCATGGAACCAAAGTACTCAGACTTTGCGAGTCTTATGTACCAATATTTATTGATATCATACTTGTATCATTTCTGGGCTCTGTTTTTCACCACAGCAACTAATAAAACAACCAGAGGTCTAAGTGTTATTTAGGGCAAAACAATGATAGTATGTGCCTGGAGATCGTGAAGAAGAATCCGGATTTATATAGCATTTTTCATACACACTGTATCCCAAAGCACTTTACAAGCAGTGCAAGACTGATAGTGAAGTGACTAAATATGTAGGGGAGCCATATCGCACATCAACACCCACACACAGCGTTGGACAATTGCATGAACTGGTTTTATGGGAAGGAATATTGGCCAGGACATCAGGAAAGCCCTCTACTCTCTGCGAAGAGTGCCTTGGGTTCTTTTACTTCCACCGGACACCCACCAGGACAGCACCAGGATGGGCAGAAGGGACCTCGGTTTAACGTCTCATTCTAAGGACAGAACACCCCTTCAGTACAACACCCTCAATACTGCACTTGGGTGCCAATGTTTTTAAGTATGAGCCCAGTCCTGGTGTGGGACTAGAACCCACAACATTCTGGCCTAGAGGCAGATGTGCTACAACTGAGCCACGCTGTGGCTCCTGGTTTCCACATAGAAAACACAGCACGTGTTCACCATTATAACCAGGTAGTTATGACAGTGAATAATTTATAGCTGGGTTTTTCTGTGGGAAAAAGCGCCCAGTTATAATATGTGTATATAACATTAACTAACATACATACATACATACATTTATATATACATACACACACGCACGTACTCACTCACTCACTCTCTGTCTGTCTGTCTCTCCCTCTCGCTTCTGATATACTGTATATCCTCCTGCTCTGCAGCATCTTTCCTCACAGGAGGGTCAGAAGACTGGCACCCACTTCAGTGGCAGGAACCTTTGTGCTGAGCAAGCAGGCGATGCAGGGCCCTTTAGTGCTGGGAGACGCGTTACCCTGTCAGATGGGGGGTTCCACTATGTCTCCCTCCCCAGACATGTATGTATGCTAATGCACTTTCTCTGGCTGGCACAACAGATGTGTGAGGAGCAGAGCCAAACATCTCTTCCACCAGTTGTCCCACCTTATTTGCACCCTTTGTGGCACTGGCATTGTAGAATTGGACAGCATCCTACCTTAGAAATGTGCATCCTTTGGGATGTTTGAACCTTCTCCCCTTCCAGCCTCCAGTGCTCCAGGCTCGTTCCGAGTTTGTCAGCTCTCTAACCTTAGCAGCAAAAACGCTGTCACTTTGTAAACCAGTTGGGACACACACACACACACACACGTTAAAATGAGGGAAATATTTGCAGGGCATTTCCTTAATGCTCAAGTTTCTCCTCACACCCTCTTTTTAAGCTTTGGAATTTTGATCTTTGTTTTGTTTTTTCGTGAGGCTTCCCAAATCCTCCATGCTGCACTGCAGTGCTGTAGTAAAGCTTTTGATATGCTCTGACCCACTTTTTTGTCAAAATAATTACAGTTTGAGAGAACAGAACCCCGTGTGAAAAGAAAAAAAATCCTTTGCAGAAAAGAGCAGAAAAAGTGAATTCGTGGATGAGGAGTGTGTCTGCAGAAATCTGATATGGTCTTAGTGGGCATTAAAAACAAAAACAAACAAAAAAAAAAACTTCTGTCATTAGAGAGACTTTCACAGCACTGACTGAGACAGCATGCTTTCAGTACCCTGAACGATAACGCCACTCCCAGAGTTGTGGTACTTTTCAGTCCCAGCAACTAGAGTACATCTGCTTATCTGCTGTATTTTATTGCCTTTTTTTTTTAAATGAAAGTGTGGCCTATTTCAGGAGTTCAGAGAAATCTTTGCAAAACAGCAGGATGCTCAGATACAGAAATACGACTCACATAAAGCTGTCAAATTGGTGCAGCTAATAGCGTAGATAAGGCTTCATATTACACGATTTTCTCTCTTGTGAGACTCTTCATATTACACCATTTTTCTCCCTTGAGTGTCCCTTGTTATCCTGCTGGGAACCTCTAATGAATCATTAATGTATCTCAGCCTAGTAAACTGAGAGTGAGATGGGCTTCTGTTGGGCAGTTCTGTGAGGGACAGATCATGGAGAACAGTTTGCAGGACAGAGTACCCCAGGGAAAGTTGCTCTCAGGAGGGTGGTCTAAATTGAGGGGAAGTGACTGTTTCGGGCACTGTGGAGCTTGGCTGCTAGCTGCTGTGCACAGAGTTGACAAGTGATATCACATTGTGGGGGGGCGGGGAGGCTAGATGGAGTGAGGGATGACTGTTTCAGTACTGTGCAACTGGCTGAAGCTGGAGGTAGAGTTGAATAGGGCCATGTAGTTGGAAACATAGAATTTACTGGCAGGTAAGGACCATGGCCCACATAGTCTGCCCATTTTTCCCTGCTTACAGTATCACCTGATCTCCGGCCCATTCACCCACTCCTTCCTTTTTCTAAGATTCCTTTTGCCTGTATCCCATACACTCTTGAACCCCATCACATCCGCTGGAAGGCTGCTCAGGAATCCATCGCTCTTTCTGTGAAGAAGTACTTCTCACATCTCCTGAATTTACCCCTCCAGCTTCTTCTATGCCCCTTGTCCTTGAGCACCTTTTTCTCAGGGTGTTCAAATCAAAACTTTAGGATTTTACAGCTATGACTGTAGCTGAATTTTCACTTGCCCCTATTCATTATAATGAAATTAGCTTTCTTTTGTACTTGCCTTCAAGGAAAGTTACATAATTTTGCCGGACAAGGGGCAATAGGATTACACACCTCTGCCTTTTCCATGGAAAAAATACTTCCCTCTTGCACCTTGTTTATCCCCATTAGGTATTTAAAGGTCTCTATCATGTCCCTGTCTCTCTTCTCTCTTCTCTCTTCTAAGGTGTACATAATTAGGTCCTTTAATCTCTCCTCATAGGGCTTCTGATGCAGACCCTGCACCATTTTAGTTGCCCTCCTCTGGACTGCTTCCACTCGGTCTATGTCCTTTCTCAGTTGTGGTCTGCAGAACTGGACACAGTACTCTAGGTGGGGTCTTACCAGCAGTCTATACAGAGGCAATACCACCTCCCTCTTTTGCTGGTGGTACCATCCCTATGCACCCTGGCATTCCACTCACCCTCCCAACTGCCTTGTTGCACTGCCTGGCCACCTTTAGGTCATCCAATATGATTACCCTGGTCTCTTTCTTGCTTGGTGGTCATCAGTACCAAACCCGCCCATTTCACATTGGAAACCATACCCTTTACCACTCCTTGACTTTTCTCAGGTCGCCACTCATCCATTCCATTGCACCCTCCTCCCCAAGTGTCCACCCTAGGGCAGAGTTTTGTGTCATCTGCAAAGGGTAGCCCTTCAGTTACAGCCTCTGCAGTGGCACTTATAAAGACATGATAAGAGGACCAGTCGGCGGCTCGCCCGGTGGCACTGAGGGTTGAGGCGCTGGACCACACCTGCACCATGCCAGTGACCTGGGTTTGGGAATGGACACGGGCTGCCTGGGGTTGGCAGGGAGGGAAGGATCAAGCATCCGGAGGACTGCTCTCCCTTCCCAGGGAGGGATCCGGGCCAGCACTGCTCCTAGGTGGCTCCTGCTTAGTAACCCCTGGGCAGTGCCAGGAACATGCAGTGCAAAAGGCGAGAGTGTAACAGCAGCAGACGTAAGCATGTCAGTGCCATGGACATCATTGCATGTCCGCGCACCAGGGGCAAACCATCACGGAAAATCCTCGTGGACCAGGGAGGTGATGAGAGCTCCAGGGACACAAGCCCACATCCCCAGCACCAGACCATCTGTCCTCCAGTTCCCCTTGGCTCCCATCCAGGACCGACCTTCTAATCACAGGGGTGATCCAGGGAGCTGGAAGGTCCTGGTGGGGTCCCTAGGGAGGAGGTCTCAGGCGGGAGTAGAGGCTTCAGTCGAGCAGGTGCCTCTGAGAGATGCCCTGGTCAACGGTGCATAAAATAGAATTGGTTAAAAAAAAAAAGAGGACCAGTCCCAGCACTGATCCCTGAGGCAGCCCACTGGTTATCCTCCCTTCCTCTGAGTGAAATCCATTTACCGCCACCCTCTGCAGCCTATCCCTTAACCAGTTTCTTACTCAGTTTACCACCTTTGGACCCACTCCTAAGCTACCCAGCTTGCTTACTAGTCTCCTATGTGGAATGGTGTTGAATGCCTTACTGAAATCTAAGCAGGCTGTGTCCACCACTCCACTTGACTCTAGTTCCTGGTCACCCAGTCAAACAACTCTATCAGATTTGTTTGACTTGACCTCCCGCCCCCTTGAGTCCATGCTGCCTTGGGTCTTGTAACCCACTGGATTTAAAATATTCCACAGTCCTTTATTTCAGCAGTGATTCCATTAACTTTTCCACCACCAGTGTCAGGCTGGGTGGCCTATATTTGCCAGCCTTTTCCCTGCTGCTGCTTTTGTGAAGTGGGACTACATCTGCCCTCTGCCAGTCCTCCGGACCACTCCTGTTTCCAGTGATCTGTTAAACAGTGCTATCAGAGGTGCAGCCAGTACCTCCCTGAGTTCCCTCAGTACTAGTACCCTTTGGTGGACTCAGTCTGGCCCCACTGCTTTGTCTGCTTTCAGAATTGCTAGTCCCTTCAGAACTCTGAGCCCCAAAAACGTGATTATGGTCAACAGCTGGAGATTACTATTCAAGGGGGTTCTTTGGCTCCTCAACACTTGTGTACTCAGTGTATTTAACCAGCCCATTCTTTAGCTCCTCAACATTTGTGTACTCGGTGTATTTAACCAGCCCATTCTTTGACTCCTCTACACTTGTGTACTCAGTGTATTTAACCAGCCCATTCTTTAGCTCCTCTACACCTGTGTACTCAGTGTATTTAACCAGCCCATTCTTTAGCTCCTCTACACCTGTTGTACTCAGTGTATTTAACCAGCCCATTCTTTAGCTCCTCTACACCTGTGTACTCAGTGTATTTAACCAGCCCATTCTTTAGCTCCTCTACACCTGTGTACTCAGTGTATTTAACCAGCCCATTCTTTAGCTCCTCTACACTGTGTGCTCAGTGTGTTAACCAGCCCATTCTTTAGCTCCTCTACACTTGTGTGCTCAGTGTGTTAACCAGCCCATTCTTTGGCTCCTCTACACCTGTGTACTCAATGTATTTAACCAGCCCAGAGCTCAGCACAGTGCGTCTTCACATGATTATTAAAGAGTGCTCAGCACAGTCGTCTTTATTTGCTTATTAAAGCCGCTGCCCTATTCCCCCCACCCACTAGCTGGGAACATGTCTGCTCAACACCTGTGTCTCTCAGGGTATTTAACCAGCCCAGTGCTCAGCACAGTACATCTTTACTTGATTATTAAAGCCGCTGCCCATCCCTCCACTAGCTGGGAGCATAATTCTGCCCCAGTGTGTCTCTTTTAAACTGCAGTAAGGCCAGCACCACGTAAGCTAACATTATTATCTATTCTCTGTGCCACACCTCCCAACCACTACCATTCAACCAACTACAGCCGCTATACACCAGTCCTAATCCTAAGAGCCTTGCTGCACCACCGTGTTACTCCCTCTTATTTTGCTTTGTGTCCCTGTCTGGTGCAGTACTCCAAGCCCTTGAAACCCTGTCACTTCCCTGATATGTCCACGCTTTCTTCTTTATCCATAGTCCACATCCCTACGGATGCATCGTCCATTTTCCTTGCATCCTCATCACAATACCATAAAAATCATCTCACTTATCTGTGCAGTTGCCCGCTCTCTCTACCCAGCACCAAAGCAACTCGACCCACTAGGGCCACAAAACACTTTTTCACGCTGGAAAGAGCTTGCAGTCCTATGATTTAGACTAAAACAAATTATCACTCTCTTATTATGAGCGTCTGAAGAGTCAGCAAAGAAGGCCATTTGATCTATCAAGTCTGCTCGTGTTGCAGGGTCCCCAGCTTGAGCTAATGTCCCTGCCCTCCCTCCCCCACTTCTCCATTCACCCTACCCATGATCCTTGCCTTCCCCCATGCCTATCCCAGCCTCCAAAGCTGCCCACTGTCTTCAATGAGATGACCTCTTCAGGCAACGTGATTCAAGTGTCCCCACCCTCTCTGTGAAAAGTGCTTCCTGATCTTCCTCCTAAACCTCCCATCCTCCAGCTTAAGACTGTGCCCCTGTGTTATGGTTGCCATTCAGCTTAAAGAGATTCTCCTTATCAACCTTATTTATCCCTTTTAAGTACTTGAAGGTCCCAACCATATTCCCTTTCTCTCTCTCTCTCTCTCTCTCTCCTGTCTTCCAGGGACTTCATGTTCAGTGCCCTCAACCTCTCCTCATATGCCTTACCCTGCTGACCGGCTGTCATCTTTGTAGCCCTCCTCTGGACCTTCTCCAGCAGTTTAATGTTCTTTTTGAGGTGTGGGCAGCAGTACTGAACTCCATACTCTAGATCACGGCCTTACCAGTGACCTGTACAAGGGCAGTGTAACACGCCTCTCCCTGCTACTGATCCCCTAGATATGCGTCCCAGCATCTGGTTTGCCTTTGCTGCTGCTTTCTTGCACTGCGTGGAGTGCTTCAGGTCATTAGCAATCATCACTCCCAGGTCCTTCTCCTCCTCCTCCTCTGATACAGATACTCAGACTCCCCAGGTAGTACTCTGTCCTGGGATTCTTGGCTCCAATATGCATAACTTTGCATTTCTTGGCATTGAAGCCAAGCTTCCAGATCCTGGACCACCTTCCCAGCTTTTCCAGATCTTCCTGTAGGTCCTGTATCCCTTCAGTTGTGTCCACTCTCCCACAGAACTTGGTGTCATCCGTGAATAGGCACATTTGCCCTTAATGCCATCCCCAATGTCATTGATGAAGACATTGACCAACACCGACCCTGTGGGACCCACTGATTACTTCTCTGGTGCGAATAACTCTTCCCCAACAACCACCCTCTGATTCTGTCCTCAGCCAGTTTTCCACCCATCTGACCATCTTTTCCCAACCTCAAGATCCACCAACTTCCTGATCAACCTTTTGGGGGCACAGAGTCAAAGGCCTTGCTGAAATTAAGATAGAGGATGTCTACGCTTGGCCCCTGTCTATTGTCTTAGTGACACAGTCAAAGAAGTCAGTCAGATTTGTTTGACGATTCCCTCTCCCCAAAAAAAAAATCAACCTATGCTGCCTCTCATCCTGGAGACCATGCTCCTCTAGATGTTCCACCAACCTTTCCTTTAATGGTCTCCATGAGCTTGCCTACAGTGGAGGTCAGACTGACTGGTCTGTAATTCCTGGGTCATCCTTGGGGCCACTTTGTGGAGGGCACTACATGTGCTGTTCTCCAATCCCTGGGTACCACGGCTGGCTCAAGTGAATTATTAAATAAGTCTGCCAGTGTTCCTGCCAGCTCCTCAGCCAGTTCCTTTAGTACTTTTGGATGTACTGTGTCGGGCCTGGTGATTTCTCCACCTTCAATGCCAGCAGCCCTTCCCTCACTCTATCACTACATCTATGTTCCCATCCCTCCAAGGCACTTGTCCATCCTTCTCCCTGGTGAAGAAGGAACAGAAGTATTCATTTAGTATCTCTGCTTTTCCCCATTATCCTCCACCACTCCACCCCTTTCTTATACCTAACAATCCCTTCCTTCTTGTCCCTTTTCACACTTATATAGTGAAAGAAAGGCTTCTCCCCTTCTTAGTTCCTTCAAGTATCTGCAGCTCCTTCTGTTCCTTTGCTTGCCGGGCTTCCTTACTTGCCTCACTAGCCAACCTTAGGTAATTTTCCCTATCCACCTCTCTCTTGGTCTTCCTGAATTTTCTATAGGCCAACCTCTTCTCCCTTACTGCTTTGGCAACCCCAGAACTGAACCAGCTGGGCACTTTGGCCCTTGTGTTCTTCCCCCTGAGCCTAACGCACTCATCTATGGCAAGCAGTATTCCTTCCTTAATGATGGACCACCTTTGGATCCACCCCATATCTGCTCTGATGCCTGCCAGATGGCTCCATAGCACTTCACCCATTTTCCTGAAGTCTGCCCTCCTGAAATCCAAGATTTTGGTTTTAATTCAGGGATGCTTTCCCTGCCCATATCCAACTGGAACTACACTGTGCAATGGTCAGTTCCACCCAGTGGCATCCAGACCATTATTTCCTGTACATGCTCCCCATTTGTAAGCACCAGATCAAGAATTGTCTCGGCACTTCTTGGTTCGGTGACACCCTGAGTCAGGAACCCACTCTGCAGTCCTTCCAAGATCACCTGACTCTTGGCATATGTTGTAGATGGTATGCTCCAGTCCACCTTGGGCAGGTTGAAGTTCCCCACAATTACCACCGCTCCTTTCCCTGGCTTCCAATATTTGTGAGATCAGTTCTCTGTCCCTCTCCTCATCTTGACTGGGTGGTCTGTAAACCACCTCCAACCTCACCTTTCTCCTTCTTTGGACCTTAGCAGACCCATAATGCTTCCACCTCCCTCCCTCTGACTCCTCCCTCGTGCAGTTATTCCCTCCCTGATGTAAACTGCCACCCCTCCCCTCCTTCCCGACTACCCTGTCCCTCCTGTATAGTTTATATCCAGGGATCTTAAGGTACCAGTCATGGTGTGATGTTGCCCAAGTCTCGGTTACTGCAGCTATGTCCACCCTTCTGTCTGCTAATAGTACCTGCAGGTCACCCATCTTGTTTCCAAGACTCCATACATTCAGAGACACCACCATCCACCTAGAGTCTGACCTTCCTTCTCTTTTCTTCTATTCACATTTATCCCTCTGTGTACACCCCTCCATGTACCCTTGTTATGTGTTCCTCACCCCTCCACCCTTTGCTAACTCTGTTTCTGCCCTTCCACCTCCTCCTCCAATGCTCAAAGGAATATTGAACTTAACTTTGGCCTCTCTCATCTCCATTTACCCACACAGAGTTCACCTTCAGCCGGCCTGAAACTGATATTAATCAGTCTATGTAGTCTTGTGAAAAAACTTGATCTAGTCAAAGTATGGGTCTCTCACACTAACCGGAACCACTCGTAATCACTGAAACTTGGCTAAGGGTTCCACCACAGACCAACAGAGATCGCACTCCCTTCTTGGATGGACCAACTAGGGAAGGGGGAGTAGTTATTTATATAAACTCTAAGTATACTGCCTCCGAGCTCCATGCAAAGCAAGGCAATTTTTAATTGTAGAGCCCTATTCCCGGAGGCTCTGGACATCTAACCGGCATCAGTAAAATAAGACAAACAATTATAACGCAATGGAAAATTTCCAAAAGTAGCAAAATACAATTTATAGCTCAGCATCTTTAAAAGAAAAAGCTTCAGGTTTGCAAAAAAAGGACTGGACATCAAAGATGAAATCGGCAATCTCCGAAGGCCAGGCAGAAGAAGTGAGGCCTTCAGCGTCAGCTTAAACACCTCGATCGAGGGCCTCCTGGACTGCAGGTGGGAGTGAGGTTCCACAGGGTTGACCCAGAGGCAGCTAAAGCAGTCTCCCGATGTTCTGAGCCGAACCCTGGGAACATCCAGGAGGAGCCCCTCAAGAAGGAGAGGAGGGAAGCAGCAGAGGCTGCCGATTTCAGGGAGCTCTAACAGGTAACCAGGACCCAGTCCATATAGGGCCTTATAGGTGAGTAAACCCACCTTGAAAGGAAGAGCATTAAATATGTTTTTGTAGGTGTAAACTTGTGTTTAATTTTGATATGGTTGGAAAATCCAATAAACATATAATGCAAAAAAAAGAAAAGGAAGAGCATGCAGGATCAGGGTCACATGACTGGACCTCCCGAAAGGCCCATCAACAACCGGACTGCTGTGTTCTGCACCAGCTGCAGTCTGAAGGGTCCCTTCTATGACCCTGAAGTACAGAGAGTTGCAGTAGTCGAGCCTAGAGGTAACAAAGGCATGCAGCAGCATCGGCAGATCCTCATGGAACTTGGGGCTCCATCCTGGTGATGCACAAGTGGTAAAAAACACTTTGACTACAGATGACACCTGATCTTCAAGGGTAATCTGCTGTCCAGGATCATGCCCAGATTTTGACCCTCAGGAAAGTCACCAGCGGAGCAGAGACCCAGGACAAGACCTGTGTCAGCCCCGGTGGCACCATCACACCCATGACCAAACTCTATCACTAGTACCGCCAACTTGGCCAGGTTAAGTCTCAGCCAGCTGAAAGCCATCCAGTCATTGATTTTAGCCCAACAGTTAAGCACATCAACAGCACCTGATATTCTGGGGCAAAAGACAAATACAGCTGGGTGTCATCTGCATAGCAGTGAAACTCCATGCCATATTGTTGAATGATTTCACCCAGGGGCAGCATGTACACTCCGAACAGCATCGGTTACAAGATTGAGCCCTGTGGTACTCCACAGGACAGAGGCATTGGGGAGGAGGAGAAATCCCCATCTCCACCTGCTGCACCCTGTCTGAGAGATAGGACTCAAACCATCTGATGATAGTACCGGAGTCCACAAAACTCACAGAGCCGATCAGAAGCACAATGTGGTCCACAGTGTCAAAAGCTGAGGAGAGATCGAGAAGTACAAGAACTGACCTTTCTTGGGACATGGATATGTTGTTCATCCACACTGTTTGGCAGGTTTCTTGCTGCTTTAAATCTTGCGGAAGGTCTTCAAGCTGGCTCCTCCCACCCACCTGGATGGTGAAACTCTCAGCTGCACCCCATGGCATGAGATCTTCCTTACCACTTGGAAGCTCAGGTTCCCTCCTTAACACTCTCTTTGTATAGACTGGATCCTAATTCTTGGTTCCCCGAAAATAGTTCTAAAGTTCTCAAGACTTGGTCTAATTACTCCCTCGCGGCTGTGATGGACAAATCGACCTCGAGTTTGCGTGCCCATGCGGGTAGAAGATGTCCAGGATGGATCCTGCACTCCACGTCGCCTGCTGCCTCAGCCTTGATCCCAACCCGCAGGCCTGCAAGTTATGTTGATAGTTTTGACCAGCGTCCTGGAAGACCGCTGCCCAGTTACAGCTTGGGTGCCCGAGGCGCACCCACCAGTGAAGTCAGAGGCCGTTGGGCAGTGTCCGTGGTGGCTGGCTCGGCTAAGCAACTGAAGCAGATGATTGCCCTCAGGAAGAGGTGGCCCAGGCGCATCCTCATCTTCCTCTGTCGCGGCATTATCCCCTCTCTCTGGGATCCTCCTACACAGCTTCTTTTAAGGAGCTTTGCCAGTCCCTTTCAAGAAGGAGAGGGCCATTGGAAACTCTTCTCGAGTCGAAAGAAGGACTCAAGGTTGAGTCCCATCATCGGCGTTAGTGGGAGCAGGAGAGGTCCCCTTCCCCAGACAGTCGACACTTTCGACTTCGGTAGAGTTGCGGCTAAGTCCGCTGGCTTCACAATGTCCCCGTCAGGTCAGCGGCCAAGACATCCATCAACGCGGTGAGATTTTCTTGACCCGGTCGAATGGGCTGTGGACTGGTGAAGCGGACAACCCTTCTTCACCAGTTCCCCAGTGGAAACCGAGGACTTGCCTGCACCTCCTGTGCTGGAGTCGCAGTCAAGGCCCCTGAGCCAAGGAAGAGCAGGTGTCCCCGCTCTCCTCCCAGACCCGCCTTGAGAACAACGAGGGTGTTGGTCTAGGACCTCGTCTCAGTCCAGCCAATCCCGCAGACATCGGTGGTCTCGGTCTCGGCACCGAGGAAAGCGGCGGCACCACTCGTCCTCCTCCTCAGAAGAGGAGAGGCTTGGCGCAAATTAGCGTCGGCCGCTACAAGGACTTAATGTGGCAGCAGCTCCTTTTGTCCGGGAACAAGCTTCGCCTTCCCCAGCCATCAAGTGGCTGTCACCCGAAAGGCGAAACAACCCTCGCAGTTGTCGGGGTGCCCAAGCCTGGGCGGTTGTTAAGCCAAAACAAGCTGCCCCACCGATTTGTGGTGGAACCTCCGCCTCCCACAACGAAATCGGGGGTGCCGACCAAGGACTCTCGGTCGGGTCAGGGTCTGCCCCACCGAGTTGTCGGTCACCTCACTCCTGACTGTCCTCGGCAGGTGGAGAGTGGCTCAGGCCCCTGGCAGCTCTTCGCAGACTCCTCGAGTCTGACAATAACTCCTTCCTGTTTTCCAGGCCCCTTGACCTGGAGTCCTCTGGGGAGCAGTCGATGGCGAGAGCCCATCGTTGTTCATGGGTCTGCTTTGGCTCATCTCGGAGTCCACGGGATGCAGCTCGACCCGTATCCAAGCAGGCCAAGTATCCCCTACGGAGATACTGGACCGAGGATAGCCCATGGAGGCTTTCCGGTGGCTGAAGCCATTGTTGGCCCAGCCTTGCTCGCAGCAGGCGGCTTCCTATCCTCGCCTTTGGCCAGGATGGCCAGGAAGTATCACGGTCCCTACCGCTCTTTGTCTGTTTTCGGAGCACCCCTCGCGAGGGGTTGGTTACTGATTGCATTTTCCGGCATTCCGGGAGCGCTAGGGATGTGGATAAGGCCCCGGCAAGGAAGTCCAAAAGCTGGACTATGCTGGGCCAAGTGTATCTCTACGTCTCCCTAGGCCTCCGCCAGGCCAGCTCGACCGTGCTGATGGCACACTTCTCCCACGCCCTCATGGGCTGCCTGGATGAGTGATCCCTCATCTCCCGGCCGACCTGCAGACCACGGTCAAGCAGGTGCGGGACCAGGGAAGGGCAGTGGTGAAACAGCAGCTCAAATGGCTCTAGACATTGGAGACTCCTGTGCCCGATCAGTAAGCGGCGGTGGCCATGCGCCCAGGCATGGCTGAGGATATCCACCTTCACGGTGGATACCCAGCATAAATTGGGGCGTCCCTTCTTGGGGACTGACCTGTTCGGCCCTGGGTGGAAGGCCACCTCCAGGGATCAGAAAAGTCCAGCTGCTACCCTGGACTCGGTCACCTCCACCCAGAAGGACAAGGGCGCGTCAGCAACACAAGTCCTTTCACCTTTCTGCGCCTGCGGCACGTCCGGCCCAGCAACACCAGCATCAGGGCCAGCAGGCTCCGCTTGGCATCCCAAAGCCAAGCCTGCAGCTTCCACTAATAGGGAGGAAGAGGCCCAGGAGGTCTCGGCGGCCCCTCCTCAAGCCTGCCCAGTGACGGGTTGAGGGGTGTGCCCCAGCCTCGTCACTCCTCCCTGGGTTCCCCATGGAAGGCTCCGCCACTTCCTTTCCACCTGGTCCGCTATCACCATGGACGCTGGGTGTTGGAGGTGGTAGGAAAGAGCCTGCCTCTGGAGTCCGAGCAGGCCCTGCCCTTCTGAGCCATCACCCTCGGGGGCTATGGGCTCCACAGCCTCTCTGTCGGCTCGCAGAGCTGCCATCACCCTGCTCCTCGAAAAGGGTGATCAGGAAGGTGGCGGATCCTTCACCAGACCAGGGTTTGTGTCCAGGTACTTCCTGGTCCTGAAAGCAGACGGGGGGGCTGCGCCCCATTCTAGACCTGCATGACCTGAACAGGTTCCTAAGTCTCGAACCTTCAAGATGGTCACTCTGGCTCAAATCATTCCATCCTTGGAGCAGGGCATGTGGTTCTGTTCTCTGGACCTCCAGGATCGTTCTTTACGTCCCAATCCGTCCGTCCACCAGAGATTCCTCCACTTCAGGGCAAGGGATCCCTCTCTGAGTTCGGGCCATGCCCTTCGGCCTTTCTCTAGCTCCCAGGATCTTCACCAAATGCATGGCAGTGGTGACAGCATTCCTCTCGGTGCCAAAGGTCTAGGTGTACCCCTACCTGGACGACTGGCTGATTGCAGCCTCCTCAGAATGGAGGTGGAGGCGGTCCAGGGATCTGGCCCTCAGGTTTGCTCTCAGGTTGGCCTCCTTATCAGCGAGGCCAAGTCAGAACTTCGTGCCAAAGCAGGTGATACAATTCATCGGGGCAGAGCTCGACTGTCTACAAGCCAGAGCACGGCTCCTGGTGGACAGGGCGAGGTTCTTTCTCCTTTGCCCAATCATTTCAGGTTGGGCAACTCTGCCCTGCCGGGACCTCCTGTGCCTTCTGGGCCTCATGGCGGCCTGCACCAGCGTGGTCTGTTGGGCCGTTGGTCATGCATCCCCTACAATGGGGCTGGCCAGCCAGTGGTCACAGCACTTGATCCTTTGGATCAGCTAGTGACAGTGACCCAGGGGATGTGGAACACCCTCCAGTGGTGGACCGTTCCAGCACATCTGTAGGAGGGCATCCCGTTCATCCGTCCTGAGCCGATGGTCTCTCTATTGACCGATACCTCTCTGATGGGTTGGGGTGCCCATCTGGGGAGCACAGACACACGGCCTCTGGTCCCCTCGGGAGTCCGATGCCACATCAACCTGCTGGAGCTTGGCGGTTCATCTAGCCCTCACCGCCTTCGCTCCATTTATGCGGTGTCAAGTGGTCCAGGTCCAGATGGACAATACCACGACCATGTACTACTTAAACCGCCAGGGCGGGACGCGCTGCATGCCTTTGTGCAGGGAAGCTCTCCGCATTTGGTCCCTCATGCGCAGCCTGGAGGCGGATCTCCTTGCCATCCATGTGGCAGGGCCTCCAACATTCTGGCCGATGCCCTAAGCCGGATAGGGCTGCGTCCCACAGTGGTCTCTCCTGCCGGAGGTAGTACAAGATCTGTTCTCCCACTGGGGCATGCCTCAGGTGGACCTGTTTGCCTCCAGGGAGGTGCAAAGCTGAGACTGTTCATGCCTACCCCCTCAGCAGGGCTCGCTGCAGGGGATGCCTTCTCGAGGCCATGGACCCCGGGCCTCTTCTCGCCTTTCCCCATTTCCCTTGATCCACAAGGTGCTTCTCAAGGTGAGGAGGGACAAGGCGCGGTGATTCTGGTAGCCCCAGACTGGCCCGCCAGTTCTGGTATCCAGATCTCCTCAGTCTCAGCTCCAGGCTCCGAGGCAGCTTCCAGCCCAGACCTGATCTCAGTCAATCAGGGGAAGGTATTCCATCCGGACCTTCAATCCCTGCACCTGACAGCCTGGTTCCTGAGTGGCTAGAGTTCCAGGCCTTGGGTCTTTCGACGAGGTCCTCAGCGTTGTTGAGGCTTCCCCTAAGGATCGACCAGAAAATGCTATGCCTTCAAATGGAAGAGATTCTCCATTTGGTGTCGGGGCAAGGGCCTGGACCCTTCCTCCTGCTCCTTGGCAAGCATTCTGGACTACCTGTGGTCCCTTTCTCAGCAAGGGCTTCGGTCGACGACCCTCAAGATGCACCTGGCAGTCATCTCTGCTTACAGGCGCAGGCTGGGAAGCAGTCGGTGAGTGCAGGAGAAGGTGGTCGGGCGCTTTTTCAAAGGCCTTGATCACATATCCTCCAGTAGAGAACCTCCACCTCCGTGGGATCTACTGCTGGTATTGGCTAAGCTCATGGGCAAGCCATTCGAACCGATGCACAGGTGTGACATCTCTCACCTGTCGTGGAAGACCGCCTTCTTGGTGGCTATCACGTCAGCCAGAAGGATGGGAGAGCTCCAGGCGCTTTCCATCGAGTCTCCTTATCTGGTCTTCCACAGGGACAAGGTTGTCCTGCGCCCCACGAAATTCCTTCCGAAGGTGGTGTCGGAGTTTCACCTTAACCAGGTGTTGACTCTGCGGTGTTCTACCCCAATCACACCTCGGAGGCTGAATATAGGCTCCATACTTTGGACCCTAGAAGAGCTCGCTTATTACAAGGCGGACGGCTGAAGTTCGGGGAGAGGTTCTCCAGCTGTTTGTCACCCACGCTGAAGCCACACCTGGCAGACCTGCAGCCAAGCGGACGATAGGCAGGTGAGTCACCACCTGCATAGATCTGCTATAGGTTGGTGGGCATGGAGCCTCCCAGAGGGATAAGGCTCATTCTACCGAGAACACACAAAGAAGCGGGCTTCTACAGTTTTACTATGGAAGAACAGTCCACAAAATTAGGACACACTAAAACTGCTTATTTATTGTTAAAAAATCACAGTAAAATCCACAAGATAGTGGGTATACAAAGTAGCAGCAACACCCAAAACACCATCAGCGTTTCCGTCGAAAAACAACACTTTACAAAGGTCTGTTTCAGTAACGTTGATAATATTACAGATTGCTACTCTAGTAAACCCACTGTGACCACAACAATAAATAAACCAGACTGTAACTCTGTAGACTGTTCTTCCATAATAAACTGTGAAACACGTTCTCTGTGTGTTTCGCTTGATTTGGTGTAGCGGAGCTCCAGTTTACTTGTATAGACTTGAGCCATGGTTTCTTTTATTAGCTCATTCTACCCTCCATACTGCTGCATCAGTGGCTGCTTCAGGGACATCCCTATCCAGGCAATCTGTAGGGCTGCTACCTGGAAGTCTGCAAACACCTTCATCACCCACTACCACATCGACCTTGAGTCACACGGGATGATGGTTTTGGGGCCTCCGTTCTCTAATCTCTGTTCCCTAAGTAGAGGTGTGCGCCTTGCCTCCCTCCTCCTGGAGAACTGCTTGGGTCTCGAGTGTGAATGAACAACATATCCACACTCCTAGAAGAACAGGTTACTCACCTGTAACAGTAGTTCTAGGAATGGTATATGTTGTTCATTCACACATATCACACCTGACCTCCCCTGCGTCCAGGTACACAACCTCCAGCAGGCTAAGATCTAGGCGTCATGGGGTGGTGCTGAGATATTTACCTCCTGGGTGGGTGGAAGGAGCCAGCTTGAAGACTTCCAGCAAGATTTAAAGGGGAAAGGGACACGCCAAGAAGTGTGGATGAACAACATATACCACTCCTAGAACTATTGTTACAGGTGAGTAACCTGTTCTTCCTGACCACCCCCATAACACACATTTTCAATTTATCAGTCTCATCTGGCATAGTCCCTACCTGTTGGAAAACAGCACATATATACTGCTTTTATTTAAATCAGGTGACCCATGTGACTTAAATAATTACAGACCAATTTCAATTCTACCAGTCTTGTCAAAGCTTCTAGGAAAAACTAGTTAATAACCAACTAAGGGATCACCTAGAAAATTCAGACCTATTCAACCCAGTACAATCAAGCTTCAGGCAAAATCACAGCATGGTTTCTGCACTAGCCTTAGTAACAAATGACTGGTTCCTTGCCTCAACAATAAATTTTCTACAGGAGCCGTCTTTTAGATTTAAGTAAAGCCTTTGACATGGTTGATCACAATCTACTATTAATCAAACTTAAAGAACATGGCTTGAATAGCTGTGCAGCAAGCTGGTTCTCTAACTACCTTACTGATAGACTGCAACGCATCAAAACCGACGGACCCTATCCTCCCCACTACTGCTCACAAGATGGGTCCCCAAGGCTCCATCATGGGACCACATCTATTCACGATCTTCATAAATTCGCTCAGCAACAACATTCTGAATTCTAAACTTCACTTCTTCGCTGATGATACTGTGCTGTGATAAACCCTCCTTGTTTGATGTCAACCTAAATTGCAGGCCAATTTCAACTCATTACAAAGCAATCTCCAAAACTCCAGACATTGCTAAACTCCAAAAAAACTAAAGTAATCTACTGTACTTTCTCCCTCTACAGCCTTTAACACCTCTACACCAGCTAACCACACTGGCGCCCATTACAACCCTCCTTGGAGACTCACTTGAGACAGTTGAGAAATTTAAGCATCTAGGAATCTGGTTAGACAGTAAGCTGTCATTTGCTGTACACATTGAATCCCTCACCAAAAGATAAAATATAGGATTAGGATTTTTTATAGAAATAAATCTCAATTCCTGCAGACATCAGGAAAAGGCTAGTCGAGCCATCTTCCTCCCCTGTTGGATTAAGCGGACATTATTTACAACAGTAGCATGGCATCCAACCACAGACTAGACATCCTGTATCACTGTGCCTTATGCTTCATAACCAAGGTACCTTTTAGGATTGCATCCCTGCACCCTTTATTCAGCATTGGGCTGGTCATCCCTTGCCACAAGAAGACTGCTTCACTCTGGCACCTGGGCTCTCAAAGTCCTACTGAACAAACTCCCACCTCACATTACTTCCCTTTATCGCCCATCACGCCCCTGTGCCCTCAGAAAAGTGCGTACATCCTTTTAGACATTCCCAATTTTCATACCCTCTGTGGTAGAGCTGCAACTAATCATGCCATTCCGGCCTCCTGGAATAAAATACAGGCCTCACTCAAGCTCTCTGAACTAGTTTCTCAAAACTTTTTAAAATCCTTGTTCAAAAAGGCACTTACGGAAACCTGCCATTGCCGTCTTTCCTAGCTCTTACAGCCTTGATAAAGCTAGTCGTTATGTACTTGTCCTCGACTAACCATTCCGTGCTGCCTACCTCTTGCATCTGCTAGAATATCAATGTATAGATCTAGTTTTGCATTGTTAGCCAGCTACAAATGTTTGACTGCCTCATAAATTCATCTGTATTGTATGCCATTGTTTTACTGTCTCCTTAATGTAACTGTATTGTATTCTAATGATCATATTTGTATTATTTGTCAACACTATGTAGTTTACACTGTTATATAACAATTGTCCTAACAGGACCTCCTTATGTAACGACATGCTCATTGGAGTTTTCCTGCCAATAAACTTGAACTTAAAACAGACTAGTGTCTACATCCCTTCCTCCCTCCCTCCAATTCTGCTGTTACATTTTATGGCCCTTCCGTCTCTTTCCTCTGGGAACACTGAACAAAAGTATTTGTTGAGGATGTCTGCCTTTTCCTGTTACCCCTCTGCATATTCCCCCCTTTCCCTTCTCACCTGTACAATCCCACCCTGGTCTTTCTTTTTCACTTGCCACCTGAAAAAATATCTTGTCCCCTTTTGTTACTGCCTTTGCTATTCTCTCTTCAGTAGACACCTTTAGGCTCCTCACTGCTGTCCCTGCTTACCTCCCTATCCTTCTCCTCAGTATCTCCTTGTACCTTCTAAATGCTACCCTCTTAGCTTTTACCTTTTCTGCCTCCTCTTTCGAGACCCATAGCAGTCTCTTTATCCTCATTCTTTTGTCACTTGCTTGATGCAGAGGTGTGTTGCATTCACTCGACCCTTTTAGTTTCTCCCACTGTTCTTCTGCCCCACCCATTTCATAACCCTTCCAGATCATCCCTGAGGCATTCACCTGTCTTTTTAAAAGCTGCCTCCTAAAGTCCAGGACCCTTGCCTTTGTGTGGTTTGATTCTGCAGCTGTCCTTACATTGAACCACACAGTACGGTGATCAGTGGTCCCCAGGTGGCCCCCCACCTTGACGTCTGCAGCAGTATCCCTGTTGGTGAGTACCAGCTCCAGTACTGCCCCATAACAAGTGGGTTCACTGGCTAGTTGCTTGAGGAATACCCCTGCAGGGAGTTCATGATTTCCTGCTTCTAGATGAAACCGTAGCTGGGAGGCTGCAGTCTTTATCCGGCAGACTGAAGTTCCTTACCAGCAGAACCATCCCCCTTTTCTGCCGTCTTGTTAATAGTTTCCACCAGTATCTTATCCAACAACTCATTCTATGCAAGAGGTCTTTTGACAACACCAGTGCAAATAGAGGCTTCATTCCTCATCTCTAGGGTGTCCCACAGTACCTATGCACCCCCCCATATTACCTGTATCTTGGTCAATGGTACGCCCTTCCTCACATAAAGTACTACATCCCTCTTTTCTTCCCACCTTATCCTTCCTGAACAGAGTATAGACTACTTTGGCCATGTCCCAGTCATAGTTTTCATTGCACCTTGACTCAAGAATGACCACAATAGCCAGGTCGGCCTGTGCCATTGTGGCTTCTAGGCCTAGAATCTTATTTACTAGGTGTCTAGTATTCGCACACATGGCTTTCCAGATTTTTGTTACCATTTGTTTGTTACCCCACCGTTGATGTTTTTCCTTTTGCTTTTCCTTCTTCACCCAGGTAGTGGGTGGAGCTCAGTGTAGTGAGCGTGAATGTTTCAGCACTGTGGAGCTCCAGTGTAGTGAGGCGTGAATGTTTCGGCACTGTGGAGCTCAGTGTTGAGGCGTGAATGTTTCAGCACTGTGGAGTGGAGCTCAGTGTAGTGAGGTGTGAATGTTTCAGCACTGTGGAACTCAGTGTAGTGAGGCGTGAATGTTTCAGCACTGTGGAGCCCAGTGTTGAGGCGTGAATGTTTCGGCACTGTGGAGCTCCAGTGTAGTGAGGCGTGAATGTTTCAGCACTGTGGAGCTCAGTGTAGTGGCGTGAATGTTTCCAGCACTGTGGGCTCAGTGTAGTGAGGCGTGAATGTTTCCAGCACTGTGGAGCTCAGTGTTGGGCGTGAATGTTTCAGCACTGTGGAGCTCAGTGTAGTGAGGCGTAATGTTTCAGCACTGTGGAGCTCAGTGTAGTGAGGCGTGAATGTTTCAGCACTGTGGAACTCAGTGTAGTGAGGTGTGAATGTTTCGGCACTGTGGAGCTCAGTGTAGTGAGGCGTGAATGTTTCGACAGTGTGGAACTCAGTGTAGGTGAGGCGTGAATGTTTCAGCACTGTGGAGCTCAGTGTAGTGAGGCGTGAATGTTTCAGCACTGTGGAGCTCAGTGTAGTGAGGCGTGAATGTTTGGCACTGTGGAGCTCAGTGTAGTGAGGCGTGAATGTTTTGGCACTGTGGAGCTCAGTGTAGTGGAGGCGTGAGTTCTCAGCACTGTGGAGCCCAGTGTAGTGAGGTGTGGAGCCCAGTGTAGTGAGGCGTGAATGTTTCAGCACTGTGGAGCTCAGTGTAGTGAGGTGTGGGCTCAGTGTAGTGAGGCATGAATGTTTCAGCACTGTGGAGCTTAGTGTAGTGGGTGGAGCTCAGTGTAGTGAGGCGTGAATGTTTCAGCACTGTGGAGCTCAGTGTAGTGAGGTGTGGAGCTCAGTGTAGTGAGGCATGAATGTTTCAGCACTGTGGAGCTTAGTGTAGTGAGGTGTGGGCTCAGTGTAGTGAGGCGTGAATGTTTCAGCACTGTGGAGCTCCAGTGTAGTGAGGTGTGGGCTCAGTGTAGTGGCGTGAATGTTTGCACTGTGGAGCTCGGCTGAGGCTTCTGGAGTCTGAGCTGAGAGGGACGTCAGTGTTGGGCATGCATGTGTGTGCTGTAAAGAATGAGTTGGGACTGCTAGACAAGGCTACTAGAGTCTGAACTATGGTTATCACTGTGTAGTGATAATAAACCATGTGCTTATTAATAAATTGTTGGAATCCTTCTCCATGTAGTTATTGACAGCTACAATAAACTTTTTTCTCAGTTAAGTTCTAAGATTTATAGTTGAGCTTCATAGCCCATCATCTTAAGGCAGCGCCAGGCCATTTCAGACAAAAGTAGAACTTTTAAGCATGTCATTTCCTTGAGGGAAGGGATAACTGGAGCCAAACCCACTGCCAACCGATTCTTTCCACTTCCTGGTCTTCTGGCCCTGCCCCCACACTCATATGTTTTTGATATCTAGGTAGGGAGAGTGCCAGGCGTGCCCCGTAGAAGTCTGTGGGGGCATTTTTCAAAACATATTTGTGTCTTTAGCAAAACTTAGAGAAAATGAAAGCCACTGCTCAGCTAATGGGGCCCCTATATGTTGAGTGGTGTCTTTAATTTTTCCAAGGTTGTTTCAAGATATATAAATTTGCTTTGAAAAGTGTCCCCATAGACATGTACTGGGGTTCACTCCCAATCTCTTCCTGCTTGGACATCACCAAACATCTGAGCTGGGGGGCTGATGAACTGGAGGCAGAAGGGACTTCAAGGCCATGGGTTCGCTTCAGTTATGATCCCTTCCAAGAAGGACATCTTAAAATTTATTTTGTTAAAATCGGCTAGCACAGCCTTAAGGTAATGGGCTATGAAGCCCAAATAAATCATTGAAAAAAAACTTTGGAGCCTTGACCTGCCAGCGCAGTGGTAGCACTACCACTTGCAGCGCTGGTTACCTGGGTTCGAGCGAGCCCAAGGAGCAGGAGGCTGGCTGGGGGAGCTTGAGCATCCCAGGACCGCTCGCCTTCTCTGGGAAGGGGAATGGGTCTCGGCGCTTGGCTGACCCCAGGCGGAGGCTCGAGGTACATGAAGCCCAGACACACACACACAGAGAGGCTGTGTAGCGGACTTGGCTAGCGCCTTGACATCAGGGTACACGCCACGAGCAGAGAAAACAGGAAACGTGCTACGCTCCTGGTAGACAGAGCACCAGGCCCAGTTCCCCAATGCCCCTGCCTGTCTTGGAGTAGGCATCCTGACAAAACTAAGGAATTCGTGGTGTACGGGCCCGCCTTGTCCCCGCTGGGGGCAAACCATGGCTACATGAGTGATCAGCCACTCCAGGCAAGAAGGTGGGGCAGAAGGCCATAGGCGACTCCCAAAGGGAGTGGAGCGGGGAGTATAAATAGCAAGTAAAAAAAAAAAAAACTTAGGAATTTATTTCAGCAGCAGTGAAGGGCCTTACTTTGCTGTAATTCTGTACCGCATCACAGGCTGGCAGGAATTCTGCAGAGACGAGAAATTCTGCATCTGGCCTTGCTTACTGTGACTTGCGAATTCCATTGAGATTGTATAGCACTGCTGCCCAGGGAACTACAGTTGGGTTAGGTAAACTCTGCAGTTTGCTTGTTAGAATCACACAGTCCGCTCAGACAGTCCCATATGCTTCCTCAATATGTGGCAGTGCTTTCACAGTTTCACACACACTGTACATTGTGCCCTCTACTCCAGTCACAAATGTGACAGGGCCTGGTAAGTTTCTCACACTACATTGTGTCTGCGACTGTCTCTCTCTGGGGTGTCACAGGGGAGCTTGTAGCCTTTGCTGACAAAAGAATCTTCACACTATTTTAGTTTTTGTCTCCGCATTGCCTGGCTCTGCTGTCAGTGTACCTGGCGGGCAGTAGGGATGTCATTATTTCAAACTTTGAGGACTGTGATATTTGTGTAAAATATTGTGATATATTGATTACTACAATATTTATTAGCATTTTTTTTATTCACTGTTCATCACCAGTCTTGCTTGGCTTGACCAGACCTGTTAGCCATATCGGGCCGCTTCTGGGCCCACTTTTTGCACACTCCAGTCTTTTTCTGTGGCTATTCTCATCCAGGCTTCTGCAACAGCTTGCTAGTGACCAAAAGCATACTTCCTCCAGTAGGGCCCTGGACATCATCTGCATATGTCTGGAGCACGGATGGGAAGAGCCAATTATTTTCCGCTTCCAACAGAAAACACCAGCAAAAATGTGATTTGTCACTGTGTCAAGGTTCGGTTCCATCTAAATTTTGAAAGCAGTCCACAGCCTCCCCCACACACACACACACACGACCATCATCAGCCAGTGACCATGTCGCTCCTGGCACCTTGCTGACAGACAAAAACTTAAACTAGCACTTCATGGAAGACCCAAGGCTTTATCCCCCACCCTGCTGCATACATGGACACCAATCCCACCCAGCTGGTAATTTCTACCTCAGGTGATCCCAGTTGAAGGTGTATACCAGGAACTCTCGTGCATAGAACTTCTCCAGCTGTGGCGATGATGGCATTTCCCCAAGTTACATAGAAACATAGAAGTTGATGGCAGATAAGGACTGCAAGGCCCATCCAGTCTGTCCATTTTTTCTACCTTATGGATGTACAGTAGGCCTTTACTCTGTCAATGACCTGTTTATTCATACTCAACTGTATTGCTTCCTTATGCCTATCCATACCTGTTTGAAGCCGTGCACTGTATTTATATCCACCACTTCCTGAGGTAGGCCGTTCTATGCATCCACCACCCTTTCTATGAAAAAGAACTTCCTCATATTACTCCTTAATCGGCCTCCCCTAACCTCATGCTGTGTCTTCTTGTCCTGCTATTTTTCTTATATTGAAACATGTTAGACTTTTCACCTTGTTAATGCCCTTAAGATGTTTGAATGTTTTGACCATATCACCTGTCTCCTCCTTTGTTCTAGGCTATACATACTGAGCTCTGTTAATCTGTCCTCATAAGTTTTCTGATGCAGTCCCTGCACCATTTTGGTTGCCCTTCTCTGGACTGCTTCCATTTTTATCAATGATCCTTGTGCAGGTGCAGCCTTCAGTACTGCAAGCGGTACTCAGATGGGGCCTAACCAGTGTCTTGTAAAGAGGATTACTACCTCCCTCTTGCGACTTGTGATACCCCTACTAATACACCCCAACATCCCTCTAGCCTTACCTGTTGCTTTAGTGGTCTGCTTGGATGATTTCAGGTAATCTGTGATGATGATGCCAAAGTCTCTTTCTTCGTTGTGATTGCCAACAACTCCCTCCCAACCTATAGGTAACTTCAGGGTTTCTCTTCCCTATGTGCATGATCTTGCACTTCTTTACGTTAAACCCCAGATGCCACTCTTCAGACCATTTTGCCAGTTTATCCAGATCTCTTCTCATTCTGCCCACCCCACCTGGATCATCTACTCTGTTGCAGATCTTGGGATCATCTGCAAACAGGCAAAACTTACCCTCCAGTCCATCTGTAATGCCACTGATGTAGATTTTGAAGAGGACTGGCCCCAGGACTGATCCCTGAGATACTCCATTTGTGATTTGCATCTCTTCTGACTGTATGTCATTCACCACCACTCTCTGTTTTCTGTGGCCAACCAGTTCGCCACCCAGTTGACCAACTTCTGACCCACCCAGCCTACCCAGCGTATTAATCAATCTTCTGTGTAGAACAGTTTTGAAAGCTTTGCTAAAGTCAAGGTAGGCGACATCAGCTGCACCCCTTGGTCCACCACTCTGGTTACCCAGTCAAAGAAATCTATGAGATTAATTTGAGAGGACTTTCCTGTTGTAACCCCATTCTGTCTTGGATCCTGTAGATTACAGGTGTTGCACTATCCTTTCCTTAAGGAGTGCCTCCGTAATCTTGCCCACTACTGAGGTGAGACTGATTGGTCTGTAGTTCTCTGCCTTCTCCTGCTGCCACTCTTGTGGGCGGGATCACATGAGCCCTTCCCTAGTCTTCTGGGTCCTCTCCTGTGCTCAGAGACTCACTAAACAGTTCTGCTAGTTCCACCCTTAACTCCTTTAGCACCCTGGGATGTCTGCCATCCGGTCCTGTTGTCTTGTCCACCCTGAGCTTAGCGAGCTCTTATAGGACTCTTTCTTTTGTGAAGGGACTTGTTCATACTTCCTTCCCCCTGTTTCCATTGTACTGAGCTGTGGGCCCTGCCCTACCTTCTTCTCAGTAAATACTAAGCAAAGTATCTATTTAGGATAGATGCTTTTCCTTAGTCCTCCTACACACACTCTTCCCCTTATCCCTTTGATGTTTGCAATACCCTCTGGACTTTCTCATTTCACTAATGTATCTATAGAAAGTCTTGTACCCTTCTTTTACTGTTCGTGCTGGTGTTTTCTCAGTTTGGGCCTTTGCCTGCCTTACTGCCTTCCTTTCTTCCCTTAGGGAAGTTTGGTTGCCTCCTATTTTCGTCCTGCTGCGTTCCCTTATATTTCCTGAAGGCCAAGCTTTTGTTCCTGAACATTGGTGCCCCTGCCATAGCTGCTCCCATCACCCACGCTAAATCAATGCCTCACAGTCTGCTCCTTCCCCACAGCTAGAAGCATGTGATAGTTGTCCCTATCCACAAGGGTGGCCCTGTGGGCGCACTTCAAAATACCTTTCAATATCCCTCCTTCCCATCCTCTCCAAAGTCTTTGAGTGTCTGGTGAGTAGGCAGCTGTCCAATATCTACCCGAGCTCAGGCTTGCTACCCTTTTTCAGTCTTGCTTCCATTTTAACCACTCCACTTCCACCTCCCTCTTTGTGTCACCGACACATCAACTCAGGCATGGATAAGAGCATGAGCACAGGATCCATCTTCGTAGACCTAGCTAGTACCTTCAACACCATAGACCACAGTCTTCTCCTGGATAAGCTTGCAGTCTCGGGCATCTCCCTTTCTCTAGCCTGGTTCCACTCCTACCTAACCAGCCAATCCAGTCAGTCAGGCTAGGTGGAACTATGTCTTCCCTTCTACTATTAGTCATTCATGGGGTCCCCCAAGGCTCTGCCCTGGGCCCATTGCTGTTCATAGTTTTCTTAAACAGTCTACCCTTAGCTCTCTCCTCCTGTGACATCCACTTGTTGTCTCTGCTGTACTTTCTCCCTCCATTTACTTAATCCGAGCTTACTGCCCTCTCTGTTGAGGAACCCTCTGCAAAAGGATTTCTTTGCAGTTCAAAAATGATTTCAGGACAAATGACTAGTGATGAACTAGAAGAAAATGGTCTCTGTACTGTACTGTACAGTTCCATTTGCTGGTTAAGCACTGCCGCAGACTCACTAAACCTGTGCTCATCCCATAATAAATGCCTTGACTCCATGTCCTCATACAAATACCTAGGCATGCACATGGACCAACAGCTTGACTACTCTGGTCACATCTCCCAGGTAATAGCCAACTGCTGTGCAAACCTCAGAGCCCTCTACAGGGTGAAGAGCTGCCTTCAGCCTCACATCAAGAAACTGGTGGTTGAGCGTGCTTTCTTCCCTGCTGGAATATGGGGACATTGTTTACAGTGGTGCCAACTCCTCTGCCCTGACCAAACTCTAACTATTCAATGCCTTGCATAGATCAGTTCTGGCTTGCCTCCCCAACTTGCCATTGCACCATATATGATATTCTCGGTGGATACTGCCCTTGGAGATGCACTTGCTGCACATTGTGTTAGTGAGTGCTAGGTTCTGGGCAGGTAAGCGCTCAAGTTATTTCGGAATGGGCCAGCCGGTGGTGCTGAGGTTGGCGCTGGATGCCACACCTCACGCTCGCCAGCGACACGGGTTCGGAATGAGCTCGGGTGGTTGAGGGTTGGCAGGTGAGGACTAGGATTGAGTGTCGGAGATAGCTCTCAAGCCCTGGGGTGGTCTGGGAACTACACGGTGCTGCGCAACGCCTGGGGATGCACAGAGGTACTGCACGCGACGGTGTGACTGGAGGAGGACTGCGGCAGCGCCGCACGTACGTGCACAGACGCTATTGTATGTCCGCGGTCCCAATGGGGAGAAAAGTGGAAAATGGCTGGGCGCGACCGTGCAGCTTGATAGCCACACCCTGCCTCGCTGGGAGGACTCGCATGGAATCGCTTGCGGGGGTCGGGCTGGCTTGGCTGGATGGGGTATGGGGAGACCTTCCAGCGGACGGCGATGGCCGTGCTGGATCCCTCATCATGTGAGTGAGCCTGGTGCTCTCCCAGTGGGTAATGCCAGTGACGGATGCCCCACGTCGGTGATCACCGCGGCAGGTGAGTAAAAAGAGATGATAAAAAAAAAAAAGTTACTTCGGGAATCTTTTCACACTGGCAACAAACTGCACACACTCCCTCAGGTCTGAGGAAGGTTGCCAATTCCAGATTCCATGTTGCAGGAGAAATCTAGGGCAAGTCTCAGTTACCTGCAGGCTGCCCTCCATATGGAACAGTTTTCCAGTCAAAAATCACCACATCTACTGCATATTTCTTGTGTAAGAGACTAATTAAGGTTCATCACGCCCTTGCCTTCATGCCACAGCTGCCCCAGACATGCCTCTCTGGTTGTAACTGACATAGGAGTAGGACTGCTATTACATAGCTAAACTGCTGTTACGTAATGTGACTGCCACGCTACAGAAATCCCAGGCAACCTATCCAAACCCAAGGGTCTTGATATTATCACCTCCCTGCTATTATGACTTGCATTTTTTATGTAACTCGAGCCTATTTGCATGGTGCTTTGTTGTATGTAATGTACCCTGTAGATAAAAAGGAGACTGTATTCTAACAACACTGACTGCACATTTCTCATGGTTTGCACCTACTGTTATTGTATTTAAGAACCCCTGTGGGTGAATGCATTCTTCCCTTGACCTTCCTTGCTCCCTCCCCTGGTCACACCTAGAAATGAGTCTGCTGGGCTCTGCTTGCCTACCTAGTAAATATGTTTAAATAAATACATTTTTAAATTAACACTTGGGAGTAACTGCTTCATTAAAATGCCACTTTTGTACTGCTTTTGTGCAAACCCCTTCATTATAAGCCAAATTTTCTACACAACCTGCTGATTTTCGTCAGGTTGGAGGAAGAAAATAAAAACAGATTTTAAGAGTTTGCCAAAATGGAATTGGCAGAACTGGCCATTTTGAAAACTGAAAACATTGGCTCTAGATGGGAGTCCCAGAGTGGAGATGGTCTGCTAGTGTGGTGTGGGAGGCCGCCATCTTGATTGGTAGTGGATTCTTCCTCCCCCCATATACCTCCCTGTAGCATGGGTTCATGGGGGTGGGGTGGGTGGGAGATGATGTCAAACAAATTTGATTGACTTCTTTGACTGTGTCACTAAGACAGTAGACAGGGCCCAAGCGGTAGATATCCTCTGTCTTGATTTCAGCAAGGCCTTTGACTCTGTGCTCCACAAAATGTTGATCAGGAAGTTGGTGGAGCTTGGGGTTGGGGAAAAGATGGCCAGATGGGTGGGAAACTGGCTGAGGGACAGAACCCAGAGGGTGGTTTTGGGGAGAGTTATCTGGCACTAGAGAGATAACCAGTGGGTCCCGCAGGGCTCGGTGCTGGGACTGGTGTTGTTCATTGTCTTCATCCTGTAGGCACAGGGAGAAAATCGGCAGAAAGCATCCCTGGTGGCAGGATAATGACCAACCCTGCAGGCCCTGCACCAGCAACCAGGCACCCCTCACTTTCCTTTGGCAGAAAACGACAGTGGAAGGTGAGTCCCGGAGAAGCCTGGTGACAGGGCTGGGGGCAGCCAGGGCATCTAAAGAGAGAAACAGATTATTTGGGGAGGGGGGGCGATAATGCAGCAGATAATTGAGATGAGGATGTCATCGAAACGAAAGCATGACAGCTCACATGACTTGTCAGCATCCTGTTTTATATTTTAATAAACACTTTTTGATTGATTGATTGACTGACTGACTGACTGACTGACTCGGTAACCTACGGTAACACTTAAGTCACTTGGTAATAGTGTTGAATGGCTGAAAATTGGCATGAAATATGAACATGTAGGTGTGCAGAAAGCAAATCTGCACCCCACCCAGTCTATGATATATTCAGTGACCAGCATGATCCATCCTTCCCCAGCTCCTCCCAACCCAGTCACCCACCCGCCTACCTTTTAGTGTAATTCATTTATTTTTTGTTGACCAGAAAAGACCAGGCAATTCTGTGTATTTTCAGCCTCACCCCAGGTGTGGGTGGTGGAGCGTGATGAGATACAGATGTAAACCAACTGAAAGCGAACCTTGGTGATGTTTCAATCAGTCAATAAAATCTTTACTTATCCAGGTGAACATCATTGAGCAGAGCTCATTTGCAAGATGGACCTGGTTATGATAAAATCTCAGACAAAAGACAAAAGATGAGAGATATATCTAATGACAATGGGACAATTTGGTCCTAGCGTACAAGACATCAACTAATAGCATAGAACAAACAATGTTGCAGCAGTATCATCTGCAAATGACAAATTGTGGATATCTCAGATTTAAGTGACAGTATGCTAATTTGGGTTAGGTGGGTAACAGTAGAGGAGGGACTAGGGTAGACGAGAAGTAGGAAGCCAGGCAGTAGGGGAGTGTATCATCATAAGGCATAGCCAGACTAAAACATAATTATTAACAGGTAGCTTAGATGGAGATAGGATAAGTAAATCAACAGAGGACAGTGGAAAGCAGCAGACAGAGGATAGAGTGTGAAGAGGAAGGATTAAGGGAAATGTATGTAAAAGAGGAGTTAAAGACGGCCAGTATGATGATATTAGCATTATTGGTTCCAATTAATGGCGAGAAAGGCTCTGCACGGTTCCTTAATAAGATGGGAGTACAAGGTCTTGAATGAACGATGCTGATGAATGTATTCAATTTTATGGTTTTCTGTATTTTATGTATATTTTAGTGAATAGGAAAATTTGGCCTGCATACCAAGGGAAATTCCCTATTGTTTCAGAGAAGTGCCATTGTATCTTTAACATCACCCTGAGCAACCAGGAGAACAGGCATACAGGACTTCTGTTTAACATCTCGTCTGAAAGAAGGCACCTCAGGAGTGCAGCATCCCTCAGTATTGCACTACAGTGCCAGTATTGTTTTTTTCCCCAGGTTCCTGGTGTGGGATAGAACCCACAACCTTCTGATCTTCTGGCCTCAGAGGCACGTAGAACCTGCTAAGTCACTAACACGAATACCTTCGATAATGCTGGCGGATGTGATGACCCTGAGAGTGCTGCCACCATCATCTGGCAGGTGCCATTTTTCCTACTGCTGTTTTTCCTTTTTACAGTTGCCCCATGACCCTCCCTTCCCAATGGGAGTATTGAGCGACTGCTTTGATGGCCATGCTCACTTAGCAAACCCTGTGGAGGAGGGAGCCCCATTATTTGCTCCCTCACCTGGTAGATGCCATAGTGGCAACCCACTGTTTGTCCACAGTGCTGCTAGCTGAGCAGAGCTGATGTACAGTATGCAGGACTGTTTGGCATACAAATCATGTGCCCAACTAGGGTTTTCTAACAGCTGCAGTCAAAAGTACAGCTGCTGCTTTTAGTGCCTTACAAGATTCATGGAAATCCCAACTGCCCCAGGTGCTTCCAGTGCTTAGGGACGTCTGTGTCTGGATGATTAAATTAAAAGTACAACTTTGAGAAGAATATTTTTTTGAGTGGTTTATGTATGTGCCCCAGTTTTGTGTGTGTGCTCCCAGACGTGATATGGAATATGGGGCGGACTACTGAACTGCCAGTGTGCTGTATTGTGTGTATCTGAAAAGATGTACAGAAGTATAAAGCCAGGCAGGGATGTGCTGCCACTGTTAAGAGCAGATGCAGTGTTGGGTTGAATTTGGTGGAAGGAGCAACAGTACAAGGGAAGTGATTATTTCACTATACAGGGCCTTGGTTAGATAACATCTAAAGTACCGTGTCTAGTTCTGGTCACCGCAGTACAGAAAGGACATTGAAGAGATCTTGAGGGACCAACTTGCCAATTAGTGGCTTTAGGAGAAGATTTATGAGGACATTTTGATGGACTCAGATTATTGGTCTAGGGAATGGATGATTTTGTTTGGGGGCGGGGACATGATCACAGTGTTCTGAATACTAAAAGGGACAGTCAGGGAGTTGGGCGTACATCACAGTTTTGGATGCAGAGTTCAAGCAGAACTAGAGGGCATGCACTCAAGCAGAGGAAGGCCAGATAGGAGAAAACATCAGAAAGCATTAGTGTTGTAGCTGGCCAGTAGCAAAACATCAGCACAACAGGTGACCTTAGGTTTGGAAGTGGACTGGGGAGCTGGTTGGGGGCAGGCTGTAGCAAAGACAGCTGCTGCCTGGCTGTGTGTGTCTCGGCTAAGGTATAGGGTTGATTGTAGGTTCTGGTTTCATAGTGACACCTGCTGCAGGGCCAGGGAGCTCAGTCTCCTTGAAGGACGCTGTGCACATTCATAGGCTAATAAATGGTTACTGCCCACCCCAGACCACAGGGAGGTGGGTCCCTGATTCCACTGGAATGATGACAGGCAGCCCTTTAGGCCTGTCATTGTGGACCCCACCAGTCAGATAGTAGGGATAATGGATGCAGGGTCTTCTGTTTGTCTGAGGACTGGGTGGGTGATAGCGGAGAAAAGATAGATAAAGAAGCATTACTTCATTGAGAGAATGTTGCCTGGTGAGATGGTGGAAGGCAGCAGCGTTAAGGCTTTCACAGAAGCATAGAATCTGATGGCAGAAAAGGACTGCTTAGCTCATCTAATCTGCCCAGATGTTCCCTACCTATTATGTCTCTGTTGACCCACCCACCTCCCAGAATCCTATTTAATATACCCCTTGTCTATCCTATACATGCTTGAAGCCCCACAGTTTTGGCTTCCATCACATCTGCTGGCAGTCTGTTATAGGCATCTACTACCCTTTCAGTGAAGAAATATTTTCTCACATCACTCTTGAGCTCCTCCCTCCACTTCATTGCATGCCCCCTGCTCCTGGTGCCTGTTCTCATTTGAAAGAGACTCACCACCTGCACCCTCTTCACTCCTTTGATGTACTTGTAGGTCTCGATCATATTCTTTCTCTCTTTCTCCTTTCTTTTTAGGGTATACATGTTGAGATCCCACAGTCTCTCTTCATAAGGCTTCTTGTGTACACCATGTGTCATTTTAGTTGCCCTCCTCTGGACCACCACCACTACTCTATGTCCTTTTTAAGGTGTGGTCTCCAGAATTGTGCACAGTACTCCAGGTGTGATCACGCCCAGTGAGTGACAGAATGGTAGCCCTTCCCCGCCCCTTGCTTGAGATACCTCCCTATGCTACCCAGCATTCCACTAGCCTTACCCACTGCTTTGTCACTCTGTCCTGTCACCTTGAGATCCTCGGATGTGATAACCCCTAAGTCCCTTTCTTGTTTAGTGTCTGTTAGTACTCACCTAGGACTGTCCTAGGTGCATTTCCTTAACACATTTTGGCATAGGACCTTGGCTGCAACTCAGAGCAGAACTAGGGAAATAGCATTTATTTATTTATTTTATTTATTTCAATCTAGGATTACAATACCTTTGAGCCGATGCTCTTTACAAATATTCCATATCTCAAGGCAGTAACAGTCATCATTTTTAGTTACAAACATATAGTCATTGACTTACAGACAGTACAAAGACTTGAGCTATGAGCAAGACAAGATTTGTGAGTTATACTTGCATAGCATGATTTGGGATAACATTTCAGGCTTAAAGCTTGGATCATGTATGTTAGTACTTAATTTAAATTTGCGAATGTGCAGAGGAGAGGCAGGCAAGATGAACTAAACCAAGTAATTTCCACCACCACAGATCTGCCATATGTAAGAGATAGAGTAGGTGGGACAAGGAATGCATGTATCATACTGTCAGCAGGAGAGATTTCCCATGGGAGGGCATTGACTACACAGGAGAACGAGATAAGAGTGAAAGGAGATGGCTGCCTTACAGAATATACAGTATTGTTTACTCGTGGCTCAGGGCTACGCTCGCTGTCTGTCTGTAGGCCTTCAGATAAAGGAAGCTCTGAAGGCTATTATAGTTCTTAGTGGAATACAGCATTTCCTGCTGTTACCTGTCATTGGATTACCCATGTCTTGTATTTCACTGCAGTTTACCTGGTGTGTGTTCGGTTGGCTAAGCATCTCTTCTATTTTTCTTTCTTCAATAAGCCCTCTTTATCTCTCTCTCGCTCTGTCTCCCCCCCATCCTTACTCCATCTCACCATACTACAGCTGGAGCTCAAATCCAAGACATAGTAGACATGGCCTGTGTCATGGTGATCCAGACACAAGTATTTCAAACTCCATAGCAGACTATGATAGCCTGTGGCTAGTACTGGAACTGTTTTTTTGTCCAACATGCTCCCTGACACCTTGCTCACATGCGCACCAAGTGAATGTCTCTGGTGGCCACGCACAGCAATCTCTATGGAAAGTATAAGCTTTACTGGGCCACTAGCAGAACCCCTGTCGCATAGTGCACGCCCTTATTGTCAGGATAGCAGGCACCTGATCATTTTAATGTAGCCACCCCACTCCCTGACTGTCTAGGGGCACCCAATGTTATACAAGAGGAGGGGCCTACTCCTAAGGAAAACCAGAACTGAAACATTAACAACACGGCAGGAACAAAGTAAAGTGTATCTTACCATGACCTGGGTCCTATCTGCAGAATGATGAAACTGCTACCCTCGATCTGCTTCAGAACTTAGCTGAAACCAGGAGATCTCTTTTCTTTCTTCTTCAGCAAAGTCCACTTCCAGCACCCTGGCCCAGGAAGCACAGGATCAAACACAGGCTGAAACTTAAAACTCTCCCCAAAAGTAATCTGGTTAGCAATTCATTAATTTCTGCACAGTTCATCATAAGCTACTTCCTCGACACTCTGATTCAGCAACAGACAATTTATTTCACCTGAGATCCCAGTGATTAAAAAGGACTCTGGGGTCCCATTGCTTACTTACACACCTTCTCCTCCAGCTCCATGGAGCACAACTATTTACGGAGCCAGAGGGCACATTACTGGGAGAACAGATGTCCTAGGCAGCATTTCCATTCAGGCAGCTACTGAAACCCTCGGACGCATACCCGAGACCTTTTCTGATCCTTAACTGCCTACAGAGCCAACCCACCTTCTGACACCGTAAGTTGGTTTCTGTAACTCACTTGTTCTTTTCCTTTCATCTTGGTCAGACTCCCACCTGGTCCTGTGCCACGGGACACAAGATTTTCCCACCCTGACCAGTCCCTTGTAATCCTTAAAAATGCCTTTAACGTGACTGTCCTTCCACCAGTCTTCCCTTATTCCAGCAATGGAGGGGTTCTCCCAAATACCTTTGGCCTGCGTCCCCCACAACCTTATCTCCTGTGCTTACTATAAGATACCAGATCTGGAGGGCTTTCCAAGGCCTAATCCTTTGCTACCTGCTGCCTGCCCAAACAGCTTGTGACTGGGCGAGACCTGCCCCTCAAGCAGGCTCTTAAATGGGTGAGACACCTCCGGCACCCCTTTTCCCAGACTTGCACCACTGTGCCACTGGGGATCCGGAAGGGTAGTGCCACCACCCCTCCCTGGAGGAGTCCTGCTATGAAACCTCCAGCCCTGGCAGTGCAGGCCTAAACCTCCACCTGGCCTGGGACTCACCTAGACATTACATTGGACAATTCCTTCTCCTACCATCGTCACATTGATTCTGTCGCCAAAGCCGCCAATATCCATATAGGCCTGCTGTTCAGGCACAAACACTGCATGACTCCGGACACACTCTGGTTGGCTATTAACAGCTCTGTCACCTACATCATTGATTATGGGCTAGCAATCTACGGCTCCAGCTCTGCCCTCCATGAGAATTACAGTAGCACTCAACAAAGCATGCAGGCTGCTAATGGGGCTGACTGACTTACTTACACTTGTGATCTGTACGCTCAGGCAGGATGGCTTCTCATTAGCCGGACCCAGTATCAAACCTGCCTGTTAGCCAAAAAGTCCTCCTCGGGATCATGCCCCCAGGCATTGAAAAGCTCCTATAGACCACTACAGCTCACAACAAACCAGAAGTTCACAACAACAAACCTTCCTTGTCCCCAGATCCTGGACTACAATGGGACTGAGGGCTTTTGCTCACAGAGCTCCACAGTGGTACAATACTCTAAACAAAGAAACTCTTACAACTGCTGCTCTTGGCCCATTTAAAGACAGTTCCGACTTCATCTCAGCTCAACTAGTCATTGTGACTGCTTCGCCTAATCTGGGGCTCCATGCTCACTGCCCTCTGCTTTAGGCAGTCAGCTACCCCCTTGCCATGCCCTCCTCTCCTGCCGCCCCCTGCACACAGCCTCCTCCTCCCCCTTCCTCACCCCCTCTCCTGGCACTTACTGAAAATTATCCCACCCCGTGTGCTCTTACCATCACCCCTTACCCTTCGACAATGGCCTTCGGCTCATGCATCTCCGCCTCCCTATCCTCCTCGCCAGCAACGCTTATTTCTAAGTTTTGCCCTTGGATGTTGTGTCTCTACCTAACATTTGGCACATTTCGAGGTACTGTAATTAACTATGCTTCAGCCTCTTGCTTCTTTTTACTATGTAACTATTAATAATCCTGCTCAACCTTTGTATGTATGTTTACCTTCCATTTCCTCGATGTGGAACCTTTGTAGACGAGCAGTTCCTGCTCAAAGGTATTTGTAATCCTAGATTTCAATAAAATAAAAAAATAAAACCCTCACCCTGGCCACTCACTACCCTCACTCCCTGGAGTCCCATTACCCCGGACGATGCTTGCAGGCTAACTACTGCCCCACCCCATGCACTGTCTACCAGCGCCCACGTTGCTGTACATACCAGCACTACCTTCACTTGTGGAGTGGGGTTCCCTCCTCTAATCAGGCCCGACCCACAACGGTGAGCTTCTTCCTGCCTGCCTGTCCTGCCATTTCCCAGCCAGCTCTCCTCTCTTCCTTTTCCCGTGCCCCCTGCTTTTATGGGCTCCAAACCTGCCTCTAGTGGCAGTTGACTATAGCCGGAATATGGTCCCCCCCATGCTACCTACTGAAACCTTTAATGGGAGGCACCAAAGGTGGGGCCCTTAGTTTACATAAGCCCCTCAGCGAGAGGGGCTTGCATCAACATTTGGCTTGGTTTTTTCTGTGGATCCTGGCATAGACTATCAGTGATTGGGGCTGTTTGGGGAGGGGATGAACAAGAGTGTTATCAAGCATTGGGAAGTCTGTGTCCCAGCAACTGAGTCAGTAAATCGTGTGTCTGGGGTTATTGCAGCTGGCAGGAGTAGCTGGCACATGACTATGAGTGTATTCTTCAGTACATGTAGTACTTATCTCTCCATGTTTAGTGTGTGAGTGTAGACTAGATCTGTTTATTGAAATATTCTTGCTTTTCTCACTGTAGTTGGCACACTCCAGGCTACCTGCTTTAGCCTCTTGAGCTCACAGAACTATTTTAGTTTGGTACAGGATTAGGAGGTTTGGTTTTGGGGTAGGGTTAGCCAATTTTCAGACAGAAATGGGGTGTACCTGCCTTTGGGGTGTGCTCCTAGGTATCGCCAAGTAGGGGTGTGTGAGTAATGAAGAATATTTCCTGAATACCATGAATAGTGCACTGTTTGTTATACGGTAATGAATAGTGGCGCTAATCGGCCCTATATAGAAAACAGAAATTGCTGCAGATAAGGACCGCTTAGTCCCATCCAGTCTGCCCATAGGCCCTATACATTGTATGTGGCCACTGACCCCATGTGATCAATGACTTGTCATCACTCCTCCCCTCAAGCTTCCCATGTGCCTATCCCAGGCATGTTTAAACCCCTTCACTGTGCTTGCCCCCACTGCCTCCTGTGGCAGACTATTCCAAGCGCCGACTACCCTTTCTGTGTGAAAGACTTTCTCACATTGCCTCTTAATCTACCCCTTCCAATTTCATATTGTGCTCCCTTGTTCTAGTACTTTTCTATATTGGAGAAGGTCCCCACCTGCACCTTGTTTATGCCCTTGAAGTACTTGAAAGTTTTCAATCATGTCCCCTGCTGTCTCCTGTCCTCCAGTGAGTACATAATGAGGTCCTATAGTCTACCCTCGTATGTTTTGTGGTGCAAGCCCTGCACCATCTTTGTTGCCCGTCTCTGGATAGTCCCCACCTTATCTATGTCCTTGCACAGGTGTGGCCTCCAGAACTGCACGAGTACTCCAAGTGAGGCCTTACCAATGTTTCATTCCTATTCTTAAAATAGTATTTTAAAACAAAAAGAAACTGCCCCCACCTTCCTCCCCAGCTCAATCCCTTAAAATACACAACTGTCTCTGCCTCCCCGCCAGCACCCACAATTTAATATTTTCTTGCTTGTTAAACTTTCAGTGATAGACTGGCACAACTTGCCTCACCACACAGCTGCCCGTTAGTGGGTTTTGTTTTTTAATTTCTGTTTATTGGAAAGCTTTTATACACACAAGCACATTCCAACAAATAGTATTGATTTGCTACAAGATACATACTTTCACATATGATGTTTACAAACTGGCAGAGAGTCTTAATTACTAAAGCAGTTTACATTCTCCTCTGATTCTCTTAAAACCTGGTATGGTTTTAGCAGTTAAAAATAT
This sequence comes from Neoceratodus forsteri, assembly GCA_016271365.2. Classification (NCBI taxonomy): domain Eukaryota; kingdom Metazoa; phylum Chordata; order Ceratodontiformes; family Ceratodontidae; genus Neoceratodus; species Neoceratodus forsteri. The sequence continues at coordinate 337,017,692 of CM057451.1, read as the reverse complement.
AATCGTTTCCCGGAAAATCCAATTTCTGTTTATTTCGATTCATTAACATCCTTCCCAGACTCTGCACCAGTAAATTTAGGAACAAAATCGGGTCCACTCCCGATTGGTAAAGTACCCTTTTCTGCCATTTAGTCTGGAACCCTTCAGTGGTCCTGAATTGCCGCCATAAGCCCTTCCATTCTGTATATTTCTACCCCATGGATCTCCAATCTTGGATAGTTAGAACCTGTCGAGACATCCATTTTCTTGTGAGGGTCTTTTAACTGCCGCCAGATATATTGGCAACAGCGATTCGTCCATTGGAGGAGAGTGGTCGGATAGACAGATAGTAGGAGGATCTCACCTGTTAGTTCTGTTGGTTCCCAAGGCAGTTAGAGTACTGTTTGGAGGTTACACCAGAACAGCATTAGGAGGGCAGAGCCAAAGAACATGGCACAGATCCGCCAAGGTGCATCTGCATTTTCTCCAGCAGTGCCCATATTGTGCTGGAAGGGACTTAGGATTGCTGGGGCTTGAAAATATCTACTTCGAATTTTCCAAGAGAACTCCCTCCAAAAGGGAGGCAGTAACTATGGTCGCCGGCAAGGCCTCAGCCAGCCAGTCAGAGAAGGTACCTCAAGGCCAAATCCTCATTCCATGTATCTAATATGGATTTTGTTGAGTCCCTGTCATGTCCCTCAAGACCCTGTATATATTGCCAATTAAATGGCCAAAAGGTTGCCCGGTAGAATCTATAAAATTTTTTAAAAGGGTGGACTTGGTGTGGAGATTTTGGCAGAGAGCGCCTGTGACAAGAATATTTGTTTTTATTTTTAATGGAGAATTTTAGGTCCCATTATTACTGCAGCACCTCCACACCACCTTCAGCTTACAACTGCCTCCAGTCCTAACACCCACCATCCCTGAGGTTTACCTGATGTGTCGTGTCCCCAACACAGAACTAGGTGGGAGAGCTCCAGTAGAACCCAGACATTGGTGCAGGACCTGTGGGATATCATCCTTTTTTTTAAATGTAATCTATTTAATCTACTTTATTGAGGTTATAAGTAAATTGCACACAAAACAATGTACAGAGCAGGAGTCATGTTACTAATACCGAAGAACAGGTACAAACTTGGTGTTCCTGCTGGTACAACTTGTTCGGTACTATATTTAGCAGTGTATCTCATATGACTATTATACACACCAGGTAACAACATTTACCAACAAACAAACAAGACACCCTACCCCTCCACCACTAGAAAAGACAAATACATCAGACATTGTGAGACTGAGGGTAAATATAGGGATTCTCAATAACATGTATTATCCTATTGGTTGGTATCAGGCTAGAACATTTCTCTAATAGACTTACAAGGTACTATTAATGTACCCCATTAAATAGTCAATAAAGTGTAAGGGTGCCTGTATTTTTTGATATTTCTTAGTATGCTTTGAAATATTCACCAGGAGGTGTTTTGCTTGCAGGGCAAAAAGATTTCGTGAAGCTGTTCCGTATAAGTTGGAATTTGTGTGTCCAGCCAGTGACATAATATAACCTTTTGGCACAGAGTGAGATTAGAGTCATGTGTTTACGTTGATTGCCTATTAGGCTGTCACCAGAATCACCCAGAATACATATCTCCGGCCGGAAATCGCCAGTTAAACCCAGAGTGGGATCGATTCGAGGAGAACTATCTGGTGTTGTGCCTAATGCGGGAGACTTACTTCCTGTTTAAAAAAAAAAAAAAAAAGGTAGAAAGCATTACTATTAAAGGTTACAGCAGATTGGGAATATAGGGATTGATAATATTCTTGAAAACAGGAGACAATATCTCGAGGGAGGTGAGTAAACCACCAGAAGGGGCACGGAGAGAGAGGTTACGATTCTGTCCGCAGAACCTGAGCCTGTAACACGGGACATCATCCTGTTCTTGCAGAGTTTGTTTCCACACCCACCTCAAGGACATTGAGTACGGCCTGTTCTAGCCTGGATGCGCTCAAGCATCACCTCTGGAAGGATTGCTCACCAGGCCAACCATGGGGGTTGCTTGAACAAAGGAACACAACACCCATCCCACCCCCATGCTTAGCATCCCCTGTGAAAGGATAGCTTCCTATCCCAGCTGCAGGAACAGCAGAACACAGTGCCCATCCCACCTCAGGCTGGCAGCACTGCTGAGCAGCAGACCTGTCCCCAGCTCTGGGTTTCCTGCCAACTTCCCGGAGTTCACCCTCAAACTCTGAGCATGAGGCGCTACCACTGAGACATTCTAAATGCTTGACTTTGGTAAAATAAATATTTCCCCACGCCCCACCCTGGCAGCACCCTCCTTCCTCGATACCCAGTTCTTCTGAAAACAAGTGATGATGAAGAAGGCAGCCGACATAACCTGTTCTCTTCCACGGCCAGGCGCTTCTGCTGAATGAAAGCGCTCCTCGCTTGCTCTATAGTAAAACCAGTCCGATCATGTAATCTGCTGGTTTTACCATGCGAGGAAGTGCAGGAGCACTTTCATTCAGTACATGTACAAGGGAGTTACAGCATCAGCTGATCCCGCCTTTCTGTAAATCTCTTCTGAATGGTTCTTCCTGATATTTCCTCTGAATTGTCCTTTCTGTAATGACATCCTGAGTCCTCTTTTCCTCTCACCCTTTGGCATCCTTATGCTCTTGGAAGAGCTGCATTTAATTTGATGGTGTTATCCCTTTCAGAAATTTGTGTACATGTCCCCATCTTGATTTTTCATTTTTTTTAATCTTCTGTACACATCTTTGTTGTTCCCATAAAATATTCTAGTCCAGTTTTGAAAGGACCAGTTAAACTACAAACATTTTTCTAAAAAAAATGCCAGTGGGTGGAACCTATCATCATTTCATTTCTACCTTCCTATCCACACAGTAGCAGTCCCTCCCTTTTCCTGGAACAGAGTCTGACTTTGATTGTCACTTCCTACTTATTTCCTGCCCATTCCGACACTGATGTTACCTGGGTGACATTGAAATGAGAAGCAAATGTACTGATACTGGCAGTCATGTCCTTAAAAGCAACAGTATTTAAGTGGAAAAAAATCTGCTGTAGGTTTTCAGTTATAATGGTAGATGTCAAAATGAACAACTCTGAGACCTGTAGGAGGGCAGCGGCAAGGGCAAATAGGATGCTGGGATGCATCGCCAGGGATTACCTCCAGAAAGGCAGAAGTGTTCCTTCGACTGTACAACTGCTTGGTTAGGCCACACCTCGAGTATTGTGTACAATTTTGGAGACCACATTTAAAGAGGGACATTACACTCCTAGAGAGGGTCCAAGGAGGGCAACCAAAATGATCTGGGGCCTGGGGAGAGGACCTATGTGGAGAGGTTCAAGGAGCTCTGACATGTACACCCTGGAGGAGAGGAGGGACGGGGGACATGATAGAGGTCTTTAAGTACATGAAAGGGATCAATAAAGGAGGCCCAGTCAGGGTGCTCCAAAGGAAGGAGGGTGGGGCAACAAGAGTTCAGGGTGTAAGCTGGAAGGGGCAGGCCCAGAGAGGAAAAGAGGAGATGTTATTTCACTGAAAGGGTGATAGAGCCGTGGAATGCACTGCCCAGATAGCTGGTAGAGATGGAGACTGTGGACGGTTTAAGAGTGGATGGGACAGGTACAGGGGAGGTAAATCTGACCAGGCACAATACAGGTAGAACATCTGGAACTAGGGACAGTATAACCCAAGGGGGGACACTAAAATCGGCCCTCAGTGTGGGTGCTGAAAATAGAACAGACTCAAGTGACCATTAGGCCTATTCTACTGGTACTGTATTTTAGTGTGTTAGTATAATGTATTTCAGGCAAAAATCTCTGTACATCTGTTTTCTCTTTGTTGCATTTCACTCCTGAACAGAGAGATTGGATTTAAATTAAACGTTTTGTTGGGGTGCTCAGTGCTGTATTGTGTACCATAAGAAATGTGTTCTCAGCTGGCTCCATGGCGCTGAGCGATGGTGTTCACTCGGCACTCTGGCAACCCAGGTTCGGTGCCCTGAGCCCGGTCATCAGGAGTGGAGACCAGCAGGAGAGAGTTTAGAGCATCCTATGGACACTTCCCTCCCGTTGGGGTTGGAGGGTGTCGGTCTGGAGTCACTGTTGGGTAGCTCCTGGTGGTGGTTTATCATCAGCGTTCATGGCAGTGTAAGGCCTCGACACGCTATTGAAATGCCCCTTCCCCAGGAGCGCTGCTGCGGCTGGACCACTACATGGATAGGTTGAGGAAGAAAACAGAAAATGCTGACTCAGCTGACCAGATAACTGTGGATGATCCGCCCCCACTGCATACTCCAGCCTGGAAGTGTCGAGGCTGATCCCTCGCTCTGGCAATGGCCGAGTGTCGAAGGAATGCCTTGGGCAAAATCTCCTCCTGGTACCCCACCCACAAAAGGATGCGCCTGGTCAACTGGGGCCACAGTGCAGGGATGGCAGGCTGGGAAGTCCTAAGCGACCTGAAGGATTGGCCAGCTGGGGGAACAGGGGAGAATAAAGAAATAAACAAAAAAATGTGCTGGCACACTCCTAATACATCCACAGTGTCAATCAAGTATGTAAAAAGTTGATAACCTTAAGGAAGGTGATTTTCAGATTTGCTAGTGGCGGCTGCCTTAATGACCTGTCATTACGTGTAACTTTGGTGATAAAAGCTGTTTTAAAACCTCTGAGAGAAATCAAAATATACTGATAAAGTAATTATGTCAGAAATATCGTAATGCTGAAAAATTGTATTTCTTTTTTTTTTCTGTCTATCCTAGATCCCACCTGAAGAAAGAGTGCAAAGTGTGCGTGTACGTGTGTGTGTGTGTGGGCTGTGTGTGTGAGAGAGACTAGGAGTGCAGTAGGGATGCTGCCACCAGCATCAATGGAGTAGGTCTGTCATGGCCATTTTGGCACCACTGGTAAGTAAGTGTTGTGGAATGGGTACAGCAGGTGAGGCAGTGTAGAGGCCAAGAGTGCTGTCTGGTGCTTTGTAACATGAACTCGCCTCCTTGAGAGCAAGTTTGGGTCTGCTGCGGTGTGACTCTTGAGCTTCAAGAAATAAGAAATCATGGTTTATCTACCACTGGAACTACAATGTGTCAGGCAGCCAAGTTAATATTCACCAATGTCCCTCACCAGTGACTCTGACCGTGAAGATGGATTGCAGACTGCAGTTGTATTCACTGGCAGCTTTACTGCAGTCCATGAGTGGCTGAGGGATGTGCCACCTCCAGGGATGCTCTGCGACAGCCTGGGATCATGAAGCAACAGCGGTGCATCACGACATAGCTACAATGAAGGAAGCGGAGCAGTACTGACTGTGGGGCTCCCAGGTGGGAGGCAAGGTAAGCCCTCACAGGAGGGGTTACACTGGGCAGGAGACTTGGTGAGTTGGGGGCATGCAGAAGAAGGGATGGATGACTTTTGCCAGGTTAGGAAGGGAGCGTTGGCAGAATTGAAGAGCAAGGAGAGGAGGAGCAAGTGGCTTACTGTCTGGACCTGCCAATAGGGGAGGGGTTGATGGAGGGGAGGCACACAGAATGGAGGTGTGTGTGGTTTGCCACAGCTAGGCCAACAAGGGAAGGGGTGACTGGAGGAAATCATGCAGAGGGAGGGAGTGGTGGATTACTGGGGCCAGGAAGATGGGGTTGGCAGGTGGGAGGCGATGCATTTGGAAAGAGCAAGGTAGGGTCTGCCGGTGAGGTTTGTGCTCCTCGGCACAACTGGAAACAACATGAGCTGAGCCACCCGTCCCTAGACACACCAGGTGTAGCAAATGCACAAAACCTCTGTATATAACTCTGTGACATTACATTGGGAGCTTCTGATAGGTGCAGCAGATGACAAAGGTGTGCAGTGGTTTTGCAAAGACTTCTCCGGACCTGAATGGACTCAGCGTCCTGCTACATAAGTAACTAACTTACTGCTCATAGCACATCGTTGTATCTATATACAGTGACTTGCAAAAGTATTCAACCCCTTGAAAGTTGTCAGATTTGTCTGGATTACAAATTAGATTTACATATATTATTCCAGTCAATATTTTATTGCAAACTCATATGCTCTAACAGTATATCTTCAAAGCCAAAATTAATTATCCGTCAGCAGATCTTTTAAAGAAGATTAAATACTGGAAAATGCTGCTTGCAGAGGTATTCAACCCCTACACATTAGTATTTGGTAGCTACACTTTTGCTGCAATAACAGCTTTAAGTCTTTTAGGGGTAAGTATCTACCAGCCTTGCATACTGTTGGGAGTGATTCTTGCCCATTCTTCGTGGCAGATTTGTTCCAGGTTGTTCAGGTTGGTTGGGTGATGCTTGGGACCGCAATTTCAAACAGTGCCACAGATTCTTGATGGGATTGAGATCTGGACTTTGACTTGGCCACTGTAGGACATTCACCTTTTGTTGTTTAACCACTCCTGTGTTGCTTTGGCCTTGTGCTTGGGATCATTGTCCTGCTGAAAGGTGAAGTTTCTCCCAAGCTTCAGTTTTTAGCAGACTGAAGCAGGTTCTCTCTGCAGTATCTCCCTGTATTTTGCTCCATCCATTCTTCCTTCAATTTTAACAAGATGCCCAGTCCCTGCTGATTAAAAGCATCCCCACAGCATGATGCTGCCACCACCATACTTCACTGTAGGGATGGTGTTTCTCGAGGCATGGGCAGTGTTAGGTTTGCGCCACACATAGCGCTTTGAATTTTGGCCATAAATCTCTATCTTGGTCTCATCAGACCACAAAACCTGAGCCACATCTTAGCTGGGTCACTCTCATGCTTTCTGCAAACTCCAGACTTGCTTTGATATGGTTCTTTTGAGTAATGGCTTTTTCTAGCCACCCTCCCATACAGGCCAGTATTATGCAGAGCTTGATATGGTTGACTGGTGCACCTTCACTCCCACTCTCAGCCACTGAACTCTGTAGCTCCTTCAAAGTGATTGTTGGCTTTTCTGTGGCTTCCTCACTAGTCTCCTTGTTCGGACGCTGAGTTTTGAGGGACGGCCTTGTCTAGGTAGTGCCTGGGTGGTGTGATGCAGCTTCCACTTCCTCACTATTGATCCAACAGTGCACACTGGGACATCCAAACACTTGGATATTATTTTGTACCCTTTTGTAATTTATGCATGTCTATTACTTTATCTCTAACTTCCTTAGAATGCTCTTTAGTCTTCATTTTCACATCCTTCCTTCAGATTCACAGTCTGACCAATGGTCATTAAACTGAGGAGAGGGTTTTATCCAGAAAATGTGAGCTACTTTATGTTTCAGAGGTGAGGCCAATTGTGTCCTCGTTAGGGCAATATTTTTCATCTGTGTAAACTTGGAGCTTCCAGAGCACAGTGGTTGAATACTTATGCAAGCAGCATATTTCAGTTATTTATTTTTCTTAAAATGTTTTCTAACATAAAACCAATGTCACTTTAAAATAATTATTTTGAGGGTCAGTCTTTTTAAATAAAATATTACACAGAACAAAATCTGAATGTATCATTTGTCATTCAGACAAATCTGACAACTTTCAAGGGGTTGAATACTTTTGCAAGTCACTGTGTTTGTCTCTTGCCTCAGACAGTACTCGTACACTATATCTTTTTATCTCTTGCATCCAGTTGTACAGTGTACCACAACAATATTTCATGAAATGTCTCTATTCCCGGTCGCCCCAGAAAAAGGGACATGACTGTCTCAATAGGTCTACCCGTCATCAAAATACAAATAAATAATAAATAATAAATAAAAGTGTGCAGCGGTTTTGCCAACATTCCATTTCCATATTAAAGATAGACCAGCATTAAATAGTTCCTCAAACTTTTGGTAAAATTAATCTAGTGATTTCAAGAGATTTTCTTGGCTGGCCCAGTGGCGCTGGCTGCTGAGGCACTGGACGCTTTACCTTGCACTGCACTGGCGACCCGGATTTGGGAATGAGCCAGGGTAGTTGGGGTGCCGGTGAGGGGTGGAACAGGATTGAGTGGCCGTAGGGCAGCTATCCTCTCCGGGAAGGTCCGCCCCAGGTGGAGGCCTGAGGATGGACCAGCCTGGAAGGGAGGGGCTCCTTGGAGCCGCAGCCTCATGCGATGCCTCCACACATGCACTTCTGTTTGAGGCAGGTCGGACACAAAACTGGAGGAAAAAATCTGAAAAAATATGTGTGTAATGTAATTTAAAAAAAATATATATATATATATAGTATATAAAAAGCGATGGTCTTCGATGCTACAGCCCTTTGAAAAGGAGATGGGGAATAGACTGCTGCCTCCTAGTTGCAAGTTTTGCTCTGCAACATGTGGCACAGATGGCACACCATGATTTCAGATTCCTATATTATTTTTTTTGTTAAATGTTTTCTTTATCCTTTTCCACCCCACTACCATCTGGCTGTAACCAGCTGCTGCCCATCCTGACCCGTCCCTGCCACATCCGACCACAGCGTGGCGCCCCGATTGAGGACTGTCCTCCCTCAGGCCCAAATCTGGATCCAGTTGGGAGGCAGGCTGCATGGCATGGAGCCAGTGTGTGCTGGCAGCCATCACCCAGGTGAGGACAGGAGCTTTTCTCTGCAGCTTTTCCCTCGCCTCCCTCCTCACCTTGGCATGGGCGTAGCATATGTCAGACTTGCACATGCACAGGGTGACCTACAGGTGGAGCAAGCTCAATGGTCAGATCATGGGAGTTGCAGTGGTGCCAGAGCTGTGCCACCAACTCCTCCCAGCCAAGGAGCAGCTTATCCCAGTCTGACCTGCTTCCTGAAAGGGGTTATGGAGTTTGCTTCTGAACACAGGTTGCTGGTACATTGAGGCAGCCAGATTCAATGTTTTTGTTTTTTACTTTTTATTAGTTTTTTTTCAAGTTCTGTTTATGCTCCTCTGATGCTGGCGTCCTTCAGGGTTATACCCTTGTTCTGGTTGCCTTAGGGTGGGTTGCAGTGCATTTAGTGAATCCTAGTTTCTTCCAAAAACACAGTTGTTCAACAGAACAAGGATACATGAGGAAGCACTCTGACCTACTGTTAAATGAAATGTTAGTTTGACAAACATCTTGCTGGTTGAAACAGTGCTATGACTGGATACCTAGGAGCAAGAATACCACCCGTCACCCTGCCATCAGGCCACGACCAGAAGACCGTGGCTTACCAACATGGGGGTACCTGTAGACGGAGGGAAGATCTCAAGAAGGAGGGGAACAAAGATGCTAATCTGGTCATACCATCTGATAAGTATGGGGCCTGCAAAGGCCAGGTCATCATTATGCTGTGGCACTGAGGTTTTGTTCCCTTATTTACACCCAGCCCCTTGGCTGGAGCCAGTGATGGTTTCCATGGCAGTTGACACATAAGTGTGTAAGTGCTGCGTGTACAGCCTGGCTGCAGCCACTCCCACCTGCAACTGCTGGTCTGCAGCATGCACCACCACCTCTGGTCACCTGGGTAGTGATGCAGTGGAGTTCTGCCACCTCTCTCTTTGGAGAAGGCGTCCTCTGGAACACTGATCCCCACCCTGGTTGGAGGCCGATGACCATGGCTCATTTCTAAACCCGGTCGGCATCGCGAGCAGTAGCACTACCTCTGTGCAGAAGGGCCAGCTGTTAGTTTTCGTTTTATTTTCTTTCATAGAAAACAAATGTTTCTTCAGAAAAAATGTTACATATTTTTTACTTTATGCTCTCTGGCAGTTACTTTGCCCCTGGTTCGCCCCAACACTGGAGCACATCCCACCATGGGATGTCAACCTCTAAGTTTATCCCTTGTGGTGGGGCTGTCTGGGGGATGGTAAGGTATACCACAGTACTCCTCGGTGGCTATGCCCAAGGCCAGCCAGCCAGGCCAGGAGTTCGACATGGTGGTGGTGGGGGTTTCCTTAGAGTTAAGTGTTCCCCGGAAGGACACGACATGCAGTGACACTGCTCCATGTGCCCCAGGAAGACTGTGTCTACCGCCCCTCCAACTCGGCGTGACAGGCTCTGGCGATCCTCCCCAGCTCACTGCTAGGGGCCAGGTGTACACCAAGCACTTTAAACCCCTCCCCGGAGGAAGAGAGCAGTCCTTGGGTGCTCATCTACCCTCCCACCGGGGCTTCAGTGGCCTAAGTCTGCTTCTGAACCGGGTCACTGGCATCGTGAGTGGTTGCTCGGTTGCTGCACTGGTGGCTCGGCCTAGGAAAAATATTATTAAATCAAGTCACCGCTCCTCACAAAGATAGACATCATTGGTAGGACTGTATTCAGTAAGTACTATAAAGCTGCTTCATTTGCAACCACAGCTTTCATTCTGTGTGTGATCCTAAGAAAGTCACTTAACCTCATAACTTCTGGGCACCCCTGGAAAGGCTTGGGCTTAGTATGTCTTTCCTGGCCAAACATTGTATAATAAAATTAAAATATGAAGGAACATAACATTCCTGGGCCCCAATTGGATGATGTGCTGATATTAATTAACTTCACAAAGATGAATCATGGTGTCTCATATGGTCACTAAATCTTCTTTCCATGTGCCATTGTACCCTAGAGCTCTCAAAAGTACCAAAAATAAAACTCTCAAAAATAACTTGTCTGTTTCTCACACACACACGCCTTTCATCAAATAAAGGGTTTTCTTGCTGTGGAAGTTGCTGTGAAGATGGATGGAAACCTCAGTCCTCTGTTGTATGTGCATCTCTCCAAGAACAAGTGTGTGTGTGTGTGTGTGTGGGGGGCAAAGGAAATCTGAGTCCGGATATTAGGGCCATTCAGTTCTTGCTCTTTTCCAACCAGGGACAATGGAGTGGAGAAGTCACCACAGTGTGGAAAGGGGAGGCGATTAGCACCTGTTGTACTCTGTTACAATGAAGGCATTTTGGAATTTTTAGCAGCCTGTAACTCAGGCCATTAGCTGCCCTCGGCAATGGCCCTTGACCCCTCCGCACAAGTCACCCACAAAACCATGGGCTATGCGCTGTTTCCCTCACACCAGTTGTCTGTTTTGGGCTGGCTTCCAAAATGTTAAGTGTATTTGAAAGCTCTCTGCAAGCATTATTGAAGAGGCCTGCTGAAATGCAATGTTCAGGAGCATACCTTATTGCAGTATATCAAGTTCTAAAATATCATACTTAAAATTGTTATTCAGCTGACAGATTTGGAGCATCAGGGCTCCCAGATATACAGGATTCCTGTATTTTACAGGGGTTATGAGCCATCTGCAGAGAATTCTTCTCTTAGATATGTGTAACCCCTCCTTCCTGCCCTGTCTAGGGGCATACGTAAAATATCGCAGATGGGCTGGGTAGAAAGAAGAGGCACTCCCAAAGCGCTAACAAACGAGACATTGCATTTACTGGACCGGGAAATGGATGGTCCCTGCCTGATGCTGTCTTCAAGCTGCTGCATTACTCCTCATTTTAGCAACTGATCCACTCCCAAACCCACCAACCAGACCTGGACCTCCTCTTTTCTCGGAGATCCCAGAAGCCCCGGCAGCCCCAGAGGCTGGATTCTTTTCCCTCTCGTGTCTTGGGTGTTCTACCCAAAACCCTGGAGCCCAGATCCCTACAATCTCCTGGCATATGTGGATCTGGTAAGCCAAACTGTCCTTTTACTTCTGTATTCACCAAGTCCTCTTTACGCTGGCGCTGGCCATCTCCCCATCACTGGCATGGAAAAGCGAGCTGCCTGTCGCACCTGGACCCCGGGCATTGGCCCATGCCTATGAGGCATCCAGGATTTTTCCTAATGACCCTCACTTATTTTCCAGTGGCTGGCTCTAAATGTCCTAGGCTGAGGCCCTATTACCCTGATCGCTTGCCTCCACCCCCGCCTCCATGGCCCCACGCTTCTCCAGGGTTTTACTGCTGTCAGCACCTCCTCCTTATGGGGAATCCCTGCCAGGTCCACATCCATCACAACAGTTTCTGGGCTTGAGTTAAGTACTAGCACGGGACCACCTCCAAGGCCTACTACTTCTTTGAGTCCACAGCCTGTCCGGCCATTAGCTGGACTGATGCCCCAGGACCTGTCCCTCCAAACAGGCCCCTCAAAGCGGGTGAAAGGCTCTCTGGCTTCATTGTCCCCCCGGCTGCCTTGGCACACCAGACACAAGGGAACCTCTGCCACTGGTTCCCCTCCTGAGAGGAGCCCTGCCACAGCCCTCTCAGCCCAGGCAACCTTGAAAACACCAGCTGGGCTTCCTAAAAGGGCTCCCTACATCCTCAAATGGCTCCCTAAAGCCTCCCAATGCCCTCGCCCCACTTGACGCAAAACCTGGCTACCTGGTCCCCACTGGGCTTCATACCCCCACCTCGCTGGCCAGCACATGAAACTGTCCTGACTGCACTTACTTTGGGACCTTCTGGCCCTCCTGACCACCCTTACTTGCCCACCTATCCGGTCCTGGTTCTACTCTCCAGCTCCGGGCCTACTGCCTGGGCTGGAAAGACCCAGATACTTCCTGTACGCTCCCTTATATATTCTATCTGCTGCTTATAAGGCATCCAGAGCACTAAACCCATCTCCTAGCTTAGAGAGGGTAGGAGGAAAGGGTGCCTAAACATGGGAATATAAGCCCCATTTTTGAGGGGCTTACACTTGCATTGGTCATACAGGAAAACAGGACAATTCTGCTTCCATAGGAAATATGTACAGGAAAAGCATAGAAAATCACCCTGGAGTTACAGGAAAATGCAAAATCAGTTTGGGAGTGCTGTATCTTGGATGTGCTCAGTGCCCCCTCCGACCCCACAGTGGTGGTATGGTTGAAGAGTGTGTGTGTGTGGAAGAAATGGAGCTGAACATTATCTGTTTACTATAAACATGATAGTCTAAAGTCTGGCTTTTTACAGGAAAGGTTTGAGGGGAAAATCCTTTCTGCAGTACTGAGGTTTTCCAGCAACCCTGCAAAATCTTCCCAGATGCTGCTGTTGCTGAAGTAGTGTAGATCTGTAGAAAGCCAGCTTAGTCTGTCCCTTAAACAAGGGAAGGGAGACCATCCCACGTCCTCACTGTCAGGCGGTCTCTTATTTAATGAATGGGCCAAAACCTTGCCCACTCTTCCATGCTTAACTGACACCTTTATGGGGACGTCCCCATACAGGCTGAAAATGTGCCCATTCTTTTTAAAATAACTTTCTCTGAGGTAGCAAACTTTGAGTTCTCCTGTCCATCTGCTGTTACTAGTTCTCCTACAAAGTTGTGTGATTTGACGGGGTAGGGGAGAATCCCTTTGTGATTGGTGTTTGGGGGTTGCAGTGTGATTGGGGTAAGAGAATCACAGTGTAAATGGTGATGTCAGTTACAGCTCGACTGAGGAGAGTCGCAGTGCTATGGGAAGAGAACTGCAGCTTCATTGGTTGGAGAGAGTCAGTGTGTTGGAGTTGATTGGGAGGGCTGAGTGAGAGCATCAAGAGTGCTACTGGTGGGAGAGGCTAATCCAGTGTGACTGGGGAAGAACGGAGAATCACAGCATGATTGGGAGAGGAGAGAGGAATTGCAGTCTTATTGGGGAAGAGAATCACAGTGTGATTGGGAGATAACTGAAGCTTGACTGGAGAGAGAGTTTAGTTTGATGTGGGAAACTGTCCTGTGATTAAGAGAGATCAAAGCTCAATGGAGAAGAATCGTAACGTAGGTGGGGGGTGTAATCAAATTTGTGATGAGGTGGAGACTACATTGTGATTTTATTTCCACTGCATTACAGCAGTGATCAATTGACTAGATGGATAATTCTTGTAACACAGTTTACGGGATGTCTAAAACCTATCTTATTCTCTTTAGTACTTGGGAGAGGTATTATCATTCTGTGTTGCATGGGCAGTGTTTTATATGTACAGGAGGTGGGAGGTAAGAGTGGCTGTGTGTCACAGACTGACTATATAGTTTGGGGTAGGTCAATGTCTTATAACCAGACTCCTTAAAGGTGAACAGTTGGCACAAAGGGTGTCAGATCAAGTGTGGCTGGTCCCGACCAGTGCACTTTGATGCAAAAACATTTAGTTTTACTGTCATGTATTAGATTGTATCCAACTAATTTTGCTTACATCTAGACTTGCCATCTTCTGTAACTTCAAGTTCCAGAATTCCCGTAGCTGACATCAGAACAGGAGTGAGAGATGCAGTAGCCTGCACTGCATTTTAGAGCTTTATAAACTCCAGTCAGATGGTGTCTGGTTCTGCTTTCTCCAGGGGCTAAATACGGTCGATCCTCTGTGACTGTACTTTGCCCTGAGAGGGACGGGTGGAAGCAGAATACTGAAGATCAGAGCTTATAAAAATTATAACATGCACTGTAGACTATTTAGTCTCTCACTGCTGCAGTCATTGTTTGATGTATAGCTGCAGGGATTCTGGGATTTTTAGTTACAGAAGGGATTTGTAGTTGCAGAAGATGTCAGCAAAGCTGTAAGCAAAATTAGTCTGATACAATATTACTATACCACAGTAAACAGTAAGTAAAATGTTTTTGCATGGCATCTGCCTTTAAGTTAACCAACTTCACTAATAATGTGAGGCCCTATGGTGACTGTTCCCCTAAAATGCATATCCAGTGTGTGCCTGGTTTTGTAACTTATTCTGATGTCAGTATGATTGTATCTGGCTTTGAGCGTGTATGTCAGTATGATGAATCCTTTCTGGTGTTGAAAACCTGTCTGTGGAAGGTTGCCAGTGGTCAGTTTATTGCAGTGTGGTGAGCTTGCAAGGCACACTGTATGTCTCAAAGGTGCCTTTTGAAGAGCAAGTCCTAATCTCCTGTTTAAAGATGATCCTCTCTGCCTGGCCGTGGTATTTGGCTTCATTGCAGACATCTTGAAAGGAATACCGCCTGAGTGGACCAGGTCGTGCTGGCAAAGGACATGCTGTATTTTAAATGCATGGGGGTGGGTAGGGGCGAATCATCTAAGCAGATGGGTACAGATCTCTGTTCAGTGCCTACAGACAAAGTTTTGTAGCCATGTGAGATCTGATACCTCAGGGCTGCTTGAGACTCCATATCAGATATTACTGGGTTCTCCATTCACATCTACACATTGTTTTCATTTTACAGCATAGATCTAAAGTCCTCCTGGCATGACACCAGAAAACAAAACAGGAATGCAGTGCAATTTTTGTAAAACTTTACTGTATTCATGGTGATGTGGTCATTGAAGCCAAGGGGTGGTGACGAAGAAATGACCAATATCATAGTGTGGACTGTTCAGCTACATGGGATCCTCATGAACAAGGGTTCACAAGAAGCTTCAACTACCAAGCTGAGCCCCCTTCTCCCTTATTCTCTCGCTCTCTTTAGTCATCTAAATATTTCTTAGCCATAGTGAATGGGGTCCCTAGATCCTGGATGCTCTTATCAGTAGATGTGCGGGGGATCCACAAGTACATCATTTTTCACCTCAACAATATCATGGATTCAAAGATACGTGAGAATGTGATAGCAGATAATGACCCAGCAATCTGTTCAGTTCACCCATGTCATGCCTGACTTTGTGTCCTACCTAATGTTGGAACAGGATTATCGGGTCAGTTGCCTTTCTGGTGCTTTGGTACCCTTACCCTCTGGTTGTCCATCCTCCCATATCCTTTAGAACACGTTATCCCTTGTATATACCCAGTTCATGCATGAAACCTGTCGTTGATTTTGCTTCCACCACCTGTTTGAACTGTTCTATCAGTCCACCATGTGTTCCGTGAAGTACTTCCTAACCTCCCTTTGAATTCCCCCAGCTTCCACCCATGCCCTCTGGTTGCAGTGTTTTCATATGAACATGCAAAAGAGCCAGCAGAGGAAGACCATTTGGTCTATTAAATCTGCTCATATTGCAGGGTCCCTAGCTTATGCCACTGACCCTGACCCGCCCAGTCTCCCTCCCTCCCATAGTTTCCCTTTATGCCTATCCCAGGCCCTTTTAAAGCTGCCAACTACCTTATCTGAAACCACTTCCTCGGTAGCACGCTCCAGTTGGATACCACCCTTTCTGTAAAGAAATGCTTTCTAACATCCGCTCTAAGGGGTGGGCAGGGCCTATATTGTCCTCCTTTCCTGGTCAACAAAAACTAACACTCACTCAATCTTCTCCTTCCCCCACGAGCTTTAAAAGTGCCCTTCATGGTTCAGCTATCTCTTAGTTTGAAGAGACTTTCTCTATCCATGCAATTTATCCCTTCAAGTATTTGAAGGTCTCTATCATGTGCTCTGTCTCCCAGTCTCTCCTCATAAGACTACCCCTGCTGACCTGTGATCATTTTGGTCACCCTCCTCTGGACTTTTCCTGCAAGCTAATATCCTTCTTAAGGTATGGATCCCAGTATCTCACTCCATACTTCTAGATGGGGTCTAGCCAGTGGCCTGTATAGTGGCAGTATAACTTCTTTCCGCCTACTGGTGATTCCCCTAGCAATACACCTCAACATCCTGGTTGCATTTGCCGCTGAGTTTTTGCACTACATGGAGTGCTTCAGGAATCGGGTCACTAGTTATCATCACTCCTAGATCCTTTTGTTCCTCTGTTGCTGCTACCCAGACCCCTCCCCCGCTAGTACTTCGGTCCTTGGGTTCTTAGCTCCAACATGCATAACTTTGCATTTCTTGGCATTGAAGCCAAGTTGCCGGATCTAACCATCTCTCACGTTTTCTGATTTTTTCCATAGGTCTTGTATCCCTACCACTGTTTCAACCCTCTCACAGAGTTTGGTATCGTCCATGAAACAGGCACATTTTGCCCTTAATGCCCTCCCAGTGTTGCTGATGAAGGCATTGAACAACAGCAGCCCAAGCACTGAGTACTCCAGGACCCTGCTGGTGACTTTTCAGTTGCTGGATAACTCTCCTCCTACCATCACCCTCTGGGTCCTGTCCCTCAGCCATCTTTCTACCCACCAAGTCATTTTCTCCCCAACCCCGAGATCTGCCAGTTTCCTGATTAACCGCCTGTGGGGCACAGAGTCGATGGCCTTACTGAAGTCTAGATAAAGCATATCCACCGCTTGACTGCTGTCGACTGCCCTGGTCACCCAGTCAAAGAAGTCAATCAGGTTCATTTGGCATGATCTTCCTCCCACAAATCCATGCTGCATTTCATCCTGGAGACCATTCTCTTCCATGTACCTTACCTGCCTTTCTTTAGGAATGGTCTCCATTAGTCTGCACACAGTTGATGTCAAACTGCCCGGCTTATAGTTTCCTGGGTCATCCCTGGGTCTGCTCTCGTAGAGTGGCATCACATGTGCCATTCTGCAGTCCCGTGGCACCATTCCCGACTCCAGGGAACTGTTGAAGAGGCTCACCAGCGGCCCTGCAAGCTCCCTGCCAGCTGATATATGCCATCAGGTCCTGGGGACTTGTCCACCTTTAGTGCCAGCAGTCCCTCCCTCACTCTGTCCACTTCTGCACTACATCTGTGAAAATCCCCCACCCCCTTTTCTCCCAGATGGCACTGGCTGGTCGTTTCCTAGTGAAGGCCTAGCAGAAGTAATCGTTCAATCACCTCCACCTTACTCCTTCTTCCTCTACCCAGTCATCCCCTTTCCTAAGCCTAACTATCCTTCCCTCTTGTCCCTTCTCTCACTTATGTAGTGAAAGAGGCCTTCTCCCCTCTTAATCCCTTTGGCCATTTGAAGTTCCTTTGTGCCTTAGTTCACTGCACTACCTTACCCGCAACTTTGGCCAGCTTCATGTAGTTTTCCTTATCCGCCTCACTCCCAGTCCTCCTGTATCTCCTGAGGGCAGTCCTCTTGTCTCTCACTGCCCTGGCAACCTCAGAGTTGAACTAGACTGGTGATTTGGCCACCAAGTTCTTCCCCAAGTTCTTCCCCATAAACATAACACACTCAGCTTTGGCAGCCAGTATTGCCTCGTTGATGATGTCCATTTCTGGTCCACCCTGTGTCTGCTGTGATGCTCTCTAGGTGTATTCTTATCACTCGCTCACCCTCCTGAAATCCAGGATTTTGGTCTTGGTGGGGATGCTTTCCTGCCTATATCCAGTCTGAACCACACTGTGCTGAGGTTAGTATGTCTCAGGAGTTCCCTGACCATTATGTCTTGTATCCTCGTCACCATGGCTTAAGCACCACTACCAACTATACAGGGACCTGGGCTGGTTATCCCTCTCAGCTTGCCGTCAATACTCTCTTGGCTCCTGATTGACTCTATACCCAGAAACCAGACCCTTCAGCGCCGAACATTGCTGGTACCTCAAACCCCTCCTATAGACTGCGATCGGTAGACAAATCCCTGCTGAATGTACCTAGATGTAAAACATCAAAAGGCTCTGCTGCCTTCAGTCACTCTGCTGCTAAGCTTTTGAACTCTCCCCATAGCACTTGAATATCTGGATCCCATGACAGCTTCAAAAGGAGCTGCGCTTACATCTATCCCTTGCTGATCTCTGCACTTGTTTTAATTCTCCTAATCCACTCACCCGCCAGATGCTGCCTGGCTAACTTTAACCTCCCTACCTCATAGCACTTCTTACCCTTACTATCTCCTTGAGAGCTAATCTACTCCAACTCCCCTCCCCACACACACACACACCCACCTGAGTCTTGTTTCAGAGGTCGTGATAATGCATCCTGCCCAGTCAGGAATTTGCCTTGCCTTGTTTCGCTGCCTATTTCAATCTTCATTGTTGTGACAAATTTGAACAATATTTCTTTGCTGCTATGTTGTGGTATGTCTTCCTAGACTGTGTAGGTTTCTCTGCCTAAATATTCTATGCGAATTGCATTGATTGTTGTTGTCCTGGCTGCATGTATTCATTACTACTAACTGTTCTGACCTATGCTATTGTAATGTCATTGTACTCATGCTATGCACCTGTCTTTGATTGTTGTACTCTCCGGTCGTGCCTGAAAATAGTCATTTCAGGGCTGATGGAGAAAGGGGGGAGGGTGCAAGTAGGCAGCGAAGGAAGATGGAAGCCAGTGATGGGGAGTGGGGAATGTGTCTGGGGAATAATGCAGTACTATATGATGGCATAGTAAAAGATAAAATGAGAAGAAAGGTATGAATGCAGAATTGGAAGTAGTGGAGAGCATCGGAGGATGGGACAGACTAGGAGCTGAAGGAGAGGAAGAGGATTAATCTCTACTACTGTAAAACAGTTCAATGTTTCTTTGATAAGCCTGGAGTGAAGGGATTTGAAGGATGTAATGGGTATGGGTTTGCTCACCTTCAGTATTTTCTGCATATTGTTCCATAGGGAGGATAGCACAAAACTAATGGCAGATCTACCAAAGCGAGAATTGAATTTGGGCACTTTAAACATGATGAAATTGTAGCTTCTTAGGTCATATTTACTTGAAGTGACTTGTGTGAAGCAGTCCGAAACATATTTTGGTAAATTCTTGGATATGGCTCTGTAGATCTATAGTGTAGCGTTCTGTCCCTTCTAAAGTGGAGCGAGGTGCATCCAACTGCAGCCTAGAGGAGCAATAGTGGGTGTTGAAAGGAGTTCTGTGATGAACCCTTAGGCCCCTATGGTAGAGTGTATCCAGTTTTCCAGCTATGAGATGGGGCAATGACTATATAAGAAATCAGCATAGTCGATTACGAAAGAAATGTGGCCTGGACCAGCTTTGCCTAGCCTCGCCAGGAGAAAATGTTTAATTCTGTAATAAAGTCCCGAGTCTTTGTCAAGTTTTTTAGTAGTTCTTCCATATGTTCTCTGAAGGAGAGTCTACTGTCTAGCCAGACACCCAGATATTTCAATTTTGTGACAAATTCAAGTTTTCACCAAGGACAGTGGATATGTGGGGGAGTGCTTGGGATAGACTATCCTGCATGCGATGGGAGAGAAAAACATTGCCTTTGTTTTCTTTGCATTGTGTAGGAGTTTTTTTTTTCAGTAGTTGGTGTTGGAATAGGTTAAATTCTGCTTGTAGTTCTTTGCAGGCTGTCTCTGGAGAAGGGTGGCTGACATACAGCACCATATCATCGGCAAATAGGTGTACAGTGGCCTTGGTGAGGTTATTGTTGATGCTATTGATATAGATGGCAAAGAGGATCGGACCGAGGATAGATCCTTGGGGTACTCCTCTTTGCAGTGGTTTAAGTGGGGACAGCTCCCTTGGCCTTCACCTGCTGGGTCCTTCCCATAATGTAGTTGTTGAACCATCGTAGGGAGTTTGAATCGAGTTCTATGGATTTCAAGGAGGAAAGGAGCAGATCGTGGTCGATCGTGTGAATGCCTTACTCAGGTCTAAAAACACAGCGCAGACACAATTTTTTTATCCAATTCAAGTTGCCAGTCGTTGGTTACTTTTGCAAGGGATGTAATGGCTCTAAATCCAGATTGTGCTGGGTTTGAGGTTAGCCGATTCAAGATAGCCTCTCAATTGTGTGCTTACAATCTTTTTCCAGCAGTTTGGATAGCACAGGAAGGATGGAAATCGGTATGTAGTTGTTGAGATCCGAAGGGTCCCCTGATTTCAGTAGTGGAGTGACTTGAGTGGTTTTCCAGATCGATGGGATAGTTTCTGGTTGTAATGAGAGGTTAAATAAGTGTGTTATCGGTACTGCTAATACTTGTACGGCAATCTTTAAGTAGTAGGGGTCGAGGGAGTTCGCACCTGCACTTTCTTGATGTCCAGTTGGGATATTAAGTCTTCCACGTGCTTAAAGTGGCTGGTTTGAAAGAAGGTAGTGTTGGTTACCAGTGTTTGGTACTTTGTATGCCTAATTGGAATCATACTAGGTTAGCAGGAGAGTTGTCAAATGCTAGTCCTGTGGTCGTAAAGTGATTGTTAAAGGACTCTAGGACTTCCAGTCTGTCATTGATAATGTTTGTCCCAGTGATTATCTTGGCTGGGAGTGAATTACTTGGGTCATGTCCTGCTGTATCATTTAGTGTTCCAGAACTTGGCGGGGTTATGGAAGGAGGAGTCTAGCTCAGCCCGAGAGTAAGCAGCCTTTGCATCTCTGACCTTCCTGGCTGTGGCAGGGCTAAACCATGTCTCTGAGGCCACCAATATATCTGGTATGGTGTGGTTAACCAAGCTTGGATCATCGATCTTTTTAGTAGGCTGCACACATTAACATGGAGGAAGCTTAATCTTTTAAGCTTGGCTAGGTCTGAGGGTGCAACAATAACCTCTTGGGGCCCTGGATTAAGTTCCACATTTTCTGAGCATAACAGTAGTAAGAGCAGCAGTTTCATGATTGCAGCAAGAGATAGTTTGTATAGTCTTGCTTTTCCCGCTTTTGTGCTCTGGTTCAGCGTTCTATGATATCCAGGTGAGAAGCTCTGTCCTCCTAGGAGAGCAGTGATTAATACTCTGACTGAAAGGAGCAGCAAAGATTTAACTTTTGGAGGGAGATGTGTTGGACAACAATAAAACCAACTGGCCCCTCCATAGTAGGTTGACCATGGGTGGTGATGTAGTAGGGGAAGTTATATATACATACCCAATCTCTTGATGCTGTTGAGGTATTGTGGTAGAACAAGGACAACATCCAGTCCCCTGTGTAGCATCCTGTGAATGGTTGCAGTGTCTGCAGGGATCAGGATATAGGAGGAGTACAAGGAGGCTCCAGAGGTTCCCCCATTATGAAGCGTGTGGGAGGGTAAGGCACGATCTAAGGCTTTAGGCCTATACTGTCAGATGCACAGTAATATGTTTATAAAATGTGTTTTAAGAATGACCACAATAAGTGTCCTATCTAGATAACGCCGAGGAGAATAGATCTTGAGACAGTTTGGACCAATCCTTTTGAGTGAGGAAGGGTGGAGAAGCGCTTTAGGAGATGCCTAGAAGTGTAATTTATCGCTTATGCCCAAGCGCAAGGAATAGCAAGGGTCATGTACAAGGGGATGGCCTGAGTAATAAGAGTCATTTATTGAACTGGTTATTGGTTGATAATGAGATGGAGTAGAGGCCATAGGGCAGTAGGGCCGCGAGGGAGCATGACTCTTAATGAAGGCGGACAGGTCTATATAAGAAATGACAGGGAGGGAAGGGTGGGTGGGCATAAAAGTTGCGGCTTTGCCGCACCTTGCAAGGGTAGCTAGTCTGGGCTGGTGGGTTCAAGCAGCGGCTGAGGAGGCCAACCGGCCGCTGGCTGAATCTAGCCCAAGGTGCCCGGCTTTGGGGTGCTTCTTGAAGGTTCTCGGCTGAGGTAAAAGGAGAGAGGCACTTGTGTTTTAAGGCTGCCCAGAGACAAGCGTCCAGCAGTGCAGCAGGGGTCTGAATTAGCAATTGAAAGGCTTGTAAGTGGAGCTTTGGTGCCTAAGTGTCTGGTCCAAATTACAATGCACAGAAAGGGCTGTGATCACAATTATCCTTTTTACAACAGTTAGTATCCCCAAACACCACAATTACAGTGAGAACAGCTTTATTTTGAACAGTTTTCACAATCAAATCCCATTAAACACAGTTAAAAGCAGAATAGAAGCAAGTGAAGCAGGGACCAATGGAAGCAAAGCTGTAGAGGGCTCTACGCTTTCAGTGGTTGAGGCTTTGCGTGCCTTGCAAGGGTAGCTAGTCCAGGCTGGCGGGTTTGAACGGCGGCTGAGGAGGCCGACCGCCGGATGGCTGAGTCTAGCCCGCGCTTGGCTTGGGGGCACTTCTTGAGGTCCTCGGCTTCAAGGTAGCTAGTCCAGGCTGGTGGGTTCGAGGTGACTGAGGAGGCCGACCGCCCGCTGGCTGAGTCTAGCCCGGCACTTGGCTTGGGGTGCTTCTTGGAGGTCCTTGGCTTGCAAGGTAGCTAGTCTGGGCTAGTGGGTTCAAGCGGCGGCTGAGGAGGCAGACTGCCCACTGGCCAGTCCCAGCCACGGCGCCCGGCTTTGGGGCGCCTTGAGGTCTCGGCTTGCAAGGGTAGCTAGTCCAGGCTGGTGGGTTCGACGGCCACTGAGGAAGCCGACCGCCCGCTGGCAGAGTCTAGCCCTGGTGCTCAGCTTGGGGGATGCTTCTTGGAGGTCCTCGGCTTGCAGGGTAGCTAGTCCGGACTAGTGGGTTCGGCGGTGGCTGAGAGCCCGACTGTCCAGTGGCTGAGCCTAGCCCTGGCACTCGGCTTGGGGCACTTCTTGGAGGTCCTCGGCTTGCAAGGGTAGCTAGTCCGGCTGGTGGGTTCGAGCGGCGCTGAGGAGGCCAACTGCCCGCTGGTCGAAGTTCAGCCCCGGCGCCGGGCTTGGGGGCACTTCTTGGAGATCCTTGGTTTGCAAGGGTAGCTAGTCCGGCTGGTGGGTTCGGAGCGGCAGCTGAGGAGGCCAGCCGACCGACCACCGGCTGAGTCTAGCCCTGGCGCTTGGCTTGGGGGCTTCTTGAAGGTCCTCAACATCCCTATCCTGATATAAGCCCCCCCACCCACATACACTTTTGCCTATCTCCCTGCCCTCTTTTGTATTTGTAACCTGGGATTGTGAGATCCCAGTCATGGTGTAGCCAGGTCTCGTAATTGCTTCTATGTCAACCCTTCCCTCCGCTAGAGCACCTGTATGTCTTCCATCTTGTTATCAAGACTACGAGCATTGAATGACACTACCTCCACCTCGACTGTGTGCTTCTATACCTTCTTTTGTACTTTTCCCGATCTGCCATTCTCCTGTACTCTCCCCCTCACGCCCCATACTTTTGCTCCCATCCTCCCATGCCCACTCTCATGATTACTACTGCCAGTGTGTTGGGAAGGGGGGCACAGATGACCTTGTTCTGGCATCTTTGGGCTTGCTGGCCCAGTTTTCATTCTTTGTGAATAGATCCCTGCTGTCTACCTTTTGTTTCCTTCAAGAACTAATGTCTTAGTCATTCCCACCACTGCTGGCCTCCAGACAGCACATATTTAACTCCAGCTTCTCCTCATGTCTTCCTGCTGCCACTGGATCACTTTTGTAGCCCTCCTCTGGACCCTCTCCAAGCGATCCCTGTCCTTACCTGGGGATGCCAGAATTACGTACAATATTCCAGGTGTTGTCTCACCATGGACCTTTTCAAGAGCAGTGTCACCTCCTTCCTTTACTATTTGCATTTGGGTACATGGCAGTGCATTATACTCACTTATAAAATGAGCTTCTGGATACTGGCAACCTCATTGGTCCAAACACATCACCTGATCATTTATTAATTTTGGATATATGCACAGTTCATAACTAACCTGCCCAAATCTACCTAACAGCAGCCTAACTGAATGAAAATTAAAACTTTTCAATTAAAATAAATAAAATAAATAAATAATAGGATTCCACTTTTAAACACAAAAACCCTGAAAAGGGCATCTGTTTCTTCAAAATAAATGCATTTCTCAGGTTCATTCAAAGACATTAGCCTTTGTTACCAAACTCACATATTCTATCTAGCAACAATTTTAATTGAAAAAGCAAAAAACAAAACTGCTTCCCATTTTAATTTTTTTCTCCCATAGGTAGTTTTCCATTTTTCATTTTCTCCCCATCCCGATACTGTGCGTTCCCGACTTGGCGCTGCGTGTGTAGGCACACACATGTCATGCCCTATGGGATGCCCCTCTACCAGTCACTCCATTATCACTTCGCCTGCCACGGACCTCCATCTGGTGACGGAACTACAGGCAGGTGACCCTCGCCTGGGAGAGGAGAGCCAATGCTCAGTCGTGCTCCAACCCTCCCTCCGTGCTGGCACCCAGATGACCCAAGGTTGTTCCTGAACCCTAGTTGCTGGCATAAGCCTTGATAAGCGCCCAGCGCCTCAGCGCCACTGGGCCGCCACTTTTCCCATTTTTAAGTGCAGTAATCCATTCTAGGGCATGGGTTTCTTGAGAATTAATGCACTTTCCTGGTGCATTAAAGTCACTCATGCCATTGGCCTCGTGCCTTCCAGTTCACCCTGAACGTGCATTTATTCTCTAGAAACACATGCCGTGTTGTGGGTTATTGCTTACTTAAATGTGGGATTTTCTTTGCGTGAGAATTCAAAATGTGAGACCCTGAAAACCCACAAGTTGGGGATTCTCAACTCATCAAACAAATTACGATCGGGTCTTTGCACCCACTGATCCTTTCAGTGATTAGTATTATCTTTGAATTTGGGGTTTGGGCAAGGAACGCAAAACTGCTATTTTAAGCTCAACAGGGAGTGACATGAGGAGGCAAGTGTAGGGATGTAAATGTTTCTTGAGGTGCCTGCCCTTCTTATGGATTTGAGTGAGAAGGTTAACAGGCCCGCTGGTTTGTCTCTACCTTTCAAACTTTCAAGTCTAAGGGATGAGTCCTTTTCTTTCCCAATCAGACAGAAACAGCTGCAATCTCAGAGCAAAGGATTTAAACTCCCTGGAAGGCAAGGGGTTAAATGTGTGCCAGATGAGCTAAGTTAAAGTGCCAGCCTTTTGTATGATATAGGAAATGCCTGAAGGTAACCACACCTACAGGTTTTCTCAAAACCTTGATCGTCTGATAACCATGAAAAAGACTGAAACTGTTGCACTGCTGTGGCATTTAACAATTGCACATACTTTCTGTCTTCCTAATTTATTTCTGCCTTCATAACTCTTATATAGAAACATAGAAATTGTCAGCAGATAAGAACAGCCAGGCCCATCCAGTCTGCCTGTAGGCAGTACTTAGTTCTGCCCCACAAATAACTCTCTTTGCCTATAATTTATAAGTAAATAGGAACATGCACTGGGGGTATATGGGACAGCACAACAATTGATAGGAATTCCCAGACTGAAGTCAAATCCAAGTTCCAGTCTTGCTAGAGAGGATGTGACTGGCACACCAGGGTCCCAATGTTTTATTTATTTTTTTTTTAATAACCGGTAGGTGCACTGGACGCAAAGTGACTATTTTCGGCATGACCGGAGGTCAACAACACAGAGAGATACAGGTACATAGAATACAATGTCAAGAGATATGCAATACATCACAATCAGAAGTGAAACAAAATTAAGACAATATTGGTACTATTGCATGTAAAGGTGTAAATAACTGTATATAAATGGAAGGTAAGTGTCAGTGTGTAGACAGTAATAGTAATATCACATATAAGGTGCAAAAATGCCACGGGTATCATTACATCCGGCTGAAACTGAAAAGACAGTTATCAGGAGGAGGCAGGGAGAGAGGTAATGGTGAGATATAGCCTAGGGAGAGAGAGAGGAGGAGAGGAAAAGGATGGGGAAAGAGGTGGGATGGGATGCAGGGCTCAAATCAGTTTTGGCACAGTTAGCCAAACACTTGGCTACAAACTGCACCGATTTAAGAAGATCAGGCGCATTGGCAACAATTTTCCCAATGTTGGCAGCATGTGCTAAATATTTGGATGGTGGATGCCTGGAACAGCCTTCAGCAGAGGTGGTAGGGCAAAATGGTAACGTGGATTCAAGAATGCTTGGGATAGGCATAAAGGAACCTTAGTGGTAGGGAAGAGGGTGGTGAAACCAGAGATCAAGTAGGGTCTGTGATGTTGCAGTAGGTAGGAAAATAGGAAGACTAGGTGGGCCAAGCAGTCCTTATCTGCCATCAAATTCTATGTTTCTGTGTTATGGTACAAGACTCGCTTTTGCCAACGACTTCCAGAAGTGTGCATTGTTTCTTTATAACTGCAGTTCCTTTCATGTGTTATCTCTTGCATCAAACCCTTGTTGTTTTATGGGAACGTCACTGACTATGAATAAAAATGCCTCCACCACTTATAACAACCACCATAAACATTTAACAACTTGAGATTTGTGCAATACATGACCAACTACTATGGCACAACTTTAATATTGTTTTAGCTTTGACTTTCTTGTGGGCCCTTGTTAAAGAAAGATATGTTTGGGGCCGGGGTAGTGCCGTGGTGGTAGGTATCGCTTCACTACATAGGAGACCCAAGTTTTGTGTTGGATCCAGACATCCCATCCTGAAGTAGGCAGGGGCCGGACATATCATGTAGGTGAGGTGCTCCGTTAGCCACCGCTCATTCACTGATCCCTAGTTGGCTGACCTCGGGTCTCTCTACAGTACAATGCTATGCTACTTCTGACTCCAAACTCCATGCAATTCCTGAACACCCTTTGACACATTCTGCATGCAGCTTTGAACCTCGAATACCACGTCAGTCCCCAGTGCTATCTTGGGCGCTGACCTAAAGGATGGATCATTGCAGCCATGCCTTCTTTTTAGGAGGACCCCACTGAGAAACACTATGGGAACAAAAATGGACACATCAAAATGCCACTGCACTACAGTAAACACACTTGTACAAATAACGTAAAGGCAACCCCAGAAACCAGAAAGTGATCTACACCTAAACCACATCCATTCCTATGTAATAGTTGGGTCAAGTTTATTGGCAGGAAAAACACCATTGAGCAGGCTCATTTACTAGGAGGTCCTGAACATATAATTAGAACATGAGACATATACAGTATAAACAATACACAATAAATGGGAAAAAATAAGTAAAGAGTAAGATTTTATATATATATATATCTCTATATATAGATCTATATATAGATATATATATATATATATAGATATATATATATATCTATATATATATATATATCTCTATATAGATCTATATATATATATATATATATATATAGATATATATATATGTGTGTGTGTATGTATATATATGTGTATATATATATGTATGTGTGTGTGTGTGTGTGTGTATATATATATATATACATACATACATACATACATACATACATACATATATACATACATACATACATATACATACACATACACATACATACATACATATACACACATACATACAAGGTACAGGATTATTTAGAAAGTATTTACAGGTGATAAACCAAATATGATGGAACAAGGATGGTGATATGTGGTAAAATACCAATACATATTATAATATATAATATATTTATTTATTTTATTTATTTATTTAGTTTTTGTTAACGGGTAGGTACACTAGAAAGTTTTATGCCTATTTTCAAGGAGCGATCCGGAGAGTACAATAGGGTATACAGGTTACAACAATACAGCAATAGGGTATACGAAAGACATTAAATACAACAGCAGGAGAAAGGACAGTTTTACAGTTTTACATTTGAATGGAAAGTACGCCCAGTTTCTAATGCTGGGGGCAAGATACAAATTTGAAAATAAATACAATGACCAGCAGGGCATGTAAGGAGTCATGAGCGGAGAGCACCATAGAGTCAGCCAGTAATGTAGGGGATTGGACGAGGTAGTATCGCGAGAGTGGTGAAGCCAGTCTGCAGAGTGGTGAACCAGCATTCCAGTGGCACCAGGAGCTATGTGCTAAGGAGGCTTAGGCATTCACAGCGAGAGACCAGCTTAAGATGTTCCCATGGGAGGTCCGGAAAGCTTGTGAGGAGGGGGCAGTCATAGGTGCGGAACAGGAGGCCACCCTACCACTTTTCAAACCGTTCCGGCACCACTGGGGCAGTGCGGACACTTTCAGGAAGGGGTTCCAAGCCTGGGGCATGAACAGCAAAGCTCAGTCCCCATGATGGTGTGGGTGGTAGGTACATTTAGTTGGCCGGGCCCTGGGATCTCAGCGGGTGGGGAGGTCCATGAGAGCGAGAATCAGGGCCAGTTCGGAGGGGTGCGGGCTGATTACTTTGCTTGCAGAGGCACCCAGTACTAAAGTTAAGGTGATTGACGGGGATAGCCAACCAAGCTTCTCATAGAGTTCACAGTGATGGATGAGGCGGGGGCCAGAGGCAAACCGACAGATATTATTGTCTTGTCGTGCTCCACTTGTAGGAGGGTCTTGGAGGTATGAGCAATATGAGGGAGCCATAGCTGAGGGAGGAAGTAATACCCCTGGCAAGAGACTAGACAAGCAGCGGGGTGAGGTTGCAATGAGCCCTGTAGGCCAGCCCCAGCTACGGTTTACCCCACTGCAGGCATTATGGATGTGACTACCCAGGTCCAGTTGGGGATCAAGCGCCACTCCAAGATGTTTAAGGGAGGTCACAGTAGGAAGAGGGGCCATCTTCATAGTTGATATGCAGGGGAGTTGAAGAGGCCGAATTTTGGCAGAGGAGCCGAAGAGCATGGCCTGGGTCTTTTGGTTGAGGACCAGTTTATGGTTGGAGAGCCATGCCTGGATGTTCAGAGGTCCTCTGATAAGTTACGGTTTAGAGTGGCTGGATCACAGGAGTGGGCCAGGAGAACCAGGTCATCCGCATACATGGTAACTCGGCAACTGGTGACCACATCGGGAGATTGTTGATAAACAGCGAAAAGAGTAGGGGACCCAAACAGAGCCCTGTGGGACACCAGAGGTTACAGGCAGGGGGCAGAGAGGACTTTATTGAATTTAGTTAGTTGTTGTCTGCCATTCAGATAGTCAGAGACCCAGTTGAGAGGCAGAGGGACAAACCAAGGGACCTCATCTGCGGAAGCAAGCAGGTCATAGTCAGCAGGTCGAGAGGCCTTGGATAGATCAATTGACACAGCACCTGAGAGTGGTCCCAGATCCATAGCAGACTGATGCTGGAAGAGACAGAGATGAGAGCTGTGTAGTAGTGCTGTGCCCTTTTCGAAGCCGTGTTGGGCAGGGGACAGCAGTCCATGGGGTGGATATACTCCAGAGTTGTTTGGCAACCACCTTTTCCAGGAGCTTGCTGACAGCAGAGAGGATAGCTATGGGACGGTGGTTATCCAGGATTTTGGGGTCGCCCTGCTTAGGGACAGGGCGACCTTGGCAACCTAATATATAAAATACCTGAAGGCAGAGTCCCATATACTGAGGAAGTACTAGCATCTCTGGGCTAAGAAGCTCATAAAGGCCACTTGCCCTTTTGGCTTGTAGCTTTATCCCCTCAAGGGTAATATTTCCTTGTATATAGCACTCAGTCAGATTTTTTTTCTCTGTCTGTATATTTCTCTATTACAGTTGCACGATAGTACTACTATAATTAGGGTTGCATGACCACTTCTGTATTAAACCCCACATTTCACTTGAATAACTTTGCAACACATTACTACCAATTTGCCTGAAATGTTGCATACACCGTCTGGTGAGATCTCTGGATCTGGCAAGTTTAGTTCTCCATGGATGGTGCTGTTGCAGAGCTGCAGAGTGCCAAAATAGTGAAATTTACCATTTTGTGCAATTTCTTTGCTCGGGGCTATGGCCAAAACAGTTTGGGGTCTGGTCTGAAATTGTCAGAGTTTATGGTCTGGGTCACTGATGTGCCTTTCAAGGTTTGGTGAAAAATATTAATCCATTCAAAAGGTATTAAATATTTAAAAGCAGCTGACACCTTCAAAGAGAACTTTAAAGTGGTGTTCTAACCTAACTCTATAGTATTGGGCTTCATAGGCCAGTACATTATAACTCGCGTGAACTGACTACAAAAATTTAAATTTAAAAAGTTCTTACTTTCTTTTGTGGAAGGGATTGTAACTGGCTCCAAAGACTTGGCCAGCTGATCCCTTCCAGCTTCCTGGTGCCCCGCTGTGCCCCAACACTGCCCCTCTCTGTCTCTGAAATGTAGCGTGTGGTCAGGAGGCGCGAGGCGAGCCCCATACAAGTCTATGGGGGCTATTTTGAAAGTTGGTGTTTAGCCATTTGTAGCAGCCTTTGGGGAAATTAAAGAAGTCGCAACTAGTAGGGTCCCACTAGTTAAAGCAGTGGGGAACTTAAAGCAGTCGCTAACTAGTAGGAAACCTACTAGTTAAGCGACTGCTTTACTTTTCCCAAGGCTGCTAAAAATGGCTAAAAACGGCTTTCAAAATAGCCCCCATAGACTTGCATGGGGCTCTCCCTGCTCTCCTTGGCCACACATCACATCTCCAGAGGGCACGGAGCAGAGTTAGAGTGGAGCGGGGCACTAGGAAGCTGAAGGATCGCTGGCCAAGGCTTGGCACCACCAGTTAAGATCCCTTACACAAAAGAAAGTAAGAACTTTTAAATTTACATTTTGTGCCCGTCAGTTTAGAATATGATATACATTGGGCCAAAGGCCCAATACCTTATATTGGAAATTTCCTTTAACAAAACATATTATATAGACCCACTTCAGCTCGTATTTATATTAGATTTGTATCCTTCCTTCCCATTATTTATTACTGAGGTCATTTGCATGAAAACAGGATCTTTGCTTATGAAGAGTTTATCTATTCCTGCTGCTTTCTCCCTACCGAGTTCATTATGCACTCCTTGTGACATCAGTTACTCCCATGGCAACAGACTGAGTGGTCACAACAGATGATTATGATTTGAAGTAGGGAGTAAACTATAGAGCCAGGTGAACTTTAAGGCATTAAGATCAAGTGTTCATGCATTTTCTCAGTAGTAAATAATGTGGAGGAGAATTCTATAGAATATATATGGAATGCAAGCTGAATTGTATATGATTATTGTATTTTTCAAAGTATTTCTTGAGGCATCAAGAGCTCTTTAAGTTTCCATTATAGGCTTTGGGAAAAATATATGTGCTGTGCAGAAAGCACATTTTGCTTTCACAAAGCACCTTAGTACTTCAAATGGGTTTAGTAGTGTGCTGCCGCCATCTTGTTTTCAGTTAGTGACAGCTAAAAGAACATTGTAATTAAAATAAATAAATAAATAATGCCTCTTGGTAAACCCCAACAGTTGTGTTTACCTTATTGGAGCCCTAGGAACATAATCCTGGCTTAGGATTTTAAAATGATGCTTCGAATCGTTTTTATGGTTTTCTTTGCTAGTCATAATTTGCTAAAGTAAGTTTGTAGAAACTTTTGCCAAATTACAAAGTGTAACACACATTCTTTCTCAAATTGTGACAGCCTTTTGTGAAAGCTTTCAATAGTGCAAAAGTGTTACAAATTTGCAAAAGTACTTGCAAAATTGCTGTTTCTTTGCTACTTGCTACAACTAAACGGTTTGGAGTTTTAGACTAAAATTTGCAGGGTAGAAAGGACTTGCCCTACAGATGCATCTTCTGCTGGTTTGGTGATGAAATGTACATTGGTTCCGTAGATATAACATTCCAAAAGTTAGAAATTTCCATAGGATAACATTATGGCAGTTCGGTACCTTTCGGCAGCTGAACTCAAAACATTTACAACTGCTGTGGAATTTTTAACAATGTTCCTTTGGT
This sequence comes from Neoceratodus forsteri, assembly GCA_016271365.2. Taxonomy (NCBI): domain Eukaryota; kingdom Metazoa; phylum Chordata; order Ceratodontiformes; family Ceratodontidae; genus Neoceratodus; species Neoceratodus forsteri. The sequence continues at coordinate 336,985,756 of CM057451.1, read as the reverse complement.
TACTGAGATGTTGTGCCATTTGCATCACAAGGGTTCCTTAGAATGCCTCTAGCCCTGTTCTGTTTCTCTATACTTACGGTTAGATGGTGCGCACCCACACATGAATACCATTATGCAATTATTTATTTATTTATTTATTTTATTTATTTAGTTTTTGTTGACCAGGTAAGTGCACTAGACAAATCCTGCCTATTTTCAGACATGACCCGGGGAGGGGATACAGATGAATGCCAACTGACCTTGAACCAGATTAAGCTGTTGGTGGTATTTTTAGTGAAGGAGGGAAATTTGGCCAGGACACGGGAAATTCCCTACTCTTTTCAATAAGTGCCATGGGATTTTTAACATCCACCTGAACTACCACCAATCCAGGCAGACAGACCTCGGTTTAACGTCTCATCCAAAAGACGGCCTCAAAAATGTAGCGCATCTTCATGCTGCACATAATGGGAGCGAGAGGCCCTCCATTATGCAGCATTGAGCTGTGTGCTCCACAGGAGATGAGGATTTGTTACAATGTCTCTACACTTATGGATAGCGTGAGCACCCACAAATGGATACCATTATGGAGTGATGGCCTGCGCTCCCACAACCACAGATGAGTAAGATTACACTTTCTCAAAAGAAGGAAATTCATTGCAAAAACCTCAGTTTAATGCATCAGTTAGGGTTTCTATTACAGTGACAGAAGTCTGGAAATTTGTTGTTAGAGTTACCAACCCTACCACTACACCCACCAACAGGTTTAGGGTATGCCTTGGGGTCGTCGGGCCTGTCACCCCATTCTTCTATACTGTACCATCTGAGCTTCCTTACACATGGAATGGGGTGAGGGTTAGCCTGATGACCCCAAGGTACACCAGACGCCTGTTGGAGGGTGGGGTGGTAGGGTTGGTAACCCAACATTGAATTTCTGTTGAATTTGTTGTGGTAATATAAACCCTAACTGATGCATTAATGGATTTTTGCAATGGCATACATATAGTTTGTCCCCAAGATACATGTCCACATTAGGAGTTAATGGTATGTTTTCAGTAGGAGTATGCACTTTCTGCCTAGAATCCATTACCTGCCACTGTGCCACAGTTTATGTAGGACAAGGCATATTACAGACATTCTGTGGTGCCCTCTGTATAAAACCAGAAGTGATTTTTCTGTGCAGTTTTCTCGGAAGTAAGATGGTGAGTAATCGGATTGAGCTCAAAACTGCAAGTCCTGTAACTGTAGTCAGTAACTTCATGGTTAAATGTACGTAGCTGCAGGTAAGATTAGGTAGTTGGGGTGTCAGCTTGTTCAATCAAATGAGGAAACTGAGACCTGAGAGAGGGAAGGCAGCTCTGATGACATCACCAGTAAACTGTGGTCAAAGTGCAGTTCCTGTGGCTGCAGCCCAACACCAGTCACAGACTGTAGAGCAGGAGGGACGGATCTGTTTAAACTCCTCTCTGCATACAATGAAACTGAACACTGGTTGTGAAGCAGATTGAGGGACAGGATGAGCAGTTCGTTCTACCAGCAGTTCTTGGTGGGATCAGGGAATCTGAAAGGTATGTGGACTAACTGTTATGAGCTGTAACAGTCTCCTTATGCTGCAGCACTGTACTGGTTCCATGGACCTTGTTCTGAGCTGTCTCTTTAAAATCATGTGCTGAGCAAACGGGGAATGCTTACCTTGCTGGTCTTTCCGCACTGTAACATTTATGGTGCCTCGCAGTCAGCCCTGTTTCCAGCATCAGCTTTATCCAGATGGAAACTGGGATGGAGAATCATCTTCTCTTTGTGTTCAGGAACATTTTACAAAATAAAAATGTCTGTGCAGCAGAATGTGTGATACAAATTGCATTTGAATAGTTTTGGGTGAGAAGCATGTTTTCTAACCAGCAAAGGCAAGCAGTTAGTGCTGCTGGTGACCATATGAGTAGTTTTTGCAGAGTGGACTGTATAGCCAGCCAGTGAGTGCCATTTGTGTGTATAGTGGATGACGAATATTTTATGTTGTTGTTCTTTGCAAAATCAGGTAAATTCAACCCCCTCCTTGTCTCTGATGACTGATCAAGTTATAGCAGTGATCCAAACAACCAAGATCCCTCCTTGCCTGTTAAATGGGCAGAGGGCCAGCGTGTGTTTTGAATCGGAAACAGGAGCTACAGAGTATTTGGGATACAGAGAACAACAGCAAATTCTTCTGCTTGAGGGAACTTTACTATCTGCCCGAAAGACTGTTCTATATTGAAACAATAACTGTGCCCCCTCCCCAAAAATAAAGCCATTTTGATACAGCCCCCCACCCGCCTGCCCTCTGCATCTGTTTGTTAGGACACCACCCTGTGATTTATAGCAGGTATTACCACTGAATGCTTTTAACGGATAAAATGTTCTTCCTTCTCTGTCTACTTAATATGTAACGTTTATTGAACGCACTGATGATGAATCCTCTCCATGTCGAGATATCGTGCTGGAGGTATTGGGGGTGTGGGATGGACATGGAGAATGATTTTGGCCATCATTCAGTATTGCTGGGGTAATTGGTTATATTTTGCTCTTTTATTTTATTTTTGTATTTATTAAGGGAATCAGATACACTTTTGAGCAGGACCCTTTTACAAAGGTTTCACATCAGGTTACTTGAAACATTGGGACAGGCAGTGGTTTTGTGCAAAGAGAAATAAACTTAGCAGCCGGAGGGCTTTGTCAGTTAACAAACATCACAATTGTGCAACTCACTTCTATAACAATTTAAACAATATAGATTCATATAGGTAGCCATCTGACAGAGGGAGGCAAGGCCAGAGGCTGGTGTAAGAAAAAGGAGAAGAGAGAGAGTGGAGGTGGGTCTGGGGCATGGTCAGCGAGGAGGTGTGTGAGGGAGTAGAGGAGGAGGGAAGGGTGCGGTATGGGGAGGATAAACCATTTAGTTGTAGCAGTCCCAGGAGGCACAGGAGATGAGGTGCTGAATCAGGGGAGTCAGATATTTTTTAGGACTGCAATGTATTTATTGCTAGCTTCTTGAACCTGGTAATATTTTCATCTAAATGGTAACAGTGTCATCCACAGAGCAGTTCCCTACCCTTTGCTTCGAAGCAAGTCTCAAAACCCTCTGGGCACCTGCAGCCATGGCTGTCTTTGCTCGGGGAGGGGGGACTGAGCTACATTCCTACTGCTTCCTAGGGCTGTGACCTTTGTTTTTGACATTTTGCTAGGTTTCAACAACCCTCTGGCCAGCTAGTGATTATGTCCTAACACTGTCTCTGTCACTGTACACATTTGATACTGATGTTCCTTTTCTGTCCCTGCTGCTACTGCTTCCACTCATTTGTCGTATAAAGCTGTGACTGCTAGCATTGTATGTGTATGAAATTTGATGTGCATAGTGATAAAAAAATCTTACAATCAGAAAATGGGAGTAAATGGTACAAAGACTGCGATAAAATATTCCTTTACTCCATTTTCCATTCCCCGACAGGATACAGAGACATCAGATGAGACATGCAGAACTGGAGGAGACTGGGCTAGAAAGAGTTAAAATAAGACCCAGTGACCCGGGCTGTGCTGAAGAAAGGATCAGGATTTTTCCCTCCTCTTAATGAGCATGTAGGAAATGGAAACCGATTTAGAATTAAAATGTATATAATTGGAGACAGTGTGGTGTAGTGGTTAAAGCACAGGCTTGGGAGCCAGGAAACCCAGGTTCAAATCTAGCCAAAGCCACTTAACTCTTGGTGCTTCAGTTCTCCCAACTGTGTTTAAATTGTGATAAAAGTTAGTGCTCCACCATGAGAGCAGAGATATTGCATGTCAGCTTGCTATTCTGTGTAAATGAATTGAAGAGAAAGAAATAATAAAATAAAAAAAAAATTAATCTGAGCTATCTGGATAGTTTGAATAAGTAATTCTGTATCTAATGAGACATGCCATAAGCATTATAAAATGGGTAAGGACAGTCCTGGCTTCTGATTGACTGAGACAGGCTGCCACTCATATATTTACCTCAGTGTAATGTCTAGGTATGAAAAAGCACCGCTGCCAGCCTGCCGACACCTAACTTATTAGTGGGGTGAGGTTTGGAATTTTCTTTTTTCTTTTTTTTTGAAGTCGCCATGTTTTCTCCCTCGCTTAGCAGTCGGACCTGTCACTTTTTTTTCTTCTGCAGGAATCATTCATTTTCTGTCTGGTTGCCACTTCAAAGCAATGTTCAGCAACTGTCATAAGTCTAAAAAACTCCCCCTTCCTTCCCCAGTACAATGGCAGTAACCGCCTGCCCAATCAAACGCATGCTGCCTGCTACATCTGGCCTCACTACCCCACTGGGTGGTAGGTTATCTTGGTGTAAGGCCTCCCTGTCCTGTCTTACAGCTTGCTTATTAGTAGGGGAAAAATCCTTTAGAATGGTTACTTCTTCCTCTGAAGACTCCTGATTGATGAAACACGATTGGTTAAAAAAAAGAGGTCTTTGTCCTGTTGGTTTGTGAGCCAACCTTCCTGCAAAGCCCACTGACAAAAATGTGAATCCGGTCTTCGTTGGTGAAAAGGTCCTGTTGCAGTGTGAGCTCTGTAATCTAGGCACTGAAAGATCTGGACACATTAAGGCCTCGAGTTACTGCCTGCCAGCTTCCGTGCCATCAAGGAAGCTCACAGTCAACCGTTCACATTCAGCGGTTCAGTTACATGTGTTTGGCTCTGTTTCATTTTGTAGGGCTTTATGAATGAAACCCTGCCTGGGGGAGGCATTTATTGAAGATGTCCCTCATACTTCCCTTCCCCAATCTGTCCTTAAAATAATGTTAATGGATGTAAGAATCACAGCTGTGATGTTCAAATTTCCTGGAGAAGAGTGAGCATTTCAGATTATTTTTGGGGAGCAGTGGTGAAGGTACCCATGGTTACTTGCCTGATCCTGTTTTGATTGACAAAGGTGCATATAATGACACACACATACACACACACACACACACGTGTGCATGTATACACATATGTACTCGTGTATATCTATACCGCATTCTTGCATCAAGCACATCTGACAGAACCAGCCTCAAGCCTCTCTCTGTAAACAGCCACCTTCCTCTAACTAATAGAATTATAGAGCCTTAGTTAAGACAATGAAGACCTATCACAACTGACTATATTTCTCACGATTTTTTTCTTTTCTTACTTTCTCATTGCTTAACCCTGTTAAATAGGGCGCATTTGCAATTGCAGAAAATGATTTTAGCCTGATACAGTTACCTTAGGTGTGACAGCTGCCAGCATTAATGAGTGAGTATGTACATATGTGCCATGATTTCGGAGTTTTTGATAATGCTGTATGTTGCTGTGGTTTAAATAGTTATGTGCATTCTGCCTGGAACATGGGTCAGTCAGTTATCATATGTGGCATGCAGACTGATCCTGAGGAAATTTTTGCTGTTGCAGATTTATTCATCATAAGCTTATGAAATTGTAGGACCCCCACCCCAAGTAGTGAACTTGGGTCACTCTTGGACTAGGGATTATCTGACAGAGGCTGAACCATGTTTTTAATTTGGAATCTTTGCATCCCTTTTCTGTTCTGGCCTCTCCGTTCCTCTCCTAGTTGTGGCAGCCTCTCTTTCTTATTCCTGGGCGCTCCAAAGCCGTGCACAGATTCTGGGTCAAGAGACAGAAATGAGTTGCTCTCGTGTTTCATTAACCTCATAGGGCAGGGGTTTTATTTAACTATAAAAATTGATTAGCGTTTTGCTCATAAAGTGCTAAAACATTGTGAAAATGCATTGCACCTGCCTCACTGTGTTTAACAAACATAACACTTCTAGAAAACCTATATAAATACATTCTGAACAGTTAATATTGTCCCAAGGAAAAAAATGCTAATCAATTATTTAAAACCCTGTAGGTGCTATTCAGAACCTTGTTTTATGAACCCTGCAATAGAAACAGGACACACACAACGTATAAAGTATCACTAGAGATAGCCGAGCACAACTGGTGAGAGCTTTCAAGAACCTTATTTGCTTTTATTCTTTTTTTTCTTTTTGTTACCTGGAAGAAAACATTTATGTATCAGGAGATTTAATATATATTTATTGTATTTAGTTTTTGTTAGCTGGGTAGGGTCGCTAATCATAGAGGTGACTATTTTCAGACATGACTGGAGGTTACAAGGTAGTGAAACATTACAACAGTATTATACAGCAGGATACAAGACAGTGGTATTGTCAACAAAGTACATCACAGCCAGATTCCAAGTAATTATAAGGTGAGATAGACAATAACAGGCAGATACAACAAGTGCAAGTACAATTTAAAACATGAATCAAGGATAGCTATAACATGACAAAACAGGTAAACATAGCAAAGTGCAAGTAATCTAAAACATAAATCAAGGATAACCAGTAAGGAGGTTGAGGGATAACTAAGTGGCTAGGGATGGACTTGCAAGAGCGTAAGTAAAAATAGTGGGGGTAGACTGAGCTAGCCGAGAGAGACATAGCTTCTAAACAGGGGAATCGTCACAAGACCATTAGAAAAGAGCAGACAAGGGAGTTATATCAGGGAGCGGGGATTGAAACATAAGGTGTTGGTACACAAGGCTGGGCTGAGAGAGGCAGCATAGAGTGAGCTGGGGACTGGTGGGAGCAGGTGAGTCGGCTGGGGAGGCAGCCTGGTTTGAGGGTGGTGCAAGCAAATAAGGAAAATAAAAATGGAGGTTAAGGCAGAGTAAAGAGAGGCTACAGACAAGATAGAGGGAGAGGACAAGATTTGGGTCCACAAGTTAGTCAGTTATCATATATTCATTCTTGCATCCTTTTTATAATGCCATTGAACTACCTTGCAATTTAGAGCAACGCTTATTGTACCTCTCCATCGAGTGTAGAATCGCTGCCTCACACTGCTGTGATGATCTGATTCTCCCACAGTGCTTTCAGTCACAAACGCTTGAACCTTCAAATGAAAATCAGCATAGGTGTTGAGTTTATCACAGAAAAAACTGTGGGTGAAAAAGTACCTGTTTACCCTCTCAGTTAATAGACCTCCATTAAGCCACTCCCGATACTGCCGCATGCGAGTGCAGAGCTACCAATCCTATGCGCCGACAACCTGGTTTCAGGAATGAGCCTGGGCTGTCAGAGGTCCCAGGGGTGGCGAGGATCGAGCGGCCCATGGACTGCTCTTCTTCTCCAGGGAGGGAGGGATGCCATTCCTGCTGCATTACTGCCACCTGGGTGACCGCAGGTGGCAGTGCAACAGAGAAGGCAAGCGGAATGGGAGGGGTGATGTCGGCTGGGGACATGTGCTGCATCCGCTTAGTGTGCACCAGTGCATTGGTTTCCCTGTGTGTGACAACATCGCGAGGATCACTGACATCCAAGAAAAAGCGCTCGACCCAGTGCGACTTTTGGTGGGATCCTGGTATATCTGGGGCAGACCTTGCCGCCACTGCAAGCCAACTGGTGAGGTACAAGACCGGGGTGTAGCCACCTACACCCTACCCCACCTGGAGGGTAAACCAAGGCTGCATGGGGAGGCAGCGTTGGTTAGGCAGGGACGGGGATGGCCCTGGTCGGAGGACTGGCCTGGAGATTCAGGTGCATAAATAATAAATAAAAAGCCACTCCAAATAGCCAACATCATTACATTGTAAGCAGCGCACCATGTCCTGCACTGTGTGGCACAGAATGAGCTATTTTCTAATGTAAACGGGGGCCAAAACAAACAAAACAAAAACATCTTCAGTTACTTAGTCACAGTCTGTTTTTATTTTGTTACAGGCAGTTTGACTACTTCACAATGTATTAATATGTATAGTATGCTATGTTTCTTATGGCATAAGAACATTATCTTGTGCTGTTTTGGGCTGACAAAACCACTCAGCTGCTTAGCTCTACAGTCCTCTTGCTCAAAACAGTGCGAGATGATGTTCTTATCCTGTAAGAAACACTGTACACTATACACATTATATATAAACCAGACCATCATGTTGAGTCAGGAGCCTGTGATGGCCAGATGCGTGGTTGTGCTCCCACACTCTGGTGTGGCACTGCTGAGAGTAATTGACTGGTTAGTTACTGCAGCAGTGGGGGACATAAGGCATTTAGTACATGCAGATGTAAAATATATAATAAAGAGGCAGTTTGCAAGGAGAGCACTTAGTAGGATCCATAAAAGACTTATCCATTTTTGAGGGTTTCTGTGCCTCTCTCCAAACCATACACACGCATTTCTCTCTGAAGCAGTTCTGCTAGGCAGGCTGAAAAGGTTCACCAGGAACAAAAGCTGTGCTGACTGTGTGTGTGGGGGAGGGACTTGAAAGCGAATGGTGGGATGCCTTAGCAGTCTCTTTAGGAACAGTCAGTTTAACTTTATTCTCTCCATGCAGACCTGTGATCTTCCTGCCTGGGACTCCTGTTTCTCTCTCTGGCTGATTTTGTTAATGTTATGACCTGATGAAAAAGGGGCTAGTGGAGGCTATGGGGCATGTACTAGAACACTGAGCAAGAAATGGAGGGCAAAGAAGCCCAGTTGGATGACTCAAGAGGTCAGAGAGGGGTGAGGGCCAAGAGAGAGCATTCGGAGGTTCATAAAGTCGGGGGGACAAGGGGATGTACACAAAGAAATCCAGAGAGGCCACCAAACTAGTTGGCACAGCCAAGGCTTCCAGGGAGCTGAGGCTGGCACAGGTATTAAAAACAGAGAAAAGGATTTCTTCAGATACATAAGGGAACGAAGAAACAACAAGGACCAAATAGTGAGGATAAAAGGACGGAGGGTGGGTGGGTGGAGAGAGAGGGAGGATCAGGCAGAGGCATTAAATGAATACTTCTGTATTCATGCAAGAGAAACAGGTCAGGTACCACAGGGAGGGTGGGGTAGGCAGGGGAGAGGGGTTGACAGATGCGAGGATTACTGAGGACAGGGTACTGGAAGGACTGAGGGTGGACAGGGCACCTGGGCCAGATGGCATTCACCCTAGGGTACTCAAGGAGCTAGCTGAGGTTCTGGCAGCGCCACTGGCTGACCTGTTTTTTGTTTGCTTTTAGTTGTTTAACCAGGAGTAGCACACTAAGCTGAAAGCTTTTACAGGAGCAACCTGGGAGCACAGTATAGCGCAGTGGTTTAAGGCTCTGAGATGCAGATCTGGTGACATCCAGCAGACCAGACCGGGTTTGAATCCCACAGCTGCCACTTGCATACTGTGTGACCTAAGCAAGTCACTTAACTTCCCTGTTTAATACCTCCCTGGACACAGGATCGTGCTCATGACTAGAGGATGGCCCATGTGGTGCCCATCCAAAGATGGCCCAAAGGATGAACCAGGAAACTACAGGACAGTGAACCTCACATCATCTGTGGGGAAGCTCATGGAGACAGTCCTGAAAGAGAGGCTGGTGACCTTTTGAGGACAGTGAACTCCAAGATGGGCATCAGCATGGATTTGTCTTGGGTAGATCCTGCTAGATCAACCTCATTGAGTACTACGATTGGGTGACAAGGAACTAGACAGGGGCCATACAGTGGATGATCATGTCCTGTATTTGGATTTCAGCAAGGCCTTTGACTCTGTGCTGCACGGGAGGCTGGGGAAAGCTGGAAGCTGTGGGGTGGAAGTGAAGATAATGAAATGGATAATGAATTGGCTAGGGGTAGGCAGCAGAGGGTGGTAGTGGGAGGGAACTCTCGGCACCGAGGGCTGTGACAGCAGGGTACCACGAGGGATTGGTGCTGGGGCCAGTGTTTTCTGGTTATTCATAGCTGATATATCACATGGGATCCGGGTAAGATCAGTCTTTTGCACATGACACCAAAATGGGGCAGTGGTTGATGACATTGAGGGATGGAAGGGGCTACAGGATGACCTAACTAAATTGCAGGAATGGTCAGAAACATGAGCAGCTGGGGTTCAGTGCCAGGAAGTGCAAGGTAATGCACTTGAGACAGCGAACCAGGGAAAGGACTATCAGCTGGAAGGGGCACAGTTTGGAGCACTGTGGAGGAAAATGTAGGAAGGCGGCAGCTAAGGCCAACAAGATGCTGGGGTGGCATGGCAAGGGTGAAATTTCCTAAAGAAGTAGGAGGTAGTTCTTCCCTGTACAGGTCACTGGTCAGGCCATACCTGGAGTACTGCATGCAGTTCTGGTGCCCGTACCTGAGGAAGAATGTCAGATTGTTGAAGGGAGGTGCAGCGTGGGCGATAAGATAATCTGGGGATTGGAGGGCAAGCCCTCACGAGGAAAAAGTAGAGCAAGCTAGATATGTATTTCTTGGAGGAGACGAGGGATAGTGGGGATAGCTGATTGATCCCTTTAAGTACTTGAAAGGGATAAACAAGACTCAAACAGTGGTGATCTTCCAATTAATAGGAAGGGACATGAGAGGCACAGTCTCAGACTGGAGGGGAAGATTCAGAAGGGAGGTAAGGGATAGTTCTTCATGGAAAGGGTGGTGGGCAGTGGAACACTCTACCATAGGAGGTGGTGGTCTGTAAGGCGGTGGGCAGTTTCAGGAGGGGATGGGATAGGGTGAGGGGAACGTGTAAATATAAGGAGGGAGGAGTGGGAGGGGCAAATCAAGAGATGAGGGGCTAGCTGCACAACCGAGTAGACTCGACAGACTGTGAGGCCTGTTTTGCTGGCATTTTCATATGTTCATATAAAGTCTCAATAAACTAGTAATTAAACATTTTATTTTTGTATTTGATATGCAATAAAAGCACAGCAAATGACAGTAATACTAGCATTGCACTTAAAACTGAAACCGTTCCATTTTCAAAGAAAGTATAAAAAAGTCTACCAATACCTAGCCCTAATATTTTGTCTTAAAATTTCTATAGATAAGAAAGACCTTTAATCTCAAATTATTAACAGTGTATTCACAGACAGACAGGTTCTGTGAAGTATAATCTACCCTTATCAGTCCTTTCTCTTTGGTATTTTGATATGACTGAGCATTCTTGTCTCAATAAACCATTTGGATCTCATGTGCAGATAAACTGTAAGATAACTGGTTAACGCACCTTTTGGCCCCACCTTGGGATGTTAACCAACTGCGCTTCTGATCTTGGCTTTGTGCCAGCCCCAGTGCGTTGTGCACTGCACAGAGAGGTTGGTTGTAGATGTAACTCAAGCCAAACTGAACAGCACTGTTATAAATTAGGATAACCTATCACGTACTGAAGTCTGAAATGCTACTATAAATGGTGTCTCATAACCAATTATGTGCACTGTTGAACTGTGGTCCAAGTCCTTAAAAACAAACAAAAATACTATGGTGGTCCCTAAAGAAAGGGGGGCTTTGGGGTACCTGATGTCCAGAAATATTTCTGGGCATCTCAGCTGCAACCATTGGTGACCATGGCTCAGGAGTCCTCACCAAGTGGGTTCAGATTGAGGGGCTGATTCTCCCTGGGAAATGTTTCAGACCTTATTTTCTTGGACATTCCCAGCTGCGCTTAGCTTGACTTTAGGAATCCTTTCACCAAGATGATTTCCCAGGTTTGGAGGGACACGAACTCAAAACTAGTATTACCTTAAAGCTTAACCAATACACGACTATATTGAGCTGCTTAGATTTTGCCCACTCAGGTGGGATATGGCTTTCAGCGAAGTAGAGCTGGGCTGATTAATCTGGGCCAGTTTTTCACTGTGAATCTAGTAAAACCATTCCAGCAGTTAAAGTTCTAATTCAATCTCCAGTATACGGACTTTTTCCGTTACACGGTTAAGACATTATGTTCACTTAAATGAAAAGGAGCTTGAGTTGGGTATGGAACCTTTAAATAACCCAGTGCAATCTATCCTTTCCTCCTGATTAAGTCTCCAAGCAAAAAATACTGATCTCCAGATTAGGACGGGATGAACTTCGAGAGGGCTTACTTTTAATTCTGGTTAAGGACATGTGGCATAGAGACCTAGGTGCGGCCATGTCAGAATTCGACTGGACTTCCATTTGGAAGGCTTTTCAAAACATCACATCATCCTCTTGGTGAGAATTTCGGTGAAGCTAGCCGTTAGATTTTTAGAGTCCCTGTGGTGACAAAACATTATGGGTTACATCATTCCGACCTTTGCTGGAGAAACTGTCAGTTGGTTGGTACATATTTCATATATTCTCGGAATGCAAAGTTATCACGGGAGTACTGGAGGGAAGTAAAATAAATTTTGAAAGGATTTTTGAGTTAGTACTGCCAGAGTCCCTCAGTACTGGTTATTGGGATTACTCTCCTCTTCTGGCTTCCAGATCCTCCCGTCATCTGTTTGGAATCTCGGTGGCAGCAGCCCTCAAGGCTATTAATTTGTCTTGGCTTACTCGGATAAGCTCACTATCTCTGCTTGGTATGAAATCTGCACCAGGATCCTAGACATGGAATATCTGATGGCCAAGTTGAGGCTATCTTTAGATAAATTTAAAGGAGATGGCTACCATTTTGCATTTCATGGCCTCCCGGGAAGAACCTGTATTAGAATTGCTTGCACCAGATATGTCTGAGAAGACTCTCCTGGTTCAGTCTGGATGTTCTGACTAAGATATGAGGCCAGGAGGTCTCCTCACTTCTGTGTTTCAGACTTGCTTTACTATTAATCTCTGGATATGTCCTTTTTATTAGGTACTTATTATATAAGTGTGCTATTAGGAGACTTTGTATGTCTGGGCCTTTAGTAACAACGTAGATAACCCCATATTTGTTAGAGGCAATAAGTTATTGACAGCACTTATAATGTTACAGTGTTTCTTTCCTTCTCTCTTCTTTTTTAAATTTTGAAGGCACTTCCACCTGTTAACCTTATCTCCCCTTTCCTTTCACTCCTGCTTTTCTTTATTCCTTTTCTCTTCTTTCCTTTGCCTTTGGTTTTAATACTGTGTAAGTGAGTAGAAATGGACTTTCTATTTGTCTGTCAATATATGTATTTCTATGGAAAAAGTTCTCCAATAAATTTTAATTTAGAAAATATATATTTTTGAAGTAAAGATGATCCTAACTTTAACTAAGTTACATGTCATTGTTTCATTTAACACGACCTTACAAGATATTTCATGCTATGTCTCACTTTCAGTGGCCTAATAATCTAGAGTTTGAATTCTGAATCATTCTCTTACTTTGTGAGTATAGTTGTAAACCTGTTAGTTTTGCTTAGTTGAAATTCAAATAATGCTAATCAGCTGTTGTGATATTCTGTATCCTTGAAGTCTCACAGATGCCATGAATAATACTCACGTCATCAGCACAAGACAGGTTTATCAATAATTGTATTCCATTGACTGAATCAGTAGCCCATTGTTAGTCCAGCAAGACATTCCACATATTGGGGACTAGGGCCTGACTTTCAGAATGTCTGTATTTATTTATTGCTAATTTTTGACCAGTAAAGGCACACTGAAGCTATGACAGCTTGTTTCTAGCAGCAGCGGCTCTAGCCACAAATGGTTACAAGGCACAGCCAGGCACAACAGATGGTAGCCAGGACACTTATATATTGTTACTATGGGGAATCTCTGCACCATATGGAGCACCAACTGGGGCACAGCATTTTTTTACCAGAGGCACGTGCTCTGGCAGGCCCCTGTGTGGAGCCGCCACTGGTTTCTAGGTGCATCTGGTGTGAAGGTTACATGGACTTCTTTTACTGACAAGGGAGGGGACGTTGACCAGAATATAGGAAAAATTTCCTCCTTAGAAGTGCCATATGACCTTTAACTTCCAATGGAATAGCTGCATGAGGTGGTAGAAGGGACCTTGGTTTAACATATCATCTAAAGGCTGACTCTCAACAAGTGCAGTGCTCTACTGACTGATCCTCCATACATTTGCAGTGTCAGTGGCTCAGTAGGTGGCACACTCACCTCTGAGGCCGTGGAGATCAGAGGGCTGTGGGTTCATTTCCCACATCTGGCACTTGGGTTAATATCCCAGTACTGACACTGTAGTGCAGCATGAGAGGGGTGCTGCACTCCGAGGTGCCGCCTTTGGATTAGACGTTAAACCGAGGTCCCATCTGCATGGATTGGTGGTAGTTCAGGTGGATGTTAAAGATCCCATGGCACTTATCGAAAAGAGTAGGGAATTTCCTGATGTCCTGGCCAAATTTCCTCATTTATTAAAAATACCACCAACAGCTTAATCTGGTTCAAGGTCAGTTGGCATTCGTCTGTATCCCTCCCCTGGGTCATGCCTGAAAATAGGCAGGATTTGTCTAGTGCACTTACCCGTCAACAAAACTAAAAACAAACAAACAAAAAACAACATCATGGTTTTCCATAAGGATAGAGTGGTACTCAAGACGCACTTTATTTCTGCCAAAAGTGGTGGTGAAGTTGCACCTCAGTCAGTCATTGGGTCTTCAGCCTTCTTCCCTAGGTCAGAAAACCCAGGAAGTAGTGCTGCATTCTCTCGATGTGAAAAGAATCCTCAGTTTCTATCTCGCTAGAACCAAGTCTTCCAAACAAACCTCTCAGCTGTTTGTCTTTTTCAAACCCAGTCGAAAGAGCTTCATGCATTTCCAAACTGTGCCTGTAGAACTGAATTTGTCGGTTGCATTCAGGAATGCGGCAAGTTAGCAGGGTAGCAGTTGGAAGGCTCCAGCTCATTCCAGCTGAGCAGTGGCTACTTGTGGTTTTAATCCGTCAGACCCTATTCTGGACATGGGTCCCAAGCACTGAAGTAGTAGTCACACCTTCAAAAAACACTGCACCTGGGACATTTCACTCTGGGAAGCATGCAGATTTTAGGCTGGCTGCAGTTAGGGCTTGCTGTCCTCCTGAGTCCTAGGTAGTCACCAGCCTTCCTAGTCTGGGGGATTTTACAGCTTGCTACTTAACCAAAATGTGGGACTCCATACAGTAGACTGATTCCTAGAAGATAGGAATATTACATACTGTAGCTCTTCGGTTTTCAAGACTGTCTTTCTATAGAGTACCACCACATACCCACTATCCCTGACTCACTTCAGTGTAATATATCTAGTCCCCTCAAAAAAAAAAAAGTATGAGCTTATGAAGACACTTGCTGCTGTTATCCCTTGTTAGAGGGACTGGTGGCACAGGCAGTTCTAGGGTCTGAAAACATTAGTGGCTTGAGCCCCAACCCTCCCATGCAGAGGAAAAAATCAAAATGAAAAAAAAAGAAAGAATGGGTTGGTTTTAGGAATTGGGAATATTTTATTGGGGCTCATGAATAAAGATTTGAGGCTCTAGCCCCTAATGCCACTACTAGTGAGGCCTCTGACATGGTGGGTTGTTTTATGTTATGTCCTGTTTCCTTTTCACCAGTAGCATTTTATATTGGCAAAATTCTCACTCTCCTTCCAGTAAAATGTACGGAGATGATTGGAGCTAGCCCTGCTTTATACCCAGTGGCTGTACGAATAACTCCTTACTTTGGTGCTAAGCACTAGAGGGATACAGTTCCAAAATTCTGGTTCCTGCAGGGTCCTATCATCTCTGTCTCTAAGACCAAAGAGTGGTGTTCTGTTACAATAAGTAACTTCCCTTGTGATCACCTCTGTCAAGTGCCTCTGATAAATGAATTGGCGTTTCTCTCATTGTTTAAGAACCTCTTCCCCAGACCACTAAATCACGGGATTCAGCCTGCTAGGCTGATAATCTGATTTAATAAAGTGGATTAAATAGTTCTCACGCTGTCCCCTTTCAGAGGGTACATCACTGTTTAGCTAGGGACTGTCTGGTATTTGTGTGGCAGTAGAAAATTTGGTCTCCTTGGTTTTTTGAGCATAGAAACATAGAATTTGATGGCAGATAAGGCCCACTTAGTCTACCCATTTTTCCTTTCAAGTGTCACTGCAGACCTTACTTGGTCTCTGGCTCTCCCTCACTCCTTTTTCCCACCAAGATTCCTATATGTCTGTCTCATGCATTCTTGAACTCCACCACTGTTTTTACCCCACCACCTCCGCTGGAAGACTGTTCCAGGCATCCACCACTCTTTTCTGTGAATAAGTACTTCTTCACGTCCTCGCATGAATTTACCCACCATCTTCATTGCATATCCCTTTGTTCTTATGCATTTTTTCTCTGAAATATACTCCCCTGCTGTATCTTATTTACTCCCTGTGAGGTATTTAAAAGTCTCCATCATATTTCCTGTCCCTGTTGTGTACATATTGAGGTCATTTAGTCTCTTCTTGCAGGGCTCCTGATGCAGACCCTGCACCATTTTAATTGCCTCTCTGGACCGCCTCCACTCTGTCTGTGTCCTTCTGGAGATGTTTCCAGAACTTGTCACAGTACTCTAGGTGGGATCTTAACCAGTGATCTGCACAGAGGCAGCACCACCTCCCTCTTTCTGATGGTGATACCCCGCCTATTTCTACTTTTTCATCTACTCTGTATCTCATGTTTTGAGCTGTAATGTAATTCCTAGTTATCTACTAATCCTGTAATTGCACACTCTGTTTTTCTTTGTATTCAACTGCCTGTACTGTGCACTGATGTTTGTTTAGTACCTAATGTATGACGTGGAACCTTTGTAAATGAGTCTCTGACTCAAAGGTCTTTCTGAATATTTTCACAATAAACAGTATACATACCAGCATCCCACTGGCCTCCCAACTGCCTTGTCACACTGTCTTGCCACCTTTAGGTCATCAGATATGATTACCCTCTCTCCCCAGTCTGTTTCCAGTTTGGTGATTGTCACTACCTCTTCTCCCATTATGCACTGCGTCCGGGTTTCTGTGTCCTAAGTGCATGATTTTGCAGTTGTTCACATTGGGACCCTGCTGCCATACCCTTGACCACTCTTGAGTTTTCTCCGTCTCTGCACATCCTTTCCACCCCACCCCACCAGTGTCCACCCTATTGCAGATTTTGGTATTGTCTCGAATAGGCAGACCTTCCCTTCAAGCCCATCTGCAGTGACACGTCTAAAGACATTAAAGAGAAACGTCCATGTAGTCATGTCATGCACCTCCACGTGGGACCAACCCCTCCCACCTAGCAAGTAGTTTCACACAGCGTTTCTAATTTTACTTACTCTGCTGCTGTTGTATTTATATTTTATCTGGTTGATCCTGCCATCCCTCCTGCCGGCATTTTAAGTGACACGCCTCTAGCAGGGCATCCCACAATCTTTGCAGCTGATGTTTGAGCCATAGAGCAGCCATGGGAGCATGTACAGTGTTGTCCTATGGACAGAGCTATTAACAGCTTGTTTCTGAGTTAAAGGTCTAGGTGTTATACTGAGATCAAGTATAGATTCTTTATTTGCTAATAGAGAAAAAAACATCATAACCGTGGAAGCCCATTTCCTTAGTGATGTTGAGCATGTGATCTACAGAGGAGGGAGGGGAGAGGGAGAGAGGAGGAGAGAGGGAGGAGGAGAGAGAGAGAGAGAGAGAGAGAGAGAGAGAGAGAGAGAGAGAGAGAGGGAGGAGGAGAGAGAGAGAGGGAGGGGGAGGAGAGAGAGAGACAGGGAGAGAGGCTTCAGGGATCGGAGAGAAACATTAAGAGACTGTCATGGGGAGAAGCTGGATGAAGATCGAAGAGAGTTCTTTGTGAGGGAATAGAACCATTGGCAGGTGATTTTGTTTTCCTGATTCTGTGGGAGACAACTTTGTGGAGCAAGCCACACTCTGGCTTGTGGCTTTCCTTTAGAGAAAGTAAACATGTTCGCTGTTATAACCAGCAGGTTATAATGGCAAATTACACCTGGCTTTTGTATGGGGAAAAACATGACCCATTTACTATAGATTAATAAGCATCACGTACAGTGAACAATAAATGTTATGCCTTTACGTTTTTGCCTTTAGTGCCCATCTTTTCTTCATTTTGCTGTCTGTTTCTGCAGTAAAAGCAGATCTAGTGAAAACTGCCTTACCCTAGCGCACACTGCTGCTTTAAGTACAGATTGCAAATCTTGAAAGTTCTGTGGCATTTCACTACTACCAGCATAATGTAAAGTGTTGTTTTCTCTACATACCATTCTGCTTAGTTGAGATGAGTCTGTGTGCGTGTGGTGGATGTGGGGATTTGGATGAGCTGGTGGTGTCTGTATCTTTGTCTGCTCAGTCCCTGCCCCTTCCTTAACCACATAAACATAAGCAGAAAGGAGCAGATTTGCACAGCTGTCTCTCTGCCCTTATCACATTTGATTGAAACTGACAGCCTGGCAGATAAAGTAATGTACCGAGTTGTTCACTTAACAGAGTCTTCAGGCTAGCAGATGAAGCAGACACAAGGAAATTCAGTGTGTCTGCCTTTTGTGCGTTCCTACTGAATAACAGTTGGAAATAGAAAAGCGTTTAACGGTATCCATGGCCTGAAATTGCCAACCAGGTTATGAATCTTTTGTTTGTTTTTTTTATTGATTCTTTGGTAACTAAGTAAGGCCCACTAGGCCACAATGCCTGTTTTCAGGGGTTACCTGGGACCACTGGGGAGGTTAAGTGGACTTGCTCAGGGTCACACAATATCAAGTGGAGGTTTAGGAATCAAATCCAGGTCGGCTGGACATGCCAAGCTCATTCAGATCTTGTTACTCTTACCTCTAGGGCAATACTGCCCAGCACATCTCCATCCCTGTTTGCTCCTCAGGCTGTCAAACACCCAAAAATTCAAAGGCTAGAAGTATTTAACATAGAAAACGGCTCCCATCCACCTGCCATCTACGGTGGGTTATGTCTACACTGTATTTTCTTGCCAGTCTGTTCTGGAAGATGGAGTGTCGGGGAGAAATGTGAGAATTCTATTTCACAGAGAGAGTGGTTGAGCCATGAATAGCCTGCTGGCTGTGCTGATGGACAAAACCATCAACAGCTACAAACACAGTTGGGACAGAATCAGTAATGACCCAAGGGGTAGCAGTAAGGTAGGAAACATGGAGGGGGTAGTGAAGACAGATAACCCCTGACAGACATTAGGCTTCTGTAGGATAGATTATTAGGGGCAGACTGGATGGACTAATGGTCTTTTTCTTTTTATTCTTTATTATTTTCCAATGACAGACCATTGTAAACACATACAGCATACAGACCATAATAATTTATATCTGGTAACTAAATACCTTAATTCAAGGAGTCAAGTGCATATGCTATATTGAGATGTTACTAAAGTAGTTTTAAGTTCTAAATAAAATGTCCCAGATTGTGCTGCAGAAGGGACTCCAAGAGCAGCATGGCATTTTCTAAAGTTTGAAAATGTCCAGCATCCAGTCCCACAAATGGCCTAGCTCAAATTGAGCACATGGCGCCATGCTTGTACTGAAAGTAAAAGATTTCAAAATTTAAACATTTGGAGCAAGAAACATCTTGGAGAGTTTTGAAATTAAAACAAATTAGTGAGCAGCTCTCTTCTCCACCTAACTACATAGCTTAACCAACAGACATTTGACTCAACAGAATAGGACTTTCCAAAAATAAACTGTTATTTGGTGGGATAGCTACTTCGTGGTTAATTAAGCTACGTGAATAATGGCAGTAGGAGAAAGGACAAAAAGGATTAAGATCCACAGTTCAGGTCTCTCCATCCTGTTCATCCAAATTACTCACTGGTTGTAGGGCAAACCTCGCTGACCATTTTCCAGCTTCCACCAGTCTCCAGAGAGGTAAACTTCTAACATGATACTAGGCGAGCTGGAAACGTAAGATTGTTCGCAGTGCCCAATTCTCTTAAGGAATGCAGCACACTATTGAACTTCTTATGGCGTTGCCATGTGGCAAAACTGATATCTGGAAATAAATAGATTTGCCGATCCTCAACCATTATGGGAGCTGCTCAACGAGCCAAAGACAGAATCCTATCTCTTTCCCCAATACCTGATGTGACCAACATAAGGGTGCAAGGCTCTTCTGTTTGGAGACGACCTTGAGGTGTAACTCTGTCAATTTTCTGTAATCCTTGAATTGGATCTTGACCTGACGTGACCAATTTTTCATTTAGAAATTCCTGTAGTGCCATAACCAGGTGATCACCTTCAAAACTGTTGGGCAGACCTAGTAAACGTAAGTTCGCACTCCTGAGCTGGTTCTCCCATCGCTTTCCAGCCTGGTACGGAAAACTGCATCTCTTTAGTTACAAGTAGTAGCCCCAGTAGCTGAATCAGCCCATTTTTGTTACTTCCCAAGTTCTGTTTTTAGACCCTCCACTGACGATTCAAGTAGAACTACTCTGTTATTAAAGGAGTCCATTTTCTGGGAGGGCCAGCCACCAAGCAATAAGAGTCTGCATTTTTGATCCTAGTGTTGCAAGAGATTCATCAGAGCTTGCGGGAGTAGTTACAGTATCCTCTAGGCCCGACTGCGAGGTCTGGGCCACACCACCACTACCTTTCCTCGTTCTGAAGCTTCTGGTCCTCTATCTCGTTTAGGGTTCCCCATTTTTCAGTCAGTTCGTTGCTCAGGAAAGCGTTCCTGTGATCCAAAATAGCAAATTCCTCCTCAATAAACAGGTTATTTGAGATTTTGGTGGAAAATAGTAGAGCATTTAGTTTCTTGCATCCTACTAGCTTGGTCTCTGCAGTGCCCCCAACTAATGGTCTTTTTTCTGCTGCAGTTTTCTTTGTTTTCATGGAGACATGTTTTCTTTTCCATTCATTTCATGACTTCGGTTGAGCTGAACTTTGCTGTCACTCACCTGACAAGTATGGAGTTCAACTAAAGTGTGGCAGGCAGTTGTGTTACCCTAGCCTGGGTGAGAAATGTAAAATCTTGGTCCACCAAATACGACTCCCTTTTATCCTAACTGATAGGTACACAGGTGTGGACTGAGAGAGATGATGAACAAGACCTTACTGGTGACACTGTTTGTAAACAAACCTTTGAGAAACCTGCAACACCATAGCAGAGCTGCTTGGGGAGGCATTACTGAATAAACATTGTATTCACAGTATCTGTGTAGACTTACTGGTCCTAAAGTGCTTTCACCAGCCCAGCGTTAAAAAAATCAGTGAATTATCATGAACAGAGGCCCAAACCTCAATAGCATTTTGAGGGGTTACAATTTATTTACCCAGAATAGCCCAACTGAGATAATTTCTCATTTTAACTGGTGTCCTGCTACTAACCATTTCTAGGCTAGGTGGCCTGGAGCACTGAGTGTGTTGTCTTGGGGAGGGGGTCTGTACCTTTGATCTCCTTGTTCACAAGCTGGTGCTCTAGTCACTAGACCACATAGCCTCTTCTTACTCAGTTTTGAGGAGCAGTAGTGAAGTATGGCTCCTTCTTGCAGTAGCGGCTGCAGCAGCTACTATTTACAGAACTGGAAATCAGTGCAGTGTTATCGTTAGAATTATGGAACTTCCTACATTTTGCAGGTCAGCAGCAGCTCCTAAGACATCATCATCCACCCATTTTGGCTGTGTTTGGAAGAGGGCTCATTAAACAGTAAGAGTCACCCAACAAAAATAAACACCCATGGTGGTGAGGGACTCTTATGGACAACTCCATGTTTGAAAGTGCTCTCCAGCAGGGCTGTTAATTTCATGGCCAGAGCGGTCATTCAGTTCTGTTTTGGAATGCCCTTCTTTGGAAGTTTTAGTTTCATTTATTTAGCCAGGATAGCCAGATGAGATGCAGTTTTTCATTTCCATCTGCATCCTGATTTTCCTATATTTTTATTGTTGTGTAGACTGAAACTTGAGACTTGCTTATAGTCACACAGCCAGTAAGTGACTGTGGTAGGCTTTGAACCTGCTTTGAAGTTCGGGGTCAGGGAAGGGATGGTGAACTGAGGCTCATTACTAAAGCTACTGTATGGCATTTTTTTTTTTATCAGGAGGAGGTGTAGTTTGTGTGTGCTGAGAACTTGCTTTTTCTTTACTTTGAGGTCTGTGTACATATGGGATATAAACCAGAGACCGGAATTGCAGGATGTGGTACACTGTGGGAGCTGGGATTTTATCCGGGGCCAGAACTGGGGTGCGTGGACTTGTGTGCTCTGGTTGTGTTTGATTGGGTATTATTTATAAGTTAATGCAACAAAATTAAGTTGCTTTACTGCGTTTTCTGTAAATCATTAAGTCATTAACAAGTCATTAAAACAAGACCATAGAGCTTTTTCATTCCGGGAGCAATAGCACCCTGCATATCTGAATGGCTGGACTACGCACATTGGGGGTGGGCTTCTCCTTGGCATTGGCCAAGTTTATTCTGTTAAATTGACTCTCAAGTGCCCTTGTAAGCCGGCCAGAAGAGAAGCTCAGGTCTGTTTGAAAATTGAAATGGTTTGTAGGACAAGAGGTAGACTTCTGGCAGTACACAACCCAGAGATCAGAGGACAATGCAGAAACATTGTTAGCCTCTGTCTCTCCGCTAGTGGAGTATTCTGTTGAGGCTGACATCAGATTTAGTAAAATGGATTTGAACAACCAGATAGTCTTTCAGAGAGCTATAAAGCATCCTTAACATTTGCTACAGTAGAAGCACTGTTGATGGATGGATCTTGGAAGTTTTCAGTAATGTATACATGACATCACACGTACACACAGGCACGCATATGTAGTCACACACAGTTTATAAACACAGGATAGCACAATTGAGATGCAGCCTCTCTTTGTTAGTGGTGTCCTACTTTTACCCATTGTCACAGCTGTATTTTATACTTTATTAGACAGGAGTACCAGAAGTTAAGTGACTGTCTAAGGATCACACAGTGGACATTTATCATTGGTTGGAATTGAACCCATTACTTTCTGCTCTAACTAGTAACCCAAATGTACACACAGACTGTTAGTGTGTGTGTGTGTGTATATGTATATATATATATATATATATATATATGTGTGTGTGTGTGTGTGTGTGTGTGTGTATATATATATATGAATATGTGTGTGTGTATATTTGGGAGCACCCCTGTAATAGGGTTGAATAGGGTGTCCCTTGTGTCTATCAGTATTTGTAGTCTTCTTGTAAGTTAGACAACCTCAAGGTATGGCTTACACAACACAACCCTGATATTCTTTTCTGTTGTAGAAACTTGGTTGTCACCCAAAATCCCTGATTCTGCTATCATCATACCTGGCTACTCTATTTTTAGGCAGGATGGGCTCACTAAAAGAGATGGTGGCCATGTTATTTATTTAATATTATGTATTGTATAATCTCATCTCATTTTATGTATGTATTCTCCCAGTCGCGCTCTGAAAATAGTCAACTTTGGTTAGCATCACCCCGGGTTAACAAAAACTAAATAAATAAAAGAAAGTCTAATGGGTCACTCTTGAATTTCCTGCATAGGAAACTCCTCTCAGACGCTGGCCATCAAGGTACCCTAGGAGACCAAAGGAAAACATTAACTGTGCTATCTGTTTACATACCACCCAAAGAATCTTCCTCTGGCATTCATAACTTCATGGAATATTCGGAGTGTGTCTCTGAACACTGAAACCATAATACTGGGAGATTTTCAATGTAAACTGGCTTTCATCTGACATTGGACACATTAAGGATGCCATCTCCGCCTTTGCACCTTACCCAGCTAGTTAACACTTTACCAGAATTCACTGTAGAACTAGATCAAGTACCTTACTGGATTGGGTTCTGTCTAGTCACCCAGAACAAATCACAAGTGTCTCTGTACTCCTGACACCTAGCGACCACTCCCCTATACTTTGTAGTTGGTCCAACAAGTAGAGCAAATCTCCACCTAAGGTTATTCTTAGTAGGGTCCTAACTCCAGGACACCTAGAACCACTCATATCACACCTTGAAGCCAGGATTGGCCACCACTGGACTCTACCAGTGAGATTGATGGAGCACTTGATTTCTTCATCGACAGCTTAATGCTGCAGTAGCTGCGCCCCTAAAAAAAGCAGAAAGTTAAGGGGCTCAACCCTGGATAACACCTGAACTGCTGGGACTTTTGAAGACTAGGGACCACTTCTGGCACGGGACAAAGCCACAGGCAATCAAGCAGATATTCAGGCTTATAAAAATCCAGAAATGATTGTACCAGAGCCATCCATTTTGCAAAAAAATAAATACTTTAGTGAGGCACTTTCTAACTCATGGGGTGACAGTAAACATTTCTGGAGCAACATAAAGGATGTGACTGGCAAAGACCTCAAGAGAGCACCCATCTTGCTTAAAGAGCCCCTGACACCGTTAGAAAAACTTGGAAAAATGTGAGATTTAGACAGTTCAGTTTATATTTCATGTATTTTCTATAATTATTTACCTTTTTCTTTATTACAGGGGACAGCTGTATGAAAGAGACTTACTGTCCCTTAGACTTTATCTGCTCTTTCTGCTATCCTACATATGACATCATAATCTGGGTTGCACCTGGAAAGAGCTTCTGATCATGGTTCTTTTCCCAGTTACCATCTTTTAAATAAAGAAATAACATAAATTATTCCCCATTTATGGCATCGTAGTTATCCCCACAGCAACAGATTGTGATGTCATAAACAGAACTGTGATGTCATATGTAGGCAAGCAGCCAGAACAGATAGGGTAGTGGTCCTGTTTACATGTAGATGTCCTTAGTAATAAAGGAGGCTGAAGAATACAGAAACAATATTAAAATATAAGCTTACTTGTGCAAACATTACATTTTCTCAAAGTTGTCACAACGTGTCAGGGGCTCTTTAACATTGATGGAAGCCCAACTCTTGACCCAATGGTTATAACCAGTATTTTAACGATGCCTTTACAGACCTCAGCAGTGTCCTCCCCACTGATTTTTTCCAGTCTCTGCCCTGCCACCCCCAGTCTGTCATGCTCAGCAGCAGGCTTTCCCCTTTTACTTCACAAAGGTTACTAAGCATGAGGCTAGAAAGTATGTATGCAAAGTACTGGTAAAGCAAGATTCAGTGGGGACAATCTAGATCTCAAATTTCTTGCCCTCACCCGAGGAAACTCTTACACATCTTACCAATATTCTGAACCTTTCCTTAAGGCTTGGCCAATTCTCATAAAAATTGGAAACGGGTCCTAGTAACCCTGCACAAAGGTGGAGATAGAGCACAGCACACAAACTACAGGCCAGTCTCCATTCTACCTCCTCTATCAAAAGCACTAGAGCATATAATTGCAGATCAGCTTGTGGAATACCTGGACAAATACAATATCCAATGTCCCATGCAGCGTGGCTTTGTAAGGTCATAGTACTACCACTGCACTGTTAGAATCCACTGGTTTCATACATAACGCACTCAGCCAAGACCATCTGGTAGGGGCTACCTTATCGACCTGATGAAGGCCTGTGATGCTGTGAACCACTCACTGCTACTCAAACAATTATCGCTTGCAGGGTGTCGAATAATGCTGTCAACTGGTTCAAACGTTACTTAGAAGACTGTTCACAGCAGGTCAAGATAACCAGTGTCCTCTCCAAAAGGAAGCCAGTCCATTCTGGAGTGCCTCAGGGATCTATACTGGGGTCCCTTCTTCGTATCTACTTGAATAACCTCCCATGAACCTGTCATTGACAGATTCTGCTTTACGTGGATGATGTTGTGTTCTACTCTGTAACCCTGACCCTAAGAGCCTCCAGGATAGCTTCTCAAAAGAGTTTGTCAGAAGTGGAAAGTAATTCAGCACTCAAAAACTGGTGCTAAACTATAAAATACCGGGTGATGCTTTTCAGCAATGCCCATAACAAACACAGTCCAAACACTTGTTCTTCACAAACTGCATTGGCACCCCACTTGAACAGATCCACCTTCAAATATCTAGGGGTCACTGTTGATAGCTCACTCACCTACCCATAACATGTTGATAACGTAGCTCAAGCTATCAACATAAGGATTGGCCTACTCAACAGGCACAAGCCTAGCCTCACTCCTGAGACACTAAGAATAGCAACTTTCAGCTCTGTCATACCATCATCGATTATAGGCTGGTTGTTTATGGCTCTGTCTCTGCATCCTTTCACAGGATCACTGTTGCTCTTAACAAAGCATGCAGACTCCTACGGGCTGCCCGCCTCTCACATACACACACACACACACACACGCACGTGGACCTATAAGCTCGGACTGGGTAGCTTCAATTATTCGGCTGGATCCAATATCAAACCTGCTTACTTGCCAAGAAGGCACACCTTGGTTTGTTACCCTTGGGATCCAACAGCTCCTTAGCCCTTGTCACAGTACCCAACATACTCGCAGCTTGGCAACTCAGGGCTTTACTGTTCCCGGATGCCACACCACCTTAGGTCAGAGGTCTTTGCTTATAGAGCCCCCTGGCTCAACTCCTGAGTAGGGACATCTCTGCTGAGTCGAACTCAGCCCTTTAAAACACAAACTCCGACATCATCTATTAGCAAACAATATATGTGACTGCCGCCCTTAGCAGCCTTAGAAGTTCTGCTTATGTTATCATTGTGCCTTATACCTTTTGGCACTTTTAACTCTTGGCACTTCATTTCGATCCTACCCTCGAGCCTTTTCCCGCCACCCACACCCCTGCTTCTTCCGTGCTCACGATCTTCAAGTTTTCCTTGCTCCTCCTCACCTTCCTCTTCCACCCTCCACCCATTCTCTTATTTCATGCCACCTCTTTGCAACTTCTTCCCTCCTTCACCCCACGTTTCTCTCTTACTTCTCTCCCACCATATTACTCTCTCTCTCGCTTCTCAACAAGGCCTGCTAGGCTGCCCCTCTCCTGACTAAATACCACCGCTCTCCTTATACTACTAATTTGTCTTCTTCCCTCACTTCACCAGCACTGACTTCTCTCTGCACTCACTCCATTTCCTCCTTCCACCTCCCCATCCTCTCATCCCTCTATCCCAGTACCTCCTTTGCAAGTCTGCTCCTTCCTCGCCACCTCCTGTGCAACTCCTCTCCTCTCCTTCTAGTTTTCTCCCATACCCCACCTTACACCACATTACTTTCTCTCCTAGAATTTGACAATGCTTCCCAGGCTGCCGCTCTTCTAGCCCACTCTACTGTTATGTTGAGCTACATTCAGTGCTATTTTGATTGCTTTTGAGGTATTAATTTTTTAAGTATATTTTTGATATTTACTTATCTATTGTTTACCTTGTTTTGTTCTGTACTACTGACATGGAATCTTTGTAAATGAGTTGTATTGCTCAAAGATGTCGTAATCCAAGACTCAATAAATAATAAACCCTTTGCTCTCACCTACAGCCAAGATGGTTTGGGATTTTGTTCTGAAATTTTCAGGATAGAAGAGCTTGCACTAGAAAGGTGCCTTTGTTTGGTTTGGTGAAAAAATATTACTGCAATTTCGGTTCTGAGCAATCTCACTGGGTTCTTTCATTTATATGTCTGATACTAAAGAAGAATTCAGACTTAGTGTTATTTTCTCATGAAATAAGATTCCTCTTCGTGAGGTGAAAATATTTTTGTGAGGAAAAAGTCCTCTCTTGTGTGGCAACCATCTTGTTTTTTATTTTGCCAAGGGGAAAAAAAAGAAAACCAATAAAATTATGCCCTGAGGAAAACATGAATTTATTTTATTATATATTTTAAAAATATTTACTAAGTGGACGGGGTGCCCACCGCCAATACCACTTCTCTTGAGCTCCCTTCCTCCAAGTCGTCCACCCCTTCTGATAAAATTTGTGGCAGCATGAGCATCCCCCTCCCCAGTGCTGCTGGACGCTCATCCCAACACTGCGGTGTCCAATCACCAAATGTGACTTGCCCCCCAAGCAGCAAAGGCAAAACAGTAGGGTTTCAGGTCTCCTGAGTCTTGGCAGATCAGTGGTTGGATCTTCCTTGGGGTTGCCTGCCATAATGCATTTCCCCACTTTTGTTGTGTTAAGTTAAATCCTAACCGCACATTTATTTATTTATTTTGTTGACTGGTAAGATGCACTAGCCATGGAAATGACTATTTTCAGGCACTAACCGGAGGGTACAGAACAATACATAAGAGGCAAATAACAGTACATCATGACATTATATAAATTTCACAATTACTCATTGATGGGAATACATTGCAAGCAGGAGTAAATCAATAGCAGGCAAGGTAGGAAATACAATACAGTGTAAATAACTAAAGGTGAGGGAATACACATTAACTAAGGTCATTTGAGCAGCAGCCCAGGCAATTCGGGTAGGATAATACAATGAAGGCTGTACACATGAATAGTCATACAGGATAGATATGGGAGAGTTGGGAAGTAGAAGGAAATTAGAATGAGATATAGAAAAATAGTGACAATGTAAGAGGTGAGGACAGAGAGCAATTGTGAGTAGGACAGACAGGTAACAAGAAGAAAAAGTGGTGCTCAGTTATTGGGATAAAACTGAAAGAAGTGGCAAGGGAATGTAGGTAAGAGGAGATATACAGACTAAGGTGGTTTGAAGCAAGAGCAGTTACCAGAATCAACTAGGTGTCTACGTAGTAATCTCTTGAAAGAGGCGGGATGAGGCAAGGCGTATAGTTTGAGGGATGGAGTTCCAGTATTGGGGGCATGACAATCAAAGGCACTATCCCTTTAGAGGAGTGATGTCTAGGGATGAGGACAGGAGCATTGACCGAGAGTGCAGGCCATAACCGGACATCTGGTTTATAAATAGTCCCACCAGAAGCTTAGGTATTTGTGTTCTGATGATGTTATCGATGATTGAGCCATATACATAGGATCTAGATGCAAGAGGTGAAAGGCATCCAAGTTCGGAGTATAGGAGACTGTGGTGCTTAAGCCAGTGTGAAGAGGAGGCATAGCGACAGATGTTGTTGTAGGTAATATCACTTCCGAAACTAGATTTACTCACGGCAACATATGTTTGCAACCCCATAGGTGACGGGAGGAGTATGTCACGTGCTATGGCGAGCCTTGCATGGAGAGGGTAAACACATAGCTGGAGTGGTAGGCAATGCCAAGTTTCATGTTGACCGACTAACAGGTGTGCTGGATGTGAAGGTCAAAATTAAGAGCCAGGTCAAGGTGATACCCAGGTATTTAAAATGAGTTAACCACACATGCCGGAGAACCATTAAGAGTGGAGACCTTGAAATTAGATAGAGTGTGTTTAAGTTTAGCATTTGAACCAAATAACATGGCTTGGGTCTTAGATACATTTAAGACAAGCTTAGGGCTAGACAACCACTGCTGAATTTGTTTAAAATCCTGGGAGGCATTGGTTGATGTCAGTGATGTTTTAGAACTGGAGTACAGGACAATACCATCAGCGTGTAACAGGGAGGAAGTGTGCGGAGGTTGGAGGTGATACTGTTTATAAATATGGTGAAAAGCAAAGGACCAGGATAGACCCTTGCAGCACACCAATGTTGATAGTGGCTTTATCCGATAGGGTGGAGTTATATATTTAACTGATTGAGTCCTATCTGATAAGTAGCTGCCTAACCACATTACTACCGTCAGTGAAAAGCCTAGAAGTCTAAGGGTAGTTAAGAGGATAGGGTGGTCAACAAGGTCAAATGCTTTAGTCATGTCTATAAAAATTGCCCCTGCTAGAGAGCCAGAGTCCATGCCCACTAGGGGCATCAGACGTAAACTGATTATTGCAGTAGTAGTACTATGACCCTTGTGGAAACCATGCTGAGCAGTTGGTAGATGGTCGTGTTTCTGGAGAGAGACAGTGGTTTTAAGTGGCTACGAGTTTCTCAAGTATTTTGCTGAGAACTGACAAGATACTAATGGGCCTGTAGTTAGATGGATCTTTAGGGTCTCCTTTTGAAAACAGGGCAACAGCCTAAACAACACAGCAAAATATGACCCTCAAAAAGTGAGCATAAAAATAATTGATAGAGACCTTCAAGTTCCTGAAAAAATGAACGACATAAACTGCAAGAAACTAGACAACAGGAATAATGAATCTGAAACACTGGTACATGAGTGAAAGCAGGTGGGAGGAAATTCAGGAGGCGTGAGGAGGTTATATATTTTTTATTTATTTATGGCGAGTGTGGCTGAGCTGTGGAACAGTCTGCCATCTGTGGGGTTAAATGCCAAGACCATCAGTGGCTTCAGACAGAGTTAAAGGCTTGACAGTCACCCAGGGGATACCAACAAGGCAGGGAACATGGTAGCCGATAGCTTGGTCATAAGCTCTGTATAGGCAGTAGGTCTTGGTGGTAGAATATGGTATTACAGGCAGACCAGGTGGAGCAGTGATCTCTTTATATAGGTGTATATATACACACGCACACCATTTTAGAAACATGGCGATAGAAGATGATGGCAGAAACTGTCTGAACAATTCACACGCATGGACATTATACGCTAAATCAAGACCCGACTTTGTACCATAAACAAAGTAGAAGTTTGAGGTTGCTGATACACTAGACATGCTTTCAGTTTAGGGAACTCAGTGTTGAACTGTGGGACTTGGGTCTGATTTGTCTTAGAGAGGTTGATGCATTTAACAGTTGGGGATGGTAACCCAAGTAGGCTTAAGTGCTTAATGTCTGAGAATTTGTAACATTTGATGTCAAATGTCTTGCATCTTGTTGTCAGAGTTTACTTTTGTTTATTGTGAAAACTCAATAAACAATGACTATTAAAAAACAGAGGCTGCTTATTCTAAGAACTTGCTGGTGAATAAAGAGTGGAGATGCTTTCTAACCCAGCTCTCTCAGGTAGGATGGATAGGAAAGGCAGTTTGATGCAGTGGTTATAGCGCAGATTCAAGATGGGGATCACAGATTTGAATCCCACGTGACCTCCTATGCTTCAGTCCCTCCTAGCTCTAAAGTTGTATACCTGCAGCCCCAAAAAAGTGACATTGCATCTCAACTGGACTAGATTCAGGGTAAGACACCAGTAAAACTCGCTGTCCCAGCAGCGCTGTATGAAATGCTACCCACGCTGTGTCAGGTGATAGAGGATTGAGCATCTCAAGAATAGCTAGTCTCCTTCATCAGGGGTCCTACAGCTCTGCTGCTTGGCTGACTCCCATTTCCTGCCTGATACAGATGTACTTTCAAGCGCACTCATGTCATTGCACTATAGGGATTCCTTTGGGAAGAAAACAGAAAAACGTTGCTCATAGCTGGGTGACATCGGACCCTTGCAGGCCCAACACCACCGACCAGGCATCCAGCCAGTGGATACTACTTCCTCAGGTTAAGGGGCTTCCTGGGGACCCCATCACGAGGATAACTTATTAAGGTAATTGCTGAGATAAGTCCTGGAGAAGGTCGGAGATTGACTAGGGACCTGGCATAATGAGGGTCGTGGCAAGTGGAGGAGATAAAACCTTGATGAAAACAAACAGAACATAGTAAAAAATAAATAAATAAATAAAATCAGAGACTGCCTGATGGCCCAGTGGGCGCCTTGCACTTCAATGCCGACAACCAGGTTTGGGAAGCGGACCCAGGAAGTTAGTCGGGTGGCAAGGGTGTTGGGAGGTGCTGTTGCTTAGCAGTGCTGTCAGCCAGAGGAGGGGCACCCAGGTTCTGGTGTTGTAGTAGCCCCGCGGTGGGCCAAGGAGCCTGAGGTTCCCCTGCAGAATGTTACTATGTGCAACTGAAGGACATACATGGGGATGCACAGACTGTCCAAGCGCCATGGGGGTGGGAGAAAAGGAAAAGTAACATAGAACAACCCTATGCACACTGATGGCTGTTTTTGATGCACTGGTGCCTTGAGTTCCTCCCTTGTGGATTCCTGCTGGTGAGGCGGTGGGGGAGTGGCACTTGGTACTGGGGTGCTGGTAGAAGCCTGAAGCAGGCAGAGGAGGTCATCGGGGTCAAAAAAACTATATATAATTAAAATAATAGAAGAAATTATTTGGTGAGCACTGGAGATCTTTGTAGACTACATTGAGGTACTAGCGATAAAAGTACAATTCGGCCAAAATGGCAAGACTTTTACCATTGCCACGACTTATCTGCCCCTAAAAAGCCAAAGAAAGCCTTCCCTATTCTTATGGAAGTATTAGCACACTCCTCAAGGGTACAGAGCTCATCATCACCAGAGACTTTAATATTAACTGATTTGCAAGGAGGAAGCCCGTTTCAGAGACCTGATAGCTACCACCAACCTTGCACAACTTGTAAGAGAACCCACCAGGCAGAACTATAAGACCAGTGCCCTTATAGCCTGAGTTTTAGCTAGCTCACTGGCACGGATCTCTGTGCTTAAGGTTCTTCCAGATATATTGAGTGACCACTCCCTGTCTCTTTCTTGTGGACCACTAAATTTACAAATGTCCACCCATCCTCATTAAAAGCAGGGTCTTGAGGAAGGGCAAACTTGGATCCCTCAAATCGGCCCTCTCCTCCATGACTGGTTCCCCTATCAACATGGCACCTACCCTTGACCAGGCCCTCAGTTTCTTCATTGGTGCTTAATACCATCTATGACATCTGTGCCTCCATGCACAAAAAGGAAAAATCAGGGCAGGAAATGTCTGGATTGATGGGAGCTCCACTCCCTCTTGAAAGATAGGGATTGCCTCTGGGAGAAGGCCAGAAACTCAGGAAGCAAGCATGACTTCCAGTGCTGCAGAATGGCAAGAAATCATTGTACCAAACTTATCTGGCTTGCAAAAGCCAACTTCCATAAGACCCAGCTTAGCAATGCATGGGCGATAGTAAAGATTCTGGGACAACATCAAGAACATCCTCGGCAAGGATGACAGACAGCACCCTCGTTGCTCAGTATTAGTAACTCCACCCTTCACTGATCCCTTAGTCATTGCAGATGCATTTAATAAGGCCTTTAACGACCTGTCCTCAGTGCTGCCTCCAGACTATCTTCAGCCTGCTGAGAACCATGCCAGCACCAATTAGCCCCAAAACTAACCACCCAGCCTTCTGCTTTAAGAGGGTGATGGTGAAGGAGCCCTAACTATGGTTAAAAAGTCCTAAGACCAGATTGGGCAGTGATGGGTTAGACATGAAAATACTATCCCTCACCCTGGGTGTTCTTATCCTGCCCGTAAAAGTGTTATTTAACAAGTCCATGACCCTTGCTTAATTCCGGAGGTCTGAAAGCAAGTCCTTGTATGCCAGTATATAAAAATGGTGATGAGGGACTGGTAACGTACTACAGGCCTATCTCGATCCTCTCCCTGCAATCCAAGGCACTGGAAAAGATTGTGGCAGGCCAACTCATAAACTACCTCAATAAATACAATCTGCTATGCCCAAACCATACGCCTTCAGGCAAAACCACAGTACCACCACGGCACTGCTGGACTACCGGACTATGCACACAAGGCCTGGATGAAGACATAATGGTGGTGTCAGTATTCATAGACCTCACCAAAGCCTTTGGCGCTGTCAACCACCTCTACTAGTGTCCCAACTACATAACTTGGGTGTGGCACCCAGCACTATGCTGGTTCCAAGACTACCTGGCACAAAGGAGCCAACGTGTCAGAGTTGGACAGACATTATCCAGTGCCAGAGAGTATCCCTAAAGGGTCCCTCAAGGGTCAATTCTGAGGTCCCTGCTTTTCAGCCTCTTCTTAAATGACCTTCTCACAGCCTGTGACACTGAACTCATCCTTTACGCAGATGATGCTGTGCTTCTGAGCAGCAACACCTCTCAGGGTGCCCTCAATCCGAACTACAGAACTGCTTCACTAAACTTGAGGGCTGGTTCTGTAGGCAAATGCTATTAAACTACAAGAAGACCAAGGCCATACTTATATCCAGCCCCTATAAGAAGCACAGGCTCCACCCTCGTACTCTCCAACACGTGTAGTGAGCAGCAGAACAAGTGCACTTGTTTAAATACCTAGGGGTCACCATTGATGACACCCTCATGTTCACGCACCACACATTGACTCTCTTGTCAGGCGGTAAACACCAAGATTGGGGTTCTCTGTAGGCATAACAAATCCCTCACCCAGGAGGCACTCGCCTCTGTCTCCAGCTGCATACTATCTACAGTAGACAATGGGCTGGTGGTTTACAGGGTTGCCTCAGACACAGCGCTGAAGAGGTTCAGACTGTACTCAGTAAGGCATGCCGCCTCACACTGGACACAGATTGCTGCACTCATCATGTGCTCTATATGAGCACACTAATTGGCTTACATTAAGGAACAAGATCAAGTTCCAAACTTGCCTCCTGGGAAGAAGGCACTGTTGGGCAAAACCTCACCCTGTGTAGGAGACTGTTGAGGCCTCCCTCTCATCACATATCACCAGGGGGCAGACAAGAGGGTGGTGTCCATCCCTTCACTGCATCTCGCTAGGCAATGCGCCTTCTCCTATCAGGCCTCCTTTGGATGAATGAACTCCTGTGCACCTTCTGGCTTTCAACAGCCTGACTCGATTCAAAACTGGCCTCAGACAGCACCTAGTAACAATCTCAAAATGCTACCTGCCTCTAAAGGCTCACGCCCCACCACCCTGCTGGCCTGACCTTATGTAAGCACCGGTGGTCTTTATGGACCTCACCCCTGCCACCCTCCATCCAAGCCATGGGTCTACCCATAGCAATCAGTCCTTTTTGCACTTACAGTACTGCCCCTCCCTCCTTTCACCTACCCCATGTTAGTACAAAAAAACCTAGCCAAGCCTGACCACTACCTGCACTATCTCCTACCTTTTCTACAGTAGTGCTTTGTCCCTTCTTGCACCTATTCCACCACACCCCAACCTCTCATGTAACCACCCCTTCTAGGGACATGGATATGTTGTTCATCCACACTTATTGGCAGGTTCCTTGCCTTTCAATCTTGCGGAAGCTCTTCAAGATGGCTCCTCCCACCCACCGGGTGGTAAAACTCGGCTCCGCCCATGATGCCAGATCTTCCTTACGCTTGGAAGCTCAGGTTCCTCATTAGCGCTCTGCGTTTTCGACTGGTTCCTGAAATTTTTGGTCTCTCGAATTTAATTGGAAGTTTTCTAAACACGATCTTCTTCTCTCGCTGCGGTGATGAATCATTCGTTTCTGGCTCCGGAGGCGCCGGTTAATTCCTCAGGAAAGACCCGCACTCCGTAAATATACTGCTCGAAACTTGGATCATGATCCATAAGTTTGCAATTTTGCTGTGCTCTTTGACCAGCTCACTGAAGGATCGTGCGGCCGTTCGGAGCTTGGGCAACCTGAAACTTTCCGCTCCAGAAAATTCCTTGGAGACTCGTCGGGCAGTGTCCGCGTCAGCTGAGCAGCTCGATCTTCTTTCCTCTGGAGGGGGGCGGCTGCCCCTCCTCGTCGCAGCGCCATCCCGCCTCCTGAGTTCTCCTTATTCTGCTCCCGCTCAGGAGCTTCGCCAGTCCCCTTTCCTCCAAGGGAGAGGGACCGAGAACCTGCCTCGCCCAGGTCCAAGGAGTCGCAGGCTAAGTCCCATCGTCAGCTGGAGGGGCGGGTGAGTTCCCCTCCCCTGCTGGCGCTTGACTCCGGTCGAGGTGCGGCTCAGGCAGCTGGCTTCCACGGTGTCCCCGTCAGGTCAGCCGGCCAGGACTCCTGTCGGCGTTGTTGAGTCTCGACCCGTCATCTGGGCTGTCTTCTGCTGGAGCCGCCATCCCTCGCGGTTCCCCGGTGGAGGCTGAGGTTCTGCCTGTACCTTGGTCGACCAGGCCTCGGCCGCTTTCTTCCGAGCCAATGGAGGCGGGCGCGCTACTCCTTCCAGGCCGCCCTCGGTTTCCCAGGATTGGGTCTGTCCTCCTCTCGGTCAACGCTCCGCGCCGACGCCCGGCGTTCTCGGTCGAGGCACCGAGTTAAGTAGCATTACCGTTATTCCTCATCTCCCTCCTTGGATGAGGGTGGCTTCAATGCAGATGGCGTCGGCGTTACGAGGGTTCATGGCAGCAGTTGTTGTCCGGGAATCAATCGACGCGATTCATTCCCCATCCTGCAAGCAGCTGCCGCCCAATCGGCCCGACTCAACCGCTCGCTGCAGTCGAGGTGCCCATTCCGGGGCCAGTTGTTCGTCCGAACCATGCTGCCACACCCCCTCGGTGGAATCTTGGTCGGGTCACGACCTGTCCCAGGTTGTCTGTCCCCTCACTCCGCCCGCCCTCGGCTGACGTAATAGTGACTCAGGCCTGAGGCAGCTCTTTGCAGACCCTCAGAGTCCAAGTCGACTCCTCTATGTTCCCCAGTCGGGAGGACCTGGGGTCCTCTCGGAACGATCTGTGGATGACAGCCCATCATCCTTCATGGGTCTGCTTCAGCTCATCTCGGAGTTCACGGGATGCAGCTCGAGCCCGTGTCCACGGGCCCTTATCACCTGATGGAATTCTAGACCGAAGGGTTTACCCTCTGAGGCCTTCCGGTGGCCGAGGCCATTGTGAGCCAGCCTTGGAGCTGTGGCGGCAGCCTACTTCTGCCCTGCGCCTCAGCCAGGATGGCCAGGAAGTACTCTGTCCCTGTCGGTTCTTTGCCCGGTTTCTCGGAGCACCCCTGCTGAGGGGTTAGTTACATCAATGTTTTCCAGTGTTGTGGGAATGCTCGGGATGTGGATGGGCCCCTGACAAAGCGTCCAAAAGGATGGACTATATGGGGCGCAAGGTTGCTCGTCCCTCCCTAGGCCTCCGACAGGCCAGCTTGGCTGCACTGATGGCACATTTCTCCCACGCCCTTTGGGCTCCTGGACAGGTGCTCCCTCATCTCCCAGCCGACTCTGCGGACCACGGTCCGGCGGGTGCGGGACCAGGTAGGGCGGTGGCGAAGCAGCAGCTTCAGACTGCTCTGGACTTAGGTGATTCCTGTGCCGGGTCGGTGGCGGCGCAGTGGCCATGCACCGCAGGGACGTGGCTGAGGTTATCCTCTTTCTCTTTGGAAACCCAGCACAAGTTGGCGGACATCCCTTCTTGGGGACTGACCTTTCGGCCCTGGAGTGGAGGGACACCTCAGGGGACCAAGAAGTCCAGTGCCACTCTGGACTTGGTCACTCCTGCCCAGAGGGACAAGGGCAGCCGGCAGCCTTTGCATAAGCCCTTTGCCCCCAGCCCCTGCAGCTCGGCCGGCCCAGCACGAGGGCCAGCAGGCTTGGCTGGGCGCCCTGACTCAAGCCAGTGTCTTCCTCTCAAAGGAAGCAGGGTAAGGCCCAGGAGCTCCCTTGGCTAGTTCCTCCTCAAGCCTGCTCAGTGACAGGCTAAGAGGCGCTGTCTCCGGCCCCGTCGCTCCTACCAGGGTTCCCCGTGGGGAGATGGCTCGCTCCCCTCCACCTGGTCCGCTTTCCCGGACCTCTGGGTGTCGGAGGTGCTAGGGGAAGGCCCTGCCTCGGTATTGTGAGCAGGCACCACCCTTTCGAGCCGCTTCCCATGGGGGTCTTGAGTCCACAGCTTCATTGTCGGTCCGCTGAGCCGACCTTGCCTGGCCCTCTAATTAGAGGTGATCAGGAAGGCTTGGATCCTCCTTCAGACCCTGGGTTCGTGTCCAGGTATTCCTGGTGCCAAATGGACGGGGCTTGCGCCCCATTCTTTCCACATGTCTGGATGGTCTCTCTGCCTCAGATATCCCATCCTCAGAGCAGGCGTGTGGCTTCTTCGTGGACCTCCAGGACGGCCTACACCGTTCCGTCCGTTTCTTGGGAGACTCCTCCCTTTCTTAAGCGGGGATCTCTTTCACGAGTTCCAGACCAGGCCCTTTGGTCTTTGCTCAGCAGCTTTCTGTGGCATCGAGGGGTCCGGGCAACCCCACCCGGATGGCGGCCTGACTGCAACCCTTCCAGGCGAAGAGGGATGGTCCAGAGTTCTGTCCTCTAGGTTGCTCTCAGACTGGTCTCCTTTTACAGAACCACGTTGGAACTCGTGTCTTAGTGGGTGATCCTTCTTTGGGACGAGGCTCAACTCATAAGTCCGAGCTTGGCTCCTGCGGACAGGGCTGAGGTTCTTCCTCCTTACCTAGTCAGGTCTGACTGGGCAATTGCGCCCTGCGGGACCTCCTGGGCCTTGCGGCGGCCCGGCTCCAGCGTGGTCTGTTGGACCTGCTGGTTCATGCATCCCCTAGTGGGGACTGGCCAGCCAGCGGTCACAGTGCTGCGTTCCTTCGGACCAGTTCATGACTACAGCCCAGGAATTGAGGAACACTCTCCCTCAGACCGTTCTAGCTCTTGCAGGAGAACATCCTGTTCGTCAGCCCTGAGTTGACGGTCTTCTCCGATCCGATGCTTCTCGGATGGGTGGGGGTGCCCATCTAGGGAATACAGGCGCCTCCGCCTCTGGTCCTCTCGTAGTCCCGAAGTCTTTCCTACCGCAGAGCTCCAGGCAGTCGCTTGCTTGCACTGCTCTCCCTTTGTACGGGGTCTAGTGGTTTACGCCCAGGCGGACAACACCACAACCATGTGCTACCTACCCTGCCAGGTTCGGACGAGCCCTTGCCTCTGCGTAGGAGGTTCTCCGCATTGGGTCTTTCGCGCAGCGGGAGGTGGTTTCCTAGCCATTTGATGGCAGGAGCCTCCAGCACCCTGGCTGATGCCCTAAGCCATGACATAGGCTGCGCCTCACGAGTGGTCTCCCCTGCCAGAGGTAGCACAGGATCTTCTCCTCCTTTCCTCCAGAGGGAATACAAGGCCGAGACTGTCCTATGTCCGCCCCTCAGCAAGGTTCGCTGTAGGGATGCCATCGAGGCTGCGGATCCCGGCCTCTTCTATGCCTCTCCCATTTCCCTTGACCCACGGGCAAGGCGAGGAGGACTAGGCGCGGATGATGCTGGTAGCCCCAGACTGGTTTGCCAGCTCTGGTATCCAGCTCTCCTCAGTCTCAGCCCCAGGCTCCCGAGGCGGCTCCCAGCCCTGATCTCTGTTTTCAGGGAAGGTTTTCCATCTGGACCTTCAATCCCTGCACCTGAAGGCCTGGTCCCTGTGCGGCTAGGCGCCAGGCCTTGGGTCCTTGGCAGGTCCTCGACATTTTGAGGCATCCTGCCAGGAGTCGTGCAAACATGCTCGCCTTGAATGGAAGAGTTCTCCATTTGGTGTTGGGATA
The DNA here is from genome assembly GCA_016271365.2 of Neoceratodus forsteri. Lineage (NCBI taxonomy): Eukaryota > Metazoa > Chordata > Ceratodontiformes > Ceratodontidae > Neoceratodus > Neoceratodus forsteri. The sequence continues at coordinate 336,947,055 of CM057451.1, read as the reverse complement.
GGGCCTGGGGCCCCTCTCCGTCCCTCGGCGAGCATTCGGACCATCTGCGGTCCATTCTTTTGAACTAGGGCTTGACCGACAACCCTCTAGGTGCTTCTGTTGGTCACCTCTGTCTTCCGGGCGCGGGCGGAAGGCAGTCGATGGCATGAAAAGGTGGTCTGGCACTTTCTAGGCCTCGATCACACCTCCTCTTCGGGAGAGTATCCCCATTTCTGTGGGATCTTCGCTGGTATGGGCTTAGCTCACAGGCAAGCCGTTCGAACCTTTGCACAGGTGCGAGTTTCCCCACCTGTTATGGAAGAACACCTTCTTGGGGCTTCTCTGCCATCCAGAAGGAGGGAGAGTTCAAGCTCCTTCAAATCTCCCTATCTGGCCTTCCACAGGGACAAGGTTGTCCTGCGCCCCACCAAGTTCCTTCCGTGGCGGTGGCGAGTCTTTCCCCAACGGGTATTGTCTCAGCGGGGTTCATCCCATTCACGCCTCGGAGGCAGCATTAGGATCCATTGGGACCCTATTTAACGCTTGCCACCCAGGGAGCATAGGGCTGAAGTTAGGGAGAGGTTCGCCGGCTGTGTGTCATCTATGCTGGCTGGCGCCTGGAGACCCGGCGGCCAAGCGGATGGCGAGCAGGTGGGTCACCTCCTGCATAGGTCTCCGCTGTAGGTGGGCGGGCATGGAGCCTTCCAGAGGGATAAGCGATCATTTACCTGCCCTTCCGCTGCATCGGTGGCTGCTTCCGAGGATACTCCTGTCCAGGATATCCGCAGGGCTCCTACCGGAAGCAGGCTATGCAGTTCCCCCCTCCACATCGACCTTGGGTCACACCGGGATGTTGGTGGGGCCTCGGTTCTCCAGTCTTTATACCTAAGCAGGGGGTGTGCGCCTTGCCTCCCTCCTCCCGGAGAACTGCTAGGAGTCTGCCAATAAGTGTGGATGAACAACATATCCATGTCCCTAGAAATACAGGTTACTCACCTTTAACAGGAGTTCTAGGAATGGTATATGTTGTTCATCCACACAACTCCAGCCTCCCGGCTTGACGCACAACCTGGCTTCCAGCGGCTAGATCTGGCGCCATGGGGCTGAGCTGAGAGTTTTACCACCCGGTGGGTGGGAGGAGCCAGCTTGAAGACCTTCCGGCAAGATTTAAAGCAGCAAGGAACCCGCCAATAAGTGTGGATGAACAACATGTACCATTCCTAGAACTCCTGTTACAGGTGAGTAACCTGTATTTTCTCAACAAGGCCTCGTGCTGCTGCATTCCCCTCTCTCCTTCTATCACTGCTGCCCCATTTCTCTGTCTGATGCAGTATCAAACCCCTGCAACTATTCTGACATTACTACATGTTTTGTGTTATTTATTAGGAGTTCTACCGAGGGCAGTCAGTTAGCTGCAGTACTGTATTCAAATTGTAATTGCTCCATGTTTTTGTTGCATGATCATGCACCTACTGCTCATTTGCCTACTGCTCATGTAATTGTAACCATCCTACTGTATTGTGTTCCGTTCTTGTTGTCTGCTCTGATGTGGAACCTTTGTAAAAGAGTTTGAATTCAAAGGTCTTTCCGAACTACTAAATAAATAAAACAAAATAAAAAATGTAAAATACATTGTGAATGAAAGGGTTAACTCTCATCTGCTTTGAGTTTATTACCAATGGCTTGTTCTACCAACAATCCCTCCTTCCTTTTCCCCAACATTCCTTTTCTTCCTTTTCCTGACTCAAACAAAGAAAGCAAATACAGTCATGAAGATATCGCCACCCAGATATGAGAGAGAGAGAGAGAGGGAGGGCTCTGAGTTAAGCTGCTGTATATGCTTCACTTGTCTCTTGTGTTTGTCATTCAGGGCTTGGGGAGTCAGTGTGAAGATGTCTTGCTGCCTGAGCTAGTATCTGTAGCCTGTAACACAGGCTCTGTGCTGCTTAGGTTATTTCATTACTCTGCTTCGGTTCATCTCTAGGAATATCTGATCGCAGGGTAAATTGCATTTTATGAAGTCTCTGGGACTGGAAGATCAAACGGTCATGGATTCTAGCCCACACAGATACTTGGGTAATGCCCATAACTGAAACTGTGGTGCAGTTTTTTTTTTGGGGGGCTGAACAACTGAGGTACCATCCTTTGGATGAGACATTAAACCAAGGTCCATCTCTGGTCACTGTTGAGGTGGAAGTAAAAGATCCCATGGCATTTATCGATGAAGAGTAGGAAATTTTCTACTGAACAAAATCGAACAAAACCAAGTATTTACCATACATAATGTTTCACTTCTCCACACACAGTAATTCAAGAAAAATCAAAGAATCTTAAATAGCAATAATGTTACACTATGAAATTAATTTTCTGTAAACTACTTTTTGTTTTGTTTTTTAGTGTTAATAGTGGGTTAGGTATACCCAGAAGGTTTGTTTCAGATTTCTAGAAACAGTGTCCTGGATACAGAATATTTATTTTTGTTATAAATGTTCAGTGCACCCTTTGCAGTCTTATTAAGCAAGATCTGTATCCAGTACATTTTGTTGGAAAATCCACAAATGCTTGTTTTGCCAAATAAGCCATTTTATAGTTGTTATAAATAGTCTCAGGGTCCCTGACTAAAATTTGCCCCATTCTTCCTGAAATTCCCATATATTAAGTAAGCATTAATCCCTGAGACAGGCAGGCATTTCCCAGGAATTAATGCATGGTTGGGGGGGATGCACAAGGCTGCAGGCCGAGTGAGTTCCACCACCCAACCATGCATTAATTCCTGGAAAATGCCCTCCTGTTGAGGGATTAATGCAATTATAACATGACAAGTGCAACATGGAACTTCTTCAGATCAGTGATGCAGTACTGGAACTAGTGAGATAGTCTGACTGTTTTGTAAGTGTGGGGAAAAAAAAAAAAAAAACAGTACACGCTGCCCACACGCAGCCATGTCCTCTAATATTGCGTGTTGGTTTTGTTATCTTTGAAACGTAACCGTGCATATCTAAGGATTTAACATGGCTACATTTGGGTCACATTACCTGTTTCCTCCAATCAGTGTGTAGTATTCACAGCGTACTATTAATGCCATGTTACAAAACATCATAAGTTAGCTGTTCAAAGATTACATTGTCACCTCCACCCAAAATTGGCTGATGTGTGCGCAACTAAAGAATAAGTGTTCCATGGATCCAAACCAGATTGCATTCCGACCTCAAAGACAATAACGTTCTGAAAGTGCTTTATGATAGTGGTTGTATCTGACTTTCATTTTTTTTTTTAATGACAGCACTTCCATAAGGTGCCCACATCTTATGTGGAATGCATGCTTCCACCGGCTGGTCCAATAGTTATTTTCTTGTATTCTTGTATCCTCTTCATTTTGTACTAAAATGCATAAATCTGCATATGAAGAAGTATGGGCAATACCACCCCAGGTGGGACTGAAATACCTTTAATCTTGGTCTCCTGCACTAGTCTTTATAAAATTGGATCCAGACAAAAATATACAGGGTAGTACTTAAGGAAAATCCATGTTTTACCCCTACTTTATTTCCACTCTGTCCCACAGCCCCATTAATAATGGAAGCTATTGAGGCAGAAGTATACAGTAGCTTGATCCATTTCAATAGGTTTAGGAATCCATATCTATGCAAAACGTAATATAAAAATAGTGTGGTACAGACTCAAAGATCTTCTTTTGATCCAGAGAGAGGAGGAAGCCTTGTGCTGCCAGACTTACACATTCAAATAATTCTCACTAGTAATAGATAGATTATGCCAGATAGAATGACTAGGCACAGTACAGGTTTGTGAAATAGAAAGTAATGCTGTAGACACTTTAGCCAACTGTCTTCCAATATTCTTGTTAAGATTTTCCAGTCGGTGTTTAATAAACTAATTGGTCTCCAATTACTTAAGTCAGTTTTATCACATTTCTTGTATAGATAGATATATAAGTAATACCTCTGAAACCTCTTCTGGCAGTCTTTTGTCAAAGTACGTGACTGAACAGCTCTACAGTTTCATCAGCTAGTTCCATAGGTAAGATTTTATATAATTCACGAAGTCCGTCCAGGCACAGGAAACCCATATGTGTAGTTTTCCTAAATCCTCTAATAGTCCTATTGCAGAAATGGAGCCACTAGCTCCTGACACACTGCGAGGAAGGACTTGGAAATTAGATCACGGTCCAAAAGGGACTCTGTCTGCAAGTTCAGAATCTAAGAACCAAACAAGTTTATAGTGTATTTATTTATTTAAAAGATTGGTAACGGGAGAGGCACATTGATCTGAGGCTGTTTCCAGGTGCGACCGGGCAGGTGATACAAGTACAAAGCAACACTTGTACATGGTATTTGTATAACACCACCACAAGCAATATAGCAGCGGTGGTTACAAGCAGATAAGAAGATGGTATATAACGATGCATATCAATGACATATTACGCAACATAGTAGTGGAGGTTATTGTTGAACTACTCTATAGTGTATACTCTGATTATTTCTTGGATCGTTTCCCATTGTGTTGTATTTTCCACGTATTCCTTACTGTCCCCATATACCTTTTTCTACTCAAGATTCACGATCGTCATAAGGATTTTCCTGTTGAGCTTTTCCTTACGTACCAAATTTTTGCTCAAGCAATACAGAAGCGGTTCTATCATATTGTAAACCCCTCATATCAGCCTTACGTTTGTCAATCTGTGTACAAAAATCATAACCTGTTTCATTTTGTCTAGACGGTACTCTTTGTAGTTGATCTCTTAGATTGAAGTGATATTTTTTTAGTTTTGATTGCCTGGCGTATTTTGAAAAATAATTACAAATAATTTTTGCATCCAACCACCAGAATTTGGATCATCATAACAAATAAAAAACTAGTTCCTAGCTTCATAAACTCAGTCGGGACCGACTTTATGTTAGCCTGTGTTAATGAGAGATGCATTCAGCTTCCGTGTGCCTGTTCCCTTGGAGATTAATAAGGTGTCCCTAAACAACCCACTAATTTGTGGACAGAGATTTCAACCAGTATGGTGCAGGCATGGCTGCAGGGTAACAAACTGAGATGAAAAATAATCAGTCCTGGTAGGTAAGCAATTGTAGAAAGTACGGACCGCTTTGTAATAATCATGCAATCTTTCAAACTTGCTGTTCTAGACATTTTATTTAAGAAACTGGACTCAGTAATTAACTTTCAACCTTCCCACTTTTATTCAATAGAGACCATAGTTGAAACCCTCCCGAAAATGACCCATAGCTATACATAAATAAGGCAGAATTTTTTCATTACTTCCACTCTAGTTGGTTTAGTCTGTGGGCTATAAATGTGTATTACACAAAATTCATGATTACATATAGATGCATTCAAAATTGGAGCACTTCAGAAACCTATAAACATAGAATCTGATGGCAGAGAAAGTGACAGCCACCCAGTCTGCCCTTTTTTTCCTAACTTGTTCTTTCTGCAGACCTAAGTGATCTACAGCTTCTCCCGGGACCAGATCCACTAATTTTGTGTCCTCTACTCCTACTACAGAAAATAATATTCCTACTCCTAAGCATAAGATTTCTCCTAGGGACCAAAAAGAAGATCCCATAAATCATTCTCTGGCAGATTTCCCAATTTCAGTTTTTGTATTTAGTCTCGTATCTTGTAAAAGCACCACCTCATATTTTAAGTTCTGGAGGTGGCAATTGTAATCATCTGTTTTTGCTTTCTTGATACTATTAACATTCATAGTGCCTATCTTCAGGTTCAACTCTGTCGCAGCAAGGAGAAAAAGAGCCACCATAAACAAAATGTATCCTCTTCATTTTACCTTCCTCCATCGAGATGAATGAGATTCGTGGCGATCGTCATTGTCTGTAGAAGGATCCTGAGAGGAGGCTATGGATGGCACATCTGATTCCTCTTCCGTGTCCCCAGGATGTGAGGGCTGCATATTTAGAGGGTCAAAATTAAGTTTTCAGCCGCTAGCCAGCAGGGCTAGTGACTGGAAAAATCTACTAGCCCCCAACAGACTTTTCCACTGGCCCAGCTGGTGTACTTATTGAAATGTTACCTTCTCTAGTACAAGTCCATGAGGCTAGTTAAAGAGAAATTCTTACTAGCCCGATACAAAATCTACCAGCATTTGGCTACTGGGCCAGTGCCAATTTTGACCCTGTATTTATTTTGTAAATGGATACCTTCAGTCCACTGAAATTGCGCTTTCATTGACCCTGGTGCTCCATTGTCTGGTGACTAACTGCAGTTGTTCTGTCACCGAGGTGGAAGGAGGAGGCATATCAATACTTGGTTGGCTCGGAGAGTTCCATATCTTCCTGTGCCACCACTTCCAAGGTTGCTATATCTGAAGGGCTGTCAGAAGAAGAGGTTGCATTGGATATTGCCTATGCAGCGACTTCTGTATAATTTTGGGAGGTGTTATAAGTTTGTCTGGATCCACCCTTTCTTCAGCTCTTTGTTGTGCTTGGCGGAAGGCGGTGGCAGAAAGAGCGTTTCCTTATTTTTTTCTCCATATAGTTTCTTATGCCGATTCCTCCCCTCCACTTTCACCTGACCCTGTCCCTGCCGTGCATGTGTGTGTGGCGGCATGCATATGCATGTGGTCCAGGATGCCCTCCACTGCTTGCCACCTGCTCATATGCACTGCCCGTGGACCTCCATCTGGGGGCAGTGGAACTATAGTGGGTGACAGGGTCCTCCTGGTAGAAGACAGCTGACTTTCGGCCTCTCAGTTCTGCTCCCTCCCCACCCCGTATGGCGAGGTGAGGCATCCAGCGCCTCAGCCCTCAGCACCACTGGGCGGCTGATTTCATCATCTTATTTTAGCCAATTCAGCTGATCTTATGTTTTGTTTTTGTGCTATAGCCACATAAGTCTTGTTCAGCCTGATCAGCATGGTCATTTTATTATGCATAGCCCATGGACAATTCTTGTGGGAATGTCCCTTACCAGGGTTTGGTTAATTTATTTTCAGTGAAGTCTAAAACTTCAGGAGTCGAAATTTGGAAGTCATTCAAATTTTTGGAAGTCAAAATACTTCCAGGATCCCACTTTGGAAGTCAGTAGTCTAGGACTGACAGTAGTATAAGTTCATATATCTCATCAAATGTTAAATTTCAGCCAATCAGCGTGCCACATCATTTGACAGGTGGGCGTGGCCTAAAACAGACCAATCAGAATCGCCTTGTTAAACGAAGTCCCTCCTAAAATGCGCTAGCCCGCCCTTCTGGCGGAAATGACGCAGCGTTCAAACCAGTGTCCGCCCCTTGCGCCAGGAAATGACCGCAGCGTTTGAACCATTGTCCCACCCTGCGAGGAAATGACCCCACTGAAACCCTGAAGTGACCTAACACCACCATTTTGTAAGCGCCTTTACCCTCATTCTCGTACTACCTCGAACCCTGCCACCCACCATTTTGTAGCGTCCCTGCCCCTCCTTCTCGTACACTCCTCGATCCCTTGCCAGACCATCCTGGCTGGAACCAGAGTCCCACCATGCTAGCTTGAACTCCTCGTCCCTCCTTTCTCCTGCACCCCCACCAGCCTGGCTCAACCCCTGTCCCCGCCCCTCCTTCTCGTGCACTCTCGATCCCCTGCCAGACCATCCTGGCTGGAACCAGAGTCCCACCATGCTAGCTTGAACTCCTGCATCCCTCCTTTCTTCTGCACCCCACCAGCCTGGCTCTCGAGACCCCTGTCCCCTTCTCCTGAACCCCCACCATCCTGGCTCGAACCCTGTCCTCTTCACCACCGTGCTCCTCCCACCCAAAAAATCAGTTAGTGTTTATGTAGTGGTATGTGCCACCTGTAGGCCTGGTGTATAACTGCAGGGACATGTGTGTGTTTTTGATTAGGATATTTTCAGAAAGAAGTATCTAGGAGGGAACCTGATAGTGCAGAGGTTTCACAGATCTGTGTGGAGACCCCCACCCAGGAAATTCATCTGTCTGTGTGAGTACCCTTTTTCTGTTTTGTAACAATATACAAAATTATTTAACATGCATCTGTAGGACTGTGTCAAACTTGCATCAAAAGGATAGCTTTATGTATACATGTAACATTTATAAGCTAAAGCAGGGGGACCTCTGTGTAAATAAGATGGTTCAGCAGTTTTCTCTGGATAGCATTGCAACAATCGTAAAAACTAATTATTTATACTTTTGTCATGAATTAGAATAAAAATATATCAGAAAAAGAATACACATACCTATAGTTCACCCCTCAGCTCTGTGTAGTATCAAGGAGCAGGCTGAAATGAAATGTGTGTGTGATATTTATAATGTTTTGAAAAAGAGGTGGGGCTACAACAGATTTACTCTGACACGTTATCATACTATAGTATGATGGTGTGTATGGTAACGCGTCAGAGCACATCTGTTGTAGCCCCACACTTTTTCAAAACATTATAAATATCATACACACATTTCATTTCAGCCTTCTCCTTGATACTACACAGAGCTGAGGGGGTGAACTATAGGTTTGTGTGTTCCTTTTTCTGATATATTTTATTCTTTCTAATTCATGACAAAAGTATAAATAATTAGTTTTTTTGATTGTTGCAATGTTATCCAGAGAAACTGCTGAACCATCTTATTTACACAGAGGTCCCTCTGCTTTAGCTTATAAATGTTATATGCATACATAAAGCTATCCTTTGATGCAAGTTTGACACAGTCCTACAGATGCATGTTAAATAATTTTGTATATTGTTACAAAACAGAAAAGGGGTACTCACACAGACAGATGAATCTCCTTGGGGTGGGGGTCTCCACACAGATCTGTGAAACCTCTGCACGATCAGGTTCCTCCTAGATACTTCTTTCTGAAAATATCCTAATCAAAAACACACATGTCCCTGCAGTTATACACCAGCCTACAGGGGCACATACCACTACATAAACATTAACTGATTTTTTGGGTGGGAGGAGCACGGTGGTGAAGAGGGACAGGGGTTCGAGCCAGGATGGTGGGGGTTCAGGAGAAAGGGGGACAGGGGTTCGAGCCAGGCTGGTGTGGGGTGCAAGAGAAGTGGGGACAGGGGTTCGCCAGGCTGGTGGGTGCAGAAGAAAGGAGGGACGGGGAGTTCAAGTTAGCATGGTGGGATTCTGGTTCCAGCCAGGATGGTCTGGCAGGGGACTGAGGGCAGGGACAGGGGTCGAGCCAGGCTGGTGGGGTGCAGGAGAAAGGAGGACGAGGAGTTCAAGCTAGCATGGTGGGACTCGGGTTCCAGCCAGGATGGTCTGGCAGGGATCGAGGAGTGTACGAGAAGGAGGGGCACAGGACGCTACAAAATGGTGGGTGGCAGGGTTCGAGGAGTGTACGAGAATGAGGGGCGAAGACGCTTACACAAATGGTGGTGTTAGGTCACTTCCAGGGTTTCAGTGGGGTCATTTCCCTGCGCAAGCGGGACCGGGTTCGCAACGCTGCTGTCATTTCCCGCGCAGGGCAGGACACGGGTTCGGACCGCTGCAGGATTTCACCAGAAAGGGTGGGGCATCGCATTTTAGGGAGGACTTCCTGTTTAACAAGGGCATTCTGATGGGTCCATTTTAGGCCACGCCCACCTGTCAAATGACGTGTGCGCGCTGATTGGCTGAAATTTAACATTTGACGAGATATATGAACTTATACTACTACTGACAAATTTATGGATGTTAACATAATGAATTAGTGGTAAAATACAATTTCATTCAGAAAATCCATAATTTCTGATTTTCATGCCTGCAGTTTTGGAAGTCATCTAATTTTTGGTTTTACATCTGGAAGTCAATAACTTCACCCTCTTAATTTTGGAAGGTTTTGCCTTATGTTTGGAAACCAAATACTTCCAACATTGAACTAACTGAAGCCCTGCCCTACCTTCACACAAGTTACCTCTCACTGGATTTTTACAGCTAATACTGGTATGACCAATCTCAGAACATAGGGAGCATTTTACCTAATCGCAAGCGCTATTGAAGTGTGATCTTGAACCACATCTAAAACAGGATTTTGTCTGTCCAGCATAGAAAATAAACCCTCAGTCTCTTCCCAGATAAAAGCAACTAGGGAGATGTATTATCCCACTTCTGTTTGTGGAAGACAGACTTTCATATTCCTACCCCTAGTCCAGATGCTCAGAATCTAGAACAGGATCAGGTATCCCCAACACCATACACCTACATTTGAGCCAATATAGTATGTCAGTAATGAAGACCCCTTCATTTCAAAAGAACTGTAATAGTTTTAAATGCTGGTTTTAGTTAGCAGTATTACAAAAAGGGGTCCACACAGGGAGTATTTTGAAGAGTATGATGAAAAGTAGGGAGTTTCTGCAATGCCATGGTCAACATTCCCCATCAGTAAAACAGGTGCATGTAACCCACCCCCAAGGACGCACCTGGAAACAAGCTGGGTTCCTAAAGTACCGCCTTCTGATTTATCCAAACAGGTCACCTGACCATTGATTAATCCCTGACATACCCACAGCTGCATGTTCACAGGGCTTTATTTTACTATTTCTTTAGGTAAACCTCTAACATAACATTATTCATGCTATAAGAGGATTAACCCACTCCATGCTATGGGTTTACTGAGCATTAATCCACACCTGGGTGATTGAAGTCAATCTGCTTCGCCCTAATGACTCCAACCCCAGCATGGATTAATGCTCAGTAAACCCATACCCTGGTGTGGGTTAATCCTTCCTTGTATGCCTTTCCTGGTCAAAAGTTAAAATAAAGTAACATAAGTAAATAAGAGTGTGTCTAGTAGTAACTGAGGTACAGATTTGAATCTGGGAACTGGGCAGAAGGTGTAGTATACTCCCCACAACCAGGCAGAGAAAAACTTCCAACAGTCACTACCTCAGTCTGTGTCGGCAACTCACTTAACCTTCCTGCACTTCAGTCCTCTGCTATAAAACTAGGTGGAAGGTCAACTCCAATAAAAATAAAATGCTGCATTTTTAGCATTGGTCTCCCAGGTAAATAAACTGAAAAGTAATATAAATAAAAGTAAACCTGGTGAGATGCTACTGTGGGAGCTTTTTCTGAGAAACCAAGAAGTTAATGGTGGTGGCAGACGAATGGCATTTGTAATCTCTGCGCTTAGTAATGATGAACGGTTCCCAGGGACGTGGATTGCTGCACCATTTAATACAGCATGGAGTCTTGGGAAATTAAGTTTATCAGGAAGTTTCACTCACGGACATGCTGCTGCTGTTCCTGATTTTACACTAGTGTTGTTGAGCTGCTGTTGTCCCATCTTACCAGTCAGTAGGGTCCAACATGTGGCAATATTAAGCACAGCCCTGTCATTCTTGTCCAGCACCTCCAGCTTTTTCTGTTTTTAGGAGTCCTAGACCCCTAAGCTTCTGAATTCAGTAAGAAGTTTAGTTTATGTTTAGTGATCCACTTTGCTTGACATACATGAATGTTCTTTAGTGCTGATTCTTTCTTCTGAGAAGGGTTTTCAACTTTCTGATGCTGTGGTGGTGAGGGTGATTTCTAATGTAGCAGCGAGAATCTCACTGAATGCCTCCTTCTCATGAGCCAAATAGAATTTGGTTTATGCAGAACCTTTCATGCACGCTGTATCTCAAAGCATTTAATAATGTAATGAGTTTTTTTAAATTTCTCCAACCAGGATGCCCCATGAGATGGGGTTTCCATGGGGTCCTAGGAGGACAACAGTAAAGACAGCAGTATTTTTAATTAATAATATACTTTTTTTCTACTGACTATGCTTTTGGGGTGCCAGACCTCTGAGAGCTCAGCTCTGACTTCCCGAACTCTGCCCACCCCAGGGACATACCTGGAGTGGCTATCCATCCAGGCTTACCCTCTTGGTGGGACTGTCAGGTGGGCATGGTCAACACAGATGCCTTATCAAGGATCCTGGTGGGACACCACTGGGAGGGCCTCCTGACTTGCCTTCCAGGGCAGAGCCTCGGGCTGGACCGCACTGATGGAAACTCTCACCAGTCGCCAGCCAAACATTACAGAGGGTGATGCGGAGCAGAGAGAGGGGCATCATGAATGGAGCTGGCAGCAATTTTGTTTGTAGTTAACGGTGGGCTCCCTGGGAGGCATAGCATAGAATGACGAATGCGTGTGTGTGTGACGTCCGCACGCTTCCTTGACAGCTCGGCTCCAGCAGCTGTATTCTCCCGGCCTCTAGCAAGGGTCAGTCACATGCCAGTTACTCACCTCTCCCTCGGAGGAGGAGGAGCAGTCCCTAGGATGTTCAATCCTCCCTCCTCCCGCCCTCTGATGCTCCAATCCATATCTGAACCCAGGGCATCTGTGTTGCAGATGGAAATCCAACTCTCTCATGCTGACTGCCCAGCATAAAGACAGCAGTATATTAGAAACAGCAGAGAAGCAGTTACATACCATGTCCCGGTCGCACCTGAAAATAGGCATATGGCTGTCTAGTGTGCTTACCTGGTAATCAAAAGCAATAAATAAAAAATAGAAATGTAAGGTAGAAATGCAATGTAAAAGCACATAAATACAAAAATATAATTCTTTACGGATGACGACAGTAGGGAGAATGACAGCAGTAAGGAATATTGATTCTTAAATGCATCATGAGAGAACCAAAGAAACCAGCACTCCAGTCTGCAGATGTTACAGACATGATTTAATACATCATCATGGTAGTGCATCCAAAAAAAAACCCACCAACATCAGTGCAAAAAGCATACAGCAAAATGGATGCACCTCAGACCTGACCTGTAACCCCAGTGCTTCGAGGGCGCATTCTCTTCCTCAGAAGGCTTCTTCTTCTTAAATGTATCATGTACATGTACTGTGATGGGGTGTGAGTGATGCAGTCTCCCAAAACAGGTACTGGGTAAGACTTTTAGATGGTGGAAGACATTGGTTTTGAATGCTTATAGGCTAGAGGCATTCCTGGGTTTCTGGAATAAGCTCTCCCTCGCCCAAAAAATGGGTAGACTGGATGTACTGAGTTTTTTTCTGCCCTCAGAATCTGTAAGTGCCTTTTGACAGAATCACACTTCATTCTGGAGAATGAAAAGTAGGACGCTGCAGATGAGTAGAGCAAGGAGGCATTTTTCAATTACGTAACACAAGTTAAGAGATAATCAGAGCTGTCCAGTGTGCACAGTTGTATAACAAAGTGAACTAGTGATAGTCAAGTCTGTCTGAGGGACTGAGCTAGCTGAACGTAGTCAAGCTTGCCAGAGAGTACAGTAACAGGTGGCCAGGTCGCACAAGTGTGTAAACCTGAATAGCTTTTGTACAGATGAGTTGGATACTGGTAGTATTGAGAAAGTATGTTATGTATGTGCAACAGCTAATACCACACTAACCACCAAATTGCATTTAGAACCTGTGTTATCAAAGAGGGAACATTGGCCAGAACAAAAGGATACCTCCATGTTTTCAGAAAATGCCATAGGATCTTTTACAGTCACCTGAGCAGGCCAGCCTATTGGTGCCAGTGGTATGGTTTCCGCACGAAGAAAGTGACCTTGGTTCAGGAACAAGTGTAAGACATTGAAGGCTGGCTGAATAGGAGGATCCAGTGTCCCAAAGGACACACTCCTTATGGGGGGTGTATCGTAGACTCCACTGTTTTAATGCCATCTTTGTGACTGCAGGTAGTGGTGCAGCTGGAGGTGTGTGAGGGTGGAGGCGACTGGCTTTGATGTGAACAGGCATGCATTACTGTGCCCTTGCCATTGGCAGCCTTGGGGAAGGGAGAAAAGTATCCCGCCCCGCTGATGGAATGAAGCAAAGTACTCCCAGGCCGTGACATGCAGACTGTTCTGTACCTCTCAGCACTGTGTGGTTTTGTGGAGAACTAAGGGGCCAGCTCCCAAGGGCAGATAAGGTAGAGATGTGGCTTGAGCCTAAGCATATGGGGCCGCCATGGAGCAAGAAGCAGAAACAAACGAAACAAAATTACCTGGGCAGCCACCAGAAATGAGTAGACAGGTCCTTAGTTTAATGTCTTATCTAAAGGATGGTCCTTCAGATAGTGCAGTAATGGCTTGGAATGTTGTTGTAGTGTCACTGTTGGAACTGTCACAAGTGCCTGATACAGAACTTGAACCCACAACCATCCAGTCTTCCTGAGACAAAGACAAGGGTCCACGAGTTGAATCAATGGATTTGTACCTGATTATGAAAGGGGCATTTCAATGACCTTCAGTGCAAAGTAATGCACCTGGGAAGCAAAAATCCAGGAGAAGAGTAAACAATTGGGGGGTTGCTAACAAAAAATGGAAACGGACCTGGGGTAGTCATATCAGATGACCTGATGGCAAAAGGAGGGCTGGGGATACTGGAATGTATAGGAAGAAGCATCACCAGTAGAAACAGGAAGTTGTTATCCCTGTACAGGCGGTTGGTGAGACCCCATCTGAGTACTCCATGCAGTTCTGGACACCTAATTCCGCAAGGACATAGAGAGGATGGAGGCAGTCCAGAGGAGGGGACTAAAATGGTGCAGTGTCTGCACCATAAGCCATAATGAAGAGAGATTAAAGTAGCTTAATATGTATACCCTTGAGGAAAGGGGGACATGATCGAAACTTTCAAGTATCTCAAGGGAATCGCCAAAGTCCAGGAGGGTAGCATCTTTCATAAAAAGAGATGTGCAAGAACAAGGGGCACAATCTGAAGATAGAGAGGGACGACTCAAGGGCAACATGAGGAAGTATTTTTCATGGAGAGGGTGGTGGACACATGGAACGGCCTTCCTGAGGAGCTCGTGGGGTCAAAACAGTGAGGAATTCAAGAATTCATGGGACAGACATAAGGCAATTCTGGTGGGGTAGGAAGAAGTAGGCTGTTAGTTAACTAGGATCTGCAGCTTATCCAATAGGTAGGGAAATGGGCAGACTGGATGGGCCAAGCTGTTCTCATCTGCCTTCAAAGTCTATGTTTCTGTGTATTTTAACTTGGGATCAGGGACGTTTGATTCATTTGTAGTTTGTGTGAGGTAGTAACAAAATGGTAAACTTTTCCAATGGCGTTCCTCATGCTGAGAACCAGGAAAGGCATTCCTTATCCCTGGGATTACTGTAATTTGAAAAACAAAACCTGGTCTCTAACTTTGCCGCTGTTGAAGCCAAAGGATTGAGGGGCGGATCTAGCAGCCCAGCCAGCAACAGCACTCATCTAGAGCTCCTACTGTTAGGCTTTAAATCTTAATTTAAAAGCTTATTATACAAAAGAAATACCTGGCTACTATGCGTGTTGATAGAGGAGAACTCCTGTATCCAGAGATATAAAATTCAGATGAAGATGGTCAAATAAAACCGTTAAACAAGATTTTTCCTGCCACATGCTTCCAGCTCGAAACCTCCAGATGAAGCAGCGGGCCCTACTTAATCTACCAGTCTGCCTCTGACCTATGTTACTCTACAAACTCCAGATAGCAGTAAATGCCTTGACAAAAATGGTCCAACAAATAGACCAAAAACTGGATGTCTTTTCTGAAAAATTTCTAACTGTGGAGCACAGTCTTGATGCCATGGGTGAGATCACGAAGACGGCAGAAGCTACCGTGGGAAGGCCTTAGCTGCACTGCAACCTCCCTAAAAGAACAGGCCGCATTGCGACCTGAGTGGAACAACTAGAGACACAGTTCGAGCTGCTAATGTGAGGGTATTGGGTCTCCTGAGGATTCAGAGGAGAAGCCCTTTCCCTATCTACAAGCATGAATCAAGAATTAACCCAACTTTCAGATTTCCAAATTACCAGAACCAACAGGATTACCCTAGAAGGCCCCAGCATAACATGGACAATCCTTGCATGGTACTCTTCACCCTCCATTCCTGGGAGAATGGGATGTTCTGCTTGGATGCTCGAGAAATAGAGGTCCGATTTATGTACAGGGGCTCATATTCTATTTTTCCCCTGACTCTCTATGCAACTCGTGATGCGGGAAGGCTTTTGATGGAGTTAAGAACACACTGCATGAGCTGGATATTTCTTTCACCTTAGCCTTCCTGCCCTGCCTCTGCTTCACCGTGGGTTGAAGACAGTATCGCTTCACTGACCCGAAAGAAGTCGGAGCCCTTGTGAGAAAATTACGCCAAAAGACAGTGGGAGAGGAGTTCATAGACAAAGAGGGTCTGGAAGGCAACTGATTTGCTTGTAGTGGTACGACAAGGCTCCCACTGTACATTACATAGAGATACAGTACATGTTTTAGAAAGAGCTAGTAGCTCTCTTCAGTTGTGGGACCCTAAAATCTTCTGTTAAAACCCAGAGTGGTAATGTACTTTAATTTTGATTTCATGAGGGTCATGTATACAGTTTGGACGTTTTATGAAGCTGAGACATTTAAGGACCTCAGTCGTTTCTTTGGTGGACTTTCCTCACGCATGCTAAGCAGCTGTCTAAAAGCATGTTTTTCTTCATTTACTAAATGTTTGAAGAATTGCTTTATTAGCTATATGTTGCTTAAATCTAGATTTCAGTACTGAAAGAGAGTATAAGATGCCATGTTGTTTATCAGGTGGGGTATGCAGTGGTGCTTTTGCCTAGTTCCAGATTAACCTGCTTAATAGTAGTGCAGTTCCCAGGGAGCCCTGGAGACTTCTTCTCCATTATTCTGGTGTCTAAAGCTATTTCGCTTAGAGGCATAAGCAGGTCTTAGTGCAGCTCACACTGGGTTCTACTTTGACACCAGACCATGTTTGTTCGAATTACAAAAGGGCTGATTTTCCAGGGCTTCTATATAGGCATATTTCCACCAAGCCTAAGGCGTTTCTAGACTGGAGATCTTCTTTGCCATTGATGTGTAAAGTTAACACAGACCTTTTGGTTGGATTGCAACTGTATTGTTTTTTCTCAGTATTCTTAAACTAAAATTCAGGGCATTGGCTGCTATGTAGTTCCTGAATTGAATATAAAAGCTTTGATAGAAAGTAACTACGGTCACCCCAATGATGTACCATTTGAATGGATAGACTTAATCCTATGTAATGTCTTTCTAAATACTCATGTCGATTATATCTGTTCAGGAAGCAAGTATTTGTATGTTTTGTACAAAATGCAATAAAGAAAAATAAAGAAAAAGCCAAAGGATTACCATGAGGATTGCACCTGCCCAAAATTCCTTTGGGACATAGTACCACGTGGAGATGCTGAGTCCTTTGTACCCAACACTGCGATGGAACAGCCAGCAGCAGAGGAAGGCAGTCTTCAGGCAATGTATTCATTTTCTCCAGGACACCCTGTGAGTGTACAGCATGGTGCTGTGTGTACACCTTGAGGCCTTCTGCTCTCTCCCAGTAAACCTAAATTGCAGAGCTTCTAGAGGAATGAATGTGTGACATTTCCCAAGCAAGCAGGATTTCTGCCTTTAGCTGTTGTCAGCACTATGCTGTAGTCGCCTTTAACCTCTATGAATGGGAATCAATAGTTTTCCTTTGCTGTTTTATGGGACTGGTCCCTCCTAAGTGGGATTGGGTGGAAGTTGCTTGATTGCCTTGTCCGCCTGACTTGCACAAGGAGTTGCATACCCATGATGCCTTACACTGAGAATGAGCTTCAGAATAGGTTTGTGGTTTGGAGAGGTGCACAAAAACACCTTGTTTCAGTTGCCATGACAGTGCTGTGATTAGAGGGCCAAGCTTCCTTTCAGCTCAGAGCTGTTAATGGTGAATCCTTGTTCATTGTCCTTAGAATGCAGCTGCCTTGGTCTCCTGTAGTGACGAGTGTTCGTGACCTATGTGACGGAGACAGAGATGGAATGATTTGTAGGCTAGTGCTTCAGGTCCCATGGTGATGCAGCACCATGGCCTGAAGCAACACAGCTAGTGGCATCAGCAGGAGTGGAGGGCTGGGCATGACTTTGTTTTTTTTTTTTTTGTAAATGTATTATTTATGCTTACCATAACTTGGCCCCTTCTCATTTGGACAGACCCAGCTTGGCACCCCCAATCTCTCCACCTCTTACCATAATTGATTTCTATCCCACTAGCTTGCCCCTGTGGCACGGCACGGCTGTGCCAGATCAAACCACGCACCTCCCACGTTGAATGGAGGTGGGAATTTTAGGTACAGCATGTGGGACATGGCTGGGTTGGAGCCAGAGTGTACCTGGGATCATCCTGAGCAATGCAGGCATTTTCTATTTTCATAGGTCCCTGCTCCTAAGACACTGGCAGTCTAGGGGCTCCATGCTCCTCATGTAGAGCGTGCCCAGCTGATGTCCCTTCCCCACTGTACCGCTGCTTGTGGCCACTCAGGTAAGTGTTATAGCGGTGGCTGCCCTCCTCTCCGGAGGAAGAGAGCATCCTTGGGACACTTGATCTTCCTTCCCCCTGCTGGCCCCAATAACCCAAACTTGTTCCCAACTTGGGTTGTTGACACTGTCAGGTCTCTGTGGCATGTGGTCAGAGACTGCTGGCCACCATAGCAGAACTCCTCTGAGGCATTTTGTGCCTCAGCCTACTCTTCACCCTTGGTGCAATGCACAGTTGCTTCCAGGACTTATTGTTTTCACTTGGTGGTGTGACAACACGCCCTGTTTAGGAAAATTTCTCCCATGGCCTAACACAGGTTGCTACAGCTGTGGGCATTAACGCCACCCACTCTGGGCTCGGATACGCTAACATAGGCAGAGCCTTCACAGCCCTGGCCTTTGGGCTGCAGGTACTTGAGCCTGGGTTGCCCACGGGAAATAGAATGTGCTTTTGAGCCAAGAAGTGGCCCCAGTACTACCAGGAACAAAGGCCGCCCACTGCCTGGTGCTTGAAAATCCCAAGCACAGGCTCCAGTTTGAGGAGCCAGCACTTGATGAGAGAAGAAGCTGTTGCTGCAGAATTACGCCCTCGCATGTAGTAGTTGGATAAAATTGGCAACACACACCAGTATAGTCATCAGCTGAGGTGAACCCATTTCTGCCCTTTAGGGTTTTCACAACCTGTCACAGGCAGTTCTATCAAGGTTGCTTGATAAAGTGCCAATAAGCTGCAGGCACGAAACATTGGGGGCCTATGGGTTACTCACCTGATGTTCTTTTCTTGATAGAGTGTGCGTCCTTCAATCTGGAGGCCCACTGTACTGTACTGTAGTTACCAAGTAAAATAGGCACTTTGAATGTGCGCAAACATGATGCCAGGCTTGGACAGAATTTGGAAGTAAGGCAAGTCAAATTTTATTTTTCTGGTGCCCAATTCAGAGGCTCTTGGCTCGCATAAACACACAAAAATTTGAATTAAAAGTGTATATGTATAATATAATATATATATATATATATATATATATATATATATATATATATATATATATATATAAAACTCACATTATAAAAAAACATATATAAAAAATCAGTATCCTATGTATAAATAATCATCCTCTTTACTTTAAAAGGACTGACACAGTACAGTTTTTTAAATCTAGTAAAGAGATATCTTTTGTCAAACAAGTCACTGGTTTCAGTTTCCTTTTTTTTTCTTCAAATAAGGCCTTCTTTACACAAGAGTTGTACAAGAGTACTGGTGCAGTTTTGTCTGGATATTTCCTCTCCCATTTGCCCTCACTGATGTTCCGATTGAAAGTGGAAGAATACTGTTTTGCCCACATAGTTCCCCTACGTCAGTCCTACTTGATGCCTGGATACTGTTTTGTCCAGATCATTTTGCTGTTCTAGGTCAGTGACACTCAGATCATCCAGAGGTCAATGAATGTATCAGGAGGCCAGCATTGCAAACATTTGTATTGCCAAATCATTTGACTTTTGGTTGGAGATGAAAGTGGCTGCCTGGGATTCTGTTTACATATCTTTGTGCACAACTAAGAGTCCCTTTGCTCTGTAAACAGACTGATACATAGAGGGCAAGGACTGGATCTTTCCTTTTCAAGACTAAAATTGTCCTCTTCGCTATCATCAGTTTAAGACTGCACTTAAGAACATACTGAAAATTGCCAGCAGAAATTAGGCCTCTAGGTCTGTCCGGTCTGCTCAAGTGTGCAGCTAACCCCTACTTTGAGCTGCCCTCTCCTCCACACCTTCCCAAATACTTCCCTCTCTCCTGTCCCAACCCCTCTTGAAACTACCCACTTTCCTACAGGATACCACTTTCTCTGGCAAAGCTGTCCAAACTGCCACTGCTCTCTCTGTGAAAACATGCCTCCTCATTTCACTCTTGTACCTACCTCTTTCCAATCAAAGTTTATGCCCTCTCTTGTCCCTCCACTTCCAGAGCTTGAATATGTTTTCAGTACCAGACTTATTTATTCCCTTTAAGAACATAAAGGTCTCAATCATATCCCCATGATCCTTCTCTCCTCCAGGGAATACATCATCATCATCATCAAATCTTTATTTATTCAGGCGAACATCATTGAGCAAGGCTCATTTACAAGATGGACCTGATAAGGTCAAGGTTCAATAGTTGATGCACAACAGATACATCATACACTTATATAAGACAGTCATACATACAGGGAAAATAATGTTTATAAACACAATGATGTGCAGTAAATTCACATGATAAAAATCGGTTACAGGAAAGTTCTAATATTTACAGTATGTACAGTATATACATATCTCAGTGGGGGGCCATGGCAGACACTCAACATAATGTAATACTAGGATGGTGAAGGTATTACTGGTGCCATAAGATGGGGTGTCTGTCTGGAAGGAATATGCCATATATGGTTAGGAAGGAGATTTGTGAGATGACAATGCTAGCTGTAAGGTAGCAACTGCATTTCTCTTTGAAGAAGACTGTACAATGCTGTTTAAAGGATGCAAATGGAATGATATTGGACAGTTTTAGGATTTTCCATGCTGTAGCTAGAGAATAGCTGATTGCTGCCCTCCGTAGCCTGGTGTTGAATTTGGGCAATTTGAGCAGGATGATGTTGTTACTTCTTAGGGCATAGGAGCTAGGAGAGGTCTGGGTGAAGCAGTCCAGGATATAGTTTGGAAGTTTTTGACAACGCCTGTAAATCCATAGTGCTGCATTTCTGTTCCTTCTGAGGTGAAGGAAACCCACCCAACTGCAGCATAAAGAGAGCAATGATGGGTATTAGATGGCAGATCTGTAATGAACCTTATTGCTCTATGATATAAGGTATCCAACTTGTGAAGGTAGGAGATGGGGCAGTGACTATAAAGGAAGTCTGCATAGTCAACAACTGATAGAAAATGGCCTGGACTAACCTCATCTTTGAGTCTCTGTTTAGGAAGGTTTTAATCTATAGAGAAGGCCAAGCCTTTGGCAAGCTTTTAACAGTTCTTCTAAATGATGAGTGAAGTCAAGTCTGTTGTCAATCCACACACCTAGGTATTTGAAGTTTTCATGCTCCAGATTTTCTCCAAGTATAGTGCATAGCTGGGGAGAATGACTGAAGAGGATGTGCTGGTGGAGCTTTGATTTGTGAACATCATTGCTTTAGTTTTCTTTGCATTTAACAGAAGCTTTTCTCAGTAGCTGATATTGTAACAAGGAGAATTCTGTTTGTAGGATTTCACGAGCAGCTGTAGGCAAGGTTGCTGGCATACAGAACAGTGTCATCAGCAAAGAGGTGTACAGAGGAATTGGTAAGGGTTGAATCAATGTTATTTATATAAATGGCAAAAAGGATAGGACCCAGAATAGAACCTTGGGTGACTCCTCTTGACAGTGGTTTTAATGAAGATAGGTCACCTTCAGCTTTTACCAGCTGTGACCTACCTGTGAGATAGCATCTGAACCACTTAAGGAGGGTGGATCTAGGCCAGTGGAGTGCAGGGATGAAAGTAGTAGCTCGTGGTCCACAGTATCGAATGCTTTGCTCAGGTCCAGAATACTGCACAGACATTATTCTTTTTATCTAATTCGGATTGCCAGTCATTTGTGACCTTGGCTAGTGCAGTGATAGTGCTATGCTTGGCCCTGAATCCAGATTGAGCTGGGTTTAGGAGGTTAGCATTGTCAAGATACTCCCTTATCTGGTTACTCACTAATTTTCCAGCATCTTGGATAGCACTGGTAGAATGGAAATGGGCCTGTAATTATTAAGATCCATAGGTTCCCTGATTTTAGAAGGGAACCACTTGGGCTGTCTTCACAGTGTGGGAATAGAGCCAGAGTTTAGGGATAGGTTAAAGAGGTGTGTTATGGGACTGCAAGTACATGGCATGCAATCTTTAGGAAGTGAGGTCCAGAGAGTCTGCCCCTGCACTTTTTGGTATCCAGTTGCCATAATAGATCCCTACTTGTTTCAGCAGTATAGATTTGAAGCTGACGGAAGAGTCAACTCTCTGATCACCAGTGTAATGGGAGCTTAATTGTTCCTCAGCAGGTTAGCTGGAGAGGTGTCAAAGGCAAGGCCAACCGTTGTGAAATGGTTATTGAAGGCGCCCAGAATTTCCATTTTGCCAGTGATAGGGCCATAACTGTTGTGTAATTGAGTTGGAAGGAGGTGTTAGCATCCTGCCCCACCATACCCTTGATGGTGCCCCAAAACCTAGCAGGATTATGGTAGGAGGAGTCGAGCTCGGCCAAGTAGAAGGCAGCCTTGCATCCCTAACTTTCTTGGTGCATCTATTCCTGGCTTTCCTAAAGATCATCCAGTCATTTGCATTCTTGGTTTTTCTTGCCATTTTCCAGAGTTTGTCTCTCTCAGCAGTGCAGCTTTGAGGTCAGCTGTAAACCAACGACAGGATTTGTTTTTATTCGGATACTAGAGATTGGGGCATGGGTGTTAAGGGCATTTATTATAATGCTATTTAGCACCTGCTGAGCTTTTTCAACAGAATGGGCAAGATTGAAACTCTTGCCAGTGTGGAGAGTAAGCTAGATCATGCAAATATCCTTCAATATTGATGTTTTTCTTGGATCTCTCATGAGGAATTTTGAGGGCTTGTTGTTATGCTGGTGGATCTTAACCCTGCGATGGGGCAGTGATCACTTATATCGCAGAGAGAAGCACTCCAGCGTGTGTGAATAGATGTGGTTTATTCACAAGCATGATATCAAGTAGTGTGCTGTTATTACTATTCCTTGCATTAATCTTGTTGGTTCATTAATTAGCTGTGTGAACCCATATGTATCACAGAATGATACCAGAGGTGCAGCTGCCTGGGTAAGCCAGTTGAAATTCAGGTCACCTAGAATAATGACTTCTTCAGTGCTGGGTTTGAGCAGGTTCCCAGGTGGGATAAGAGCTTGTGTTCAGCAGAGGGGGTCTGTAGCATCCAACTAGCTGAAAAGCTGCTATATTGGGAGAGAGATTTTAGGATAGGCATTCAAACTCCTTGGGCATAGATGTTGCAGCAATATAGGATACAGCTATACCGGATTTTGCATATATGGCTACTCCACCTCCCTTGTTTGGCGATCAGCTCTGAATAGCTGGTAGTTAGGTAGGTTAACATCCCTGTCTGCTGTGGTGGGTTTGAGCCATGTCTCAGATACCACGAGAAAGTCTGGCAAGGTATGGGCAACCCAGGCTTGTATCAGTGTGAGTTTTTTCAACAGACTGCATACATTAATATGCAGGAAGCTGAGGCCTTTAATTGAGGTTAGGTCTGATGGAGAGGTGATACATTCAGGGGTCCAGGGTTGATTTCACGCTACCAATACAGAGCAATAGAAAGACCAGGAGTTTCGGAGGCTGCCAGTGATAGGGAGAGGGGCTGTCTCTGGTCCTCCTTCTTTTATTCTGTTGCCACTCTTTGGGGTGCTCCTGTGGGTTTAAGATGTTCCATCTCCTTAGTCTCTCCTTGTAGGGCTTATCGTAATCCCTGAATCAACGTTGTTGCCCTTCATTGTACCTGCTCCAACAATCTCACATCTCTTTTCAGATAAAGGCAGAATTGCACACAGTATTCCAGGTGCGGTCTGACTAGTGACTTGCAGAGTGGCAGAATGACATCCCTGCTTCTGAATGGGATGCCCTCGCTATACAACCCAGCATCCTGTTGGCCTTGTGCCGCCTCCTGCACTGCTTTGAATTGTTCATATTCACTTGTCAGAGTATTTAGTGCCATCTGTTTGCCTGTGAGCACAAATGCCTGCAGTATCAAAATTTGGAGTCCAAGCCTGAATATGGCCACTTCCCCCACCCCCTTCATCAGTGAGGAGTCTGAAATCAGGTTGTCATTGGGTCATAAGATGAGGGAGGAGTCAGAATCGCCAGCTTGCATTGGTCATAGTGTTGTATATGAGAAGGGAAACAATCAGTGCAAAACAGCGCCTTCTAGGGATGAAAGCTGTGGTTAATAGTCAATGCAGTGCTGAGTAATTAGGATATTTATAGAGGTATCTCTAGTGGTGGTCCACAAGATAGAAATTATGAATGTCAGAGGCACTCGAACCTCCCAGCTTGGGGAATTTCCCTTAGTCAAGGGTTACAGCCACTACTTTGGGCTACAGGATCCTTGGTTTGATGCCCGGCAAGAGCTGGAGGTGCATTTTATTAAAGTAGACAGGACAAACATAATGCACAGGATCAGTGAGGCTTCAGAGGTAGGCTTGCCTTATTTTTAGAAGCGTGAGAGTCTGGTCGTTTGTCTGCGCAGCAGGGCTACTGCTTGCAGTGCTGGTGATCCAGGATTGGAAAAGAACCTGACTCGGGGGCTTACCAGGAGGAGAATTGAGTGTCCTCTCCTCCTCCTCTGTGGTGGGAGGATTCCATTCTCTGCTGCAATACTTCTCCTGGGTGACAGCAGGTGGTAGTGCAAATGGAGGGCCAAGGGAGTTGATGTCACGGTTGTTGCCGTTACCTATGCCTTCATGTGTTTGCGCTATAACAGTTTGGCATGCAACATTCTAAGAGAGTGAGAGACAGAGAAAATGGCTCCAGCCATCGTGATAGTGAACCCAGTATATCTAGCCCTGCACCACCTGCCTCAGCACTGCCCGATGACACAAGATGCTTGGTATAGTTCCTCCCCATCCCAACCAGAGGGCAAACCAAGGCTTGATGGAGGATGGCAGCCACAGGTAGTGGGGGTGCAGGGAGTTAGGTAGGCCTTAGGAAGACATGGGCATAAGTAGAAAGTAAAAAAAATAGAAAAGCTGGAGAGTCAGCTTGATTATTTGCTTCTGAAGTTGGGAGTCGATCCCATAATCTGCGGGGGAATTGACAGAAATCTTCTGCAGTGTCTTTGAACTACATCATCTTTTTTTTTTTCGTTGTTTTACCAAGAGTAACACACTAAGCTGAAGCTTGTTTACAGGTGACCTGAGAGCACAGAGAAGTTAAGTGACTTACTCAAGGTCACACAGTATGCAAGTGGGAGCTGTGAGATTCAAACTCAGGTCTCCAGATTTGCAGCTCTGAGCCTTAAACCACTGTGCTATACTGCCTGCCTCCTCTGACACTTGTATTGCTAATGAGACAGGTGAAAGACGTTTTACATGGTCAGTACCAAGGCACATCATCATCTTCTTTGTGCTACAAATCCTACAGAAGTTGCATTTTGGAGGGGAGTCGGCAGGGGATCACACATGCCGTGGTCCACAATTCAGTGTGCATTTTGAATCCCAGAATGAGTCTTTGCCTGCAGTGAACTGGGTTTGTATGGAGCTTGGCTTCTGATTCAAGCCTGAGACTGTTCCAAGTTCCTCCCTTTATGTCGAAAAGTGGTCAAAGCACCTCCTCCTGGCCAGATGGAGATCCAGCGGCAGCCTTGTTTTTTCTTTAGTCCTTCTCCTGTTTTGATACACGCATGCTGTTGGCATGGGTCTGTTTACTTGATCTGGCTTGGGCTGCCTCACAGCAGTTTCCATGTGCTCTCCCAGGGCCCTGTTGCACGAGTGTCGTGGCTGATAAGCTGCCTGGCCTGGCAATCTCTGACAGTCAGGCACAGGGTGGGCCCGTTCCACCGCAGTGCAGGGCTGTATTTATACTACTTTTAGCACTGAACACTGGTCTTGCTGTGCAAAAATACTCGCACGTCATATCCACAGAAATTACTTCCCACACGGCTGGGTCATATGCTGAAAAGGAGAAATGTTTTGATCTGAAGTGCTTTTCTGTTCCTGGCTAGCAGAGGAAGTAGGCAGTATTTTGTTATCTCTAGAACCATATGGCCCAATTGCTGCAGTAAGGGACAACATGATCCACTCCTTTCCTCTCCTCATGAGGGGACCCTTGGCCTAAATGGAAACACTGAAGACAGGAAGATAATAGCCAGTGCTCCTGATTAGATGAGCAAGGACCAAGTTTGCACACCATTTCTTAAAGAAATTTACTTTACAAAAATAATTTGAGAATAGATGCACCTTTTCTTCCCTCCATTGTTTAACCAGGTGAGACACACTAAGCTGAAAGTTTGTTTATAGGTGCAACCTGGGAGCACAGGGAAGTTAAGTGACTTGCTCAGGGTCACACAGTATATATGTGGGGCTGTGGGATTCAAACCCAGGTCTCCAGATTTGCAGCTCAGAGCTTTAAACCACTGCGCCATACCCAACGAGTGCCCTCCCCATTTCTCCTCCTCTCTCTCTGTCTCCCATACCACCCCTCACTACCACTCTTCTTTCTCTTTTCCACTAACCCACTCCTAACAAAGCTTCACTGAGCCGCCTATGACTTGTACTGTATGATTAACTCGCAACATAATTCCTTGACAATGCCTTTGGCTGCTATTATTGTAACCTTATTTGTCTTTTTTTTTTTTTTGTAGGTTCCATTGTAATGATCATGTTATGTTTTGTACCTTATTGTCCCTATTGCCTTGGCGTGGAACCTTTGTGAAAGAGCCTCAGCTCAAAGGTGTCATCCGAAATACAAATAAAATTAAAAAATAAATAAATAAATAAAATACTGCCTCCCAAACACCCTAGTGCTTGAAAGCTCTTCAGATCTCAAAGAGCACAGCTTTTCACAGCATTGTTATTACTTAGAGCACAAGCAGTGTTCTTCTGGGTTTGAACCCTGTTTAGTCGCTAAATTATAGATTGTGCTCACTGGTTTAAAAAAAACAACGCACAAATTACTGTGGCATACCAGAGTTCTTGATCACTGATAGCAAGCGGTTTGTCCACACATTGGGAATCCAGATTGTTTTGTTTAATTTTAAACAACCTCTTCCATCATTAGGTGGCAGTGGAGGCAGCGCACTAGTTGTTAGAATGCCGAGCTGAGAACCAGACGACCAGGTTTGAATCCTGCCACCAGCATTTACTCACTGTGCGACCTTGAGCAAGAAGTTTAACCTCCCTGTATTTAATCACTTAGTATTTCTCATCCTCCTTCCCCTCTGTCTCCACCTGAAATATACTGAATCCCTGTGGTTTGCCTAAATGCTACTGCCAGCTGCTCTTAGCTTTTAGAGCATGTTTGGTTACAGTGCATATAAAAATGCTAATTAAAACCAAATTCATTTCCTTCACCTACATTTAGAAAGAAATCCCACTAGAAGCACCCCTCCCCTAAGATTCATCTGGATAGAAGTTGCCACCAGCTCAGTAGGTTTTCCTGGTAAAATTTAGAAATCAGTCACTAAATAAATACATATAGTGCTCAAGACAGTATTGGCAGGAGTGAGTAATTTGCTCACCTGTTTAGAAATATGGTGAGTAAAATGAAATTTAAATGTGTACAAGTGCTTTAAATATGGAAAAAATGCTTTTGTAAATCACCAGCAGTGTCATGAAGCAGATTATTCCGTGAGGCGGGAGCTTTTTCGAGTACCGGGATGAGTAACAAAAGTGCTCCTTAAACTCTTTTCTGATGAGTATTTCTTAAAGTTGGGGAGTGAAATAGGTTATTACACACCTTCCCAGGAGCACTGCATGTACAGTATACGTGACGTGTACATACGGTACCTACATACATATCTACATACATACGTAAGCCCACAGAGGGGTTCTGAGTGTTAAAATGAGGAACAGTATTTCATAATATGGACAGCTGACAGATAGGCCTCCAAAGTCTTCTGGATTGACTTAAGTGTGAAATGCGAATGTCACTGTGCTTCTCTGGTGCGCAAACCTGTAAGTTACAACAGTCTGATACAGGCTTCCTGGCCCTGAGTTTCTGATTACAGTAGATTTTACGAAACAAACAAAATCATTAGAGCAGGCTCCTTGTTAGAGCATGCAGAGAAGCGTTACTTTCTAAGCCATCACCATCATTATTATTATTACTGCGAAAGTGCAAGTGCCCAGGATAGGAGCTGGGTGTGGTGTGAATGGAGCCAGGAATTTTGCAGTGGGGTGGGTTGGTGATGGGAATGTAAGGCTATGATTGCACTGTTCAGGGCTGGGCAGGAAGGAGCACTGCCCACACCTGTATGACTCCTCAGTCCTTATGGTTACTCAGTTTTGGACTGAAGGGAGACGTCAGCCCTCTCTTATGTAGAATTTGAACTATGTTTGATTTTATGTTGTGTTTGTGTTGGGGGTTAGGTAGTGTACTTATGGGAGGGAGGTGTTATTCTTAGCATCTCTTGCAAATCCAGGGAGACGAGCACGCTGGTGCCTGGGGTGTTTGTCTCTTGAACAAATCTGAGGGGAAAAAGAAAGAAGGTACTGTCCTATAGCTTTTAAACCAGGTTAGACCAAGGTTACAAATGTCTTAAGTCGCTTGAGTATAGACTTGGATGCTTGTCCATTCTTGAGAACCAATCTCTATAGCTCATTGGGGGAGGTAGGATAGAGAATGATTCTGATTTAGCAAACTCTGGTCTTCAGAAGTCTGTAGTGCAGCAGTAGCTACTCCTGTTCACGCAATGGAAATGTTAGCAAAGGATAACATTCCAGCACATACCAGAGGGGATACTGCAAGGCAAGATGACTAATAAAATTTTGTGGGAGGTCAGCAAATAGAAAATTGCACATCATACAGATATAACGTGGATGCATCGGGTAGCATCTTTTCTGCCCGTCCCAATTTGTTTCATCATTTATTCATGCCTCCTGTCCCTCTGGTCCCCAGCCCATCCAGTTCCATAACCCACCATCCTCGGGTCTTACCTGACTCAGAGATCCCCATGGTGGACCAAGAGAGGGAGCGCCATCCGTCTCAACTCCAGTGACCCAATACAGACCTGGTGTCAGGGCCTGGTTGGTGGTGCAGGGCCTACTGTGGGCCAGCTGGCGTCATCCTTCAGTTGGGGTTTCTTTTGTTTTTCTCCTTTGCCCTGGCCACCTCCCTGACATTGCTTCAGAGGCTGCTAGCACACCCTGGCGGGAGAGGCAGACTCCTGGCCCACCACAGGGGCGGCTGAGTGGCAGAATCAGACAGTCTTTCTCCTTGGCTGGGTTTGCTGTGTGCAAGTTCCTCCCTGACTACCGCTTTCTTGGCTTACGCTTGAACCCAGGTCACTGGCACAAGAGCACACTATGCTACCCACAGAGCCCTTGGCTTCCATTGCCTCAATTTTTGTCATTGTTTATCCCTCTACTCTCTAGCCATGGCTTACAGTCTAAAAGGAACTGCACTCATAGAAGCTAGCATAGAAGCAAAAGCAGCGGTTTCAGAAATGCTGATATTTCTATTAAACTGCAAACCAATATGACATCTGTACAAAATTGATACTGTACAAAGTAAGCAAAAGTGCAAGAGCCACAAATTGTACTAGTGGGCTCCACTACAAACAGTTTCTCTTGCTTTGTAGCGTCTCTTAGGGCTAGCTGCCCTGGTAACTGCACCCCTTCCTGCATGCTGCTTTTAGTGATTCTCAAGCCATGGGCTCCTTCTGCCCCTTGCCACAGCTCAGCTCCATTGCCTGACCCTGCACCCAATGGTGCCCCTTACCTACCCTGCGGCTTACACTCTATGGTATTATTTTCAAGGTGACAGCCTCCTTTGCTGAAAACTTTAGATTCAGTGGAAAAGACCCCTCATGCTGGGCAAACGTAAAAGGACTCCAAGTGTGCTGCGGCCCCAGTCTTGCTGGACTGCAGGTGTTTTCTGCCTTTCCTAAGATGCCAGCTTTGAAGGACATGCACGGAGTGCGAAGTCCCAGCTTGTGTCCTTCTGAAACCATCCCCAGTTGGCAAGCTCCACCTGTGACCCTCCACGTGGCGCTCCTGCTGTGGGATGAGACATGGGCCTCCAGTAACGTAAAAAACGCTTTTGGTCTTTTCTGCCCCAGCCAGGTGAAACTCTCTCCGTGTCATTCCTAAGATGGACGGATGGATGCATGGATGGCTGGATTGATTGATTTTGTTTATATTGTGTCTTTTCAGGGTTCAAAGCGCTATACAATATAAAAGCACTAATTAAATAATACAAATAACACACATCCACAATGACAATTGTTAAATCCACATTCAGTTTTCTCAGTCTTAATAGTCTGAAATGCTAATGGCACAGATCAATTAATCAGTTGCCTGAAAGGCTGTTCTAAAAGACAGGTCCTCCTTTTGAGTCATAGTAAAATCTCCTAGGGCTATAAAATTAAATCAATTGAAGGCTGCCACCCATATCTACTAAGAAAAGATGTACAAACACAAATACACTTTCCTTTGTAGTTCGTGAATATTTTGTTTGGTCTGTGATCACTTTGTCAGCTGTATTATATACATTTCCCAGCTTTGTTTTGTTGACAGTCTTTTGAAGAATGATGCAAACTCCACAAAGCAGGATAGTCTGTGCTAGACATAACTTGAAATGACCCAGGAGTTATGCAGTGTTAACTGAAAGGGTGCTACTAGTGGTAGGAAGAAAGAAGCTGATGTGTTAAGGCTAACTCTTTCTTCATCTGAGGAGAATAACGTAGCATTCAGTTTTTTATCTCCATACTATGACACTGGTAGTGTATACCAGTTTACCCTAGTAAACATGAACTCTAAACATTTATTGCTGTTGCTCTGTTTCCTGGAGACTCTAGGAAGTTTAAGTGTCAGAGCTAAACAAAGCTATCCTAGTGTGCATGTGAAATAAATGAAATACATTACATATCATTGTAAAAGGACTGAATTCTTTCAAGTACACTGTCCTTGTACGGTATCATATGTGTCTTTCGGCAATTCACAGGGTTTAACTTTTCTGTTGTATGTTTGCAGGTAGAGGAGAGGTAGAGGGAACCGTCACCCCGATCCTCCCCACCTGGGTGAAGATTCTACTATATCTTGTGTTTCTGGAATGTCGCGTTTGAAATAGAATCTCATATTCAAATTTAGAAGTTTGCCACCTGTGCATAATGCTTACAGAAAGATTAGATATGGGACAGTCAGTTTTTAAATCAATCTGTCTTATCGAAATTATTGAAAAGTGAAAAGACAATCGAGCAGATGCTTATTTATTTATTTATTTATTTAGTGGTTTAACCATGTATAGCACACTAAGCTGAAAGCTTTTACAGGAGCGACCTGGGAGCACAAGGAGGTTAAGTGACTTGCTCAGGGTCACACAGTATGCAAGTGGAAGCTGTGGGATTCAAACCCAGGTCTGGTCTGCTGGATGTCACCAGATTTGCAGCTCAGAGCCTTAGACCACTGCGCTATACTGACCCCCAAATTTATTTATAATGGTGTCCTGATCAGAATGAGTACAGAACTGTTGCATGGTATTGAGAGAGGGTTCAGATGTGTATTTTTATTTATCCATCAACCCACCCAGAATAGGCTGATTGAGACAAAACATCTCATTTTCAGTTAAATACTCACCCAGATTTACATCTGGGAGGACTGCAGCACAGGAAGTCATGTGAACTGCTCAGGGTCATGTAGTAAGCCAGTGGATGTGATGGAAATGAAATTGAAACCCGGGGCATGCTTGGTCCCCCACCCAGATGTTGACCTTGAGTTGACACTACAGCACTAGATAAGGACCCCTCATCTGACTCGGACGTGAACCTTGAGCTGATGGTATGATAAGAACATATGAACATACAAAATAGCCAGCAAAAGAAGGTCTTATGGTCTTTAAATCGGCTTGATTGCAGTGCCCTGATCAAAGATTACAGTGGGTCGCACTCACCGCCAATCCAGACCTTCCTTTCATTCTATCCCACCCTCTCTTGAACCCTCTTCCATCTTTTGAGTGATGGCCACAGCTGGGAGTTCATTCCACCCTATCACCATCCTCTCTGTAAAGCATTGTGTCCTGATCTTCTCCTTCAACCTGGTTAACATAGAAACATAGACTTTGACGACAGATAAGGACCGCTTGGCCCATCTAGTCTGCCCATTTCCTACCTACAGGATAGGCCTCAGATCCTAGTTAACCAACAGCTTATTTCTTCCTACCCCCACAAGAATTGCCTTATGTCTGTCCCATGCATTCTTGAATTCTCCCACAGTTTTAGACCCCACAACCTCCTCAGAAAGGCTGTTCCATGTATCCACTAAACCTCTGTGAAATAATACTCACATTGCCCCTGACCCCCCATCTTTAAATTGTGCCCTTGTTCTTGCATGTCTCTTTTCTGAAAGATGCTACCTCTTGGACGTTGTTGATTCCACTGAGGTACTTAAAAGTTTCTACCATGTCCCTCCTCTCCTTCTTTCCTCAAGGGTATACATATTAAGCTCCTTTAGTCTCTCCTCATACGGCTTCTCTTGCAGACCCAGCACCATTTTAGTTGCCCCCTCTGGACTGCCTCTATCCTGTATATGTCCTTGCAGAGATGGGGATCTCCAGAACTGGACATAGTACTCAGATGGGGTCTCACCAACAGTCTGTACAGAGGGATAACAACTTCCTGTTTTCTGCTGCTGATGCCTCCCAATGCATCTCAGTATACCCCCAGCCCTCCCTACTGCTTCCTCACATTGCTTGCTAACCTTAAGGTCATCTGATATGATTACCCCCAGGTCCCTTTCCATTTTGTTGTTGTTACTACCCCCCAACTGTGTATTCTTCCCTGGGTTCTTGTTTCCAGGTGCATTATTTGCACTTCTTTACATTGAATCCTAGCTGCCATACTTGACCATTCCTCCAACCTTGCCAAGTCCCTTCTCATCCTTTCCATGCCTCCTTGTGTATCAACCCTGTTGCAGATACAAAGAGGCATACTTTTCCTTCCAGTCCCTCTGCAATGTCACTTGTGAAGACATTAAAAGGACTGAACCCTCAGTGTACCCACTAGTAACCCCTCTTTCTTCAGAGTGGACTCTATTTACAATTACCTTCTGTGTCCTGTTGTCCAGCCAATGTTTTACCAGGCTACCACCCTGGGGCCCACTCCCAGGTTGGTTAATTTGGCTATTAATCTTTTGTGTGACTGTGTCAAATGCCTTGCTAAAGTCTAGGTAGGCCATGTCCACAGCCCTCCTGGTCTACTACTTTGGTCACCCAGTCAAAGAAATCTGTTAGATTAGTCTGACATCACCTTCCCGCTGCGCCCCACTGGCCTCTAGTTACTCGACTATTCTTTCCTTCAGAAGTGACTCCATCACTTTGCCTACCACAGAGGTCAAACTGACAGGTCTGTAGTTTCTGCCTCTGTCTTGGTCCAACTTTGTGAAGGGAATCGTGATCCGCCTTCCTCCAGTCCTCAGGTACCACACCATCCTCCCATGATTTATTAAAAGTGTAGCCAGTGGTTTCACTAGTTCCCCTTAATTCTTTTAGAATTCTAGGTGAATTCCATCAGGCCCCACTGCTTTGTCTACCTTCAGTTTTAGGAGTTCTTGCAGAAACCTTTCTTCTGTGAAAGGACTGGGATCGACCCTCATCAAGAGTGCTTCTGTTAATTGGATTAGGCACTTTCCTCCTCTTTGTGAATACTGAGTAGAAATATTCGTTCAGTATCCCTGCTTTTTCACTGTCCCCTCTGCCCACCCACTGTTCATTCTATTCAGCCTCACTATCCCTCCCTTGTCTTTCACG
Source organism: Neoceratodus forsteri (assembly GCA_016271365.2). Taxonomy (NCBI): domain Eukaryota; kingdom Metazoa; phylum Chordata; order Ceratodontiformes; family Ceratodontidae; genus Neoceratodus; species Neoceratodus forsteri. The sequence continues at coordinate 336,913,372 of CM057451.1, read as the reverse complement.
CTTGCTGATGTACCTATAAAAGGTTTTATCCCCCTTCTTAACCGAGGTTGGCTATCTTTTCCTCAGTTTGGGCCTTTGCTATTCTGACTTCCCTCCTGCTTCCTTCTGCCTTAACTGGTACAGCTCTCTGTCCTGCTCCTTCTGTGTTTCTTATACTTCCGATAGCTTTTCTTTTCCTGACTTTCACAGCCACCTCTTTTGAGAACCATAGTGGCTTTTTCTTTCATTTTGATTTGTTTATTTGCTTCACACAAAGGCTTGTTGCCTCTGTGATGGCAGTTTTGATGATTCCCCATTGTTGCTCCACACTTCGCTTCTAGCCTGTTTGCTAGTGCTTTCTGAGGCACTCTCCCATCTTGCCAAAGTCAGCCCTCCTGAAGTCCAGTACTCTCACTTTTGTATGGCTTGACTCTGTAGCTGAGTTTAAGGTGAACCACACTGTTTCTCCAATATCCACCTTGTTTTTGCCTGTTAGGTACTTAAAGGTTTCAGTCATGTTGCCCCCCACCGTTCCTCGAGTGAGTACATGTTGAGGTGTCTCAGCCTGTCCTCAAATGCCCTGTCTTCTGAACCATCTTTGTCATCCTACTCTGAACTGCCCAAGCTGGTTGATGACCTTTTCAGAAAGGTGCTGTAGTATTGCATGCTGTACTGGAGACATGGAAGCACCAATGATCTGTACAGTAGTAGTATAACATCCTCCCATCTGTTCGTGATCCCTCTAGCAATAAAGCCTAGCATTCTGTTTGCCTTAGCCACAGCCTTCCTACAATGCATAGCCTGTTTATGGTGATGGCTATCCCCAATTTCTTTTTCTCCTCTGAGTCAATGACCTTGATCCCTAGACTATACTGGATTCTGGACCATGCCCCCAATGGAGATATGAATCTTGTGGTGGTGCTGTGACACTGGACATGCCCCCCAGCTCCACATGTTGTGAACATCAAACTGGTGCCCCGCACTGGGCCTTTTAAGCCTTTACTTAAAATTCAGTGTCACATTGCTGAAAGAACACAGCCACACAATTATGGGATAGATGCTAGCAGCACAACAGTCCAGTTAAGAACGTGCCAGCCCAGGCCTTGTCTGCATTTAAACTTGGCCAGTGTAGAACTGTTACTGCTCGTAAAGCCTAGTTCTGCATTTTTAAGCAGGGTGTATGCAGTTCCAGTCAATGTAATATACTTTGTTTCATCAAATTTGTGGCTCAGTAGATTGCGTGGCTTACCTCTGGGAATGGAAGATCAGCATCAGGGTGCTAGTCTTACACCAGGAACTTTGGGTATAATACTCAGTACTGACACTGTAGCACAGCACTAGGAGAAGGCTGCACTGTTGAGGTGCTATCCTTCAGATGAGACATTAAACTGTGGTTCCATCTGCCCATTTCTGGTGGCTGTCCTGGTGGAAGTTAAGATCCCATCGTACTTATTGTAAGAGAAGGGGAGTTTTTATTAATAAAAACAAATCAGTACAGCACTTTACAGTTCAGAACAGAAAATAGTTAAAAAACAAAAACAAAACACAAAATAGAAAAACAAATAAGCAAACCAATCCCATTACAAAAGGAAACCTAAAATATACACTTAAGAAAATAAGCCCTACCTGTGGTCACCCTTAAAGTCAGAGACTCTTATGTAGCCAGAGTTACATCTGGAAAAGATTTCAAGCTGCACAAACTTTAGAGGCAGAAAAGTACATTCATCTGTTTGCTGAACTGTGAACAGAAAGCTGCATAAATGAAAGCCTACAGTTCCGCATAGGCCATCACTTTCTTTTGCACTGAAAAGGCACATCTCTACTGCCATGTACACCATTTAAAGATTGCAGATAAACCCCCCAACAGTGTCTGGGCTCAAAATATTCCAGCCAGGAGGTGGAAGTCCAAAAATCAAACAGTCCTATGGCATATGGGCAACCGGTGACAAGTGCAATTTTCCAGCCCCTAATTCCCCAAATCCCTGCACATAGGGCACTCCAGGAAGAGATGTTCCTGTGTCTCCAGCACTGGCATGCATCCCTGACACAGACAGAGTCTCTCTTCCTCACTGTAAGAGAAGAAGATTTTCCCTGCTGTCCTGGACAGCATTTCTCTGTTGGTAAAACAGGCCCTTGTAACCCAGCCTCCAGGATGAATCTAGAAACAAGCTATCACAAATCTGTGTGCTTTTGCTGGTGAAAAATTGAAAATAAATAAAAATTATCAGAGACTTTTATTGGTTCCTGTTGAGTTTAATAATTTTCATTCATTTTGACGTATTTTATTTGCCTTTTTATTTAAAATTGTGACACTTCCTAGTGACAGTAATAAGTCAAGGCTGGCCCAGTAGCAATCAAGAGGAGTACATTGTGCTGCCGTCACACTGTGGTATGTGTGTGCGAGAGGTCTGAATCATGTGCTGAAGCTGGCATGAGATTGGGCGATCACTGAGTTTGGGGGCGAGGAGGGTTTTTGGCCACCCAGCATTTGTGCATTTCCTGCCGCCAACTGAGAGCGTAAACTGGCGACAGCTGTGAAGGCAGTCTTTCACCCACCCTCCTGTAGGAGGACAGATGTAGTTATAGTGTGCAGAGCATTGCTGTGTGAAACAAGCAGCCAGAGAAAAATCTAGGCAATGAAATACAAAATAAAAACAAAAGTAAGAAGCTATGTTTCCTTCTTTGGGTTCACCAGCCCAGGAATGGCTTACTTAGATAGGAAAAGTGGCAACCCTCGACAGCAGGCTTTAGTATTGCCCAGCCTATTTCTAAAGTGAAAGATCAACCCTGTAGCTGGGGCGTGCTGATGGGAAATGTAATTGTATTTCACTCAAATAAAATGTTTGCTTTCTCTTTTTCCGATCAACACATCCAGACACAAGCTAAGAAGCCAGTTTGTTTCTGGGGACAGAGACTCTTTGTGAAGGCGTGTGGGTTTTCATTTGAGCACATAACAGACCTTTTCTTGTGTTGCTTCTCTGTGGGAAGGAGTTTTTGCTTAATGGCGAGGAGGCTGCAGAAGGGAATGCCTTTGCTGTCTGAAAGCCTTTGGCCTAGGTTGGCTAGCAAATAGAAATAAATGTACCTGTATGGAACATTGAGTAATGTTGATTGTAATTTATTCATAGTATCATAGTAAAAGCCAGCAGAATAGGCCCCATGGTCTATTATGTCTGCTCGGAAGCCAGCACCCCACGGGAGCCTGCTCCACCACTACCCCTAGCCCCAGAGGTGGTCTTCCACAGCTTGTATCCCCTGTACCTCTCCCAAACTTTCTTGAATCCCTCCACTGTGTTCTCTTCCATCAGACTCATGGGCAGTGCGCCCATGGTTCCACCACCTCCTCAGTGAAGACGTCTCCTGTGCTACCCCTTCCACTCATGCCCCTGGTAGTCCCCCTTCTTGAGCCTTACCACTTCCTTGGCTCCACCCTTATTTATCCCTTACATACTTGAAGACTTCTATCATGTCCCCCATCCCTCTTCTTCTAATGCGTACAGTTTGAGTTCTTCCAGTTCTCCTCATAGGGCCTACCCTCCATGCTTTGAATCATCCTGGTTGTCCTCCTCTGACCTCTCCAGCAGCACTGTGCCTTTCTTAAGGTGGGTTCTCCAGAACTGCACACAGTACTCAAGATGCAGCCTAACCAGGGCATTATACAGAGGAGGATCACTCCTCCTACTGGAGGTAATCCCTTGGTTATGCAGCCCAGTCTGTTGTTTGCTTTGCTGCAGCTCTTCAGCAGTTCTCAGTGTTGCTCATTTTGCTGTTCATCACTACCTGTAGGTCCCTCTCTCCCGATGTGGCTTGCAGTGTGACTCCGGGTGTATGCATGACCCAGGTTTCTGACCCAGATGCAGCACCCTACATTTCCCTGTGTTGAACCTCAGTCCTCCTTCCTTGACCACCCCCACCCAGGGTATCCAGATCCCCTTGGAGGGTCTCTCTTCCCTCCTCATTTTACTGTTTGCATATTGGACTTGTCACCTGTGAAAACGGGCATTTTGCTCATCTGGTCTAAAAGTATAAAAAATAAAATGAAAAAATTAATAGCAAAGGTTTGACTTGCTACTTTGGTAACATATATCAGTATACTTTATAATTGGTATTGTAATATAATTTCTGATTATGTACATATTAACGAGAATTCTTATCCTTCTGCATTTAAGTAGTAATTTGCAGTGTTGCTATGTGGCGCTGCTTCGACTCCCTTGTTTATAGTGTTGTCAGTTGTCTGTATGTTGTTTGCCAAATTGTAACCTCCAGGGATAATGACTGAAAAAATACAGTTTCTTGTCTGGTGTGCCTACCTGAAACAAAAACTGAAAAACACTAGCCAAAGCTAGTAAATTAGAGGCATGAAAAGTTTATGTAACAGATTGCCAGTATGATTTTTAATCTGGCTATAGGTCCCATTAGCCAGTGTGGTCACTAAGTTGCTTTCCTTATTTTTAATACAAGCCAGTAGTTGGGCACTCATGCCACCTTTACAGGGGTTGTACTGTGAGCTTTACATCTCAGTGCTGCGCAAATGTTAGGAAGAAGTTCTGTAATCATGGGGAACTGGGTTGGGGAAGGGGTACCCAGGGTGGGCTGTGGGTCATGGTCCGAACACAGGAGTTGTCTCCTGCAAAGGAGATGGCAGCTGATTTTTGTAATTGTGGCGAGAACAAGCTGTCCTCTGTATTTACTCTGAATGGACTATGAGGTTGCAGTGTGACTGTCAAAGGAGATGTAATGGGCAGAGTGCCCAATTCTTGGATTTACTGAAAATGAAACGGTCGGGTGGGACCCTGCTTCTACCCTTCCTTGTTCCAAGTTTCATAGTCACACGATTAATTTCTAAAATTTACTTTGGGAAGGTGGTGGAAGCCTGTGACTAAAACCCATACGGATATAGGGGTACTTTGCAAGTTTTGGTGGGATCCTTGTGGCCCTGTGGAATATGAACATATGAGCTGGAAGAGCTGTGAATGTCTCTGTAGGGGCAGTGCATAGCGGCAAAACAGCTCAGTGCTTGCATGGGACTCAAATGTGCAAACATCTCTTGTTTTATGTATAGTTTCGAACACTAAGAGCTTGATTCTCAGTTTGGCCAGCACTTTGGGATAAAGATAATGGGGTTGGGCACAGGTAGATTAGGTGGCAGCACCATCCTGCAGATAGAGCAGGAGGGGTCTGATACAGAAGCAGCAGCTCCATTATTTAATTTCATTTATTTATGTATTTGACAGCTGGTAAGTACATTAGTCCCAGGGACGATTTTCAGGCACTAGTCGGCCATTTGGATGTCACATAGGACATAAGTGGTATAAAAACAATAACAGTAGAAATTAAAATAGGGTAATGAGTACACAGTTACAGATCTCTTGTAGATATGAGATGCAGGTACTGTGTGCAGAAAAATTCCTTAATGTAACGATCAATTAAGGTCTACAGACTGTGTTAAAGTATATGCGTGATTTTGTTTGATGGGCAAAATTTCTGGGAAAGGTGGCAATTGAAAGAAAAGAGAAACTAAACGGCTAACTTTCTACACGTGGAGTCATATTCTTTGTTTTTGTGTTTTGTGTTGTGCAGGTAGTGTGTCATAGTGTCACCCTGGCTGCCTCCTACTCTTTAGACTTGTTAATTTATTAGGATCTGAGATGGTGGTAGTAACTTGAAATTGTTATACACAGCTGGGAGAGATGGAAGGAATGGTGCCTGGAGAGTATTTCTTTCCTCTTTTCTTGCGAAGTGGGAGGGGCTAATGATTATGATGGGTCTCAGAGCTAGGCATTTCACAACAGCCATTCACAAGCTGTATTTGCATAGCCGTTCTTTTACTTGGACTTCTAGCTGTTCCTTTGGCAGTGTCCTCAGACTGGTCAATGAACAAGTAACCTTGGAGTCAGTGACCTAGTGCTGCAATGTGTTTTCACAGCAGTTGAGAAACAGAGTGAACCAAAGAAACTTAAACAACATTAGTCCTGAGTCTGACCCAGCAAGGTACAAACTGTTTCAGCTCTCCTTTCTTTCGTCTGCCATCTAATGTGTAGTTTGGAGCTCTTCACTGTCCTAGGGCAACTTTACCCATCAGGATCAATGGACTAGTAACCTGATGACTATGGCTGCTTGACTTTCTGATGACTGTAACAACAGAGGCCCTGTCCCCCATGCCTGTGTTCCGATTCGCCATTTTCGTGGCTTCATTTCAACCAGCAGTTCGTTCTTTGATTCCCTGTCAGGGCTGACTGATCTTGAGTGCAGTGTTTCAGACAGAGTGTATCTCTTTACACCTTTAAATTAATCCCAAGGTTTTTCTGTCAGAGTGCTTTATCCATACTATTAAATGGACACACTTGTCAAAGAAAGCATTAGCCAACAAATTCCATGGAGGAGGAAAACAGATCAAAAATTGTTCTAATACCGTATTTTATGATAAAATGTATTCTGTAGTTACTAAGGAAACAGATGGATTTTGCATGCCCGAATACAATCATCTCCAACATCTCTTAATAAGAATGACATATTTTAAAAGCAGTACCCAGCTAGCCCTGGTCCAACGGCAAGGAGGGTTGAGGCACTGGCACCTTACCTGCTTCCACGCCAGTGACCCAAGTTCAAGAATGGATGCTGGTCACTGGGGGTCAGCTGGGTGAGGGGATTGAGCATCCAGAGAATAGCTCTCCCTCAGGAGGGGAACCTGTGTTCTGCTACCTGACTTTCCTGGCGGAAGCCAGGCGGCAGTGCCAGCAGGAGCAGCAGAACGTGGGGACATCGGCAGACGCCCTTGTCATTGCATGCCAACGTCCTGGAGTGAAAACAGAGAAAATGCCCAAGTCACTGACTTACTCTTAGGCCCTTCACAACCCTAGGTGGCAGGCCACCCTCCAGGTGGTTAACCTGTAAGTCCACCAGACGGGGTTGGTGGTCGGGCTGGGGGCCGCTGGCAATTGAGAAAGTATTGATGAGGGGGAAAAGCAAGTAACATTTGTTCCATTGCTTTATATCTGTAGTTTCTTCAGTTCAGTAACAAGTGGACCTCAGCCCTTTCTGCTTAGATGTGATATTTATTTTGTTTTTGTTATCTGAGAAAGAGAGCTAGAAAATTCAGCCTATATTTAGCCTTGTCTCAGGGGTGGAGGAGGGTGATACAGATGCATACTAGCAAATTGTTCCAGATTAAACTGGTGGTTGCATTTTGGGAATGGGGGGGTGTTTAGCCAGGATACCAGGAAAGTTCCTCTACTCTTTTAGGAAGTACCATGGGATCTTTAATGCCACAAACAGGCAGACAGGACTTCAGTTTAATGGTTCATACTAAATATGGCATCTGAGGAGTGCAGCACCTCCTTCATACAGCACTAGAAATGTCAGTATTGAGATTAATCCCAAGTTCCTGACAGGGGCTAGATCCATAGCCTTCCAGTTGTCTAGCCTCGGAGCCACTGACACTGAGATACATGTATATAATGTGGAGTGGGGACAAGATTGTGTGAACATTGGCAGATATGCTGGGTAATCCAGAGATATAGTCTCCTCTCCTGCCCCCACCCCGGAAAATTTAAAACTTGAACAAAAATCTATCTGATGCTGCCTCAGCCCCTGCAAAAGCATTATCACAGGATGGTATGTAAAGTCAAATAAAGATACTTTACAAGAGGAGCGGAATTCATTATGTCTAACCCAGATTGCTGACGTCATGAATGTCAGCCCTGCTGTTGTGCCGATGGGCTGGACCTAAATTGAATTTCTTAGCGCAGCTCAGAGACCACTTGGCTTTAAATTCCATCGTTCTCTCAGGAAATCGCAGCATGAACCCACAGCTGTGCTAGGTCTGGCTGTTTGGTGTCACATTTGTATATGTGGTGTTGAAAGAGGGTAAACTGCAGAGTGGATGCTAGATTACGTGAAGTACCTTCAAAACTATATTTCTAATTATGAACCATTTCCATTTTTGCATCATACAAAATTTTAAGGATCAGTGCTCTGCTACCACAGAGTAACACCATCACCCTTATCAAGATGACTTAGCACAAAGATGACTATTCAGTGCATGAGTAATTTGTATTGGTATCTGAAAGTTCTTGTCTAGGCTGCCTCTTATGTTTGATTTGAAAATACTTTCACTTGTTGACTATAGCAGAAGAACAAGTAGTGTCCTAGAAAGAAGATGCAGAGGAGGCGGGCTCAGTAGGCAGAAACTCTGAACCACAAGATATATATAAGGTCAGAGGCTTCTTTTCAGACAGGAGGGTGCACCTTGAGCTCATTGTGTTGGTTTTTCCAAAGGGCCCTTGGCTTTGCTGTTTCTCTGCTCTGCTTGCCTTAGTTGGCACTCTAGTTTGCAAGTGCCATGACTGAGTTCCACTGGTCATCTAGCTATTGAAGTGTGTTCCTCCCACAGGAACATGGGCAGGGCGTTTTGTGATGTCATTCTGTCGCTTGACTGCTGTGTACGTGGCTAGTGAATGCCAGACTACATAGCTAAACAGTTTGGGATTGGCAGGGACTTTGTTGGAGCTGAGTGAAGCAGGGTGTTAGGAGCTGGGGTTGGGGGTGTGGTCACGAACAGTTATGTTGCAGCTCCATAGCGTAAGCATTGTTTGGGAACCAACCGGGTTCTTATGGCACTGAAGCAACGCCTGTATCAATGAGGCTACTAGCAAGGCAGTCAGGTTACCTGGGGTTGCAGCTGAGACTCACATATGGGAGCCCCCCATCCCCTCCTTTTTACCATTACCAATGCCTTGGGGAGGGGCCATAGCCCAGGGTGACTCCATGTCTATTTATTTATTTATTTGAATTTTGGTAACCAGGTGACCCACTGAGACATTGCAGTCCTTTTTCAGGGGCAACCTGGTCAGAACAATACAGTACACTACACTACAATACAATTCCATGCAATCCATAGAACAGAAATGCAAATGTAACCTCCCTGCAAATGGGGGTTCCCAAAAGACTTCAGGAGCTTGCTTGAATGCTCCAAGCCTGAATGGTGTTTGGTGTTTAAGCCATTTATCAGTGAGTGTTTTTAGAGCCTCTGGTACTGTCTCTTTAAGAGCTGTCTGCTTGCAGACATAATTAGTTTGTATGGGGACTGTGTGCTTCTCTGCTTGAGTACCACTCAACTGCTGCCAATTCACTCCATTTTGCAGTCACTAGAGTGCAAAGGAACCTATCTGAAAGGTGTAACTGTTTGCCAGAAATCATTTAGAGTAATAGTGAAAATACATTTTGTCTAACCTGCTTTCTTTGCAGTCAGAACTGTGCTTGCCTAGTTCCCCATTCTGGTTTTGAACTGCTGAACTGGACCAATCAGTGTGGGGTAAGCTAGCTCTAAAATGGTGCCTTGGACGAGATCAGAACTTGGACTCATAATCTGAGCCAGCCACAAGAGGATTGTATGGGCAGTGACTCTGGGAGATGTAGTTTAGACTTGGCGCCTTTTGGACCAACAGGAGCAGTCTATTGTGAGTGACAGCCAATCCAGTCAAGAACTGGGAGGAACTCAAAGGAAGTGCCGGTTTGTCTGTTGGAGTTTCAGTTGAGCTCTGGCAGTGAAGAAGGAAGGAGCCCTGTGCTTTTCAGTGTGCAGTTTTAGTCGGAAGCGTGTGTAAGGCCCAGAGTTCCGGTCTGCAGCTTGTGTAACTGCTTGTTAGGACTGAATCTGTCCTGTGAAGAGAATCAAAGGATATCTGAAGAGTAGAAACCAGGCTCACCCTGTAGAAGACTGGAGAAATTGCTGAATTGCACTCGGTCTGTCAGGAACTGAATCTGCTGTGTGTTCTCGGGTATTGTGCAGTAATTGCGATCGGGATAGAGAAGCAGCCTGCCTGGTATAGTACTTTCTGTTTTACCATATAAATGTGTGAAGAGGCTTGTGTACCTCAAGGAATCCTGCTGCCATTAAAGGACTTTTGCCTGTTACTGTTCACTATATAAATGTGTGAGGAGGCTTGGTTAGCTCAAGTGAATCCTGCTGCCATTAAAGGACTTTTGCCTGTTGCAGTTTGCCATATAAATGTGTGAGGAGTCTCGTGGAGCTCAAGAGTAGCCCTGCTGACATTGAAGGACCCTATCTTGTTTGGAGGTCGTGAGTACTAATTCAGGGTGCTCCCTGTTGAATTGCCACATTGAATCCAAATGGCATCACTGTACTGCTGACTGTTTAAACTAATTTTTCTTTTCTCTGTGGGAAAGGGCCCCTACCAGCTGCCACGGTTTGGACTAGCCACTAGGGCTTGGGTACCCAGGGACAGTAACTGGTAGGGATAGGCCTGCACAGAGCCATAGGTAGATGAGTAAAGTGATAAGCTAATTAACCTGATTTCCCCTGTCCTTGTTATATTCCCCTAAATAAATCCGAGCTGCTTGTTTCAGCAAAGTTATACTGCCTGAGTGTATTTGTCTATGTTAAAGTATTGTACTGTGATTGTTGCACTGTATCTTATTTTACAGGAGGTCCCAGTGCCTGAACCAGCCCTGGGGTAAGTGTATACTGTGAAGGTAATTCTGATATATTGTGGGCCACTAGTGGGAAGAAAGGGGGTTGCAGTGTCCCAGAGGGCTGTGACCAAGTAAGTTTAACTATTGCAACCCTGACCTCTGGGTGGAGGCACCGCCATTGGATCCAGGCCCTCAACCTGTTAGTGGCAAATCAGGCAGGGTAGTAGCCCCTGGGATAGCGCCATCTAGGGTTACACAAATAATGAGCAGCACGTGTTATGAACAACAGATATACAGTCAGTGAACAGTTGACGAGGGCAGCTAAACAGCAATAAGTGTACTATAGAGTCAGGTTATGCAAGGTAACAAAAGCCATAGCGGTGAGGTAAATAAAATACAAAATTACAAAGTTATATACAGTGAAATTTACAAAGTTATATCGTGTCTAGCGATATCAGAAGGTAAAATCTCACTAGGACCACTCACGTCTGTCTGCATCACACCCACTTACTAGATGTTGCACCAGGCGACCTGTAAATGTCCCTCGCCAATCTGGTGGGCGTCCCAGCTATGCTACAAGTGCCCCTCACAGGAAGGCTTTGGCAGCCCTCTTCTTCTTCTGCTCTGTCTCCACTATTCACCTCTAATACGTGCAGGAGAGGTGCTTCTCCATAATATTCCTATTACCTCAAGGGTGCGGGGCCCTCTGGCACAACAGCTCTGCTGCGCACCTTGGTCAGAAGCTAGATTTCATTTTGTTCATGCTATGTACAGATACTGGCAAGGCAACTCTGAATATGTCACATAGCAGCAACATATTTATTTTATTTTGCTGCCCTGTTGTTAGCCATATGTATTGTCTGTACACTCTCTCCTGTAACTGTGTTCAGTCCTTAGCTGCTTGTGTTATTTTACCTGATGCTGTGTGTTCTCTGTATAAACATGTACTCTTCCGGGTCACACCTGAAAATAGGCATCTGTTTTGTGTAGCGTGTTACCTAGTTAACAGAAGCTAAATAAATAAATATTAAAAGCTTAAGTCATGTAGGTTTAGCTCTGTTCCCTTTTGTATATATGTACAGCAACAACACAGGACACAAGGTACCACTCTTGGGGCATAACGCTTGCAAAACACCAACATTTATTTACAAAGTGCAGTGCACAAAACCATATACGTGACAGGATTACACAACAGGAGCCCTGACCATAATCCTGCCAAGGGCCCAAATTATTTCAATATTTACAGATCCGATCTTAAGAACCATACATACAGAAATTGGCAGCATTTACTCTGTTAAGCGTGTACATTTCCATATGTATTTTTGTAGCGTTTTCCCATTTTCTCCTGTAACCCGCCCCATATGCTAAGTGGAGGCACGCACACGCAGTGTCTCGAGGTGTCCTCCCACTACATATCGCCCTCTGCCTATGCTGACCGCCGACCTCCACCCAGTGGCAGCAGGACTACGGTAGGGGTGGCAACCACCCTGGGAGAGAGAGCTGCCTTCCGGCTGCTCAGTTCTGCCCCCTGCCAGCTCGCCGATGACCGAGTCCATTCCCAACCGGGTCGCTGGTGTGGCATGAGGCAAGGCATCCAGCGCCTCAGCCCTCTGTGCCACCGGGCCAGCAGAACATTTCATAGTTGTCCTTCACAGTTGCAAAGGGACCGGCCATGAGGAGTACATGTGCCCTGAAAGAGACAGCAGTTATACAAAAACCATCCCAGAGGGGTGATACAGTGAAGTTTATACACTCCTACATAGCAGGTTATGGCACGCAGGCATGGACACCTAGTGCACTGAGGTGAAACAGCCACTGCACTTTACCCTTGCTCTGGTCTCTGTCACAGTGCCAACTGTCATTATGATTCTTTCCAGGCTCACCGCATCTTTACCCTTCTTACTTGTTTTGATGTAACGGCACAACCTCTTCTGGTCTTCTGCAGATTCTTGAGTTTGTTCAGTTCAGATTCTGGACTCTGCTTCTCCCTTCAGGTGACGGGTGCTGCAGGTTACCCTCAGTTACTGAAATGGGTCATTTGGTGTGAAAACCATCAGGCAGCCCTCCTTGGGGGTGGACCACAAACAGGCCTGTGCTTTCATCAGCCTCATACCCTGGCTGGGATCTGATCCTCTGGAGATATACAAGTTCCACGCTGCACTCAGGATCCTGCCATCATCCTGAACCTGTACCCCTCCCCCAAGCTCGTCCACGGTCAGAGAATGCACATGGTGGGGTGCCCAAGTCTGGATCATTGCAGGAGCCACACCAGTTGGGCAGTGTGGCCCCAGACCTGTGGGCAGATTTTCTGAATGCCCACCAATTTCAAAAATTGAAGTGCTGTCCAAGCAATACACCAGACCACTGGATCATTGTGGAGCCACGCCAGGGCTACAAGGCGCAAGCCTCCTTCAGTCCCTCTACTCCCATGATCACCAACATCCAGTCACACATCCAGACTCTGGGATAGCCCCTGACTCTTCCGCTCCCCAAGTCAGTGCTCCAGACTATTTGTGTGGTGTTCCCGGACCTATAGGTGGTGCTCCACTCTCTGTATAAAGTGGGTATTCCTAGCGGTCCATCCATGCTCTGCTGTGGAGTGTGAAGGGCTGCAGCACAAAGGGCATCATACCAGGGCGGTCTGAAGGAGACATCTGGCGGCGGACATGCTACCCATGTGAGCCTTGTCTATCTTCTTTGTTCAGGATCTCAGGTGCTGTATTCTTTGAATAAGTTTCCTCAATCTCAAGTCCCTTTACACAGTGTGTGACTATTACTCTACCATTTGTGCCATGTAGCCCACTATAAAGTGCTTACAAAAGTATGCAAAATAGCTGTTGCCCAAGATAGCAAACTGTTTCTTCCTAGTTGGATAGATGGTTGTTGCTCCTTTTCACCTGTATTACCTGACTAAGCTGTGATTACTTTCTATTAGGGTGTTCTAATTTTCTCTGTGCAAGTGTGCATGCTTGTTTTCTTGCTTGGTTGGCTGCACACTATTGTTTTTTGGGGGTCCTGCCTTGTTGCAGGCAGGTGCCTCTCACAGTTGATTTGCTCCAACCCTGTAGAAGTCTATGGTGACACCCTGCTGTCTTTGTACATAAAGTGTGCCACTGTGCACCCCTGCTAAACCCTTGGTGTCAGCTGCACCCTGACTGGATGATTGTTCTAGTCAGATTTCTAGGCACGTAGGACTGTGCCTATACATGAAGTTGTTTCTACCACTTCAGGGTACATCCAACCATGACCTTAAAAGGCGGGGCTAACCTAGCTATGCTGTATATCGGCTCCTTTAATGGCTGTGACTAGATGGCTATTGATCTGTTAATAACTCCCCATTATGATCGATACAAAGAGCTGCCTGTACCCTCTGCTGCTGTCCCTGTGCTGCAGCTAGCACTGCTGACCTTCAAACGCTCTGTAGTCTGTATCAGCATGGAAACTGCTATAAACTATAACTTTTTTAAACATAGCTTTATTATTGAAAATTCATGACATTACAAGTACAATAGCCGAACTGCATGAAGTAAAGTGGTACAATACAAGCTAATACCTTCACCTTTGGTGCTATTACTGTAAGTGCTGATTAATATTTTGTAACGTAATTGTTTACCTTAGATATAACATCTTTCCTATGTATGTAACTTCCAACTCAAGCGTTAAAACATCATTCAGCTAACTGAATAATGGACAGAACTTTGCCAACTGCAGCCAGACTCCTATGACAGTGTAGTTAAACGTGTCTAAGAGCATTTTGCACACAATACCCAGCAGCTATTCTGTGATTTCCATTTGTGAGGTATTGGGGAGTTAGAGTACTTAAGGTTATCTAATCACTGTATATTTGTGCTGAATGAGATTAAAGGCCTGCTACACTATTATTGGCTCCCAACTGCCTATTTTCCCACCTGGACCAAAGTTCTGTATGGTTCTCCAAAGTTAAATTTTTTTTTTGTAAACTTTATTTAAGATCAGGTTATAGCAAATGAAAGAAAAAAACTATAGCCATCAGTACATGGCTCAGTTGAGCAAAAGTACAGCTTAGTAGAATCTGGTGACTGCATAATACATTTGACAAGTAGTACAGTACATAGTGGAACTTGGCATTCTAATATGTTTTCTTATGATAGCTTTCCTAGTCTTCATACTTGTGGTGGAACATCAGCTTAGTACAACTCATTCTCCTCCTCCCTTAAAGAGGCTGGGAGAAACTCCCAAGAGGATATTTACTTGGCGGCTTGACCATTAAAAGTTGGGAACCAAGGATCCTGTAATGCCGCCTCCAGGGGTGTCCAGATCTCTTTATATCTAACTGTCCTCTCACTGCATACTGGGTATGCTCCAGTTTCATACACATTAGCATGGAGTTAATCCAGTGTGACTGAGTTTGGGGGATTTGACCACCACTGCTGAGTCAGAACCCTTTTACCTACCACTAGTCCCAGATTCCACAACAAAAGATCCCTCTGGACCCCTGTTGGTCTCCACTTGGTAGACCCAAGAGGATGTCTAACACCTGAAGAAGTCTTTGTACTTTGAGACTCTGGCCAGGGTGTTGGCAATATTCTGCCAAAAGACACGCACTTTGGGGCACTTCCATGCCATATGGAAGAAGGTCCCTGTGTGGGCTTGACATTTTGGACATAGGTCCCTCCAAAGTTAATCTTAAGGTAGCTGTGATACATTCCATCCTTATAATTTCTTGATCCATGACTCCGAGGGCCCTGAGGCCTACAGCCAGTTTACGGTTCTTTCTTTTAATGCTGCAGTGCAAAGATTTCTAAGAAGGCATTGTTACCAAGGTTCCCTGCCTCATTAGTTTTAACCTTAAGCACCATGTTTTTGAATATAAAATGGATGGAGTTGCCCCATATCTTGCAGATTTCACTGTGTACTTGATGCCAGAACCCTCTCGAGTTTTGGGTATTGCCAAAAGACATAGTGATGGGAATCTACCCTCTACATCCTCTCCTACTCAGATTGATACTCCCTCCCATAAAGTGTTGTGTGATCATTGGTATATGGAAATATCTGGAGATGCATTTCCATCTGTATTCTCTCCAGTTTAGGGAGTCTGTGACCTTCCAACACTCTTCCCACAACCAGGCTCATTCTTCTTCTGAAATGTGTAACCTACTTCAGCTACCCATTTCCCTTATTCTTTCTATTTCTGAATGAGAGTCTCCTATAAGTGCTTTGTAGGCCCTGGATGTAGTGCCTCTTCTTCCTGCTAACATTGCCATCCAGTATAGGAAATCTTCCAAGAGAGTATAATCGTTATTAATTCTAGCAAGTCTATCTTGGGACATGATGTGATGCCTGGCTTGCAAATACCTGTAGAAGTTCTGTTGAGGAGCCCATATTTGTCCTGCAGCTCTCGAAATGACATACAGGTATTGTTCTGGATTAAGGATTTTTATCTGGTAAAAGCCAGCTAATTCCGTCCGAGGAACACAGGGTGTACTCAGAATAGAGAGGATGCCGTGTTGTTAGGGAGGACCTTTGTAACAACAAGAAACAACAATTACATTTCAGAAACCAGTTAAACATTAACCCTTTAGTGCACATTTTACAAAATCAAGGGCACCAAGTAACTCCTTTTTTTAATAGGTAGGTTACATATATATTTCCATGGTAACCACTGTAATAGTGCAATAATTGAAAACCCTTTGAACAAACAAGCAAACAAAAGAAACAGTTCTTCTAAGACTCTGCTAAATGGGATGTAGTGGTTTGCGAGTCTTATGCTCCTGGTTCAGTGATGCATTTTTTCATCCATCTCTGGTGCAGTTACATGCTGCCTGTGACCAAGGATGGAACCGCTGCTAAAACAGTGATGTTTTAGTAAATAGTGCAGAGTGTAGTCTGGAAGTGGCAGCGGAGCAATGTCCTCCTGAAGAGCACAAGAAGACAGAGTATTTACACTAAACTGACATAAGATCCAACACATCCCATCACCTGCCTGATACTCCCATCATCTACGTGTACACCCTGTGACCTGTCCTACTCTGCCACTTACTATGTACCCCATCACCTGCCATGCTCCTGAGGTAATGATGACCTATGTGGCTCTGCACTCTGACGTAACCTCTCACAGGAGTTGCTGCTTAAACTGTGTAAAGCACAGTGCTTTGTGTTAAATTAGTGGATTAAGAAAGATGGGTAATAACAAAGTAATTATTTATTGAGCGCTGCTGTCTCTGCACTCAAGTTACGTTCCACCTTAATGATTATAGGCTGGGAGCCTTCCTTATTCCATAGAGTTAGCCAGCATTTCCGTTTAGGATATCCCAAACGTAATATTCTGAGAAGCCTGCTCAAATATGCAGGCTCCCTGTTGATTTGTGCTGTGGATTCCTGGATGTTTCCTTTAAGAACAAAGGCTCTTTGGCGTTTATACTGCAGTACTCTCACACATGGGAACCCACTTTTATCTAAAGCACTTTTTACCTGCTCACTTGGTAGATAAAGGCTAAAATAAATGATGTTCCTTCTAATGTGGGCCAGTTGAAAAAGATGGACAGAGAGGGGTTTCAAGTAGTAAAATGAAGGACATCCTTCTAATATTGGACAGCTAAGGTATGGACAGAGGGTCTGAGTGCCGAAAGGAGGGGAGGGTTCCTCTAATGTGGGATATTTGAATGGTAGGGCGCCATGGCCTGCACGGCCAACATGGGGGATTTTATGCACACCAGTCAGCCACATGAGCTCCATGCTGGATAACCCTGGATTTCTGAGGAATCCACTCACTCCGACGACAGTACTGAAGGACCCTCTGATAGCTAACATGCTTGGGTTTGCAGGAACCTAGTTTTGCTTTGTAGGCACACTTGGACCAAGGGTTTCCCTGCAAGCTAATGTTAGCATTTCTCCCTGTTATCATGTTATAGTTTTACTACGTTTTGTTCCTGTAATGGGTTACTTTGTGCTCCTCACCCCAGCCTTGACCATCAGGCTGATGCTTGGTGAGCTACATCAAGTTTATTTAGGGAAGAAAATCTGAATTAAATTATTTGTCAAGACTTGATCAGCACTTTCTTGTCCTGGAACCGTTCCACCCCCCACCCCCACCCCGGCAAGTCCCAAACCACACTTTTCCATGCTCTGGTTTCAGTTTCTTCCGTTGCTCAAGCTGCGTTCCACAGAAACATGTTGCCCTGCTGCACAGCTGGCCCTTTGAAGTTGCCTCACATATTCTTTCTGTGCCACTAGAATTGGAGCTGCCGAATTCATGCCATATGCGCCTTCTGTCCACTTTTAAATGAGTGGCCCCTTGAGGGTGATGTTGCCCAATTAGCTTCTAGGTCTCATCCTTACCAACGCACACCGTAAGGACAAAGTAAGCTTCAGAGAACCTGTAGATGAGCACCTTCTTGAGGGACAAGCAGTTTGGCAGCATGTCACTCCCCAAAACACAAACGTTATCCTAGACAGCTGTTACTCTTGCAGATGTGGCAAGTGATCCTTTTTCTGTAGGGAGCCATGGCTGACAACCTGTTATTAAAACATCTACCAGCCCCGGATACAGTAGAATTTCAGCAAGTATGGTTTTTAAATGTAAGGCATCATCTCAGTGGTTAGAGCACTTTGCTGTGAACCGGGGAGATCTAGGTTAGAGTCCCACCACAGCCACTGCCCTTTGTTAGTGATGTTGAGCAAGTCGTGTGACCTTCCTGTGCTTTAAGTCCCTCTAGTTGTAGAATTGGAGCTGGCCCATTGGCACAGCAGTAGTGTTACCGCTTGGGCGCCAGTTACCCGAGTTTGAGTCAGAGCTCAAGTTATCAGGGGACAGCCAGGGAGGGAGGGAGGAGGTTAGAGTGTCCAACAGACTGCTTTCCTTTGGGGTGGAGGCTTTCTAGCTTGGCCCTTGGACTGCTACCTAACAAGGCTGGGTGGCAGTATGATTGGAGTAGCCACAGAGAGGTCGGGTGGTAGAGGTAAGGCTGGGAGGCAATCAGCAATGGCATCAGATCGTGCTTTGAGTGTCACTCATGGCTGCATCCTAAAGGGGAAGAAAAAGAAAAAATTGGTGCTCACTGGGCAGATGTAACCCCGCCTGCCCACCATGTTCACCTTGGGCCTCCTTTCTGTACTCTTGGGTGAACTCCTGGCTTCACCTCTGCTGTGGGCAGCTGGATGGTGGGGGTGGAACTACCAGGAGCTGAGGTAGACTCTGCTTCGGGGACACACTTAAGGGGCAGTGCAGCGGTGAGTAGGTGGCCTGGGAATCCCAGGAGTTCCATTGAAAGGGACTTGCTAGATGGGAAGGAGGTGCTGGCAAGAGGCACAAGGAGGTCCTAGCCAGATGGCCATGGGATGAACAGAATTTTTTATTCATTTACACTTTTGTCCGCCTTCTGTGGAGCCGTCCGTCCTTGATCAAACCTACCCCATAGTTCCCCACAAATTACCCCCGTGGCAGTGCGGGCGAAACATCAACTTTCTTCCCTCCTCTGGAGCACAATTCCAGAAGCGGGGAGGTTGGTGGGGGCCCGTCTGGCCATGATGGAGCCTGCCAGCTCCAGTATTTCGTCTTCCCTGAGCCCTCGAATGTGCAATGGGTGGGGCAGATGAGCTCCACTCCTGCAGAGACGACCCACGCCTGGACGTGGGGTCCCTCCCGGTTCCTGGTGAAGTGCATGTGCTGGCACCCAGCCACCGCTGGTTGTCAGGCATACAGCATGCTACACTATGCCTCCTCTCCCCGTCTGCCCCCAAGCAACCCGAGTCTGTTCCTGACCCCGGGTCACCGCATGGCATGAGGTGTGGCGTCCAGTGCCTCCAACCCTCAGTGTCACTGGGCCAGCTAGGGTGTAAACAGATTTTTAAAGGTGTAACATTGGGTGTCAGAGGTGAAGACACACACACACACACACTCACTGAAAATGAGATGTTGCATCTCAGTTGGGGTATCTCTTGTAAATAAACTGTAAAATCTGAAAAAATCAGTAAAACTGATATCAAGGAGGGCATTTTCTGTGCTGAAGTCTCAATTAGTGGACCCTTGTTAAAATGTTTATTGGTCAGTTTGCTGTGTTGACTACAGACAGGAGCGAGGAGGTGGGGTTCTGAGGTGATCTAAACTTCAGTCCAGGTGCTGTTTCCTGGATGTTGACTGAGGGAGGCGGTCTCTGGGTGCCATTTCCTGATATTTATGTCCCTAGTGCCCTACATTTATCTCTCTTCTTTTTTTTTAAGTGTGGGAAGTTTTCCACACATTGGTTACTTGTGATTGGTTTTCCGCTTTCTTTGGAGCTGCATATTTGTGAACTTTCTGAGTAAATATTGATCCTGGAGGGTGTACTGAGGCTGCTGAGAATGGTGAGTGACACCAACAGTAGCAGTGCTGTTATCTGTGCTGTGGGGCCAGCTACCAGTATTTTTATGCCTTGTCTCTTTATTGTGCCTTTGCCCGCTGCACCCACTTCTTCAGGCTCCCCAAGCTGCATCTTTTTTGCCCGCTGAACTCACCCTGTCTTGCTGGTCTCTGTTGTCTGCTTCTCTGGGTCCTACATCGATATAGGTACTGCTGGAGATGACGAGGTCAAGCCCACTTGACTGTTGGGTGTTGTGAAGGGGCTTCATAGAAGCCATCATTCAGCATGCTAGTGGTGATTATCATGTTTTCTTGTCCAGCCCCTCCTTCCTGTGTGCCACTGCAGCAGTGCCGCGGGCGGTGATGTCTATCGGCACATGGAAGCCCACACTGCCAACTACGCCTTCACCACCGGGAGCTGCTAGATGAGCAGTGCAGCGCAGCCCTCCTTCCCAGGGAGAACATCCACTGAACACTGTATAATCCTCCCCACTGTCCTCTGCTCCTGCCATCCCAAGCTTGGTGCACAAACCTGGGTCACCAGCGTAGTGCCTCACTCTCACTGCCATAAAGCCATCTGACTAACGCTTTAGTGCCAGTCATGAAGCAGACCACGCAGGCGCCTTCACAAGAAATATTCTCCATTTCAAGTCCGATTAAGCCTGATGACCTGGGGATCAGTGCCATCTGTGTTCAGCAGGCCTGGGCAGAAAGCAGGCAACACTCTGAAGATCATCCCTGTAAATTGCTACTTCCTCGGTTGCTGTTCGGTCACAAGGCAGTAGCACAGGTAACAGGTATAACTTGATATGTGTAACATATAGTGCAAGATCTCTGGCGCTGTTAGCATTGTAGCCTGTATTATTATGTAATTATAGTAACCTAAGCAATACAGTGTTAATTAACAGGCATGACTTGGTATAATAAATGCATAATGCGCATTGTAAGCATCTCTGTGTTTCTCACCAGCCTGAAAACTTTGAATGACAAAATGATAATTTAATGGTTCATGGACCAAGCCCAGGCTGACGCACATAGGATGACAGAGGAAAGCGACAGTGTCTGTTTTTGGACAGTTCTTGCCTTTGGGAGGGGGCAGACTCCTACTGGGGCAGGATTACCCTTTGGTGACCACAGGGGAATACGTGAATGGGCATGCCTGACTGCTCAGTGGTCTGTCTGATGAGCTGATTGGCTGGGAGGATGACGCCCCAGGCATCATGACCAAGAAGGGGAGCATAGTCCATAGTGGTAACTTTAAATGATGCTTGGATGAGTATTTAAAGTAGCCAAGGAGGGATGCAGTAAAACCAAGGGAGGCACCAGTATCCCTCCTCCCTAGATGATGGAGCAGCAGGGTGGAGGCCAGAGGAGAGAGAGAACTCCCCTAGGCAGAGGTGCAGAATGGCAGGGATAGGGTCAAGCAGAAGAAAATGGAGGAAACTTAAGTAAGTGAGGGTAGTGGATTAATGGGGACGGTAGAAAGGAAGAGAGTAAGGGGGAGCTTCAGGAAAATGCAGCCAGGAATGGAGGGGAAGCAGGCAGGAGGGAAAGAAAGGTGTGGAAAAGCACGGCGCCAGTGCAAGGAGTCTTGAAACAAAATTCCAGCTACAAAGTGTAGGATCATAGTGACCACTACCAAACTTTATATTCTGATTTTAAAAGGCTTATGTGCCATAAAAACACTCCAAAGCCCACTAGCGCTTTGGGTGTCGAAAATACCCTTCTTCAGGATGGAAGAAGGTGTTTTTATGGCAAAAATATATTGTCATTGCTTCCAGCTATAGTGTTTGTGTTAATTCTTTGTTACATCTCTATAGACCTCCCACTGACCTGCTCAAACTCAACCATACAAATGTATGCAGACGACACCTTACTGTATGTCTCCGGCCCTCCACTGGGGACATGTATGCAGCCCTCCAACAGGACTTTGATGCGTCAAAATGGCTCAGGTCCAATCAACTAGTACTAAACTCAAAGAAAACCATCTCCCTAACCTTCAGCATGCAACCTCGACTCTCCCGCCTAGCTGCTCCTCCTGCCTTCCATACCCTGGACGGTCCCCCTTGGAGATCTGCACCTCTTTAGATACCTGGGAGCATGGCTTGATCAATACCTTGATTTCTCCATCCACATTGACTTGCTACACAAAAACTGCACTCCAAACTGGGTGCACTTTATCGGAATAAAGGGTGCCTGCCCAACACCGTCGGAGAAATTGTGCATAAAAATGATTCTCCCTATTTTTGGCTACGGCAATGTGGTTTACGGCTCAGCACCCTCATTCACCTTGGCCAGCCTGGACACCCTCTTTCACTCCTTCTGTCGCTCATCCTGGAATGCCCCCACCACCCATCACTGTGACCTATACAGCTCCTTAGCACTACCCTCACTCGAGTCTCTCGACGACAGATACACTGTGTAAATGTCATAGCTAAATTCTGGACAAATTCATCCCCTGTACCTCAACCTCAGCTCCACTTTGTCAGCACAACCCTCCCCGCCTACTCTTTCAGATGCTCTGGCTCTGACTCTAGGCTACTCCAAGTCCCATTCATGCACACATCGAAGGGCCAATCTGCCTTCAATTATCGCCTGCCCAAACTCTGGAATGATCTTCCTGCTGGTATCAGGCTCACCCCCAGGGCTCCTTAAACTGCTCTTCTTCCATGGCCATTTCTCTGACATATGCAACTGCTACCAGCAACCCAGACCCACAACCAAGGGGCATCTAAATGTACCTTTGACAGTATTAAATTCTCAGCAAAATGACTGTGTACCTGCATGTTTTCTGCCTGTTTATACTCTCGGTCTTAGGACTAAACCTTGTTATAGCTGATTGAATCAAATGCAGTCCAGCTTTGTAACTATTTTGGACCTGTTGTTTTACCCTGTGTGAACTTGTCCTGTTGTATTTTCTGTGTAACCCCCAGGTCACATCTGGAAACGAGCGGTCCCCGCTCAGTATGCTTGCCTGGTTAATCTCTTAAATAAATAAATAAATAGACCTTTCCTCCATTCTTTAGAATAGTTCATTCTATTAGAAATGCTTTATAAATGCTAATCTTGTCATGGCTCCTCATCACCCGTCGTAAACAAAGAACAAACACAGATAATGGCACATAATAAACCTTTTAAAATCTGAATATAAAGCTTGGTGAGTGGTCACCGTGTTCCTGTACACTTTATAGTTGATTTGGCAATTATCTGAACAGAGCACTCCCTGATTGTAATTTTTTCTGTGTAGGGTATAACTGAAGGCACATCTTGCTGAAACAAATTCCAGACCTGGAAGCCATCATGGCAGAGGCTGACCTAGATGTAGTGGGCATAGTGGAATCATGATGCACTGCGCACCAAGACTGGGACATGCCGTACTCAGCTATCCCATGTTCAGGAAAACCAGAGAGGGGAGGAGGGATTGTTTTACACATGAGGAGGAAATCTAGGACAAGGAGGTACAGGGCTACCATGGGGAAGGAGCTGGAGGTCCTGTGGGTCACCCCGGGGCCACTGTCTGTACCCAGGGTAGTATGAAGACCTGCAGCACAGGGAGAGGAGTTTGATAAGGCACCTGGGGCCACTGTCTGTAACAGGGTAGTGTGAAGAACTGCAGCACAGGGAGAGGAGGTTGGATAAGGCACCTGGGGCCACTGTCTGTAACAGGGCAGTATGAAGACCTGCAGCACAGGGAGAGGAGTTGGATAAGGCACCTGGGGGCCACTGTCTGTACCAGGGTAGTGTGAAGAACCACAGCACAGGGAGAGGAGTTGGATAAGGCACCTGGGGCCACTGTCTGTAACAGGGTAGTATGAAGAACCACGGCACAGGGAGAGGAGTTGGATAAGGCACCTGGGGCCACTGTCTGTAACAGGGCAGTATGAAGACCTGCAGCACAGGGAGAGGAGTTGGATAAGGCACCTGGGAAGTCCTCATCAGAATGGTGAGTAAGGGAGGGGTGTTGCTAGTTGGTGATTTCAGTCTACCCGACATGGGTGGAGCCTTCCAGTTGCAGCTTTGGGAAGGTGTAGAGCCATCCTTGACTTCCTAAAAGGTTTCTCTGGCAGTTTGTCAAAGAACCTACCAGGGATGGGGCAGTACTGGACCTGGTTCTTAAAACAGGGACAGCATCGCAGAACTCACAGTTGGCAGTCCTCTGGGTACCAGTGATTGCCGTGCAGTGGGTTTAACATAAAAACAGGAACAGAGGCTAAACACAGGGACCCAGGGTCCTGAATTTAGGAGGGCAGATTTTAAAGCAGTGGTGAACTGCCTCAGAAACTGCCTTGAGGGAGGAATTACCATGGAGGGAAGAGCACAGTGGGGAAATATAAGGACAGGCATAATTAAAGCAGCCAACCTCTGCATGAAGGAAGTGATTAAAAGCATAAGGAAAGAGACCGCTGTGGTTCTCTAAGGGGATAACACTTTCTTTGGATCCGTGAGTCAGAAAAGGAAAACAAGGGAGGGATAGTGAGGATAGACCCACCTGGAGTTCTCTGTCCAGTTCTGGAGGTCACATCTCAGAAAGGACATAGACAGAGTGGAGGTCATCCAGAGGAGGACAACTGAAGTGGTGCAGAGGTTGCACCAAAAGCCCTATGAGGAGAGACAGAGATCTTAGCACATACACCCTGGAAGAGAGGAGAATGAGAGGGACATGATAGATAGGTACCTCACCAGGGAGAATAGGGTGCAAGAGCACCAGCACCAGAGTGCATCAGTGAATCGGGGGTTTAAAAGAGATGTAAGGAAATATTTCTTCATGAAAATGGGTGATAGACACTTGGAATAGATTGCCGCAGAAGTTTTGGGGCAAAATAGTGGGAGGCTCAAGCATCGTGGGATAGACATAGGAGTATATTAGAAAATAGACAGGAGAGAGAGGGTTGCTGGAGACTGGTTATGGTCTGTGGAGACAGATTAGGCGAGGAACATCTAGCACCAAGCACCTTACCTGTCATATTCCTCGACAAGGCTCCCTGGCTGCACTGTCTCCCACTCGCCTACCTCCCCCATATCTCACTCCTGCCCCGTCCCAACCACCTCCCGTACTCCCCTTACCCCTGCACCACCTTCCCCCTCGATCTCCTACCCTCACTTCCCCACCACCCCCCCTTCCCTTGTCTTGCTCATAGCTCAAGTCTTTGTACTGGTTATTACATGTCTGTAAGTCAATGACTATGTGTTTGTAACTAAAAATGATGACTGTTGCACACGCTGACGTGGAAACTTTGTAAAGAGCCTCCGGCTCAAAGGTATTGTAATCCTAGATTGAAATAAATAAGTAACATCTGGGTGCAGCCTGGGTGGGCCAAGTGGTCCTTTTCTGCAGACAAATTCTGTATTTCTGAGCATTTCATGTGCTCTGTCATGTCCTTTTCATCAGCTTGCTTAGTCCAGAGCAAGAGTGAGGGGCAAGCCAGACAGAATCGTTGGCAAGTCCGGGGGTCCGACTGGAGTGACAGTATGGCACACTGGCCAGCTCCATCAAGCAGGAGAGAGTTTGAGGTGAGGAAGGAGAACTTCCATAGTGTTTTTTATTTTTATTTTTGGGGGTGGGGGCTGAGTGGAGAAATGAGAAACAAACATGAAAAAGTACAGTGTTAACATTCTGAAAGCTGACTGACAATGGTCATTCTCAAGTGTGGTAGTATCACATGATAACACCCCATCTGAGACTTCAGCAGCGATAAAGTACTTGATGTCTCCACTCCAAAAAGTTTTGTATCTCTTTTAATTTTTGATGTTTTATAAATAAAACAGCCCTTTTATAACCGAGCTGGCCTTGTCATGATAGCAGTTAGACAGAGTAGTACCACACCCAGTTGTGTTTTGCATTGGGCAGGAATCTCCTTGCCCTGCCTGCTCACTGCCCTTTGTGCCCTTGGGTGTGTATCAGATGTGTACTATAACATGTTGGTAAAAGATATAAACTGGTACAGTAAAAATATTAAACTGTCTAATGACGTTAGTTTTCCAAGAACCAATGTGGTTACTGAAGTTTTTTTTTCTATCAGTTACAAGCTGTACTCAGCTGTAGAAAAGATTAAGTGTTTCTCCAATTAAAAATGTACTGAGCTGAAATGCTGTAACTCATTTCCAAATGCATCCTGGGGAAAGGAGGGATACAGGAGTAGAACAAATAGTGGTTTACAGTAAGCATGGGAGTAGCACACTAATATGGTGCAATAATTAGAAAGTTCAACTGGCAAGAGTAACTGGCAGGTACCAGGTGAGTGGGTAGGAAAAGCAGAAGGTAGCTGTGTTGCAGTCCAACATTGCAGTGGTCAGGTGGGCCTAGTTATTGTCCCGTCAGGGTGGCTAGATGGCAGTTTCACAGAAGTAATCTAGGAATAAAGAACCATAAAGTGCAGTGGGTGAGACTATATAGCAAGTACAGTACCTGCAGGCAGGCAAGCAGGAAAAGCAGTAGAATAGCCGCCAAGATACAATGGCATCACGGGCCAGTTTGCGTGTGAAGGGCAAAACATGTACGTGACCTGGAGGATTGCAAGAGAAGGAGGTTGTTCCAAAAAGATGGAGGTAGTAGTCAGGCTAGAGGTGTTTTACAGATGGTAGTGAGGAAGGATTGGGGTCATCGTGTGCCTCAGGATGTAGGAGGAGGAGGCAAGGAGGAGGCAAGGATGCCGGGGGTTTGACCTCCTGATTTTTGTAGTCAATCTTTTTATTAAAAGTTTAGTTAGACATACAGTTCTTGTCTTTTGTAGTGCATCTATTATGGACATGCACAGGTAGGTAGGAAGAATATAGAATATCCTGGGGCAGTGACCATCTAGCTGAGCTCGATTTTACCAGCCATGGACAGTTGGAGGTGCCTTCATCTGTCATATTCTGTGTGCAGTGATGAGATCAAGGGTGCAAGGTTTAGACCACATTTATTTTGGATCCTTGGGGCGTGTAATTAATGAACAAATATTTGATCATTTCTGGTGCCCAGTGCAGACTGAAAGGCTACATCATGGTCGGTAGACAGTGCTTAGTTAAGGGTAAAATTTTTGTGTTAGGTTTGCTTCCCAAATTTCCTAGGCCTGTGGGTTGATGACCAATACAGAGAGAAAGAGGGAGAGAGGGCATCCTTATCAGATGCCCATCTCTAGAGAAATTGATTGGACAGAGTAGAGTTGGTGAGGACCCTGACTATTGGGTTGGAATATAAAGTTTGGATGTTCTGAGAACCTGAGGACCTTATCCCATTCATTCTAACACCTTGTAAAGGTACCCTCCTTCCACTGAGTCTAATGCTTTTTGAAGTCTGTGGCAATAGCTGCAGCAGGAAAGGGGGAACTTTTGCCAGAGACATCAGGTTGATTAAAGCATGGAAGTGATCCAAGCTGAACATTCCTCTGACAAACCCCACCTGGGAAGGGTAGATAAAAGAGGGCAGCAGGGTTCTAGCCACATAGACATGGCCTTGAACACCTTGGTGTCCACTGTGATGAAGGAAATTGGTCTGTAGCTGGCTGGGTCTGTTGGGGATTTTTCCTTTTTGGGTAGAACAGTGATGCTCTCTGTCTTCATGGTTTGCAGTAAATAGTTGCTGGCTTCTGATTCCTCATGCAGGCGTGTCAGTGATCAGACATACCATGGGAAGAAGAGTTGTGCGAGTTTGACTGGGAAGCCATTTCTACCTGGGGCCTTCTGAAGACTTGGTACTTTTAGAGCAGATTTGATCTCCATGAGAGGCAGGTGAGTGGGGCCTGAGGTTTGGGCCTGCTTGGTGGCAAGCCCAGGCAGATGAAGCGATTTTAAGAAAAGCTTCTCTCTGAGGCATATTTGTATTAGTGGTTGAGCAGTACAAGGCTTTGTAGAAATTCCTCATAGTATAGTTGATACCACTTTCCTGGTAGTTAGTCTTGTGGCTCTTGCCTGAAGGGTCTTTGAGGCCTGCAGTATGTTGCTGAGCTGCTGTTTCTGCAGGCGATATGCTAGGACTTTGCTGCAGCATAGTGCTTTCCCAGTACTTATGCCAGAGCCTCAGCAATGCCAGTTCTGTCTTCTCAGGAAGGGAGCCTGTTTACATGTGGAGCTTGATGATCTTCGTGAGGAGAGGGTGTGCTGGTGCTTCCATGTGGTAGGGCTTTGAATTCTGCCTCTTTACTCTTGAGCTTGGCCTCTAAGTCTGCAGTACCTTCCTTCCTTTCCTTGGCCTGTGGCATAGCCAGTTATTAGCCTCCTCATGGTGGCTTTGAACACCTCCCATAGTGTGCTCACTGACATATCACCTGTGTCGTTGATACGGCAGTAGCCTTAGTCTCCTTCTGTATCCAGGTTGAAAATTGGCTGTCATGCATCAGTAATGGTTCCAACCGCCATGCAGGAGATTTGCTGGGGATGGGTCACTAGAGTAAGTCCATTTGCAGTGGAGCATGATTGGAGATCATCAGTTACTGGAAGCTCACTGCTGTTACTATAGGTAGGATGGAGAGGGAGGCGAGCCACATGTCCAGTCTACTGTACGATTGATGGGCTACATGAATAATGGGTGTTATTTATTTATTTATTTATTTAAGAGATTTGCCAGATAAGCATACTGAGCGGGATCCACTATTTCCAGATGCGACCTGGGAGTTACATACATACAATACAATTGAGGCATAGGTAATCCTGGGTCTTAGGGCTGTTCACCTGCCAGACATCATGGCAGTTTGTTCTGCTGCATTAATGGAGACTCTGCATTGGTAGTGAAGAGTGGACTTTCATCATAGGCCCATGCAGGCATAGATATGTTCCTTCATTTTTGTTCACCTGCAAAGGATCAGCATTGACATTGGTTGCTAAGTAAGTTCACTGTTTTTCTTACCAGAGGATTGGTGGGCGTGGCGGTACTGGACATGCCAGATAAACTTTCTGTTCTGCCTGGGACTATGACTGTACTTGGGTCAATGGACCTGCCAAAACAGAAGTGGGGTACTACTCATCTCTACAGATGCCAGATTACTTTGGAGGTGTGTATGTAGAGACACAGCCCATGGTGCTGCTAAGGCAGATAGTCCAATGCTGCCTTCTTGCCTAAGTTAGGTGAGGTGATGGTCACTGTTAGCTGATGACACAAAGCTCTGTAACAGAGTAGACACACCAGAGGGTGTAGACAGAATGAGAAGGGACCTGCAGAAACTTGAAGAATGGTCAGGGTTTGGCAATTGAAATTCAATGCAAAGAAGTGCAAGATAATGCATATGGGGCACAAAAACCCTGGCACAATATATCAGTTGGGGTGAGGATATAGCATGCACCAAGCAGGAAAGGGATCTTGGGGTTATCATCTCTGATGACCTCAAGGTAGAGGAAACAGTGTGACAAGGCAGCAGGTAAAGCAAATAGGATGCTGGGATGTATAGGCAGGGCATCACCAGCAGGAAAAGGAGGTCATAATTCCGCTATACAAGACACTAGTGAGGCCCCACCTGGAGTACAGTGTACAGTTCTGGAGACCATACCTACGTAAGGACATAGACAGGGTAGAAAAGGTTCAGAGGAGGGCAACAAAGATGGTGCATGGATTGCATCACAAGTCCAATGAAGACAGGTTGAAGGAACTGAACATGTACTCCCTGGAGGAGAGGAGGGAGAGAGGGGATATGATAGAGACATACAAGTATCTTACAGGGAGGAACAGGGTGCAGGAAAACACTATTTTTAAGCGAAAAAGATGTTCCAGGACTAGAGGCATGGGATGAAGTTGGAGGAGGGCGATTCAGAGGAAACAAGAGAAAAAATTTCTTCACAGAGCAGGTGGTGGGACAAGTGGAACACCCTGCCAGAGAAAGTGGTGGGGGCTGAAACAATCACGAGATTTAAGAATGCATGGGATAGACATAAAGGAATTCTGGAGGTCAGGGTAAGGGCAACAGACTTCTAGGAAAACATAAACTGAACTTACAAGCTCAAATGGGCAGACTGGGTGGGCCATAGGCCCTTATCACCGACATGTCTATGTATCTATGTAAGTTGGGCTAGAAGACAGGTGACTATGGTTTCTGGATGCAGTTGTCCTCTTTCACTTTTTTATCACAGCTTTATTTCTCCTGCTGCAGGTGCTTACCAGCGGGGCATCCAGCCACTGGCCCTTCCAGCGGGAGAGTAGCCAGGCTGACTTGCATGATGGGGGTCCGGCACTGCCGTCGTTGATCCGCTGGAGGGTCCCACTGTCCCTGCCAGCCGGACGGTGCTGAGCCCGCCCCCCAGTGCGATTCCATGACAGTCTTCCTCGCACTGCAGGGCACAGTCATCAAGCTGCTCGGTCATGCCCAGCCTTTTCTGCTTCCCACAATGGGTGCACAGATGTGCAGTGATCCATGCACCAGCGTGCTGACATGCGCATGCTCCCCACCCCGTCAGACACCCATGCATCTGCAATACCACCAGGCATCCCCAGGGACCGCCAGAGCACAGTGTGTAACCCACCCTTTTCCCGGGACTGGGAGAGTAGTCGTTGAATTCTCGATCCCAGTCCTCCCCTCCGAACCCCAGTTTCCGGGCTCGCTCCTGAACCTAGGTCGCCAGCGTGAGCGAGGTGTGGTGTTCAGCTTCTCAACCCTCAGTGCCACTGGGCTGGTTGTCCTCTTTTCACTTTTTATGATTTGGTGCTGTACAGTATAGCAGCCTTTGGTTGACTTTGCCTATCAGTCGGTCATAAATGACAGGCATGGCTCCTCTCATCACCAGGCTCTGCATTTGTAATTATTTTTCATTGACATACTCTTAGGCTGGCAAGTAAAATTTTACCTACATGTATCATGTAGATGGGAATCCTAGTTAACGTTACCAGCCAAGATGGTAGGGGCACCTGATTTAAAAGATGATTGTACCCCACCTGCTGACCACATGTGTGTATTTAGACACTGCAGACAAAGCTTTCTAGGAACAGTATCATTCTGCTCAGTGAAGCTGCTGGTTGAGAGACTTACTTGTATGTTATCTTTGGCTGAGTCAGAAGAGGCTGGACTAGTCTGTCAACACAGCAGGAAAGAGCAAAACCAGAGGACAGTCATCACTTTAGGAACAGGAAATGTTTAGTCTAAAGGTAGATGGACCTTTAACCTCAGTAAGTTAAATTCACAGGTGGGGGCGGTCTAATGGATATAATGTGTGATACATAAATGTTTTAAAGAGCAGCTATGCACTTCTGCATGGGTTCTCATAAAACAGATGTTTCAACCATAGCAATTTACTAGAAAATATATTTCTTCAATTTTCAGATTTCCTTACCAGCATTTGCAACAAACACATGTTGGTAGCCTGTCCAAAAAACTGTACAGAAAGAATTGGTGTATCCCCTACTGACATCATGGTACTTTTTTTTTTTTTTTTTTTTTTTAACTCTGCTTTATTCAGCACTTGGGTACAGCATGTAATCATACATGCATCCAGATACATGAGTGTCTCCAGCTTCTTTCTGTTTCATATAATGCCACTTCACTCAGTAAATTTGTAATACCATATGGTTGGTCTGCACGTGCACTTCCGTTCCCTTTATAACTGAATAAATACTACTACTACTAATAATAATAATAAAACTTTATTTTTATGGTGCCTTTCCAAAACCAAGGTGCCTAACAAATAATTAAAACATATAAAATTTCACAGCAGCATAGATAAATAAAACAGAAAATACAGCTAAAGGAGTTAAGAAATAAGTCAGTCATCAAATGCTTGGTGCCACAGGCATGTTCTCAAAGCTGGTCTAAATCCCTCCGTGGTGCACTTCGTAACTGACTGGGTGAGAATTCCAAAAGTGATGGGCCTGCATGCATAAATGCCGGGCCCCAGAAGATTTTAAACAGACCCTTGGAATCTCTAGCAACCAACTCGCAGCTGAGCGGAGCGATCACCAGGCAGTAAGGTACCAGAAGCTCTTTCAGGTAGTCTGGGTCCTGTCCGTGTAGGGCTTTATAAGTCAGAAGACAGACCTTAAAGGTACTCCGCCACTGTACTGGCAGCCAGTGCAGACCGTTAGCACGGAGAAATATGACAGGACCAGGATGTTCCGTCAGAAGTCAGGCAGCTGTGTTCTCGCTAGCTGCAAGTGGTGAATTTCCACCCAGGTAGCACTAGGTACAGGAGTTGCAGTAATCCAAGTCGCGAGGACACAAAGCACAGACCAAGCGTGGGAAGATCGCGGATGGAACATGGTGCTTAAACCTGGAGAGATTCCTCAGATGGTAAAGAGGTCTTGACCGCGGCTGACACCTGCGACTGCAGGCGTCAGCCATTTGTCAAATACCCCCAGGTTTCACACCCGTTCAGAGGCCAGGAGTGATAGGTCCCAAGAAAAATCCCAAGGGTGAACCTACACCCGACCCCCAAAAAAAATCTGGTGCCCCAGGTCCACAACCAGCCCATCAGTCTTTTCCGAGTTCAACTTCAACCAACTCAAATCCATCCAGTCCTGGATTTCTGCAAGGCAGTTGTTAAAGACTGAGAGCACTCCATCCTGGTCAGGTGCAAAGAAAGGTTGAGCTAGATATCATCAGCATAGCAGTGAAACCTCAGCCCATACCTTCTTACAGTGTCTCCGAGGGCAGCATATGCGCTGCAATCAACATGGGGACAACACGATCTCTGAGGACCCCCACACGACAGAGGGATTGGGTCAAGGAATAAACCCGGACGCCACCCTCTGAGTTCTTACTGTGAGGAAAGATATAAACCACCTGAGGATTGCAACCACAGGCCCAGATGACCCTCGGGCAATTGAGCAGAACCCCATGGTCCACAGTGTCAAATGCTGATGAGAGAAGTAGAAGAACCAAGATGGAACAGTTTTTCCAATCTCTAGCCATCAGGAGATCATTGAGCACCGAAGCAGCGCTGTCTCAGTACTGTGCCTCTTCGAAAACCGGACTGGAGAGGTTCATAGATGTCATGCAGCCGAATAGTTCTCCAGTTGTCGCCCACTACCTTCTCAACCATCTTCCCTAAAAAGGGAGGTTAGAGATTAGTCTGTAGTTCGCATGGCAGTTTGGGTCAAAGAAATTTTCTTCCAGGAGGGTGTTACCACGCCTCATTCAGGGAGTTGGGAAACTCACCTGTTTCAAAGAGCACTAAACTATCCATGCGAGGATCGCCCGATGGAATCAATACAACCCAAAATCAGGAAGTTGGTCCTGGATCCAAACTCCAGCATGTAGGGCATACACCCTGGACAATCCTCATGACATCTGTGCACTCCGGGTGGTGAAGGTACTCCAGGAAAGCTGAGGGCTAGTGGCGAAGCACTGATCAAAAGCAATGCCCATAGAGTGTGCCGTTGGAGCACTGCTCTGATGTCAGCCCCCTTAGGTCTCAAAGGGTCAAGCAAGTTCATCGCACTCTATTTGTGAAAAGGCTTTCCGGACTTGCAGACAGGCTGGGTTGCACAGTCTGTCCACAGTTTGGAAAAGCTGAGCTGGTAGATTCTGAGCAGCCGCAATCTCCCCAGACAGGAACTCTGCCTTCTTATGGGTGATTGCAGATTGATAAGCTTGATAATGGTCCATCAATCTAAGGTGGTTAGCATCAGGACAGATCTCCGCCAGTAACACTCAAACCTTAGTCCTAATCGCTGCATCTCCCTTAAAGTCCCATCAAACCATGGGGACTGAGGGCGAAGGGAGAGGAACAAACTTGGACAGAAACAACGACATCCAGGGCCGAAGAAATGGCCGTATTATAGATCACTCACGAGGTCCTCTGGGTCGTTGTTTGCCACGGGAATAATTGATGGATCAGGTACCACCCATAGGCCTTCAGAGCTAACATCTCATAAAGGGTGATACTTGACCATCTCCACAGGGTGGGCCTTGAAGGGGGTGCTAAATTGAACCCCACGGTGTAGTGATCGGATCATCCGACTGGTTCCACCCCCAAATCTGAAGCTTGATCCCCAGGATGAAGACTAAGTCAAGAGAGTGACCATGTTTATAGGTAGCAGTAGTAACTATCTGTGTAAGGTCCAGAGATGTCATCAACTGAAGGAAGTGTTGTTCAAATTGTGAGAGTTCATCATTGACCCAGGTGTTAAAGTGCCAGGACCATCAACCTAGGCGACTCAGATGCCATGTCGATGACAAAGTCTGCCACTTCCTGAAGGAACCGTTTCCCATCCCTGGGTGGACAGTAGATGAGGGCGATCCTACAATCTACACCTGCTACCACAGTACACTCAAATGACTCTGTCTCCTCAGCTGGTACACTTGTGAGGTCCAATTCAGTCTTGAAACAGACAGCAGGCCCCCCCTCCGATTCAGTCTTGGCGTCGGATCACTGAGTACCCAGCGACTGCGGCTCTAATATAGGGCCAGAGTTCTCATCCAGCCAGGTCTCGGTGATGCAAGCCAGAGCCACCGAACTTACAAGATCTGCAATAATTGCAGTCTTTTTTTTTTTTTGAACTATCTTTTACCTCCTCCTACACTTGGCTCCCACCTCTCTCCTTCAGGTCCGTCCTAGTATCTGCGCTGTTAGCCATCCTCTTCCAGAGCTCCAACCTTCTCCATATCTTTTAACCCTCAGGTCGTCCTGGGTAACCCATCTCCAGGCGGATCCCCTTCTTCGAGGGAAGGCACCAGGGCCAGAAACCCCTGCATTATTTTTGTCATTACAGGCTCGGGGTGCTGCTGCGGAGGGCAGGCTTCTGGAGGTTCTGGGGGAGGCGTGCAGAATCTGAGGAGGCCGTCATCTGGTAGGAGCTGAAGTTGTTTTCGACTTTCTGATTGTCCCTCCTGCTCCGCTGCATGTAGTACTCCTGGTCTCCACCAGGGGCCACTACAAGCGGGTCTTCCCTCAGCCCACCCCAGGAGAGGAGAGAGCAGTCCTCCAGACACTCAATCTTCTCCTTCCCAGCCAGCCCCAGCGACCCAAGTCCGTTCCGGGTCGCCGGCGTGATTCGAAAAGTCTTGTTTTTAATGGATCTGGCATTGCATAACACTGCTCGAGTTGGATGAACTTTCGGGCGCCAGACCACTTGCCCACCAAAACTGGTGGTGCCCTTGGAAGAAGAAGAAGAAGAAAAAAAAAGGTGGGCAAGCAAAATGCATACAGGCAAGTATCAATATCTCAGACATTACTCATTTCAATCTGTGACTAGAGGACTATCTTGACTGATGCACGCTGAAAGAAGCTGCGGAAACTATATAAACCCAGCACAATTGTGCTAAAACTGTAAACTTTCTCAAACATTTGAGAAGAGAACTGGAAAAAAAAAAACAGAAAGAAAAAGACCCAAAAGTGGGCCAGTACACAGGTTGTCACGCCTCCTCTCCCATACACCACCCATAGTGATGGTCATGAGCCAAGTTTTACATCAGTGTCTGCATTTCGCAGACTCACTTTGAGATGTTTGCTGGGTGAGGATAAAGAATGTGTCCTCATCTTCCCAACACCCCTGTCTGGCATGAGGAGAGGCAAGGGTCTAGGAAATCCGCCTTCTGGTCCCAAAACTCTAAGTATTCCCCTATGGTCTGCAACAGATTATCTGTCTCTGTCTCTAGCAGCCAAACCTCCCATCCCTTCCATCTTTCAATGTTTCTCCATCTGGAGGCAGTTTAACTGTCATGGTTTCCATCATGTTTACTTCTTTCACCCTGCTAATCCACTCCTCCATCGTTGGTGGCTCGGGCTGCAGCCAGTGTGCAGTGATGCCTTTAAGGGCTACCACTATTAGGGTCAGCAAGACTCTACCCACTTCTTCCTTCTGATGTGTGGCTGTGGGAATGCCCAGAACCCCATTCTTCAAAGCTTAACTGGATTGACAGCCCAGTTATGTTTAAAACAGTTTCCCTCATCTGCTTCAAAATCTTGTTAGAACAGGGCATCCCCAGAAAATATGGCAGTGTGATCCTCTCTAACACAGCCTCTCCAGCAAGCTGCCGACTTTGTAGTGCTGTAATGTTGGGTGATTGTTGGAGTGTAGAAAATCGTATTAGGATTTTCCAGACATCGTAGTACCTTTGTTTAGGATGTTATTATGCCTACCATGACAACAGACTGTGATGTCACAACAGCAGTTGTGAGGCCACTTGGAAATGGATGCTTTCTGAAAGACTGTGAAATATGTTCAGTATTATCTGAAACATTTAGTAGACCAAGAACAAAATAAGAAGGCACTAAAGT
Source organism: Neoceratodus forsteri (assembly GCA_016271365.2). Lineage (NCBI taxonomy): Eukaryota > Metazoa > Chordata > Ceratodontiformes > Ceratodontidae > Neoceratodus > Neoceratodus forsteri. The sequence continues at coordinate 336,877,527 of CM057451.1, read as the reverse complement.
CAAAAATAATTGTTGGAAATCTGATAGTTTTAAGGGTTTTATTTTAGTAGACAGGAATGTTGCGGTATCAAGGTTTCATGTCTGCCGTGGCATTGAGAGTCATGGTATTGATACCATGACTGATAACTAAACAGTGATAAGTGTGGGTCATGGTATACAGTGGTTTTCATACCTTTCAACTAAGTTTTGGGACTGTTTATGGGAACAACTATCCCTTCTGTGCCAACTCTCCCAGACACCATAGTTCGAGGTGACTTTTTTGTATACAAATGACTACTTCCATAATAACGCCAATGTTCATGATAACCGCTGTATTATGTGTCACGGTTATCATACCATCGAATGTGATACCATGGCATTCCTAGTTAGCAGCTTTGCTTTTTTTTTAAACCATCCAGGTTTTATGCCCCTTGGTCCCAGGGCAGTGGATCAGCCCTATCCCACTTTCCCAAGCCGCACCCACCTCCTAGTACTCACCTTGGTCATGCAGTTCCCCACAATTTCCACTTGTGGTGGGGCGGAGAGAGAGGTCCCCATTACACAGAAATCTGGAGCAGACCTTCATGAGCACGGTAGCAGTATGGACTCTGGACCAATGGGCAGGGCATCATTCATCCCTTGACCACAGCTTTTCCACCAAATTTTCACCCTGAGCCATAGTGGCATGGGGTACACACGCAGCTGAGGTGCACATGCATTCCTGTAACTATGGCTTCTGCCACTTCAGCATTGGAGCTACCACCAGGCCTCTAACTGGTGGCAGCCAAGATCAGAGTCTCCTCACCACCCTGATCTGGGAGGAGAGCTGCCAGATGGCCACTCAGTCCACTCCCTCTCCCTGCCGGCCCAAGATCATTCCTGAACTCAGGTCGCCGGCGTGGTGAGAGGTAGGTGGCGCCTAGTGCCTCAGCCGTCTACACCACCAAGTCGGCAACAGTTGCTGTTTAAGGCCTCTCAAGCTCTCTAAGTCTTTGATCTTTGTAAATCCGAGTTTAGTGTGGTATATTGATCTGAATAAAGGAAATAATGAAGAAAAAAAATCTTGTACTCATAATGCCACTTCTTGATTGATTCCGTTTCTTTGTGTGCTGGTTTATTTATTTATTTGTGTGTGTGTGTGTGTGTGTGTGTGTGTGTGTGTGTGTGTGCTAGGTAGGTTGTAGAAAATAAGCAAACTTGTTAAAAGAGAACTCATGGGTCAAATTGTCCCTGTTCTTCTGTCTGACTTGTATTACTTTACCTGCATAGAAATAGTTTGGATTATTTAGCAAATGGCCCTGTGCGACTAATTTTGGGAAGGGGCATTGACATCTGATCCCACTGGGTTGAATGACTTCTCCTGTTAGGACAGGCAGCAGGTGGTTATTTGTTTTGTTTTTGAGTGAGCGAGTCTGTCTGTCTGTCTGCTCATCTGACTTTCTCCTCTGCTTGTAGCAGACTCCCTCAGCCTTGACCTTGTGATCCCTGTGCATGCTGCCCGCCATTTGCTCAGCAATGTGAGAAGGAGATAGAGCAGTTGTCTGCCCAAGTGCTGGAAAATTGGAAGGGTGGGGATTGGGTTGGTGGAGGCTAGAGGGTGTCTTACAGACCATAGGCTTAGGACAGGAGCCTTTCATCAGTGCAAGTAACAGCTGTAAAACACAGCGTGTTTCTACTTGCAGTGCAAGGTCATACATCTTAATTTCCGTACCTCAGACTCTTACATGCTGGCATTCTATGCAGGTAAATTACCTCAGTTTGCTTTTCAGAAGGAAAGAGATTAAAACAGATATCTGAGCTTGGCAGTAGATTCTTGTTTACATGTGTTTGAGGAATTTCTGAAGAATTCTGGAACACATCATGCAGAAAAAATAAAATCAAACTGTTGACGTCAGTGACTTTATTGTATGAATAATAAATTCTTTAGCAAAAAGATCGGTTTATATAGCTGTTTGGATTGTGACATTTGTGCTGCAACATTTTGTTGGGGTCATAGTCCACTGTAAAATGCCAAGTTTCTCAAGCATTTTGACAGATGGCAGCTGAGCTGAAAAACACACGAATATGTGATGATGGTGATATGTACACTCGCATTAATGTGGCATTTTTTTTATAGAACACCATTAATTAAAACGTCTTGCAGCTTTGTACCAAAAGGTTAAAAGAACACACAACCTGTAGTGAAGACATGTTAAAGGTGTGTATTAGAAATGAGTCTTCAGACCAGCCTTGAACCTTGTGATTATTTCAGCAGCCTTTCTTCGTAAAGACTGATCTCTGGTATGCAGTCTCCAGGTTTGGGGAGGCATTTATCAGCCGACCTTGGATGACTGGAGAGACAGAGAAGAATTGAAAGGGTGGGAAGTTCTGCCAAATGACCAGAACAAGGACCCTGAACAACCTTCCTTGTAAGTTAAAAGTAGGATCGTAAAATGAGTCCCCTAGTGCTGAGGTAGACAGTGTAAGGGTTGTTGTAATCGCGTTTGAAAACTTTATTTCAAGGCCCTTTTTGCTTTGTTTTGTATATTTTTGTCTTTTCCTTTTAATTATGCATATTAACATTAAAACACGATCACTGCCTCCTCGATTTCATCTGTCATGGTTGCTTGTATATATCTGACATCACAAGTCTCCACGGCAACAGATTGTGAAGCCACTTGAAGAGGATTAGGATGCAACTTGGTCAGACACTGACAGTGCACCAATAAAAAATAGAATTGTCAGAGGCTATGGGTAGGCTAACCACTACTTCCCTAGTTGGAATGTAGCAGATGCAATGAATATATGATGCCTTGTATTTCTTTATGCTCTGAGGAATAGCAGTGAATTAGCACAGGTCAAGTTACTGTAAGTTTGTTGCTGTGATGTGCGTAAAAGCAGTGTGAAAAAATCTCAATAAACTTTTAAGATAAAACAAAACAAAAAGCCTGAATTGATGATATCCATCATTGTTTTTGTGCAATAGAAGGGATGAGCGTCCTGACTCCCTACCTCCTGTATGATCCCGATTAGAAAATGCCATCAGCTGTTCTTGTGCTGGATCACAAAACTACTAGCTGCTTTCAGCAACCAGCTTAGTAAAGGTCCATTAATTGCGTGTGCTGCGATGTGTGTGTACATACACCACGTGGTTGTTGTAAGTGACTTGATTTTGGGTAACCAGGTGCTGCATTAATTCAGGTAACAGTGCTCCAGTTCATACCCTGAGTGCCTGTGATGTTCTTTTCCATTGCTGACGTACTAAAGGGACACACAGACCTGTTGAAAGTTAAGGAAATGGAAATAATTAAATCACTTCCTTTTATTTCTGTAAGGTTCTGCACCCTTGCCCTCAAAATTACCCTAGCGTTTATGGTTGTAGCTGTACTATACTGTAAATTTAAGATAGCCATTTCATGTTTTTCCTTTTCAGTTTACTCTGCTTAACACTCTTTCTGCTCATATATTTTATAGGACTTGCTGTAAGAAAAAGTTTACATTTATTTTAGATGGCAGAAAAGTAATTGATCTTCAAGGATGTCTCCTCCATTAGTCCACACCTATGGAACTTTAAACCATCAGCATTGGGACGCTCGGAAACTTTTTGCTAGCTGGGGCTGCCCACAATGACATGCAGCGTCTACACGTGCAGAAACTTGAGCGCCTCATCACTTCTCAGTTCTTTCTCCACCGTCGATCATCCTTGTCAGACTTGCTGAAGAAACCCTGTCAACTTAGTCATTGCTGTTTATTTTCTTTTACTTTTATTTAGCTTACTTTCATTGTCTCTGAATGCCACTGAAATTGAAAGAGCCTTTATTTGAATTTGTAAGTATAAATATAAAGTTTATAAAGAAGACACACGTGGTTTGTATGTGCTGTTTGGGCCTGTCTAACATCGTGAGGCCTTATGAGATTTGCCAGTGCTTCAGTCAGTCTATGAGGTGATGCGGAAAGCTCTAGAAAATTTCCTTGTTTTAAAGGCATTGACAGCCATGGAAAAGGGTTCAAAATCTTCTGCTTCCTCACTGTCTGCCGATAAGCAGCTGGGTGCCAAAAGCATCTGTTGAAGGCTAAGGATAAACCAAATAAAAATGGTTGTCATCCAGCCATAAGCACATATACCGAGAAAAGGATGTCTGCTTTGCTGGTGAGAGCCTGTTTGTTGTTGAGAAAGGTATGTACTTGTCAGCAGCCACTCTGGCGGTGTTGATGACAGCCCCCCACCCCCACCCCCATCATTGAGACACCAAGATTGTGGCTTGGCTTAGGTGCTGCTGTGCCTCGGTGGATGGTATGGCGCCATCTTTGACAGGCCAAAGACCCATTGAAGCTGATTAGTCCCAGACCCTCTGCAGGGCACTGTCAACTCCCAACTCCCAAGCTGTGCGATCATAATTTTCTGGAATGATTTGATGTATTCTGTCAGGGTTGACAGTGCAGGCAGTTATTCCACCAGCCGGGCCTCCTGGTACTCTACTCTCATCGACAGGTTTCAATAGCAAGTCACAGTTTACTACCTGTCGGCCGCTGCCCTCGTTGCCAGCCCATTCTGTGGCTCCCATTGTCACCTATGTTGACATGACAGAATGTCATGTAATCTTGACCTCGTGGACTTACAAGCAGATTTAGAGGTGGAATGTGGGGAGAACACTTTGTGGAGGGTCCCCTTGTTCTAGTTCTACCCTGTAGTGAGGACTCTGTGGTTTATACCTAAGATCTCCTCCTGAGGACCCATCTTTCCAAGCCATGATGCAGCAACTGCAGTCTGCCATGGGCTTTGATATGGGAGAGGAAGATTCCACTAAAAGGAATCTCTTGGAATTTTAGGCGCCTTCATTATCATTCCACCTATATATCCTGTATTCGAGAATGCTACCTTTGCTGCAGTGTAAAGACCAAGCTGACTGACTACAGTACCCAGAAGGCTAATAAGCCATATCCTGCACCATCTACTAAGCTTTATTATGCTAACCTGCCTGAAATTGACTCTGGTCATCATGGCTGCTCATGATGGGTCTAGAGCTTTTCGACATCTGAGTACTTTGCCTCCTGATAGGGCATCTCAGAGGCTGGCTGTGAGGGCAAGTGTACTTATGCCTCTGCATCAGTGGGCCTTAAATTGCAAACTACCAGGCCCACATCTCCAAAAATCAGAAGAGCTTGTGAAAGCTCCTCGTACTGCCACCCAGGCTTTGCCTTATGGCTCTGCCAAGACTAATGTGCTTAAACATTATCTTCTGGTGCTGAGGTTAGCAAACATTTGCTGCCCTCAGTTTATGATATCTCTTATACTTCTGCCAGGGCTGCAGTTTCTAGCATTTGCTTGAGAAAATATTCTTGGCTCAAGGTTGCTGGCTCTGCCACTGATGTGTGGAAGGCTGTTTTAATTCTTGTTTTAAAGAATCAAATTGCTTAGTTGTGATGTTGAGGAGCTTCTGGGTGGCCTTCATACTTCTAAAATGACTTCATGATCTGTGAGGTCCTTGTATTGCTAGTGGTCATGGTAGAGGCACCTTTCATTAGCTGTTGCCCAAGATAGTCATGCCTGCCATTGGCAAGGCTGTGGTAGAGTGGTGGCCCCCTTCTGGGTCCCTTCCCCCGGTGCCCATAAAAAACACCCAAAAGAGCAGTTCGGTGGCCCTATCACCACTGGTTCAACCTGTCTTCTGCCCCTTTCAGCTGTTACCTCCAGGTGTGTGTGTGTGTGTTAGGATTTCTCTGCATCTGAAACAGTGGCAGAGATCACTACAGATAAGTGTGTTCTGGAGATAATTGCAAGGAGGCATTTCTCTACATTTGTTACAACCCCTCCTGATCATCCTCTACTTCCTTCTTTTTATCCTCTGGGATGTTTGTCCCTTCTGAAAAAATGTTCAATTCAAGGGACTGCCATTTGGCTTGTCTTCTGTGCTGTAGGTCTTTGCCAAATAATTGGTAGTATTTGCAGCGGCCCTATGCAAGGAAGGCCTGTATGTTTTCCCTTATCTGTATAACTGGCTCCCTACAGGCAAAGTCCAGGAACTCTGATACATACCCTGTCTTGAACACATCAGTTGTTTGATGACTTGGGGTCACAGTAACTGTGTGTTAATTCCATGCTCAGGACTGCTGTACAGAGGGGCAGTCTTGGACACAGAGAGGGATGTTCTCTCCTGCCACAGGACAGGGCAGACAGTTTTGTTGCTCAGGCACACTTGGTATACAGGAGCCACTGTGTCTTTGCATGAACAATGTTACGTTTTCTGTGTCACATGGCTGCCTCCTGGACCTCATGGCTGCAGCCATGGTAGTGACTGTGCCACTGGCGCGTCTTCATATGAGGTTACCTTAATGGACTCTGAGTCAGTGGGATCAGTTGACAGATGAGCTGGACCTAATGCTTCTAACCTCATCTTCTCTTAGCAGAGAGTTTCCGTAATGGATGGATCATGACAAACTACTGAAGGGCATTCCATTCCTCGTACCAACTCTTGTACAGATCCTCACCACAGATGTCTTGGGCTACTGCTGGGGTGCTCATCTCAGCCCTCACCAGACACAGGGATCATGGACCAAGGTGGAGACCTAGTTGAACATAAATTTCCTGGAAATGTGGACTGTTCTGTATAGCATCCAGGCTTTTCAGATTCATCTCTACCTGGTCCTCTACTAATCCAGATGGGCAGCATAAGTGTGGTGCATTGCATCAACAAACAAGAGGGCACTCACTGCTATCCCTACCCAGGAAGCAGTAAGGGTGTGGTACTGGGCTCTGTCTCATGGCCTTCATTTTGGCTGTTTCTCTCCCAGGTCTCCAAATGTCTTGGCAAACAGGTTAAGCAGGTCCCAGTCAGTGGTTCAAGAGTGGTAAGTGCTGTTCTCCATGGTAAACTATCTTTTCATAAGATTGGGTCATCCAGAGCTGGACCTTTCTAAGCCCCACACAATGCACAGCTGCTGCATTCTCTTGCTCACTCCAGGGCCTAGAGTTTTAGGTGAGACACATTGTCCCTCTGCTGGAAAGGGAAATCACTATATGCATTTCCCTCATTCTTCTAATACAGAGGTTCGCTAAGCTACAGGTGGAGAGTGCCACTTTCATTCTCATTGCTTCCTTCTGGCCTAGCCAAATATATTTTCCACTTCTTCAACATCTGGCAGTAGGAGCCTCCTGTCCTCTTACATCTGTGTTGGGGTCTGTTGTCACAGGCAAGGATCCCTGGTCCATCCAGACCTGAAGTTCCTACACCTACATGCATGGCTCAAAATACATTGCCTTTGCCCATTTGGGGTATCCCTAAGTTGCGATGTTCTGTTTGCAGCTAGGAAGCCTTCTGCCAGACGTATTTATTCCCTTAAATGGAAGCACTTCAGTTTGTGGGCTACTTCCCAAAATGTGAATTATTTTATATGTCCTGTGAATGCCATGTTGGAATTCTTGCTTTCCCTGTCTGGCTGTGGCCTGCGGTAGTCCTTTCTTAAGCTGCATTTGGCTGCTGTGTCAGCTTTCCGTGCCCTATTGATGGTCATATGGTTGCCCAATTAGAGGTGTTGCATATGTTTCTGAGAGAATTCTTCATATGAAACCTCCTACCCATAATACAGTAACTCCTTGGGACTTGGCATCTCATTCTTGAGAAGTTAGCGTCTCCTTTTGAGTCTGCTGAGATTTGTAACTTATGTTTCTTGTCATGGAAAACATTATTTTTTAGTTATGATGGCTTCTGCTCAGAGTTTCTGAGCTTCCAGGCTTTAATGTGCAAGCCTCCTTATTTGATTTTCACAGTGTCTTTTTGTACAAATCCTAAGTTTCTACCAAGGTGGTATCTGAATTTACACAAACAATACACCTTCCTGGATATTATTCCAAGCATGCCAAACAGGGTGAGGCACTGCTCCATACTTTGGATGTACATAGACTACTAAGATACAATATTGTTGAACCAACCTTGGGTTAATTCAGCGGACTCTCAGAGCGCACCTAGTCTCAAATTCCATCTGTGACTGCTTCCGCTAACCTTGTCCTATCCCCATAGGTATGCAATACTGTAACCCTACTTTTGCTCTCCGTGGCTCACCTCCACCTCCCTCCTCCCTCTCTTCCATTCTTGCTACCCACCCACCTGCCCCCTCCCTTTTTGACCAGACTACTGGGCCTAGCCTCACTTCTCCCATTCAAATCTACTATCTGTCTATTAATTGACCATATTCATATGGTTGTCTTGCCTGATGAGGCCCCTGGGCTGATTCCCTTTACCTTTCCTTTACTTGTGTCTGTCCCGCCCTCTTCCTCTTTTTGTTATGCACTTAGCAACATAGCGAACGTTTTGCAATTGCAACTCTAACCAGGTTGTTAGCTTCCTTTTGTTAGCCACAGTTGTGCTTTGTTCTTAATCCAAATGTTTATTCTGTAATATTTGCTTGTTTGGGCCTTCTTGTTTGTATTTTTGTACCTGTATTTTAACTGATGTGGAACCTATGTAAAGAGCTTGTAGCTCACAGGTGTTAATCTGAGAAATAAGGTCCTCTCAGCTTTTTGTTTCATTCACCCTGGGAAAGAGGGTGCTTCGGTGTCTAAACAATGCCTGTCCAAATGGTTGGCACATTGTACTAGGTTCAGTTATAGGAAATATGGTAAGGAAATTTCTGGTGATGTTCTTGGTTACTCCACAAGGGTATGGCCACTTTGGTTGCTTATTTCAAGAATATCCCATCTGCAGATATATATATATATATATATACCAGCATCATGGAGCACCGTTCATACTTTCACTAAACATTACAATCTGGACATTGTCTCTCAAAGATATGCTGGATTTGGCCCTGCTGTACTTATATATCAGACTATACCATCCTCCCAGTTTACTTTGTACTGCATGGGAGGCATTCCAAAGTGTGGCCTAAGTGGAGAGATACCCTTAAGAAGACAGAACAGTTATATAAGAACTTACCATAACAGTAGATCTTTGAGAGATCTCCTCCGTAGGCCATGCCGTACCCTCCTTCCCACTCTCAGTGAGAGTCATATTAGATGCTGTGCCTAAAACCTTACTACATGCATCCTGTTTCCAGACACCTGCCTCTCCATATGCCTGGTGCTGGTCTTATCTCCTGGTTCCTCACAGCTGGAGGTCCTGAGGCTAATCTGTGGCAGGGAACTGAGGCGTGATAGGGCCTCCCTTGTTTATTACTCGTAGACACTGCACATCATTATGGGTGGCCCCTGGTTAGCAGACATTTCCAAGTGGTCCTAATGGTGACGTCTTATAGTTCCAAAGTGCAGCCTAATGGAGGAGATACCCTCGAAGATGGAACACTTTAAGAACTTACTGTAATAGTAGATCTTTGAGACAATCTCCATAGGCTGTGCCTTACCCTCCCTCCTTCTACCTTTTTGCTTTTAGTGAGGCCATACCAGATGTGCCTAAAGCCTTACTCCATGCATCCGGTCTCCAGCCCCATGCCTCTCCTTGTTTGCCTGTTGCTGGTCATATCTCCTGGTTCCTCATGATTGGAGGTCCTCTGAGGCTAATCTGTAGCAGGAACTGAGGAATGATGATGGTACCCCAACGTTTTATATGCATTGAGCTGCATGTCATTGTGGGTGGCCCCCAGCTATCAAAGTTTCCTAGTAGTCCAAACATAGATGGCTTATAATTTCAAAGATGTGGCCTAATGAAGGAGATTCTCTAGAAGATCTACTGTTATGGTAAGTTGTTACATACCTGCTCTTTCCGTTTGTGGAGAACTCTGGCTTAATGAGGTACAGGTTAAAAAAATGGTTTTAAAGTGAAGCAGGTTCTAAAAGTTGGGTGTGCACATGTGTCTATGTAGTTATTTTCATCTGTTCACTTTAATTACCATGGGGATAATCTGACCTGGAAGTTTTGATCACTGTAGACTTGGATTCTGTTATGGCTTCTGTTAATCTAATCACACAATGCAGTCAGTTTCAGACAGAGTTAGAAGCCCCGGAATGTATCACAGCTGTCTTCAGGAGCCAGTAAAGATGGCAGTGTGTGTGTGTGTGTAAGATTCTGAGTAAAGGAAATATTTACCACCCTTAGCTCCACTGTGCTGCATGTTAACACAGTTATATGAAGAGAAGCTTCACATTGATGACAGAAAGAAAAACTATCTCTCTGGGTGGTTTTTCTGTTACAGGACTAGTTCACTCTTGACTAATATGGGGAAGGAAGACGTGGAGATAGAGCCATGTTTTGATCAGCTCACCAGTACGAACAAGGCAGGCTCGGGGAGGTGACTCAGGTGTCAAGAACCCCCACACCTTGGAAAGGTGGACTTGAGCTTGGGGAGCCAGATGGAGAAGCTAGGGACAAGTATAATGATAATTATTTATTTAAAAAAATGACTTCTTCCTTACAGGTTACAAGAGAGCATGATTGGAAATGGGGTGGGGGTTATGAGGGATGTCAGGAAGTTCTTCACTGCGAGGGAGGTGTACAGGAGGAATAAGCTGCCCAAGAGGGTCATGCAAGCAGGGTCAGTCAGCGGGTTCAATACTGGGTGGGACAGATTTAGGCGATTAGTAAGAGCCGAAAGGGATAGCAGCCGGGAGGAGAGCTAAGCCTGTAAAGGTGATAGGCCTACCAGACATCACATATATAATAACTAGTTTACAGTGCAGACAGGATAGACTTATTCCTTTAGTTTTCACCCTCCTCCCCCAAGCACTGGCACAAGGATGTAATACTAGGCTACTGGCATGCAGGCGCACACCCCAGCCAGGCACTTAATGGTATCCTCCCACTCCATACACTACTGTTCCTGCACTACTGCCTTTGCATCCACAGGTAGTAACGGAGTGCAGAGAGTGTCCTCTGGTACTCTGTCCTCCTCCGCCCAACCAGCCTCCAGTGATCCAGGCTTGTTCCCCAACCTGGGTCGCCATGCTGCAAGTGGTAGCTGTGCCGTTATGCCAACAGGCTGTCTTTATTTCAATATATATATATATATATATATAGATGTATAGATAGATAGAGGGCGGCTCAGGGGTAATGTGAAATTTTTCGGAGAGAGTAGGATCGTGGAACAACCTTCCTGAGGAGAGGTCGTTGGGTCAAAACAGTGGAGAATTCAAACATGCTTGGGACAAACACAAGGCAATTATAGTGGGGGTTGCAGGAAGTAGGCTGTTGGTTAACTAGAATCTGCAGCTTATCCATTAGGTAGGGAAATGGGCAGACTGGGTGGGCCAAGTGGTCCTTATCTGCCTTCAAAGTCTATGTTTTATATATATATATATATATATATATATATATATATATTGCTTTTTCTGGTTCAGTGTGACAGGCCTGACATTGTTCCTGGTCCCTGCCCCCAGTCACCTGACCTCGCCCGACTCCTGGGCACCTGGCTGTGCTCCCCAGGGCGCGGGGTCAGCTGGGGCCCACTCCGACAGAGACTCGGTCAGCATGTAGGAACCAGGATTTTCAGTCAGCGGGATGGACATCAGGTGCCTGGTCAGGTCTTCTGGGACGCCAGCAACCCAATGGCTGCCTAGCCCCAAAGATCCATTCCCAGCCTACAGCAATCCTCACGAATCACCTCTTTCTGCAATGTCTTCTCCTGCAAAACAAAAGAGAAACAAACCGGGAAGCTCCTGTCTACTCCATCTCAAAAATTGAGAGATTTAATACAGTGCGAGCAGTGGATGAAATGGAAACCTCTCGGCATCAGGCGGCCTGCTGCAGCTTGCCCCGCATGGCGAGGATTTCACCCTGACCTCATTGCAACCATCAGACAAACAGCTCGCTAGATCTTTAAGATAGACCAGACTCTTACTGACCTAAAAGCCGACATCAATGATATTAGTCACAAAACTGACCAGTTGGAGCTTTGTACCTCCCAAATCTTTTAGCAGTTAGATAGGCAAGACCGTTTGCTCCTGTACCTTCTTGCTAGAGATCGAGAGCTCGCCCACCGCCTGGATGACCTGGAAGGCGAAGCAGGAGGCAGAACCTTAGGATCTGTGGGGTGCCGAGGATTGGAAGACAGATATCCATCCGTCATGGCCTTCCTGCAGGATTTTCTCCAGATTTGCTTGTTCTTCCTCCGAATTCAATCTGGCTATGGTTTGAACACATAGATCCCTCAGACCCAGGCCTCAAAATGCGGGCGAGACCGCAGTCTAGCATTGCCAAAGTAACCTCATACAAAGCTAAGGAGGAACTACTACAGAAAGCCTGACAGAGGGATCCCTGGCGTTTTCCGGTAACGAATTACCATTGATAATGACCACACAACCGCCCGTGCAGGAAGCTAGAATCCTCTGGCCAATATTAAAACAACTCTGGGCAAAAACGTAAAAGCTCAAATTCTTCATCCTCAGAGGCTCAAAGTCTTCACGAGAATGGCTCCAAAATCTTCCAGGACTTGCTAACTGCCTCCTCATATCTTGAGTCCTAAGGAATTGCCTCACCTCCCTTTTAAAAGAAAAGCTGGAGAGGGACTTACTTGCATCGGCTTGGTCTGTCTCACAGAAAGGAACCTCCCGACCTGGATCCTCACAGCAGATCCCTACACAAATCGCCCGCTGATGTTTCCACTCTGTTGCGGCGTTATGGCGACTCATCCGTCATCAACAAGAAGGCTGCACATTTACAGGACAGGCCCGAGGGATCCTCTCAAATGATGCCCTACACCCTGAGACTGACACCTGACTGTTGTGGTGAAGCTTATCCCTTTTTTTAGGGTATTTTTTTTATCTTTTGAGATGCTCCCTCCCTTCCTCCCTGTCTCCTTTTAAGGAAGCCCCTATTTCCCATAGGTCGGCGCTCCGAGATACCCAGGGCTTTCGTATCTGACCATTTCAGCTCGGTCAAGATCACCTTCCTTCTTCTAGGAGCCCTGGGAGTAAGTATATGCTGATCTATACTTCCAGCTCATCTTGTGCTTATGCGCTGTGACTGGGAGGTTGCCACTTCACCTTGGATTGTACTGTACTTTTGAGGAAGTGCCAGCGGTAGCTCCCTGTGGGCAGTGAAAGCCGGCATGGTTGCTCCTCCGTGGCGCTTTTAGAGGGCCTCATTGCATGATCCCACAGAGTGCATGCTGCCACCCACCCATCTCTAATGATTCCGCGGGGTTCTGACAATTTTGTGCCACAGCTAGGAAGTTTTACTCCTCAAGCCACGGGGTCTTTGCGGAGGGTCAGCGCTCCCCAGTTCGACAATTAGCCTAGGGCAAAGGATAAGGCCATGCCTACTTCTTGTTAAGGGCTTCGCATTTGGCCTGATTGGGGAAGGGGGTCGAATCGATGGCCTCTCGACCAACTAGCTCTGTGCTTTGGCTGGCCTTTTTCTCCCCAGGTGATCTAGAGTACAGGGTCTGGATGTCCACCCACGGCCAAATCAGCCACAATTGCAACCTAAATATGTGGTATGCAACTACTAACTATCCTTACTGTTGCCTCTTATTCCTTTAGATGGGGGGTTGATAGATAATAAGTTGTACATACCAGTGCTCATGACAGGCCCTCTGGTGGACATCCACGATAATAAGGTTTAAACTAAGATGTTTTCTTCCTACATATTTTTCACTGTTTGCAGTCAAAGTATTTCATGCTTGGGTGATCTCATATTTTTGATCTCTGTCGGGTCGGTCTGGGGGTGGGGGCAGCCTCAGGATAAAGATTTTGCTGGCGAAAGGGCAAGCTTTATTTGGGAAATCTCCTGAGAGCTCTAGAGGCGAGCCCCACTTTTCTGAGACCCCTCCTTTTCTGCATATTTGCAACTGCCCTGCAGCTGGATATCACCTTCCAGTGCTCCCTGGAGCCAACTACACTCATGTGGAGGAGGAGGCATTGGGACCTAAACCCTGTATCCCTCCATCCCTTCATGTTTCTGGCCTCATTACGGTTCTGGCCAGTGTATAAAGTTTTGCCCTTTTTCGGGCTGTTTCTGGTTTTGTTATATTTCTCCATTTGTTTCCAATTGTTGTCTTGGGGCTATGAATGACAAATGGGTACTTACATAGTAGCTGTTCTAGGTGGTTTCAGTACTGTCTGAACTGTTTTTCATGCATCAGATATCAAAGATCAACCTTTCCTGTCTCCCAATGGCTAATCAATATACCAAGGTTCTTTCTTATAATATTAATGGCTGTTCTAGTCCAATTAAGAGGAAGCAAATTCTGAAATTTCTTGCTGCACAAAGGTGCGAGGTGAATTTCTTACAGGAGACACACCTGTCCCTTTGGAGACCTTAAAGCTGAAATCCAGAGGTTATCCCATTCTGTTTCCTCCTGCGCTCGAGTCTGGTAAGAAGATGGGCATAGCCATTTTACTCTCTGCCTCTTTTCCTTTTGAGTCGAGGAGGTGATTAAAGATCCTGGGGCAAGATACATCCTGGTTATTGGCAGGGTGCAGGACTTGCAGGTTACTTTAGTAAATGTTTATGCTCCTCCAGGCTCCCCTATCTCATTTTATTCATCCCTTTCCCAACTCATAGCAGAAAAAACAAAAACATTCTCATAATGGGAGGAGATTGGAACTTAATTTTGACAGGAACCTGGATACCACCTCCCAAATTCCCAACCCGGAGTTTAGGAGGGCTCGGGCTTTAAAGAAGATTTTCAGCAGTTTGGCCTGGTGGATATATGGAGGAAAATGTCCCACTGCCAGGGATTACACTTATTTCTCTCCCAGACTCATAATTTTCTCTTGATTAGATGCCTACTTCACTTTTGTCAAGGACCTTCAGCGTTTCCCTCAGTGTGGGTAGGAACCTCCACCATTTCGACCACAATCCCATCTTTTGGAGATAGAGCTCTCCTTACCTAGGAGGAACACTCATTGGAGGCTGAATCGTCACTTCTCCTGGACAAGGATGTGGTCGGTAAGCTTAGACAACATATTAAAGAGACCTTAGCTATAAATACACCACCAGGAGTCTCACCACAGATTGTGTGGGCACCTTAAGAGCTACCCTTAGGGCAAGCTGATTTCCTTTGCCTCCCAGAAGAAAAGGCCGGGTGCAAAAACAGGGTCTCCTGGCTAAATTAAGGGAACTTGAGGACTTACAGAAGGTCAAGTGAGAGAGACAGAGGGATTTAGAACCAAAGGGACTTAGGATGGACTTACAGAAGCTTCAGAGGATGAAATCGAAAGGTCTCTGCTCTATCTGAAGCAGAGGTTCTCTGAGGTGGCTCCAGAGGCACCAAACTTTTAGCATTCTGCTTAATGCAGCGCTCAGCCAGAGCCACAATTACTAAAATAGTCTCCTCTTCCTCTGGCCTTCTCCTCAGTAGATCAGACCAAATAGCAGAGGCATTTGTCTCTTATTATACTAAACTTTATAATCCTCAAGCAGAAACGTCCCTTGCGGATAAAATGGCATATCTCCATGCAGCTGCTTCCCACCCTCTCGTTGGAAAGGGTCAACTTCTAACTAAGCCCATTTCACAACAGGAAATCCTTCATACCATCCAAAACCTTTAAACGAAATGCCCTGGCCCAGATGGCTTCAGCGCTGAATTTTATAAGACCTTCAGGTCTGAGACAACACTACTCTTATCAGAGGTATTCTCTGAAATCTGTTGGGAAGGAACCCAGTCCCCCTTCTTGGCAGTATGCCACGATCTCTCTGCTCCATAAGGAAAACAAGGACCCAACCCTATGTGAATCTTATTGTCCTATTTCCCTTCTAAATGTAGATTATAAAATATTCACCTCAATTATAGCTTCTAGACTAAATGCTCTTCTCCCTGACCTAAACAATATGGATCAAACTGGATATATTTCAGGCCTGAAGCCCTGGATAGTGTTAGTTCCACATTAAATGTGATCAACACTATCCACATACTACTCCCTGCCTGCCTGATGGGCCTGGATGCTGAAAAGGCCTTTGACAGGGTGTCATGGGGTTTCGGTTTGCAGTCCGGACCGTATAGGCTTCCCAGAGTCTTTATAGATGCCATTAAAGCACTCTGCTGTGGCTCACAGGCTCACATCAGGGTAAATGAGGGTATATCTCCTAGGTTCAGATTGGGCAGAGGCACCTGTTAAGGATGCTCATTATCCCTCTTCTGTTTGCTCTACACATTGAGCCTTTAGCCGAGGCCATCCGTCCACGGACTCCATTCACGGGATTGAGGTGGGTGGCCACCACTGAAAGATCTCTCTCTACGCGGATGACATCCTGCTTTGTCACACCCTGAGCAGTCAATTCCATAGGCGTGGTTGGTCCTGTCAGAATATGGCAGGCACTCTGGCTACTCTGTTAACAAAACCAGGCAGAGGTACTCAGTCTTTATTACTCCCCTCTGCTTCTCTACAAGATCTTTTCCTGTTGAATGGACAGCAGATAAAATGAGATACCTGGGGTTTGTATTAATAAACATAACTCCCAATTATTCAAAACAAACTATACCCCTCTGGTTGGATAAATGAGGCATGACCTAGACAGATGGGCCTTATTGAACTTTCCTATGTATTCAAGAATCCAAACAATTTCCATCAATGTTCTCCGAGGTTTCTATACCTATTCCAATGTCTCCCACCTTCATTCATAGATCACATTTCCAGGCCTGGCTACAAACTAATTTCTAAATTTATTTGGAACAATAAAAACCCAGAGTAAATATCCATCCTCCAGGAACATAAAAGCTACAGGGCAGATGCCTTCCTTCTCTGGAGGATTATTAGCTAGCCGCACAACTGAAAATGGCTTTACAGTGGTTCGTCCCCAGATACTTTTCCAGTTGGAAGGAAGTGGAAAGGGGAGGAGGAGGAGGAGGATCGTGCTCCTCTCTGTGGACCCGATTCATTCACTCCACGGTTCTCGTCAAGACCATCCTTCTTCCCTCTCCATGTCAGAGATACCATAAAGACATCCATAGGATTTGGCAAAAATATAAATTAAAGACTTCATTCTGGCCCTCTATAGACTTGCTAGTGACCTGATTTTCTTCCAGCCTCCCTTGATCTGCCTTCTGTACCTGGGAAAGATGGATCTAGTTTATCTGTACCAGTTTTACCAAGATCAAATAGTGCAGGATTTTTGTACCCTTAAAAATATATTTGGCCTCAGAACTCTGATCACTACAGGTATCTCCAGGCTAGGCATCATATTAGTAAATGTCAAAGGCGACCAAGACCCATTGAGGTCTGCTCCTTTTGTTACATAGATACATAGATACATAGACAGTGTCGGCAGATAAGGCCTATGGCCCATCTAGTCTGCCCATTTGAGCTTGTAAGTTCAGTTTGTTTTCCTAGAAGTCTATTTCCCTTACCCTGACCTCTAGAATTCCTTTATGTCTATCCCATGCATTCTTAAATCCCGTGATTGTTTCAGCCCCACCACTTCCTCTGGCAGGGTGTTCCACTTGTCCACCACCCGTTCTGTGAAGAAATTCTTTCTCATGTTTCCTCTGAATCGTCCTCCCTCCAACTTCATCCCATGCCCTCTAGTCCTGAAACATCTTTTTCGCTTAAAATAGTGTTTTCCTGCACCCTGTTCCTCCCTGTAAGATACTTGTATATCTCTATCATATCCCTCTCTCCCTCCTCTCCTCCAGGAGTACATGTTCAGTTCCTTCAACCTGTCTTCATAGGACTTGTGATGCAACCCATGCACCATCTTTGTTGCCCTCCTCTGAACCTTCTCTACCCTGTCTATGTCCTTACGTGGTATGGTCTCCAGAACTGTACACTGTACTCCAGGTGGGGCCTCACTAGTGTCTTGTGTAAGCGGAATTATGACCTCCCTTTTCCTGCTGGTGATGCCCTGCCTATACATCCCAGCATCCTATTTGCTTTACCTGATGCCTTGTCACACTGTTTCCTACCTTGAGGTCATCAGAGATGACAACCCCAAGATCCTTTCCTGCTTGGTGCATGCTATATCCTCACCCCCAACTGATATATTGTGCCAGGGTTTTGTACCCCATATGCATTATCTTGCACTTCTTTGCATTGAATTTCAACTGCCAAACCCTTGACCATTCTTCAAGTTTCTGCAGGTCCTTCTCATTCTGTATTGTTGAATGCCTTCAAGCCATTCTGTCTTCCAAGAAAACAAAGGGCTCATTTCAGCGATTTACAAGGCTTGGCTACTCTTAGGATCGACCCTCTAGAAAAAATCAAATTGAATTAGCGGGGGACATAGGTGAAGTTAACTGGGGCTCAGTCTTCCACATCGTCACTAAGTCCACCTCTTCTCCTCACTGGCAGGAATGCTGGAGGTCAGGATACATTTCTTTCTCACCCTTCTGTTTTACATAGGAGGACCAGGAAGACAGTCGTCTTGTTGGCGACTGTGCGAGGAGGTGTCTGCGACCACCTGCACGTTTTGGCACTGCCCTGTCTCGGGCCCTTCTGGGAGGATGGAGCCAGGCGCTGAGAGACCTGTTTAATCTGGGCGTCCCTGTGGCCTGGCCTAATGTGATCTTAGGCAACCCCACTGGGGGATGAGGAGGCAGACTCGTTGTAGCTCTGGCCATACTCCTAACTGCAGCACATAAAGCGATCACTCGGCTCTGGTTGAAGCCTGCCGCCTGTTAAGCACACCTGGATACAGGTGACACAGGAAATTGCTGAGCTGGGAGCTGACATATAAGATCAATCAGAAAACACATATTTACACCTGCAGATGGGCGAGGTGGCAAATTTGGCTGGACACTGCTGTGGCCGGAGTTTGATGTCGGCCGCGCAGGCTCCCCAGACTCGCCATTGGGATGTAGGGGATGATGCTGGCCCATGTATGGGTCATCCTCCATTCCTGGAAGGGAACCTTGACATGAGGGACTTGAGGTTGCTTATCTCTTGACCTATGCTAGAATAGCCATGCTGAAAGCTGATGTTTGAGATGTCAATATAACTCTATGGATGTGAAATTTGGTCTAACTTGAATTACCTGATGAATTCTTTCTTTTCTCTGTTATTAGTGCTGTAAAGTTGTTTAATATATTGTACCCGATTGATGTCAATAAATTGAGTTAAAAAAAGGTGCCTGGTCAGATCTTTTTTTCATCTTTATACCATGTGAGGCGTGGCATGCAATAACGTGATGGTACGTGTGCACATGTCTGGCACACCTCCCAACACTGCCTAGCTCCAGCCATCAGACCCCTGGACTCCACCAGTGGTCAGTCAAACTCCGGCAGCCCCGCCCCCACCAAGAGGAGCTCCCCACCAGGAGGAGAGCAGTCCATGGGACACTTGATCCTCCTCCTCCTCTCCCCAGCCAGCCTCCAATGACCCAAGCTCATTACTGAACTCCGGTCACCAGTGTCGCAAGTGGAAGCCCTACCACTACACCAGCGGGCCCGCTCTTATTTCACAAATCAAACAAATGGTTACATTGCTATGACTGTTTTCAGATATGTCTGGAGGAGGGCTAAACATGATAGTACTGCTATGCAGACATCATGCTATGTCAAACTCATACCATACCATTAGTAAAATCAGTCAAAACATCTACATTGAATAGCTTGCTTCAAATGGTAGTTGTGTAAATTAACTTCAATTGAAAAGGAACAAGATCTCAGTTTTGTATTGGTATGTGATGTTCTGAAATTTACAAGATTATAGCACATCTTTTGACTAAAGTTGTGTTTATGGAAATAGTAGATTAGAAAATACTTCTGATATTAGCAGATTGTCTGTTACTGAAGTACCATCAGGGCTGGATGGTACCAAACCAAAGTTGCAGTGCTAAAAGTATTTCTTTATACATTTATGTACTAAATTGTGTTTTTGCTGGACTGTGTACCCAACTCCTTTCTCCAAGCACACACCTGAAAATGTGCTGAGGTCCCAGACAGTCCCAATTTAGTGGCATAATGTGGTCACAGTGATCACATTATGCCACTGTTCTATTCATCTGAGTGTGATATACACAATGGAGCCACAAGCCTTTCCCTGCACTGTTGCAGTGGGCATTGTGACAGCATAAGGAAAGTGGTATGGCGAGCCAGCTCACTGGCACCCACCTCAGTTGCAAGACACTGTGCTCCCAACCCTGGTAGAACTTTTAAAATTACTTCTACAGAGAGGAGAAGAGGCTGGGAAAGGGTTCAGTAGCTAATTTGTGCCATTTTAATACAGGGCTAGAGAGGTGGGATCCACTGGACACCAGGACTGTTCGTGCTGGGCTTTGGCAGTCCACTGGACACCAGGGGCTACAGGATTAATCATGCTGGGTTTGGAGGGCCACTGGACACCAGGGGCTACAGAATTAATCATGCTGAGCTGTGGAGGCCACTGGACACCAGGGATGCAGGACTATTCATGCTGGGCTTTGGAGGGCTACTGGACACCAGGAGCTACAGGATTAGTTGTGCTGGGTTTGGAGGGCCGCTGGACACCAGGGGCTGCAGGATTAATCATGTTGAGCTGTGGAGGCCACTGGACACCAGGGGCTGCAGGACTATTCATATTGGGCTTTGGAGGCCGCTGGATGCCAGGGACTGCGGGACTATTCATGCTGGGCTTTAGAAGGCCACTGGACACCAGAGGCTACAGGATTAATCATGCTGTGCTTTGGAAGGCCACTGGACATCAGGGGCTACAGGATTAATTATGGTGGACTTTGGAGGCCACTGGACACTAGGGCTACAGGATTGATCATGCTGGGCTTTGGAGGGTCATTGGACACCAGGGACTGCAATATTATTCATACTGAGCTTGGAGGCCACTGGACCACCAGGAATTGTGGATTATTAATGCTGGGCTTTGGAGGGTCACTGGACACTGTGGGCTACAAGACTATTAATGCTGGGCTTTGAAGGCAACTGAACACCAGAGACTGCAGGACTATTAATATTTGACTTTGGAGGGCCACTGGACTGCCAAGAACTACCGGACTATTAATGTTGGGCTTTGGAGAACCGGTGAAGGCCACCAGAGAACCAGACAGATGCCGCAGAGCACACTGAAGACTGCCCAGAAGTGGGTTCCAGGTATGGGGAGGAGAGAATGACTATGGCGACAGCCCGTTTGGACAGAGCTCCATGCATAGTATATAATGGCATATAACTGGCACTGTGCTGTGCACAGACCTGTGACTAGGGTGGGGAAAGTGGTGGCTATTGGACTAGCACTAGAGTAGTAATTTCTTAATTACTTATCAGTATTTATTTTGTTGGAAGACCTTTGAGCCAGAGCCCTTTTTCACAAGTGTCTAAGTCAAGCAAGTTATATACAGTGTCAGGCCAATGCAGGAGATGACAAGTAACATCGAGCATTAACATATTACAGGAGTTTTAGCAATGGTTTTGTTTGACCAAAGGCTAAAGTGATTCAAAGTAACTGAAAATTCCTTAGCAGGGTTTTATTATTTATTTATTTATTTTATTTCTTTTATTGATTTTGTAAGCAAAACTCACACATCAATTACACATTGGAGGATAGCAGAGTGTACAATACAAATCTCCTCTTACAAAGGATCAAGTTAGAACACCCCTTGTTTGTACATCATGGGGAAGTACAAATCACTTGGGTATATAAATCACATAAAATTGTCCATTCGCATGCAGCCATGGAAGAGTCAGGGAAATCTGTCTGCCAAAATGAGCCATAGTCGATTCCTTATTAACAGAGTGACCTCACGGTCATAGTGATTCCCCATTATTTATAAATAAGCACTTAGAAAAAGAATATATATTCAATCCCCAGCCCCGAAGAACCCACCATCAGTTTGTCCCCACATATCTACTAGTAGGATAAGGATATATAGAGAGAAATTCCACATTATAGTAGTTATCAGTAGTTGTCTAAAGGTAATAAATCCTTTAACACAGGACGAGGAATGACTTGGGTAAAGTTAAAGTTACCTCACCAGCATCTACCCAACTATATAGGGAAATATTAGTTAGCTTACAGGAGATCAGTTAACAAGAGACCCAAACGTAGAGAGGACCTTAACAGTAGCCCTGATTTAATTAAAAAAAAAAAATCAATATATTTTGCATGAAGAGTCTCAGTCCTGATCTTCCCTAACAGTATGGCAACCTAAATAGTACCATTGCACAGTACAACCCTAGCGCCCGGGCCTAGTTAGTAACAGACACATAAGGCCCTACTATACTTGCTGTTTTAATCTCCAGTCCATAAGGATATCAGTCCTCATCCGAAAAGTCCGTGACCTCTCTCGATCCTCTAGCTCCTGTTCGATTGAGTAACAATCCTGTCTGCGTCCGTTACATCGTTAAACAAGAACTGCTGCCCATTCCATGCCACATGCAGCTTCGCAGGTAGAAGCAGTTGATATTGCACCTTCAGCTTACGTGGGCGACCCCTCAAGCCATCAAATGCTCATCTCCGTTGTCTGGTACTGTAGGACAAATCAGGAAAAATCTGAATTGTGGCATCCCCATATTTCAGCAATCTCCGCCCACGGACTACAGCAAGAGTGCAGTCTTGGTCCCCACACCAGTACAGATTAGCATCAGTGTCCTAGGGGCTGCAGAATCCAGTGGGGCTCATCTGGGTGTAAATCTGTGCGCCTTTTCAATGGAAAATGAGGAATCCTCCTCCGACATTCCCAGGATAACTGGTAAAAATGTTCTTGCCAACAACAGTGCGTCTTCCCCTCAGCCGCCTCTGGTAGGCCTACTCCCTTGTCTGGTTAGCCACATTTTCCAGGTGTTGGCGTAGCTGCATGTTCTCTTCAATTAGTTTTGTTGTAGCCTCCGTAGTCTTGAGGACTGAAGTCTCTGAGCGTTGAACCATCTTCTCGAGTGATCCATGCGTGTTTCTAAAACCGAGACCCTTGGAGTGAGTGACTCAAACTTTTGTCCAATTCTTGAACTGAGCTCATTAGTTTCTGCAATGTAGTATATAGCTGCAAGGGAGGCCTCTCCAGTAACCGGTTCTGCATGGTCTGAAGTGCGCCACTGTGTCCAGGCCATTCCTCTCATGTCGATCGTCTCGGGGTGAAAAAATCTGCAGATGAGGTGCTATTTCCTTTAGATTTCCCATTGTGGCACTCCTTTAGATCTCTGGATTAGTCCTTATACTGATAGCTGTAAATTGCAGTTTTAGAGAATTACAAAGTATATATATTAACTTTCCAGGAGCTCGAGTTTTGAGCTGCTTCCTTCTAGACTGCTCAGGCGCCTCCAAGGGTTTTATTTAACTCTAAAACTTGATTAGCGTTTTGCTCATAAAAGTTCTAAAACATTGTGAAAATGCATAGCAGTTGCCTCACTGTGTTTAACAAACATAACACTTCTAGAAAACCTATATAAATGCTTTCTGTATAGTTAATATTGTTCCATGAAAAAACTGTTAATCAGTTAATTAAAACCCTGCTTAGAGACTGAACCAAAGGTACCTAGAGGCCAGTGGGGCACAGGACCCAAGGCAGCATGGTTTCACAGTAGGAAAGGTCATGTCAAAGCAACCTAATAGATTTATTTGACTGGGTGACCAAAGTAGTAGACCAGGGAGGGGCTGTGGATATGGCCTACCTAGATTTTAGCAAGGCATTTGACACAGTCACACACAAAGATTAATATAAAAGTTAGCCAGCCTTGGAATGGGTCCCAGGGTGGTAGCCTGGATGAAAAACTGGCTGGACAACAGGATGCAAAGGGTAATAGTAAATGGAGTCCACAGTGAAGAAAAGGGTAACTAGCGGGGTACACTGAGGTTCGTACTGGACCGGTCCTCTTTAATGTCTTTATAAGTGACATTGGAGAGCACAAAGATCTGCAACAGGGTTGATACACAAGGTGGGGTGGAAAGGATGAAAAGGGACTTGGCAAGGTTGGAGGAATGGTCAAATATGTGGTAGCTCAGATTCAGTGCAAAGAAGTGCAGGGTAATGCATCTGGGAAACAAAACCCAGGGAAGAGTACACAATGGGGGTGAGTTAATAACAACAATAAAAACTGAAAGAGACCTAGGAGTAATTATATCAGATGACCTAAAGGTGGGCAAGCAATGTGAGAAGGCAGTAAGGAGGGCTGGGGGATACTGGGATGCATAGGAGAGGCATCAACGGTAGAAAACAGGAAGTTGTTATCCCTCTGTACAGACAGTTGGTCAGACCCCATGTGGAGTACTGTGTGCAATTCTGGAGACCCCATCTCTGCAAAGACAGAGTGGAGGCTGTTCAGAGGAAGGCATCAAAATGGTGCTGGGTCTGCACCAGAAGACATAGAGGAGAGACTAAAGCAGCTTAATATGTATACCCTTGAGGAAAGGAGGGAGGGGGGGACATGATAGAAACTTTCAAGTATCTCAAGGGAATTAACAGAGTACAAGAGGTAGCATCTTTCAGAAGACCGAGATGTGCAAGTATGAGGGGCACAATTTGAAAATAGAAGGGGATGGCTCAGAGGTAATGTTAGAAAGTATTTTTCACAGAGAGGGTTGTGGATGCATGGAACAGTCTTCCTGAGGAGGTTGTGGAGTTATGAACAGAGGAGGAATTCAAGAATGCATGGGACAGGCATACGCCAATTCTAGTTGGGGGTAGGAGGAAGTAAGCTGTTGATTAACTAGAATCTGCAGCTTATCCATCAGGTAGGGAAATGAGCAGACTAGGTGGGCCAAGCGGTCCTTATCTGCCATCAAATTCTATGTTTCTGTGTAACAGTGCAGAAATTCAGCACATATACCAAACTCACATTTGGAATTGGTTCATCCTTAGTACCCTCCAATACTCACCTTCTCTGGACTTCCTCTTCCAGGTGTGGGCAGCTAGCCTGGCAGGGACAGCAGCCAAAACCATCTAAGCAGGGGTTGTGAGAGATCTGATGGTTCAGTTTCACATCTGAATGGGAAGTGCAGTGGTGTAATCTGCCTGAATTCCACCCATTTTCCATCCCAGTTCTCCCCTTCCTCTGGAGCATGGCCTGTAATTATAGCTCTTTTGGCCGTCCAGAGTGGGCTTGGGGCAAAGCTACCCACCTTACACCAGTCCTCACTGTGTCGACATGTAACTGGACATCCTGATATTTTGGTGTCGGTGTCCAGCGTCATAATGACATCAGCCACATTTATCTAAAATAGGCCCATGTAGTCTTGCCCACACAACCCCTCCTCTGGGTCATCAAGAGGCAAGCATGTATCACCTGGAGCTGTGCTCCGTCCTCTAGGTTGGGAGTGTTCATGGTGGAGGCTCACTGTAGCCTCTGCCACCTGATGTTTGAAAGCCTGAGTTTGGAATGCACACCCAGGGTGCCAGAATGTACTCAGTATTTTAAGAACTCTGAAGTAGTCAAGGTTTCAGTAATCATGACTGATGAACACAAGGGAAGATTTGCAAGACGAATGAAGACTTGCATATGATTTTGAAAGAATTTGTCTGAAATTGTAAAATATTGTTTACTTAGGAGGAATACTTTGCCTCACTTAGCCGGGAAGGACATTCCCAGAATTGAATGGCCCTAAAGTAGGGTGGTATCCAGAGAAAGTGGGAGGCATATTTCCGTGATGAGTGCTTTAGAATTCATTTGCCTAATTTGGGAATAGTGTGTGGGTCTGCAGTGCCTCTACCAATCAAACACTGGGGCACTGTTAGTGATCTGTATGAGTAGCCTACAGCAGCAGGTCTCCATGGTATCACTGTAAACCACAAGGCTTTTGCTACACGAACAAGATGGAAGCAGAAATGCTGTTGCAGTAAGCACTGTAAACATGCTGCAGCATGACAGGACAGCATTCTTTCCAGCGCGAATGCTTCATGGGCTCAATGAATAATTAAAAATGTCTTAACTGCAGAGCTAGATAAAAAAAAAAAGGCCGCTTGACTTCCGTGTAGGAGGCTGGCAAGACAAAGGGCCCGATAATCCAGACCTTGCACCTGCAGTTGGGTTCCTTGTGCAGATTGTTGAACTCAAATTTCTGGCAGAAAATGCCTTCGCAGAATTTCTAGGATATCTGAACAGCAGGGAAGTAATTTATTAGTTTAAAAAAGACCTGGTCACAAGTGGATTGGGAATGAGGCTGAAACACAAACAGAAGCAGTAACAGGTAGCTCAATCAGTCGTTTCAGCTGTCTATCACTGCTTTTGTTTGTGTAGAAATACTTTTTGAACTTTATTTATGGAATTATGTAAATGACAGGCACGTACATAACAACAAGATCATTGAGAGGACTGTAAACCAAAGGTGTAGAGAATATACCAGGAATCATAGACTGAACAATATACTGCTGAAGCAAATCGTTTCAGTGCAATAAGCAGGAGTTAAAAGACCAAACAGGTGTGTCCATAGAATATATATATATATATATATATATATATATATATTTTTTCCTCCAACTCTTTCCCCTCCAGTCGCAGCCTGCAGGGACTCTCTCAGGCATCCTTGCCTGATCCTGCCTGAGGTCTCCCCATGAAGCCAGTAGCCCGGCTTGACCCCTCCCTGTTTGGCACTCTTAGAAACTGGCCAAGCTGCAGGTGGGGACCAGGTGGAGAACTGAAGACCGGTGGTGGGATCTGGCGGTGGCATGGGGGTCAGGTGCCGCCGCCTACCCTGCAGAGCTTGGTGTTTGCTTGTTCTGGAGTGCCCCCAGTGCTGAGGACATGTGGTGATGTCTAGTGCGGCATGCGTGCTTCCATGCACGTCGGCAAGGACATCTGCCTGCAACACTTTCCTTGCTTTTAGCCAGCGCCGGGAGGCAGTGATCCCTGCCTCCATGAGATGTCACTAGCTGGGGAGGCAGCATCCCTCTCGCACCCAAGAGAGGAGAGCTGTCATCGGACGTCGATCCCTCTCCTCCCGGCCAGCCCCTGGAGACCCGAGATCACCCTCAAACCCAGGTAATTGGCTGTGGCGCGAGGTGTGCATCCAGCGCCATTTGGTACGATGTGTGTCCATAGAATATAACACTCACCTCAGGTAATGGCAATAAACCAAGTCTTTTTCACTGGAGCACCCCTTCCTTAAAGAAAATAGTTGGAGGGACCAGAAACCATAACCAGCAATGTCAAAGTATAAACAGATTGCATTGGCTCAGTTAAGTTTAAAAAAAAAATACTCCCTCACATAAAGGTATCCAACTGATGCCATGCAGGAACAGGATATATAAATCAGAATATCATGCACTGCACAAGCTGAGTTGTATGCTACTACCCACAAATACCTAACAGGCAAAACTGTTATGGAAAACAATTATTTTCATAAAACAATAACACCAAGGTGCCATGAGCTTTATATAGTACAGCAAGTGCAGAGACCTAAAGGTCAGATAAAAGGGCAACAACAGTCAAGAAGATGGAAACCAAAGTCAGTCTTCCTCATCCATTCTTAGGCCTCGGCTCTGGATGTTCAGGCGAGATGGAGGTAATAGGTTCAGCAAACCTCAGGGCTATTTCCGGTCTGTAAAGATACTTGTTTTATTTTTGTACTGTACCTGAAGCTGTGCTGGGAATAGGAGCTGAGCCATGACCCCATCATGGCACTGCTCCAGCAGCAGTACCAGTAACCAGTAATCATGGCACTGCCCCATTTATTACAGTTTATAAATACAATATATTCTCTCACTTACCTGTGTCTTAATTTTGCAATATTAAATAAAGGTAATGATTTGTGACACGTATGACTAAATGCTCACGATCGAGTTTGACACAAAGCACAAAAAAATGTCCCTGGTTAGATTTGAACCCTTGAAGTCTGGCTCTTTTGGATGCAGACAGACATATACTTGAGCCACCAAAATACATTGTTTTATTAGTTTTCCCAAGTTTTGCCTCTACTCAGAATAAAGTAACACATAAAAAAAATATCCCTGTTCAAGGCTTGAACCCTTGACTTCTGGCTCTTTTGCATGCTGACATACGTACTGAGCCACAGAAGCACAGTGAATTTAGATAGGCTTTAAAATGTAGTTACTACTCCATATGTATCTTTCAGAAAAATGTTTCCCTGGTCAAGGTTTGAACCCTTGACCCATGGATCTATAGCATGTTGACATACCTATTAAGCCACCAAAGCATTATAGGATTTTCAAGTCTAGTCATACTACTCTCTATCTCTCTTTAGAAAAAGCAAATTATTTTATTTATTGAAATGTTTCACCAGGAAGGCACACTGAACAACAAGTTGCTCGTCTCCTGGTGCGACCTTTTTTGGGGGTTACAGTTGTATGAAGAATTAGACATACAGTTTAACATTTCACATATCCGAAAATTAAACATTCAGTTGCATGTGACAAGACATACAGTTAAAAAATATAAATAATCATAGTCACATTTGTGACATAACATACAGTTAAATATATACCTGTGGAATATGCATTTAATTACAAGCGGCATATCTGAGGAGGAGCATAGTTCAGAAATTTAGTGTAGCCTTGGAGCCAGCTCCTTGCAGGAATGGGTCATGGTTAAGAGGCAGATTATTTAGCTGTTATTGAATGAATGCGGTCCAGTGGGGGACATCAAGGAGGGTAGAGGGGTAGACAGGGAGAAACCAGCTGGGGGAAGAGAGAATAACAGGGGAACATTACCAAAGAAAAGTGAGCAAAAAAAAAAAAAAATCTGTTGTGGGGCAAGTTAACACAGTGCTAGTGCAATCTGGGAGCACATCAGACAGAACAAAGTGCAAATTATTAGCTCAGGTGAACTGATTCCTTTGATTAAGTGCAGGAGGGTAGGAGAGAGGAGGTGGGGAGGAGAAGGGAAGGACTGAGTCATACCTAGAACTGGCCACTTCAGAGTGCAGAGACTACTGCCAGTGGCGGAATGAGATGAGGACTTAGGATAAGGGCAGGAGTAGAAAGGACAAGTTGAGTAGAGACAGTGGATGGTGAAGGGCAGGAGGAGGAGGGTTGGAGAAACTTGCTTAAGACTAGGCCTCTTCAGGATGCTGAGAACCCTGCCAGAGAGCAGAGTCAGGCGAGGACGAGTTGGGTAGAAAGGATGGAGGGAAGAGAGGGAAGGAATAGTCATTTCCCAGTGCTGGACCTCTCAGGATACTGAAAACCCTGCCAGGGGGCAGAACTAGGTGAGGACAAGTTAGGAAAAGAAAAGAATGGATGAAGGAAAGGAGGAAGAGGAGGGAAAGAAGCGGCTTGCCTCAAGACTAGCCACTCCAGGATGCAGAGAACCCTGCCAGGGGATAGAATTAGGCGAGGACAAGTTGGGCAGAGGGAATAGGGGGATAGAAGAGAAAGGGGAAAGAAATGAGGGAGAGAAGAAACTTACCTGAGAGCAGACATTGCCAGGGTGCTAAGAATCCTGACAGAGGGCAGATTTAGGCGAGGACAAGTTGGGTAGAAAGGGAGAGGGGAGGAGGAAGTTACCCAGTGCTAGACCCTCCAGGATGCTGGTCACACTAACATCACAACAATAACACTGTCCTCATGAAATGTACAACTTTTGTCAGGTTTATATCTCTCCCCCAAACCAAAAACTGGTTCTATAACTGTAAATCTCTGTCTGCCCTTGGAAATATGGGGCACAATATATTCAAAGACAAGCAGTACATTGCTGGGGAGCATTTCCATAACATTCTCATCTACAGTTAAACCCTCAATTTCTTAGACTTGCACCAATCAGATTTGTGGAAGTAACAGCTACAGATTGCTGCCCTGGGAGCGAGGCAGAAATCCACCAATAGGGATAGGTGGGAGGCAGAATGCATGGGTCCTGCCTGGAGGCAACCTGCCAGTGAGAGAAATCCACCAATAGGGTAAGCTGGAGGAGGAGCTAAATGGTGCAGCCCGAGAACAGCATTACGGAACAAATCACTCTCGAGTGCGTTGCTCACTTACTTATAGCTCTTAATCCTGCCCCTAGCCTGTTATCTTGCCTTACTCCTTACCTCACACCATTCTGGCACTACTTATTGTGTATGTTTGGCACTTTCTTTTGCCTGCAATACTGTATTATTAATATGCATTATAAAATAAGTAAGATAATCCAAGAAATAGGATTACTCAAATATGATCACATGACTGTGCTTTATTCCTGCAGGTCTAGCTCTGCTAATATCTTCACCAAAATATAATGTTTATGCCATATGGTAGGCAGGACTTAGTTTCAACTGTTGTTTAATAGCGCTAAACAGTTTAAAAATTATCAAAAATCATGTTTAAATAAAAATCTTATTTGACTCAATGGCTAATGCCAGAGCAAGCCCTGTTCCATCCAGTACAATGGTACAGGCCTGAAATGTCTGACTTTCTAAACCTAATTACTGTACTGGTTTTAAATGTGAAAATTCAGGGAAACCATTTTATAAATACAGTAAGGCACTCCAGGGTCTGTGTAACTTTCTAAAACATGTTTTGTCCCACAGTAACACAGACACCCTTTCATGTTGCATTGTTTATTTACCTTTTTAGTAAACTCAAGATCCACATTATTCTCTGGGGGTTGGGGCTGCCATTATTCATAAGTATGACATCTTATCTTTGAATAATGGTAGTTTACCTATGAATAACAGTATGTATCTTAACATTTCAGCTCTGAAAATACCACTCTCATGCTGTATAAATAATAACGGTGCCTGTGAACATCTCAGAGGTAATTTCAGCTAGTGAAGCAGGGATATATACAGTAAGCCATGACGCTGTACCATCTTCACTCTTTGAAATTACAACCTTGTTATTCATGTTTTCATTTATTATTCTCACTTAGTGTTTTGATACTTATTACAATAATGATGACCCTTAATCATGACTAGATATGCACGAGGACCCCTGTTCTGTCCTGAATGGAATGCCTCGAGAATATCAATTAGCATACCCAAGGACTCCTTGACCATGACCAGACCTGTCCAAGGACCCCATCCCCAATCAAAGTTTATTTGTTGTTAGTTTTCACTTTATTCAGTATTAATTAGGAATGCACATCATACATATACTACATTTTAGCCATTGAAATGCAGTGTAATAAGACAGTTGTATTGCTTTTATGCCTTACTAGCAAGGGACCCCTAAGTGAAGCTTTGTGGATCCCTGGGGCCATATATACCCCTGCCTCATCTGTTGAGAAACACTGGTCTGAACTGGATCATCTAAATAAAGAAGTCCTCGAAACCAAAGCATATTTTTCATCTTTAAACAAAGAAGCAAACAAAAACACCACCATGAGAGTTCAGTGGGGACTATTTTATAGAGGAATTTACTGTTGAATTTACATCCTCATTTAACTAACTTCACACCAGATCTGCGTGGTGAAGCATGAAGGAATACAGCCACTCCCGATGTGCTTCCTAGGTACAAGTGGCATTACCCAGCCCCACCCTTGGTATGCTGCCCTACCCGTGGTGTGACCGTGTTGTTTTGTTGCAACCAGAGCTCCAGACACTTCTGTAAATCATCCGCACATTCCAAGCACTAAGGGAAGTCGCTCTTCCCATGTAAATCAATCGTAAGGGTTCTTTCCACCTTCTGTCAGAGGAGGACTGGCTGCGTGGCAAGACAGGCTATAGGCACAGCGTTAACCTGCTCCTCTGCCGAGGAGAAAATGTTGAAATGGAACAAATTTCAAGGAGGAGACGTGCAAAACATGAATTTAGGCATCAAAAGTGTTAAAATGACCTAAGCAAAAGAAATTTCACATACTGCAGACATAAAGTAATTATGTGGCACTTACAGGGGTAGATTGCTGTTGTACAACCTTACGTTTTGGCACCTATCCAAGGGATCTGCCTTACAGTTCCACTTTCTGTTCTTCTTTGTGTTTATAGAGGGTTGGGGCAGTGCTCAGCACCTTTTCCCTGATTGGCACCCTAGTTGCTTATGGAAAAGAAGTTCAGTAGCAGCAGGAGCCAACCCACCACTCTCAAAAAATAAATTATATAGATATATTATGGTAGCACGGTAGTGCTACCATAGTTAGGTTGAGGAGCCATTTACATGTTAAACCCAAAATTTTGCACCTTAATAACTTTGCAACCGCTTGACGGATTTGCCTAAAATTTGGAATACACGATCAAACCCATACACCTTGGGATCTGCCAAGTTTTGTACCGGTCGGATACACGGCTGCGGAGTTATTAAGCGTGATCTGCGTGTGCGCTTACGCTTTTCTGGAATTCCACGGTTATACTTCTACAGTGTCGCATCGGTTTATGATTGGCCCGGAAATCTTCAGGGAACGGCGCCGGGGTCCCCGACGTACCTTTCAAAGATTTCGTGAAAAAATATTAAACGGTTCAAAAGTTATTGAAAACTATTTCCATTATAACTCAATGGGAAAAGTTAACAAAAAGTTCGACAGGTGTCGCCAAATGCATTTTACTTTCGCAAATGGCCTCTTACTCTGCAAATCCACCATTTTGTTTTCAGTTAGTGATCAGAATAATGCTTGGCATTTAAAATTGAGACCCTCTAGCAACCTAATTCTTTTAGTATTCACCTAGTCGCAGACCTGAGGATGCTAACCATGTCTTTATTTTAGGGTAAAACACCCAGAAATATGTTTTTCAAATTTCTGGAAGAAGTACCTGTCAAAGAACTTTGCGTCACGAAGCAGTTACTCAATTTTTATGAAAGCTTTCAAATTGCGACAGTACTTTTCTAGGCTGTGGGAAATGACAGCATTTCTTGGCACCCGCTGCAAAAGAACGGTTTGGAGTTTTGGGCTGAAATGTGAGGAAACACAGCCGACATCTCACAGATGTGCCTTTCAGTGTTGTGTTGAAAAATATTACATGGTGGCAAAATTACAGCACTCCAAAGTTGGCCTTTTTCCCATAGGATAACATTATGGCAGCTGACGCATTGCAGCAATCGCTTGCGCCCTGCTGTAAAATAACGGTTTGGTCTTTTGGGCTGAAATTTGCAGGGGTTATAGCCAACATCCGCAGATGTGCCTTTCAGTGGTTTGGTGAAAAATATTACAGGGAGGCAAAGTTATGGCACTCGAACTTCTGTTTTTTCCCATAGGATAACATTACGCGTTCGCCCGGCGCTTCGAGGGCCGTGATCTCAAACGGTGAGATATGGAGTTTTTGTCAAAATTTCGGGGCTAAGTACAAAACTAGCCAGGAAAGTGATAATACATATGACTTTACATTTTTTTCTATGTCGTACGGTTACTGAGATATAAGCAATTACTATTCCAACTCCTGATTTTTGTGTTTGAGAGTCATTATTTTGCATACATTCTTTCTACTCACTGTCTTCTCTCTACAGCTTTTGGGAAAACCAGCCTGTGCACTTACATTACTGTTACCATTACCGTTCTGCTTGTGGTTCCGTACCTGTTTCACTTACCGTTCACGTTCATCACCATGTGCGTTACCTTTGCATTTTTTCATTTGTGGTTGCGTTTCCGTTGTTTTAACATTTCTGTCTATAGTACTGTTTCTCTCTGTTTCGCTCTGCGTCACCCATGCATTACGATTTCGTTTACGTGCACAATGTTACTACCGCCGCATTCGTTCACTATTTCTCATTATCATTCTCAAAAGAAGGAAAATTAGAGGCAAAAACTCCGTTTAATGCATCAGTTAGGGTTGTTCCACAGCGACAAAAGCGAGGAAATTCGATGTTAGGGTTGAAACCCCTTTGCACCTCAGCCCACCCCCAACTGGAATCGGGTGCGCTTGGGTCATCGGTCCTGTCACCCCATTCTCCTATTCCTCAGCTTCTTTCCACATGTGATGGGGTGACAGGGCTGATGACCCCAATGCGCACCCGATTCCAGTTGGGGTGGCTGAGCGGTGCAAAGGTGTTTCAACCCTAACATCAATTTCTCGCTTTGTCGCTGTGGAACAACCCTAACTGATGCATTAAACTGAGTTTTTGCCTATATACACACACACACACACATTTATATGGCAAGGTAGAAATAAGAGCAGCTGCCACCGAGTTAGAAGGGTGCAGGTTGCTTGACGTTTGCACATCACATGCTGGTTAACCATAGTGTGGCATTACTGCAGCCCATTGTTTGTCCTCTGCAGATGAAGGGTAAGGTATAGCATCCGCAACTATGCTGATGACTGATGATTTAAGACACCTGAACATAAATAAAAGGATAGCCCAGTCCTTCACCTTGGCGTCTGACTTGAGTTATGGGTGAAGTAAGTTTATTGGTCTTGCCCTCCTCCCCAAGAAGAGCAGTACCCCAGGGACAGGTTTTAGGATCCATGATGGAGTAGAAGAGAAATAAGAGTCTGCTGGCACCAAGGCTTCTATTAGCAGAGGCAAAGTGGGGTTACTGTGACTCTTGGTTCCCAAATTGGAGGAGGGTGCAAAAGATCTGGGTGTAATAAGTGTGCCAAGTGCTCTTGTACTACATTACCAGACACTTTTCATGGTATCATCACTATTTTCCGCCCCCAAAATCTGGCAGTCAGTGCTGCCACAGCTGCACTTTTCCTCCAGCTGGGAGGAGGTGTGAGCTGCTACCTTCATAGTCGATGATAACACAGGCAGTGAGGTACTGTGGTCTAGTGGTTAGAGCACCAGCTTGGGAACCAGGAGATTACCTGTTTAAATCTCACTAGAATCAAATATTCACTGTATGACCCTGAGTAAGTCACTTCTCCTCTCTGTGCTCCACCTGCTGTTTCTTGGTTGGCGGAAGGCTGTGTGTGAATGCTGGGTGGCCGCTACCAACTGACCACACTATGGTATGTGACAGCGAGTGTGCTGTTGCCATGCCTTTGGACTGTTCCGGCACCCATTTACCTTTATTGCTATGAATACAAGTGCACGTGGTTCAGTTCACAGATAGTCAGTTGCGAAAGCCCAAGTAATTTATGTTGTACTTCAGAATAATTAAAACACCAGTTTGGGGATGTCATTCAGTGGTTTAAAAAAAAAAAAAAAAAAAGGGTTGAGGGCTCATAATTCCTCCTGTGTGGATGAAGGAGCATCTGACTGTAGTGCTGGGATTTTCTGTGCCTTCGATATACAGTGCCAACAAAAGAAAAAGTGTGCTTCAGTTTATTAAAAGATTACAGAGATAGATACATTCCTTGTTTTCTAATCCACCCCTCCAGAGGTGTCTATCTGATTTAGTGTTTGTTTTCCAGTTCTATGAGTTCCTGATGGGGAGAGGAAAACGGAAAGACCGTGCTGTGTACTAGATCAATGTTTGCTGGAATACTGAGGTGTGCTCAGGCAGGAAATGTTGAATTAATTTTAAGTGAGTTCCGTGCCCACCGATCTGTTACAGAGCCAGAGCAGCAGGTCAGGAAATCATTAACCCTTTGTGGCGTGACTGTAAGGAGTCTGGATCCTGGTAAAGTAGTGCAGCCCACTGAGTTCTGGAATGTAATTGTTAAAACTGGAAAACAGAACAGTGGTTGGCAAAACCTGATAACACAGAGGATGTTGTGCATCATGGAAAGAGAATTTGCATTTCTTTGCTACCATTAGGTTTTAAAGTGATATGGCTGACTGCCCATGTCCTGGCCTTGCCACCTTGGTATTGACAGTGTCTAGATCCAGAGTGGTCGAACAGGGTGACCTTTTGGATTTCAGACATTTTTGTCAGATTCTAACTTACTCGTATGCTAATTGTTGTTGAATCTGATAGTATTCAGTGCCCAGATTGAACAAACACCCTAGCTAGGGGTCACTTGGTTCTTTAGTTCAACCTGCTGCACACCCTAGCTGTGGTCTGTTTCTAAACCCTGGATAGAATGGTACTGATTAAAAATAATAATAAAAACCCTGAATGACTTGCACTGTTACAGCAGTTAAATTATTCACTCTGCCCTGGATAGAAAACACCTAGCTGGAGCTGTCTTCATTAACTTGTCAAAGGCCTTTGATGCAGTCTCCCACCCTACTCTTAAGCACACTCCACCACATAGGGTCTATCCCAGGACCCGTCTCCTGGTTTACCAGTTACCACACGGCTACATCACAATGTGTTAAAATAAACAACACCCTCTCAACCACCCTGCCAGTCCGTCTAGGGTTCCCCAGGATTCCATCCTCAGCCCTCTGTTATTCAGCATCTACCTAAACATCTTGCCCAGTTCCTGCTCCAGCAACCTACTACTCTGTGCGGATGATGCGGTTCTTTTGCCTCTCACCCAGATCCCACAGTATTGCAGTCCTCCCTCCAACATGCATTTAACCAGATTGAAAACTGGTTCATAAACCAAAGACTTATGGTCAATGTAAAAGACAAAGACCATGCTCTTTGCCCACCGACAGAATAAGGCCAGAATGTGCAGCTTACAATCCTCTCCCACTCTCTCCTTCCTCTGGAACAGGTCCATACATATAAATACTTGGGCCTTACATTTGATTCAGCCTCTCCTTCCATTCACACATTGACACTCTGTCATCTGCCATAAATGTCCGTATAAACTTATTGTATTGGCACAAGGATTGCCTACCCTTGAAGTCCTTAATCTGGCTGTCACCTCCTCAGTCTCTCCCTAGTCCAACAGTTCTCAAACTTTGTCATAGTGAGCCTCCCTAAGCCATGGCAAAGATCTTGAGCCTCCCCAAAACACTGAAATATATTTTTGGGCCTCCCCATAGTAAAATAGTTTACTTTTCACAGTACATCAGGAATAAATTGAAACTTCATTGCATAGCTGGCTTTCATGTTATTAAGCTTATTGTACCACCCCGCCCAACCAGGACAATCTACTTGCTCCAATATTTTGACTCTCAAACCATTGTTACCCTTACTGCCATACTTTCATGGGTCACACTGCCTTTTCTGTTGCCCATCTAACTGGAATAACCTTCCTGCCGACCTCCACCTCTCCCTTCACCCTGCTCTTAAGCAACTTCTCAGGGATTATTTTGCTCCCTCCTGCTCTTATTCCTAGCACCTGTATAGTTAACTCTTGTATTTGGACAGTTCTGCTGCCAGTCTAATTGATCAATTGTTCCTTGCATTGTTAGTTTATTGTTTTTAATTTGTTTGCACTTTTATTCATTTTGTATTGCTTGAGTGTTTTGCAGTTACATTTTGAATTGTATTCTCTCACCACCCTTCCGTGGGTACACCTGAAATAAGCCATGGCTCAGTGTATAGTACCTTCCCTGGTCACAGACTTGTGAATAAATACATATATACAACTACTGTTATCCTCTTTCAGTTTGCCTTATCCCTTCACACAAAATCTATAAAGTTCAAAATTGAAATATAATACTTTTTCAAGACTTGCTTGAGCCTCCCTGGAACAGGCTGGGGCCTCCCAGGAGGCTGGCCTCACATTTGAGAACCCCTGCCCTAGTCGATTATGGGCTCATTATCTACTTGCCTGCTGACCACACAGCCCTTAACAAAATCCACCTGGCCATAATCAAAGTATGCAGACTCCTCTCCGGGGCAGGCAAGCGTACCCATACCTGTACCCTATATGCCCTGACAAATCTCTTTTACCCTGGATGAAAGGCTA
Source organism: Neoceratodus forsteri (assembly GCA_016271365.2). NCBI lineage: Eukaryota > Metazoa > Chordata > Ceratodontiformes > Ceratodontidae > Neoceratodus > Neoceratodus forsteri. The sequence goes on along the minus strand of CM057451.1, from coordinate 336,840,335 downwards.
TTTTATCAAAATGTCTCTCCAAAGAAAATACACCTGTGGCATACTCCCTTGGGGTTTCTGCCTCTCTCCTATCCTCCACACCTTGGTGAACACTTACTTTGCCAACCGACAGGTGTGGTCCATACCGAGGTTAGAACCTCCTTAGCCCAAAGGTCATTCCCACACAGGGCCCCAGCCTGGTACAATGAACTCCTCCGACATCTCCTCCATCTCCAAATTAGGACCTTTCAAGTCAGTTCTCAAAGAGCACATTCTCGCTTCATGGCGCTGCCAATGTACCAGCTAGTGCTGGGTCATTTATCTATCATCTTATGGGACCACCCTGCCACTGAGCTCCTACAGATAGCACTACCAAACATTACCTATTAACAATGCCTCCTTTGGTTGCACTCACAAGATATCTGTCTAATTCTCTACTTCTCTGTAAATATCAAACCTGTAACTCCCTCCATCAGCAAATTAATTGTTCTGTTGAAAACTGTAAAATACAGCTCTCAGTAACCGTTCAATACAATGTATAGCTGATCTTGATTCTGCAATATTGTATAATTGAAAAAACTGTAACCTTTAGCTGCCGTTCTGTGTCCATATGTTTTAATTCATAGGTTGGTACAAAGCAAAGAGGACATTTACACATCCATAACGGCTTGCCATATTTCTCACTACAGCCTGTAATATCCTGAGCTATCAGATGATTATCCAATCTTGCCTTGAATTCCAACATGGTCGACTAGCCACCATCTCTATCGGAAGACTGTTCCATATTTTGGCGACCCTAGTACTAAACCAATGTTTGTTTTTTCTGACACGGAACCTTTGCAAATGAGTCCCTGACTCAAAGGTTGTAATCCTAAAGTCTGTTAAATAAATAAATAAATGAGGGCGGGACATTGACATTGCAGCCATAATGCTTTTGTGGTGAGTTATTATCACAGGCGTGGCAGCTAAGAGGCTGCCTTTTGAGCAGTCAAGTTGCAGTATTACTAGGGCATGAATGCTGCAGACTCTGCTGATGAGTTTCTGTTTGAAGGTTAATTTGTAGCGTCTGCTGGAAACTCATTCCTAACGCAGACACTTACGTGTCTTACCAAAACTTTAGTTTGAAAACAGGTCTTGACCATGAGACCTTCTTCATGAGTGGCTTGTTATTTTTTCGCTATCTTGCATTTCTCTGCCTGTTCACTGATCTACCCCATCTGGACAGTCCGAGCCCTGATACCTCCATTGTACTTTCACGCTTACCCCAGTGGTGGGACTGTCGAGATTGGCCAGCACCTCCAAAGCAGAATCTAGTCATACAGGGCCCCAGTCAACAATGGAGGGCTTGCAGGAACCAAACCACCATCCAGCTGTGGTCAGTGTTCCTCCAAGTTTCTCACCAGGCTGCATCTTGTAGTGATCCTTCAGGCATGCGGAGTGGTGCCTGCATCCAGCGTCATCTTTCCCCAGCATAGTGACTCAGCAGTGCTCCGCCTTTCTATTATGTTTTTATCTATCGTTTTCGCTGTTGTCGTCTGCCCCTTCCACAGGTGTGCATGCGCATGTGGAGCACCCTCCCGACTTGCTGCCCCTCCTGCCTGTGTTGCCACTGGACCTCCACCTGGTGGCAGCGGAACTACTGGGGGGGACAACCACCCAGGAGAGGAGAGGCTGCTGTTAGGCTGCTCAATCCTGCTCCATCCCACCTCCTCCGTGCCGACACCCCAAAGTCGCTCCCAAACTCTGATCGCCGCGCGTGCGTGAGGTGTGCATACAGTGCCTCCAAGCCACCAGGTTGGCACAGTGCTGACTCCTAGCTTTTGCTAGCTGTGGTGTGAGGCATACTATCCCTGCCCTCATGGAGGACAGCTGTTCCTGTGATGCTGGATCCTCGTTCCCTGGCCAGCCTGTGATGATTAGAGCTTGCTTCCAAATGTGTTAGCACTGCTGCTGCACAACAGCCCAGCTAACAAGGGCTAATCTTTAAAAGAATAAAAGAAAAAACACATGGTGATTTTGGTGATGAAAGCCTAGGTAAGGTGACTGGAACATCACTGGCCCCCTGCTTGTCTCAGCCAGACTGGAATAATGGGTAGCTTACTGACTTCCTATGAGGCTAGCATTTTTGAAGTACTGAAGTGTGACTTCAGCCACTAGTGTTCTTGAGCCATGGTGCCAGAACAGAGATCTTGTGTACAGAACTGATCCTGAGCCATAGAAACAGGGAGAGCCTGTGGGCAGAGGCGGATCCTGAGCCATAGTGCTAGAACAGAGATCCTATGAACATTGCTGATCATGAGTCATAGAGCAGGAAAATCCTGTGGGCAAAGAGGATTTTGAACCATAGTGTTAGAAGGAGATCCTGTGGGGAGAGCTGATCCTGAGCCATTAGAGCATATCCTGAAGTAGTGCTGGAACAGAGATCTATGGGCAGAGCAGATCCTGGGCTATAGTTCAGGGAGATCTTACGAGCAGAGCTAATCCTGAGCTCAACTGGCATACATTTTAGGAAAAATTGTTCTGTGCCAGTCTGCTCGACCATCCCACCCTACTCCATCAGCAGAGGCCAGAACAATTATTTCCAACATGTATGCCAGTTGGCCAGGGCCACCCTCACGCTCCATCACCGAGGAACCACAGCAGCGAGGCATGGACACACCACAGGAACAAGGGACGGACCCAGTCAACTGTCATACTTGTGGGAAAAAATGTTCTGTGCTTGGCTCTGTCTTTTGGCCATAATCCTATAACAAATACTATAAAGGAGTACTTACAAAATTCTCTTTATATGCTGATAAACTGTTCTCAGCACCTATTGGTCCCTAAGACCACACTAGAATGTCTGACAGAATGCCATATCTGGCCACCCTCTGGTATATAACTGCTTGGGTATCTCCCAGAAGTAATGACTTACTGCAAGAGACCATTCCATGGAAGATAGATCCGTTACACAAAGACTTTTGCGTAACAGTAGATCTTCTAGGAATGTCTCTTGTAAATGCTCTCTCTCTCCGGCTCCCTGCCATTCTGTAACAGGGAAAAGATGTAGGAGTGGGAGGCTTCAGTATCTCGGTTCCCCTGGGACCCTCACCTTCCCGAGCTGAACCCGGTGGGGAGCAGAGACTCAGGGACCACCCACTTTTATAGGCACAACCCAGGAACTGAGGTCGTGTGGGTGCTCCCTAGTATGGAGATTGCTAAAAGAGACTGCCGTGCTAAAGTGCCACCTATCGGGAACTCCCAGAAGTAATGACTTACTTCAAGACACATTCCTAGAAGAGCTACTGTTACGGCAAAAGTCTTTGCGTAACTGATCTTTTTAACATGTTCTGCCAGGCACGTCCATCCACCCTTCATAACTGAGGAACCAGGTAAGCTCAGATGAACATCTACATTTAAAACAAAACATTTTTCAGCTGGCCGGTGATGCTGAGGGTTGAGGTGCTGAGCGCCTCACCTTGTGCCACGCTGGCAGCCGGGTTTGGGAGCGGCCCAGGTTGTTGGGGTTGGCAGGGAGGAGGAGGATCGAATGTATGAGGACAGCTCCCTGTCCCGAGGCGGGGGTTCCTGCTGGGCGCTTGGCTGGCCTCTGCAGAAGCTGGAGGCACACCAAACGCTGGAGCATGCAGAAGGGGGGTGGGAGGGCAGACGTCCGTGGCAGTGCCTTGATGTCAGGGTGCTAGCCACTCACTAGAACAGGGAAAATGCCCTTCATCTCTGGCGGAGATGGAGCACCAGAGAAGTTTGGGGCATTGGGGCCCACCTCGTCCCTACCGGGTGGTAAACCACAGCTACATGGGCGAAGGAGGGTTGACCAGGTAGGAGGCCGAACCATAGAGGGATGACTCTAGGTGCTCCTGAGGAGTCCAGAGCTGAAGGAGAGAGAGGAATAAATAGAAAGAAGGAAAACAAAAACAAACAAACAAAAAAAAACATTTTTCACAGAATGGTACATTTCTTGTTTCTTCCTCCCTCCTTCTCAGACCCACCACTGCATTTTTGCCCCTAGTCTGGACCATGCAGGATTCCACCATCCCTCCAAAGCCAACATACAATTTTTTTTTGCTACTTGTCCCATCATCAGGGCCATCTCTCTCCCGAGAACAAAACAAATTTTTTTTCTTAAGACATTTTCCCCTAGTCGGGACCATACAGGGTTCCCAACATCCCTCTGAAACCAGCATACATTTTTTTACTACTTGCCCCATCATCAGGGCCATCCCAGGCTCTCCCCGAGGGCAACACAATTTTTTAAGACATTTGTCCTTCTTAGCTGAACACCACCACCACCATCCCTCATAGACCAACATACATTTTGAGCTACTTGCCACCCTCATCAGACCCTCAAGGGCTCCCACCCCAACACCAGCATATTAACCCTTTTTGCCCTTGCCTTACTCTTAGTAGCTCTGAGTGCAACCCTTCCTCTAAAATAACATTTTAGCCTTTTATATACACCACAACTACCTGTATTCTCTGAAGAATCCAACAGCAGTAGCAGTCTCTTGGTAGAAACAGCAATTCTGGTGGCAGGCTGGGAGCACACTAGTTGAAGAAAGCAGGCGGTGGGTGCCACTGCTGGCAGTGATTTCAGCTCTTTTGGGAGGTGTTTCTCCAGCCAGCAGTTGGCAGCAGAGATGGATTACAGAGTATGATGTGCAGTCCTCTCTCTCGCTCACTTTCCTCATCTTGATGTCTCCTCACAGTCCATCCCTCTCTCTTTCTCTCCAGTCGTTAAACGCCGTCGCGCTCTGTGGTGGTAGGTACACTCCAGCTCTGTCACACACCCCCTCACCTGATCATGTATATTTAAGTCGCTGGCGGACCTGAGGGAACAGAGCACTTGGGATATGCGAAATTCAAAACCGGAGGGGGCACACAATTGGACTTGCTGGCGTGGACGTGCTATAGTGACGCAGTAGCATGTCTACCGACAGCAAACACACTGTGGACTACTGAGAGTTTACCAGGGCACATCAGGAGGCAGTACTGCGAAGTCGGGACTTGGGACACAAAATGGGAGGCATACAGCAGCCATTGGGAGGTTCAGCAGGCGGTATGCAGGCTATGCAGCCCTAGGGCACAGTCAAACTCCATGTTAGCATACAGCAGCCACCGGGAGGCACAGCAGACGTCCCAAGATTATGCAGCCTGTGTAGCAGCCATTGGGAAACACAGGGAAGTAGCGGCTATGCAGCCCATGCAAGGTAAATTGGGGCACAGTTAAACTGGTAATTTGGCAGGGAGCGTGATTTTTTGCAGAGGGCTTAGATAATTGTGCTTTCTGCTGCGAGTTTCCAGTGGCCTTGGCTATGACGCTCGATTCTCCTACCTCCCATTGAACCTGTGGTGCTGCAGGCTCATTCCCAAATCTAGATTGTTGGTGTGAGAAGTTGCAACTCTGTCACTGCACAAAAGGGCCAGCATCACTTTCTGCATTTAATCTCAGACCCATGGCATACAGACCTTTTTTAATTGACCAGTATAACTAAAGATAAGGTATGGCCTTCCGGTGAGAACCAGTATAGCATTAACAGTTAGACTGTCCATTACTAATGGTATTCTTCTCCCCAGCCTTCTCTCTCATGTCCCAGTTTATCTCAGCTCTCTCAAGTCCTTCCTATCCAAATGGGACGTTGCCTGTAATATCTGCTGCTTTGTGCTGGGTGCTGCTAGCCTAACTGTAATGTGTGTGAGACTGATATTGATGCTGTCAGTAATTTTGTATTAGAAAATGGGCTAGAGAAACCCTGCTCCCTGATTGGCCAGAGCACCCACTATCAGGGTAGTACTAGGCAAGAGAGACCAGTAAATAACTTGTCCCTGTGTCTGCCTGCTGTTTTACAAAATAAATCAGTGAGTTGCAGCCAGATGTTAAAATTTCATATGGCAGCCAATTTTGTGTTTGCATAGAGAGCCAGCAAGCCCCTGCCCACTTTGCAGTTCACCCGCCTCTGTACCGTTTTCAAACAGAGTAAACATGTTTGTTTTTAAATAAACATTAGCGCCATAACGCCATCATTCTGTCCCTCACCTCAGCTGCTGAGCCTTTGGGTCCAACCATGTGTCCCTGCCTACCAACCACTCGTTTCATCTCAACTTTACCTGAAAGCACTGCTACTTACAATCGCTCCTGATCAGACCTAAGCTATTGTACATAACTTGTATACCTTGCAAACCTCTGCATTTCAAACCAAAAACTATACAAATAAATAAATAATTAAAAACATGATTAAAATGCTTCACTAAGAATCATGGGGGGACCACAAAAGTGTCACACTGAGGCTCTCAGTTAAGCAGTGCCCTCTTCTGGTTGTTCCCATGAAAGGACTACTTTACAGACAGATGTTCCCCCTCTTTTTTTTTTTTTTTTTTTTTTAACGGCTGTTTGTAATTATAGTAATTTTTAATACTATAACAAATACCCATTTGTAAATGCAGTAATACTCTACAGGGATGGGCGGTATGGGTAATGCCCATCTTCCAGGGCTACAAGACCCTCGGCCTGTGGCATCAGGCCTCCTTACATTCCCCGGGCAGGTGGGTATAGCCCAGTATTGCCCACCCTGTTTGATATTATTGCTTGCATATTTATTGTTTTACTTGTTTTAGCTCTGTTTATCCTCGGTTGTTCCTGAAGACAGGCACTTTGTTGTCTGGTGTACTTGTCTGGTGACCAGAAACATAAAATAAATTGTACTCTGTGGCCCTCTGAGCATGTCTGCCCTGTTTACAAACTTGCTTGTTCCCTTCAAGGGGTCTTGTTAAAAGCTACTGCTGTCAGTTGGGGTGTAAAGAGTTTCAGTTGGTCCTGTTGGATGAGAAGCACCTTCTGGCTCTCTTGTCCTGGGTGCCCTCGCTTTTGACACAGATGCTGTCTGACCTTTAAAGTATTTGGGGTCAATAATTTGTCAGAGTTCACAAATCTGACAATACTTTGTTATTCGATTTCAGTTTTATGTTTTGTTTGGTTCATTATAATTCATTTACCCAGGATATGTCCAGTGGTGATGCACCATCCCATTATGTGTGTGTGTATCCTGCTTCTGCTCAGTTTTACAGATGGGAAGGACTGAAGAAAAGTGAGATAAGTGACTTGGTCAAGTTCTTATGTTTCAACCTGTGATCTCTCCAGTTTCACAGTTCAGCACCCTTACCGCAATACAGACCAAGTTCATGGAGTTCAATTGGGAAGAGAGGTAATTTTGTTGGTAGTGATGTATTTTATGCAGGCAGCACTGGGGTATTATGCACCAGCAAAATCCTTCACACAGCTGTGGGCAGCTTAAAATTAGCATCCATCATCTCTGGAGAGAGGGAATATTGTACAGTGCATGGCGGTTGCAGCTCAAGGGGGGAGGGGGCCACTGAACCCCATAATATTCTGTTTTGTCCCTTAATAATTCTATTGTTTTGGACCAATAATAGCATTTTTAATGAGCTGAGCACCGCACTCCCTCTTTAGGTCCTCAGTCTCCCACAGCATGCAAACCCCTTACCCTTTTTGAATAGTGCTCCTGGAACATAACTTAGCTCCTGGATAGTCACCAGAAGAGACCATGGTTTAAGAGCTGCGATTTCTTGGCATAAGTCACCTTTAAACTATTACTTTAGCATACTAATAAAGATAGGTGTGGCATCGTTTTCTTTAATCAGGATTGGAGTCTGTGGCCATCTGGCTCAGGGTGAGAGTGCTGCCAGCTAAGCTGCTGTTATCCTAGTCTTAGCTTCTGAATAATAAACTCTAATTCTGTGCATCTACTACAGCAGAAGGCACCAGCTGGAAGCAGGTCAGAGCAGCGCTAACAGCGTTGTAGTTCACGCTAGAAATGAGCTACAGGTTTATAGAACTGAAAGCTGTAATGTCTGCGGCTCCAGTCGGGACTGGGCATCGGGATTTCCTGATGTGTTGAGCCTGGGCTTCACCTACAGATATCCGCACCCATAACCCAGCTGCAGGCTGCACAGTACTCAACCTGTAGCCAGCCTGGCCTTCCTTGGCTCTCTTGTGGGATCTGGGGAGACTGGTCCTATTCATGTTTAATAGAGTTGAACTGGGGCGGAGAATGCAGGAGTCAGACTGTGCATCAACACTGTGAACACAGAGAGTTAAAGAGACAGCCCTCCCCTTTAGGCCTATGGAGGCCTTTGATAACTAGAGCAGAGAGCAGGACAACCATTAAACATAATGGGTGTTTCTATTTTGCTTGGAAAAGTGACAGTATTAATGATTTAGCAGTGTTTCCATCGGATATCTGCATTTGTGCAAGATCTCGCTAAAATGGTGGATTTCTTTTGTCTCTGTGTCTTTGTAGGAAACTAATTTGTGTTCAGTGGGGGATGTTCAGATCTCATGGGTTGATGAATGTCTTTTTGAGCCTAGGAAGGTTGACATTGGCCTGTTCACGCTGCTTGTAATTCAACCCTATGGCAGTTCAGTGACCACCAGTATTATTGCTTCCTGAAAGAGTGCGAGTGTGGGCAACGGCTGTTATCCCATGATGCACTCTTGTACATGCAAGTTTGCTGGCCACAGCTTGATGTGACTTCTGGGATGGCTGACACCCCAGCATAGAGTAAGCAAATTCCTGGCACGTAACACCACTTTGCTTGCCAAATTTAAAGAGCAGGTATCTACTTAAGTGTAGAATGTCATAAACATACTCTCTTCATCTAATATGATTTACTGGAGAACACTTTTTGTAAAGTTAGGGTTTTCCACATTCTGCAGTATGGGTTTGCCAACTTATCCACAAAGCCTGTATAAATAAAAACACTTTCATCAGGATTTCCTGACTTCATAGTGTGCTTGGTATCACACCACACCACACTAGTGCTCACTGTGACAGCAGCAGACTGTGATGTCACTGACCCATCAACTTTAAGGTCAGTTGGGGACAGTTAATGGATTTTGAAACTGACAGCACAGTAAGTACAGGGTATTTGTCGATGTCAGATATTTAAAAGGCTGTCAGTGGAGCAACTCTGAAACCTAAAACATTAATGCTAAGCGCCTGAGTCACTGGCTCGGAAGGTTTGCGCTACACCTCTCAAGCCAGAAAATTGGGAAGCTTTGATTCTGTCCCCACACGGTCACTTGGGTTAAATCCAGTACTGACACTGTAGTGCAGCATGATGGGGTGCTGCATTCCTGAGGTGACATCTTTCAGGTGAGACTTACATTGAGGGTTTTGTCTGCCTGTTTTGGTGGCTATTCAGGTGGACTTAAAGATCTTGTGGCATTTCTCAAAAGAGTAGGCGCATTTCCCTGGTGTCCTGGCCAGATTTCCCCATTCACTAAAAGACCACCAGCAAGCAACTGAAGTCATTATATCAGTTTCATCTGTATATCCCCTCTCGAAATGAGGCAAAAATAGGCAGCACTACCTAGCCCTCCTTTCCCAGTCAACAAAAACTAAAATAATTTATTTTATTTATTTAGTTTTGTTGATGAAAATAAGTGCACTAGACAAGTCCTGCCTATTTTCAGGCACGACGAGGTGGGGAATACGAATGAATACCAACTGACCTTGAACCAGATTAAGCTGTTGGTAGGTAATTTCAACGAATGAGGGAATTTGGCCAGGACACTGGGAAGTTCCCCTACTTTTCAATAAGCTATGGTATCTTTTAACATCCACCCGGAACCACCTGAAGAATTGTTGAGTATCTAGAGGCCAGAGGGGCTGAGGACCCAAGGCAGCATGGATTCATAGCGGAAGGTCATGCCAGACAAATCTGATAGATTTCTTTGACTGGGTGACCAAAGTAGTTGATCAGGAAGGGCTGTGGACATGGCCTACCTAGACTTTAGCAAGGCATTTGACACAGTCCCACACAAAAGATTAATATACAAGTTAGCCAGCCTGGGAGTGGGTCCCAAGATGACAGCCTGGGTAAAGAATTGGCTGGAGAATAGGACACAGAGAGTAATAGTAAATGGAGTCCACTCTGAAAAAGGGGGTTAGTAGTGGGGTACCGCAGGGTTCAGTATTAGGACGGTCCTCTTCAATGTCTTTATAGCGACATTGCAGAGGGACTGGAAGGAAAAGTATGTCTCTTTGCAGATGACACAAAGATCTGCAACAGAGTTGATGCACAAGGTGGGGTGGAAAGGATGAGAGAGGGACTTGGCAAGGTTAGAGGAATGGTCAAATGTATGGCAGCTTAGATTCAATGCTAAGAAGTGCAAGGTAATGCACCTGGGAAACAAAAACCCAAGGGAAGAGTAACACAATGGGGGTGAGATACTAACAACAACAAAAATGGAAAGGGACCTGGGGCAGTCATATCAGATGACCTAAAGGTGGGCAAGCAATGTGAGAGGGCAGCAAGGAGGGCTGGGGAATACTGGGATGCATAGGGAGAGGCATCACCAGTAGTAAACAAGTTGTTATCCCTCTGTACAGACAGCTGGTGAGACCACATCTGGAGTACTGCGTGCAGTTCTGGAGACCCAATCTCCATGAGACATAGACAGGATGGAAGCTGTCCAGAGGAGGGCAACTAAAATGGTGCAGGGTCTGCACGGAAGACATATGAAGAGAGACTTAGGAGCTTTATATGTATAGCCTCGAGGAAAGGAGGGAGAGGGGGACATGATAGAAACTTTCAAGTACCTCAAGGGAATCAACAAAGTCCAAGAGGGTAGCATCTTTCAAAAAGAGGTGTGCAAGAACAAGGGGGCACAATTTGAAGATAGAAGGGGTGGCTCAGAGGTAATTTAGGAAGTATTTTTTCACAGAGAGGTTGTGGATGCATGGAGCGGCCTTCCGGAGGAGGTTGTGGAGTCAAAACAGTGGTGGAATTCAAGCATGCATGGGACAGTCATAAGGCAAATCTTCCTGGACATAAGTCTCCACCACTCATTCACACTAGTGGGACATGGGCGGAGGCATAAGACCCATCGGGAGCAAACTTTTTGCTGGAGTCGTGAGAGATGGCGCTGAGCAGCGGCTCGGCGGTAATGACCATCTCGGCATCGACCCTCCAACCGCCTCAGTTCCTTTTTTCCCGCCGTCGAAAGTGCGCTTCAGTGACGACGTCAGCCGCCTGTCGGAGTCAAACTTCAAACTAGTGCATAGTTTTCAGTTTGTTTTTGTAACATTATCACGATAGTAGTATCGCTTAGTTTTATTCTATTTTTCGTAAAATTTTTCTAATATTTAAATTTAACTTACTTGAAGAAGTCTCGCCTACTGGACGAATACGACCATGAGCAGGTCAGGTGACGGTAGGGAGACCTTATGAAAGCTGTTCAGTCAGCGGGCTGGGTCGGTCAGCCTCCTTCTCCTCAGCGGGGTTCGACTACGGTCAGTCCGATGCCGGGGAGATGGGCGGTCCCAGCGGCATAAAAATAAGCAGTCGCATTCTCGGCGCCGTTCGGCCCTCTGACTCTTCTTGACCCACAGGTCCAAAAAGAAGGCATCACTCCGAGGAATTAGCCCTCTGGTATGTCTCGTGTGCCGACGGTCGGTTATCGCGTTGCTAGTTGCGGTCTCCTTCTTGAGTCGCCAACTTCCGATAATCGTGCCCCTCGACATCGGAGCCCCTCCCGCCTATAGGTAGGGCTCCAGATGAGCAGTTTCATCAGTGGGCGCTCTTATGGGCGATGGGCTCGGAGGTTGGTTCTTCTGCCTGGCTCGGTTACCTCGGGCCTCGGGCTCCTCCGGCGATCAGGTAAGGCGGTTGGACCTTCTAGTCGCTGGCGCCTTGTTAGGTGCTAAGCGACTCCGTGCCAAGTGTTCCCCCCTCACATGGCTGTGGCGCAGGGGCCTCACGATGCCCTTATCTCCTGGTTTTTCCTTCTTTTGTTTTCCAGGTTCCGGGGCTTTTCCGGCCTTCTGCAGGGTCTGTGGCGTGTCGGCGCCGTTTTGAACACGCCAGTTCTTCACTGGCGCCATTGGCGGCGCCGCGTGGTCTTCGGCGCCCGTTGGTGGCGCCTCGTGATCTCGCGGCGCCGCCCGGTAGTACTACGTTAGATCGAGGCGGCGCCCGTTAGCGTCGTCGTCTGCTGGCGGCCGTTACGTAGCGATGCGGCGCCCGTTCGCGGCGTTAGCAGCAGCGCCGTCGGCCGCGCCATGTCGGCGTCGTCCAGCAGCGCCGCCGAAGCGTTGCGGGGCCGCGTGCCTCTTGGCGCCGTCGCCTCCTCGATGCCGTCTTCAGCCCGTTTTGCCGTCTCGGCGCAGCCATGAGGACTCTCCTTGTTTTTCTGCCATTTCCTCCTCTCTAATTTTCACTCCTTTCCTGTCAAACAGTCCTTTCTGGACCATCAGGAGATGATGTTGAGCCTGACCCAGACCTTGGTTGGGTGATGAAGTGGGGAAACAGGATCTTTCTTTGCTACAGAGCCTGTGGTCGAGGACCTGTCCTTTAAGTCTCTGTTGAAGAACCTGGGATCCACTCTTTCTCTCCAGACTACAGACATCGATCCTGGGAAGATATTAAGACTCCAGTATCTTCATGCTTCGGAGATCCCTACGGTTGACTCCTCCGATTCAGCCTTCCTTGAGACGCTGTCTCAAATGGTATGGAATAACCCTGCTCTTATTCCCTCAGTGGCTAAATCCATTGATAAGAAGTATTCAGCTCCCAAGGATCGTCCCATTTTGGCATCCCAAGCCTCTGCGGATCCTATTGTAGTCCTGGCAGAGAATGACAAGGTCGTTCTTCCTCAAACTACTACAGCTCGACCTATTAACAAAGAGTCTCGTAAGATTGATACATTAGGTAAGAGAGTCTTTGCTGCCTCCACTCTAAGTATGCGTATTGCCAGTTATCAAGGCTATTTTTCTCAGTATGAGTATATCCTGTGGCACTCTATGAAAAGAATGGTTGAAGCTCTTCCAGATTCGGATTCAAGTCAGAGCTTCTTCTGACCGTTATTAGAGGTATTGAGTCAATAACCAACAGGTCAAAGCAGCCATGGGCGCTGACACTGACTATAAACTCAGCGGCCGCGGGATTTGTACTCGCGCCATTCCTGGCTGCGTACTTCTGGCTTCACGACTGATGCTCAGCAGCAGGTGATGGCGCTGCCTTTGATGGCTCCTTTCTTTTGGCCCTCAGGTGGAGCAAGCCTTAGAGGCCACTCAGAACTAGATTGGCCATTAAGTTGGCCAGACCTCCGCCTGCCCTCTCGGGGCATGTGAACAGAGCGTCAGTTTCATAGTCGCCAGTCCTTTCGAGGCAGAGGCAGGGAAGCTTCCATAAAAGCCAACCTGCCCAACCTCAAAAGAAGACAGGCAGAAAGCTGAGGGACCTAAAGCTCCCAGCGCTACCTTATGAGTCGTTGGCCCAAGTTCCATCCACTCTGCCCGGTGAAACTTCTCCTCCGTGGAGGTCGCTCTGATGTACTTCTACAACCAGTGGAAGTCCATAACCTCAGACAAATGGGTTCTTCGGATAATTCGCGAGGGTTATTCTCTCAATTTCTTGGACCCCGAATTGTCCTCCCATACGACAACCCAGGTTGTCGGCCTCTCAGTCAGATCTCCTCACGGCGAGATCCAGGGCCTTCTGAACAACAGGGCAATAGAACTGGTGCCCCGCATCTCGGAAACACAGGGTTCTACTCCCATTACTTTCTGGTTCCAAAGAAATCTGGGGGATGCCCCATTCTAGACCTCAGAAAGTTAAACAAATTCCTCCCAGGGAGAAATTCAAGATGATTTCCTAGGTACCCTGTTACCCTTGCTGCATCAACCACGACTGGCTGGCCTCTCTGGATATGCAGGATGCTTACCAGCATATCCCGTCCACCCGACCCACCCCAAATTCCTCAGGTTTGTAGCTTTGGGTGGCATTATCAGTTCAGAGTCCTGCCCTTTGGGCTATCCTCGGCGCGAGTTTTTACAAAGTGTTGTGCAGTTCTGTGGCGCATCTCAGGAAAGTCGGACTCGAGTGTTTCCCTACCTGGACCATTGGCTTCTAGCAGCCCTTCCGGCCAAGGGACTTTGAAGCCGTAAGCGACTTCTCGTCTTCTCACGTCCATGGAGTTCTGCTGAATGAAAAAATCTCAACTGCAACCCTCCCAGAGGCTCCTTTCATAGGACGCTTCTAGACACCTCTTCAGCGAAGGCTTTCCTTCCAGAGGACAGAGACTCGACATCCTTAGATGGCCCGTTACATCAGGAGAACCAATCGGTTACAGCTCTCTCGATGCAACGCATGTTGGGTCTCATGGCGTCCTCGGTCTTCACTGTCCCTCTGGCTCGACTGCACATGAGAACCACCCAATGGAGGCTCTCCACTCAGTGGTCCCCGACCTCACCCCAGTCTTATCCCATCAAGGTGGCGGAGCCCTTAAGGTCTCTCACCTGGTGGTCTCAAGAAACAATCTCCTGGAAGGATTCCCTTTGCTCCCCCGGATCATCAGATCTCCATCACCACAGATGCATCGCTAATGGGATGGGGAGCTCACTGTCTCTCCCTCCACACTCAAGGTGTATGGACTCAGTTGAAACTCATCTCCACATAAATGTCCTGGAGATGAGGCGGTCCTCTATGCAATCCGAGCTCTGAAGGATGTCCTTTGTCACAAGAACATTCTCCTTCAAGCGGACAACAAAGCAGTGATGTATTACATCAACAAGCAAGGCGGTGCTCATTCTTATCCTCTTTGCAGGAAGCAATGAGGGTGTGGGAATGGTGCTTGGAGCACAAGTCTCTGATTCAAGCGGTTTATCTGCCAGGTATACAAAGCGACCTAGCAGATCACCTCAGCAGAACGGAGGCAGACCCTCACGAGTGGTCTCTCGATCCAGCCGTAGCTTGGTCCCTGTTCAAAGAGTGGGGACTCCAGACCTGGACCTTTTGCATCCCCACTCAGCATAAAACTGCCTCTCTTCTGCTCCAGAAATCCAGGGCCTGGCATTTTCTGTCAGGATGCGTTCAGGCTGCGGTGGACAAAACGCTTTCTTTCGCCTTTCCACCACTTCCTCTAATCCAGAGAATACTCCTCAAGTTCGAGTCTCAGGGGACCAAGATGATTCTCATTGCTCCTTCCTGGCCTCGGCAACTATGGTTTCCTCTACTCAACAGTATGTTGGCAGCCTCTCCGAGACCACTCCTTTGCAAATCAGTCTTCTGACTCAGGGTTCGTTGGTCCATCCCAACCTGAAATCACTTCACCTTCATGCTTGGCTCCTGAAGAGATAGAAGTAGAATCGGTTCAACGTCTCTAGAGTCTCAGACATCCTTCTGGCTGCTCGAGCCAGCCACCAGCAAACGACGCTTCCAAATGGAAATGTTTTTCTCTCTGGTGTGCAAAATCCTCTTGGAATCCCTTTTCCTGTCCTCCTGGCAAGGTTCTGGAGTATCTTTTGGACCTATCAAACTTAGGTCTTCAGTACTCCACAGTTAAAGTTCACCTTAGTGCCATCTCAGCGTTCCATGAGCGGTTTCTTCCTTAACTCTGGCTCAGTTACCTATAGTGAAGAGATTTCTTAAGGGATTCTCCATACCGACCCCTGTTAGCCCAGTTGCAGCCTGGGACATTAACCTGGTGCTGGACATGCTCACTGGAAGCCTTTCAACCTTAGCTACCTGTGAGCTAAAATTTCTTACCTGGAAGACTGCCTTCCTGGTGGCCATTACCTCAGCCCGCAGGGTCTCTGAGATACATGCACTGTTACGGACCCTCCGTATACTGTATTCCATAAGGACAAGGTAGTTCTCCGTACTCATCAATTTCTTCCCAAGGTTGTGTCAGAATTCCATCTGAACCAACCTCTGGTACTTCCAGCTTACGTCGCTAATTTCCAAAATGAAGGGGAGCGAGCTCTTCATTCCTTGGATGTTAAGAGCCTTGCGGTTCTATTTAGATAGAACCAAGGATGTTCGCAAGACTCAGCAACTGTTCGTTTCTTTCAGCGACACCGGCTGGGTCAACCTGTCGCTATTAGATGTATCTCTTCATGGTTAGTGGCATGCCTTCGTCATTGCTATTCCATGGCTCCGTTAAATTAGAAAGGTAGAGTATGCGCTCACTCTACTAGGGCTGTCAGCATCCCCTAGCGGAATTGCAATGTTCCAATTGCAGATATACAACGCCATACCTGAGCTCAGTGCATACTTTCGTTAGCACTATGCACTGGATGTTCATGCCAGGCGACATTCCGCATTCGGCAGAACTATCCTTAATGGGCTTCTATCTTAGACGCGTGAGCTCTGGCTTTCCTGCCCCCCTTTGGGGATTATCAGCTTGGTACTCTCCCACTAGTGTGAATGAGTGGTGGAGACTTATGTCCAGGAAGATAGGAAAATTACATACCTACGTAATTCTTGATCTTCTTGGGCGAGTCTCCACCACTCATTCCACGCCCACCTCATCCCCGAGCTCACGCTGTATTGGTCTTCACTCCCTCAAATCTTTAGGCCGTGAGGACTTCTTTTGCTGACCCTTCTTACACGGGTCATACGGACTATCTTATGTCCGTTTTTAATGTTGGGTTTACCTTTACGTTAGTTGCGCTGCACCTCCTTGGTAAAAAGGTACTGGGCGGTTGGAGGGTCGTCGCCGAGATGGTCATTACCGCCGAACGGCTGCTCGCGGGCGCATATCCAAGGGCGCCTCCTCGCGGCCACCCCTCCAGCAAAAGTTTGCTCCCGATGGGTCTTAGTGCTCCGGCGCCCAATCCCACTAGTGTGAATGAGTGGTGGAGACTCGTCCAAGAAGATCAAGAATTACGGTAGGTACGCACTTTCCTTTCTAGGGTGGGGTAGGAAGAATTAGGCTGTTGGTTAACTAGGATCTGCAATTTATCCATCAGGTAGGGAAATGGGCAGACTTGGTGGGCCAGCGGTCCTTATCTGCCGTCAAATTCTATGTTACCACCAATCCAGGCAGATAGGACCTCGGTTTAACATCTCATCAAAAGAGCACCTCAGAAGTGTAGCACCCTCTCATGCTACACTACAGTGTCAGTACTGGGATATTAACCCAAGTGCCTGAAGTGGAACCGAACCCACAGCCCTCTGTCCCAGCCTCAGAGGCGAGTGTGCTACCTACTGAGCCACTGACACTGAGTAATACCCACCCCAAAAAATAAAAAAGCAATCACTATAAACAGAAGGTTTTAGACATTGTAATTTGGTATATACACAACCTTTAATCTCGGAGTTGATTCGTTTTTGGGGGTGGATGTCGTTTCCTGGTGTGCAGTGCTGCTTGTGAGGTGGGAGATCACACATTTATCTCGTTGTGTGTGTTGTTCATCAGAGGTCTGACATAAGACCCTCTCTCTTCTAGCAGTGGACTGTAGCAGTTATGCAAGTAACACTGAACCACTGACATCTGTGGGAAAACTGCCAAGTGTCTGAGCTGGCCCTGCTTGTGATGTGTGACTGCAGTGCCACCTGGCTGCAGCGAGACTCCCTTCACCAGAGTAATGAACTATTGCAAATCTAGGGATCCAGCTTCTGCTAAAATAAATATGTTGATCCAATTATTTTCTGAGTATTTTCCTGGAGAAACGAGCAAAAGTATTTTAAAGGTTTATTTTCTTCCACAAGTTTATATTTCTTGTGTATAGTGAAAGAAACAACATAACTTTTGCACAAGGAATAAATCTCTCAAAACTCAACCGTTGACTACCCATGACACAATAAGTGGTAAAATGAATATGCAGTATTTTGACAGTGGCACAGTATTTAGTTACATATGTATTTATTCTTTAAGTTAATTTTTCAAATGTTTACCAGGATAGACCTATGAGCTGATACCAGCTCATTTCAGATGCGTCCCTAGGGAAGGTGGAGCAGGGAGCCCTAATACATTGGGCCATATTTCAGTAAAGTTGTAAAGAACAATTACTAGCATATAATGAAAATAACAAAGTGAGAGTAATAAAATAGCAAAAATTCACAATAAAATTAGATGCACTAATACATTAAAAAGGAAACACAAGAGACAGTGTCTTTATCAATGCAGAATATAACAAGGTCACAGTGAAGCGTGTGTGTGTGTGTGTGTTGCTATTTAGAGCCATATAGAAATGGTAGGTGTTAGGAGCGGTTACAAGAGTCAAACTTGAAGCCACAGAGTAAAGATTTTGGGGATGAAAGAAACGAGGCAAAGCAGATGACGGGAGGTGAGACTGATATTTGGAGACTCTAAAGGTGACTTCAGCTTGACCCATGAGGAAGGGAGAGTAAGTGAGAGTCTGAGTTTCTGAAGGATTAAGTGGATGAAGAGGAGTAAGTGAGTAGTAGGTAAAATTAAGGGAGGAGTGAGGTAAGGGGAGAGCGAAGCTAGCGTTTAGAGATAAAAGAAGCACAATAAAGATCACATGACACAGCAATACTTATTAATCCCTGCTTACAAAACAGGGATGGGGGCATTGTCAAGCAGCTAATGAGAATAGACACGTGATGTTCAAGCTCCGGAGAGAGAGAAAACCCTATTTCAGTTACAAAATATAACTTTAGCAGTCAATTTTTTCAACACCTAGCATCTAATACAGTCATACACTTGCGCTTATTTATGATGGGATGCCCTCGTAGTGCAACAACGTATTCAGACTTTTTAAACCCAGATCAGCTCAGCAGGAAGGGAGGTCCTTATCCCAAGCAACTCCACCAGGCCCAAGGTCAGTGGCCTGTGGGGAAAATCATGCTGCAAATGGTCTGCTCATGCTTGCCATGGATAAAAAACTAGGTGTGCTCACTTCATGGTTTTCATGGTGAAGAAGAGAATGGCTATGGTGGGACAGTGGGTGCAGTGGTTGGAAGGCTCTGCACTCTAAGCAGCAGATGCAAGCTCTTCTAGGAAAATGGGCTTCCTAGACCATGTTGAGAGAACCAGACTAGGGCTGGTAACTTGAGAGTTGTCTGCCTGCACAAGGGATTGGAAGGTGAAGACATAGTGAGTTTTGCCAGGGACTGGCTGCACTACATTTTGTATATCCCAGATACATGCCTCTGGTTTCAGCTGGCAAAAGCTTATAGAATTATCCAAGAGAGAGCAACTGCCATGTCCTCCTTGGCGAGATCCCTGCTTCTTGCCTGTTCTGAAGTGTGGGACTGAGCCTGAGCCCGAATAGCAGCAAAAACAATTGTGGTGATTATCCACACAGGTACAGACGTGGCCTATACTTGGACCTGTTATACAACACACCTGCAAAGGAATGCTTTGATGGGATTCTGGCACCCTCAGAAGCCTGCGGATTGAAGAATAACTCCTTGTGTCAGGTAAACTGAAAGCTTCATGGCATGATGCGGTCTATCTAATGACCCAAATGATGTTGGGAGGAAATTCATTCAAAAGATGGAATCTTTAAAAGAAGCTGGAGGCATTAAATCGGACTTATTGGATTCTGTTTAAGCTGAATGAATGATTGAGTTGGTAAGTGCTTCTGGGACTGGTTGAGATAGGCCGATGTTTGGATGGAACTATGCATTAGTGAGACACGTGTTGTCCACTTTCAGATCTAAATATGGTGGTTTTGTAAATTATAGTGACACTGTTTGAGAGAGATTTTGATACAGCACCCAGCTGAACTAACCAGCCTGTAAATCTGTATGCTTTTTTAATTGTCTCTTCTTTTTATGATGGCCCCTATAGTGGCAGGATAGTCACCACAATTGATTTGCTTACTCAGATATTCCTTATTGCCAATTTTTAATTATTTTTTAGCTTTTACTACTTTGATGCCCCTTCAACTTGGTCTCCCAGCCCCATCACTTACCTTCTCCCGGGCTTGCCTCTGCCTCAGTCTTCCATGGTTTGCTCTTCATGGTGCAGCTACTAGGGTACCCCAGTCCACCTTGGAGACTGAATTCAAATGTGAGGGAGGGGGCCAAGGTCAACACTATTGGGCTGTAGAACCCACCATTCCCCCATAGGTCAGGTTTGGTTTCTCTTTTCTGCTCTGCTCCCCTGGGACATTGGCAGTGAGGGTATGCAGGCATGCAGGCATGCATGCAGAAGCGGTCTGTCATGTCCCAGCAGCTGGTCTCCCCCTCTCTACTAGGTGCCACCTTTAGCCTCACCTGTAGTCCCTCAGGTGGTGCCCAAATAGCATAATCTGTCACTCACGCTGCCCCAAGGAGAGTAGCCACCGGGATACTTAATGCTCTCCTACTACTGGCCGGGTGGCCCCCAACACTTCGTGCTCTCTCCTGCACCAGAGTCATGAGTAGCACCACTACTGCATCATCAGGATGACAGATGTGCTTTATTGCTTAAATATATAGTTCACAGCATATGTTTCCATTTTTCATGGTTTGTCCTGAATTACTGTCACCCGTTTGTTTTGCCATGTATTGTAAACTGTCCTATTTCGCATTGTTCTTGTCATGGAAAACCTTACCTTGAATTTCCCTCTACTGATTTTTGCTGTTTACTCGTAATGACTGTTGTGTGTAATTAAACCTGGCTCGCTCCTGAAGAAGGGACTGCTAGTCTCAGCAGGCCACCCGGTCAACAAAATCCAAATAAATACCTACACACCAGTTGTCTGATTTGCACATTTATGTGTGGAATATTGCTGTTTCCTCATAAAACTGATAGTCATAAGAAATCAGTTGCTTTAACAAAATGTATGCAGCTCATGAATGTGTAAGAATTTGTGGCTCGGAATCTGATGGGATACAGAGAAACCACACCCCGATGAAGTCTTGTTGCGAAAGCACACGGAGCTGTAATGGCACTTTTGGCAATGTATTTTGCACCAGACTTTTGGACTTAATGAAAGTTGGCCCTTTCTCCACATACCACTGTACACTCTACATTTTCACTGGGGTGTCCCACCCAAGCGCTGACCTTGCCTGTACAGTTTTGTTGATTCTGCCTTCCGTGTTGGCACAGAAATCCTCTTGCTCCCCTTGTCACCGTCCAAACCTCTCACCGCTGCCTACGCCTCCTCCAGTATCCCTCCCAGAAAATGCCAGGGGAGCCACGAACATGGGCTCTAGAGGCCTGTCTGTAACAGCCCCACACTATGGAACAAGCTGCCCACTGAACTGTGCACCATAAACACTCACCGCCAGTTCAAGACCTGCCTGAAAGACTGGCTCCTGTTGGCATCCACCTGCCACTGCTTTAAGGACTAGCCCCCCATAGGTTCCAGGGTGGGGCCAAATCAGGTTCTCTTATTTACTGAAACTGTACCACCATGAGCCTTACTTTGCTTTATTTGTTGCCCCTCAACTACTGCCACCATGTGTTGCCAAATGTAACAACTGTAACCTTTCACTATGTATTACCTGCACTTGTTATGTTCTTGTAGTTCTGATCTTTCTACTCTGTGCTGCCTTATGTGGCCCAGGCCATGCCTGAAAAAGGTCCCTGGGATCTGTGCACCTAACCGATTAACAAACTCATAAATAAAAAATAAAATAAATGAACGTTAGTATTTATTCTGCAGCGCTTTTGTGTGCTTGCCCTTTATTATGTTTTCCCTGACACCGTGTGGGTACAGCACTGAGGAGGCGGCTGTGCTGGAGATTTTGTTTTGTTTTACAGAGGAAGCACCTAGACAGGCACATTGTTTTTGTTACAGTTATTTACCCAGGACAGCCCAGATTTAAAGGGCATGTTAATATTTATATTAACTGTAGCTGGAAACTAGCATTTCTGGAAAAACCCTTTTTTATTTTCACTTCTGCTTTGAAAGAAAACCTTTCAAGTTCTTTAAATGGGAAATGTTTTTTAACCCTGCAGACTGTTTGGTATCCTATTCCTGCTGCCTGTGGTAGCTTCTGCTGCAGTGGAAAAGGAACACAGGGTCGAAGATATATTTTTTTTGCTGTGGTGGTGGTTGTCTTTAATTAAAGGCCAGATCATTTAAACCCATTTTTAAGTCATAAAAGGAGAAAATTGTGAGCTCTGGTTCTGGGCAGTAATGGGAAAAGATATTAGACATCTAATAACTGGCAGCTGTTAGCAGGAGAGGCAGTTCAGTCCGAATCAGTGCCCACAGAAACTGTCCCTGTATTGTATTGGGGGGGTGCTTGGAGACTCTTGAGAAAGTAATGAGTTGGTACCCACAACAGTGCATCTAGACCAGATGACAATACTGAATTTTGGTGATATGGTCATAGAAGAAAGTATATGCACATACGAACATATGAGCAGCGAGCAAGCAGAAGGCAGCCAACTTGGTCTATCGAGTTTTGCTCATGAGTATTGCAGCATACTGCAGCTATTTTAATATTTACCAAGATTAAAATTTTTGATTTTAAGACTTGTCTGTGGGTGTCAATCTCAAGGCCACAGGCAATATTTATTATCTTGAGCAGACATGATAGACTGATAGACTGACTGATGGTCTCCTTCTGCTGGCTGTTTTCTTATGTTCTTATGTTAAAACCACTGATGGGGAACTAGTACAGATTCCAGGCCACATGTAAACAACCCAGATTTGGAACAAGATTACTGTAATACCTTGCACCTATCACATCACCGTTTTCTAATTCAGAATGTGTTGACCAGTGATCTCTCTGTTTCCCCTACCTCTGGATTATTTTGTGTGCACCACTCATACAAAACACACTGGGCACGTTAATTCACCTCCCAGCATTGGGGTCTGACCTAATCTCTGTATACAAGGCACGCTATTGTCCCATCTACTATTGGCAGACCTAGTCTAGGTGTGCAGGGCATGGTAATGTCCTTCTAGCTGCAAGACGAGACCTGGTCAGTGTATGCAGGGCACAGTAGTGCCCCATCTAGCATCAGGGGTCAGGCTTAATCTGTACATGCAGGGCACATTAAATCCCATCTGAGTGTTGGGGTCTGACCTGATCTGTGTATGCATGGCACGTTAACACCTTCTAGCTATGAGGCTAGACCTGCGTGGGGTGTGTGTGTGTGTGTGTGTGTGTGTGTGTATGTAGTATCAGGCCTGCATTTAGTCTGTGTTTGTTGGGCATCTTAATGCCCCACTGGCATTATAGCGACTGTGTAATGGTATTCAGGGCAAGATAATGCTCCACTATGCATTGGGGAGGGGCAAGGAGAGTTGGCTCTTTGTGGGTGTCTCTATGCTCTCCCAGGGCCACTGGGACAATCACATTGAAAGGATGCTGTATCCTCTGGGGACTGTGCTTAGTTTTTGCTGGCTTACTAAGCTGGTAGGGAAAACTTCTGGTTTGCAGTTTCTGGTTCTAGTCCCCAGTCACCCTCCTTTCTGAGGGATGTTTGTGTGGTACTAAACTGCTGGGCCTTTCCATTGGCTATTACGCAGGCCCCCATTCTAAACTTTTGAAATAGAATTGAGTCCATTTGTGGGGAAGGGTCAGGCAGTGTACACATTGGCCGCTACTAGACAGCTTCTGGAGCTCAGAGCTGAGTCAGAGGTGGGACAAAACACTAGAACTAGGAACCTGGCAGTAACGTCTTTGCGCTACAGTGGTGGGGCTTATTGGCACTGAGCGTGGGGATCACCCTTAAATAAAACTCTTGTGTCTTGGACGCCTGATGGCCTAATAGTAAAAGCAGCGCTGCTTACAAATGCTGGTGACTTGGGTTCCACGTTCCAAGCCCGGCCTGTTACATCGGGTGGCAGAGGCAGGCGTTCAGTGTCTGTCTGACACCTCCTGCCTTGGAGAGGGCCAGTTGGTCCAGCTATTACACGACTGCCCTCTTTTGCCCCAGAAGGGAGTTGCATGGTGCAGGAACACAAATTCCAGATGGAGTGAAAACCAGCTACTGGCACAATGCAGGATGCTGAAAAGGACACAGGTGCCATCTTGGGCCATGCTTTAACAGGATCGGGTTGGGACATGGGGGATAACAAAATAAGTGGAATTATTAGTGATGCTGAGGCAGAAGACACTGGCCTGCTCTACCTGGGATCCTTGCCCCCAAACCCTTTCCCGGTCAGGAAAGTTCCTACTGGTGCTCCTCTTGGCAGACTGGCCCCATCTGGAGGGGCAAATCTGACACAGTATATGAGGGGCTGTCATTTGACATCTGGGGCCAAAGGTAATCACGTCAATGAGTGTGGGATTAATGGTCTATGGATAGGCTGAAAGAGCCTTACCACCTGAATAAGGAGGAAAATACTAAAATTAAAACAAAATGAAGTCTTGAGTTGAAATGTGTGAAAGCATAAAATAAAACAAGAAAACAGGCTGCTTCTCATTTTACCCTTGAATGACAATGGCAGGCCCCACCTATTTCCTTTCTTATAAATGTGCTGAGCTGGACTGCTGAGGTCCGTCAAATCAGCTAAATTTAGCAGGTTTCTGGGGCTGAGCTGCTAGCCTGGCATAGGGCCTATCTCCTTCCATTGCTGAGTAATACCAGGTCCTGATACCATGGGACAGCACTGTTAGTTTAGTACTTCCTGTGCAGTGGTGGTAGTTTTGAGTATTGGGAGCCTTATTGTTATTTTTTGTGTGTAAGGCTGGCTTGTGTTCAGGGCTCAGAAAACATCCAGTGGAGAGGTCTGTGTCTTCTGTCGTTGGTGGGTTTTATTGCAATAAAGCAAGATGGACTGTTAGTCTTTGTATGCATTTTCATTTATGGACCTTTGAGTGTACAGTTTGCAGTCGTACACAGGGCTCAGAAAATGTTTGTTTCAAAAAAAAAAAAATCTTAATGTCTTGGGTCTGGATGTGACCTTCCTGTAGGCGAGCTTCAGCAAATGTTGCAAGCCTTGATTTGTTGAAAATTCAGAAGGGTCATTAGATGTGGGAGCTGGGCCTGGATTTAGGGCTTCATTAAAATGTGGGAGGTGGTAGAGTAGTGGTTTGTGCAAAGGACTGTGACTGTGGTGTTCCAAGTCTGAATCCTACCACTGCCACTTACTGACAGTGACCCTTAACAAGTTGCTTAACCTCTCTCCTGTCTCTGTGTTTAACCTTCTCTCTGTGGTCCCTATGCAACAAGTTGTGGGTTGCCTACAAGACACAGATTAGTGGCACATAGGCAGCCCTAAGATAGAATGCCAGGCACCCCGGCAGCATTCACAGAAGGACGTGCATCAGTTCCACACTGGATCCCACGGCTGTTAATGCAGCTGTGCAGGTGAACAGTCTGGGAATGTGTCTGTGGGCATGCCCACACTCTGCACCTACTCACGAAGGCTCAGAGTGCCAGGTGAGGGGCAGGGATATGGCAGCAGATACACTGCCATATAGATTGCATGCCCCCATTTCACCTGCCCGGTTGTGGCGGGACTGTCCACCCTCACACTGCCCAACCTCTGGGCAGACAGGGAGGACTGGGAACAGCCATTCAAGCATTCACATGTCTTTTAATTTAAAATTCTGCACCTTCCCATAGTTGGATCAAGAACCACTAGGAGACCAGGATGGACATCGGGATGCACGCCTCTGTCTTCGATTTACTCCCACACAGCTGCGCATCATTGGATGGGGGAGGCGTGCACAGGTGCACAACAGTGGCCAGCGTTCATGCATGCTGGCCACTGTATGCTGTCGGGGGCTGCAGAGCTACATGGCGGGTATGTGCGGTTGTGCGTACCTAGCCCATCAGTACACTAGCCCCCAATGTGACTAACCCCTGAGCTTTTCTTAACTCATTCTCTCCGATGGCCATTTTGGGCCGGGTTCAGCAATGGATGGTTCTGATTGCCATATGGTGGCTAAGGGGCCAAAGGAGCTAACATTCCTCAGTCTGTGAGAACCTCTCTCTGCTTGACTGTTAGCTGATGTAACTGTTCGTGACTTGTAAAGTGCTTTGGGTTACAGTGTGTATGAACCATGCTTTAAAAATGTAATTTCTTTCTTCCTTGCCTGTGCTATTAGAGTCAGAAGAACTTATTTATTTAGATCTCAGATTAAACACCTTTGATTGAGCTATAGCTGTTTTACATAGATTCCACGTGAGTATGACAGACAAGTTACAGTGAAGAACAGATTACAATATCACAAGAGAAACAACATAAGGTGGCATTGGACAATGTATGTCAGAGATGTAGGTTAATACAAGAATTGCAGACTGCTGGGACAGAAAACAGTAACTGTAAGATCAGGCCATGAGGCCTTGTCCAGGATTCAGGTGGGAGGAGGGAGTGAAAGTTAGGGTAGGAGGTAAGGAAGTGAGGAAAAAGTGAGGGGGATAGGGGCAAGGTGTAGAGGTGGGGGTGGGGAGTAGAGTTTCAGAGAGGAAGTATTCAGGACAGTGGCAGTAAGGGCAAGCTCAGAAAGCAGGTACTAAGTGCTAATTGGGACCTATGAGAAGGGGTAAGTACATTTTAATGGAAGCAGTCGCAAGGCATTAGCTACTAGGTGCTGACGGAGCTTTAGTTTGAAGCCGCCCAGTGTGGTTTGAGTGGAGACTTCTTAATGTAAAGAGTTAAACCAGAAAGGGGCTCCATAGGCAAATGATCTTTGTCCTAAGGAAGTGCAGCAGCAGGGATCAAAAGATCTGGTTGTCTGAGCCTCTGGTTCAACGAGGGTTGCTGTAAGGGCCAATGAGCTTCTGAACCCCTGGGGCATGAGACCTAGGCTAACATTTTTGCAAGCAGGCAAGTTTGGTAGGTGATTCTACCTTTTAATTGGAGCTGGTTAGCCTGAGCATAGAGGTCAGAGGTATGTGTGGTAGCGTGGATCCAGTGAGGAGTCCGCTGAGCTTTATTAGGCCATATGCGATGTATCAGAGGGACGTGTCTGTGGCTGAACCATAGATAACCAGCCCATAATCTACCAGGGAAATGACAGAGTTGTGGATAGCCAAGTTTAGGCATTGGGATCAGGCTTTGTCTGTGCTTATAGAGGCACTCAATGCAGTGTTGACTGCTTTGGCAGTATGTTCTTTTGTGGTGAGCATATGACAGATTGCTGTCAATGGTAACACCCAAGTATTTGAAGTGCTGTATTAGCTGCAAGGGTGAACCTGCACTGTTAGTGATTAGTGGGTAGGTTTTATGCTTGCTTTGGGTACTATTCTTTGACGCTCTGAACAGCTGCAGCCTGATTCTAGCACATGCTACCGCACTTGGAGATAATTATTGTCTTTTGCCCCAAAATATTCGGTCCCTCATCCATCCAACACCTCTCTCTGCCCCAACCTCCAGGACCCTCCCAGTTATGCCCCTGCGACTATATTCCTCCTCTTGCACTTAGTGCAACAGCAGCTTTTCTCCTCCATATGTCGCCTGCATTTTGGGGCAAAAATCGCTTCATTGCCTTTCATACGGTCCTCCGCCTCCCAATCCCTCACTCTGCTCTAACAATTGGGTCCTCTTTGCTTGTGCCCCTTTTCCCCACCTCTCCCACATTATAGCTTGATATCTTCTATCTGGTATGCCTACCTCTCCTAACATGTTCCACTACAAAATGCACAGTTTTGGTCTTGGATCAGCACAAGTTCATTATCCACTCCTTGTAGTTCTGTGTTCAATGTATATTACCTGTAAATGTGCATTTTTACTATAATATCAGCTATTTTTACTGTTTGTACTGTTGTAACATGTCTTTCTATATTATTACTGTAGGACCAGAGGTCCACCTTGTAAATGAGCTTGGTCAGTGATGCCCGCCTGGATAAATAAAGGTATTGATTGATATTGAAGAGCATAATTTTTGTCTTTTTATAGTTAAGGACGAGCTTGTCTTCACTGAACCATTTTTCCACACTAGCGAAGCTAATATCAGTTGTATTATACTCTGTTATCTACCTCTTGACAAAATCTATGAGCCGATGCTCTTGTATGTACCTAGCTAGCTTAATGTCTATTGTAATGTACCTTTCTTAAACTCCCCATGCCTGTACTAAGTTGCTACTCTATCTCTCATTCTAATCACTGTTCCTGTTGATTTTGTATGAACTCTGTCTACCTAATGATCGTGATGTTCCTCTTGATATAATCTATGTTGTGATGCTTTGCATGCACCCTGTCTGCCTGATGCTCTAGTATGTTCAATTGTAATCCTCCTGGGTCGACCTGAAAATAGGCACTTATCTGTCTAGCATGCTTACCTGGTTAACAAAAGCAAGTAAATATGCTGCAATTGGTCCTCTAGATGTTTAACATAGAAACATAGAAGTTGATGGCAGATAAGGACTGCAAGGCCCATCCAGTCTGCCCATTTCTTTTTCTACCTTATAAATGTGCCATCGCCTTTGCTCTGTCAGTGGCCTATCTGTTCATACTCATCTGTATTGCTCCCTTATGTCTATCCCATGCCTGTTTGAAGCCCTGCACTCTATTCATAGCCACCACATCCTGAGGTAGGCCATTCCATGCATCCACCACCTTTCTGTGAAAAAGAATTTCCTCACATTCCCCCTTAATCGGCCTCCTCTAATCTCATTCTGTGTCCTCTTGTCCTGCTATTTTTCTTATATTTAAACATGTTAGACTCTTTCACCTTGTTAATGCCCTTAAGGTGTTTGATTGTCTCGATCATATCACTCTCTCCTCCTTTGCTCAAGGGTATACATATTGAGCTCCGTTAATCTGTCCTCATATATCTTCTGATGCAGTCCCTGCACCATTTTGTTGCTCTTCTCTGGACTGCCTCAATTTGGTTAATGTCCTTGTGAAGGTGTGACCTCAGTACTGCACGCAGTACTCCAGATGAGCCTAACCAGTGTCTTGTAAAGAGGGATTATTACCTCCTTCCCACGACTTGCGATACCCCTACTAATACACCCTAACATCCCCTAGCCTTACCTACTGCTTTAGAGGTCTGCTTGAATGATTTCAGGTCATCAGTGATGATGATGCCCAAGTCTCTTTCTTCCTTTGTGACTGCCAGCAACTCCCTCCCAGCCTATAGGTGGCTTCAGGGTCTCTCTTCCCTATGTGCATGATCTTGCACTTCTTTGCATTAAATCCCAGTTGCCTACACTTCTGACCATTTTGCTAGTTTATCCAGATCTCTTCTCATTCTGCCCACCCCATCTGGATCATCTACTCTGTTGCAGATCTTAGTGTCATCTGCAGACAGACAAGCCTTACCCTGTAGTCCATCTGCAAGGTCACTAATGAAGATATTGAAGAAGACTGGCCCCAGGACTGATCCCGAGGTACCTCACTTGTGACTTGCATCTCTTCTGACTGTATACCATTTACCACCACTCTCTGTTTCTTGCCCGTCAACCAGTTTGCCACCCAGTTGACCAACTTCCGACCCATCCCGAGCCTACCCAGCTTATTTCTCAATCTTCTATGTGGAACAGTGTCGAAAGCTTTGCTGAAGTCAAGATAGGCGACATCAACCCCTCCCCTTTCTGGTAGGGTAAGGATTGCTTGAGTAGATAACCGCTCATCCGTGAAAGTAGGATATGTTCTTGGCATGAGGTTGATAGTTTGTTTAGGAAGATGCTAAGCGGGAGAGGGCCCAAAATGGACCCTTGTGGAACACCGATTGAACATTTCTTCTATCAAGAGAACATCACCAGTCTTGACTTGGGACCGGTTTGACAGGTAGCTTTTAAACCAGTCTGTGGTGTCCTTGAATAGTCCTGTGCCAGATAGCTGATCAAGCAGTAAGGCATGATCAATAGTGTCGAAGGCTTTTGTCAGATCTGTGAACGCCACCAACCAAGCGCCTTGATCAAGTGAGTTATTAATAAAGTCCATGAATTCCAGTAGAGCTGTGGTGGTACTATGCCTTTCCTGAACCCATGTTGTTGTGGGCATTGTATCTGGTATTTTTCCATGTATTCGACCAGTTGATCTGCCACTATCGCTCTATAGCTTTAGAGAGGGAGGAGAATGGAAATTGTCTGTAATTCCTTGTTGAGCCCTGTCACCACTTTTATGGACAGGGGTAACCAAGGTGGATTTCACTTATGAGGGAATTGTGATATCTAGAAAGATAGGTTAATTATCCTGGTGAGGGTGATAGAATTTCATCCAAGGTGATGGAGATGAGTTTGAGATCAAGTGAGTCCCCACTAAATCTTGATTTCCCAAGTACCTCACGGAAGTACTTTCTTGCTTCATATTCCATGGCAGTTTTGAAGTAAAAGACAGAGCGGTCACATGGCTGGTTCAGTTTCCCATTGTAACATTGTTTGTTGTGGTGTGAGAGAAGTCAGGGGAGACACTACTAAGATCTGTAAATGCACTATTAAATGTGTTTATGATGGTTTGTGGGTCTAGTATAGGGGCATCAGTGATATGGAGCATTGAAGGAGACATTTTGGGTTCCTTCCCAGAGACATTCTGTATGTTGCTGCAGAATTTCCTGCCATCTGATCATGAGGTGGAGAGGGCATCCTTGTAAAAGCGGCTTTTTCCGGACCGGATGGGTGGTTCTAGTACAATGCTTTCTTGCTTTCTTATAGCCCTGGATATTAACTTGTTTACCTGTGGCGCAAACCCTATGCCAAAAGTCATGCATGGATGTCTAAACTGCATTGAACTGACTGATAAAGCAATCAAGTGCAGTATCAACATCACCAGCACAGCTACAGTAACTAGTGACCAGTCTTGCATACGATGGTCAGATTTGAGTTGTTCATAGTGGCCACGCTTTAGGACTCTACTAGTAATGGTTCTGGCAGGGGCTTGATGAATTTATTTGACCATTTGCACAGAATAGGAGAATGGTCACTGATGGTATCCGGGAGCACAGTGGTATCAGAGATATGTTCTTGGTGGTTCGAGGGCACTCAGTCTATTAAAGTACTAGTACCTGTCCTTTAATTTATTCTAGTTGGGGACTGAGCCAGCTGGGTGAAATGGACATTAGAGACAGCATCCTTGTAGGTGCTTGTGTCACGGGGAACCAGTTGATATTAAAGTCCCCATCATTACAATTTCAGAGTTTTGACGTATACTATGTATGCAGTCCATGATTGAGCTGAGACCAGTAGTACTCTGCTTGGGAGGAATATAGGCTGATATCCCAGTAAGAACTTTATTGTGTGCCCCAAGCAGTACTTTGATTGCCAACTCCTGTATATTTTGCTCGGTATTAGGCAGGGGCAGGATGTGACCCAACAACTGGTCTCTTAGATAGATTGCACATCCACCACCTATTTTGGTAAGCCTGTCCTGTCTGAAAATAGTGTATCCAGTTAATGAGATAGCGGCATCTGGAATCTTGGGCGAGAGTCAGGGTTTAGACTATAGAGAATGTCTGGGTTATGCTGCATAACCCGGACTTATAGATGTCCAGTTTGGAGAAAAGGCTGCTGTTTTCCTCACTACAGTTTGCTGATTTTGTGGTGGTCCAAGTTTTGGATGTATATTGCCAGAGAGTAAAAAAAGTAACAGAATAAATTTTCCAAGATATTATTTTATTTGCTTTTTGCTGATACGATGTTGTGCTTGGGGAAACTGCATCCATATAGATGTTGGCAAATACTCCAGGACTGTGGAGCTATAGAGTATCAGCTAATAGCTGAGGTAATAGTGCAGTAGACACATAGCACACTATCATCATTTGGGTAGGGGTTAGGTGGGAGTGGGATGATGCTGCAGGTTTCTAGGGGAAGAAGGACCTCGGGGTGGTTGTGGTGGTGCCAAAATGAATAACTCGGAGCAGTGTTGGAGGGTGCAGCCCAAGCAAATAAAATGCTGGGCTGCATAGCCAGGGAATAACCTCAAGGAGTCGAGAGGTGCTCTTCTACTGTACAATTGTCTGGTTAGACCACACCTGAATACTGCATGCAGTTTTGGCATCCCTTCTTAAAGAGGGACATTGCTCTTCTGGAGAGGGTCCAGAGGAGGTGACCAGGATGAAACTGGGACTAGGGGAAGACCGTATGAGGAGAGACAGGAGGCGCTCAACCTGTACTTGCTGGAGGAGAGAAGGAACAGGGGATATGATAGAGGTCTTCAGATATCTCAAAGGAACGAGTAGAATAAGGCTTGAGGTTGTGCTTCAGCTGAGGGAGGTAGGAGCCACCAAAGGACACTCCAATGAGGCTGGACGGGGAGACTGAAGGGGAAACAAGGAGACGCTACTTCACTGGAGAGGGTGGTAGAGCCCTGGAGTGCACTGCCCGGGAGTTGGTGGTTGCCACGACGGTGGAGGGGTTCAAGAAAGGCTGGGATAGGTATAGGGACGGTGCATCCCAGAGCCCTGCTGAGGGGTGGGGACCTTGTGGAGGGGCTAAAGGGTGCCCTGGGAAGGCACTGATCATCGAACAGACTCAATAGATCATAGGATCCAATCTGCTGGTTTCTTAGTATGTTCTTAATCACTTACTGACTATGTTGGGCACTGTTAGCAAAGAGAGCAGGATGATCCCACGGAGTAGCAGATATGTTAAGCAGGACATAGTGGTACAGGTTTAGTTAGTTAGATCTACTGGAAGATTACGTTTCTGTAAGAGAAATAAAGTTAGATTATAAGTGAGGTTGGTGGTGTGGGAGTGGCCAGAAGATCAGAGAGGAGACAAGAAAAGTTGAAACTAAGAAGTTAAGGTAAGATAATGGCTTAGTGAGTTGTGGCTGATGCAGAGGTGTAGTTGGGGTTGCACCCTTACCAAATGAGACACAAAGGCAACACAGTGGTGAGCTACAAATGTGCAGTGGCACTACCCAGTGGTACCATGGTTGTACTGTGTAGTTTAAATTTTGATTATTTTTGTTGATATGGTTGGACAGTGGTGCAATAGTATCACTGATGGAATTGAAACAAACCACTGTGATACCATGAAAACCTTAATGGTAGAATAGTAGTAATCACAGTGGTATTGCAATGGCAAATGAGTGGTATTCTGAAGCACTTTTTGTAAGGGCAGCCTGTATCGAACAGAGTCAGGGATATTAGTTTAGTGGTGGATAGAGAAATGATTCTGGTAGTAAAACCAGGTGACAAAGGATAGGTACTGATCCAGTAAAAGAAAGAAAACTGTGGAGCAAGGAATTAGCATAAGTGAGGTGGGTATTGATTGAGTAAAAGGAAAAAGTTTAAATTCAGAGAAACAGGTTTAACAGCTTGAATTAATGCAGCCTTTACAATGCAAATAAACTTAATCTGTCTACAGTTCAGATAAACTTAACCTGCTTTGTGATGGTCTTTCTTTACCAGGAGTAGCCTACAATTAATGCAACCTTTAGTACAGGAAAAGCAGGGAGTCAGAAGCAGTCTGGCAAAGAAAAGGCACCAGATTCCGAAAAGAAGCAGGGCTTCGCTGAGCAGCACTCCTATCTATTCCATGGGAGGGCAGGCAGCAGCAGCTGTAGGAGGAAGCCATGCATGGAGCTGGCACCCATTCAGGGCTGGAAAGCCTCTTGTGTGGGAGGGGCGGGCAGCAGCGGCTGTAGAAGGAAGCTGCGCTTGGAACTGGGTGCCCGTTCAGGACTAGAAAGCCTCTTCCGTGGAGGGCGGGCAGCAGCGGCTGTAGAAGGAAGCCATGCTTGGAGCTGGATAGACTTGGATAAAATACATGTAAGAACAATGAGTCTGCCTGCAGGAAAGGCCATAATACTGCATGTTGGAGGGAGACACATAGTAACCAAATCTGAATGAAAACAACACACAGAAAGCCTACCATGGAGGTTTAGTAGATTATTGCATGTGTTTTGTTGTCAAGAAATTGACGACAGCTAGAGAAAGGTGTGCAGATTTCTTGCATGTTATTTATCTATTTATTTTTAAGTGTTTATCCTCTTTGGGCTGTCAAACATCTGTCCTCCAGTCCCCAGTCGCTGCCTAACCCCGGTGTCCCCATGCCCTCTAGTCCACACGGATTGCCCCATCCCCGTGGCAGGGGCGGAAGGAGGAGGCTGCCCCAGTATGTATCTGGAGTGGCCTGGCAGTTTCTGAAGCAGTGGCACTGGAATACTGGAGGGGCTTCTATGGAGCCGGCAGCCGTGTTTCACTCTTTGCTTGGTTCCTCCCCTCGTGGCTGTGAACATGCGCGCATATCACAAAGCCACACTACTTGTTCTGCCTAATTCTGGCACTTACCTCCACCAGGAGGCAGCCAAGGAACGGGTGACATACCCACCCATCCCGGGAGAGGACACAGTCGCTGGACGCCGATCCTCTCCCTCCCCTGGCAGCCCATGCTAGTTTCTGAACACGGTTGCTGGTGTGGCGCAAGGTGTGGCATCCAGTGCCTCAACCCTTAAGCGCCACCAGGCCGACCCATTTATTGATTTTTTTTTTCTATTTTCCCCATTTGTCCCTCACTCATGACCTCCCCTTCCCTGTAGCTCCCTACTACCTACCTTTTTTTCCTCCAGTTCCCTCTTTTAAGGGTGTACTCTTGTGGCTTCATAAGTCACCATTCCTGACTACTGCGCTCACAAACATGCCAGGAACACTAGTCATCCCCTTCAACAGAAGGCGTACATAGATACATAGACAGTGTTGGCTGATATGGGCCTATGGCCTACCAGTCTGCCCATTTGAGCTTGTAAGTTCAGTTTATGTTTTCCTAGAAGTCTGTTGCCCTTACCCTGACCTTCAGAATTCCTTTATGTCTATTCCATGCATTCTTAAATCCTGTGATTGTTTCAGCCCCCACCACTTCCTCTGGCAGGGTGTTCGCTTGTCCACCACCTGCTCTGTGAAGAAATTCTTCCTCACGTTTCCTCTGAATCGTCCTCCTCCAACTTCATCCCATGCCGTCTAGTCCTGGAACAGATACGTAATGCTGGGTGGACCTTGGTGAGACTGTGATGATGCTAGGTGGTGGAAAAGTGAAGAGGAGTACTGTGGAAATGACTGATTCAACCTCTTGGGCCACCAGGGTGGCAGGCACATCCCACAGAGTCCTCCCTTTATTATTTTCTTCTTTAAGTAGAAACACAGTTTAAAGCATTGGTAGAAGTGGTACACAGCCTAGCAGGTTATGAAATTGTGGAAGCAACTGCCTAAACCTTCCTTACTATGAAGACTATTTCCATAAAATTCACTAAAATGCCACCAACAGCTTAATCGAGTTCAGTTTTGGACTTCTGGTGACGCCATGGTCACGACAACAGCTTAAGGGAGAAGCTACCTCACAACCTGAGTGTATAAACTCACTCTTTTAGCTTAAAACATAAAACCTCAGCAGAATGCCAAGGGAAGGATGAAGGAGGGCATATAGACACCAGGCCATTGCCTGCAAAAGTGGAACAGGTATGACTATTGAATGTTAGATTTGCTGGATGTTATTTTTGTTTTTCTCTCTGTTGTATCACTTGATGTACCACCCATTGTTTTGTACCATACTGTTTACACGCTGTTGTTTTGTGACCTGCCTTTATGTGACAAGGTACTTTTGTAAATGAGCCTCTGGCTCAAAGGTTTTCCAAACTGCTGTACAAATAAATAAATAAATATCGGCTCCTTACCTAATGGCAATTTAAGGTATAAAATCAACATTTTCTTGTGGGGAAAACCACAATTTCAGGCGCTGGATGCCTTACCTCTCTCACGCTGCAACCCGTGTTGAGGCATGAGCATGGGCTGCTGGGGTTTGGCTGGTGGGGAAGGGAGGACCGGACAAGGACCGAGCAGCTGCTGGCAGCTCTCCTTACCCAGATAAGGAGGTCGTCTTTCCCAGCCTTTGACCGCCACCGTCTTGGAGGCATGATGGTGGTGCAGGCAGGGGACGAAGACAGGCACTAGGCCAGGTATGGGTGGAATGGAGTTTGCATGGGCCAAGGCGCACGATGCACCTCCTCACATGCACAACATCCTTGTCTGGCAGCTCTGGGAAATAAGGGGAGAAAACAGAAAAACAGGGGCTATGGGTGGGTGAAACCCCACTCCAGTGGTTCCACCAGGTAAGTGGGTGGTACCTGAATGATGGCGGATGCCCAGTGTCGGATGGCCAACACAAGCCACTGCCTGCCTGGTGGGATAAATAAAGGATGGAAAAAAAGAAAAGAAAACACCAGCACTGACACTAGCTCAGGCATTTTATGGGATGCTGTGAAAGCAATTTTATGAGTAAAATTCATTGCAGTAGTCACAGCCCAATAAAAGAAGCATACAGAAAGGCAAAACAATCAGAGACCCAAATAAAAACCCTGGAAAGTCAACCAAAGATCAACAAGCTAGAGTGCCACAGAGAAGGAGAGCTTGTGAAACTTAGAAAAGGACTAAATGGTATCTTAAACTACAAAGTAGAACAAAGTATTAAGCCTGTAAGGCAAAAGTTACTTGAGGGTTCTAAGAGCCCTGAAGTTGTTGGCCTGAGGGCTACAGGCATGGGTTCATATAACCAGAGTTGCACCCAGGGCATGGGACTTAGAGTGACAACACTAGAAGGAATAACAGAGGGCCTTCAAACATTATTATGAGAAATTATATGGGGCATGAGGGGAACATTCCCCAGAAAAATAGACTAACTCTACTTAACTCTACTCTACTTAACCTACCCCAAGTCTCCTGGAACAAATGAAGCCCTCTGTGCACCTATCACAGATATGAGACCTTCCTTCTTTCTTTGACTCAGGCACAATCCAATCATTTGCCTAGGTTGTTAGTTGTACAATTTCTTTTTAAACAAACGTTCTTATGTTATGTTACCATTACCTAGTGAAACGTTAGCCTTTGTTTTGACTCTGCATCCTGTATGTGCTTAGATTGTGTAACTATTGTTAGAATTTATGCCTGGAGATAGTTTTCAATTGTTTCTTGCTGTATCTGTATCTGTGGAACGTATCTATATTCTTGTTTGTGTCATACTTGACATGGAACCTATGAAAGAGCTTTCTGCTCAAAGGTGTTAATCCAAGATCTCAATAAATAAAGAAAATATATTGCATTGGCAATAACCAATAGTAAAACAGGTAAGTGCCCTGGATTTGACAGGTTTCGACAGAATTCTATAAGAAATAAAAAGAAACAACAACCATTCTACAGGCAGCATACGACGGAGCCTTGGAAGAAGGAGGAGATCGCCTCTCTTCGTAGACTCATGGAGTAATCTTAGTGATACCCAAGCCCAACAAGGATCTTGCCCCATATCCCTCTTACTGACAAATTTCTATCGTAAGTACCCCTAACTACAATACTAACAAAAGATTGGATGGTCTGATTCCACAGTTAGTCCACTTAGATCAAACGGGTTTTGTCATGGGAAGTCAGGCAGCAGATAATGTAATACACACTCTGCATATTGTAGACCATCTGAACCAAGCTAAAACACTAGCTATAGTGATGAGTACGGATGCAGAGAAGGTGTTTAATCAGGTAAATTGATCATCTTTGTATGGGTCCTTGCTGGATTTGGCTTTGCACAATGGTTTAACCAGCCAATACAGACTTTGTATAGGAACCTCAAGTCCTTGTCAGAGCTAATGGGTGTTTGTCATGGGGGCTTCACCCTAGGCAGGGGTTGCCTTCTGTCCCCTTGTTATTCACTTCATACATTGAACTACTAGTGCAGCGAATCAGATTGGATCAAGAGGTTAGAGGAGTCATGGTGGGGCAGA
Organism: Neoceratodus forsteri; assembly: GCA_016271365.2. Classification (NCBI taxonomy): domain Eukaryota; kingdom Metazoa; phylum Chordata; order Ceratodontiformes; family Ceratodontidae; genus Neoceratodus; species Neoceratodus forsteri. The sequence continues at coordinate 336,803,094 of CM057451.1, read as the reverse complement.
CACAATGCAGATGACATACTCTTCTGTCTTACGGAACCACTGACTTCTCTGCCTAGGATGATGGCCTTGGTGGAGGAGTTTTCTGCCCTGGCAGGGTATACCCATAGCACCACTAAAACAGAAGTTCTTATTCTGCATTTACTCTCCAGGGGTCTACAAATCCATTTCCCTATGAAGTGGGCCCTACCAAAGTTAAAATATCTGGAAATAATCCTTTGTAACACACTCACTCACCTACCAACACAATTATATCCTTTCCATCTGCCGACTGAAAGAGGACATTAAGAGAGTTCCTGCTTCCCTTACTGCTATATGCCAGAATACAGGCGATAAAGATGAATGCCTTGCCAAGACATCTTTGTGTTTATATGAACGCATTTAACATAATGAAGAAGCCAGCAGAATTAGGCCTTTGGTCTATCTAGTTTGCTTGTTGTGCAGGGTTCACCGAACAGGCCGTTGTCCCTGCTCCCCCCCTGACTTTTCCATCCCTTCCTCATCCCCTTCCATGACCCTTATGCTCCCCAGTGTCTATCCAGCCTCTTTGAACCTGCCTGCCATCCTCGCTGAGATCTTCTGGCAGCATGTTCCACCTGGTCACTACCCTTTCTGTAAAGAAATATCTTCTAACCTCTCTCTTAAATACTGCCTCCACTTAAGGATATGCCCCTCATGATTTTGCTGCTACTTCGCCTGAAAAGACCCTCTTTGTTCCACCTATTAATCTCTTTCACATACTTAAAGGTCTCAAATTATGTCTTCCTCTCCCTCCAGGAGTACATGTTCAGGGCACTCAGTCTCTCCTCTAATGATTTACCCTGCTGCTCCGCTGTTGTCTTGTAGCCCTACTCTGGACTGTCTCCATCAGGTCGATATCCTTTTATGGCAAGGCGCAAGAACTACACCACATACTTCAGTTGCAGTCTCACCAGTGAGCTGTACAAGGGCAGCACCACCACTTGTCGCCTACTGCTGATCCTGTTATCCTACTCTACCCTTGCCACTGCCTTTCTTGCACATGTAGTATGCTTCAGGTCACTAGTTATCACTCCCAGATCCTCTCTTCCTCTGTGGAGATACCCGACCCTCCCAGATAGTACTCTGTCCTGGGGTTTGGGGCTGCAATGTGTTTTCCAATGTGCTGCAGTTACTTTAACAAAAAAAAAATGATTTGCAGAAATGCAGTGGCAGTTATTTACATTTATATGGGCCAGTGCTAGACTGAGGTTCAAGTACTCTTCTTGGCCAAAAAGCTTGGGAGGATGGGCAGTGCCAGCTTTGGAGGACTGTTGAGTAGCAGCACAACTTGGGGTAGCATTCCTGTGGGACAGTCTACACTTCAAAGCCCACTGCAAACACACTGAAGGAGAGGTCTTTCAACTATGACTCCTGACATCACTTTTATATGATCAGGTGGCCCTAAGCACCAGAGAGACCCATATTTGATGCCCTGGAAGTTACATTTCAGGCCTGAGAATGGTTCCTTCATTGCTCACAGACAGAGGGGCAGATATGGCGATACCAGTGGCTGGCATGGTAAGGGTCTTCCCACCTTAGTGTAGACCTGGTACATCCTGGCAGGTAAGGTTGGGCTCCAATACCAGACCACATGTTGAGGGGAGATGAAACTTTGAGGAATGCAAGATGGAATTGGTTGGTCGAATAGGGACAGGTTCTGCTATTTACAATGTAGGAATTATGCTCAGGCACAATTTAGACTGATGCAGGGGGCAGTGCCAGACACTACAGAGGGCCTCACCTTGAACACTTACATATGACAGCGGACCAAAAGGGCGTGATCATTATGATGTACCAACATTTAACATGAACTCTGACAACGGCAGCCACCTACCTCACTTCTAGAAGGGAGGAAGAAGCAGGAATCACCTTGCAAACAAACAATGGGTTATGGTCTGGGAAGGGTCTTTCAGAACGTCCACATCCCTAGGTGGCAGGAGTGTGCCTGGAGAATAAAAATTAGATATTTTATAACTCCAAAAATAAAAGCTAAATGGGACTGGTCAGTTAGTGGCCTATTGGAGCAAGTTTGGGAGACTCTGGCTTCCACACCCATATATTTTACACATGTCTGGCCCTGAATGAGTTAGACAAGTATTATCACACAACTGAAGACAGCCTTCTCTCACATCATAACACCCGCACAAATTTGGGAATTGGTTTTAGGACTCCCACATCCATCTGTGAAGGGATCCAGTTCACGTGACTTGTGGTATATTGCATTTTGCTGCAGTAGGTAAAGCCATCACCAGCAGATGGCGCCAACCTGAACTGCCTCGCAGCATGCAGTCGATTATCGAAGAGATGGTGGCAGTGGAAAGTTTAACCTACCAGGTACAGGACAGGATGGAAAAGTATGTAGAGTGCTGGACAAGATGGACTGTGGCTAGGTAATAGAACCAAATACTGGGGAAGATGAGGAAGTGTCATGATTCTTGCAGGATAGACTGTTTTAGGAAATGGGGAGGCTGGAGTCTAATATACAGATAAAACCCTGCTCCTCACCTTGAGAGACCACTTTCATATATAAATTAATGGTAGGAATATGCAGAAAATAATGCCTCATGTAGTTAGCAGGCATAGTTTTTATGATAGTTTTGTTTTATTTTTCTCCTATAAACCATGTTAAAAGATGGGAATACAATTTGTACTGAAATACTATGATGGGTGACACTCATGGACATTTTCTGTACTGTTTCAATTGGAATGAATGTCAGAAACTGAAGTTCTGTATTGTATATGTAGTTCCTAAATAAAGCAAAGCTAGACTGAAACAGGCAGTACTGTCTAGTCCACCCTTCCCGTCAACAAAAACTAAATAAATAGACACCTGGTGTGTCTGCATGCCGTTAGTAAGGAGCAGGACACACACAGCAGAAACACACTGGCCTCTTACGCCCACCTGTGGGAAAGTGTCCTTCAAAACTTGAACCTCTCATCATCCAGCTTCTGGAGACTGACACTTAGACCATTTAGGCATTGTAATTTCAATAGTGTTTTTAGGGGCAACATGGGAGATGTTCTTTCTAATGCAAGACTGTTGTAAATGTTGGACAGAGGAGTTTTGAGTGGTAAAATGAGAGACGTTCCTTGTGATGTGGGACATTTTCAGGCATGCCGGAGAGTTATGAATGATAAAATGAAGGACTTCTCTTCTATAGTGGGACAGCTCCAAGGTATGAACAGAAGGCTCACGAGTGATATAATGAAGGGTTTGCCTCCTAATGTGCCATATGTGACTGGTAGAGACAGATTTTGTTTTCTTTGGTTACTGGGTATACTGGTAGGCGCAATGGGCAATAGGGCCCGCCCTACAGGGGCAACCTAGGAGCACAAGGAGGGTAAGCAAGATGCTCAGGGTCACAGTATGTAAGTGAAGGCTGTGGGACTCAAATCTAGGACTACTGGATGTACCATGATCATTTACAGCTCATTGCTCTAACCTTTAGGCTATATTGCCAGCCAAACTGTGAGTGATAAAATAAGGAAGCTTCCTTCTGATATGGGACAGTTGAGAGGTATGGACAGGGGTTCTGAGGGGTAGTTTTTATAGTTTGGATTCAAGTATTGATTTGTGCCATTTGAGTTTGCAATTCCTTCTTTCCTCCGTGTGGCCTTTTGTCTTTGAACATGTGCTTGCATTGTAATGAAGCCGAGTTAATAAGCGTGAGCTGTTGATTGCTGGGAACAAGCGGAGCTGTGCAGTTTGGGTCAGGGTGTAATAACACTGCCCACTAATGAGCTAATGTCATGTTAGCTCACCATTCCAATTTTGTGTGAAGGGTATGAGACTTACCACAGTGAAATAAAACAGCTGACTGCAACTTTTCCAGACAGGATAACATCGCAGCTGTAGTCTAAACTAGTTAATTTTGTTGTCCAGAGATCTGCTGATATTCCACACAGGTCCAGCTTAATGCCTGTAGGTGCCCTGCTTATTGTGGTAACCCCACTCATCAGTCATGGTGGCAGTAGCCAGTGTTGATTAATGCTTCCAGTTGCCTTCCATTTTTTCTCCTCAGGAGACAACGCTCTGTGATGCAGCCTTGTTACTTGGTATTACCTATAGACTAGTATAGTTGGAAATTCACCATGCTGCTTACTTATATCAGGGGTGGCAGGGATCCTAAGGGTGGACGGAGTAGCCTGTAACGCTAGCAGAAAGAGACATCAGCAGAGTTACACTATTAAATCAGTTCTGTCATACAGCTATCTGCAGCAGGGTGGGGGTGGGGGGTTACCAACAATATAGAAACATTGATTTGTAATCCTGACCACAAGGCTCTTTTTGAATGCTAACCTATCATTTCTAGACCAGAAACAGTATGCAAGCACGTCAAGTCAGTCAGAGGATGCATTTCAAGGAGCCACAGTAGGCTGAGATCTCTTGAGATATTAGATGTCTGTGTGGTTTTCATAGTGAAAGAACTGGTGGCATTTGTGCCTACCAGTTGTAGAGGCAGTGCATTTTGAAGAGCCTTTGTGTGCACGGTTACACATTTGGGGTTTTGGCTTACTCAGAGCATGATTTTATTAGAACCTATATTTAGGAAGGGATGCCAGTTTTGCAGTAAAATAAATATTCTTAAAATTGTAAATGAGGACAGCGCAGCCACTGACAGCAAAAGCTACTTAAGTGATTTGTGTGAAGTAATAAACATGGGGGAGATGGTTGGAAAACTTATTGTAGTCATGAAGTGGATCCAGGAGCTTCTTGTGTGATGGTGAATCACTGCAATATTTGTGATAATTTTATTGTTGCTGTCTTCACACTTTGTGTACTAGCTGTCATATGCAGTCCTGGCAATATGACCTATTAAAGGAGCTCCACAGTGAAGGGTTGTATGTTTCATGAAGAGTGTGAAAAGCTGCCTTTTCCCTGTTTTGGCTCCCTGCTGGTTTTACAGGGTGTAACATAGTGAAAGCACAGAGGTACCAGCCCAAAGAGACACCACCATGTGACATGTCCATGGAATAAGATGTATGTACTGCAATTACGTAAGGATTAACCCACGACAGAGCATGGGTCACTGAAGAATTAATCCATGCCTGGGGCTTGGAACATAAGGCCGCAGGCCGAGTACCTCAAACCCATTACCAACCAGGTGTGGATTAATTTCCAAGTTAACCCACACCCGGAGAGGGTTAATTCACTTGCAACATGACTCTTGCCTCAGCTACCTGCAGCCGATGCCCTACTGTTGCACTGTCTCTCATGGCCAGTGTGTTAAGTTTTGGGGGCATGTGCCATCTCACTCTGGCACACAGCTTTCCCTCGTCCCCAAGCGCAGCAGTGCTTCCTTCCTATGTTATGAGCCTGGCAGTGTTCAGTGCGAGTTACTACCTGACGACCAAGCACGAGTGGGGCGGGTGACGTCTCTCTGTGGCACGTAACCTCCCCAGTCTCTAAGCGCAGCGCTGCTTTCTCCCCTGTGCTATGAGCCCAGAGATGTTCATTGCTACTTACCACCAAACAACCAAAGTGCGGGGTGGCAGCTGTCATCTGTCTCTGGCAGACAATGTTCCTGGTCCCCAATCGCAGTGGTGCTTCCATCCCCATCCGAGTCCGGCAGTGTTCAGTGCTAGTTACCACCTGATTACCTAAGCACTGGGAGGGTCGTCTTGACTGTCACCGATATGGGGTTTGCAGTGACTAATGGTGTACCCTGCAACTGTCACAGCAACAGTTTCTGTCATCGGGCTGGGCCGGGCGTGGTCCCAATAGCCATGCCGCAGCACACAGTGCTCGTTTCGATGCCGACCATAGATTAATTCTCCCAAGCTGGATTCTGGGAATTAATCTATGGGCAGGTAACTGTTTCTATGAATCAACAGCAGCAATTTGCCAGAGCCATGCTACAGCTTGCTTTAGGGCAACAGATAGAAATTACCATACACATATTCTGCCCCTTCCTATTCAAAATATGTCTATGGAAATTGCCATTAAATGCCCCAGTCCAGGATGGCCACTGTCCCTACACAAAGTTAACAATCCAGTGATTCTTATAGCTCTATCTGTGCACAAGACCCCGACACCCACCCATGGCAAATTGAATCTGCAAACCAATTGTTAATCCACAGGCCTTCTTCTCAGTTTTCAAACTCTGAATAGGAATTAACATAAACAGCTGATGGTTTAAATTTGGGCTTAGGCTAAAACGTTTTTGAGTTGGACTAGGTCACATATGACGTGCTTGGGAAGTGTTATATCAAATGCAAAAAGGAAATAGGTGTCCACCACAGGTTCTTAATGACCTAAAATGCTTTGCAGTACAGTGTCCCAAATTATCGTGCACCACCTTTCAAAAGAACTGGACTGGCTGGGAATTTCTTCAAAATCAAATAATTTTATTCACTTGATTCAAAGTTCTTCATTCTTTTACTTGCCACTAAGCAGACACCTTGCTTAATGGTGACAGCACCTCATGGAGGATGCTGAAGTTAAACGTCTAAAACATTATGAAGCCCCAATGTGAAGAGTAAAGTCAGAGGGCACATGAGATACTTATCTAATACAATGCAAAATATGCAGCATGCAGCAGCTGAACAAAGAATATAAGCCAAAAAATTAGCATTGACATGAAAATGCAAGTTTCTATAGAAACTTTATAACTGAGCCACAATCCCTGATGAAGAGACCAGTTTTGAGTCTTGAAATGTTGGTTACCAATAACTGTATAGTGGCAAGTGAAAGAATGAAGAATTTTGGGTACCAATATCTGTTTAGTGGCAAGTGAAATAATGAAGAACTTTGAATCAAGTGAATAAAATTATTTGATTTTGAAGAAATTGTCTGGTCCAGTTTTTTTTTTTTTTTAAATTCATTTTTATTGGCAACAAGCGGTGCACATTCATGGTACAATGAAATTCATACAGGTACAAGGATACTTTCCAATCAATAGCATTTGCTCCTATTCAGTTATCTTCCCTTGAATATCCCAGGATACCCAGATTACTCATTACAAGCCATTTGTCCAGCATCTCACTACTACAGCTTGTGGGACCACACCTCCCTCTCCTTCAGCCCTCAACTCCTCCAGTAATGTTTCTCTTCTTCCTTTGTTAATTGAACACCATGCTTCAGCTGGCAGCTACCCCAGAGCTCAGATTTTCATAGTTATCAAGCCAGGTGAACCATCACGTCCATCTCTGAATAAATACCGGGTCTGCAGATTGATTTTAAAGGTTAATTCTTCTAAAGCTGAGGTCTCTTGCCGATTTGAACCCAAGCTCTGACCAGGCGGTTCGGACTCAGCCAGGCCGGGTAATAGTTTTGTGTGCTGCAGCCAGAACTATAGCCCAAAGGTATATTGAATCAGGGCCTTTAATTCCACAAGGCAAGACACCCAGAATCGCCTCCGGCCTCCCAAGGGGCTTTCAAGCATGAAGATGGTATGCAGTATCTTGATTACCTCAGACCAAAAGGCCTGTACCCTAGAACATGCCCAGAAAGCATGCAAATGGTGAGCATTATCCTCCCACAAAGACTCCAGCATATCTGGGAAGCGTGTTGGGTCTCTCCTATGGAGAAGTGCTGGGGTAAGAAAAAATCTCACCTTTATTTTCCAGCTAAACTCCTGCCAGAGTGGTGATCTAGTTGTTTTAATAGCAGTATGAAACACTCTGTCCCAATCCACCTCTCTGCCTTCTTCACCTCCTCTTTAACCAGTTTTTTTAAATTTTTTCTAAGGATCCTTCCTCAGGGTCCCCATTGCTTTATATAAAATTGATATATGGCCCTTCTGAATCTGGCCAGCCATCAGGCCCTTCATGCAGTCCAGAAAAGAGTTAACACGGTCTGGGTTCGGATCCATGTTCAGGCATGTTTCAATATGAGCTCTAACTTGTAAATATCTGAAATAATCAGATCGTCGGAGTCCATATTTATCCCTGAGAGTCTCGAATCCCAGGACCACGCTTCCCTGCATGAATTGTCCAAAGCTGATCAGACCCCTGCCTACCCCATGCCTTAAAAGTGTAATCCAGGCGCTGTCATAAAGTTTGGGGTCCATGGGATCCTGCACAGAGGCCAGAGGGACTTTCTGATTCCATATTTCTGCCAGATCCTTCTAACTGCCGTCAGAGTATTTTTAACAGCCATCTGTAGAGGAGGGGATCTATTATAGATCCCGGAGGGAGCATGACCCTAGCTTGGGGCCCGCGCCATCTTCCTCTCCTGTTCCATCAGCTTCCAATTAGACACATAAGTTGGGTCTGACCACTGTAGGGCCCTTTCAATTGTGTAGCTAAGTAGTAGTCTTCTAGGTCAGGGAGTGAGCGTCCTCCTTCCCTGTGTGTCTGCATGATGTGCAGGTTAATTCTTGCTTTTACCACCCCAAATATATCCTGAAATCTTCCTATGCCATTTCTGGAATTGCATTTTATTTATTGGGATCGGCAGACTCTGAAATAAATGTAAGAACCTAGGAAGAATATTCATGGAATTGATTGTACCTAGCATGCATGGGAAGATTTATTAATGTCCATTTCTCGGGTCTTTTGCTATCTGGTTTAAAGGTGGCTATAGTTAGCCTTAAACAGTTGTGACATGTGTTTGGTTATGTAAGTACCTAAATATTTCATCTTACTTGCTGTCCAGTCTATTGAGAGCATTTCCTTAACCTTGTTTGTGGGTGCATAGTAAAAGTAAGGGCCTCTGTCTTTGTTCTGTTTAACGTGTATCCCGTATGTCTACCAAACTCCTCCAGCGGTGACCACACTTGAGTATCGATTCCTCCGGGTTCGATAGAGTCAGCATCACATCATCCACGTACAATGAGATTTTCGGTCCAACCCCTACCTTAATTCCCTGGATCAGCTCTGATTGGCGTATTGCCATTGCTTATGGTTCTATGTAGAGGCCAACAAGAGGGGAGAGGGGCAACCCTGTCTAGTGCCCGTCCAAGTCGAAGCGGAAGAGACACTCTGTTCACCTCACATAGCTTGGGGCCCGTGTACAGTACCTTCAGGCTGTCAATAAAGGGCTGTGGAAAAGCCATAGTCTCTAAAGTTAAGAATAGAAAACTCCAAGAGACCTTATCAAAGGCCTTTTCGGCATCTAAGCTCAAAAAGCAAGATGGAATACTGGTGACGGTGTATGACATCTATCACATTTAAGGCCACTCGAACACTGTCAGGAGCCTGTCGTCCCTCGTACAAAACCCGTCTGATCCAAATCAACTAGCTCTGGCAATAGAATTCAACCTAGTTGCTATAATAGCTGTGAAAATTTTACAATCTGAGTTGAGTAGGAAATGGGTCTATGACTTGCACCTAGTGAGATCTTTGTTTTCCTTTGGTATTAAGGATATGAGTGCATATTGCCACGAGAAGGTGGTGCGATTTCCATCTCGTCAATCCCAGAGTTAACATCTGACATAAGGAACCACCTCTTTCCCAAAAGTCTTATAAAATTCGCGCTAAAGCCGTCGGCCCTGGGCATTTACCTGTTTTAAGAGACTTAATGGTTCTGAAAATTTCAGCCTGTGTTATTGGTTGTATCAGAGTTTGGCCTTTCATTGGTGAAAGAGTGGGCATGGTGAGAGGCTCAAGAACCTCATCTTCTCCTCCCTTGTTGATTCATTCTGGGGTGTATATAGTTTAGTGTAGTAGAGACAAAGGCCTCTTCTATCTGGGCTTGTCTGTTAACTAGACAGCCAGTAGTAGGTGCTATTATCTTTGTAACTGTGGCTTTAGCTCTATGTTGTCTTAGGCGAAAGGCTATGATGGCGGAGCCCTCGCCCCCTTCATAATATTTCTGCTTTAGATAGAAAAGGACTTTTCCATCTCCGCTTGTTGCATGCGGATCAATTCTTTTCTAATTTGTTTCAGGGTTAGATCCTTAGCCTGTTCCCACTTAGCCTTCTGGGCATCCTCAAGGGTTTTAGTTGTATGGTAAGCTCCCCAAGCCTTTGTGCAGCCATCCTTTTTTAGCGGAAGCATAGGCAATTATTTTCCACACCGTGGCCTTTAAAGTATCCCAGAGAATTTGTGGACGTGACCCTCCCACATTGTTCTCTTGTATTGTGGTGACAATGTGTTGCTTAAGATCTTCTACCAGGGTTTGGTCTCAGAGAAAGGAGCAGTTTAACCTCCATTGCGTTTTTCTACGTGGAAGGGATAAGTCCACCTCCAGAAAAAGGGGGTTGTGGTCTGATAGGGTGAGCTCCCACCCATTGAGGAAGTTGCATGAGATCTTTAGAGTAGGTGAAGAAGGTATCCAGCCTAGAAAATATTTTGAAAGCAGGGGAGTAGCACGTGTACTCTTTAGCCACTGGGTACCTCTCTCCTCAAACATCTACCAGAGCCACCTGATCAAAGATCTTTTAACTGCTCTTGCTTTCCTATAATCTGGGTTTGGTATTTTAGATGTAGTATCTAGGGCTCTATTAAACACAAGGTTCCAATCCCCCATAATCAGGATTCCCTTGTCTTCTCTGCCACCAGCTGAGCGAGTGACGAGTAAAAGACACAGAGGATCCTGGAGGGCATAAACATTCATTAAAGTGATTAACGTGTCCTGAACCCGTCCACCACCAGGACAAACCGTGCCCTGGATCTTCACTACCTCCTCCACCTCAAGAGGGAAGGAGGATGCTACCAGAATAGACCCCCCTCTTCCTGCCCGCTGCCAGTGAGGAGAAAACCTCGTGGTACCTTTTGGATTTCAGTTTTAGGGCCTCGGAAGGCGAGAGATCGTCTCCTGTAGGAAGCAAACGTCACACCTTGTTTTGTCAAATATTTCAGTATTTGTTTTCTCTGATCGGATTTTTGCTTCCATTAATGTTGTAAGTTAGGAACTTTGAATTATGACTAGCATTTCCTTATCCAAGATCAATCCCTTGATCTAATCTTCTGACAGACTTGTATTTGCATCTGTACACCAAGTATCCCTTGCATTCTAGCGCGCACCCAAATGGAACAATTACACCAACAAACGTAACTGTAACTTTGCAAATTCAAACTGGCACTTCAAACAGCAAAAACATTTCGACTTCAACACCCCATCCAAACTCCAGGGGCTAACAAGTGGGGCATGGGTAGTCCCTCGAGCTGAGTACTGAAGGATCTCCCAGCCCATCCAAAAGAATGACTTCCATGGTTAAGTGGAAATATCCCAGCTTATGGGCCGCAAAATACATGACAGAGACTGAGAGGCTCAGTCTAGGATGAAGCCTCGCCCTAGCCCTAGGAAAATCCCTATCTGGGCTAAACCCTCTGACGTCTGAGAAAGAGTCCTCTGTATCAGGGCTCTGTACTTGTCCGGCCCCCCCCACCGAGCCCTATGATCTTTTAAATTGTGAACATCGCACAAATTATCAATTTTAATCCCTTTGCTCATTATTCAGCCTTAGAAGCTTTTATCCTTTCCTCCTCCTCCCCTTTAGAAAATAGGGTGAGAGAAAGAGCAGGGAGAGGAACAAACAAACAAACAAACAAAAAAAAAGGAAAACCCCACCTCTCTGTTGGAGAGGGTACGTCCTTCAACCATCCACATAGCTAAACGAATGAGACCTCCCTAACCCCCTTCCTCAGACAGTGCCCCTTATGAGCATCATTTGACAAGATAGCTTGTCATGTTGTGGCACTCAGAGCACATTTCTATAGTGGAGTCAAAGCCCCATCTGCTTGAGCAAGACATATTCGCTTCTTCAGATCAGCTTGAGGCAACCTCTCCAACCCATACCCCCCAAGGAAGCCTTCCTCTCCCTCCACATCAGGCCCAACAACCAAAACCCAAACGCAGAAAGATCAGGTATACAAAGAGAGATAGAGGGGAGAGGAAGGAAGGAAGGAGGAAAGGAAGGCAAAAGGGGAAAGAGTTTTTCTTCTCTGTTGAATGATTTAGCCATCAGTCCCAAGCACATGTCATTCAGCGATCAGATAAACATCTGACATACGGTCAGGCAGTGAGAGTGTTAGCACAAGTTCAAGTATCTAGTCCCTTCATGTTTCAAGAATATTTTGTTGATCAGGATCCTCTTGGTATCTTGCAAATGTGCTGCCTTCTTGTTCCTAGAGGGTCACCGTATCTTTGCAGGAGAGTTGCGATGTCCGCTCTTAGGTTCGATTCAGGAAGCCTCTTCGTTGTCCCGGCTGTGTAGCGCCTTTTTGGCTACTGACCAAGCTGATGCAATTAAGTCCGCCCAATTCTTTCTTGCCTAGTGGCGAACTGAGATGCCCATCTCAGTATGCATCAGCGGCTGCCAGGAGGTCTGCAAACACCCAACGCCTTTCCCAGTTTCGATTTTCAGCCTGGCTGGATGTAAGAGTTGGCTTTTACCCCTTCTGTTTTAGTTGCTTTAGTATCGGCCATAAAGTACGTCTAGCCTCTTGTACCATTGTGGTGTGATCATTATCTAAAGTAACTCTCTGCCCTTTATATTGAATGGTACCTTTTTGCCAAGCACGGCGCAGGAGCTCCTCCTTTGAGCGTGTAAGAGGTCAATCGGACAATCAGAGACCTGGGCCTGGCTTGGGTTATGGGGCTTAGGACCCAGTGATCTATGAGCTAATCCATTGCCAAATCAAAATCTTCTGGGAGAGACAGAAGTCTCAGAGTATTTGCTGTAAAAAGGCTATAGTGTCTCTGCAGGCTGCCTCTGCTCCTTCTGGAATCCTATATTCGGATGTTATTTCGACGGCTTCTGCCTTCTAAGTCATCTAGTCGCCTGGTAAGTTCTCTATCTCTCCATAAGGTACAGTATCAGACGGTCCTGTCTATCCGTCTGCTCAGCTGTTTGTGTTAGGCAGAGCTCCATCTGGTCAGTTCTGTGTTCTACATGATTGATGTCCGATCTAAGCTCTGTGAGGTCTCGGTCAATTTTTGGACCGCTTGAGCCATTTGCAGTATTGTAGCAGCCAGGTCCGCTTATGAGTTGCTTCACAAGAGTTCTCTGCCTGTAGGCCTTCTGAGGAGTCCATATTCTCCAACGCCTCCTACCGCTCTAGTTGGAGCATTTCTTTCAATTTTGAACCGGTGTGCTCTGTAACTTCCCCTTTAGCTCTCGTTGCTTTGGCTGGTGAAGAATTTTTAAAAAGAGCGATGTGGTCCGATGTTATAGCTGCGGGACGGAGCCGAGAGTCTAGGGCGCCATTCGCTCTCCGACGCCACCGGAAGTCTCTGGTCCAGTTCTTTTGAATAGCTTAGGAAGTATCTCACAAACCTTACTATCCTTGCAAGTGTGGAATTAGGGAAAGAAGGACCAGAAAGTGTGAACAACGGTCCTTTCCCACCCCACCCCTCACATACACACACCCACCCACATACTACTGTTTACCCAGAGTTGACCAGTAAATGTTGTTTCCAGTTGGGTCCTGCTTTTCTGGTGGTTTGAGCACACAAATGGGATCTAGAGATCCCAAGTTGAAATCTAACCCATGGTATGACCTTGAACAAGTTACTTTTTATTTATTTATTGAAAGATATTGGAATTACAATCCTTTGAGTGAACAACTCCTTGCAAAGGCTCCATGTCAGTAAGAACACACACAGTATCACAAACTTAAATATTAGGTACAATTAGCACCAGTACAAACTTAAAACATATGGCACAGTATAAACTTAAAACACTGATAGAGGATTTAAACATTTGGTGCAGCGTATGATGTGGGGTTACATCATCTGGGATCTTTACAGAGAGGTCCTGGGTCAACAATTTGACACTTGACCTCCTTGTGCTTCAGTCCTCCACTGCCTGTCAATCATGCAGTATCATTAGTGTTGACTGTGAAGGCCTCTGTTGACTCCTACTGGCCAGAGGAAGGGTCGATTGTGGTGGCACTATTTATTGATAGGTGAGGTGGGACTGAGGGGAAAACAGGATAAAAAGACGGTAATGAGGAGACTGGACTGGGAATTGAATCAAGTTTGTGGGAAAGAAATTTGGACCCATTTTATAATTCACAGTAAGACATTCCAGGATGTGGGTTGTTGTGGGATAATGGCATTTCTCTGAGGTTGAAGGCACTCGCTGATGCCTTTGTGCTTCAGAGGTACCCAAGGCATTATGTTATCCCCAACAACACGCATCCTGCCATTTTTTTTTTTAAGTTTTGTAACTGGTAGGCCCACTAGGCACAAGTGCCTGTTTCAGGGGCGACTTGGGAGCACTGGGCAGTTAAGCGGTTGCTCAGAGTCGCACAGTATGCAAGTGGAGGTTGTTAGATAACATACAATCTGTCATACCTTATTGCCTCATAAAATGGGTCCCAATTTAGCAATAAGTACAAATGTTTGGTTAAATTGTCTTTTTTTTTATCGTAATTTCAAAATGTACAATTACAATACACCACAGATAAACTATCCCTCTTACAGTCCCTTAAAATACAAGAATTAAAATACTGCCCAGTTCCACTGCGGATTATTTATCACACACACATGTATGCCCCACTGTCTTAATTTTATCTGTCGCAGGGTAAACAGCAGAGATTTCACTGGCAAGCTGGTATGATTGACGGGAGTTTTCTTGGCTGCCAAAGAAACACCAGAAATAACTGAATAGTACATAATTTTTACTGAATAGTGCATCGTATTATTTTATTTGCCTATGTAGGGAGGGATCATGGGAAATTATTTATTTTAAATTTCAATAAGTTTGTCCGGCCCATTGGCACAGCAGTAGGGCCCCTCCTTGATGTTGATGACCCATGTTTGGGAATGAGCTCGGGTCACTGGGGCTGGCCAGGAGGGAGGACCAAGCGTCCCAGGGACAACTGTTCTCTCTCTGCTGGAGGTCTCAGCATCACACTGCGAGACTAAGCTTCCAGGTGGAGGCCAGGCAGTAGCGCATATGAATGCACCAGAAAGGAGGGACTACTGACAGATGCTGCTAGCATGCATGCCTCCTGGGAGAAACATAGGAGGAAAATGTCCTGCTCTATCTGGTGTCCCCTAGGGCATTGCATGACTGACATGGCAGGCCACCACAACCATTGGGGTAAATAAGGTACTGGAGGGAATATGTTTCAGAGGAAAAGATGCACGAGAACAAGGGACATGCAATGAAGCTGGAAGGAGGTAAATTCAAGAGAGGCGTGAGGAAGTACTTCTTCCCTGAAAGAGTGGTGGATGCCTGGAATAGGGTTCCAGAGGAGGTGGTGGAGGCAAAAACTGTGGTGGGTTTTAAGAATGAATAGGAACGGCGTAATGGAATCTTAGTGGAAAGAAAGTGGAGAGGGAGCAGAGATCAAGTAGGGTCTCGGTGACGGTAGTGGCAGTGGAAAAATGGGCAGACTTGGTGGGTCTAGTGGTCCTTATTTGCGCCAGATACTATGTTTCCATGTGATCCTATGTAATTGATAACTAATCGGTAAGTCCATGAGAAGGTTGATAACGTACTCACAGGATTGAAGAGCAGAAATAGATGATGGAAAAAAAGCTAGTTTTACTTTTTAGGGCTTAACTGGAGGTTTACAATAAGTAACAATGGCAGCCGTGAGCAGTCAGGAATGGCTGAAGGGCTCATGAATCCTATATGTGATTTGCCCAAATTCCAGATTGTACTACCTAAACATGTTCCAGCCTGTGCATTTGTGGTGGGTTAAATATGGGTCTTGAAATAAGCAGGACATTTCTAACCCATTTTACAATGTAGGATAAAGGCATGCCTTGGGAAGTGAGGCACAAGGTGAAGCTGAATTTCTTATGCAGCTGAGAAGTGCCATAATCCCACAGTTACGCATGCCAGGGTTCTTTATTGTGAATTATTTCATTTTTATTAAATAGGTTAGACCATTGAGTAAACTCATTTAAAATGGTGACCCATGGTTTGGTAAAAATAATTACAGCAAACAATAACAGACAAAATACAATACATAAGCATTACAATTCCAACTACAGTTACATACAAACAGGTACCATATCATAAACAATTAGCCACAACAAGACTTAATTGTAACAACAAAAAGGGTTCCTCTGATTTATTATTTTTAAATCTGAGTAATTAGGTTCTGAAAGTTGAACATCTCTGACTTGTGCTTTTGTACTAGAATAACATGGTCACATTTGACCAATTGCATGTTTTGATTCGTCTCTGTTATGGAGACCAAAGGAAACTGTTTGAGGTTCAGTGTTTAGAAATAAAGATTTACTTTGCTGGCCTGTAGGCACAGCAGCAGGTTTGGGAACGTGCTCAGGGCACTGCAGGGATTTATTTAACTCTAACAATTGATTAGCATTTTGCTCATAAAAGTGCTAAATCTTCGTGAAAAATGCATAGCTTGCCTCACTGTGTTTAACAAACACAGCACTTCTAGAAAATCTATATGAATACTTTCTGTACAGTTAGTATAGTCCCAAGGAAAAAAATGCTAATCAATTATTTAAAACTCTGCACCGAGGGCTGGTGGGGCAGGGGATTGAACGTCCGGAGAACGCTTGCTTCTTAAAGGTGGGAGGTAGTTTGCTCCTCGCTGCATGACCACCACCAGTTGGTGCAGTCCAGTTGCGGGTGGGAGACAGAGGGTGCTTGGGGACTATTAACGTTGATTGCATGTGGTGTCATGAGTTCACAGCCCAGTTTCTTGGGGTGGGAGACACACCTCCCGGATTGGCAGGATAGTACTGGCATGCTGGGCCTTACACTGCCCAACACGAGGAGCCCTACCACCATTGTATTGAGAGTGTATGAATGGGGACCCCCAAAATGCCCCACAGTGGGAGAGTTCCCCATGGAGCAGGTGGAGTGGGGCTCTTTGGAGTTCAGGATGGCAACAGGGCTGGCTGGTAGTCTGGCAGATGGGCCATAGTAGGGAGAATAAATAGAAATGAAAAACCTTGGGAGAGGCCCCTGTTTCCTCTGGGAGGGGAAAGGTTAAGGTTTCCTTTGCAAAACCTTTTAACACCCAAGTGGTTTGGTGGGGTTAACTCACACCGTACTGTACTAGACAAACAGCCACGCAGCTGTTTGGATACATTTAATGCTTGAAATGATAGCACAACTCACCTGCCTGTGCCCACAGAACCTTAGCCCAGAGGTTCTATACCCATCTGCACTGAAAAGCCCATTTACAGGAAAGTCTTGCATGAAGACTCAGAGATCTAGAGCCTAGCCTATGGTAGCACTGTGTGGTTTTGGGTGGGGAATAAGTATGCTGTGGAAATGGCCAACTTGATTGGTGGGTGCAGGGCAGGACACTAGAATCTAATTCTGGTGCAGACCTGGGCAGGTTCTCTCATATCCCTTATGCTAATATCCCTGGCCATGGCTATACTGTTTTTTTGTGGGTTTTTACGCTGATCTACACAGTCCAAGTGAATCCTAATGTACTAAATGTACCGCACTCCATAAAATTTGCACTACTCTGAATAAGGCCTGCAGGTTAATTACTGGGGCACCTAGGCTAACACACACCTGTTCACTGTATTGCTAAAGCGCTGGTACTTGATCTTGATGAGCTACCAAATATCTGACCTGTACCCTTTACAAAAAGACCTCCTTTGGGCTATCCCTCTGCCAGGATTGACCACCACCATCTGCCGCCTGTCCCACTAGTTCATACTTGGACCTCTGGGAAAACCTCTTGTTATCCCTAGAGCTAGGACCTCTCCGCGACCAAGAGCCTTCAGCTTTAGGGCCCCTCCTGGTTCAACACACTGCCCCTCCATCTCCTAAGCTCCAACTATATCAGCCAAACATCCTCACGAACCACCTTGTTAACACCCAAAGTTGCACTGCCACTATCAAAGCCGCATCAATACTAATGACAAAGCTACTACTGCTGCTAAGGACAACATACCCGTATTGTTTGCATCAATCCTACCTGTACCAGCTTGTTTGTATCTATGTCAAGTTACTGTTATATTGTTATACTGTGTATTTTCGTTTGTCTTACTGTGACAAGGTACCTTTGTAAATGAACCTATGGCTCAAAGGTTTTCCAAACTGCTGTCTAAATAAATAAATCTGCTGGGCTTCTCACCCCATTCTGCAGTTTTGGAGGCTTATCACAATACAACCCCCCACTCCTCAGTCCGGCTTTTATTTTCCCTTTTCAAGTTGACGGTTTGCTTTTAGTTTCAGAAGTTATTTTTTCCTTTGGCAAATGTTGAAGGAAGACAGGCATTCCAATGTTGTTACTTAATTTCAGAACATGACGTCCTCAAGAAGGGAGTTTGAAATGTGCTCCTCCAGTACATGAGCAGACGCCGGGCAGAGCTCTGGCTAAGGGGTGAGAGGTGTTCAGAGCAGGATAATCCATTCATCTGCTGCTGCTGTGTGTCCTAGTTACATTTTATTTTAAACCAGTGATTGCAAAATGCAATTTTAAGCACATGATTTTTTCCTGTTTAAAGATGGTGCAAAACTAAAAGCGCGGATGTCTGCATTGTTCACAGGAAGTCTCTGTGGTTCTGTCTCATAAGACTATCAAGTGGTGGTGAAAAGGTTTGCTTGGTGCCAACACGCAGCATCAGTAACCTCAAGAGAAAGGAATTTGTCTTACTGCAGAGTGTGCTGACTTTGTGAGTGCTGGCGATAACAATAGAGGGTTTCAGTGGGTGGGAGCATTGTTTCCAAGATGTGCCGTCTGGTTCCTGGCTTCTGACTTCTGTACTCTAATTCTGGGCCATATCCTCTGCATCGTAGTGGTCTGGTTTCTTCGATAGCGCGACCACGGAAGAAGGTATGGTGATCTGTTCATGCTTAATGAAAACTCCTGCCATCCTTAATGCAGATGGACGGTGGGGTGTGCTACATGGGGGGTTCAGGAAGTTTGATGTTGGGGTGCTGCATTGTCATTTCGGAAGGGTCGGACTTTTTGGATGTGTTCAGTGTTTCAAACACTGATTAGCTTTGAGAGGTTACTGCTTGGGTCTGTGCGTCACTGCAATTTTACCTTCCTTCTTCATGATAACAAAGTAGATTAGAGACTGTTTTTTTGGGGGGTCAGAAGTAGTTCTGCTTTTCATGAAACTAGCCGAGTAAGAAGTGAAATGTATTTGGCAGTTCTCGGCTCATGTACCAAGACAGAAATCTGCCGCAGGACATGTCATTCTGAGCTGCCAGCTTTTACCATAGAGAGGTCTTGATTAGTTGATACTCTGGGATCTCACTTCTCATCCCAGGTGATGTCTTATGGGGACAGGTTTCCGTGGCTGGTGGGAGCTCTCTTTTGGGGGCAGGGTTTCAGGTGCAGGTAAACACCAGGATGGACAGGGCTCCAGGTGCCAGTGAGCACCAGATGGACAGAGTTCTAGGTGCTGGTGAGCCCATAAGGGACAAGGTTTTATATTCTAGTAAGCCCGACAGGGGTTCCAGGTGCTTATGTGGCCTGTGGGGAAGATCATGCTGTACTTGTCCACATTTTCCTTTGTCACATGATTTGATATGATTTGATTTTGTTTTAAGTACACTGATCCTGAAGGGACATTTTTCAGGCATGACCTAATTTACATATCTTTTTTCTGTAGAGAGTTTATACCCTGATCAGCTACCGTTAGCCAGGGGTACCAAAACAAAAAAGGAAAATGTAAAACACCTTACAGGGGTAATTGCACAAGTTCTTTTCCAGGTCATAGGGAGTGAAGTATCGGGAATGTTGGGAGTGGTACAATGTAGTGGTTATGTAGCATAGGTCTTCAGGAGACCTTTTTGGAGTCTTGAGGTGCTGCCCATCTTACATGCCTCTCTAAGCTGAGGAGGAGGTCATTAGACTCCTGGGTCAAGTTGGGTAGGACTGGGATCTTCTTCCCCACCCAGACGACACCATGTCTATGACTGTTGCCTCAAAGGGTGTCAAAGAGGAGGGCCAGCTGGACTGTGGTGGGCTCCAGGATGGTGGGGTGGTGGGTTGGGAGCACATTCCTTTGCTGGTGACACTACACAACTCTTTCACTGTCCTGGCCAGATGGGACTGCTGAAGAGGAGGCACCTGTAGTACTGATTAGGGAGGATGTGAGGGTCCTCCATAGGGAGGCCCCAACAGAGGAGGAAGCAACTTCTGGTGGGGCTCAGCTGTTATGAGGGTAAATCTGGGAGCAGGACAGGAGGGAAAGAGGGAGATGAGGTGCCTACCTGGCACCTTGGCATGAAAGGGATGGACAGGGATCCTTATGATCGCCAGGAGGTGGGGCAGGAAGGGAGTGGAATATCATTGTCCATCTGGGACTAATGACCTGGCAAGGGACACAGCAGGGTGGTACATGAAAGGTTTAAGGAGCTGGAGAGGGACTTGTAGCAGGTAGCCTTCAATGAGTGGTTGAAGGTGGTGGTGCTGGGAGGCAGGTTTTGCCTACATCAACTTGGGTCCTACCTGGGGATAGAGTCCTGCACAAAGGATATGGCTTCCATCCATCCACCCGAGAAAGGAGCAGCAGTCCTGGATGGAAGGTTTAGATGCTACTTTGATGAACATTTAGACTAACCGAGGGAGGCAGGGAAAAAGAGGGAGACAGATGTGTGTGTATACACACACACACACACACACACACACACACACACACACACACACAGATAATGGGTCAGCAGGAGGAGAAGCCAAAGGGAAATACATTCCTCAGGGTAGAGAGGTGTAGGGATAAGGGGAAGGAAAGGTCGGGAGGTGGCTTTTAGGCTGAGGGAAGAATTAAGGTAAGTGTGCTGAGGGAGAATGAAAAGGAAGGACAACACTGGAGAAATGGGAAGGAGAGGGACAGAAGGAGTGGAGAACCATGTGTGCCAATGCATGGAGCCTAGGACATAAAATTCCTGACCTTGAGGCAATCATTGCAGAGGCAGACCTGAATTTGGTGGCCATTACAGAGTCATAGTGCAGAAAACCACAGCTAGGACCACATCCCAGGTTACACTATGTTTGAAAGGACAGGATGGGAGGAAAGGCAGGGGTTATTTTACATGTCAGGGAAGATATAAAAGCCATGGGATACAGGAACACCAGGGAAACTTATAAAAACTAGAGGGGTGGTTTAAGGTTCGGCAGTTGAAATTTAACACCAAAAGTGTGAGGTAAGGCACTTGGGGAACGAACCTCAGTACAGCGTACTGGATGGGTGGGGTGAGACTTATCACTACGGCTGAGGAACAGGACCTTGGAGTTACCATCGGTGTCTCCCTCAACCAATCGAGTCAGTGCAGCAGGGCATATAGCAAAGACAGTAGGTTGCTGGGGTGTACTGGGAGGGTGTTGATAGCAGAAGGGAAGCAGAAATACTTCCCCAAATAGATCCTTAGTGAGGCCCTACCTGGAGTACTTTGCCCAGTTCTGGAGTTCATCCACAGGAAGGATAGGGATAGGCTGGAGACAATACACGCGAGGGGTGAAAAAATGATTCAGGGCCAATAGTGCAGATCCTGTGAGCAGCCCTCAAGGCACTGGACATGTACTCACTGGAGACCAGAAGGAGAGGGAGATATGATAAACACCTTCAAATTGCTAAAAGGAATTGACAAGGTGAACTGTGAGAACTATTTCGCTTGAATACTAGTTCATGGTCACATGGACATGAGTGGAAATTGACAGGAGGGAGGTTCAGGGACATGAGAAAGTATTGTTTACAGAAAGCATGGTGGAGGCGTGGAACAGTCTACCAGCCGAGTGGTGGCGCTAAAACCGTTGGTGGTTTCAAGCATGGCTGGGACAGAATGAAGGGTAAAGTGGTTGCTCGGGTGGCAGAAACTGGGTGGAGAATGGGTGGTGGAAGCATGGGGAGGCTAAGACCCTGCAGGGACAGTAGGTCCCAGGGCTAAATAGGGAACTCGGCAGACTGGATGGACCGTTGGTCTTTTCTACTGTCATTGTCTCTGTTTCCATGAGATAAAGGGCTGAAGATTCTTTGCGCCGGCTTAGGAGACAGGACCAGGGCCTTATCTGCATGACAGTGGTGTACAGACCACTAACACAGGGGACGAAGTTAGACAGATTTTGAGGGGAGGCTACTGGCAGAGTGGTGACAAAGGGAGGTATTGATCTTGAGGGACTTTAATTTGCCAGATGTAGACTGGAGCATTCTGGCCGCAGCTACAAGAAGCAGCAGGTCCATCCTCAACTTCCTACAAGGGGCATTTCTTAGGCAGCTTATTATGGAACCTACTAGAGACAGGGCAGTGCTGGATCTGGTACTTGCGTGACAGGGACAGCATTGCAGATATCATAGTGGGTAGTCCTCTGGGTACAAGCGATCACCATACAATGTGGTTTGGCATAAGGACCAAGCAAGAGAAAAACACACTAGGGCAATGTTCCTGGAATTCAGGAGGCAGATTTTAAAAAAATGGGAGACTGCCTCAGTGAAGACCTTAAAGGGGGATGGCTTTGGGAGGTGGGTGAGGCCCAATGGAAAAGATCAAGGAGGGGATAGCTAAGGTAGCGGCAAGCAGTTTGAAGGCAGTAAGGGTAGAGGAGGAAGAGGCCGTTATGGCAGTGGGAAACATAACATAGAAACATAGAATTTGACGGCAGATAAGGACCGCTTGGCCCACCCAGTCTGCCCATTTCCTACCTACTGGATAAGCTGCAGATCCTAGTTAACCAGCAGCCTACTTCTTCCTACCCCCACCCCCAGAACTGCCTTATGACTATCCCATGCATGCTTGAATTCCACCACTGATTTTGACTCCACAACCTCCTCCGGAAGGCCGTTCCATGCATCCACAACCCTCTCTGTGAAAAATACTTCCTTAAATTACCTCTGAGCCGCCTCTATCTTCAAATTGTGCCCTCTTGTTCTTGCACACCTCTTTTTGAAAGATGCTACCCTCTTGGACTTTGTTGATTCCCTTGAGGTACTTGAAAGTTTCTATCATGTCCCCCTCTCCCTCCTTTCCTCGAGGCTATACATATTAAGCTCCTTAAGTCTCTCTTCATATGTCTTCCGGTGCAGACCCTGCACCATTTTAGTTGCCCTCCCGGACAGCTTCCATCCTGTCTATGTCTTTGGAGATTAGGTCTCCAGAACTGCACACAGTACTCCAGATAGGGTCTCACCAGCTGTCTGTACAGAGGGATAATAACTTCTGTTTTCTACTGGTGATGCCTCTCCTATGCATCCCAGTATCCCCCAGCCCTCCTTGCTGCCCTTTCACATTGCTTGCCCATCTTTAGGTCATCTGATATGACTACCCCCAGGTCCCTCTCCATTTTGTTGTTGTTAGTATCTCACCCCCATTATGTACTCTTCCCTGGGTTTTTGTTTCCCAGGTGCATTACCTTGCACTTCTTAGCATTGAATCTAAGCTGCCATACATTTGACCATTCCTCTAACCTTACAAGTCCCTTCTCATCCTTTCCACCCCACCCTGTGCATCAACTCTGTTGCAGATCTTAGTGTCATCTGCAAAGAGACATACTTTTCTTCCAGTCCTTCTGCAATGTCACTTATAAAGACATTGAAGAGGACCGGTCCTAATACTGAACTCCGCGGTACCCCACTAGTAACCCTCCTTTCTTCTGAGTGGACTCCATTTACTGTTACCTCTTTGTCCTATTCTCCAGCCAATTTTTTACCCGGCTGTCATCTTGGGACCCACACCCAGGCTGGCTAACTTGTATATTAATCTTTTGTGTGGGACTGTGTCAAATGCCTTGCTAAAGTCTAGGTAGGCCATGTCCACAGCCCCTCCCTGATCTACTACTTTGGTCACCCAGTCAAAGAAATTTATCAGATTCGTCTGGCATGACCTTCCCGCTGTGAATCCATGCTGCCTAGGGTCCTGTGCCCTCTGGACTCTAGATACTCGACAATTCTTTCCTTTAGAAGTGATTCCATCATTTTCCCTATCACTGAGGTTAAACTAACAGGTCTATAGTTTTCTGCTTCTGCCTTGCTCCCACTTTTGTGAAGGGAATCACATCTGCCCTCCTCCAGTCCTCGGTACCACCCCATCCTCCCATGATTTGTTAAAAGGGTAGTCAGTGGTGTCACTAGTTCTACCCTTAGTTCTTTTAGAATTCTGGGATGAATCCCATCAGGCCCCATTGCTTTGTCCACCTTCAGTTTTAAGAGTTCTTTCAGAACCCTTTCTTCTGTAAATGGGCGTATCAACTTCTGTATCCAGCGTGTTACTACTGTTTGTTTTATGTACCTCCCCTCTTCCTTTGTAAATACTGAGCAAAAATATTTGTTTAGTATCTCTGCCTTTCACAGTCTCCTCTGCCCACCCTCCCACCCCTTTATTAAGCCTCACTATCCCTCCCTTGGTCTTCCTTTGCTCCTCGATGTACCTATAGAAGGTTTTATCCCCTTCTTAACTGAGTTGGCTATCTTTCCTCGGTTTGGGCCTTTGCTGTTCTGACTGCCTTCCCAGCCTCCTTTTGCTTTAACTGATACAGTTCTCTGTCCTGCTCTTTCTAAGATTCCTTGTACATCCTGAATGCTTTCTTTTCTCTTGAACCTTCACTGCCACTTCCTTTGAGAACCATAGTGGTTTCTTACATCGCCTTGTTTTGTTTATTTGCTTCACACAAAGGCTCGTTACCTCTGTGATGGCAGTTTTTATTATTCCCATTGTTCTTCCACCCTCCTTCCTGCCCATTTGCTAGTACATTCCTTAGGCACTCACCATTTTGGCAAAGTCAGCCCTCCTAAAGTCCAGTACTTTTGTCTTTGTATGGCTTGACTCTATTGCTGTGTTTATTGTGAACCATACTGTTTGATGGTCGTTAGTTCCCAGATGGCTACCCACTTCTACATCTGTAATCCTCTCTCCATCTCCATTTGAGAGAATCAAGTCTAATATTGCTCCCTCTCGAGTGGGCTCCAGTACTAGTTGTCTAAGGCATGCCCCTGTAGGGCATCTAGAATAACTGCACTCTTGAAGGCAGCTGCAGCTGCACTCCAGTTAACATCCGCATATTCAGATCACCCATCAGCAATATCTCCCTTTTCTGCCATTCTAAGTATACTTTCTATCATTTCCTGTCCATTTCCTCTCCCCTAGGAAGGTCTGTATATAACCCCTGTGCGTATGTGGTGCCATTGCCTGTCTCCAAATTTACCCACAGTGCTTCTTCTCCTCCCTGTTTACCCTTTTGTTCTGTTGCTTTTATTCCTTCCCTTATGTAAAGCACTACTACTCCTCCTCTTTTACCCTCCCTGTCCCTCCTGCAGACAGTGTATCCTGGTATGTTTATGTCCCAGTCATGGTTTTGTGTGTACCATGTTTCTGTGACTGCCACGATATCCAGATGTTCCTCCTCCATCAAGGCCACTAATTCAGGAAACTTGTTACCCAGACTACGGGCATTAGTACTCATTGCTGTCCATTTTTGATGGCTTTACCTTCTGTTGCAGCATCCCCACTGACCGTTCTACCTCAGTCTTTTCTCATTTAGTACCCTGTTTTGTAGGGAGAGGCTGGGATTTTCCTGCTGCTTGTCAGTGCCTCCCCTTTGACTAGTTTAAAAGCTTGCCAATGAAGCATTTAAACCGATTGCTCAAAGACTTGTTCCTTCCTGGACAGATGCAGACCATCCTGCCAGTATAGGCTGGTGTCCTCCAGGTGGAATCCCAGTCCCCAATGAAGCCAAACCCCTGCTCCGCATTTTATTTTTCAACCATTCATTAAACTGCATGTTGCCAATTGCCCTCGCCTCCCCATGCTTTTGACAGGCAGCACCTCTGAGAAGGATACTGTGTGTGTACTCATCTTAGGTCCCTCCCAACTCTGCAATGTCCTCCTGCACTGCTCTAATCTCATGACGAACCAAGTCATTTGTGCCTAGGTGGACAATTACGCCCAGCTCGGAACTCTTGCAGCTGTTCTCGTGATCCTGAGGATGCGCTTCCTGTCCTCCAAGCCATGGCACCAGGCAGGCACTTTACTTCATTTTTCCCAGCTCCCAAATTCTATACTCTAATAATTGAGTCCCCCACCAGGAGCTGCTTCCTTTCCCTTTGGTGCCCCTGCCTCCTTTCTGTGGGCCTCCCTTGTGACAGATATCATCAGTCTTCTTTCGTGGTGCATCCATAGGGGAGCTATGCTCCCCAGAATGGTGTATGGATTGTGGAGTGGAACAATTGACTGGGTGTGCCTCTGTTCCACCCTCCTCACCCTCCCGGCCCACTGTGGTCCAACTGCTGTGCTTTTCTGCAACTCTGAGGTAGTGGTGGTGGCGCTAGTGCTCCCTGGATGGGGGAGGTTCCTTTCTACTGTCCAGTGTGGCCTGGGGAAGGTTTCCTTACTACTGTGAGGGAGAAGAAAGCAACTTTACAAAATACAAGGAGACCCAGGCAGAGGGGTGCAGGAAGTATATTTGTAAACAAGGAAGACAGAAAGGAGGGTGAAGGCAGCTAAGGCACAGACAGAAGATCACCAAGGAGGTCAAAAAGGGATAAGACTTTCTTCAGGTACATGAGTGAAAAGAAAACAGCAAGGGGTGGTATAGTGAGGATCAGGAGAGTGGAGGGAGATGCATAAGATCAAGAAAAAGCCAACATTTTAAGAGTACTTCTGCTCGGTCTTCAGAGTGGTGAGGGTAAGGGTGAAATGGACCAACATGTATCGGCATGCACAGGAGGGTGGGGAGTGGACACGTCTGTTTTCAGAGGAGAGGGCCCAAATGGGTTTGGAATCACTAAAGGAAACAGAGCGTTGGGGCCAGATGGTATTCACCCAACGGTTCTAAAAGAACTACAAGGTGCTAGCACACCCTCTTGCAACACTATTCAGCACCTCACTGAAGATGGAAGTGGTTCCAGAGGACTGAAGGAGAGATGATATGGTCCTTCAGACAAGAACGACAGCAGAAGGAGGCTAATGATTACAGACTAGTCAGTCTAACTTTAGTGATGGGAAAGTTAATGGAGACCCTGCTGAAGGAGAGGCTGATGGAGTACGTGGAGGATAATGGGCTGCAGGCTCTGGCAGCACGTGTTTCACAGAGGGACAGTCTTGTCAAACAAATGTCTTAGATGTTTTGACTGGATGACTAGGAAGTGGATCAGGGAGGGCAGTGAATGTGGCCTATCTGAATTTCAGAAAGTCCTTTGACAATGTGCCTCACAGGAGGCTAATAAGGAAACTAAGCAGCCTGGGGATTGGGGAGAGGATGGTAAGCTGGGTATCAAACTGATTGAAGGATAGAGGGCAGAGGTGGTGGTAAAAGGCAGTCACTTGGGACCGCCAATGCAGCTGCTGGATTTGCCTGCAACGCCTAGCGAACTGGGTTCGGGAGCGAGCCCAGGCAGCTGAGGAGAAGGCTTGAGCGTCCCACGACTGCTTGCCATCTTCGGGGAAGGAGGGAGGGGACCAAGGTCCGCAGCTTGCCTGAACCAGGGTGGAGGCTTGGGGTACAGCAAGCCCTGCACTTGCAGGAGGGACAGGTTGAGGCATGTAGTAGACATTGTGCCTTGACATCAGGCGACACCGCACGGGAGGAAAAACAGGAAAGTCTTCCATCGCCAGGAAGATGGAGTCCAGCTGCCTCGACGTTGCCACCTGCCTGACCACCTTGGCCCAACGAGACCTGAAGTGTCGGGGTATTTAAGGCTCCCCACCTTGTCTCACCTGGGGGTAATCTGAGGCTCCATGGAGGATCAAGGTTGAACAGGTAGGTGTTCAGCAGAGGGATGACTCCTGATGCCTTCGAAGGGTCGGTGATGGAGAGATGGAGGGGAAAACAGAAAGAAAAGTCAGTCACCGAGGGACGTAGAGAATGACCAAGAGTGCCAGATGGATCAGTATTGGGGGTTTGTCCTCACTGTCTTCATAAGTGACATTGCTGAGGAACTGAGGGGGAAGGCGTGGTCTTTGCAGATGACACACAAATCTGTAACAGGGTGGACACACAGGAAGGGATGTAGAGAGTGCAAAGGAAACTAGAGATGTGGTCTCGAGTATGGCAGCTGGGTTTGAGTGCCAAAAGTGCTAAGTCATGCACCTGTAGTGGGAGGTACTTACAGTCACCAAGCAAGAAAGGGACCTTGGGGTAATCATATCTGATGATCTTAAGGTGGCAGGCATTGTTACAAGGTAGTAGGATGCTGGTGCATAGGGAGGGGATTTCTAGCAGATGGGAGATGGTGTCACTGTATCACTCACTAGCAAGACCCCACCTGGAGTACTGTGTCCAGTTCAGGAGGCCACATCTCGCAAGGACATTGACAGAGTGGAGGCAATCCAGAGGAGGGCAACCAAATGGTGCATGGGTTGCACAAGAAGCCATATGATGAAAGGCTGTGGGAGCTCAAAACATACCCCTGAGCTGGAGGAGAGGAGAGCAGACATGATTGAGACCTGTAAGTACCTCACGGAATGAAGAAGGTGCAGTAGGGGAGTCTTTTCAGAGAAGGAGGAACACCAAAACACTGGGGCATGCAGTGAAGCTTTGGGGAGGGGTCTAAGAGGGATGTGAGGAAATACTTTTCACAGAAAGGGTAGTGGAGGGTGGGTGACAATTGAACAGCCTGCCAGAAGAAGTGCGGTGAAAACAGTGGGCAGCTTCAAGAATGCATGGGATAGGCACATGGGCATAGTTAGTAGAGGAAAGGGAGGGTAGGGACACTGGCAACCAAATAAGGTCCAGTTTGTAGTGATAGGCAAGGAAAAATAGGTCAGACTAGATGGACCTACCAGTTCTTTTGTGACAACAAATTTTTTCTGTGTTTCTGTCTATTCATGATTCAGACCCATCAGAGAG
This sequence comes from Neoceratodus forsteri, assembly GCA_016271365.2. Lineage (NCBI taxonomy): Eukaryota > Metazoa > Chordata > Ceratodontiformes > Ceratodontidae > Neoceratodus > Neoceratodus forsteri. Next base: position 336,774,501 of record CM057451.1, on the reverse strand, counting down.
CACTGACCTTACCTTTTTCACTGTCCTCACAACTTGCCCTGCATGGTAGGGGCTATGGAGGAGAACTGCCTCTCCTGATCGACACAACTTGGATTGATAGGGCAGAAGGATATGTGACCTTCATCTTCATAGTGGCAGAGATTTTCTTTCTTTTTCTTATATCTGTGTGGGCTCCAGTCCACTGCCTCACACCTCTCCTTAAGGCATGTCTTGGCAACCTCCCAGACGCATCCGTCACTGCCCTGCCAACGAGGATCCACATGGCTCAGGACACGAGGGTGCTGGTGCCCGTTATTCAGGCGGCTGTTGCTCGTGAGCATTTACATTTTCTTCCCTGTTCCCAGGATCCCTCATCTACCGTGGTGCTGACACAGCCCACTACTCGCCTCATATGTTGCAGTGCTTTTTGGGCATGCAGCACCCCTTGGAGGAACATGCTCCCGCCCACCGCGAGGGGCCAGTGTAGTGCCGGACTTCAGGCTCCTCCTCTCTGAGCTGGCTCGCTGTATTTGGCAGCACTTTTCAGCCCTGGGCTGTGCCGATCTAGTTTCTGGGCTGTCTCCTGAACATGGGGTGCCAGCACAGAACTGCGATGTGAGTCCACTGGGCCATTGGGTGGCCAGCAAAGGTTTTGTGACCTATTCTCTTTCAAATCAAATCATTCTTTATTTATATAGCGCCTTTCAATATCAAGGCACTGCACACATTTTAACAATAAGTATAAAACAGAGAGCAATGTAATTATTAAAATATGTCTTTGGCCATGCCTCTTCCAGTGACCTTCCCAGCCTCATCAGCCTTCTTCTCCCAGACTTATTCTTCTGTTCCCAGTTTTCCATGGCTCACCCCCAGTGGCTTAGACCTTGAGAGGCCAGTTTCATCCTGCCTGCCCAGGGTTTTAGGTCCCATCCATCAGGATGCTGATGCGAAGATGTGCAAGTGCATGCAAACATGTGGAGGTGGCACCAGCTAGTGCACTCCTTCCACTAGCTGCTCTCAAAAGCACTTCCATCTGGGATCACTGGGTGGCAGTATCGCAGTGGACCCAGCTGCCCTCCTTCGCAGAAGAAGAGTGTGTCTCCAGTGCCTCCTCCCCAACTGACGGCCATCGAGTCAGGCTGCTTCCCAAACAGTGATTGCTGGCGCCACAAGTTGGTAGCCTTTCTGCTTTGCCAACTCACCGCTGTGGCTGCGTTTTCTCCCAGAGTCCCACTCATCTCCCCAGGCAAGGGCACAGCCTGTGTCAGCTTTGCACATGCACGTGTGTCCTATATGAGAGCGCAACCTTCCTGGTCCACTACAGGACTTCATAGCAGCAGAACCCAGCGCCCACCCTCCCGGGCTGGGAGATGCTGTCTTTGGAATTGCAACCTCAGTCTGACTCTTTGCTCCCGAGTCTGCTTCCTAACTCGGATTGTCTGGGCCATCTTTAATCTTTTACCTGTTTCCAGTCTTAGCATTGCTTTCTAAACAACACGATAAATCAGATAAACTTGAAAAAGCAAGCGTGTACCCAGCTGCATAGCCTTTCTTTGCCTTATAAAGGGATGGCAAGCACTGCTGTATTCCCTTTTCATATTTCCTTACCCTTATTCTCTTTTCTGTATTTGTCTTTTTGTTTGTTTTCAGTCTCCTAGTTCATGCTGTCACTGTTTTTATTGTATCATTCTTTTCTAGGTTGTGCCTGAAAATAGGCATCTGTATGCCTTGTGTATGTACCTGATGAACAGAAGCATATAGAATAATGTATTGGCAACCATTAACCATGAGCCTGTGTTTCTGTTGAGGGTTTTTATATTTTTAACTTTGTATCTATCTGTCTCTGAAGTGTACTGAAACGTAGCTATGGAATCAAAGTTATTTCTATTAGTGTGAGCGTTGCTTTCTCTTTTGTGACTTTTGTAGCTACGGAAACATTTGTATTTTGTGACCATCAGCCTTTAGGTCTTTAGTTTGACGTGCCACTCTCAAGATCATAGAAACATAGAATTTGATGGCAGATAAGGACCGCTTGGACCACCGAGTCTGCCCATTTCCCTACCTAATGGATAAGCTGCAGATCCTAGTTAACCAGCAGCCTACTTCTTTCTACCCCACCCCCTAGAATTGCCTTATGACAGTGCATGCATGCTTGAATTCAACCACTGTTTTGACTCCACAACCTCTTCCGGAAGGCCATTCCATGCATCCACAACCCTGTCTGTGAAAAATACTTCCTTACATTACCTCTGAGCTGCCCCACCCCCATCTTCAAATTGTGCCCCTTGTTCTTGCACACCTCTGTTTTTGAAAGATACTACCCTCTTGGACGTTGTTGATTCCTTGAGGTACTTGAAAGTTTCTATCATGTCCCCCTCTCCTCCTTTCCTCGAGGCTATACATATTAAGCTCCTTTAGTCTCTCTTCATATGTCTTCCGGTGCAGACCCTGCGCCATTTTGGTTTCCCTCCTCTGGACAGCTTCCATCCTGTCTATGTCCTTATGGAGACTGGGTCTCCAGAACTGCACACAGTACTCCAGATGGGGTCTCACCAGCTGTCTGTACAGAGGGATAATAACTTCCTGTTTTCTACTGGTGATGCCTCCCTATGCATCCCAGTATCCCCCCAGCCCTCCTTACTGCCCTTTCACATTGCTTGCCCACCTTTAGGTCATCTGATATGACTACCCCAGGTCCCTTTCCATTTTTGTTGTTAGTATCTCACCCCATTGTGTACTCTTCCCTGGTTTTGTTTCCCAGGTGCATTACCTTGCACTTCTTAGCATTGAATCTAAACTGCCGTACATTTGGCCATTCCTCTAACCTTGCCAAGTCCCTTCTCGTCCTTTCCACCCCACCTTGTGCATCAACTCTGTTGCAGATCTTTGTGTCACCTGCAAAGAGACATACTTTTCCTTCCAGTCCCTCTGCAATGTCACTTTGTACCACTGAACCAAATTTAAATATAAAGTCCATGGAATAGAAGCATCTGAGAGTCACCCTGTAACACTTGTATATTTCCAATGAGGCCACCTCAGGATCCAAAGCCAAAGCACCTTTCAGCCTTGCTAAATAGCCCTGAATGAGATGCACCCTCAAATACCTCTGTCAAATCATTAATTCCCACATTCTCTTCCCTACATAGGTTCTCAGTGTGTTTAGTAAGGGATGCAATGCAGCATTTTCTTAGCGTGATATCCGCAATAGCAGCCGGAGCCTTCCTTGTGGTGTTCCACACTTTGCAAATTGATCCGCTGCCTAATGGTTTGGAGACGTTGAGTAAAAGAATCAAACTTTTAAGTTTTCAGGTTCAAAAGTTCCAGGATTTCCTCATCTTTTCCATTGTGTGGTTGAGAGACGTGTTGGTATTATCTGCATCACCAGTTGACAGGGCCTTTGCTGTTTTCCGGTACTTTTCCTTCAGATTCAGCTAAATCCTGGGAGCTTCAGGGTTTTTGAGCTTCCTCATAGTACAGTTTGACTCAAACTTTGCCAGTGGGTATTATATCAGAAGCTCTATTGATGATGTTAAAATGAATTTACCGAGTAAGAAAAAAGTAGTTTTAAAAGTTAAGGTTTGCTGTAAGCAGGAGGAACTACTAGATGCAGCTGAATGCCTGGGCTGCAAGTTCATCTCCCCATGCTGTTATCTTATCCCCAGATGGAAACACTGGATCGTTGAGTATGGTTGCTAATATTTTTATTTTCTATAGTTTATGGTTTTAAATTAGTTTTTTTTTTTTTGCTCGTTGTTATGGTGTTCAGAAACACTGTGGGTGCCATAAGTTTTGGTTTGAGTGCAGCACGACTGCTTTAACAGTGCAGCAGTAGACAGTGTGTACAGGAACGAGCTCAGTTTCATTTAGAATGTGCACAAGTTTTTGTAAGAGCTGCCCAACAACTTAAAACGTGCACAACAGCATTTTTGAAGGGACCAGTTTTCATAAACAAACACTAACCATGTACTAATAAAACTAGTGGCTCTGTATGTAACCTCCTGTTGTGCCAGTATAGATTCTCCAACCAGTGACATCAGCTGTTCCGTCGGTGGATCCCTGTGCTGATACCGCTACTTGCATAAGTTGATACTACAATGAAAACTGAGCACAGTAATCGGCAGCTGAGTATTCATCAATCTAGCAGCCCATGCAAGCAGCAGTATCAGCATCAGCATCAGGAGTCACTGGCCGATTACAGCCAATGTGGTCACTGGAGTGCCTGTTGAGTTATAGGCTATACAGATCTGGGAGGGAAAGACAAGGGAAGTGGAAAAGAAGAGACAAGGAGATAGAAAACAAAACAAAATAATAAATATACAGAAAGGAACAGGTAGCAAGTGAATATGAATGGGGAATATTGCAATGTTGCCCTCAGCATGTGAACTGGTTGCTAGCGCTCTGATTCCCCTAATCCTTGGAGTTTCCAGGAAGAGACTGAAGTGGATACTGTATCAGGAGGTGTGAAAATGGGACAGGCTTTGTGTGACAATGTTGCTGCTTCCAGCTTCAAAAGAGCTTAGGTTGCTAGGACACCCACATGTGTGTCTGCATCCAGAGACTGCCCTCATGAAGTTTGAACTTGCTTTGTCAGTTCAGTGGAGAACAGTGTCATGTATAACATTTAATGGCTCAAGAGAGGAGTTAGAGTGCAGGTTGCAGTTTAGAACAAATATTCCACAGAGGAGCTCTCCCCCACGTGACTTCCCTTCTGACTAGTTCACTGCCCTCCCTATTTTCAGACTCTAATTTGATTCAGGTACCAGAATGTGATAAGTTTCAGGCACTAGAAACTCTGCAACAAACATGCTGTTTTAAACTTGATTTCAAAAGTCAGGGCATCATATGAAATGGAGAGGATAGGATAGTTAAGCCAAGGTACTGGGGTGGGGGACAGCTGCTCTGAAATAAAAGGTGCATCACAGAAACATAGAATTTGTCGGCAGAAAAGACCAGTAGGCCCACCCATCTACCCTATTTTTTCCCTGCCTATTCGGACACCTTGGACCCTATTTGGTCACTGGCATTCCTCCCGCCTCCCTTTACTCCGATTATTATGCCCATGTGGCTAGCCACTACATGCTTGAAGCTCCCCAGTGTTTTTGCCCCCACCTCTTCTGCAGGCTGTTCCAGGTCTCCATCACCCTTTCTGTGAAGAAGTGTTTCTCACATCCCTCTTAGGCCCTGTACACATTAGAGCTGAAGATTTGCACCGGTTTAAAAAACGTTTTAAAATGTTTTAAACTCACCACAGCAGCCTGTCCAGATCAGTCTTCAACTGAGTTTTAACTCTGTTATACCATAGCCAACTCCCGCCTGCATCTGCTTCCAGTAACGCTTTTTAAAATGAGTTCTCCACACTGCTAACACGCTTTCTAGAGGAGCAATATGCAGACACCCGTCCACACTACAGGGTAACACGCTTTCCTCATCAGACCATTTTTAAAGACTGGCTTGAGACTAGCTCTCAGCAGGGTTTAAGCACGGTTTCTAACACGCTTTGAAACCGTGGTTAAATGTGGACGTATATTGAGTTTATGCTGAGTTAAAACGCTTTAAGCACCTTAAAACGCTTTTAACTAGCCTGATGTGTACAGGGCCTTTAACTCCCGAAGCTTCATTGCATGCCCCCATGTTCTGGTGCTTTTCTCCTCTGAAAGAGACTCCCCACCCACATCTTGTTCACCCTGTGAGGTACTTCTGGGTCTCAATTATGTACCCTCTCACTGTCCTCTTCTCCAGGGAGTTTATGTTGAGATTCTGTGGCTCTCCTCAGATGGCTTTTCGTGCAACCCTGCACCTGCTCACTTGAGAGCAGTCAAAAGAAAGCATATTTGTTTGTCTTTTCTCTGTTTTGCTGAGAAATTCAGGTCAGTCACATCTTTAAAAGACAAAAAAAAAAAATCCATGCAAGCTTTACTCAAGTACTGTTTGACCGCACAAGTTAGACACAGAAGAAAGAACCATGGAATTGGATGTTCCTTGAGTCACTACAGCCCTCTATGAGGATGCGCCATGAAATGGTCATGTTGATTTTTATATTTGGGGCTGTCTCAGATGACTGAATGATCTGTTTACCTGAAGTAACCAATGTGACACTGTGTACCAAGACCTGGTGTGTCTCGTGGTCTGTGGAACATCTTATCAGTTGGCATGGTAAAGCAGAGCGTCACTGCTTTAATTCACACAGGACTTTAACTTTCACAGCAGAGTTACAGAAGTTACAATTTTGATTTTTAGTTTTGTATGTACTTGGTCAGTCCATGGGGCAGCAACAGGGTGCCACCCTCAACACCGCAACCCAGGTTTGGGAACAAGCCAGGGACATCAGGGGCTGGCGGGGAGGATGACAGGGTGTCAGAGGAAGCTTTCTCATTGGGAGTCAGGTTGTCTGTCTGCCACACTAGCACCACCTGCTGTTGACCACAGATAGTACTGCAGTTGGTGGAGTGTCTGGGGTAGGGGTATTGGCTGGCTGCATGAGAACACACTTGCCTACCCCTGCATTGGAGTCCCAGCCACTGACATCCCTGGGTGGGTCCAAAGAAAATCAGGAAACACCTCAACACGGCATGATGAAGCAGCCAATACTCTCTGGTCCTTTGTTTCTTGCTCCCATGGAGGTCTCCACTGCATGAAATTGGGGTGCTGCTTTGAAGGTCCCACCATGGGAAGCAAGTTATGGAGAGAGAGAGAACCTCAGATCTTATGTGACAGGGCTGGGAGGTGGTCATGGATGGATGGTGGGGGGCAAGGGCTGGTGAAGTAGGGGTAAAACTGTAAATCACAGGCCAAGTTTTCTATGTACTTATACTGTATGCTCCCTAACCCATCTGTCAAGTCTCGCTCCACAAACTACTGCTACTTCTAACCGTGTGGAGATGGGTTAGCAGATATGTGTAAATGTGTGTAAATTGTAAATGTGCCATTGTCTTAGACTGCAACTGTTTAGTACCCTGTGCTGCTGTACTAGTCCTCCCAGGACCCTCTTGAAAACTAAACATCACTCCTAAATGTGGATGTCCTAATGTGGAAATTTAAATAAATAAATAAGGATAGCAGGGCAGAATTCCTCTGTATGCATTTTTAACTTCATTCTGTTTTCAGGAACTCTTGTTAGACCCAGGCCCACTCTGGAATACCTCCTCAGTTTGACCCCTTTTCCTCTAAAGCTCTGTGGCACTCTTCTCCCCCAATCATAATATACATGGTGCAGCTCGATCACTGCTTTGGTTCGAAACTGGATAAGTGCTTATATCTGGTCAAAGAGGAGGGCAGAGCATCACTTTTGGATTAGTGGAGGCACCCAATGGGTGTGGGGACATCCACCTGGACCCACTCAATTTTCTACTAAGTTTCTTCCTCCTACCCCCAGACGGAATCAGAAACCTTTCTATGCCTTCTGCTTAGAGGCAACGCTGAAGCCACTGTCACTCACTGTGTGGTGCATCAGAGGACACTGCAGCAGCATAGACCTTCACCATCTCCCTGGCAGAGGAGACCATCCTGTGCAACTGGTCCTATATCGTTACGGGATTGAGGAATAATTCTAAAAATTTGCATGGCGCGGATCCAAGTACTCTCCAAATTGTTACTTCTGTAGTATTATGCTTGCCCCAGATCCTATTATGCTTTTTACCCTCCACACCATTTCCCAGCCTCCTTTTACAGGACACTGCCCCTTTGTAACTCCACTACTGCCCCCAGTTCCATCCCTTGAAAACCTGAGTGCAAAAGCAGCCTGCCACTGGTAGGGATGAAGAGGGTAGTGGGAGGCTAGACTAGTATGGCAGTAGAGTATCCAAAGAACTGCTGCGAGCTGGGGAAATACTGGTGCTTGTGTATAGAGCAGCCAGCCCAATCGTAAATCGCAACAATGGAAAGATCACAAGCACTTGAACAGAAAGTTGTCCAGACTTGGGTCTTGACCCCTGAGGAAGACTTGGTACAGTACGAAGTGCCAGGTGGTGAGAGAGGAGTGCCTGTCCAACCAGTACTTGCTCATTGAAGCAATAAACATTTACGCTTAAATGCACTTGAGTTTGGACGTCTTTCTATTCAGAGTGCTTGTGTTCTTTTTGTTGTTAGTATGGCAGTAGGCCTGTGAGATAATATTAGAAAATTGGAGGCAGACTGAATGGACTGCAAGTGTTTTCTGCTGTTACCTTTATTTTATTTTATTTCTTTTGTTAACCGGGTAAACATATGAGCCAAGGCCTTTTTCCTATGCGATCTGAGACTATAAAATAGTCACAAGATGTTATACAAAAGATAACTTTTACATTCACTTAATACAGAAATACAAATACATGACATCTATCAAATGCTCCAGTTGCAGCAAGTTAAACTGGCCCCACGTTGCTGTTGCTAACCCCATTCTTGGTATTGTATTATTGTTACTCAGCTGGCCAAGGCGTTGGACTTTGGTTTGAGAAACGAACCTGTTTGTAATCATGGCATCTCTGATCAGTGAAGCTGCTCAATTTGAAAACAGTTTCTTACTAGTCCCTCCCTGTGTTTTCCTGAAAAGCAGAAATGTAGTAACCTCTCTATTTCACAGTTGGCTGTATTTGACAGTACTAGCTAGCCCCTAAAATAATGCGTGTGCTTTTCTTTTTGCATATTCTTTTTCCCCTTACCTGCATTCTGCCACCCACTCCTTGGGTAGCAAGCCTTTTTACTAGCCACCGCCTCTCGATCTGCGTCCTGCTGCTACCTCGCCCGGCTGACCAAGATATATCCCTTCACTGGGGTGCCCTGCAGGCCGGGGCCATCAGGAGGGAGACCAGAGTGCACCTCGGCACTTCCTTGCTATTTGCCGGGTTAGTAAGCAGCCGGGGCTTCCCGGCTTGGGAGGCGGATCCGCTGTCATTTGGCCAGCGTGGATGCTGTTTTAAATTTTTCTGGTCCCTCTATCGCTCCGCTCTTGTAGTGCTCCCAGTCTCCACCGGGGCCACTACAGAGCGAGGCATCCTCAATCTACCCCAGGAGAGAGAGCAGTCCTCCAGACGCCAGTCCTCTCCTTCCCTGCCGACCTCCGCCGCCCTGAGTCTGTTCTCGAACCTGGTCGCTGGCACAACGCGAGCTGCAGTGTCCAGCGCCAACCTCAGCGCCACCGGGCACATGTGCTTGTTTTACTGCTAATAAACTGAGTCCTGTTGATTTCCTTGGGAGAGGAGTGGATGGGGAAGGATATGTAATTTAATAAAGACGTAAGGAATTTCAGTAATAAGGATGGCCAAAGAAACCAGGTCTGTGTTGGTTCCAGCAAGCCGAAAATTGTGGCACACCTATATAGAGTTATGCTGTTATCCCCTGTGTCTCCACCCCACTTCTTGTGATTGCCCTGTGCTGTCTTTGAGAATGGATGCACATCAAAAGCATATTAACAAGCCTGGAGTTGGACTGATTCTGCCTTATAGACTGTAGTGTGAGACACTAGCCAGTTCCAGCCATCTGCATCAGACATGAGAGCAGAGCTCCCTGATCTATAGGGATTCTTGTATTTGAAAGGAAAACAAGTCATGTACATGGATACGTCTGCCATAGATTTATATTTGGGCCAGTCCATGTTTCACAGGAATTAATGTAATAAATAAGAGAATCATATGGGATTTCCAGGAAAATGCCACATTGATCTGGGGAGCCCTGTGAGTACAGGCTTATTAATTTACTTTTGGTAACTGGGTAGGTGCTTTAGGCATAGAGATGCCTATTTTCAGGCACGACCCGGAGGGTACATGTTTACATACTGTACGTTGCAACAAGCAATGCAAATACAGTACATCAAGTGGGTGAATCGGAGGCTACAGGTCAAACACTTAGTTCTAGGAAAAAATAGTTTGAGTCTAAATAACAAATAACATAACAAGTGCAACTTCTGCAATATACAAAGTACAAATCTGGTGTAATACAGTATATTTACAGTATACACTAGGGTGCCATTGAGATTGACAGAGGTGGAGCACTGTAAGTCAAACTAGTGAGCAAACAGGACTAAGGGTCCAGAGATAAAGGTTTTAGAGTAGCAGAGAGGAGGTATTGAGCTACTCAGTGGTTTGATTGTGGAGGCAGAGTAGGGGCTAGAGAGGAGGAGGAGGAAGGTGGGGTGTATCAAAGGAAAGTGGTAAGGGTAGAGAAAGCTGTTGCAAGGTGGGTGGGTAAAGGAGATGGATGACCTAAGGTGGGTGAAAGCATATGCTGGGGTTTGATTACGGTGAAGATTCTTGAAACAGGCATGAGTGGGTGCAAACGAATAGCTTGAAGAAGGGAGTTCCAGTATTTAGGAGCTACGTATAGAAAAAGCTTGCACACCCATAGAGGTTTTACATCTGGGAATGTGGAGGGGGTTTGGTTATTTGATCGGAGCCCATAGGAGAAAGTTTGGGGCTGTAGCATGGAAGCAAGGATTGGGGCAGACCTGATCTGGCTATGCTATCAATAAGGGATCCAAAGGATTTTAGTTGGTAGGCAGCAAGGCAGGGCCATTTTAAATCGGCATAGAGCTGACAGTGGTACTGAGCAGATGAGGAAGCATAGTGGCAGATGGTATTGTGGGTGGTGTCCTATTTGGAGAGTGGTTTTGGTGGTGCCTAGGTAGGTGACTGAGCCATGAGCCAATGCCAGGAGCAGAAGGCCTTGTGCAATAGCAAGCCTGGCTGATGGGGTTAGGCATAGCTGGACAGGTAGGCTCTGCATTTTAGCATTGACGGATTTACAGGTGGTAGTGATGTGTTGATCAAAGTCCCATGATTCATCAAGCAGGATGCCCAGGTATTTAAAAGAGCTAGTATTGACCAGTAATGAACCACCCACGCATGAGAGTTTGAGAGGGTCCCGATTTACTCGAAGTCTGGCAGAGGAGCCAAGGAGCACAGAGTGCGTTTTGTCAGCATTAAGAACGAGGTTGTTTTCTGATGACCAGGATTGTACATGCAGGAAATCCAAGGTGAGTGAGCAGTTTGTCTGAAATGTTCTTAGCACTGTAGTAATAACAAGGTCATCTGCATAGAGCAGAGATGAGCAAGCTGGGGTGAGTGATGGGAGATCATTAGTGAATATTGAAAAAGTAGGAGGCCCAGAATGGATCCCTGTGGAACACCAGTGTACAGAGGAGAGATCAAACATGACAGAGTTGTAGTTTACGGTCTGTTTCCTGTTTGTCAAGTAGCTGTTGAACCAGGTCACAGCGCCTGTGGAGAAACTGATTGAGCAAAGTTTTGTAAGGAGAAGGGTGTGGTTTACAAAGTCAAATGCCTTGACTAGGTCAATGAAAACTGCACCAGACAGGAGTCCATTTTCCATAGCAGCATAGATATCATTCGTGAATTTTAGAAGGGCCGTGGGCGCATATGGCCTTTCCGGAAGTCATGTTGGGAGCCTGAGAGGAGGTTATGTTCCTGAAGATATGAAATGATTTGTGTTGCCACCAACCTTTCAAGAATTTTGTTAAGCACAGAAAGAATGGCAATGGGTCAATAGTTGGCGATTTCTTTGGGGTCACCTTTTTAAAGATGGGTGTGATTCTGGTTATCTTCCAGATGTCGGGAACTGTGCTGTGGCACAGTGACAGGTTAAAGACTTTGGCTAGGGGAGGGTCGAGGGGCAGCAAGTTTCAAAAGCCTGGGTTCAAGACCATCTGCGCCAATACCAGTGCTGTCAGGGATGGTATGTAGCATCTTTAGAACTTCCGCTCTGGCTATGGTTCAAACTTGAAAGGTGGGTGAGTGAGCAGGGTTCAGTGTCCACGGGTGGGAGGAGGTTTGTACAGAGGGAAGCAGGATGAATAACTTGATAAGTCCGAAGTGGAGGTTAAAGGAGTTGGCGATAGTTGTCGGATTGTTACAGTGCACACGTTGGTTGCATGTTATTTGTAGAACTTCGTACATTTGGTTCCAAGGAGAGTTTTTATAAGTGACTAGAATTTCTTAGAGCCACCTGCTGCATCTATTAGTACATTTTGCAGTAAGAGTTTTTGGCCAAGTGAATATTCCTTTTACAGGAGTTTCTCCATGCTCTGTAATCATTTAAGTCGGCTTGGTGCCCTGAAACGCCTCCAGCTTTTGTCCCTTGCCCTGATTTGTGTAAGTAGGTCTTTATTGAGCCACTCTGTTTGTGCCCCATGTACACGATGTGTGATGTGGGGAGCATGAATGTACTGGAGAGTTCCAGACTTGGTTAAAAAGTAGTCTAGGGCTGCCTGGGCTTCAGTGGCAGAGTAGATGGATGAAAGTTTATCATAGATAGATCATGCATAAACTGTGTCTGACAAATTTTAGCTAGGTTGTGGAAGGTGATTAGTTTGGGGGAGAGGGACGACTGGTAGCTTGCCATATGCAGTAGATTGGAGCGTGATCACTTATTGTATCAGCAAGGGTTCCTGAGGAGGCTGTGCTGTCAAGATGATTTGTTAGGGCCCAGTCGATTAGAGTGCTGAACTATGGTAGCGTGCTGGACCGTGAAGGAGCCAGAGTCCTGGTGGGGTCTGTGATTAGTTGGTGGAGGTTGTGGCCTTGTACCACAGTGTGGAGGGATTTATTTGCTTTACCAATCCAGTTCAAGTTTAGGTCCCTAGTATGAGGACTTCATTACGTCCAATGGCAGTGTCTATCTGAGAGAGTAGTCTCAAGGCAAGTGGTGCCCCAGCAGGGGGTTATAGGCACACACTATGTGAAGTCTCGCTGTGCCAATGAGGAGAGTTGCTTGAATCATTCACAGTGGGGAAGGGCAGGTGAGTCATTTTGAGATAGGTTTAGATGTGATTTATAGAAGAATGGCAACACCACCACTGCTTTCCTTGCGGGCCTGTCTCACCTAATGAGTTTATAGTTTGGCAACGAGCAGGCAGAATGGGGTAGTAGGTTTTAGCCAGGTCTCTGACAGACAAGAATATCCGGGTTGTAGTGAACAACCCATGCCTCGAGTTCAGTTAGGTTATGGGGAAGCTCCTTATGTTCAGATGAGCAACACAAAGTCCCTTGGTATCCTTCCATATGTTACCAGAGTAGGAGATGTGACCAAGAGGGCCTGGATTTGACTCAATGTCCCCAGCAGATATTAGAGCAAGAAGGAGCAGGTACCACAGCTTCTGATGGATGAAAGGGTGGGCAGGATAGGGTAACAGAGCAGGGACCTATGGAGAGTATAGGCTACATGGTATATGTAACTGTGGTGGACAAGTAGGGGCATGATGTCATGAGGCCAGCATGACTTGATAAGCATATTAGAGCAGGTAAAATCTTTAGGATCCGAGATGTGTGGCTCCAGGGGTGGGCAGCACACTATAGAGAGCCATAGAAGAGGACCAAGAATTGAGACTGACAGCAGAACTGCATGTAATTGAGCAATTAGTTGGTATGTGAGGGGCAATTATAGGTTTGCTTGATTGGCAAGGCAGAAATAGCATGAAAGTACAGGGCAGCTGAGGGGATTGGTGTGCAGAAAAGTGTTGAACCCACAGGCTGGCTTGTTTTGCGTCTTAGTCCCACCCAAAGTGACTTGCATTTCAGAAAGACTGTCAAGGTTGCGGTACAGCGTCATGATATTTTGGGCACATGAAGACCAGAGGGTTAGAAATTCCTGGCTAAAATGTGGCCATGTATGGCCAGGGCTTAATGACTCTGTTCAGATATGATTGTGGAGTTGGGACCCTGACTTCTTCAAACCAGGTCTTTCACTCGCCCTCTGAAGCACTGCTTAACCTCTGTTTAACTCAAGAATACTCACATTAATGAGCTGTTCTCATGATTTTATGTTGAAATAATTATATAGTCTGTCATGACTGGTGAGACATAGATTTCTTCAGCACAACTCCCAGTGTGTTGTGTGGATATGCCTGTCAAGGGACTGTTGCATTCTTAGCTGTACCAGACTTGGTGATCAGGCACAGAGAAGGATTTCCTACTAGCTGAATTTTAGTCACTGAAACTTCTGCTTTGTGTTTTTGGGAGCAAGCTCAGATGTCTCTTAACAGAAGGTGATGCTGGACCTCACCTACTGCAGGTGGGCTTCCACCAGGATGTGCATGTCTTTGATTTGGATGATAACACAGTCTCTGATCAGCATGGTGCTAAATGACCAGGTAAAGCGTGTCACTTTTCCACCTCTTATATTTTTATTACTATTAACATGCATCATCCGATCCAAATTTTGTAACAAAAATTATTTTGATAGGGATGGGCCATGGGTTAGTGTTAGGTGTTCATTGACATTGGTTACTGTCCAGAACTAGGGTTCCAACTTTGGCCAACAGGGAAGGTTATATCTGTCCACTGTAAGTTTGTCTCTCCATAGGAGGGTTAGCAGCCCATTCTGCTCCATGCTTGTCCACTTCTAATACTCCCAGGGGATGAGAAGGAACCCAGGACAGGGCTCCCCTTCCTCAACATTGGGCATGTGCATCTATATCACAGGGTGCATTTGTTGGACTTTAATATTGCTGAGTTTATCTGGGACCAGGGAGAGTCGCAGGGAAGGAGCCATGCAGTGGAAGAAAAGAGGACGGAAAAATAAGAATAGCAAAATGTTTTGATAGTTTGGTTGAATTATACTCACTGTGTTTCTAAATCATGTTCCATTTCCTGCATACCTACTTCAGAATGGCCCCACGGAGTTTATTTAATCTCCTTAGCTCTTTGTCGCTGCCTCATCTTTATCTTGAGGTCTTATGTTAACCCTTTTATACTAGTGTCTCCTCCAGCTGAGCAGCTCTTAGTTTTATTATTCTTCTTTTTTTTTTTTTTTTTTTACATTGTGTTCATCCTCTTGCCTGCCGGCAAGCATCTGTCCTCCTCCAGTCTTCGGTGTCTTAAGTTCACCTTGACATTCCCCATGCCCTGTATCCCCATGGATTACCCCATGGCAGGGTGGAAGGAAGGATATCTCCCCCCACCAACCGAGTACATATCCAGAGCAGGCCTGGGTGTTCCTTGAGGCAGCAGCACCAAGTGCTGGAGGGGCTTTCCATAGAGCCGCAGCCATGTTTTTCATGCTTTACTTGGTCCCTCCTCGCGTCGTGAACTTGCACATCACGATGCCATTCTATACCCATGATAACCTGTATCTGCTTATGTTCTACTGTTTAATTATTATTGTATTGTTATTCCGGTCGCCCCTGAAAAGGGACCTTGAGGCCCAGTGAGCCTACCGGTCATCAAAATTCAATAAATAATAAATAAATAAATTCTACTTGTCTTCCTAGCTCTGGCGCTACCCCCCATCCTCCACCGGAAGGCGCCAAGGAGTGGGACGACATACCCACCCATCCCTGGGAGAGGAGAGCAGTCATCGGACTCTCAGTCCACTCTCCCCTGCTCATCCTCATCAGCCCATGCCCGCCTCCCAAACATTGGTCGCTGGCATGGCGGAGGTGGCATCCAGCGCCAACTCTCAGCCGCCACCAGGTTAGCTCTAGTTTTGTTCTTATCATGTTATTTCATTAGAGAACAAACTGATTATCCTTCGATGACAAATAACCACCCATAGTGCCCTCTTTGTCAAAAGCATTCTTTTCTGGACTGCTGATCAGCGCAGAGGGGGTGTAGGCACACGCCACTGTCAAGCGAGAAGTGATTTTTATCATGGGGAGGCATGCATATTGTTCTGAGCTTGCAGAAAATCCTGTAACCATGCCAGAAGTTGTCCAGCACATTACATGCTGATGTCTCCAGCTTTTTTTTTTTGGGGATGCTGCAGCCATGAAGGCATTTGGCAGGAAATGGGAATCTCTACACATGGGTGTGGGTGTGTGTGTCAGTGACTGGATGCAAATGCATAGGGAATGGTCAGAAATGGAAAATGCAGACTGCCCTACTGAGTGGCCACTGTCTCAGTGACACCGCCTAGGGTTAACCTCAGACCCTACCTGGCACAGACCTTTGTTGAAGCTCCCACTATCTAGAAGGCCCCACCACTGGGGAGCAAGCCACGAGTGCTGGATCAGGTCGGGCCGTGCAGCCTGGTAAAGTAACCTTGGGAGGAGAAAAGTGCAAATTAACAAAAAAGTCCTGCAGTTATGTGGTGGGCATCTGCATTTCCACATTTCCATCTGGTAACTCATTCAGTATGTCATACCAATTGCCATGATTATGATTCGAGCAATTTTGCTAACCACTCATAATTGATGCATTTCTTTGGTGCAGCTACTAGAAAATGAATATTTCTGCACTTTGGGAAGCTCATCCTATGGAAGGGTTTCCAACAATAGATTCCTGGTAAGTTATTTCTGTTCCTATGCACATCCCTGTATCCTCCACAATATTTCCCCAGCTCACGCATGCCGAGATATGCGTGTGGTTAACCTTTCCACTACACAATCTTGTTAGTATTTCCTGGAATGTGTTCAAGAACAATTTCTTAATATAACAGTGTGGAATCTAACAGCCCATTACCAGAAAAGTTCTTCCAGACTCCTGAGTTAGTGGCATAAAGAACATTGTCCAAATCTGTTCCTACTGTTCATTAGAAAGTAACCTATTAAATTCTTTGTACCATTCTAGCAGGATTCTTACCCTTCAGGTTCGGATCATTCTTGCAACAAGTAAAAGGCTATTAGATACAGTAGTCCGTTTCAAATGAGAGTGTATTTGTGATGCCTACAATTTGCATTATGTCAGCCCTCAGCCATCCTGCATAAAATTTCAGTTACAAATACTGTACTGTGCAGGTAAAATCGACTAAAACAATTACATTAGTATGGATAAGGTTTCATTAATTTATACAAGAATTGTTCTGTCGTGGTTGAATTTCTTACCTTTGAAGCAGTGTCTTAAGCCATGTTTATATGGCTGCCTTCTGTATTGCTGTGGTGCATGTCTGCTCTGCCATGACCTCAGGAGGCACTAGCAAGTTGAATTCACATGGCTCCTCCCAGTGCCAATGCAGTATGCGCTTGATAGAGACCGAGACCACTGAGAGGCACAGCAGATACCGGAGCGCCCCTGCGATGTTGGAGTGAGTATTGCAGCCTGTCCACGTGGCTGCTTATAGCACTGTCCTGCAGCACGCTCTTGAGATTGATGTGGCTCCTAGAGAGGCTTAGGTGCAACTTAACATAATTCAGTAGTGTCCACAGGGCCACTTTTGCATAGCGGCAACCCGAAAGCCAGGTTGCTGAAGAGCAAAGGTGGCCATGTGAACAAGCCTTTAGAGTTTGTAGATCAAATGCCTCATGAGTTTCCCTTTGTATAAATTATTTTTTCTAATTCCTTTTGCCCCAGATTTGCCCCTGTTTCTACCCTGTCTCCATTCTGATGATGGATTACCCCATTTGCTTTCTACCACCATTCTTCCCCTTTGCAGCAGACATCAAGGCTACTCCTTGGTCGGTAAGCTTAATGCCAGGAAGCCTGCCCTGCAGGTAGGCAGACCAGGAATTTTTTTCCTTAGAGCCAAGCCAGAGCTGAGCCAAAGGTCTGACTTGACTCTACTGCAAAAGCATGAGCTTTTATCCCTGGTACTGCAGGCTGTCCTCCTTGACTCTCAAGAGTTGCAGGAGGGCAGAATAAACTGCATCACTGCAGTAACTTTTCTGGCTGGCAAGCATGCTGTTTTGATCATAACTGGCTCGGCTTGACCTTAGCTCTCAATGCCTTATAGAGGCCAAAACGAGGCTGCCCACCTCTAGCCTCTGCCCCTCCCCTGGAGTCTAGCACTTCACCTCCATGGCATTTCTGACCCCAAGCCACCTCGGTAGGATTCTCATGAGTGATGGAAAAACATTTTGATAACTTCAGAACCTTCCAGAACATGTGCCATTTTCTAAAAGAACCTTATCAGAATTGCTTTTTCCAGGTTCTGATAAGGGTCTGATATTGAGTTTGAAATGCAATATACCCCTTCCCAAAAGCAGATCTTTATCTAGAAAGAAGGCTGCAAGTAGTGGTGGAAAGATTGAGACTGGTGGCTGGATGTGGCAAAAGGACCCAGTCAGTGACAGCACTAAGAGGTTTAAAATTTGGGTTGAATCGGACTTACTGGTGTAAAAATGTGGGTCTAAAGAGGAACCTACTGGGTCAAAACATAATCAATGGCAGATTATGAATAGTTCACATTCTCTTCCTTTAGATACTATTATAGAGCAGGAACACCAGTTTTGACCCACTGGCAGAGGAAATGGGTCATTTCTGGACAGGATGCAACTTTTGCACTTTTGGTGCGTGTTAGCATTGTCCCCAGACCTAAAACATACTAAAAGCCAGCAGAATAGACCTAATGGTCTTTCGTGTCTGCTCGTAGCCAGCCCCTAGTGAGCCAGATTTGTGGCTAATAGTCACACGGTCATGTTATGCAAGGACACTAACTCATTATATGATATTATAAATTATATTAACTGTAGCAGCACTTTGTTTTAAATTATTTTCCTTGACTGACAGTAGCACATGGGTGGACAGTCATGGTTAAAACATTTTTTTTTACTTTTAAACTAAAAGTTCTGAAAGTTATGATAAGACGTGGATAACTATCAGGACTTTTCATGGCTTTTTTTTTTTTTTTTTAATTATTTAATGTGCATTTTGGGTGCCAAGTCCCAAAGGCTGAGCCTCCACTCCTCGACCTCCGCCTCACCTGAGACTTACTCAGAGTGATCCACCCAGGCTTACCTCGCTCTGTGTGGGGTCATGGTGGCATGACCCCATGAAAGACTGTACAAGGGTCTTAGTGGAAAAACACTGGCAGGCCTCTTTGGCTTACCCCAGGCGGGCCACACGTCGAGGTAGCACCGACTGAAACTCCTGCTCAGTCAGCAGCCAAACATCTCAGAGGGTGGCACAGAGCCTGAGAGATGGGGTGTCTTGAACAGAGCTGGCAGCAGTTTTTCCAGTAATGTGCTCCCTGGGAAATGTGTGCAATGACGTAGTGCACAGTGTGCAACATCTGGCACACCTCCCTGTCAGCTCAGCTCTGGCAGTTGTATTCCCCAGCCAACGCCAGGGGACAATCATGTGCTGGCCATGCCCTCCACCCCAGGAGGAGGAGAGCAGTCCCAAGAATGCTCAGTCTTCCTGCCTCGCCAGCCCTCCAATGTCCCGAGTCTGTTCCTGTACCCAGGGGCCAGTGATGCAGATGGAAATCCAGCCTTGTGCCAGCGGCTAGCTAACATTTCATGTCTTATTGGAATATTTCAGAATGTTAAAACCTGTTGTGGTTCTACATCCCACTTTCTGCAACAGTGAGAATCCAGTTCTCCCTAATGGCAGCCCAGTCTGCTGCCACCACACGGCCAGACCAGCCCCTTTATCATGCCTGTAAGAAATTTACATAAGACTTATTGGTTTCCTTTTCTGTCAGTTGATTTAGGAATAGACTTCTATTTGTAATAAAACTCTTGCATATGACGTAGGCACTTTGGTAAATTACTGTAGACACCAGTGAAATAGTGACCCTTGAGGGTATTCGGGAAGAGTAAAGAGACGTTATAGATTGCAGGGACAGTGTTTTCAGGGGTTTTAATAGTGTTTACAAGAATTAGAATATTGTATACAGGGATTAAAATTGTGTTTACATGGGTGCAAATGTACAGGTATGACAATAATGTTCACAGAGATAACAGCATTTACAGTCAAGGAAGGAAATAAATCTTGTTTTTCTAGCTGAATACCCAGGCCAAATTTGTACAAAACCTAGGTGTGGATCCCACATTTCACACTTGACCACCCTGCATCCCACTGACCTATGAACCATGATTCTGAGGGTGGGTGATGGAGTAGTAACTCCAAATAAGAGAGCTCTGAATGTATATGTTTTAAGTAATGTTTATGTATATTTGCTGTATTTTTTTATTAATAGTTTGAGACATGCAACAATACAAGCATCATTGACGCCAAATCCATACAAAGCAGTTGAAAGTTTATATATAAAAGATTTAAAATGGTGTAGCTCAAAACCTGGATACCATCAACCTGTATTGTTGCTATCAATTTACATTATCCATTGCGGAAGCTGGTTGGTGCTACCTTTAGCTGGTGCAAGGTCAAAGGGGTTACTGTATGTTGTTTGTATTAATGCTTTGTGTAGAGCGGTCGCTGTGAAAAATGGTAGTTATGCCCATCTGCTTGAAAAAAAAGAAAAATAACAAGGCTAGCTCAGTCGCCCCATCCCACAGCATGCCTACTCTGTTGTAAGACTAGTCAGAGATGGAAGTGAGTGGATTTATGACTGGAAGGGAAGGGCAGAACAAGCACAACTATAAACTACTGTATATGAAATACATTTTTTTTTATCACATTTATCTCCCACTGCCGGGCAGGGCTCAGTGGCAGGAGTACCGACCATCTGTGCTCTGTCCTGCTCCAGTTTGTCGGCAATCATGCCAGGTGGCAGTGGGGCTGGATTTTGTATTTTTCCCTATTGCTTTTTGGTCCCCAAAACCCCACCCTGAAGACGCCTGGAACAAAGGACGAAAGTCCAGGCTGTAGATGCGCTTGATGCATGTCTCAACCAAGTGCCTTACAGTGTTCTCCACACCGTGAGTCCCATGCCGCCACCTGTGCATCCTCGGGTGGTGGTAACGGACAGTGCGACAGCCTCCCCTCGGAGGAGAACATCCTATGGGGCGCCACACCTCCTTCCCACCGGCGGCCACGATGACCCATGCCTGCTCCTGAACCCCGATTACAGCGGCATGGTGGTAGCTGCCACCACACCGACTGGCTGGCCTATGAAAATAATCTTTGATGGTACATGTCCGCTAACCTGTAAAGTGCCATTGCACTATGATAATATTATGTCTTGTAACAAATTTTTATTGTACCTGCATCAGGGGCCTCATTGTTAATGAGCCTTGGCAGTCTAATATATCCCTGTTCATATTTTGTTGTGAACATACATTTTACCTTACCATACCAACTGAGTCATTGATAACTCTAGGTACACTGATCAACTGACCATCTGCTCCTTTTCGGTTACATGCCTGATCGCCTCCTGTCATTTACAATCCTTACTACAGAGTGGGCACTCGCAGGTGGAGGGAGGCAACTGGGCTAGCCAGATTATTTGGAGCTACTACTGTCTCCCCAACCCAAAAATAAACAAAAACAAACCACCCATGATGGGGCCTCACCACTTCTTGGGAGGGACTGGGAAAGGGGAAACCATTAGGTTTGCATGTGTGCTGAGGTGGTTCACTTTTAGCAGCCCAGCCACTGCGGACAGATATGTACAAAATCTAGGTATTCTATAGCTGTTGTGCCTTTTATAGAAACTGTGTCTCAAAATGCTTTTTAATCGGGAGATGGAGGGGGGAACTATGCTGCCTTTTTCAGCACTTGGGAAGATTCAAAGAGTGTACTGGGATTGGAACAGAGATCACTGGGCTAAGAATGTTTTTCAGGGGTTAGAAATGGTGTTGTCAGGGGTTAGAGTTGTGCTTGTGCATGCACTATTGTTGGACACCTGGTACTGTAATTCATGTTTTCAGAACTTTTAATATGTCTTACAATTCAGACAGCCTGGGAGAGCCCAACTGAGATGCAACATTAAATTTTCAGTGAGGGTCTTGCCCTGCCCCCCAATTACGGGTGTGAAAGACTGAATCGTAAGAAAGTGAAGTAACTCATGATCATGTGGTAAGCAAGTAGCAGTGGATTTGAACCTGGGACCTCCTGCTTTACAGTCCTGTGCTCTAACCACTGGATCACACTGCTGTCCTGTCTGTCTTCATGGATAAGTCAGTGAGATCATGAGCTGCGGACAGAAAATCAATAATTTCCATCTTGGGATGAATGGAAATTGATGACTTCTTTTCGCTGAGAGAAGAGTGCAGAGTTGGTTCCACCTTTCCTTTTCTGATATTTAGGGAGACTGAAGCTCCTAGGTAATGTTGTTTTAGGGTCTTTCCAGCTGGGAAATTCCTTGTCATGTGGTAGTGGTCAGCCCTCCTACAACACAATTATTGACGTGTAGCAGGCCTTCCCCTACTTGAAAACCTGGCAGTCATGCTATTGCATAAGATTTATTTGGAGCTCTTGCTGTAATGAGGGAATGATGATTGGATGGCAGGGCTCGTCCAATAAAAAGAGGGTCTGCAGAGTGGCTGGCATTGTTGGAGGGGAGGGTATAGACAGTGACCAGAGCTGTAACAGGTTGTATCAAGGAGACAGTGGACTAGATTAGTCCGAGAGGATAAACACACATTCACATGTGCTGCTTTAACATTGTGGGTAAGCAGCAAAGAGCATTATTAGCTCGGAGAGGAGGCCTGAGTATACAGGAATGAAAATGGAAAAGAAAAACGGCACTGTATGCTACCCTGTGGAAATCCATGAGGGCTAGATAAAAGAGGAGGATCGTCACAGAAAGCTGTTACATGATGACATTAGAGAGAGAGCGAGAGAGTTGGGAATGTAACTCTGAGTTGCTTGGTACATAACGGAGTGACTGTTTCTGCCCTTCAGAGCCTTGCTGATAGGAGAGGGTGCTGGCGATTGCTCTGACACAGTTGAGAAAGAGACGGTGGAGAGGGGAGGAGGGAGCAGAGCAGTGCCACTAGCTGGATCTCAGCTTCTATTATTTACTTTGCTGCTGTTTCTAGAAGAGGGGAGGCTCAGCCTGGAGGCAGTCCAGCCTACTGTGAGGAGGAGGTAACTGTGATAGAACCCAGGGCTGCTAGCAGCAGGCTCTGCTTTTGGATCTAAACAGCTACTGCACAGTATCTGACCTTATTTCTGAAGAGACACCTGTGCACCCCAAAACCATCACCTTCAGCCACCAGTCACTGTTATAAACATGACTATCAGTATGTTTTCTGCTTCTGGTTTTCCTAAATTAAATGTCTTGATGAGAGCTTGCAGAGTTTTTTAGCCATACTGCAACATTTGCAGTATATATACACAGAGAGAGAGAGAGAGAGAGAGAGGAGAAAGAAAGAGATTTCTGCCTGTGCTGTGCTCCCAAGTTTCAGTACATCCAGAATCTGGTCTTTGAGGACTTCAGGCCTGGCTGGGAAGAGAGTTTGCTGCATTGCAAACTTTTCATTAGCAGTGCTGAATGGTGGTGCCCATCATTGAGAGGTGCAACCTGATAAGGAGCAGATTTCTTTAACACATCAACAGCCTTAATGGTTTCTCAGAAATGCACATTCACAAATCAAGAAAATGATTCTTAGAGCACAATTAATAACAAGAGACTGACTTCCTGCAGTAGATTGAACCGTCTTTCTGAAAACAATATATGCTATGACAAAGTAGAGATACGTGGTTTTTGTTTTTAACTAAAAATAGAACCAATTTTTTTATGGAGGACAGACTTTGAGGACGTCACTACCTGGCTGTGCCGTGTTATAAGAGCAGCTGTTTCTGTTACAAGGTGAGCAGTACCTTACTTACACTGTATGGCACAGGTGTCCATTTTCTGTCCGTGAGTGGTCCCACAGTCCTGGAAGTTTTCTTTACTATCACGTGCCTCCTCCTGGAAGCCTAAGCATTCACAGCATGTTTTTTCTCCCTGTTCAGTGGTGGTGTGTGGAGGAAAGAACTGCCTTTTCAGGAATATTTTTACAAGTAAAATTTTCTATTTCTGTTTTACTGAAAAGAATCCCCATCTCTTCGATTTCCATGAGCTCATATAGTTGAGGGGATTCACAGCCTTGTACAGTTCTTTTGATTTTGACTTTCTGAAGTGGATCCTTGAGCTCAGATAAGCAAACAGAAAAGGAATGTGGGATCTTGGTTTACATTTCATCCTACTGGTCAGTTCCCAGATCGAGCAGGCAAGCTCGGCCCCAGCCCTCTGTCTCTGTCGAGCTGTGTGTGTTCTCATGGCTGCTCTGGAAATCTACAGCACGCTGCGCTTAGTGGTAAGGCCCTGCTGAAGTACCTTAAAGCACCTGTCCAGACTAACAGGATCTGAGCACAGCTGTCTGGAGGAACTGGTTGTTTCTATTCTGAGGGGTGGAGAAGGAAGTATTGCTCAGTCTGTGGGTGGGGCATTCTCTCAGAACTCCACCATACTTGCTTGCTCTCTCTCTCACACGCTATATTGCTGTGACTCTGCTCTGAATTAAAGCATCCGTTCGAGATGATGACCACACAGAGTAAAAGGAAGCTGGCCTGCATCATGGATTTAAATGCACCAGAACAGCAAATGTGGCAGCTTTACAGACGGAGAGGGAACTGAACACCTGGTCTGTCAGATGTGCTGCATGGGTCAGTATTCTAAAACTTGAAGTTACCTTAAGGGCAGGAGGGAGCAGCAAGCATTTTGGCATGTAGCAGCTTCCTGCCTCTGTCCTCAGCCACCCCCGAGTTCTAAAAAGCATGGCAGTTTGAAATCAGGTTTATAATCAGAAGTAGCCATAACTTTATTTTGGTGCATATTTGACAAAAGACCCAGACCATAAAGAGGAACTGCTTTTGTTGCTTCCTCTTTAAATATAGGCATGACAAAATGCAGATGCTGTGAGACAGGAAATATTAAATTAACATGCGTCAGTCTTTTATTAGTTTCAGTGGTGCAGATCTGGTCACGTATTTGTTAGAGGTTTGAACTTCCACCAGCAAAGTGACCCAAGCGTGGCAACAGGCCTGAAAGTTTTAAAATGCCGCTTAGTGACAGAACTGTGTTTATAAAGCGATAAAATGGGCACCATGGGGACAGTTTTTCAGGGTCCATTAAAATAAATGGTACCTATACACGAGCATAAGATCCCAAAAATTAGACCAAACTAGATTGAAAGAGTGTTCACTGTGCTATATCTAGCAGCTAAGCCTCTCTAGCTTGCCAATCTCAGTAAGTTTTTGAGCTGAGTGTTGTACGCAACTGCAAAGTGGTCCTTCCATCACTGCACTGTTAACCTGTTAGCTATAACCAGAGTGACTATGCACCATTTTATATGTGGTCACTTAATTCTATCAGAACACCGTGTCTCGGATAATACCTGTGAACTGTATGGAACACTGGAGCCTACTACATCAGTAATTGGTGCAGGAGGCGTGCTCACCCCAAAATTAATATATAAGTGCAGTCATAAAACACAAGAAGCAAGAGCCAGTCTGTTCCCACGGTTCCAGCAGATTGAGTATCTCTAACTTCACTGAATGAAGTCTCATGGGTGTCAGATACCACCTGTGTAGTAGTTTGAACTGCACTTGCTTCACACTGGCTTCCTGCAGATATTAGAGGGTTCTCTGACACTGTCACCCAATCCACAACCCCAGCGCCGCATCAAGGTCTCATTACCATCCATTTTCAAGAAAAGTGAGTGGCTGCAGCAGACCAATTTTTATTTTATTTTTGTCAATAAAATTTTATTGAAATAAATAATAATGAACTAGGTACCAAATGCCTAGACCTAGCTGCTTTCTGGAGCAATCTTAGAACCAGTCATGTATCTGTCTGTTTCCCTTGATTCGGTGTAATTCTCTGAGATTATGCCTTGGCTAAAGCCATTGCCATTGCTCAGTTTTAGGTAGGATGTGTTTCATTTTTAGGCAGCTAAATGCAACAACATACACACCTTGCCACACATCACCATCAGTTAGCTAAACTCCCTGATTTTGCCACACTGCCATGTGACTACCTTCCTCCAGACTTGATCAGAAGATTCCTCCATAAAGGAGCTTGTGTAGATGCATTTACAGAATCATATAGTTTGTTCAACCTGGTACCTATAGCCTTTTAATATGAAAAAGGATGTATTTTGGGGAATTTATTCAGAACCTGTGCATTGGAATACAAAATATTTTTGGACTTCACCTGCACTTCCTCAATACCAATCCACTCAGGTCTTTCTCTTTCTAGTTGGTCGATGAATGCTAGCATCCAGAAGCCCTGGCTTAAGTAACAGTAGAGAAAACTTGTAAGCTTGACTCCCCAATGCTGGCATGATGGCTTGGTGTTAGCACTACTGCTGGCCGTGCTGGTGAATTGAGTTCAGAGAGGACTCTGGTTGCATGGGGGTTGACGAGGGGTGGGACAGAGTATACCATGGACTGCTCTGTCTCTCTTGAGAAGGAGACAGTTCATTACTTTGACTGCCACCTATCAGAGGACAGCTGGCAGCACAAGAGCAGTGGCAACATATGTAGAGAGACTTTTTAATAATTGTTTGTCTCTTCTATCCCTGATCTGCCCCTTCCACTGGTTACCCCAGCCCATTAACTGTTGTATCCCCACCATACCATTATCCTTTGTATCCCAACCATACTACCTTACCTTAGTCTTCCAGGGGTTGCTCTCCTGGTAGGATGTTATGGGTAGGCCTAGTCCCTGAAGTAACCAAATCCATGTGGAAGATGGGTGCCAAGGTTGATGGTGGCCCTGTGAGAGACATAGAAACATAGAAGTTGACGGCAGATAAGGACCGCAAGGCCCATCCAGTCTGCCCATTTATTTTCTACCTTATAAATCTGCCATCGGCCTTTGCTCTGTCAATGGCCTATTTATTCATACTCATATGTATTGCTCCTTATGCCTATCCCATGCCTGTTCAAGCCCTGCAATGTATTCATATCCACCATTTCCTGAGGTAGGCCGTTCCCATGCATCTACCACCCATTCTGTGAAAAAGAACTTCCTCACATTACCCCTTAATCGGCCTCCTCTAATCTCATGCTGTGTCCTCTTGTCCTGCTATTTTTCTTATATTGAAACATGTTAGACTCTTTCACCTTGTTAATGCCCTTAAGGTGTTTGAATGTTTCAATCATATCACCTCTCCCTCCTTTGCTCTAGGGTATACATATTGAGCTCCATTAATCTGTCCTCATATGTTTTCTGATGCAGTCCCTGCACCATTTTTGTTGCCGTTCTCTGGACTACCTCAATTTGGTTAATGTCCTTGTGAAGGTGTGACATGCAGTACTCCAGATAGGGCCAAACCAGTGTCTTGTAAAGAGGATTATTACTTCCTCTTCTGACTTGTGATACCACTACTAATACACCCTAACAGCCCCTAGTCTTATCTACTGCTTTAGTGGTCTGCTTGGATGATTTCAGGTCATTGGTGATGATTATGCCAAAGTCTCTTTCTTCCTTGTGACTGCCAGCAACTCCCTCCAATAGGTGGCTTCAGGGTTTCTTTCCTATGTGCATGATCTTGCACTTCTTTGCATTAAACCCCAGTTGCCACTCTTCCAACCATTTTGTTAGTTTATCCAGATCTCTGCTCATTCTGCCCACCCCATCTAGATCATCTACTCTGTTGCAGATATTGGTGTCATCTGCACACAGGCAAACCTTACCCTCCAGTCCATCTGCAATGTCACTGATGTAGATACTGAAGAGGACTGGCCCCAGGACTGATCCTGAGGTACCTGATTTGTGACTTGCATCTCTTCTGACTTTAT
The DNA here is from genome assembly GCA_016271365.2 of Neoceratodus forsteri. Taxonomy (NCBI): domain Eukaryota; kingdom Metazoa; phylum Chordata; order Ceratodontiformes; family Ceratodontidae; genus Neoceratodus; species Neoceratodus forsteri. The sequence goes on along the minus strand of CM057451.1, from coordinate 336,747,244 downwards.
ACCGCTTACTACCACTCTGTTTTCTACCTGTCAACCAGTTTGCCACACAGTTGACCAACTTCTGACCACCCTGAGCACTGAGCTTATTAATCAATCTTGTATGGAACAATATTGAAAGCTTTGCTGAAGTCAAGGTAGGCGACATCAAGCTCTCCCCTTGTCCACCACTCTGGTTACCCAGTCAAAGAAATCTATGAGATTAGTTTGACAGGACCTTCCTTCCTTTGTAAACCCATGCTGTCTTGAATCCTGTGCTCCTATGGATTGTAGGTGTTGCACTATCCTTTCCTTAAGGAGTGCCCCATAATCTTGCCCACTACTGAGGAAAGACTGACTGGTCTGTAGTTACCTGCCTCCTCCCACTCTTGTGGGAGCGGGATCACATGAGCCCTTCTCCAATCTTCTGGGACCACTCCTATGCTCAGAGACTCACTAAACAGTTCTGATAATTGCTCTGCTAGTTCCACCATTAGCTCCTGTATTACCCTGGGAGTTATGCCATCAGGTCCCATTGCCTTGTCCACCCTGGAGCTTATCGGCTCTTGTAGGCCCTTTCTTTTGTGAAGGGACTAGTGCTCACCTCCCTCCCCTGTGTTCATGGTGCTGAACTGTGGGCCCTGCTCTACCTCTCTTCAGTAAATACAGAGCAGAAGTATCTATTTAGGCTTTTACATGGTCCTCCTCCTCACACGCCCCTTATCTCCTTTGATCTTAGCACACCACCTCTGGACTTTCTCCTTTCACTAATGTATCTATAGAAAGTCTTGTCACCTTCTTTACTGTCTCTGCTAGTGTTTCCTTGGTTTGGGCCTTTGCCTGCCTTACTACCTTCCCTTAGGGAAGTTTGGTATGCCTCTATCTTCATCCCGCTGTGTTCCCTTATATTTCCTGAAGGCCAGCCTTTGGCTCTGACCTTTTCTGCTACTGTTTTGAGAATCAAAGTGGTTTCCTTCTTCTTTGCGCTTCCTTTTCTCTCTAACACAATGGGATGTTGCTTCAAGTATTGCATCCTTAATACTTGCCCATTTTGCCTGTATCCCTCACCTGTATTTCTTTTGCTAGGCTAGCTTAACTCTGTTGGCCATCTTATCAAAATCAGCTCCTCTGAAGTCCCATATTTTGCCTTGGAATGGGATGAATTAGTTGTAGTGGCCAAATTAAACCATACCATGTGATGGCCACTGGCCCCCAGGTGACCTTCTACCTGGTGATCTGTGATCCTTTCCTGTTTGTCAGTACTAGATCTAGGATAGCCCTGTCTCTTGTGGGTTGTTGTACCAGTTGTTTGAGGCCTTCCTGCAGGGACTCCACCATGTGTCTAGTTTTGGCAGATGTTCCTGCTGGTATTGACCAATCCGTATCTGGCATGTTGAAGTCTCCCATTGTCAGAACCTCCTTTATCTGTTATGTTATGCTGCCCCATTTCCTGTTTCCAGGGTGCCTCACAGTTCTTCTGGCTCCTTATGTGTATTCTGAATTTCTGTGGCTTTGATATTTTCATTGACATAAGGGCCACTCCACCCCCCCTTTTTTTGTTGCAGTGGTCTCTTCTAGACAAGTACATAGCCAGGTACTGAAGTCTCCCAAGTGTGGTTACCGGTAAACCACATGTTGCTAATTGTTGCTATGTCCAGTTTATCCTCTGTCATTATTGCCTGCAGGTCTGGGATCTTGTTTCCCAGACTGCGAGCATTAATGTTCATGATTTTCCATTGGCCAGATTTGATTGTGTTAGTTGTTTGGTGAGGTCTGGTATTTCCCCTGTCACGTTGTATGGGGGAGCTGGACCTTTTCCTTACCTGGCGATGCAAATGAACTGCAAACATGCTGAACTCCTGTTTGACCACTAGCTGAGGGGAGGGTGTTCTTCCCATTGACGTATGGGGTGCTACCCCTCTTCCCATTACTAGTTTAAATATCATCATGTTGCTGCAGTGAGGGTAATTTCTACTTTTCTTCCCACTTCCCTGCGACTTTGGCGACAGGGTGCACAAGCATGTGCATGCTAATGGACTAAGGCGCAACACAGCCAAAATCGCTCTCCTGTAACAGTGCTGCCTGGCTCACCTCGTAGTCACACAGGTGGCACTTGCATGGCGGGCATCTATCGCCCACCTTTCGGAGGAGGATAGTGTCTGGGAATGCTTGATCTTTCCTCCCCATAGCCAGTCCCTGATGACTCAGGCTTATTCCTGAACCTAGGTCACTTGTGTCGTGAGCAGAGGCTCTTCTGTGTGCTGACAGGCCGGTAGCACAGGCTAAGTTAAATTATTGTTTCTGTTTTAGTCTGTAATGGTGAAATTTCCTTCTCGGTCCGGTGATTTTATTTTAAACATTGTAACATGCTTTAAGTAACTTTTCTAATGAGGGAGGTTACAGTGGTAACCCTCTCCACCACCACCTTTCTCTCTCTCTCTCTCTCTCTCTAGTAGACAGTATTTTCATGAACTCTATTTTCAGAGCCATACCAGATGCAACATTATATCATAGACACTTTAGTCATCTTCACTTAGAGCGTGAGGTGAACACATACAGAACTGGTCAGAGCCAACACAGGGAGCCCTTTCCTGTGTTGGCAGCCAATCACTTTTTTTGTTTTCATTCTAAGTCTTGCTTTCAAAATGAGAGTGAAAAGGTGTTTAGATTCACAACAGAAGATACGATTGTCCTGTCCTCCTTCTCCCAACACAGAATAGAGAGGAGCAGGTCACCTCACTTGCTCACTTCCAGGAAGGTAGCTACAAACTTGATGGATTCCCGCAAAAGCTTTCCTTGCTGCTGTGGCAAATGGAAACTGACAGTTAATTATGTTCCTAATTACAAGCATGGAGAAAAATCTGTCAAATGATGTAACCTGTTACTTGTAGCTTTGCTGCATGCCATAAGAAAAGTTCTGTCCGCAGTTCATACTTAAGTGTCTGGACTGTGTTTATTTGAATTTATTTGAAACCTACTTAACAGAGAAGTACAGACCAGCAGAGGACTTGCTTTCATTTGCAACCATGGATTGAGACATCTGGTATTTGAGTGCGCTGTTAATGATGTATTTTGAGAGGGTTGCCAGACATAATTTTTTGTAGAGGCAACAAAAACAAAACTTAAAAAAAATCTGATCATGTCGTGACACATGTGTTGTACAATGTGACATGTAGTATTGGTAAACTGGAACGAGTATAATGAAAAATGTACCTTATATGAAACTTGGGTTTAAAGACAGTACTACCAAATCAGGAAGTGAGCTATCAAAATTCTGTTTTCGGCTGTAAGCATGCGGCCAAAGTTCCAGTTTCCATACATGTAAATGTTTTTTAGTCCTCTTTAGTTTTTAAATATTTGCAATTTATTTGAATTGTTGTAACGCTACAATAAATATGGCAGCTGACTAATTTTCAGCTGCGCTTTTTCTACAGGTCACATCACGTCTTTTGACAGAGCAGAGGGACCCTCTGCTGACCATTCCGATGTCCCTGCAAGTCATTCACAGTGTCAGTGGCTCAGTAGGTAGCACACTCACCTCTGAGGCCGGAGATCAGAGGGCAGTGGGTTCAATTCTGACACTGTAGTGTAGCATGAGAGAGGTGCTGCATTTCTGAGGTGCTGTCTTTGGATGAGATGTTAAACCAAGGTCCTATCTGCCTGGATTGGTTGTAGTTTGGGTGGATGTTAAAGATCCCATGGCACTTATCGAAAGAGTAGGGAATTTCCCGTGTCCTGGTCAAATTTCACCCATTCACTAAAAATACCAACAGCTTAATCTGGTTCAAGGTCAGTTGGCATTCATCTGTATCCCTTCCCCGGTCGTGTCAGAAAATAGGCAGGATTTGTCTAGTGCACTTACCTGGTCAACAAAAATAAATAAATGTGCAGTTGGCAGAGAGGGGGTCCCAGTGCAACATGCTTAGTGGCAGAAATGTAAACAAAAGCAGAGAATAACTGAGCAAATTACTCGGCGATAGTACAGTGCCGGGTAGAAAGAGTACTAGGTATGTGATTAGCAGGACACAGGAATAAACTGTCAAAAAGTGCATTTTTTTGTCCGTAGTAACGCTGCTTTAACCAATAAAGAAAGTTTTTAAACATTGTTTTACCAGGTAAACATACAGATTAAAAAGAAAAAATCTTGTCTACAGATGTAGAAACATAGAAACTGTCGGCAGATAAGGATCACTAGGCCCATCCAGTCTGCCCGTAGGCCCTGAACATTGTACGTGGCCACTGATCCTATGTGATCAATGGCTTGTCATCACTCCCTCCCTCCCTCCTCAGGCTTCCATTGTGCCTGTCCCAAGCATGCTTAAACATCTCCACTGTGCTTTCCCACTGCTGTGGCAGACTATTCCATGTGTCAACTACCCTTTCTGTGTAGAAAAACTTCTCACATTACCCCTTAATCTACCTCCTTTCAATTTTGTATTGTGCCCTTGTTCTAGTACTTTTCTACATTGGAAAAACTCTCCTGCCTGCACCTTGTTTATGCCCTTGAGGTACTTGAAAGTTTCAATCATGTCGCCCGCTGTCTCCTCTCCTCCAGTGAGTACATATTGAGGTCCCTTAGTCTCTCCTCATATGTTTTGTGGTGCAAGCCTACACCATCTTTGTTGCCCTTCTCTGGATAGTTTCCACCTTATCTATGTCCTTGCACAGGTGTGGTCTCCAGAACTGCACGCAGTACTCCAAGTGAGGGGTTATCAGTGTTTTATACAATGGTATCACCACCTCCCGCCTCCTGCTAGTGATACCCCTGCCTATGCACCTCAGCATACCACTGGCCCTCCCTGCCGCCTTTGTACACTGCTTTGATACCTTAAGGTCATCATGTGACCTGGGGATAGAGATAATTGGGAAATGCACAGGATAACTGAACTGAAGTTAGCAATTAAACAGTTAAAGTAGTAGCTGAATGTGCTAACAATAATTGAAATTAACGTAGTTTGATACAGAGGTTGATTTCCGTGAACACCAGGAAACAAGTCTAGAAGTAAAGGCCAGTATGGATTGAGTACACTGAGTGAGATACAAGAATAGTCTTGAGTGACTGTTTGGCAGCTGGGACACTGATAGGTACAGCAGGACCCTGCACTAAATTATGCCAAGCTGGGAAGTCTACAACATAAGGCAAATCTTTCAGAATTTCTGTTAGGCCTTGGCAAAAGGAATATACTGTATTTCCAGCCTGTGAACATAGGTTGTGCCTCGAGTCGGAGAGTGGGGTAGGCAGCATAGTTCAGTAAGTGGGGAGTTTTTGAGCCCATAGTTAAACTCAAACGGACCAAAGTGCTGTGAGTGCCTGTAACTAAGTGACTGTCAGTGGAGCTGGTTGGCAAGAAACAGTAGTGGGTCTGAAAGGGCAATGGAAGATAAAGCGTTAGAGGGGTTTATAGCGTATCTTGCCTAGATGGATGACATATAGGGCAGTGGTATAGATAATGTCTCCATAGTCAGTAATGGAAGGATAGTTTGCTCAACAAGATGCTTTCTTATCCCATGTGAGAGGCAGTCAATCACCCCATTGAGGGATCCAACTTTTAAAACATTTGGAGACCAGGGACTGTACATACATAAAGGGAAGTCAAGGGATTGATCTCAAGTGACATATAGATGCTTAGGTTGTGAGACAGAAGTGAGGGGTTCCACAGTGATACAGCATTGTGACTGTCTTAGACTGGTTCACTACCAAATGATTTGTATAAAACCAGCTGGTAAGGTTATCATAATCAAGTTGTAGGAGATGGAGATAGCAGCGCAGAAGAAGCCAGTTTTAGTCTGACACTTTTATACGCCTCCATCTTTGTCCTTAACGAGACATTTCCTTCACGCCAGTGAAAATTACCCACCTCCCCGGGAACAACACACTGCATTCATGTACCACGTGACCTCTTCTTCACCTTTTACCTTCTTATTAACAGTTCATTGAGGCGCCAGTGCACAGTATAATTACAAAATATTATCTCAGATAATTGTGAGTCTCCATACTGCAGCTGGGTGAATGTGAAGATTGCAGCTGCTGGAGAATCTCATACATCAGTAGAAGGATGTTTCCTGTTAGGATTGCTTGACTGTTGGTCCCATGCTTCTGGTATCTTTCCTGTCATATTGTCCAAGAGTCAAAAGAAAATATGGGATGTAGACAGTAAAGCGGCATAACTCTCTAAAGCAAACAGCCTTTGAGACCCGGAACCCTGGAGATCTGACAGTAGGAATATCCTGCATCTCATTTGTACCCAATCAGGAATCCTTATTTCAGAACCTTGCAACATCCTTTATTTTGTTATTTGTGGGCAGGGTGCAGTACCCTGTAAAAGGAGGCTGGGAAATAGGGCAGGGCTTGGTTACAAAGGAACAGGTGTTGTGCTCTGTAAAGGAAGGCTGGGTTACACAGGGACAGGGTGGAGATCCTTGTTAAAAAAAAAAGGCTTGGAAATGGCGCAGAGCTGAATTACAAAAGGGCAGGGTGCATGTGAAGTACTTGTAAGGAAGACTGGACGAGGGCAGGACTGGTTATATATGGCAGGGCAAGGTACAGTGCCCTGTAATGAGAGCAGAAAAAAGGGGCAGTATTTGGGTTATAAAGGGCAGGTGTAGTGCCCTGTAAAGGAAACGGGCCAAACGGCAGGGCTGGATTACAGTGGTGTTGGGTGCAGTGCCCTTTAAAGAGAGACGAAAATAGAGCAGGGCTTGGGTTATTTCTTTACCATTGTCTTTTTTGTACCTATGAAATTGTATTTTCCAAACTGTATTACCTGTGTGCCATCTCTATGGTCCAGGTCGTGCCTGAAAACGCTCACTAGGATCAGTGCACTTACTCAGTAAACTACATAAATAAATAAAATAAATGGCAGAGTGCAAGCTGGGAACTGGGGCATGGTGTGTAGTAGAGCGCAAGGGACCACTGCAGTACCATACTCCTCAGCAAGAAAGTTCAAATGGTTGTGTGCTCATAAATGTATTGGTGCAAATAAGGGTGAGAGCCGGACAAGGCAATGCCCCACCACGCTGCCACAAACAACGAAAGCTAGTTAGGGCCCTGAGGAAGCCACTTTTTCTTTGAGGTGAAACGCTGATCTTTCTTTCTTTTGTATGGCTCTCACCTTATTTGTGCCCAATAGAGTTATGAGCATAAATGTATCTGAACTTTCTTGCTTGTGATTGTGCTACAGCAGTGGTCCTTGCAGACTTGTATGTTCCGTGAGTTACACTGACAACCTGGATTGAGCACCACTGTGCTTTGTTATATGTAGTAGGAACCAGAGTGGAACTTCTGGTGATAGGGACTTAAAGGTACCCGTCCTTACCTGTCCTACATGTGAATTGTTTCTGGCTCATAATTGGGTTGCTATGAAACAAGTGCCATTTAATAAGTCTGTTGTTGCCTTCCAGCATGTCCGTGAGGTTTTATGTCGATACAGTACCCGTTCATCAACATGCTCTTGCAGCTGCTTTCCTTTTGAGAAAACTCTAACATGGTCTTACAAACCTTCTAGTTGCTGTTGCCTATGACAGGGAGCCCTTACATTCCTGCCCCCAGCAGAGTGTATCAGAATAATCCCCATTAGTATAGAGAGCCCCAAGACAGTAGAAAGCTGGTAAGAAAGAACTGCATCCACAATTTGAATAATAAAGAAAATGTTTTAAAACAATTTATTTTTCTTAATAGATGAACGTGACAGAGTCCAGAAGAAAACCTTCACCAAATGGGTCAACAAACACCTAATCAAGGTAATTTCTTAGTTCCTTTTTTTCGAGGTGGAGAGATATTATTTGGTGTCTTCATTGATCTCTCAGCTCCTGCTATTTCTCTCATGCATGCATACATATCAATCAATCAATCAAAATCTTTATTCTGCCAGGCGGAACATCATTGAGACAAGCTCATTTACAAGATGGACCTGGGGCAAAACAATTGCCAACAGGGTTAAGACATCAGCAGGTTGAGTGAACGTACATAACAATTACATAGTAATAATAAAAACATAATAACATATAACTATCACATGTGACAAAGTACTTGCACCAGAACATAGCAATAGGTTCAACAGGAGTAGTGCCATTTAAATACAATTGCATGGATACAGATATATGGATTTAAGGTAATGAGTTAAAGTTTATACAGTAAACATCACTGGAGGAGCATAGTGAGCAGGGGTGGCAGTTCTCTGCGTCCAAAGTGCGAAGAAGATTGAGATCTAAGAGTCCTTTGATAAGTACTGTAGGCATGGCCTGGCAAGTGGGGTGGGAAGGGGAGGGGTATAGGGAGTGAGCAGGAAAGGTCAGCTGAGATAGGAGAGGGTTGGACATGATGGCCTAGGGAGGAAGGACTGTTCAAAGGAGAACCGACAGATGCACAGGCAGTGGTTGGGGTTAAAGTCCAATATTTGAAGCAAAGACCTGCGCCACACATGCTGTTAGACTCTTCTCCTCATGTACAGTACATGTACATCTATTTTCACACAGTGCTACATAAGCATAGACTCTTCTTCCAGTGTGTTCATGTGCTGTCTCATCTCTCACATATACACACAAGTACATTCACACACTACTACATATGTGAGACCTCTTTCTTCCAACACCCCCAACACACACACTGTCCGACTCTCTCCTCTGTCTCTTTTACATACACCGCTATGGATGTACACAAGATACACTGGCACATATGCATACATGCTTCAACATGAACACTGTCCCACCTTCCTTTCCTCTCAAGCACACATACATGCACTCACATAGATGCATGCAGTTGCAGTGCATATACTCCCTCCCAATACACACACTCACTCTCTGAACCTCTCACATGCAGAAGGCCCTGCACCCTTTTATGAAACGGACAAGAATGTTGGAGGGACACAGTCAAATCCCTGTGGGCCAAGTTTAGCTACTGTGTGTCATCAGGTGAGAGGAGAAATTGGGAAAATGAGCCAGTGGATGATGCATGGCTCACTTTCTAGCTCACATTGCCCCCAGTCAAGGCAGATCTGGACACAGACACGGGAGATAGGGCAAGACAGAGTCCTTCCTCCTGGCCCTGCCATAGGGACAAGGGAATCTGTGTGGGATCGCATTGCTGGTAAGTCCTGTGGGGGGGGTGTGCCAATTTGGGGGGTGAGCTGTTGCTGAGAGGGTGCTGGCTGGCTCAAAGGAGAAAAAGCTTAATTGAAGGAAGAAGGGAAAGGTATCTTTGTAAGGAGAGGTGGTAATAATGGGTGACCTGACAAGTACTGGGGCATCCCAAAGGCCAGCAGCAGTAGACACCAAGCTAGTCCTGGATGATTGCTTACTCCAGGAGTTAGGAAGCCAGCAAGGGATCGGACAATCCTGGACCGCGCTGTCAAGTTACTGTTACGTCAGGGACATCAGTATAGCTGGAATGTTGGTTAATAGTGATCAGCTTCTTTGTGGTATCGATAGCTAGTGGGAAGCTGAACACCAAAATGTGTGTTCTTAATTTCAGGAAGGCAGACTTTGGCACTATGGGGTGAAATTAGGTAAACGTATGGTCAAACTCAAGGGAGCAGAGCGAGTGGAGAAGTTGTCTATCACAAAATGGTCTCCAGATAGTCACAAGTACCTGCATCAAGCAGAAGGATAAGAGGAAGAAGCACAAAAAACCTTTGATCATACAGGGAGGCAGTGAGAGCAGCAAGAGAAAGAGGCTGTTTAAGAGGTATAGGGAGTCAGAGGAAGAGGAGAGTGTAATACCTGAAAACTCAAAACTGCTAGCAGGGAAGTGAGGAGGACCAAAGCAGGTGCTGTACTGAAAACAGTGGAAGGACTCAAGGAATGGGATAGGATCTACTTATGGTGTATCTGACAAAAAGGCAAATGAAAAAAGGAGTGTAAGACTGCATCAGGGTACAGACCAGGTGCAACGAAGGGAAGCAGAAGCAGTGAACAAATATTTCCATTCAATATTTACCGAAGAGAAGACAGGACTAAATAATGTAAGGGAGGGTAGACAGGAGGAGGAGGAAGGTGGTGACAGGTATGTGTGCGGAGGACAGCTCCCTCCCTTGGGGTGGGGAGGGGACACAGCATTCCAGTGTATGCCCTGCCACATGACAGAGGCCATGACACAGCACAGTGGATCCTAGCAAGTGGGAAGGGCAGCTGTCCGACACCAAGCATGCATGGCATGTCATTGGATGCCAACACCCTGGGGGTAGAAAACCCAAGAGCTGGAGGAAAATGTCTGGCCCACTGTTGCACTGGTGCCCCTACAGGCCCACACATGACTGACATAGCAGTCCGTCGACCACCAACATGGTCCTGGGTAAATTGCAGATAACAGGTAAGTCAATGGGAAGATCCAGGCAGGGCTTTGTGGCACTGGGGAGTCTGGGATTGTGAAAACCCTAGCTAAAAGAGAAATACACAGAGGAACAGATACCTATTATACAATGGCAAGAAAAATCCTGGACTCTGGTCAGTCTTGTTGGACCCGTGATGTTATCCCAGTACAACATCACGGGTCTAGTCTCAGCCTCACTGTGAACCTGTAGATTAACTTTTGCTTGATTATGTGCTGCTTGATGATGTGCTTCATTGTTTCATCTTCTTTAAAAACAAAAATATTTTTCCACACAAAAACATCTTTAAAATGATTTTTTTTATTCTGTATAACAACGAGCCATTGTATGAATAACAATAATGCCCTCCAGGGTGTGTCATTGGGATAACGTCATGCCTCAGTTGTTGGGCCTTTTCGCCCTGCGGCCTCGTGCCAACCACCTGAGGCGTGACGTTATCCCAGCATCGGCACATACCCTGTCGGCATTATTGCTTAAATATGGCACACACCAGAGAGTTATTCATGTCACAAACACGCCTAGGAGCAGTTAATAAATGAAACCACTCCCCAGTCACTTATTCATTTTAGAAAAAATGGGCACATGATCAGTTATCCAGATCTTTACTGCTTAGGATTCAGACTGAAATATTTGAAGTTTTAGTCGCTTCATGAGCTTCCCTTTGTTTTAATGTTTTCCAGATTTATTTTTAAATTCCTAGTTGTATAATAGTAGTAACATTCAGGTTGCTGGATTAAACTTGCAGTAACTGGGTACTACATAAGGAATAATCCACAGTCGGGTGTGTATCATAATACCCAAATGACCTGGATGGGTTGTGAAGCCGAGACACAGCTGAGGGCCTTCAGCCACCCAGGAAGTGAGGTTATAACAGTACTGACGCACAACTGGAGTGGATTATTACATTTATAACATTCTGAAATAGTAAAATGTTAAGGGTGTTTAAACACTTTTTAATCACGCCAGCCCTGCTTGTCTCCACTATATGAATGTAACCTGCTGTAAATAACAACTGTTTATTGATTGTCGCTGTTATGAATTTACCTTTTAACGGTATTCTCCTTCTGTACCACTTATTATGATATCTGCTGTACCTACATGTAACTGAATGTCACTCTGTTTTATTTTATCCACGTGATTACTGTTTCTTGCTGTTGCTATGGCTCGATGCTGTATATGCATCCTTGTTATTACTGCCTGTACCTTGTTGATTGCCGCTGCCCTGACTCTGTATTGTTATTGATTGTACCTTGTAACTTTCCCAGGTTGCACCTGAAAATAGGCACTTGACTGTCTAACGTGTTTACCTGGTAAACAAAAGCTAAATAAATAAATTCCGGTTGCCCCTGAAAAGGGACCTTTGGTTCAGTGGGCCTACCCAGTTACCAAAATGAAATAAATAAATATGAGCTGATTATTGCTTCATAAAGTAGAGTTAACAGAATGCCATCACTTAAAGAAGCAGTATAGCATGACAACATGTTCATATAATACTGTTAGCAGTTAGCTTAAAACAAAACAAACTCATTTCTTTCCATTGTTTTCTGTCAAAAATCAAGATGGCAGCCACACTGGGCTAGCTGTCAGGAGCAAGCAATATTTTAGAGTTTATTTTTTTTTTGTTCTGTTTTTCATTTTATTTCACTTATTTTATTAATTTTATTTAGTTTTTAGTGGCAGTTAGTTAGGGTCCTGAAGTGAGGTAGTAAGTAGGAATAGCATCCTCTGGGTTTTAGGTTAGGAAACTCTCCTGTGTTTGTTGAACGGAGTTGAATAGAGTTAAACGGAGTTGCTAACTTTACCTGTTTACTTATAACTTCTATATTGCACTAGTGTTATTAGTCAAAGCACGCTAGTGCTTGTGTTGTTGTTGTTTAATCTGTCCTACCTGCCGTGGAAGGCTGGTGGTGTGAACAAGGACTTCATGGGAAGAGTGGTTTGGAGGTCCGAGAAGCTGAGAGGAACTGCCAAACAGGGCACTTAGTCAGAACAGGAGAGTGGATTTGTTTGGATGTTGGACGCCTAAGCAGAATATCGCCGGCCTGCCATTTCCTGAGGACTGTATGCTGCAAAGTTCCTGGGCGTTGTTGTGACTTGAGACCTCGGGCTGGTGGGATCAGTGGGGATCTGCCAGACCATCGGGGGTTGCTGTTGCTGGGTTGGGTCCATAGCGGGGTGCAATTTGGGTCCGCTGGAGGGCGACATCTGCTATTGGTAGCCCTTGGCTCCCCGGAGGGTCTGCTGGTGAGCTGACACCAGGCTGGGGCCACAGTTGTGGGTCCAGCTAGGCGGAGCGACTACCTCCTGAGGTGGGTATTTCGGAGATCTCTTTGTTGCTCCTTAGCGTTCTTGCCTGCTGCTTGTGTAGTGCTGTGGTAGCTGCAGTTATCACAGGAAGGACTATACATGGTAGCGGCTAGTTTTGCAGCATTCCCAGAGAACGAGATGCCATAGAAGAGAAAGTTCACAGCAGGAGATACTGAGGACGCTGGACTTGATCTGTTACCGGTTTGAACTTTGTGGGGTTTGATTATATCATACTTTCTCAGGCAGTGAGAGTGCCTATAAATATTATCAATACTGAATAATTTTTGCTTGCCTATTTCTCAGACTCCAAGTGAGAGCAGAGTTTTGGATCTGAGCATGTTTTAGTATCATTGGTTCAAAGAGGTGGGAACTCTGATGGACCTTCACTAAAACGGTTAAAGAGACTCAGTAACCTCATTGATCTGTGGAAATATACTGCCACAAGACTTCATTTAATTTTACATTTATTGGTTTTGTGTCATGTTATTTAGTTTATAGTTTGTAATTAGTTGGGGTTATTATATAAGGAGGGTAGAAGTTTGTTGATAGTCAGATACTGTGGGGTTAATTTTGGGTTGATGGTGTGTGATTGTGTGGGTGTATGTGGTATTTAGTTGTGTGTTTGTGGTTTATTGCTTGTATACTGTTGGTTATGATAGTGCCTTGGGTTTTTGGGTGTGTGATGTAAAATTTTGGGAGCCTAGATGTTGGTGGTCTGCCCCGATCCTGCACTGTTAACCCTCCGAACTTCAGTGACGCTGCCCATTTATTGCCCCCCTACAGTTTACAGTATATCAACACTGCAGAGCATGGAATTGCCGTAGGGGAGGGGTTGGGGTCTGGGGTTTATGACCAGAGGGGTGAAATGGGAGCGGGGTGCTCATATCAGGTAGTGAGGCCCAGGGAGACGCCTGGGTGAAATTGATTCTGGAACGTGGTCCCTCATGCCTGGTCTCCATACCCAAGGGTTTCACTGTTGGTGGGCAGGTAGCTCGGGCGGCCCCGGAATCCTGTCCAACTCGAGCGGTGTTATGCAATGCCAGATCTATTAAGAACAAGACTGCAATAATTGCAGAGCTTGTTGGGACAGCAGATCTGGTTTGCATCACGAGACCTGGCTGGATGATAATACTGGCCCCATGTTGAGGCTGCTGTTTCGACCGGTACTCGGTGATACACTGCTCGAGAATGGACAGCGGGTGGGGGTAGCCATCTGTTTCAAGATTGAACTGGACCTTACAAGTGGCCCAGTTGAGGAGCCAACTCATTTGAGTGTACGTGGTTGCAGTTGTAGGCTGTGGGATTGCTCTCTACAGGCGTCCACCCGGGGATGAAGCAGTTGCTTTAGGAAGTAGCGGACTTCATGGTCAACATGGCATTTGAGTCATCCAGGTTGATGGTCCTGGGTGACTTAAACACCTGGGTCGCATTTAACTGTTGCAATTTGGACAGGACTTCTCTAGCTGATGACATCACTGAGCTTTACACAGGTGGTTGCCCTGCTACCCAAAAGTTCGGTCACTCTCTTGACTTGATCTTCCTCCTGGGGATTGAAACCTCCGACTTGGTGGTGGAACCGGCGGATGGTCAGATCATCACCTGTGGGGTTCAGTTCTTATGCCCCCCGCATAGGTCTGCCCCTGTGGAGATGGTCAGATACCGCCCTTTATAGGATGTGAGTCCCGATGGTCAGTCGGCGGTATTGGACCTATTGGTAATTCCAGAGGCAAGTGGGAGTCCAGAGAACCTGGTTCAGGCCTATAACAAGGCTGTTACTGTGGCCCTGGACTCTATCGCTCCCATCCGTGTTCGTCTTCTCTCCTTTACCCTCAGTCCCCATGGTTTGATGGGACCTTGGGGAGCTGCGGTGACTTGGGCGAAGGTTGGGCCTTGCTGGTGAAATCTGCCCTGGAGGCTGACCGCTGAATTGATGGAACATTATGAAGTCTATCAATCAGCAATCACCCATAAGAAGGCAGAGTTCCTGTCCGGGAGATTGCTGCTGCTCAGAATCGACCGCTCAGCTCTTCGAACCATGGACAGGTTGTGCAAGCCAACCTGTCTTCAGGTTTGAAGTCCTTTTCACAGATTGAGTGTGATGAGTTCACTCGGTTCTTTGCAGATAAGGTGGCCAGTGTCAGGGGCGCGATCCAGCCGGTACACTCTGTGGGAGCTGATGGTGGTCGGTGTATGGTCACTTTTCCTCGGTTTGCCTGGAGTTCCTCCGACTGGCTGGAAATCGTGGATGTTGTGCGGATTGCCCAGGGGTGTCGCCCAGTGCTGTAGTTTGGACCTGGGCCCAACCTCCCAGATAATGGGCTGTTGTGAGCCGTTGGCCCGGTCTAGCAAGAATGTTTGGTGCTCCTTAGAGTCTGGTGAGTTTCTAGCTCCCGGAAGGAGGCAGTGTGACACCTCTCCTGAAGAAAGCTTCTGGACCCAAGCTGCCTTGCAAACTACAGATCGATCTCTAACCTTCCCTTTGTTGGGAAGGTAATTGAGAAAGTTGTGGCGCTGCAACTGGAGAACCACCTAACCATCCATGACATTTACAAACTTCTCCAGTCCGGTTTTCGTAAGAGGCATAGTACTGAAACTGCTCTGGTTTGGGTGCTGAATGATCTCTTGATGGCGAGAGATCAGGCGCTGTTCTATCTTGGTACTTCTTGATCTGTCTTCAGCTTTTGACACTGTGGACCATGGGGTGCTTCTCAAGCACCTGAGATTCATCTGTAATCTGTCTGGTGCAGTTCTCAGATGGTTTACATCTTGCTTCATTAGCAGAACTCAGAGTGGTGTCGGGATTTTTCCTCTGAGCCATTCTCTCTGCCATGGGGTTCCTCAGGGCTTGGTGTTGTCCCCATGCTGTTTGCAATGTATATGCTGCCCTTAGGAGACATTGTAAGATGGTATGGGCTGAGGTTTCACTGCTGTGCTGAGAATACCCAGCTCTACCTGTCTTTTGCACCTGACCAGGATAGTGCATGTTCGGTATTTAACTGCTGCCTCACTGAAATCCAGGATTGGATGAGTTCCAGCTGGTTGAAGTTGAATTCTGGAAAGACTGAAGTGATGGTGGTGGATCCTGGTCACCAGACAGTGGGTCTGGGGCTGGTCAACCCACCTGACTTTGTCTAGGGGTATCCAGCTTCCTTCCTCTGAACGGGTGTGAAACCTGGGGTGATTCTGGACGATGGCTGACACTGCATTCACAGGTGTCTGCAGTCAAGTCCTCTTTACCATCTGAGGAACATCGCCAGGTTAAGCACCTTGTTCCATCTGGTGACCTTCCAATGTTGATCCATGCCTTTGTGACCTCGCGCCTTGACTACTGCAACTCCTTTATCTAGGGCTTCTGGGGGTTGATATGCGCTTGCAGCTAGTGCAGAACACTGCGCCCATTTGTTAATGGGTACCCTACGTATGAATCACATCACGCCAGTTCTACGTGAACTGCACTGGCTGCCTATTCAGTGGCAGGTCACCTTCAAGGTCGGCCTTCTGACCTATAAGGCCTACACGGACTGGGCCCGGACTATCTGAAAGAGCTCCTGTTTCCTTACTGCCCGGACGACCGCTCCACTCAGCTGATGAAGGGTTGCTAGATTCCCAGGGAGAGTCTTAAATCATCTGGGGCCCGAGCATTTATGTATGTGGCCCCAGCCCTGTGGAATTCTCTACCCTGAAAGATACGCGAGTACCACCATGGAGAGCTTTAAGAAGGCCCTGAAGATCCATCTATGGCTGAAAGCATACCTAATTGACCATTTTATCTTATTTTGATCAATGTGTATTTTATTGTTTTATTCATTTATTTATTGTTCAGCACCTTGATACTTGAAAGGCACTTTACAAATAAAGTTTATTTATTATTATTTTCCTTCCTGAAGCAAGATTATATGAGATGTTTCAAAAGCATGTTCTCCTTTGCCATGCCTCCCATAAAAAGCTAAGCATTTTGGTGTGATTCTGTGTTTATTTTACGTGTGGTCACACCATCTTGACCCACCTGCAGTATGGATGTGATTTGCACAATAAGTGCTCTCAAGGGATGAGATTTTAATCTTAAATGTATATGGTCGATCTGCGATTTCTACCCCTGATTTTGTAAATCCTCGCTGCAATGTATCCCACAATCCTCAGTGGCTGACAGCAGGCCAGGGGCAAGTGGCGGCCTGCCAGCAGAGCGGCAGGGCTGCATCTTGTGAGGTTGGTGCCCGGGTTCAGGAGTGTGCTGGGGACTCTGACTGTCCATCAGGGAAGGACTGTTCATCTTCCTTCGGTAGAGAGAGTTACTGCCTCCACGAGGCTGCTGCTACCTGGGTGTTCACAGGTCCATTCTTCTTCTTTTGGGTAGAAAGAGTTGCTGCCTCTGCTGTGCTGCTTCTACCTGGGTGTCCACAGGTGGCAGCGCTGAAGAGGCAGAAACAGAAGAAAGGATGCCAAGTTGGCTGCATGTTGGCATGCATACACACATGTGCATGCTAGGGGCCCTTTGCATCCTGTCATCCTAGGGGTTAAAATCAACTGTAAAGAGGAAACTACTGCAGCGCATGATGACACTGGGGCGCCTCATGCCCTACCACAGTGACAGGCCTCTTCTGCCAAGGAGTCTTCCACTGTGGAGACATCTACTGATGGGCCTGGTCAACCTGTAGGTCTCTGCCTTGGGGGCAGGCTGGTGATGGGGCAACACTATAAATAAATAAATTCTAGAGAGGCTGGGATGGGGCTGTCAGGATGAAGGGGCAGCTCCAGTGACAAAGGGATAAAGAATTGTAACAAAAAAAAAAGACAGAGGGCTCACAGAGATGGCAAGGAGCAGTAAAATCAGGACATTGGGAAGGATGAAGGAGGGAGCTGAAAAAATGGTTTTTTTTTTCAAACAATTTTTTTTTGTTAGTAATTTTTCCGCTTTTTGTCCCCATTTTCCTTTGGACCTGGGACCCCGGCATATACGTGTTTCGCGGCTTGAGGGCACATGCCAGGTGCCAGCTTGGCCCTTCCGCCACACCCCTGGCTATCACCACCGCCCCCTCCTGCCTCGCTTCCCACTGGACCTCCACCGGTGGAAGTGGAACTACATGGGGGCAACCACCCTGGGAGGGAGAGCTGCCAGCTGCTCAATCCGCCACCCCTCATAACGGCTCCCTGATGACCAGAGGTCGCTCCAAACCCGGGTCACTGGCATAGAACAGAGTAAGGCGCCAGCACCTCAGCCCTCAGTGCCACTGGGCCAGCTTTTTAAAACAATTTAGATAATGTCTGGGTAGGGACAGCAGGGTCAGACAGATATACTTTACATATTTTCAGCTTTTAAGTAAATGTAAAATGTCACCCAGTCATTAATATGTTGATCGGGGCAGCCCCACAGCAGATCGATCCCTTTAAGTCAACTAAAATGCATTTCCACCAGTTTTTCTGTTTAGATAGGTACTGTATAAAACATGGAAAAATGGTAACTCCCCACCCCCAATGCATGTGCTCTTTCTCTCTCTCTCTCTCTCCACACAGTTTCTTTGCATATCTCCCAAGTATTTATCATTTCACATAAAGAGCTAGTGTACTGCCTTAAACTAATATTAATTTTTAAAAGCAGTCAAGCACTGCCCTTTAAATCTGAGGTACCTTTTCTTCCCTCTCTGTTGCCTTTTATATCTAAGGTACCGTTTCTTCCCCACTGATTAATTAAAAGATTGTTTACCTGATGTTAGTAGGTGTGATGTGTAGAACAACATTCTGCCTGGCAGATGACACATCTAGCTCTGTTCCCCATTACTTACTTAGCATTATGTCCTCACTGACTATGACATCACAGCTACTCAAAAGGGCCACTCGGTAGCTTCCA
The DNA here is from genome assembly GCA_016271365.2 of Neoceratodus forsteri. Taxonomy (NCBI): domain Eukaryota; kingdom Metazoa; phylum Chordata; order Ceratodontiformes; family Ceratodontidae; genus Neoceratodus; species Neoceratodus forsteri. The sequence continues at coordinate 336,728,791 of CM057451.1, read as the reverse complement.
GGTCAGTCACCTGTGATATCACTGTCAGCGAGATCACAGTGCTGATGATATAGTGGAGGAACAGAGATAGATATTCCATCTGTCAGGCTGAGCTGCTCCACACATCTAACACAATATTATCACACAGAGAACTTCCTAATGAGCAAAAGGAAAAGAAAAATACTGCATAAATAAAAGTTACAGCTGACCACTTCTTAAAATTTGTATCTTTGTCCTGTCTGTCTGTTTTGGGTCCGCTGGTTCTTTAAGCATGTCTTAGAGGCTGGAATGTTGTGGCAGATCATTTCTTGTTACTTAGATGATTCAGTATTCCAGTCACAGTTCAGTGAAAATACATTAGGAATGCACTTAACGATAATTTGTGGATCATCCAGAAACTGTATGTAACTGTGCTTGATACTCATGTAGTAATTAGTGAAATGGTTATAACTTTTTTTTTAATAACTAGTCAGCTGCAGGGACCATGGGCGCTATCTCCTGAGTTACACTCTGGAGGAAGGGACACTGTCCCATATGTAGGACATTGTAGAGTTCAGTCACAGTTGGAAGCAATGAGGGAAGATGTTCCAGCTGCAACACAGCTGAGCTGGTACCCACAGGCACACCCGCCTCAGTTCCCCAGAAGCCCACTGGTCTGAGTGCTGGAGAGTGGCTGGAAGGGTTGGTAGGGCAGTCACAAGGAGGTTGTCCATGTTTCTTAAATCCCAACAGCAAATCATTTTGTGCCACTGGAGGGGAGCAGGTACGGATGCCTTTTAGGGGCGGGATACTTGGAGCCGTGGGAAGAGAGAACACGACAACTTGGTTGCTCCTGGTGGTGAGAACAGGAGAAAGACATATCCTAGTCATGGGGAACTCTATGGTTAGAGCGGTGGAGAAGGTGGGAGGAGGGAGAAAGGGGAGGGGATGGTTAGATACTTTCTTGGTGCACCAGCCATCTAGAACATGGATAGCCTGGTTGGAGGCGGTGTTGGTCTGTTGGTACATTTGGGTACCAGTGATCTGGTGAACTGCCTTATGAGGCAGTGAAGCCAGCTTTGATGGTGGGCTTACAAATGAAATGCACACTTGGCTTCTCTGATCTCTTCTGGAGTCCTTCCTATTTGGGGTAGGGAAAGGGGATGGATAGAGTGTGGGAGGAGGAGGAGATTGAGTAGTTTAATGGGTGACTGAAAGGATGATGGCAGTAGGAGGGTGTCATATTGTGAGAGACTGGGTGGGGCTTCTGGAACAGGTGTTATTTTAATGTTGATGCCGTCTAATAAGAGAGATGGCTAGTGCCCTTGGGCAGAAGTTTGATGTCTACACTGGTGACATTGAAGCTAACTAGGGGAGATTAAGGTTGGGGAACCACTGAGACCAGAGAGCAAAAGGAACCTAGCTAGGACTCCCCAAGAAACAGGGTCTTGGAACTGTGGAGAGGAGCGAAGGCAGGGGTTGATGATGAGTTAAGAAGGCACCAGATGGCCTGGCCTGGTGATGCTGGAGGTTGAGGCGCTGGATGCCACACCTGGGTGCTAGCGTCCAACTAGGTTCAGGAATGAGCCAGAGGCTGCCTGGGGTCGGCAGGGGGTGAGAGAGGATCGAGCATCTGGAGGGCTGCTCTCCTTTCTTGGGGAGGAAGGGCATAATCCATGGGGGTCTCGGGAGGGGGAGTGGCGGTTGGGCTCAGGGCTGGAGGTCGGAGCTGAGATACTGCTCCTAGTCGCCTAGAGGAGCATAAAGTATGTATGTATGGAAAAAAGAAAAGGTACCAGAGTAGGGAGGGCTCACAGAGATGGCAAGGAGCTGGAGAATTGGATATACACTCATTTATTATTTAAAAGTTTGGTAACCTGGAAAGGCACACAGTGCTGAGGCTTGTTTCAGGTGTGACCGGGGAGTGCAGTCAGTCAGTCATAATCATCAGATGTGCAATAGGAGCAATTACAAGTGCAAAAGCTCAGCTGGTAACAGCTTAAAACAGTGAATATACATGGGTTGCAAATGAGCTGGGAAGCTCACATTATACATGGGTAGGCAGTACAAAATCTAATAGATGAGTTTGGGTGTGTTGAGCCCTCAGTTAGACATTAAGGAATGAAGGAGAAGATGAAGGGGTGGAGCTGAAAAAAAAAATGAAGGTTATAGGCACAAGCTGGAAGGTAGTCTTTCTTAATGTCAAGAGCCTAGGAGACAAAACTAGTGAGCTGCAGGTAATGGAGGGAGTTACAGGGTTAGACCTCATAGCCGTTACAGAAATATGGGCCAACCGAAATAATAACGGACATGGTAGTGCCTGGCTACAGAATAGGAGAAGGAAAAGGAGGGTAGCCTCTCTGTCAAGAAGGCATAGAGCGGTGAGAGGATGGGTCCAACAGGAGAGGAGTAGGAAACAGAATCACTGTGAATATAGCTCACAGCAGCATCAGGCAAGGAGTTGTGCATTGGGGTGGTTTGTAGACTGCTGGGTGGAAGTAGTAGACATGGGGGGCGAAAAGTGGGAGGCAGTGGTGCGGGGGTGGGGGGCTCTCAGCCTGTCAGACATGGATTGGGATATCACAGCAGCTAAGAGCCCTGCTAGATTGTACTGTATTCAAATATTTTACCAGGAAAGCTTTGTTGAGTGATGCTCATTTACAAGGAAGTCCTGGTTAAGACAGGTAACATACAATAGATAAGAGGCAATTTACATAATACGGGGAAATTGAGAAACATTTTTAAGCCCAGGCTAACATATACAGTATAATCTAATAACAAGATAAGAAATATCAGGTGTAATTATATACAAGGCTTATAGTACCATATAGTACCATTGATGCATACAGAGAGCTGTTGACAAATGCAATTTCAGTCATACAGTAATATACACATAGTATATTAAGCATCGCATTTACTGACAGAATTGACCAAGCTGGACTTTGAAATAAAATTTTGCAGGACTGCCGGCTGGTCAAGGAACCCACAAGGCAGGCTGCCATTCTCAACATGGTACTCACCTGCTGTGGTAGTAGGGCATTAAGGAGCCATTCTCAAGGCAATTATGTCATGCTTGAGAATGGTTATCGAGAGGAGACAGGCAAAGAGACCAATCTGGTTCTATAAGAAGGTCAGGGAGAAAGGAGAGGCAAAAGGGCCTTCATCAGGTACAAGATGAAGCAGGGGACAATGAATGGAGTGGATACAAAGTAAAGATGAGGAAGGCCAAGAAATCAGTCAGGGACACAAAAGCCATCATGGAGCTGTGAACTGCAGAAGGGGTCAAGGGAGGTGAAAGTCAGTTTTCTGATACATTACAGGAAATATCTAAAGGCTCGTTCACACTGCCAGTTCCGAGTCAGTGACAGTGGTGCACAGCGCCCAGATTGGTGCCGCTGTACATCTGAATGCCACTGTTCTGCCGCTTTTTCACTTGCGTTTTGTTGTGCCCACGATACCTGTTTTCTTAGGATCATATAGTGGAGCATGAGTTTTGCACCAGTTTACGCAGCTTGGTGAACAGCTAGCACCGTCCATAACGTTGCCCAGTGAGACAGATCCATTCTGACCATATTTTCTCCAACTTACAGCCCTTGTTTTTTTAAAAGAACTACTTACCCTAGTTCAGTTGTGTTTAATGCACAAAAACAACCTGTAGCTGAACTTGGGTCTGAAGACATCCCTCCCCTACCTCCCAGTCTTCTGCCACTGTAGCATCGTTAACGCACCTCCACGGAACTCTCCTCAGAATGGCAGAATTTCTCTTGCGGCACCTGCAGCGCCCAGCGCTATGCCACCTGAACGCTGCTCCACAGTGTTTGATAGCTTGGCTGCAGCAATCAGCACAGCGGTGATCCAACTTTCTCACCATGTGAATGAGCCTTAAGATCCCTATATGGGTTTTTATATGGGTTTGATAGCCCATTACCTTATGTTAGTACTAGGCTTCAGGTGGCAAAATTGTGATTGGAGGTAGGGATCGTAGTACTGCAGCCAAACCCACAGCCAGGTGATCCCTTCCACTTCCCGGTCCACCAGTTCTACCTTGTGCTTAGACATTCTGTGGCGTCTAAGCAGGGAGAGCATGGGGGCATGCCCATAGAAGTCTGGGAAGGATTTCAGTACTTTTTCTCGTGCAGCAGAAAGCCACCGCTCAACTAACAGGGCCCTTATTGGTTGAGTGGTGGCTTTCATTTTTCTCTAAGTTTGCTTTGGTATCTAGCAAAAGTATTGAATTCTTTCCCATAGACTTCATAGGGTACACCCCACACTCTCCTTGCTTAGACATCACAAAACATCTGAGTCGTTGGGGCCAGACTGGGGAAGTGAAGATATCGGCTGGCTGTGGGTTCAGTTGCAGGTGTACAATCCTTCTCCCTGTACAGGATGTGAAATGAAATCATGGATTTTGTCACCAGGAGCCCAGCACGACATAAAGTAGCGTGTTATAAAGCCCCCAGAAAACCTTAGAAATTTACTTTAAGGAAAAAAGAAAGATGAAAAGTGGAATTGTAAGGCTTGATGGAGAGAGGAGGGTAATAGTGGAGGATGAGCAGAAGGCAGCTATTCTTAACAACACTTCTGCTTAGTATTCACAGTGGAAGATAGTGAACTTTTGCTGCACATTGGTGTAAAGTCTGCTGAAGGAAATCCTGGAAATGGGGCAGGAGGTGTTTTACGGGAGAAAGTGTAGAAAAGGGTTTGCAGCTCTGAAAATAGATAAGGCTACAGGTCCAGATGGGATGAATCCTCGGGTGCTCAATGAACTGGCATCAGAACTGGCTAAACCCCTGGTAGAGACAGTTCAATAGCTCAATACAGTTGGGGTGGATCTGAAAGTTGGGAGGGGTAACACATGTTGTTTTGCTTCACAAGGGAAGGACAAAGAGCAGCAGGGTAACTAAAGGCGTCAGTCTTACTTCCATTGTGGGTACACTGATGGAGGCAGCCATTCAGCAAGGATCTAGTGGACTTGCTGGGGAGAATAGGATTCAGGATTGTAAACAACACAGGTCTATGGCAGGGAGGTCTGGTCAGACCAGTCTGATGGTATTCTTTGACTGGTAACTAAGGCGATGGATTTACTCAGCTTCTGCTTTAGCAATTCATTTGACTTGGTGCCAAACAGAAGGATGCTGAAAATTTAGGGGAGACAGCAGAAGGTGGTGATAAATGGAGTCAGGTCAGAGAGTGGGGTCACAAGTGGGGTGCTGCAGGGGCCAGTCCTAGGTCTAGTCCCTTTTTTTTATTTATATATATATATATATATATTTTTTTTTGCCCGTTTTCTCACCTGGTCACGGGGCCCCAGCACATGTGCAATGTGCATGTGTGGAGTGCATGCATGGCCTGTAGCCAGCTCAGCCCTTCTGCCCCTCCCGTGGCTAGCATAAGAGCTCCCTAGGTCAGCCATCACCCATCCTCCACCAGGTGGCGGCCAGTGACCAGGAAGCCTCAATCCCTCCCTGGAGGAGAGAGCTGCCTGCGGCGGCTCGATCTCCTCCTTGCCCTCCCGCCCGGCTGACCCCTGACAACCCGGGCTGGTTCCTGAACCCAGGTTACCATTGGCCAGCTTCAGCCCTCAGTGCCACGGGCTGGCCCAGGTCCAGTCCTTTTCAATATGTTCATCAGCAGCATGGGAGAAGGAATGCAGGTCAAGATCGTCTCTTCACAGATGGCACTAAGCTCTGTGGCGGGTGGACAGCAAGGAGGAGTGAGGGAGTTATAGAGGGACCTGCATGGGTTGGAGAGGTGGTCAAGGTTTGGCAGTTGAAATTTCAGTACCAACAAGTGCAAGGTGATGCACATCGAGAACAAAATTCCCAGGACAAAATACTGGAAGGAATGGTTAAGCTGGGCACCACTTCTGAGAAAGGGGCTGGGGAGGAGTCATGAGCAACTTTCTCAAACAAACTAGCCAGTGTAACAAGGCCTACAGCACGGCAACCAGGGTGTAGGGAAGGAGGTTTGATAGCAGGAGGGAGGAGTAATACTACCTTTGTATAGATCACTGGTAAGGTGGCATTAGAATACTGTTCCCAGTTCTCAGTCCCCACCTAAGGAAAGACTAAGATTAGCTGGAGACAGTTCAGTGTAGGGTAATGAAAATGATTTGAAGCCAACAGGGCAGATCCTATGAGGATCGGTTTAGGCACTGAATGTGTACTGTCTGGAGGCCACAAGGGACGATAAGATAGAGACCTTCAAGTTGCTGAAAATAATGAACAGTGAAACTGTGAGGACTTATTAAGCAGGAATAGCGACGTCACTAGAGAAAAGTGGTTGAACTGTGGAACAGCTTGCTGTAGCAGTGGTGGGCACAAAAACATACATTGTTTCATGTATGGCTGGGACATATAAAGACTTAATAGTTACTTAGGGTGTAGCAGTAAGACAGGGGATAAGAGGGGAGGGTGGCAACAACCCACAGTTCTCTAGGTAGAATAGGGTTGTACAGTGCAGACTGGATGGACCCATGGTCTTTTTCGTGACATTGTCTCGTGTCTGTGTTTTTAATTGCTCATAAGCTACTGTAACTGTGAATTTGCTGCCATTTTCTTTTTTTAATATAATTTTTATTGTTTCATTTGTGAGACACAAAACTACATATATTCCATATGATAATGATATTTGGTGTGAATACACCTATTATACGAACACTGGGTTGTCCAGAAAAAGACTCTCGTGTTGTGCCTTCTAAAGAAAAACTGTAAACTTATCATTGAAATTAAACAAAAGACAGCTTCACATCATTATAAAGTGAGAACCAACTCAGGCTAGATTTCTGAGTTAGGTAATTTCTTAAACCCTCGATAGGAGCAGACCCCCAAAGCCACAGGAACACCATCAGGGGACAAAACCTGGATCCATTTGAGCCATGTACCATATCCATTGTTGCCATTTGATGGTAAAAGATTTTGTTCGACACGCAGTTAAGCGGCTGTCGGTTTTCTGACTGGTAAATATTCATTACAAATGCTCTCCAGTCTGCCACGGTAGGAATAGTCAGGGATATCCACCTATGAGTAATTGCTTTTTATCCGCAACCAGATATATAGGCAGTCAAGTTTTTCCCCATCTTGGCATTATTAACAACAATACCATCTTGGCTGTCAGCTCAGTTGGGCCTCCCAGGCAGTCTTGTAGCTCATTTTCTATTGCACACCAGTATGGCATCTGTAATGGACAGAGCGAAATATGCCCTAGATCCGTTATTTTGCATTTGCAACCCCTCCAGCAATAGCCAAAATTAGCAGGCATGTATTAATTAACACTGCGGGTGATCTGAAAATATCTAACAGCCTTTCCATGCATATTCCCTCCACACGGAGGATAAAGTTACTTTAGTTCTGTTGGGGCATATTTTAACCAATCATCTGAGGAGACAGCAGTATCTACTTCAGCGTTCTATTTATTTAAAACTTTTATTGTCATATCCCTATGGTGTCCTTATTATATGATATGATTGTCCAATAATTTGGTCTTCTACATTTCCATGTGTTGTGTCAATTAGCAATTGTAATAATGGTGGTTTAGTTGGGGCAATTTCATCCTGTCTGTGTTGTGATTCTGGATATGGCACGTACTTGTAGATACCAGAAATGGTCCCTGTGTGGTAAACCATATTCCCTCTTTAAGGTTTCAAGGGTGGTGATGCCTGTTACAGTTAGCATCTGGAAGACATAGTGTAAGCCACGTTGTCACCAATCCCGAAGGTTAGATCCCCAGTAAGGCTGGTTGAAAATTTTCATTGGCCAATAAGAGCAGTAAATAATAAAATATTTCTGAGAATTCTGGATGGTATTTCGTTTGATTCCAGATTTTCAAAACTGCCCCAGTAAATTTAGGAAAGTTCAGTATAGGAATAGATTTTCCCAGGGTTGCAAACAAAATGGGTGCCAGATTATAATGGTCATTCAGCGCAAACTCTGTCTTTCAAGGTACAGAGTAAGTGGGTGAAATACAAAATTATTATTTTAAAAAGGCAGCTGGCACTATCTCGAAATTGGTAAATTGACTCCTCCCAAGGCCAATGGTAAATGTAGAACAGAAACGAACCCTCTCGGTGTTGCCCTCCCGAAAAAAGTTTGATATTATTTTGTTCCAGGAAGTGAAATAGAAAGCAGGGTGGCTATATTGGTAGGTTTTGAAATAAATACAATAATCAGGGCAGAACATCCATTCTAACGGTTTCTGTTTTCTGGAAAAGGATAAGTTCTTTACTCCAGCTGGTAAGTCAATACCTGGAGAATGTCCCAAATCTTGGGGATCGAGTCCTCTGGTGAAAGCACTGTTAATAAAACATTGTCAGCAAATAATGATACCTTATGTTGAACCTGCCCCAAAGGTATCCCTCTATGCCCTCCTCCTTTCAAAGTGCTGTGGCCTGGGGCTCCAGGTAAAGAGCAAAAAGAATGGAGGAGAGACATCCTGCCAGGTACCTCATTCTAAAGAAATTGGAGAGGTTAGAGCACTGTTTATGCGGATATAAGCTTTGAACCTGTGTAAATATTCTGCAACCACTTTTGAAATGGTACCGGAAAACCAATAGCTGACAGGGTGTCCCAAAGAAAATCCCAGGACACCCTGTCAAATGCCTTTTCAGCATCTAAATTCAACAGAACTGCTAAGATTTTATGTGACTGTAAGTATTCTAGCAGCAGTAATGTCCTTTGGATATTATCTGTAGTGCTTCATGCCTTAATAAAGTCAACTTGATCCAGGTGCACGATAGTGAGCAACAGCTGTTCCAGTCGCAACACCAGATAGCTATATAGAGTTTATAACCTACATTTTTAAGGGACACTGTCAACCTGTTCTGCATTGTATTATTTCTAGTTAAAACCCCACATTTTATAACTGCTTACTTTCTCCAAAATTCATTGATGTTGTTGTTGTTTTGTCTATTTCCTTGTTTAGTAGAACTGAAATGCATGCTAATGTATATTTATAAACAACCTGTTTTTGTTTACAATCCTGAATCTATTCTTTTGAATACTTCCTGAACATCAGAAACGCACCCTAACAGTGTAGTCACTCATGAGTAGGGATGTAAGTTTGTCATGGATAAGGTTTTAATGACTCATTGTTTGTTCATGAAATCATTAGTAAACAGTAGTAAATGTGACACTGCCATCATTGCTACATTCTGATGACACTAGTGAAAGTCATGGAAGTCCTGAATAAAGATCAAACATCATGGAGTCAGTGACGTGTATGACTGCCATGACAAACTTACATCCCTACTCATGAGGCAGTAGCCACCTAAACACCCACTGCATCATGAGGGGCTAGACTGCATTGGTACGTTCTAAGTCCAGGAAAGATGCAGTGGAAGTTGATCAAGGAATGTAAACAAACCTGTTTTTGTGTGGTAACACCAGTATGGTAGGCAGTCTGTTTTCACATTTTAAATGAAAACAAGTATCTGAATCAAACTACTAGCTACATCAGCAGTCTTTACAGAATGTCAGTAATCATAATATGTGTGTTTTAAACAAAGGACACTTTGAGGCCTAAGGGGTTGACAGTGTCCTTTTAATTTAGAAATAGGGAGGTATGAGGAGGGATCCATGATATCTTTCCCCGGTTTTGGTAGGGCAGCCAGTACTGCATATGCCCAAGATGGAGGAGGATCATCTCCACTTCCTACTTCTCGGTACACCTGCAGTAGGATGGATATTAATAACCCAGAATTTTGTATACCATTAGGCACTAAAGCCGTCTAGACATGGACATTTTTGAGATTTGGCCAGTGAAATATGGTGCTTTATTTAACCTGCTGTAACGAGCCTCAAGTTTATTCCTCTTGTTCTCTGTTAACTAAGAAATTTAAGCAATAAGCACAACAGGTGTGGGTTATTGGGGATTTACCCATGCCTTGAGTGGTGTGTTACGAGGTGCAGTCGAGTGACTTAACCACACAAGAAGTGATTAAATCACCCAATAACTCACACCCTGAGTGCCTTATTATGATTATACAATGTACCCATGTAAAATGCATTTAAAATGTGTTTGTTTTTATAAATGCTATTCCTCAGCTGTGGGTTATGCAGGATTTACCCATGGTCATATGACATGTGTTGACCAGTGAGGTTACAGGATTTTCACACACCATTATATAATTAGGGATTGCAGGAAGGAATATCGCTCTGCAGGAGTAGACACTGGACCAGCTGTATATAGGGATTGATAAAAATCACTTGTTGCTGCCATTTTACTGTCACCCACCCTGATACCTTTGGTGAGAAGACTTTTTTTTACACAGTTTTCCCTGTTAAAATAATTTTAGTTAGTAAATACATTTGTTGGCCTGCCCAGTGGTGCTTACAGAATGTGCCTTGCTCACGTGGGCAACCTGGGGCTTCCCCGTGCCACAAGCTCTCCCCCTCCCTGCGTGATATAACTTAAATTGGTAGATGCTAATGAGCTCTGCAGAGGCAGCACGTTCAGATTTTTGGGAAGAGCCCCCATGCCCCAGGTGGGTGGGCTAAGAACTTGGGAAAATGCCCGTACTGCCTATTTCACTAGTCTCTTCTCCTAGTCAGGTGGCACAGCATCTGATGCTGTCTGTCTTTGAACCACGTACTATAGAGTTGTAACCCGATGCAACAACTAGTGGAGTCCTTCCTGCTTTAGGGGTAACCATGTGGTGCAGCTTTTCCATTGGCTGTGACTCATCAGGCAGAGCTGAGCAGAGTCGCAGGGAAGGAGCTGTGAGAGCTGATAAGGCATTAGTAAGGTGTCTGGGTGCCTTAGCCCTCTGTGCCACTGGCCCGGCAAGACAAAGCTTGATTAAAAAAAACAAAAGCATAGTTAGGTGGAAGCAGCTAATTTCCAGAGGAGTCATTGGGTACAAGTACAGGAGACTACACGATAACACAAATGCACAAAATAACTACTTAGGTGGGAGGACAGGAAAGATGAGAGGGTGAAGCAAATAAAGTGAGAGTAGAGGAAAAGGGCAGAGGTGGAACCATTAAACAAGCAAAAGCGGTGGAGCTGGTGAGAGGCCAGGACTTAAAAATGGAAAAGATTTAGGTTTTGATGTGGGAGTTCAAAGGAATCAGTGAAATGAACAAGAGGAGTCCTCCAGATGATAGGGGCAGAGATGTTGGAGTGCTCACCAACAGTGGAGAGGGAAATATGAAAGGCTGACAAGTCTAGAGTGGGACTAATCAATAGGTAATAGTTGGCAAGGTCAGAAAATATTTTTGGGTGGAGGACTTCAGCATACCCCCTTTCGTTTCCCTTTTACTGAGTTGGCATTATCCACAGAACACCAAACTTCAGGTTAAAGTGAAGGTCTGCCTTTGTTTCTCCTCACTCAGCTTGCTGAGATGATCCTATCTGTGATTATCTGAGGAGCTGCCTGTTAGATCCCACCAAGGCTAGCAGGCACAGAGGGGCAAACACAGGGCCTTTCTGTAATGGACTTGGCTGAGGCCAAAGCACAGAATTAGTTCAGAATCATGTCTCGTGCCCCGCCCAGTTGTCACACACGCACTCAACAGTTTTATCGTTTGCAAAAATATCCTCTTAAAGCCATAATGTCACACAAGCTGTTGCATGGTGTTCTAGGTTTGAGTACCTGACCTTTTTGAGCTTTGACTTTACTGCTTGTATCTCTGTCTCTGTCTCAATCTCACTCTCAGGTCCACTCTTACACTCTCTCTGCAGAACCTCTTTCACCATTGCTAGAAGCACAAATAACTAAAAAGAGAATTACATTGAACCTGCAAGCCATTTGCTCAGTGGATGCTGTTTTCTTTTTCTTTTATTTTCCTTTCCTTCCTCCCCCCTTTCTCCTAGCTCCTTCCATCTCTTTCCTCCCTCCCTCCATCTCCTCTACCCACCCACCCTAATTCACCACCCTAATTCTGGACCTCCTTGTCTCCTTCGTATGCTCCACCTTCTCCTTTCTCACCCTCTCTGCTCTTCACCCTTTGCTAGACTACCCTTAGCCACATGCACTAACCTGGTTCATCCCCTATTCCTGTATGCAAATGTTACTGACTGCTGTTGCTGCATTTTCTGTAAATAATTCCTATATATATGCTTGTACATTCAGTATATATTAATGTTTAATTTAAAATATATTGTATAAAATTGTGCCTTAATAGAGTGTACATTCTCTGTAAATGTTTTTACGTTGTATGAATATGTATTCCTCCCTCTCCCCTCTCCCCAGGATGCTTCTGGAAATTAATTGTTTACAGCTCAGTATGTCTCTCCTGGTGAAACTTTTGAAATAAATTCCTTCCTTCCTTCTTTTTTGTGTGTGTAAATACTGGTTTGTATTTATTAATTTTGAGTCTTTACTGAACTTTTAGTAAAGTCACTGGGTGTTCTAATTTACACTTATCATATGGGAAGTTTTAAAACTTTGTAATCTTGTTTATTCCTTCTTTCAAGAGCTCTGCAGTAGACCTTAGATGCATTGTAGCTGTAGTGTAAGGCTTAACATTGACATAAACTACGTCTTACAAGTTCTAAAATGGTCTTAATAACCAGTTCTCCTGTGTGTCCGTTGATACAGTAGTATGGAACAGTGCTCTGTAGGTGGGTTTGAATTCCCAGGTTCCTCTGTGTCTGTGATGATGCTGTAGTACTGGACAGTGCTCAGTAAGTGGGTTTGAATTCCCAGGTTCCTTTGTGTCTGTGATGATGCTGTAGTACTGGACAGTGCTTCAGTAAGTGGGTTTGAATCCTGGTTTCCCTGTATGTTTTGTGATGAAGTTATAGTACCAGACAGTGCTCAAACACACAGGGAATGGGAGCTTCAAACTCATCTACTCTGCACTACAAAATAATCTTTGACACAAAGAGAACCATTGACTAGACCCCATCTTCTCACTGTCCTGTAGTATGGTATCATGATATACACACAGGGGACTGGGATTCAAACCCACAAACTGAGCACTGCCTAGTACTACAGCATCTATACAAACACTCAGGGGACTCAAACATTTCAAACCCACGCACTGAGCACTGTCCAGTACTACAGCGTCATCTAATCATGTTAGAGACTCAGGCATTCAGACTCATCTAATGGTGTCTCAGTATGCTCAGTGGCTAGTACTTGCCTCTGGGACCTGAAGATCAGAAGGTCATGGGTTCTACTCCGCATCAAGAACCTGGGCTGATATCCAGTACTGACACTGTAATGCAGCATGGGGTTGGTGGGTGGGGAGGATGCTGAACTTTAAGATGCCATACTTCAAATAAGATGTTAATCAGAGGTCAGTTCTTCCCATCTCTAGTGGCAGTCCATATGGAAGTCAGATTCTATGGCACTTATTTTGTATTATAATTTTTTTTAATTAGTATGCTTTTGCAATCTGCCAGCCAGCCCCCATTGGTCCTACACCCTTACCCAGCTCCATCATCTGCCTTCCCGGGACTTATACCTCTCCTCTTAAATGCACCTTGGGTTACCCCCGGTGGGTCCCCTTGACAGAGACTTGGTTGGGGCTTCAAATGAGAGTGTTACAGTCAGCACTCTGAGGCCTGCACTGAGAGCAGATGTCCTTCTGCATCATCTGGTGTTCTCCTGTTTTTCCTCAGAGCCGTAGGGACACTGAGAAGAGTTTACATGCGTACACAAATGCATGAGCATTGCATATCAGCGTTCTCCTCAGCTCTGTAGTTCTGCTTGTACCACCATCTGTGGTCATCCAGGTGGCAGTAGCACAGTGAAGTATGACCTCCCTCCCTGAGGTTGAGAGCATCCTTTGCAGCACTTGGCTCACCTGCCTTGGCTGGTCCTCGATGACTCTGGTTCGTTCCTGAACCCAGGTCATTGATTTTGCAAGTGACAGTGCTACCGCTGTGCAGTGTGGGCTGGATCCCATGGCAGTTATTGTAAAACTAGGGTATTTTCCATGGTGTCCTAGGCAAAGCCACCCTCAAGAAAACGGATCATGTAATCCATCTCTCAGGATGCACCGATAACAAGCTGCCTCAGCTCAGTGGACCTCTTCTGGTCAGCAAATTAAAATAAATAAATCTACTGAGCACTGCCTAGTGTTACAGCACCATCACAGATAAAGGGAACCCGTGGTTCGAACCCACCTACTGAGCACTGCCTAATTTTACAGCTCCATCACAGATACAAAGGGAACCCGTGGTCTGAACCCACCTACTGAGCACCTGCCTAGTATTACAGCTCCATCACAGATACAAAGGGAACCCGTGGTTCGAACCCACCTACTGAGCACTGCCTAATTTTACAGCTCCATCACAGATACAAAGGGAACCCGTGGTTCGAACCCACCTACTGAGCACTGCCTAGTATTACAGCACCATCACAGATAAAAGGGTAATCTGTGGTTCGAACACACCTACTGAGCACTGCCTAGTATTACAGCACCATCACAGATAAAAAGGGAATCTGTGGTTTGAACTCACCTACTGAGCACTGCCTAGTATTACAGCACCATCACAGATACAAGGGGAATCTGTGGTTCGAACCCACGCACTGAGCGTGGTCTAGAGTTATGAGTCCTGGCAGACACACAGAGGAATCAGTATTCACACCCATCTTCTGAGCACTGTCCAGCTCCATGACATCATTACAGATATCCATTTAATAATGTTGCATGTGGACAAGCTATGATGAGACACTGCACTGAGTCTAGGGGTGTGGGTAATTCCTTCACCTTGTTGGTGTCCCCACAAGCAACATTCCTGTGCTGTTGGCTCCCTTGTTGACTGCTGCAGAAAATGCAGCCCTCTTATCTCCTTCACAGGAAATAAATATTTTGTTGCTTCAGTGAGTTGGAGTGCTGATTCTGTTCCACGGGTGTGCGGTATCATGTCTCGCCCTGCTTTGTATGATCTACAAACTTGCATGAGGCTTGGCCTGTGTGTAACCCCTAGATGGCGCTATCCCAGGGGCTACTACCCCTGCCTGATTTGCCACTAACAGGTTGAGGGCCTGGATCCAATGGCGGTGCCTCCACCCAGAGGTCAGGGTTTGCAATAGTTAAACTAACTTGGTCACAGCCCTCTGGGACACTGCAACCCCTTTCTTCCCACTAGTGGCCCACACAATATATCAGAATTACCTTCACAGTATACACTTACCCCCAGGTCTGGTTCCGCACTGGGACCTCCTGTGAAATGAGATACAGTGCAACAATCACAGTACAGTACTTTAACATAGACAAATACCTCAGGCAGTATAACTTTGCTGAAACAAGCAGCTCTGATTTATTTAGGGGATATAACAAGGACAGGGGAAATCAGGTTAATTAGCTTATCACTCTAATAATTCACCTATGGCTCTGTGCACAGGCCTATCCCTATCAGTTACTGTCCCTGGTACCCAAGCCCTAGTGGCTAGTCCAAACCGTGGCAGCTGGTAGGGGCCCTTTCACACAGAGAAAGGAGAATTAAACAGTCAGCAGTACAGTAATTCCATTTGGATTTAATGTGGCAATTCAACAGGGAGCGACCCTGAATTAGTACTCACGACCTCCAAATAAGATAGGGTCCTTCAATGTCAGCAGGGCTCACTTGAGGTACACAAACCTCTTCACACATTTATATAAAAGAAAGCACTATACCAGGCAGGCTGCATCTGTATCCCGATCGCAATTACTGCACAATACCGGGAGAACACACAGCAGATTCAGTTCCTGACAGACCGAGTGCAATTTTCAGCAATTCTTCCAGTCTTCTACAGGGTGAGCCTGGTTTCTACTCTTCAGAGATCCTTTGATTCTTTTCACAGGATGGATTCAGTCCTAACAAGCTGCAGACCGAACTCTGGGCCTTACACACGTTTTTGACTAAAACTGCACACTGAAAAGCACAGGGCTCCTTCCTTCTTCACTGCCAAAGCTCAACTCCAACTCCAACCGACAAAACCGGGCATTTCCTTTGAGTTCCTCCCAGTTCTTGACTGGATTGGCTGTCACTCACAATAGACTGCTGCTGTTGGTCCAAAAGGCACTGAAGTCTAAACTACATCTCCCAGAGTCACTGCCCATACAATCCTCTTGTGGCTGGCTCAGATTATGAGTCCAAGTTCTGATTCGTCCAAGGCACCATTTTAGAGCTAGCTTACCCCACACTGATTGGTCCAGTTCAGCAGTTCAAAACTAGAATGGGAACTAGCAGACACAGTTCTGACTGCAAAGAAAGCAGGTTAGACAAACTGTAATTTCATTATTACTCTAAATAATTTCTGGTAAACAGTTACATCTTTCAGATAGGTTCCTTTGCACCCTAGTGACTGCAAAATGAAGTTAATTGTCAGCAGCTCGAGGTACTCAGAGAAGCACACAGTCCCCCATACAAACTAATTATGTCTGCAAGCAGACAGCTCTTAAAGAGACAGTACCAGAGGCTCTAAAACACTCACTGATAAATGGCTTAAATGCCAAACACCATTCAGGCTTGGAGCATTCAAGCAAGCTCCTGGAAGTCTTTTGGAACCCCCATTTGCAGGGGGTTACACCTTCCTGGCCTGGGAAAGCTTGGCGTCCAAGCGTCAAGCAAGTACCCATAAGTTTCAACTGCAACCATATACATTTGCATTAGGCTCGCATATGTAATCATCAGTCAATATATCATTTTACCAAGAACACATTTTGAAAACATTGCAGTACGTCACTCTTTACACAGTATTACATACACATTGTACCATAACTCAAGTTATTACCTCTTGTACATGAAACCTGAAGAGGGGGCCCTTCCTATCAGTTACCTTGGGGCTGGATGGGGCAAGGGCACCATACTTAGAGGGCAACACAAGTAACTTGGAATTAGCACTGATGCTCAGTTTGGGCAATGAGCTCGGGGACACATACACTCCTTTATGGACATTGAGAGGCAAGTCCACAGGCCTCCCAAGTGAATCATAACTGAGGTGCACCACAGGCTTTACAGCTCGACCAGTCTTTCTAGGGGAACTGTTATAGTCTCTGCACTCTGAGCCTCATTTTCAGCATTGTCCTCACTTGTCAGGGGAGTCTCCATGGGGTAGAGAGGCTAGAACTGGGGCACTTTCAGCTCCAGGAGTTACAGTTTCTGAGTCCACAACATTTGGCTCGCATGGAGAGCTTTCTGGACACTGGCAGTGGACTGTCAGGGCACTCAAAATACTCTTCTTGTTCGGGTGTATCACCAGTCTGTCCCAATCTATCATTTTCTCCCTGAAAGCTCAAACAGTTCAACCATGCACAATGATTCCATTTCATCTGATCTGATGCTTTGCACTTCACTTTCTGGGAGCATTGGCTCCAGGGATGAAGCTGGGGGCTTAGACAGTCCAGAAGGCCCAGCTTTGTCTCCGTATTGACTAGGGATTGCCCGAAACAATTGACTCAGTTCGTAAGAAGGATAGTATTCAAAGTCACTCTCACTTTCTTCTGATATGGACTGACAGTCATGCTCAACTGGGACTTGTGGAGGGAACACTTTAACTTTGCTTCTGTAGGTGCAGACTTTCTTGATCTTTTCTTAGCAGCAGCTCTAGTCACTGGTCCAGAGGGGGATCTTCTGGGGCTCAGACTCAATCAGGATTTGTCCAATGGGCAGTAAATGATTTCTATGCATTGTTTTTACATCTTTTGAATTATTCTCAGGCCTTACTTTGTACACTGGCAGATCATCTAGTTTGCCCACTACAATGTGAGGGAGATGGTGCCATCTGTCAGCAATCTTGTGCTTGCCATGCAGTCCCAGATTTCTTAGCAATACCCATCTCCCTCCTGGGTTCCTGTGCTTTCACCTTTTATCATACCTTTCTTTGTTGGCCAGATTTTCTTTTGGCAGCCATGGTTTGAGCCAGTTAGTGCAGCATGAGTTAGCTGGGCCTTTAACTTTTTGCACATACTGTAAATAGTTGTCAGCTTGAACCCATCAGGAGACCCCAAAACACACATCTACTGGTAGTCGAGCTTCTCTTCCAAACATCAGGCGGTAGGGGAGAATCCAGTGGCATCACTTTTGGTGCAGTTATAAGCATGTACCAGGGTGCTAATTTGTTGGCTCCATCTAGGCTTGTCCTTTGGGTGCAGGGTGCCTAGCATATCTAGCAAAGTGCGTTGAAACGTTCAGGCTGTGGGTCCTCTGGGGTGGTAAGGAGTGGTTCTGGATCTTTGACTCCCCACAGAGAAAGCATCTCTTTGATCAGACGACTCTCAAAGTCTCTCCCTTGATCAGAATGGATTCTTTGTGGAGCCCATAGTGAACAAAAAGTTTTCTACAAGTACTTTGGCCACAGTGGATGCTTTCTGGTCTTTGGTGGGGAAAGCTTGGGCATATCTCGTGAAATGGTCAGTGACCACCAGCACATTACTGATATTTCTTTGATCTGACTCCAAACTCAGAAAATCAATACAGACCAGCTCCATGGGTGCACTGGTGGTGATGTTAACAAGGGGCAGCCCTCTGGGGCAAAGCTTTCTCTGTAAGCAGCGAATCACAAGTTCGAATGTGTTGCTCCACATCAGCCCCCATCTTAGGCCAATAGAATCTGGATCTCACCAAGTCAAGTGTTCTGTCTATACCAAGGTGCCCCATGTGGTTGTGCAAGGACCTCAGTACTGAGTCTCGAAAGGCAGTGGGCAGCACTAGTTGTTGTTTGTCTACTTGTCCCCTCTGTCTACTGTTTCTCTGTACAACAGTTTATTGATCAGTTTCAACTTAGGACCTTCTTTGTATAACAGTGCAGTTCTCAAATCAGTGGAGTAATTTGGACACATCTTTTCCTGCATAGAGGGCTTCTAAAGCTGCTTTGATCATGGGATCGCGGGATTGAGCCCTGCCAATACTGTCATTGTCCAGCTGAGGCAGTGCACCAATGTCTATTGCAGAAAAGTGGCAATAAGCAGCAGGTATGCAATTCTCAGAGGCTCCCAAGCAATCCACCATGCAGTCCACTGCGTCCGTGGACATTTGTTCCTCCCTGTCAAACTTCCGGCAGAGTGCCCAATGTCAGGTTCTGCCAATCGACCCAATCATTCTGGGGAACAGGCCTCCGGGAGAGAGCATCAGCATCTATGTGGTTCAGACCTGCTCGGTATTCGAGAGCATAGTCATATGTAGATAATGCAGAAAGCCACCTATGGCCAGTGGCATCCAACTTAGCTGAGGTCTGCACATAGGTCAAAGGATTATTGTCAGTTTTACTAGTATTTTAGCCCCATACAAGTACTCATGGAATTGGTCAACAATAGCCCACTTCAAAGCTAGGAACTCTAACTTATGTACAGGATAGTTCTTTTCAGATGGGGTCAGGCTTCTACTGGCAAAGGCCACTGGTCTCAGGCCATTCTCGTGCTCTTGGTACAACACAGCCCCCAACCCTTGCAAGCTAGCATCAGTGTGCAGGACGTAAGGTTTTCTTGGATCGGCATAGGCCAGCACTGGAGCATGGGTAAGTTGATATATGATCTCATGAAAAGCAGTCTCACAATCAGAGTCCAGCGGGCCCCAAATACTTCACTTGGATGAAAATACACTCTTTCAGTCTTGAGGGACGCTGACTTTTGGTATTTTTTGTGGGTTGGGGATACCCTTGAGTAAGGTTAAGTAAAGGCGGATCACTCTTGAATAGTCCTTGATGAAGCACGATAATAACCACAGAATCCCAGGAATCTTTGCAGTTCTTTAGATTTTTGGCTGTGGCCAGGTGGTCAAGGCCTCAACTTTACTTGGGTCGGTCTCTATTCCTGTGGATACTATGTGTCCCACATACTTTACTGATGTTTGAAAGAATTGACACTTATCAATGGACAGTTTAAGGCCAAGTCCTCCAGTCGGTCCAATACCTTAAATAATCTGCTTTCATGTTCCTCCAGTGAGCTGCCAAACACAATAACATCATCTAGGTATACCAGGCACTCTAGTAAGTTCATGTCCCCACTGCACGCTCCATCAATCGTTGAAAAGTGGCTGGGGCACCTGAAATCCCTTGAGGCATCCTCATGAATTCATAGAAGCCAAGCGGACAGATAAAGGCAGTCTTCTCACGGTCCTCTGGGGCCATCGGGATCTGGTAGTACCCACTGCGGAGATCCAGCACAGAGAACCACTTGCTCCGCTTAGGCAGTCCAAAGCATCCTGAATGCGGGCATTGTGTACTGATCAGGGATAGTCCGCCGTTTAAGGTGCGATAATCCACACACATCCTTTGTTCCATTCTTTTTCCTCACTACCACAATGGGGGAAGCATAAGGGCTTCTGGATTCTTGTATTACACCAGCAGCTAACATCTCTTGCAGATGCCGTCTCACATCATCTATGTCAGCAGGTGCCAGGCGTCCGAGACCTCTCACGAAATGGTCTTCGTCATGCAGCCGGATATTGTGCTCAGCTCCTTGCACGATCCTACATCCCATTCCTTTAAAGAAAACACCTGGTCTCTCTGGGCAAGCTTCTCACTGATCCTCACTTTCCATTCAGCTGGCAGCGGGAGTCGCAAATCAAACAAGTCAGGCTACTCTGTCATTCTTCCTTGAACTCTTGCTTGGGTAGCACTGCAGTGTCTGCACAATGCACATTAGCCAGGATGCAACCTCTGTTTACTCGAATGTCTCTTTCAGACACATTATGAACTTGGACCATTACCCTTCTGGCATAAGCATGGGCTCTAGCGGCAAAATACTAGGCTTGACCAGCAGTCCCTCTGGCAATTTTCCATCGCCTGTGCATCCAACATTAATATTTTATTCTTAACATCCTTTCTGATACGGACCTCTCCCTGTAAGGTACACTGGGCATTTGGCGCCAGGATCAGAGACTCAGGATCCTTCTTCCATACAATTCGACTGGTTCCTCTGGTTCTGTTTTTCAGCATCTCTCTGTGCCTCATAGGCCTTCTTAATTAAAGCCGAACTCTTAAAGCTCTACTAGTCTTTGACCCTGTTTTTCATAACACAACTGTGCCAGCCTTCCAACATATGAGCATTTGTTCCAATCAACAAAGGGACACCATCATACAGTCCAGTGGGGACACACTAAGGCTAGGGTCTCTACTTGTTCGCCACTCCAGCCACGGAGGTGGGAAAGACAGCCAAATTCGGATATACCCGAATAGGGTAGGCCTTCTCACTTAACCCCCATACATGCAGTCCTTCTAATGGTTGTAAGGGTACGCCTGACAAATGCTTCTGATACCAATCTTGAACATAATTGTCACTGGGAGCCACTGTCTAATATAGCTCTTGTAGACATCTGCTCACCTTTACAGTGGTCTCCATGGAGGGACCCACTATTCTGGACCAGTCTGGAGAGGCGGTAGTGGGGCCTGGGCAACTGACCTTGCCACAAAGGACGTGAATTAGCATTTTGGTGCCCTCACTGGGATCATGTCGCACCTCTTAACCACTGATTTCTTCTCCCAAGCTCTCCTTGTAGCCTATATGCAACTTTGTCAGTGTCTTTGGGGACTGGCATTTCCTTTTCATGTGCCCATCTTTCCCACAATTATAGCAAAACATACTTTCTGGAGTTTGAGCTGGCCGAGGCGCCACACTGGGAGCCAGGGCGGGGTATTACTAACTGGAAACCTGGTGCCATCTCTGTCTGGCGTGATAAGCATTTGGAGACATCTCGTCAGTTTCTCCACTTCATGGTCAAGGAATTGAGTTTGGAGCTGTTATCAGTAGGAGATACATGGGTGGGTACCCCACCCCATAGCAGATGCAGTCGGATATAGGTCAGGGCCTGTGACTTGCAGGCGTGGGCTTTCATAAAGGGACTGTTTTTGAATTCTCGGATCTCTCTCAACAGTTCGCCCATTGTGGCATATCTTTTCCTTGTCAGAGCACTCATTGACTGTCAACCTCTGCCCCTGAACTTCACTTGATGGGTCACCCTCAGTCACTGGGTCGTAGCCACAGCTGTTGGTGCAGGTACCTCCAGGTCGCCTTTTCTCAACTCCTCGAATTTCTCTCATTAACTCATCATAGGGGGTGGGGATTCCAGTCGATTTGCCAGGGTAACTGAAGCAACAGCAGTTCTGAGAAGGGGCAGACTTAAGATTCTGTCCAGTCTGGTTCGGTCCAGTTCAATCGCTGGCAACTACCCTTTCTGAGGCATTCTTGCAACAATTTTTCCAGCCAGAGACATACACAGACAACAACTCCTTGGTACTGTTGTGCATTTCTACTCCACCATAGGTCCTCATCAGAATCTGGGCTCCCATACACATTCTCCAAGGCCTCAAGATAGGCCTGTGCAGTCGCTTCAGGGTTACTGGCCCCACTTGCTACGGATGGTAGCCAGGGCAGGACCTCGGAGGCTCTCACTAACCCTCTTTCGCCGCCTTCCGAGCATTGCCATTCTAGCACTTGGGGCAACATAGTCTATCCAGGTCTCCCAGTCATCCTCCCTTGGGGGTGGGAGGGTGCCAGAGAAGATCCTCAACCTTCGGTAAGAGTCGTGACTAATGGCAGGTGCAGAAATAGGAGTCTGCATTGGTTCAGCCACCATTACGGGCACTGGAGCAGGACAGGGTGTTGGGGAGGAACACCTCAGGTGGCAAGAATAGTTTCTTCAAGTCCTCCACAGTTTTCCCTCTCCCAGCAACCATTCAGCAAATTTCTCCTCAAAAGTTTCAGATAGTGGTGGGGCTGATTCCCCGGTCTTTACTGTCCTTAGTTATCACTCTCCAAGCAGTGAGGGCTCCTCTGGGGTAATGGTCTGTGGCACTTTGGAGCTATCTATGGGATCCTTAAACTCTACTAGGGCCAGGAAAGTGTGGGTGACCAGATTAGCATGCCGACCCACCACCACAGGGTTTTGTAAACCTTCCACCTTGGAAAGTACTCCTGCACAGTGTCCGTATTGATACCCAGTGGATGTCCAGGATAAGCATAGCATTTTGGGGTCGATCTCCTCCCAGTACACCACTCCACCAGCCGTGCACAGCCACTTCTGTCGGGTACCCATTTTTTCTTAACAGTGGTTCAGAATATGGCCACTAGAGGACACACAATCCCAGCGGTGAGCCTCAAGATGTAACCCCTAGATGGCGCTATCCCAGGGCTACTACCCTGCCTGATTTGCCACTAAAGGTTGAGGGGCCTGGATCCAAGGCGGGTGCCTCCACCCAGAGGTCAGGGTTTGCAATAGTTAAACTAACTTGGTCACAGCCCTCTGGGACACTGCAACCCCTTTCTTCCACTAGTGGCCCACACAATATATCAGAATTACCTTCACAGTATACACTTACCCCCAGGTCTGGTTCCGCACTGGGACCTCCTGTGAAATGAGATACAGTGCAACAATCACAGTACAGTACTTTAACATAGACAAATACCTCAGGCAGTATAACTTTGCTGAAACAAGCAGCTCTGATTTATTTAGGGGGATATAACAAGGACAGGAAATCAGGTTAATTAGCTTATCACTCTAATAATCTACTTATGGCTCTGTGCACAGGCCTATCCCTATCAGTTACTGTCCCTGGGTACCCAAGCCCTAGTGGCTAGTCCAAACCGTGGCAGCTGGTAGGGCCCTTTCACAGAGAAAAGGAGAATTAAACAGTCAGCAGTACAGTAATTCCATTTGGATTTAATGTGGCAATTCAACAGGAGCGACCTGAATTAGTACTCACGACCTCCAAATAAGATAGGGTCCTTCAATGTCAGCAGGGCTCACTTGAGGTACACAAACCTCTTCACACATTTATATAAAAGAAAGCACTATACCAGGCAGGCTGCATCTGTATCCCGATCGCAATTACTGCACAATACCCGAGAACACACAGCAGATTCAGTTCCTGACAGACCGAGTGTAATTTTCAGCAATTCTTCCAGTCTTCTACAGGTGAGCCTGGTTTCTACTCTTCAGAGATCCTTTGATTCTTTTCACAGGACGGATTCAGTCCTAACAAGCTGCAGACCGGAACTCTGGGCCTTACACACGTTTTTTGACTAAAACTGCACACTGAAAAGCACAGGCTCCTTCCTTCTTCACTGCCAAAGCTCAACTCCAACTCCAACCGACAAAACGGCATTTCCTTTGAGTTCCTCCCAGTTCTTGACTGGATTGGCTGTCACTACAATAGACTGCTGCTGTTGGTCCAAAAGGCACTGAAGTCTAAACTACATCTCCCAGAGTCACTGCCCATACAATCCTCTTGTGGCTGGCTCAGATTATGAGTCCAAGTTCTGATTCGTCCAAGGCACCATTTTAGAGCTAGCTTACCCCACACTGATTGGTCCAGTTCAGCAGTTCAAAACTAGAATGGGGAACTAGCAGACACAGTTCTGACTGCAAAGAAAGCAGGTTAGACAAACTGTAATTTCATTATTACTCTAAATAATTTCTGGTAAACAGTTACATCTTTCAGATAGGTTCCTTTGCACTCCTAGTGACTGCAAAATGAAGTTAATTGTCAGCAGCTCGAGTGGTACTCAGAGAGCACACAGTCCCCCATACAAACTAATTATGTCTGCAAGCAGACAGCTCTTAAGAGACAGTACCAGAGGCTCTAAAACACTCACTGATAAATGGCTTAAATGCCAAACACTCATTCAGGCTTGGAGCATTCAAGCAAGCTCCTGAAGTCTTTGGGAACCCCATTTGCAGGGGGTTATATGTGTTTTGTGAAACAGCAGGTTTTCCTCTGATTCCTTCTTCACAGCTTCTGTTTGTTTCTAAAGGTCAAGCTTGTCTCTCAGCACTAAGTGTGAGAATTAACAAACTGTAGAAAGATGAATAGCGAGGGTGAGAGATCTGGGAATAGGTGGGAGTGGAATGGTGATGTGGGAAGGATTAACCCTAATATGTCGGACCAGTTCATATATAATGGACCCTGGGTCCGGTCTGGTTTTTATCAATCTCAGATATCACAGAAAAATGCCATTACACAAGAGAGTCGCAGTCCTTTGTTGTTTTATTTTTATTTACTTATTTGTTAACCGGTGGGTACACTGATCCCAGGACTATTTTCAGGTACTACTTGGGCCATAAAGATGGCTTGTACAAGGTATAGAGAAAACGGGTACAAAAGATACAAAGTACAGTAAGTAGTTGCAATACAAAATTAAGTGATACAAAAGGTACAGAACAAAATTAAGTATAGAGGGACCCAAGTGGGCAATTATAGAGCAGAATCTACGAGGCAGCGCAGGTTCGCATATAACATTCCAACATCAAAAGTCTCATAATCCACTATCATAGTAATAACAACAGATCTTCTTGAGACTTATCTCTTTCTTTCATCAGGCCACACACCTATGGAACTTATAGCCATCAGGCACTAGGACTTCATGGAAACTTTAACGAGCAGTCAACCAAGGGCTGCCCACGATGATGTCACATGTACATAAACGTGGGTGGCCCCTCTTCTCCTCAGTTCTTTTCCTGCTGTCAATCAGACTTGTTGGACCGATGTGGAAATGTCGCTGTGAAAGCCACTATTTATTTCCTTACTTCTGCTACATCTTGGCAGACAGCTGAGCCGGTCATAGTCCATGATGTACGAGTGGAACTGCTGACCTCTGTGTTCAATGACTTGTCCAAAAGATGGAGTCATCCAGAGTTGGACCTTTTGCATCCCCACACCGTGCAAAACTGCCACTTTTCTGCTCGCTCCAAGGGCCGAATTTTCTGGTGAGATGTGTTGTCCCTCTCTTAAAGGGAGGTTTCTGTATGCCTTTCATTCTTTGCCCTAATTTAGAGTACTACTCAAGCTAAAAACGGAGGGGCAACTCTAATGCTCATTACTGCCCTATGGACTTGGCAGATCTGGTCTCTGCTACAGAAGTTGACAGTGGAACCCCAGTACCTCTGCTCCTGTGCAAGGGTCTGTTCTGTTGTCTGAGGAACAGTGAACCCTGGTACACCCAGACCTGAAATCTCTCCATCTGCATGCATGACTCCTGAAGACATAGCTATAGTTCGATTTGGGTGTCACAAAAGTGGTGGATGTTCTGCTGGCTGCTAGAAAACCGCCTAACAGAAATACATGAAGTGGAAGTGGTTTGCTTTATGATCCACTTCTCACCACTTGCATCCATTTACCTGTCCAGTTAATTGGCTTCTGGAATACTTGCTGTCCATATCAGATTCAGGATTGCAGTATTCCTCAATCTAAGGTACACCGTTGGTTATGGCTGTTCGGTGGCTCAATTGGATGTAGCCGGATACGTTCTTTCAGGGCACTCTTCATCTAAAGCCCCTACCTGCAATCTAGTCCCAGCTTAGGACCTGAATTTTATTTTGGGATAACTTACTTTGGCTACATTTGAGCCAGCCATGACTTGTGGCCTACATTTTCTCTCTTGAAAGCATTATTTTTAGTTGCAATCACTTCTGCTTGAAGGATTTCATTGATGCAGACTCTAATGTGTGAGTCACCTTATTTGATTTTCCACAAAGGCTAGGGGTCTTTGTATACCAGTCCTAAGTTTCTTCCAAAGGTGGTGTCTGAGTTTACTTTAAATCAAACCATCCACCTGCCACTATATTTAGAGCATGTCAATCCAAGGGAAGCATTGCTCCACACTTTAGATGTGCACAGAATACTCAGGTACTATATACACTGCAATAAGGACTGCAGAAAGTCCTTGCAGCTTTTTGTTTTGTTCGCCTTGGGAAAAGGGTACCCCAGTTTCTAAACAGTGCTTGTCCAAATGACTATCAGACTGTATTGCTTTTTGTTTCAGGAAGGCACAGGAAGGAACTTCCTGGTGTGTTTCAGTCATTCCAGTAGAAGCATGGTCAAGTCTATTGCGTGGAGTAAGGGGAGTCAAGGCAAACCTGCAAATGTTGTTAAAGTTTGTGTTTAGTCAATACAGGCAGGGCGATGAGGTTTGCATGTAGATGGAAGAGCAGTAGTCTGGCAGAGGGAGTAAGGCAGCCTGGGCAGTGGTGAGTCTGACTTCAGGGGGTCATAGAAATCCTTCATTCCAGTAACCACCTCCTGCTCTCGTTCACACACGGATAGTGAGGCTGATGTGATCAGAGAAAGTCAGGGTGGGGTTGACGGTGACTTCAGATATTTGAAAGTAATCATTAAGTGAAGGGATGGGCCATCAGAGACGGATGCGGAGAGGTAGTGTCTCCAGCTCACCTAGCTAGTTTTGCTTTTGATCTGAACAGCATGGCCTTGGTCTTCTGGGCATTTACGAAAGTCTATCGGCAAGGAATCATTGTTGGGCAGTGCCAACGGTTTTCATGAGAGTAAAGGAAATTTTGGCTGGAGTTTTTGTACTATGCTAGAGGATAAGGTCATCAGCGTATAGTAGCAAGTTGCACATGATGCCAGCCCTGGGAATAGAGTTGATGAACAGGGAAAACAAGATGGGTCCAAGTATGGATCCTTGCAGGACCCTGGTATGCACCTCGCAAGTGCTGGAAATTGCCACCCTGCCTTATGGACCATCTGGGTGCATCCCATGAGGTAGTCATGAAACCATGATGTTGACACAGTGGAGCACCCAACACTGCTCAGCTTACCTAGCAGGATGTTATGGTCCACCACATCAAGGCCTTGGTGAGATCCACAAAGATGGCACCAGTGAGATTGCTTTCATCCATGCCTCTGAAAACGTGGTCTGTGTAGTAAACCACTGCAGTGGTGGTACTGTGACCTTCCAAATCCATGTTGTTGGGGAGAGGAGATTATACATAGATACGTGGTCTAAGATTTGCCGGTACACAGCATTTTTGAGGATCTTACTCAGATGGGAGAGGATGGAAATGGGGGTAATTTTCAACTAAGTAGGATTGCCAGACTTAAAGATGGGGAGACTGTGGCTTATTTTCTGTTGTAGTGCGAAAAGGAATCTTCCATATCTAGAAAACAAGACAGGGTCGGAAACTGGAACTGGCCCACTGTCCAAATGGTAGTAGATTTTATAGTGGGTCCATATATGTTTCCTGTAATTAGCCCTGCTGGCTTGTATTGCATGAGGTCACATATTTACAGAAACAGCAACTGGGGCAGTGGTTTTCTCTTTCACTAGTCAACACACACACTGAAATGCAAACTCGATTGGGAAAATTTCTTCTTGATTTTGCATTTAGGGTGTTCGCACTCCTTTGCTCATCTGTAGTCCACCTTCATCTGATGTAACCACTTCTGCCATCCAGGGGCCTCTACTGATGCTCTTGTATCCTGCTGCAGGCTTTTTCCAATCTGCCACCAACACGTTGGTTACACTGGCTGAGACATGGATTTAGTGAGGGGGCAGGTACATGCCCCATGCTGGAGATAGCTGAGCTGCCTAGGTGGAAGTTGGTGATGCAGCAGCAGCATCTGCCTAGGGCCTCTCCACAGATTTCATTCACTTTCTCACTACTCCCTTTCCCAAGCAGAGACAGTTTCCCATCCCCACCCCAGAACTCTTTCTGCAGCCTGTTGACATTGTACCTCTGAAACACTAGGGGGCAGTGGTGTGTTAGATTCATAGCCACCCCATCTGGAGGCGGAGAGTGCCCTATAAGATGCTCAAGTCTTCAACTGCTGAGCTGCTGTTGCATTCTGGGATTGGGCTGAGGCCAGCCAGGCAAGTAGCTCCCTACCTGCACGACAAGTCACACTGGCTGAAAGTTTTCAGTTTTAAAGAGCGGATTGTGTACCTGACTAAATCAAAAATTCAAAACCATCATGCTTTCAATAATTGGATTTAACTGTAGTGTCACCGAGTTTTGTTTTTTTTAAACTTTGTTTATTGCTTTAAGTAATAAAACAATACATACATTTCCTCATACAAGGCTTTCACATATTTGTATAGCACAACAGTTGATATACATAGATATTCCTTGTAATCTGATACAATAGGAAGTGAGGGATATCTAATATAGTGTCCATAACAATAGTCCCATATTGCCAGCCATCTCAATAGCTTCTGGAATATCCATCTTAGGTAGTATCAGCAGGAATAAACTACTGCAATCTTAGATGATTGCTATTTATCCATATAAGAAAAATGGAATTTAAAGGTAAACTTACGCTTTGCAGATCAGTTACTACATCTGAATATTAGGAAACCCTGTTCCATTATTACAACCTCCCAGAACAGAACAGTAGGCAAAGAGAGACAAAACATCATTTAAATATCAAAACGATTACCCTTAAGGAAACAGCATTTAATCAGGCCTGCAGGACTGTTCTTGAAAACTTTTTTTTTTTTTTTAAGTCCAAATAAAGAAATGTCTCTCCAAAGGGAGAAGGCCACTATGCAGATAGCCCACTTAGCCCAGATCACAACAATGTAAGCCAGATGCGTGTCTCACCAAGTTGGATCAGTCATTATCCGACTCCTCCCCAACTCTAACTCCAGCTGCATTCGCTTGAAACTCTGTTTCTATTTTCTCCATCCAGCCCTGCATCCTTGGGATCGTTGAACTGCCAGCTCTTTCCCCATATATTATCCATAATCGAGCGGTAAAAGGAATCGTGCACTATTCCAAGTGCCTGGGTCTCTGTCTGACTCCATCAAACTGTTTGCGATGGGCTCTTGTTTGATAGGAAAGGTCAGAAATATTTTACATCATGTCCCTCAATGTCTATTGGATACACCGATCTTGCTGCTGATTACAGAGTCCGAATGCTCTCCGCCCATCGCACTAGGACAGTGCGTGGTTGATCTGTGGTTGATGGCCTGAACCTAGGATTAACTCTGTACACCCTTTAAGGGCAGCCTATTCAAAAGTTTCTGGTACCAGGATAGTTTCCACATCCATTTTACCAGAAAGTTCAGGAGATCAGCACCTTCAGTCCCTCTGGAACACCAACTAATCTTAAGTTACCAGCGTGGGTCTCATTCTCCAGGGTTCCTAATTGACCTGCAATTGGGTGTTTTCCTTAGTCAGGAGGTTATGGTTGCCAGCATGGAGATGGGCGTTTCTCTGTTTCAGCAGCAACTCAGTAAGATCTTTTATGGCCACTTCATGCTTCTCAAGTTTGTCTAATGTGGCTCCATTTTACTGTCCATAGATTTAACTGTTGTCAGAATTTGTTGCCAAGGTGGAGTTTAGGTTCATCTGTCTTGGGCCTAACCTCATGGGTTGCGGTTTCTTCTCGTGCCTGCCCCTGTTTACCTCAGGAAGTTTAAACGCTCCAGAACCTGTTGATTTGGGTTTCCCCATGGCTAGTCTAGGTTTTTTGAAAGCTGAACACCTGCTAAAGACAATCCGCAGACTTTTATTTTACTTTTCGCTTTTTAATAAAATAATTGGGGGTTTCTCCATTCTGATGCAGAGCCAATCTAAAAGCATCCTGCTGGGAGATCGGCTCTCTAGCACCCTCCCCGGTCACCTGAGTTTTGACCCAGTCACTGTGTTGCCTTTTTTTTTATCCTCTCATATCATCGATTTAAGTCAGATACTTGTTGTGATAGCCCACAGCTCATCTCCAAATTGCTATAGAAACATAGACTTTGATGGCAGATAAGGACCGCTTGGCCCACCCAGTCTGCCCATTTCCATACCTATTGGATAAGGTGCAGATCCTAGTTAACCAAAGCCTACTTCGCCTACCCCACTAGAATTGCCTTATGTCTGTCCTATGCATTCTGAATTCCCCACTGTTTTAACCCCACAACCTCCTCAGGAAGGCAGTTCCGGCATCTGCCACCTCTGTGGATAAAATATTTCCTCACGTTGCTCCTCTGAGCTGTCTCCCCCATCTTCAAATTGTACCCCTTGTTCTTGCACATCTCTTCGTGAAAGATGCCACCCTCTTGGACTTTGTTGATTTCCTTGAGGTACTTGAAAGTTTCTATCATGTCCCACCCTCCTTTCCTCGAGGGGTATACATAGTAAGCTCTTTTATAGGATTAGTTCAGGTACATATAGCATACACCTTAGTGGACCCGCACCATTAAAAAACACTTGATACTTTCCTCTGCACAGTAATTATCAAGTGAGTGCTTAAATTGATTCATTGTACACAGATTCGTGGTACACAGAGAACCATGACTGGGATGTCAATATACCAGGACACAATCTACAGGAGGGACAGGAGGGTAAAAGAGGAGGAGGAGTAGCTCTCTATGTAAAGGAAGGGATCAAAGCAACAGAACTAAAGAGTAAACAGGGAGCAGATGAGCACTTTGGGTCACCCTGGAGACAGGAAATGGCCCCACAATCGCATGGGGTTGTATACAGACCCCATCTCAGGGGAGGAATGGACAAGGAAATGATAGAAGGCTTTCTTAGAATGGCAGAAAAAGGGAAATATTGTTGATGGGGACCTGAATATGCCAGATGTTAACTGGATCACCTTTGCTGCAGGCACATCCAAGAGCAGGTCATTCTTGATGCCCTACAGGGGCATGCCTCAGACAGCTAGTATTGGAACCCACTCGGGAGGAGCAATCTTAGACCTGGTACTCTCAAATGGGGATGGAGAAAGAATCTCAGATTTAGAAGTGGGTAGCCATCTGGGAACAAGCGACCACCAAACAGTGTGGTTCCACGATAAACACAGCCATACAATCAAGCCATACAAAAGCAAGAGTACTGGACTTTAGAGGGCTGACTTTGGGAAATGAGAGAGTGCCTCAGAAAAGCACTAGCAAACAGGCAAGAAGGAGGGGTGGAGGAACAATGGGGAGTGATCAAAACAGCCATCACAGAAGCAACAAGCCTTGTGTAAAACAAATCAATAAAACACAATGAAGGAAAAACCGTTATGGTTCTCAAAAGAGGTGGCAGGAAGGTTAAGGAGAAAAGGACAGCGTTCAGGAAATATAAGGAAACTCAGAAGGAGCAGGACAGAGAACTTTATCAGTTAAAGCAGAAAGAGGCTGGGAAGGCAGTCAGAATAGCAAAGGCCCAAACCAAGGAAAGGATAGCCAATTCTGTTAAGAAGGGATAAGACCTTTATAGGTACATTAGGGAGCGAAGAAAGACCAAGGAGGGATACTGAAGCTTAATAAAGGGAGGAATGTGGGTAGAGGGGTGACGGTGAAAAGCAGGGATACTGAACAATATTTCTGCTCAGTATTCACAAAGGAAGAGGAGGGAGTTACCTAAACCAAACAAGAGAAACACTCTGAAGACGGGCTCGATAACAGTCCATTTACAGAAGAAAGGGTTCTGAAAGAACTAATAAAATTGAAGGTGGACAAAGCAATGGGGCCTGATGGGGTTCACTCAAGAATTCTAAAAGAACTAAGGGTAGAACTAGTGACACCGCTGACTACTCTGTTTAACAAATCATGGGAGGATGGGGTGGTACCGAGGACTGGAGGAGGGCAGATGTGATTCCTCTTCACAAAGTGGGAGCAAGACAGAGGCAGGAAACTACAGACCAGTTAGTTTGACCTCAGTGGTAGGGAAAATGATGGAATCACTTCTGAAGGAAAAGAATTGTTGAGTACCTAGAGGCCAGTGGGGCACAGGACCCAAGGCGCATGGATTCACGATGGGAAGGTCGTGTCAGGGACTAATCTAATATATTTCTTTGACTGGGTTACCAAAGTAGTAGACCAGGGAGGGGCTGTGGACATGGCCTACCTAGATTTTAGCAAGGCATTTGATACAGTCCCACACAAAGATTAATACACAAGATAGCCAGCCTTGGAGTGGGTCACAAGGTGGTAGCCTGGATAAAAAATGGCTAGACAACAGGGCTCAAAGGGTAGTAGTAAATGGAGTACACAGTGTCGAAAGGAGGGTTACTAGCGGGTACCGCGGGGTTCAGTACTGGGACCGGTCCTTTTCAATGTCTTTATAAGTGACATTGCAGAGGAACTGGAAGAAAAGTATGTCTCTTTGCAGATGACACAAAGATCTGCAACAGGGTTGATACACAAGATGGAGTGGAAAGGATGAGAAGGGACTTGGCAAGGTTGGAGGAATGGTCAAATGTATGGCAGCTCAGATTTAATGCAAAGAAGTGCAAGGTAATGCACATGGGGAACAAAACCCTGGGGAAGCGTACACAATGGGGGTGAGATACTGACAACAGTAAAAATAGAAAGGGACCTGGGGGTAATTATATCAGATGACCTAAAGGTGGGCAAGCAATGTGAGAAGGCAGTAAGGAAGGCTGGGGGATACTGGGATGTATAGGAAGAGGCATCAATAGTAGAAAACAGGAAGTTGTTATCCCTCTGTACAGACAGTTGGTGAGACCCCATCTGAGTACTGTGTGCAGTTCTGGAGACCCCACCTCCAAAAGACATAGACAGAGTGGAGGCTGTCCAGAGGAGGGCAACCAAAATGGTGCAGGGTCTGCACCAGAAGACATATGAATAAAGACTAAAGGAGCTTAATATGTATACCCTTGAGGAAAGAAGGGAGAGGGGACATGATAGAAACTTTCAAGTACCTCAAGGAATTAACAAAGTCCAAGAGGGTAGCATCTTCCAGAAAAGAGATGTAAGAACAAGGACAATTTGAAGATAGAAGGGGATGGCTCAGAGGTAATGTGAGGAAGTATTTTTCACTGAGAGGGTTGTGGATGCATGGAACAGCCTCCTGAAGAGGTCGTGGGGTCAAGAACAGTGGGGAACTTCAAGAATGCATGGGACAGGCATAGGGCAGTCCTAGTGGGGGTAGGAGGAATTAAGCTGTTGGTTAACTAGGATCTGCAGCTTATCTGTTAGGTAGGAAAATGGGCAGACTAGGTGGGCCAAGCGGTCCTTATCTGCCATCAAATTCTATGTTTCTATGTATGTTGTATTACAGGATACCACAGCAGCTGTGACCATGTTCCAGTGTTTTACCGCTCTCTGGAAGAACCAATTTCCCCTTGGATTCTTTTTGAAATTTTCTGCTTTAAGCTGGTATTGATGACCTCTGTTTGGTCTTGGACAAATCTAGTATGTAACCAGTGCATTCCCAGAGATCATTCTCTCTAAAGGCTCTGTTAACCAAGCACATGTCACCTCTGTGTCTTCTATACTGCAGGGAGTACATCCCTAGTTTCCTCAGTCTTTCCCTTACGGTCTATCCCTCAGGCCATGCACCATTCTCATTGCATTCCCTGCACCCCCTTAAGTCTGGTCA
Source organism: Neoceratodus forsteri (assembly GCA_016271365.2). Taxonomy (NCBI): domain Eukaryota; kingdom Metazoa; phylum Chordata; order Ceratodontiformes; family Ceratodontidae; genus Neoceratodus; species Neoceratodus forsteri. The sequence goes on along the minus strand of CM057451.1, from coordinate 336,694,900 downwards.
AATCTACTCAGTTGTGGCGACCAAAAAGCTACTGCAGTACCCAGATGGGGGGTACCAATTATGTGGTATAAAGGGCACCAACACCTCACTTTTACTGCCCTTTATATTTCTTGCAATAGCTCTAGTATATCACATCCCCTTTGGCTACCTGGGTACAGTGATCAGAAAAAGACAAGCACTGCTGACCTGAATCCCTAAATCCTTTTAGCACTGGAAGACTGAAGCTCACATCCATTTAATATTTAGGCAAATCTACCATTTCTTTTGCTAAGTGCATACCCTTGCATTTTGACATATTGGACTGTAGTTTCTTTAATTCAGCTTTTCTGGCTACTGAATCTATGATGCTTTGAGTCTGTCTTCTTCACGGCTTCTGGTACAGACCCTGCACCGTTTAGTTGCCTCCTCTAGACTGCCTTCATCCTGTCTATGTCCTTGGAGATGGGGACTCCAGAAACATAGAAACAGAATTTGATGGCAGATAAGGACCGCTTGGCTCACCTAGTCTGCCCATTTCCTTACCTAATGGATAATCTGCAGATCCTAGTTAACCAACAACCTACTTTCTCCTACCCCCACTAGAATTGCCCTTATGTCCGTCCCATGCATTCTTGAATTTCCCCACTGTTCCACTGCATGCAGTACTACAGATGGGGTCTCACCAACTGTCTGTACAGAGGGATAACAACTTCCTGTTTTCTACTGATGATGCCTCTCCACATGCATCCCAGTATCCCTCCAGCTCCTACTGCCTTCTACATTGCTTGCCTACCTTTATGTCATCTGATATGACTACCCCAGGTCCCTTTCCATTTTTGTTGTTGTTACATACTACCCCACCCCACTGTGTACTCTTTTCCCTGCGTTTTGTTTCCAGGTGCATTACCTTGCACTTCTTTGCATTGATTTTGCTATGTTTGTGACATCGGATTTTCTCCTGGGAAGTACCGTAATGTCACAAATAAATACACTATGAGGTTACAAAATCTTTGACAGCTAGTTTATGCACGTTTCATGAATACATTGGCAGAAGTATTGTATACCCCAACAAAGACAGCAGAGGATAAAAGGAACAATTCTGCAGACTAGAGCATTCAGCTTTTGCCCTTAAAGTAGGTAGCTCCATCTTCTGCTACTATTGAGGAGGATCAATGCCTGTCTCCCCACATATGAACATACGAACATATGAAAATTGCCAGCAGAAATTAGGCCTCTAGGTCTATCTAGTCTGTTCGTGTGTAGCTAACACCCTAGTTTGCAGCTGCCCTCCTCCTCCTCCTTCTGCCCAAATACCCACCCCCACCCTGTCCCATCCCCTCTTGAAACTACCAACCGTCCTACAGGATGCCATCTCCTTGGCAAAGCTTTCCAAACTGTCACTACTCTCTGTGAAAGAGTATCACTACGGTGACTATCAAAGGGCATTCTGTATCACTGTATTATATTTCTGCTGATGCCTGCTGCCTGCCACTTGTGTGGCCGGGTCGTGACTGAAAACAGTCCTTGGATCAGCTGCATACTGGTTTATAATAAATAATTTAATGAGTACTGTGTGTAGTTTTAGAAGTCTCAGTTTAAATTATTAAAGTAATGTTTATCTTTTAAGTGAGGCATGAATGGTTTTCTGCTGTATTGTTTTTGTTGATTACTTATGGCATTATTTCTATGTATTGTGTTTTAATTCAATAAAATGTTATTGATAAAGAAAAGACAAACGAATAAATAAGTGCCTCCCCATGTCCTCTTATACCTACCTCCTTCCAGTCTAAGTCTATGCCCTCTCTAACCTCTGTCCATTGGCACCAGTGCTTCTGCAGTCTCAATTGGGTAGCTGGCACAGTAAAAGTAGTAGATTCTTTTTATGCGTGCCCTCCCCCGAGGCTCAGGTGCCAATACAACAAGTAGAGATAGCAACAAATATAAGACTGGTGAAATACTACAGCCCAATTAAATAAGTGATACATTTAAATAAGATCTCAGTATACTAGGATTAAAATTTCAGCAGCTATCTAAAATTACACTGGCATAACAGCTATCCAAAATATTGGTATGATATTTTGGGACTCTCTTCCTCATAGGCCTGTGTGAAAAGATGGGTTTAAGACCCCTTTTTTAAACTTTATTTTTATTCATTCACATAACACAATACAAACATATTTAAAAGAGCCTTGATTCCAGAACATAGAAATCAGTAAAATGAAGCAATATATCAATAGGATAACATTTCTATCTTCCATTGTCACCCATCAGTTGGCATTCATCTGCATCCCTCCCGGGCCCGAGTCGTGCCTGAAAATATGCAGGATTTGTCTAGTGCACTTACCGGTCAACAAAAACTAAGTAAATAAATAAAATAAATAAATATCGGGGTATTAATACAACCAATATTGTTATAAGAGGCCAATCGACACCATAACCATGGATATAATATTGATGAAATAAGCCAATAATTTCCCAGAGTATGTATATTCTGCCAACACAAAGTGTCCATATTTGTTCGTATACACTATTTAAGCGTTTATCAGTCCAAAAAGTATGATGATATCTAGAGAGAAGCTACTCTTACTGCTTGTATCAAAACTACATTGAGAAGTAGGCAGTAATACTTTTAAGACCCCTTTTAAAGGCCTCCACTGAGGGGCTTCCTTCAGGACCCTTAGGAGCAAGTTCCATAGAAGCGGACCTGTGACCTCAAAGGTCTGGTTCCCCTAAAATGTTAAGCTTGGCCTTGGGAACAACCAGGATGCCTTCCTCAGTTTAGTGGAGGAGTGCACAGGTGTGTTAGGGAGCAGGAGATCACTCTGGTAAACTGGGCCCAGCCATGTAGGGCCTTACAAGTTAGAAATCCAGCTTTGTGTAGCCAGTGCAGCTTATACAGTGCTGGGAAAATGACTGGACCTTAAAAGGCCAGTCAGCAACCTACCATCTGTGTTCTGCATCAACTGCAGGTGCTGCAGTGTACCTCCACTGACCCCAGGGTATAGAGCACAACAGCAGTCCAGCTACGAGGTCACGAAAGTGTGCACCAGTGAGGGCAATTCATCGGAAGGGATAAGCAATCAAATCCAGCTGATGTTCTTAAGATGATAAAAACCATTCCAAACTACTGCCGATACCTGAGCTTCAAATGTCAGCCTCTCATCTGGAATGACTCCCAGATTTCTCACCTTTGCAGCCAAGAGCCTAGAGGTGCTGAGCCAAAGCCCCATCTCCCTCTTGGCAGCTGCCACTGCCCCATCTGACCCGGCTCAATCACCAGTACTTCAGTGTTATACAAGCTAAGTCTCAGCCAGCTCGATGACATCTAGTCTTGAGTCTCAGCCAGGCAGTTATTGAGCACATCCAGTATGCCAAATATCTCGGTGCAAAGACGGATGGAGCTGAATATCATCTGCATAGCAGTGAAACCCAACTCCATATTGTCCAGGTGATCCTACCCAGGGTAGCATGTACACTGCAAACAACGTGGGTGAAAGAACCGACCCTGGGATACACCACAATGCAAGTCCATCGGGAGGCGAGAATAACTTCCATAACTACCCTCTGCCCGTGTACACATTACAGTGTTGGGTTTAAATCCATTGTTGAAACGTTTTAGACTCACTCGGTATTCAGTCCACATCACCAGGTAGCGTATTTAAAATGTAGTAGCCTTGCGTCCACATCATGCCTTTAGATCGGTTTCCATATCACTTACTGGACGGTTCTCCTGCATCACGATCCCAAGCTCAAAGCGCTTGTCTGTCTGCATTAACAGGTAAATGATTTTAGCCTTGTAAGTGTGTTTAAAATTGTGTTTAAGCCTAGGTAGCTAGCAGGGGTATAAGCACGCGTTTTTTAAACACGCTTACAAACCATGATAGATGTGGATGCATACTGTGTTTTCTGCTTCTTAAAACATTTTTAAAGAAGCCTAATAATACAGAGCCAAGGTGTCCTGCCTGTGAGTGTAGGACTCAAACCATCAGGTGACTTTGCTGGTGAGTCCTATGTATTCCTTGAGTTGGTTCAATAAAAGCCCATGGTCCACGGTGTCAAATGCCAAGGAGAAATCAAGGAGGAGGAGGACAAGAATTGACCACTCTCCTCTGTCTCTTGCCCTGAGCAGGTCATTATTCACCCTGACCAGTACAATCACTGTGCTGTGCCTTAACCTAACATCAGACTGGGCGGCTAATAGATGTCGGAGGCTGTGAGGTGTGCCCTAGAGCTGCAGCGCAACCACCTTCTCCGTAACCTTACCTAAAAGGCAGGCTAGTGACAAGCTGGTAGTTTGCCAAGATGTCTGAGTCCATATCTGGCTTCTTCAAGAGTGGCCTCACCAATACATTTTCAACACAGATGGGAAAATATCTTCTGATAAGGAGCATCGAACAATTACAGCAAACATCAGGCCCAGCTGTGGGACAGAGCTCACCAGTAGCCAGGTTGGGCCTGGATCCAGTTGCAAAATGCTGGCTGCAACTGCAAGATCACCTCTCCAGCCTTATCCATCGTCACTAGCAGAAACTCTCCCTAGGACCACTGACTGCCATTCTGTTTGGCTGGCTCAACACCATTGGGCTGTAACGGCCCACTTGGTGAGATCCTAGTCTGAATGGAGGCACTGTCCAAAAAAAACAAAAACAAGCAAACTCCTCATATTTAGTGAATGAAACAGCCTTCACAGACTCCACAGGCAGGATGGAGAAGCCTGTCCACTATCAAAAAGGCTGAGCTTGCGGTTCCTTCTGGCAGCAATCTCTCTGGACAGAAAATTCCACCTTCTTATGGAGATTGCCCTTTGATATTCACCGTAGTGAATATTCAAAGCCACTTAGTCCTCCTGGACCCTTGATCTCTTCCAGCAATGCTCCAAACTTCACTCCTTTGCTTTCTTCTCCTCAGCCATCATCAAACCAAGGCATGAAACCAATGGGCATATACAAACTGACAGTATTAGGTTGAAGGCTGCACCAACAGCTCTATTACAGATTGCCACTGCCTCTTCCAATCCCCAGCACATGCTGCCAGCACACCGAGGTGTCCATCACTGCCATAATTGCATCTGGCCTAAGCCCTCTTAAAGGGCAGTACCAGACCATCTCCACAGGGGTGGACTACAGAGGGTGCCCTGAAATTAAATCTGATAGCATAATGATCCAACCAGCAGAGGGGTGCCCTGAAATTAAATCTGATAACACAATGATCTGACCAACTAATCAGTTCAATCCTGAGGTTTCTGACAAACCACATGGTGTGAGCAACAGTCCTGATTGGCAAATGCCTACTACTTTCGACATTCTACCAAGTACTAAGCCCTAGGAAGAATACCTAATCCCAGGTGTGCCCATGTCAGTGTGTTGCAGAAGTAACAGCTTGTCAGAGGCCCAAGGATTCCATTTCCAGAGGAAATCCTGTCCAAAACGTGAGAGTTCAGCACTGATCCAGGCATTGCGTCACCAAGAAAAGCCTTCTTGATGACTCCTACACCCTGCTGATGACCAAGTCTGCAGTTTTCATGAAAATCCCCTTGTGTCCTGGAGGCCAGTAAACAAGGTCACTGAGTGACACTGAGCTACGGAAATCCTTCCCTCCTATCCATCACCCTACCCACCCTCTACCAGTGTGCCCCTCCACCACCCTCCCACCTTCCCTTCACTTTCACTATGTACTGTAACCCCAAATGATGCCCAAAGTGCCCTCCTCATTATCAACCCCTCTAAAAGGTGCCTCCCTGGCGGCCTTGACCCAAAACTCCTCTCCTCTCTGCTTGCCATTGCCTACCCACTCTTAGTAGTCCTAAATCTCTCAGTCTCCACTGCCTCGGTCCCCTCTTCATGGAAACATGCAGTGGTCCTCCCTCTACCAAAGGGGTGACCCCTCATCGCCTGGCAAACTATCACCCCATTTTCTCCTCCTGCCCTTGCCAAGCTTCAAGAACGCATTGTACTCTCCCAACTTGCCTCTTTTCTGTCTGACACCTCTTTTTTCACCCCTTTCCAGTCTGGTTTCAGAAAGAAAAACACTCAACCACCACCTCTCTCCTACAGCTCACAGACTCCATCCTAACTCGGGATGGACGGTGTCATAATTACTTCTGCCATTTTTGTCGACCTGGCCAGGGCCTTCAACACCGTCTCTCATGCCCTTTTCCTTGACTCACTCCCAGCAGCTGGCCTATCTCCCTCTGCCACAAACTGGTTCAAGGTCTACCTTATTGGCAGAACCCAATCAATTAAGATCTTGGATGCCAGTTCCCCTCCCCTCCCAATTAGCACTGGCATCCCCAGGGCTCTGTATTAGGGCCCCTCCTATTCTCCATCTTCTTCAACAACCTTCCCTCTGTCTGCTCCCTCTCCTCCACTATGCATATGTATGCCAATGATACAGTCCTGTATGCATCTGGCTCTTGTCCTGCTGAGGTTACAACCAGCCTACAGCAAGACTTTGACAAGGTTCAGCTCTGGTTTGCTAACCATTAACTTTTCCTCAACACCAAGAAGACTGTCTCCATGACCTTTGGCACTAGGAAGTGACTCTCTAGGCTTCCTCCTACCCACTTTCCACACCCTTGATGGGACTTTACTTGAGGACACAGCCTCCTTCAGGTACTTGGGTGTTTGGTTGGACCAACTCTAAACTTCTCTGGACATATTGGCGCCATCCAGTAAAACTGTGCCCAAGCTTGATGCTCTGTTCAGGAACCGTAGTTGCATCCCTCTGGCTGGCGTAAACTTGTTCTGAAGATGATACTGCCCATTTTCAACTACTGTGGCGTAGTCTATGGTGCTGCCCCTAAGTCTTCCCTGGCCAGACTGGACACCCTCTTCAGTTCCTTCTGCCGCTTTGCCCTGGATCGCCCCTGCACCCACCACTGTGATCTTTATCGTGCCCTATCCTTCCCTCTCTTACAAATAGGCGACTCTCCCACTGTGCTAAATTCACCTCCAAGCACTGGTTGAATGAGATCCCTTCCTACTTCACTCCTCCTTTATGACAACCCCCGATCTCCCATTCCCTTAGATCAGCCGACTCCCACACCCTGGTAGTCCCCGCAGATCCACTAATCAACCAATCCAGTTACTCTCACAAATTTGGAATTCCCTCCCCCCTCAAATCCGGCACTCATCCTCCACCTACTCCATCAGCTCTGCCCTCAGTAATTACCTTGCACCTAGCTGCTTCTGCCATGTTTCTCCCTAATCTTCCTCTAAGCCTGGATAAACCCTACCCCTCCCCGTCACCTTCATTTTACCCTGTGTACCCACCCACCCCAAATTTCTAGCTCTACTCCCTTTCCCCAAATTGATCCCCTCTTACTGGCCTCCGTTGATCTCTTATAGAATGTAAGGGACCCGAATGCTCCCCATGGGTCCATGCATCCTGATGGACAATTGATTAGGCCCCATCCCTCCCAAGGTACAAATTCTCTCCTCTCAAGGGTTCAGTTCTCACACTCCCCTCTCTTAATCCCTATCTACTGACCTTCTCCAACCCTCTGATAGGGTACCCTGCATTCTGAAGGGTCCTCTCTTGGGTTAGGTCCTACTCCCCTCCCTAACATTTAAGTCACACCTCCTCATTCTTCTCCCTCTTTAAATCACTACAGCAGTATCCCCCTTTCTGTCTAGCCCCATAGTGCTCTTGCAGGGTTCCCCACATCCTGAAGGGTCTCTCTGGGACACTGCCTAATCCCTTCTTTCTGGTCCCCCAGTCCCTTGCAGGGTTCTTCGCATCCTGAAGGGGTCTTCAGGTTCGACTCTTCCCCTCCCCCCACCTCACCTTTTCCCCTTTTCTTTCACGTAAGCACTTATTTACTTAATCCGGCACTTATTATTGTCCACTCTTTCTACATATTATGCAACACTGTTTAACACTGTTTATAACACCTGCCTTACAACTATATGTTAATGTTGATCTTGTAAATTGAATTAACATCAACATGACTCTTCCTTCTCCCACCTCACCTTTCCTCTCCTTTCCCCTTTTCTTTCATGTAAGCACTTCTTTACTTATTAACCGGCACTTATTATCGTCCACTCTTTTCTACCTATTATGCGTAACACTGTTGTAACACTTCTTGTAACACCTGCCTTACAACTGTATGTTAATGTTGATCTTATAACTTATTTATTTATTTAGGAAATGGAATTACAACCCTTAGAGTCATAGACTCTTTCCAAAGCTCCACATTAGAATAAAACATAGACATTCACAGTACATACATAGAATAAATTTGGGTGGGCAATCGTACAGAGTATAAGTACAGTGAGCACTGGTTAATAATGAGTGGTTAAGACCTATACAGTTGGTAGCTAAAGCAATGCATGATATGAGTTGGTAGTAAGCTGCCTCAGGAGGCCTTGTCTTATACATAATACAGTGCATTCATAGTCCAGTGCAGCTATATGGTAACCGAGGAGGTGAGGAACCTGTAAACTAGAAATAGTGAGGGCTCTCCACTGCCAGGCCAGGCGGGTGCGTGGCTTAGCGGCGGGTGCAGGATACACAGGTTACGGTTACAGTGGCATCGCGTGAGGAGAATATATTGGCCTAAGGCAGCGTTTAAAAGAACTTGAATGTTTAATGTGTCACTCCTGTTGAACCTTTTCCCCAGGTCGCACTGGGAGGCGGCGACTTGTCGCTCAGTGTGCCTTGCTAGTGAAACATTTAAATAAATAAATAATTAAAATAAACAAGGAGGATCCTGCAAGTTACAGCTGGACCCCACCGCAGCCATGCATTCAGGTGACGGTATCCCCACTGGGTGCACCATCAGGTTCAATTATGATCTAAAACAGATGGCTGCCCTACCCCGATCCTTCCTCAGATAGTGCACCACGGAGAACCCAGCTGGGATGGCTGCTTTCAAAACAGGACCAGCATCATCACCAAGTCAGGTCTCCATGGTGCATGCCACATCAGCTGAGGAATGAGAGATAAAATCTGCTACATTAGTGGTCTTATTTATCATCGATCTGACATTGCATAGCACTGCCTGAAGAAGACGCATAGTGGCGGCTGACCCATCAGCTACCTGCCCACTCAATCTGGTGGGTTCCTAGCTATAGGAGATTAATAAAAATAATAAAATGTATTTAATTAAGCGCCTTTCAATCGCTGTACAATATTCAAAAACAAAACACATATACAAATGCATATAATATAAAATCATGATAAAACAGAAATGCCTTCCCTCATAAAAAGTCTTAAGTACCTGCTTAAACTCCCCACCATCCTGCACTCCCGGAGCTGATGGGGCAGAGAATTCAGAGGTAGGTGCCACAACCCAAGGCATGCACCAGATGACTTTAAGTTAACCCTCGGAATCTCCAGCAACCCTCGTCAACCCGAGGCGGAACTGTCGCCAGGGGTGTGAACCAGAGCTCTTTCAAGTAATGGGGACCCGATCCGTGTAGGCTTTGTAAGTCAATAGACCTACTTTAAAGGTGATCCGCCACTGTATTGGCAGCCAGTGCAGGCGTGCAGCACTGGGGTAATATGAGATCTTCTAGATGCCCCAGTCAACAAGCGTGCCTGCGTTCTGCAATAGCTGTAAGTGGCGGATATCAACCTCAGAAAGCCCTAACATAAAGGGAGTTGCAGTAATCAAGGTGTGATGTTACAAAGGCATGGACCAAAACAGGCAGGTCACTGGATGGAACAAGGTGCCTAATCCTGGCAATGATCCTAAGATGGAAAAAGGCCAGCTTGATGACTGCCGATACCTGATATCAAAGAATCAGACCATCGTCAAGCACCACTCCTAGGTTACGCACCCATTCAGAGGTGAGAATCTGGGCCTCCCAGGACTAAACCGGAAGGAGCCCAGTCTTCAATTCCTCTACCCTGTGACCGGGTCCACAACCAAAACCTCAGTCTTTCCTGGGTTCAACTTTAGACCACTGTAATTCATCCAGTCTTGGATTTCTGCGAGGCAGCTGTTCAGTACCAAGATAGCACCATCCTGGTCAGGCACAAAGACAGGTAGAGCTGGGTATCATCAGCATAGAGTGAAACCTCAGCTCATACCATCTTACAATGTCTCCAATGGGTAGCATATATACTGTGAATAACATGGGGACAGCACTGAACCCTGAGGTACCTTGCAAGGCAGAGAAAGCCCCAGATGAAAACAGACCCGAGACCGCTCTCGTTTCTCCCAGCGAGGAAAGATGAAAACCATCTGAGGACTGTGCCTGACAGCCCACAAATGAACATCAGGTGTTCGAGCAGAACCCCAGTATCCACAGTATCAAAAGCTGATGGTAGATCCAGGAGAACCAAGATAGAAGCGGTGTCTCTGATCTCGCCATCAGGAGATCATTGAGCACCAGACCAGAGCAGTCTCAGTACTATGCCTCTTACGAAAACCAGATTGGAGAGGTTCATATAAATTGATGGTTAAATGGTTATCCATTTGAGCAGCCACAACTTTCTCAATAACCTTCCCCACAAAGGGAGGTTAGAGATGAGCCTGTGGTTGCTAGGTTCTCGGGTCTAAGAAGCTTTTTCAGAAGGGGATCACCAGCCCCTCCTTCAGGGAGCTAGGAACTCACCCATATCTAAAGGCTGGACAATCCGAGCTAAGACTGGGCCAATGATCTCACTACAACCCAAAATCAGGAAGTAGGGTCTGGGTCTAAACTATAGCACTTGGGACGCATCTCCTGGACAATCCTCATAATGTCTGAAATCCGGCAGGTCAAAGGTACTCCAGTAAACTCCGGGCTTTGCAACAGAGCACGATCAACAGTGAAGTTGGTGGCACTCCCTCCTGATGTCGTCGACCTTATTCGCAAAAGCGAGTGATCTCGTCACAATCAGTTTGTGTAAAAACTTGCCGGAGCTGCCGACAGGCTGGGTTGCACAGCCTGTCAACAGTTCTGAAGAGTTGAGCTGATCAGTTCCGTCGACAGAAATTTCCCTGAACAGGAATTCTGCCTTCTTATGGGAAATTTCTGTTTGGTAAAGTTTATAATGCTCTAGCAAAATATGGTGGCGGCATCAGCGGCAGTCTTCTTCAATGAAGCTCTAACCTCGCCGTGGCCTCTCCCAAATCCCATTTCACCCCATGGCATCTCCGGTCCTCACAGTCCTGATTACCCCCTCCGTAAGTGCTGCTGCAGTCCCGTCCCCCGCCTTCTGTTAATCCCCATCTCCCTGAAGTGGTGATATGCTGCACAGGGCAGGCTCTGTCTATTACTTTAGTTTTTTCATAGTTGCTTTACCTCTTTCATCACTTATTTTAAATGTAGAATATAGAAACATACTGTAGACAGTGAGGGCATAAAAAAACCAGAGGTCCATTCAGTCTGCCAAGGTCCCTGTAATCCCTGGAACCTACTGTTTCTCCAGGTACTAACCCTCCTCATCCTCTCTCTGTTCTCCTCCCTGGCCCTGTTGCCCTGGTAACCACAATTCTCTTCGTTATGTCCCAGCCCTGCTTAAATCCCTGACTGTTTCGCAACACCACCTCAGCCAACAGACTGTGCCATTTAGTTCCATGAATGCATACTGAACCAGAGACCTCCTCTTTAAACTGGAAACACACTCCTTTATCAAAAAGCCTGAACTGTGAACACACAGGTTCCAGGAACAGAACACACAGACTGACAAGAGGATGATTTAACTCATTGGTATTGTATATCTATAGGCATGTGATATTAACCTTCATGCATTTCAAGAATTTACTTTGTGTTCTAGGTTGAGGCCATGATTGCCCCGTTCTTGCTCTCGCCTCCCCTCAAAGAAATTCACTGTTGATCAAGCTACCTTCTCTTTCCAGTTCCCCAAACTTTGGGGTTCTCTTCCCCACTATCTACTCAGCCCCTTCCCACCACTTAGTCACCTCTCTCTGTCCTGACTTCATTACTCACTCCTACAGTTGCTGATACTGGACACAGAACTCCTGCCCTACACCCTCCTACCGCTGCTTCCTGTCGCTCTGCTTTTCATCCTGCACCTACACTTGTGCAGTCCGGCATCCACCCTCCCTTTCCCACAACACTGGCCCCCTCCTACACACAGTATTGCCTTCTGCACTTTGCAGATGTTATCATTCAGCACTTTATCATCTCGGAGTTACAACCTTTGAACTAAGAGCTCGTTTACAAAGGTTCCACGTCATGATGGATACATGTTATGTGTACATTAGTACATCAGTGAAGACAAAGAACATCTAAAACATATTGGAATACATAATTGGTACATTGACATCAGTGTAAACAAAGACCATAGACTAAAATACATCTAATTGCGCGTACAAAGAATATTATGCATTAGGGTACATAAGTGTAACTGTTGTATTATAGTGTACTTTATTTGCACAGAATCTGTGTCCTTCCACAGTTATTATTTATACTACTTACCTATTTGTATTCATTGTATTTAATTGTTTTTGTATTAATTGTATTTGTATTTACTGTCCTTAGTGTACCTCTGTTCCTCCTTTCCCCTTTCCCCAGGACACATTTGAAGCGAGCTGTTACCAGCTCAGTCTTTCTAGTAAAACTTTTGAAATAAATAAACAGATTGAGTTCCAAGTTTGAAACATGCATTCAATGTTTATGCATTTTGTACCGACTGATGATAGCAGTACTGTATTTATTTTACTAGGGAAAAAGCTCCATCGAGCAAAGCCTCATTCACAAGGAGGTCCTGGGGCAGGACAGACTGTAGTACATTAGTTTAAGGTGTAGAACTACAAGCAAACCAGAAACATATCACAATAGATAGGCATGAGGTACATATCGCATAATTAGTAAACAGAAATACAAAATGAAATACAATGATGCAGCAAGAAAGGAGGCAAACTGGGAAGGAAACAAGCAAATAAAACATATCAAATAAAGAATCAGGGTAGTCAGAAACATTCTCATTTGTCAGTACAGTGATTAACAATTAATGCTTTGAAAGAGCAAAGACTAAGGAATGAACACAGTTTAACGACTTTGTAGAAGCCTGACTGAAGACCTTTTCCCAAAGTTAGTGAAGTGTCTGGATATGTTGAGAAGGTTAATGTAAGTAAGCATTAAACCATGACAGAGCATGGTTCTACTGTGGCATTAATCCATGGTTGGGCTGGTTGGCGCTGAAGGCCAAGTCGCGTCCAACCTGCTAACGATGGATTAATGCCACACGTAGAACCATGCTCTGGAGTGGTTTAATGCTTGTAACATGGCAAGCGCAAGGCAAACACTGTTTCAAGTGTGGTACGCAAATAAAGAGAAACTCAGAATATTGGTGAACTCAGAATACAGATGAACACAACGATTTATGGTGCTCAGTTCTACATGTGTCACAGGCTACATAGGCGTTGAACTTTAGCGTGACGTTGTGTAGTCTCTATACATTCACGAACATCAAATTTGCCAGCAGATAAAGGCCTAGAGGTCTATCAAGTCTGCTCGAATGTGCAGCTAGCACCCTTATTCTGCAGCTGCCCTCCCTTCCACCTTCCTTCATTAACCCTCCCTTGTCCTGTCCCATCCTCGTTTGAAGCAGTCCACTGTTCTGCTGCATACCACTTCAGCAGGTAACGCATTCCACCCAGCCACCACCCTCTCTGTAAAAGTGTCTCCTCATCTCCCTCCTGAACCTTCCTCGCTCCAGTCTCATATCATGGCCCTGGTGTCCCTCCCTCCCTTACTTTGAACAGCCCCTCTGTACCTGTCTTGTTTATTCCTTTCATGTATTTAAAGGTTTCAATCATGTCACCCTGTCTCTCCTCTCCTCCAGTGAGTACATGTTCAACTCCTTCAACCTCCTCTCGTATGATAAGTCCCCAGCCCCTTGATCATCTTTGTCGCTCTGCTGTACTCCCTCTAGTAACTTAATGTCCCTCTTCGAATCCGGACGCCAGTACTGCACGCAGTACTCCAGGTGTGGTCTAACTAATGACCTATACAGTGGCAGAATCACCTCCTCCCTCCTCAAGGATATACCCTTGCAATACAACCCAGCATTTTGTTGCCCTTTGCAGCTGCCTTCCTACATTGTGCCGAGTTGTTCATTGACCCTGTAATGAGCACACCCAGATCCTTCTCCTCCTCTGTCTGGGCTAGCTGCACTCCCCTAGCTGGTAGCTCCTCCTTGGGTTCTTCATCCCAAAATGCAGCACCTTGCACGTTTTGGCATTAAAGCCCAGTTGCCAGGTGTCTGACCAGGTTTCAAGCTTTGCCAGATCATCCTGCAACCTGCCATCCCCTAGGTCATCCACCACCGCCAACCTTGGTATCATCAGCAAACAGACTGATCTTGCTCTTGATGTCCCATGACCTCATTGAATTTTTGACTGGGTGGCTAGAGAGGTGGATCAGGGAGGCAGTGGACATGGCGTATCTGGACTTCAGCAAGGCCTTTGACACTGTGCCACATAGAAGACTATTACACAAACTGGGTGTGGGCAGGACAGTAGTGTGGTGGGTAGGTAACTGGCTGGGTGGCAGGACACAGAGGGTGGTGGTAAATGGCTGTCACTCCACAGAGGGAAGAGTGACAAGTGGGTACCACAGGGATCAGTGCTGGGACCGGTCCTATTCAACATCTTCATCAGTGACATTGCACAGGATCTAGAAGGCAGAATTTCACTGTTCGCTGATGACACAAAGCTCTGTAACAAGTAGACACACCAGAGGGTGTAGACAGAATGAGAAGGGACCTGCAGAAACTTGAAGAATGGTCAGGGGTTTGGCAGTTGAAATTCAATGCAAAGAAGTGCAAGATAATGCATATGGGGCACAAAAACCCTGGCACAATATATCAGTTGGGGGGTGAGGATATAGCATGCACCAAGCAGGAAAGGAATCTTGGGGTTATCATCTCTGATGACCTCAAGGTAGAAACAGTGTGACAAGGCAGCAGGTAAAGCAAATAGGATGCTGGGATGTATAGGCAGGGCATCACCAGCAGGAAAGGAAGTCATAATTCCAGCTATACAAGACACTAGTGAGGCCCCACCTGGAGTACAGTGTACAGTTCTGGAGACCATACCTACGTAAGGACATAGACAGGGTAGAGAAGGTTCAGAGGAGGGCAACAAAGATGGTGCATGGATTGCATCACAAGTCCTATGAAGACAGGTTGAAGAAACTGAACATGTACTCCCTGGAAGAGAGGAGGAGAGGGGATATTATAGAGACATACAAGTATCTCACAGGAGGAAAAGGGTGCAAGAATACACTATTTTAAGCGAAAAAGATGTTCCAGGACTAGAGGGCATGGGATGAAGTTGGAGGGAGACGATTCAAAGGAAACATGAGAAGAATTTCTTCACAGAGCGGGTGGTGGACAAGTGGAACACCCTGCCAGAGGAAGTGGTGGGGCTGAAACAATCATGGGATTTAAGAATGCATGGGATAGACATAAAGAATTCTGGAGGTCAGGGGTAAGGGGCAACAGACTTATAGGAAAACATAAACTGAACTTACAAGCTCAAATGGGCAGACTGGGTGGGCCATAGGCCCTTATCTGCCGACACTGTCTATGTATCTATGTATGATATGTCTGCAATGAATATCCCAAACAACACTGGTCCCAACACCGAGCCCTGTGGAACACCGCTCATCACTGCCCTTGGGTGTGAGCTCCCACCCACCACCACCCTCTGTTGCCTTCCCTGCAGCCAGTTTCCTACCCATCTCACCAGCTTTGCACCCGCCCCTGTGCCTACTAACTTCCTTCACAGCCTTCCATGTGGCACTGGGTCGAGATGCCTTACTGAAGTCCAGATACAGGACATCCACTGCATGGCCACTGTCCAGTTGCCTAGTTACCCAGTCATAGAACTCGACCAGTTTGGTTTGGCAGGATCTGCTACGTGAAAGCCATCCTGTCTGCTGTCCTGTAGACCTTTGGCCTCTAGGAGGCCACCAGCCTCTCCTTCAGGATAGTCTCCATTAGCTTACCCACGATGGATGTGAGGCTCACTGGTCTGTAGTTTCCGGTTCATCCTTAGGGCCACTCTTGTTTTTATTTTTTATTTATTTAGCTTTTGTTGACGGGTAAGTGCACTAGACAAATCCTGCCTATTTTCAGGCACGACCGGGGAGGATACAGATGAATGGCAGCTGACCTTGAACCAGATTAAGCTGTTAGTGGTATTTTTAGTGAATGAGGAAATTTGGCCAGGACACGGGAAATTCCCTACTCTTTCGATAAGTGCCATGGGATCTTTAACATCCACCTGAACTACCACCAATCGGCAGATGGGACCTCGGTTTAACGTCTCATCCGAAGGCGGCACCTCAAGTGCAGCACCCTCTCATGCTGCACTACAGTGTCAGTACTGGGATATTAACTCAAGTGCCAGATGTGGGAACTGAACCCACAGCCCTCTGATCTCGGCCTCAGAGGTGAGTGTGCTACCTACTGAGCCACTGACACTGACAATACAATTGTGGAGGGCACCACATGAGCCATCCTCCAATCCTGAGGTACACACCCAGATGTAGTGAGGCATTAAATAGGTCTGCAAGGTCCTGCAAGGACCTCTGCCAGCTCCTTCAGTACCCTGGGGTGGATGCCATCTGGGCCTGGCGCCTTGTCCACCCTCAGTGCCTTCAAACCCTCTCGAACTCTGCTTTCCATGATTTCCCCATCTGTCACCACTTCCACCCTGCTTCTGCTTCTGCCATTTCTCCCACCTTGGGTGTCACCTCCCTCTTCTCTTTAGTAAATACCTGAGCAGAAGTGCATTTAGTGCTTCCGCCTTGTACACCCTGCTTCACCCAACCCCCTCCTTCCTAATCCTTACTATGTGGTCCTTACAGCTCCTTTCTCCCTGATGTATTTAAAGAAGTCCTTCTCCCCCTTCTTAATGCCTTGTGCCAGCCTGAGTTCGTAGATGCTTTGGCTCCCCTTACTGCCCTTGTCACCTCCTTGATTCTGTCAAATACTCCTCCCTGTCCTCCCCTCCCTGTTTTCTTGTACTTCCTAAAAGGCAGCTCTTTCCTCCTTACCTTTCCACGACCTCCTTGCTCAACCAGATCGGTTTCTTAGCCCTAGCCTTCTTGCTCTGGGCTTTGCAGCAGGTTTTGTTGCCTCCACTATCCCCAGCTTTATGAGCTCCCACCTCTGGTTAGTGTCCATACTAGACTGAATTCTGGCCAGGTACCTTTTACCACTTCCCCATCCTCCCAAAGTCGGCCCTCCTGAAGTCCAGCACTATTGTGCCAGATTCCCTCCTTCCTTGCCCATATCCAATGTGAGCCATACTGAGTGGTGGTCACTCCTGACAGTGGTTCCTCCACTGTAAGTTCTCTCACAAAGTCCCCATTTGCCAGCACAAGGTCAAGGGTATTCCCTAACCTGGTTGGTTCACTGACCATTTGCAGCAGGAAGCTGTCCTGGAAGGCATCCAGCAGTACCTGCTCCCTTCTGTTCCTGGTTGTTGGGTGCTCCAGTCCACTCCTGGCATGTTGAAGTCCCCCACAATCACCACTACCCTTCTAGCTTACTGTTGTGACTGCACTTTTAAAATACCTTGCAGCTTTATCTTTTGTAAAATTACATAGAGATGGGAAAAATTTACCTCTGTTGGTAAAACCCCATTTTGTAACGTCTTTGCCTACGTTCTAACTGTTACTTCACTGGTGCATTATGGGTATACTAGCAACATTTTCATACCTCCATGACTCTAGTACAGCATTTCAAAACATGTTATAATAGCAGCTAGCTGTGGAATTGCTACTTATTGTCCGTGCTGGTCGAGACTGTGACAGAGGAGAGACACCAAGCAGGTGATACTGAGTACTGCGACCACATCGCTGCAACCACATTTACAGACAGCGAGAGGAGATGGAGCTGGATATCGCAGGGACAGTAAAGAAAGTGAGAGCGACTGCACCATGTATTATAATACTAGGAACACGTCAGGAACAGAGAGAGACACACAATCAGGAGCAGTTCCTCTGTGTTGTACTTTGGTCCGTTCCCCTCACCATCACAGCAAAGACAGATAGAGGAGAAAGAGATCGGTGGGGAGTAGGGCACAGAAGCGACTTCCACTTCCGCATGTGTCTCTCAAGAGTGTTTGTTGCGGTACAAAAAAAGTGATCCGGCACTGGGAATACACAGTAAGTGCCATAGCAACATGCAGCAGTGATTGCTCTAGTCTCTGAGGCCCACGGGACAGGTGGATGGGAAGGCATGCTGCGGACACCACAGAACATACAGAGAATGAGTGGAGAGGAATTGTTGTGGCGGCTCCCATGCAGGTCCCAATGTCAAGTGTAGTTAACTGACTTGTGAAGTCGTTCCGATGGCAACCTGGATTAATAAGTGGCATTAATCCATGGTTGCTCTGTGTCATATTGCTGTTTCTCCTGTCAGTTTCATTCCTTCTGGTCTGTTGTGCTGTCCTTCTCCTGTGCCATGTTACAAGTGCTTGTTGGGCACCAAATCATATTTTCAGTAAGAATGTTTTCAGACAAAAACACTGATGTACCAGGTTTCATTTTCTGCCATCCATTAACTGAGATGAGGGATTTTGAAGTTTTTAAATTTCTGCTCTCTTGCCCACCATAACAGAATTAATATTTTGATGCAGTTCTATGTTGTTTATGGTCAAACACATGTGGCAGAACCATCCTAATACATACACATTACGAATCTAGTGTGTACATTCAAACTGGAACCTTAATGGAGATTTTTCAAAAAATTACTGGTGTTGGCCATCTTTTTTTTTTTTTTTTTTTATGTCTGCTTTTCCTCCTGCTTACAGGCCTATGCCTGCCATCCAGACCAACTCATCAGCCCCAGTACCCAACATCTCATGGACTTACTGGCTTCCTTCCAATCTGCTCCCATTGCATTCACCTCAAGGGAGGAGCAGCACACTCTAACTACTGCACACAGATCTGGCTCTGAGTACAGCCATGTTGCTGTTGCATGGCCTATGGAGGGTCAAGCCTTCATCCCCCACTGGCTGGCTGCAGTTTTCCTGCTTTCTTCCCCTTCCTTCTGAGAGGTGGCTAGGGATGTGATGCAAGCACGTATGCAAGTGACTGCTGCACATCATCCACTGGTGTCTTCCCACCACTGAAGCACTCCAGAGTACACTGCCACCTCTGTTCACCTGGGTGGCAGTCGTGTACCAGAGCAGGCTGCCTTCCCTCTCCAGATAAGGAACACATCTTCTTGGATGCTTGATTCTTTGGTGGCCTCCGACATGTCAGAGTCACTTTCAAACCCAGGTCACCAGCTCCTCTAGCGGTAGTGCTTCCGCTTCACCGATGGTCTGGCTAGTGGCAGTCATCTTTAACTGAGTATTTAAAATTAATTAAAGAATTAGTTAATAGCTGTTTTAAAATGTCTGGGAAAATTAAAAATACTCTGAGGATGATTTTAGGATGTATAGAGTACATTTTGTTAAAAATATCTATGATGCATTTTTGCTGACTAACCAGTACTGGTGCTTTAAAACCTAATAATCTGTGTGAATGAGAACCATCACATGGAGTCTGGTTATTTTTGCACAGTCGTACAGCTCAGTTCTTATGTCTAATATTGTATTGTTAAATGTATTGATTTTTAAACATCTTTTAAACTATTTTATAAGCCCAGTGGTACCTCTAAGGTGTCTGGTCAATGAAATATACTGATACTTGGAAGGTCAAGGTCAGAGGCAAACAACGCACCAGTGCCATCTGTGTATTTCACCACACTGTGTTATTGTTTTCTGTTTGCTATATTTTGATATAGGTATGTGTGGACATACACACATAGTATGAGGACTGCAGCTGTGTGGTTATTGGGGAAAGTAAGGTTCAATGGTAGAGGAACTGGGAGTTTGGAGACCTCTTTCTGGATTGTTTTACAATTAGCCTAGTACGTAAAATGCTTTGGGTCAAACTGAGTTTACCCACTCCTGATGTTTGTTTCTGTAGAGTATTTTAATTATCTCAGAGGCTGTACCTTGGCATGCATTTGCAGACTTACAAGATCCATATCTCTCAAATACCCTGGAGTGCTGTGTTTTTCTTAATTTGTTTTACATCTTTCTTCATTTTTCTGCTTTGTACAGTATTCAAAATATGACATTAATATTATTTTACTTCCTTGTTTATACTCCTGTTCTGTGGTGGCCCCCATTTTCCTTAGTTGGTCCCAGTCCCAGCCCCACATCTCTGGCACTCCCCTCTCTTCCACTTCCATGAGTTAATTTTCCCAACCTGTGGTGGGGCATGGATGTGCTGGACTCAACACCACCTCAGCACCCCGCCGTCATCCATCCATGGTGGGGCATGGATGTGTTGGACTCAAACTTCCACCTCCAGCACCCCGCCCTCATCCACTTCGTGGTGGGGCATAGCTGTGCTGGACTCAAACTACCACCTCCAGCACCCCTGCCCTCATCCACTTCGTGGTGGGGCATAGCTATTCTGGACTCAAACTTACCACCTCCAGCACCCGCCGTCGTCATCCGCCATTGGTGGGGCATGGATTGTTGGACTCAAACTTTCCACCTCCAGCGGGGGGTGGAGGCATGAAATGTATGAAGCCAGAAAGGGGCCACAACTTAGGGAGAGAGAGTGCTCAGGAAGGAAATTGCTATAGTCACTTTAACACAAATCCTGGCACTAGTCAGCTGGCATCGTGGCCGCTACTCAGGTAACACAATGCATCCAAAAGAATTTTCCAAAACATTAACTTACTTTATTACTGTGGTGCAACAAAACCCTTCCGGCCATCAGGGCACCCGTCGGAGCGTGCCTGTCATTAGGGTGCCACAAGAAATTCGCTCCCCCCTCCTGAGGTAGAATAGTCATTCTGTTCCTCCAGGGTATTTCCTGTGTTCAGTTCCATTCTTGCGGGGAGGTCACCTTGATAGGGACTGAATTTGTGCCGTGTGTGTGTGGCGTCCCCCTCCCGGTCGCCCTGCTACACATTACCACCTGTGGGCATCTAGGTGGTAGTGTTGCAGCTACAGATCCTGTCCTCCTCCCTGAAGGAGAGTGTCCTCTCTGACACTCAAACCTCCTTGTGTAGTCAACCGTCGATGCAGACTCATTCTTGAACTGAGGTTACTGGGTTGCAAGCGGTAGCTCTACCACTGCACCAGTGGGCTAGCTTGATATGTGAATTTGTATAATAATAATAAAAAAAAAATATCAGCTGTGGCGCTACCACTCATCATGCCGGCAACTCGGTTTTGGAAACAAGCCTGGGTTGTCAGAAGCTGGCCACGTGGCAGGAGGCTTAAGCATCCCAACTGATGCTCTCTTTCAGTGAGAAGGCTTATTCACTTAGCTGCTCTGCTACCATCTGTTGTTGTATATGGTGGTGGTGCAGCAGGCGAGGATTAGGAGGGGACATGGAGATGTTATGGGTAGAGCATGCTTAGCATGTTTCTGCGGGAGCTCAGTGCTTACGTCGGTATCACCAAGATGGTGGGAATCTACAGCAGCTTGGGGAAACTGAGCTGTAAACCCCTGTGCCTGAGCCTGTGATGGCTCAAACACTTGGCCTGAAGGTGTTGTATCCATTGCATTGGGCAGAGGAGCATAAACACAATTACAGACAAAAAGAAAAAAATATGAAGGCCCACAGAGCATAGTTTGTTTGGGTTCTTCTACACATAGATCCCTCAAAGGTTTCCTGATTCATTGCCTGAGATGTAGGATAATTGGTTCCAGTGATGGCACATGCTGCTGGATAGCATCCTTTTCAGGTTTGCCCCGCCCAGCACTGCCAAGTAGGAGGAAATTTGAAGATGTGCAATGTCAGTATCGGTCTCCTTCTTTGAGTGTTGTTCCAACTTCTAGCCATTTCTTGTGTTGTGGAAACTTATCATCTGCCCCTTTCACTGTACCTCTCATTTCTATTTGCTTCTCTTTTTCACCTTGTGTTTCTCACCTTCTGTCTCATTGAGTTTTCCTCTCTCTTTCTCTCACTGTCTTCTTTTTCTCTTCATGCCCCATCTCACAGTATGTCAGTTTTGCTTTATTAGCATGCCTACAATATAGGTATTGCCAAAGCTATTACAGACTGATAACCTTGAAACTATAGAGACAATATATTACATAGAATACTTTGGTCTTTTATGAGATCTAACAAAAAAAAAAGACATTACACAAGTAACCCATACATAATTTTTTCGATCTTGTAAACTAGTGCTGCTGATGTCAGAACATCTTAAAAGCTTCTTAAATATTATTCTTGAAAATGCAGGCACAGATGCACATATATACCTGGAAATGACATCTTGAAATGTACAAAAACAAAAAAAACAAAAAAAAACAACTTTATACTGTATTAAATTGTAATAAGCTAAACCATGTTTATAAAGCTGCCTGCTGAAATGCATAAGTGCTCTTTAAACAGCGGTGTGGCATTTAAAAGCTTGTGATGCCTCTGGGAAAACTTTGGAAATTAAACTCCATTAAAGTTGTATTTCCTGTATTTTCTGTTTTACCTTGCCTTATTCTCTATTCCTGTGGGAATTTGTAGGGTGCAGAATCTCTACTCTTTTGACTCCATTCTCTCCCATTGTTTGACTGTACGTGATATAATCTCTTGCTTTTCGCATTATAATAATATGGCAATCTGTCACGATTTCATAAACAGAGGATTATGACATCACAGCATATAACCAGGCAGAAGGAACAGCTAAGGCCTTTTTTTTTTTTTAACATGACTTACTTTTCTCTCCTTCATTGCAGAGCGGGCTGGCGGTCATCCAGCCACCCGCACCTGGTCTGGCCAGTGACATACTCTCCTCCACAGGCGGCATGCAGAGTCCCCCACTTAGGGACCTGTATCCTGATATTTGGGGGGCTCTCAGACCAGGGGTGCAGCGCACACCCATCCGCCCATGTGACCGCCCACAATTTTCTGCCTGCCTTTCCCTTGGAGCCAGACATGCAGTGGCATCAGAGCACTATGTGCCAATGCCTGCCAGCGCTCCAACCCTCAGCTGTATGCCGCTCCTTTGGTGCCTCTGGCTTCAGCCAGTTGCCGCTACAAGCGGCGTAAACCCTTACCCACCTCAGAGGAGAAGCTATCAGCGGGACACTCAATCCTCCCTCTTCCCTGCTGACCCCGATGACCCGAATCCGCTCCTGAACCTGGGTCGCCAGCATGCTGTGAGGTGTGGCATCCAGTGCCTCAACCCTCAGCACCACTGGAGCCAGCCAGGAACAGCTGAAGTCTGAGAGACAATGATCCTATTTTCAGGCAGCTGTCCCTAGTAATAAAGAGGAAATAAATGCTGAACATATGTGAAATGTCAGCAAAATTTAAATAATGTGTATTTTTCAGATTATTTTTAGAGATATCATAGGTTCTTTAATGTGGACACTGGTAATCTTTCATACAGTCCTCACAGAATTCAGGGGTGAGGGTGGGGTAAATAAGATGTAGAACATCTTAAACCATGAAGGCATCCATCAGAAGAGAAACACAGAAACATAGGATTTGGGCAGATAAGGACCGCGTGGCCCACCTAGTCTGCCCATTTTCCCTACCTGTTTCACATACTGCAGATCCTAAATGATCTGTGCTACCCTCTCTTTCCTATCACCAGAGTTCCTTTAGGTCTGTCCCATGAGTTTTGAATTCCCCTACTTTTTTTGCCCACAACCTTTGCCAGGAGGCTGTTCCATGGATCCACCACACTTTGTGAAAATACTTTATCACGTTACCCCAAAGTCTACCCCCTCTATTTTCATATCATGGCCTCTTGTTCTAGAACATCCTCTTTTCTGAAAGATGCTGCTCTCTTGTACCTTATTTACACCCTTGAGGTACAATGTCTTCCTAGCCAACCAGTCAGCTCTCCGTCTCAAAACTGAGTGACTTCTCTGTAATGCTGACATGGAGCCTTTGGAAACAAGTCCCTGACTCAAAGGGTAGTAATTCCGATGACTACAATAAATAAATAAAATTGAAAGTCTCTGTCATATCCCCCCTTCCTCTAGGAAATGCATATTGAGATCCTCAGTTTCCCCTCGTATGACTTTTGGTAAAGCCCTGCACCATTTTAACTCTTCTCTGAACTGCTTCTACTCTGTCTATGTCCTTCTGGAGATGCAGCTTCAGAACTGGACACAGTACTCTAGATGAAATCTCACCAATGTTCTATACAGTGGCATCACCACCTCCTTCCTTCTGCTGGAGGTACCTCTCCCTATGCACCCCAGCATTCCACTGACTCTCCTCACAACCTTCTCACATTGTTTAACGCTTAGATCATCAGATATGTTTACTACCAGGTCTCTTTCCTCTCTGTCAGCCATCAGTACCTCCCCCATCATATACTCCTTTCCCATATTTCTGTACCCCAAGTGCAGCGATCTTGCACTACTTTGAATTGAAGCCTCCTACCACATAACCCTCCTCAAGCTTGCTTGGGTCCTTCTCATTTCTCTACCCCTCTTGGAGTATCAACCCTGTTGCAGATCTTTGTGTCATCTGCAAAAACACACCTTCCTTTCCAGCCCCTCTGTAATGTCACTATGAAAACATTAAGAGGACTGGCCCCTTGACCAGTGGCGCTGAGGCTGGCGCTGGATGCCACATCTCACGCCACGCGGCGGCCGGGTTGAGAGCAGACTTCGGGTTGCTGGGGTCGAAGGGAGGAGGAGGATCAAGCGTCCCAGCGGATGCTCTCCTCCTCAGGGTGGAGTTCCTGGGGTGCTATGCATCCGGCGGCTCCGGGGCGGTGGAAGCATGGGCACGGGGGTACAGTCGGCCGAGAGCTGGGAGGGGAGGGCGTCAGGGCACTTGACTGGCCTTCAGCGTCTGTCTGGGCGTCAGTCCTGCGTGCCGATGTCCTCAGTGGGTAGAGGGAGAAAACAGAAAACCCCCTCGGTGGTCCCTAGATGAAGCCGGCTCCACCCAAGACCACCAGACCCAGAACAGACCCCAATGTGCAGAGGAGGAGGAGAGAGGCACTCTAGGGGCAGATCCTGGGTAAGTGGCGTAAGGGGATGAGCAGTCTGAAGGAGTGGACACTGGGGTAGGAAAGGAGGATAAAGGAGGGTTAAAAAAAAAAAAGAGGACTGGCCCAAGCACTGATCTTCTTGGGACCCGCTGGTCACATCCCTCTCTTCAGATTGAACTCTGTTCACCACCACCCTGTGTGTCCTATCATTCAGCCAATCTTTGATCTAGTTTACCACCCTGGGACCCCTCCCAGGTTGCCCAGATTCTTTAGTAGCCTCCTATGTGGGATGGTGTCAAAGGCCTTGCTGAAATCCAGGTGAGGCCACTTCCACCGCCCTCCCTGATCCACCTCCTTGTCACCCAGTCAAAAAAAATCTGTCCGATTTGTCTGACAAAATCTTCCTGCTGTGAATACATTCTGCCTTGGATCCTGTGCTCTACTGGATTCGAGATAGTATCAAAACCTTTCCTTTAGTAGTCATTCCATTAGTTTCCCACCACGAGGTCAGGCTGACTGGCCTGTAATTGCCCGCCTCTCTCTGCTCCCACTTTTGTGGAGGGACTATATATGCCCTCCTCCAGTTCTTTGGTACCACACCTGTTTCCAGCAAACTGTTGAACAAGGCCATCAGTGGTGCTGCCAGCACCTCCTGGAGTTCTCGTAATACTCTGGGATGTATCCCGTCTGGCACCATTCCTTGTCCACTTTCAGATTAGCAAGTTCCTTTAAGACTTTCTCCTTCTTAAATGGACTGGTGCCAACCCCTCCCCACCCGTGGTGCCTCTGTAGCTTATCTTTGGTCCCTCCTTCTTCTGTGAATACTGGACAGAAATACTTATTCAGGTTCTGCTTTTCTTGATCCCCCTCTGCACACTTCCTCCTTACCCTTTTAGTCTCACAATCCCACCCTTAGTCTTTTTCTTTCACTAACATACCTGAAAAGTTCTTGTCCCTTTTTATTGCCTGGGCTATTTTTTCTTCTGTTTGCGCCTTTGTGCTCCTGACTGCTTTCCCACCTCCCTCTGCTTTTCCAGATACAGTTAGTTCCCTGTTTTCTTCCCTTTGTGTTTCCTTGTACCTCCTGAATGCCACCCTTTAGAGCCCTTACCTTGCGGCTACTTCCTTTGAGAACCATAGTGTTTTTATCTTTCTTTTTGTTTTGCTTACTTGCCTAATACAATGGCTTGTTGCCTCTGCTATAGCTCCCTGAAGATTCTTCCATTGTTTCTCCACCCCTGCCTTTTCTCCTTCCTGCCAGTGATTTCCTAAGACATTCCCCCATCTTTGCAAAGTCTGCCCTCCTGAAATCTAGGACCCTGGCTTCATGTGGTTTGTCTCTTCTGCTATTCTCACATTGAACCATACTGTACTGTGGTCACTTGATCTGAGATGGGTCCCCACTTTTACGTCTGTAATTCTGTCCCTGTTGGTGAGTACCAGGTCCAATGTCACTCCCTCATGGATGGGCTCTGGCAATAGCTTTCTTAGGCACACCCCTGCAGGGCTTCCAGGAAGCCTGTTCCTGGCTGAGGCTGCAGCCTGGTTGCCCTAATCCACATCCGGCAGATTGAAGTTTCCTACCAGCAGCACCTCCCTTTAGCTGTCATTCTGTGAATGGCTTCTACAGGAGTATAGGAATTGATGCATGCATGTTTTACTGAGACTACAGTGCAGTGTATTAACTGCTTAGACAAAGCACAGTGGTAAGCTCCCTGACCTGTCCGGCATTTACTCCACTCTTGGTGAGTACCTCAGCAGGCTAAACCTCTGGCTGACAGCGGACAAGCTCTTGGTAAGCGGAGTAAAAAAAAAAAACAAGGCTATGTTCTTTTGGTCTAAAACTAAACTCAAGAGTGGCTATCAAAACATTCACATCAGAGCTCCTGTGGGACATCCATTGAATGCATACACATTTTTAAATATGTAAGAGTCCTCCTAGATTCTAGCCTGACCTACTCAAAACACATATGTACACTGTAAATAGACTAAAATTGTGGGACACTGTACACCTCAGACATTGTTGCATGCTTTACTACCTCTAGCGTTTGCCACTTTCCACCCTGGGTATACTCCATTCCGACTCACTGAGCCCTGCTGAACCCAGGTGGCTGATATAGAAGCTTAATGCACTTCTGCCAGGTCATAAGGCAGCCCTTGGGTAAAATGTTCTCATCTAAAATTTTGATAACTAAGGAGTCCACTGGGGCAGATAAGTCTCTTTTCATGGGCAGCCTGGAATTAATTACATACATGAATGACATTGCACATAATGAAATGGCAAGAAAATTCCTGGGCTTTGATTGGTCAATGCTGACCTTCAACAGTGATATTATCCAGCACAATGCCACGCTTATGTAAAAAGAAACTAAAAATGTATTTTAAACCTTCACGATTATTATATCTCAGGTCATCTTGCCCCAGTTGTCACTTGGCTCAAGCAGAAAGACAATTTGGGGTGAGTACGAGTTAGAAAATATACCCATTTGCCACCCTACTGTATGCCGTCCTGTTGATTGAACTGACCTTGGAGGTTTGGAAAATTTTCAGAACCCTGGACCAGGCATACTCTGCGAATGCTTCACAAAGCAAGACTAATCACTGGTACCCCTAATGCCCATGGTCCACTCACAGTCGTCATAGGGGACCCAAGTTTCCACTGAGGCTGGACTATGGCTTCACATGGTGGAGTTGTCAGGCTCTTAGCCACTATAGACAGCTGGTGCAAGGTGACCATCTGGTACCACTTGATGTGCTGAAACAATCCTTTACCTGAGCATGCAGACTTCTTCTGATACCTGCAATTGCACCATTATCTGTTATGCAGTGTGGGCCTCCTTAATATCATCAGGAACCTTATAGGTTGGGAAATTTTTTATTCTGTAGTGACACTGAGAGGAGAGAGCAAGTTAGCTCCCAGTTATACCAAACTCGCTAATGGCCAGGGACAGCCCTCTGACAGAGTCCGTAGAGCATGGGGGAGAAATTGGGTCTCCTGTTTCCTTGGAATCATGGGATAAAATGTAGTCCTAGGGATGGAAACTCTGCATAATTAACATAGTTAGAGTTCAGGGGATCACGTGATGCCACGGAAGGAGTAGCAACTCGGAGAGCCCATCACTGCCTCAACTCCAAGACTTACAGTACTTTTCATTAACTTCCAGTACACTAATCTAGGCAAGCGTACCTACACAAACCCTCTCAGCGGTCCCTCGAACTGGGCGGCTCAAGCGGAAGATTTACTGACAATATATTGGAAGATCTGATTGAAAGTGAATTGTGGCCTAGTCAAACATGGAGGCAGAGATGCTGGCGCCTCCCCACACACACGCGCAGACACGGAGAAAATTCAAAGCGCTCAGGGGACAATCAGGATCTACTTCTAAAGCTGGCATAATCTCAACATTAGTACCACCGGCTGTCCCCTAACAGAACAGAAATTTCTGGAGGAATTAAATCCATTTAGAGCAACACTCCAGGAACTTACCTCAGAACTGAAGGCCATGCATGCAGAACTTACCGATACCAACCGTGCAATTAGAGATAGGCGGCTGGGCGACCTCACTGGAAGGATGGAAGACATCGATCGACTCGAACTCCCTACACTGTGCCAAACAATTAGTCGCATGGAAGCTAAACTAGAAGGCGAGTAATCGCAATAACATCCTTATCTTTGGCCTTCCAGAGGTCTCAGAAGGAGCCCGATTACTTTTCTGCAGAGATTGTTAACTAAAGTGGCTGGCCCCTCTCCTAGCAATACCACGTATGTAATTGGGAGGGCCATCGTTCACTCAGGCCTAAATCGGCGACAGGACAACCACCAAGGCCCTTAATACTAAAATTTTTCAATTACCTGGATAAAACCACGTATTATGGCAAGTCAAGAGCCTTCAGAAATCTTATGGGAAGGTCAGCAATTGCGTTTTGCGCGGGATTTCCCTCTTACTATCGACCGCAAAGGCTGCATATCATCCCATTGCTACTAAACTAATTGCTGCCAGCATAAAGTTCAAGGTCCAGTATCTGTCTAAATTATCAGTATATCATCAAAATACCTGGAAAAGTTTCGATACAGCCGAGCAAGCTCAATCCGAGTTGAGGTGTTGATGCCTAATTTGTTCAAACCACACTGAGCCCTAGAAATGATATTACCTGTCATGGAAAGTGTGTAAGCAATGGGAGAACACATACTTTATTTATGACCTCAATTTAGCAACCTTCGTTTTGGGACTTTAAGCCATGCATTTCCTCGCTTCATCCTCACTCTCTACTGGGGACTTTCAAGTACATCTGAGGAGTAAAATTAACAGCAATAATGATAATACAGGAATACCTAGTCTGGTCTGATTTAAACCTGAAGTACTCCAGATCCTTCCTTGTCCTTCTTTTGGCTTCCTCCACCTCCTCAGAAGAGGAAGAAATCAAGAAATAAAGACTGCACAATTTAGTTCAATACCCTACGCGTGGATCATTTAATTTTCTTAGCCTTAACATTTTTCAGTACATAGCACCATTGTATCTCGAGTCAACCCAGGTGATATTGAGACTACTATCACAAGAGGCGCCTAGTCCTGTGTACGAATTGTGACCCGATTTATTGGTGCTTGATCTCTCTTTAGTTCTAGCATCTACCTGAAGAACATCACCCTTCCAATACTTTGTACACGGCAATATGGAAACTCTCGAGCTACAATGCTAATCAATTCCTTTCTGAGCTTGAGTAGGAAAGTGGTTCTCTCTTTACTTTGAAGAGGAATATTTGTGTGACCATATATTGCGAGGTGCATCTACTCCACTTCACGACTGGAAAACCCTCCTTTGGTGGATTAACAGCAGAACAGTGTGAGCTTTAGAGATGTTAAACACCCTTGATTCCTTTATAGCGAGCAACTATCTTAAAAGTATTTTTCCTTTTTTTTTGTTTTGATGGGAATCTGAACTAGTAGAGAGTTCACTAGACTCGTAAACTTTGGTCACCCTCCCCCTTTTCGTTTTATCTTTATTTTACCACTTTTAATCCAGTCTCCGCTCTTCTTTCTTTTTCTCTCCTTAAGCTAAGAGGAGAAAATAAATAATAGGCCAAATGACTACCATCACATCACAGTTAATGTCAAGATGTTGAGCGATGTGTTTACCTGACTATTGCTGCACCAATATTATACGATATATTAAAACTCAGAGCAGGTGGATGGGAGGGATTGAAAGAGCAGAAGGAGGATAGAGGGAGGGCTTGCTTAGGGAACATTTACTCATATATACTATTTTTGCTCCTCTCCCATCTGAAGGTAATTATAGATGGCTACATAGCTCTGGATTGTAGGTTGCGGAGGTAACAAGGCTTACTAGGGAATAAGGTATCTTGAGAGGGAGTACTGTTAAGAACTTATTGGGCAGACCTTTAGTACAAGGGTAATTGTTTCTGTAATCCTTCAGTATGGAATATGATGACATAATTATGAAACAAAAAGCAAAAAGTGTCGATCTCTTTAAAGATAATTACAATCTGATACAAGTAGGAAAGAGGAATACCTGTAGCCAAATCTGGGGTCATATCTCTCTTCTCCCCCCTTTTTTTTCTCTTTTGTACTGGATGCTCAACCTGTCTTCTCTGGCTGAGCAACATTGGTGTGCAAACTTTTGAGGAACGGATCTTTAACCTGCATGATGGACTACAGAGGACTTTGCCAGCTCTATAAAGTTCTAAAAAACTATTTTTACAACTCACTAGTTGTATAGGATGAGCATAGGGTTGTAGTCTTGGTGCATGAAAAATACTGTTTTATATGCTACAATCTCATTCCATGGAGTTGGGGTGGGGGCAGGGTAATCTGGAAACTGCACTTCAAAGGGTGTTCTGAATCAGGAGGAAGGGAGGGAGGTATCGTGGCTCCTCGGTGGAGTATTCACTAGACTGTCCTCTGGCTCGATGTCTGCCCTGGCTGGGATTTTACAGAATGATTTAACTGGGGGACAGTTCGGGATCCTCTGCTGAACAGCTGCGTGTAGGAAAGACTTGACACACAGTGAGGGGAGGAGGGACAACTGAGTAGTGGGGAAGTGGAGGGGGGGATCAGGTATGCGATGCGACAGTGCCTCAATAAGGGATGTTTTCTAACAACCTGGAAAACAAGATCACTCCTGGCCTAGGGCTTATATGTAAGCACTGCTAGTAAAGTGACCTCATATAAAGTAAGTTCATGGAATGTTAAAGGGTCCCAATGAAGCGGGCCAAAATACTGCTCCATCTCCATAAGCTTGGCATTGATATAGCATTTCTGCAGGAAACTCACCTACCCCCCCTCAGATATTGCAACTAAGGCGGTCTTGGGTAGGCCAGGCCCTTGGGACTGGACGGACACTACGTAAAGAGGGATGATTCTTATCATAAAGAATATCCTGTTCCATCTCGTTGATACTATTGTAGACTCCCAACATAGATACAGTTTGATCAAGGCTTTGTTGGGTCAATCGAAGTAGTGCTTGTTTCCATATATGACCCGTCCTTTGTTGTCTCCCTCATGAATGACTTGGCCCCATGGTTCCGACTCCTATAATGTTAGGTGGAGACTGGAATCTCGTTTATTGTAATATTATGGACCGCTCTCAAGTCGTCCTTTGTCTCCCTCTCAGCACAGGCTGCCATCAGAGAAATGATGGACTCCATTGGGCTAATTGACCCCTGGAGGGCCTTTATCCACACCAGCCGGGAATACTCATTTCATTCCATTCCACAACTCATTTTCTCGATTAGATTATTTTCTTGTTTATCATGGACACCTCTAGACTATAACATCCTGTAATTATCTCCCAAAAGTGATTTCCGATCACCATCCCATCTTATTACACTGGAGCCCGGTCCACCTTGTCCAGAGATAAGGTATGAAATTTAACTCTCAGCTTTTTCGATCAGAATACCTGAAAAGTCAATTGTCTGCTTTTATTACTAACTTTATTAAGACAAATACCTCCTCAATGCCCAAGGCAGACATGCTTTAGGAGCTTTAAAAATTTCAGTTAGAGGAGAAATCATTTGTATGGCCACAGTTAAAAAGATGACCTGCAAGGTTACTTCAGTCTTACTACAAGACATTAGAGCCATGGAATTGTCACTATTTAAAGAGCAAATAGTGCCAATTCTTTTAGACACATATAATTATATGTTAGAGCAAGGTATCTCAGACCCTACTTTATTTGAGGCTACGGTCGTGGTTATCCCAAAACCTGATAGAGACCCCTTCAAGTCGTTAATTATCGCCCTATTTCCTAATCAATGTTGACATTAAAATACTAGCAAAATTTTGGCCACTCTGCTATCCAGTGTCTGGCAAGGTCTCATCAGCTGTGAGCAAGTTGGCTTTGTTGCTGGCAGGATCTCGTCTGATCATATCGTGGAATTGGCCTATTTGATCTCTGTATCCAGGAGTCCCGAATCCCATCTGCCTTGGTCTCCCTGGATACAGAGAGCACGATCGATAGGGTATCATAAGAATAACTATTTCATATTGCATCATATAATATCCCAACACAGTATGTAAAATGGGTCAGGTTATTATATGCTTGTCCATCAACACGTATATTATGTAATGGACACCTATCTCAATCTTTTCAGTTGCAACAGGGAACTAGGCAGGGATGCCCACTTTCTCCCCTTCTGTTCGACTTATACTTGGAGCCGCTGGTTAGGCGTATCAATTGCTCCTCAGATATCTCTGGGATATCTATGGATCTAACCAATATAAAACTTGGTTTATGCCAATGACATCTTACTTCATATAACATATCCTCTAAAATCGATCCCTGCTGCACTTGAAATCATTAAAGCGTTCGGTAAATTTTCCAATTACAAGCTTAATATCACAAAAACAAAATGATGCCTTTAAATGTCCACACATTTCACGCTGAATTTGCTCATTTCAGGTTTCGCTGGACTAAGGACAAACTAAAATATCTGGGCATATACCTTTCCAATTGAACTCAAAATGAAACAATATAACCTGAACGAAATTCTTACTCAGAGTAAAAGCGGATCTCTCTCGCTGGGCCATGCTATCACTTACTCTTTGGGGACGGGTAAATGTCTTGAAAATGAATGTTCTCCTTGAATCCTGTACCCTTGCAGATGACACATTTCTTTTACCTAAAACTTGGTTTACACAGATAAACCAACTCATGTCTAACTTCCTATGTGTAGCAAGACACCCGATGAGCCCTTTTAAGCTGCAGAGAAGTAGGAATAATGGGGGCTTGCAACTCCCGGATTTGCTTCTTTATCAGTTCTCCATTACTTGTTCAGTTGTATGCACCTGGATGAAGGATGTCCCTATCAGGAACAAGTTCAATACATCCCTTGTGGTATCAAATTGAGCAGAATCTTCTTTCTCCCATAATATATCTCTTAATACTCTCATTTTTCTCTTTTAAAAACTGCCCAAAGGTCTCAGGACCCTTCCCATAGGTACAACACTTTGTGTGCATACCCAGATGTGTAATTTTTCCAGATATCTCTGGTAAAGGATGTGTCCCAGCCTATAAATGCAAACCTTAATTTTAGAATTGGGGAATAGCCCTATACGCTAATTTTTGGCCTGGAAATATTCAACTGAGAGTAGTGGACCTACTTCAGGAACACAAACTGATGCCGTTCCATACAGCTAGTTTATTGTTTAATCTCCTTATTCTTTTTGTTTCAAATACCTTCAAGTACAACAAATGTTGTTACAACACTTTGGAGCAGGGGTCCTGGACACTGTGTTTAGCTGGCCCCCTCTTCGCTACCGCCAACCTACCTTCCTCTCTATCATTTCCTACTTCTATCGTCTCCTTAGGGATGCAATTGAAGAAATACGAGAATGCCACACTATGCCTGGGACCAAGCACTACCTCCAAGCACCTCAACCCCCAAGACCATGGGCTAAAATTTGGTCGCATTTGTATCAAGATGTGAAATGGGTTAGATACCGCATTTTACAGTTCTATGTAATAAACAACTTACATTACACTCGCAGGCTTCACCAAATGGGAAAATTCCCTCAAACTTATGCTCTCGCTGTAAGCAGAAGCCTGCTACGTTATTTACGTATACTATGGGAATGTAATAAAATTATTATTTTTTTTAAACTTTGTTTATTGTTTTGATTAAACAACAAGTTAAGTTTACATCCATCTGTAAGGCATCAAATAATGTACAGATACATCCAATGTATACCAGGTTTCAATAGGAACCTATACAGAGTTGTCTAGGAGATGGGGAAAATACAAATTATTTTATTGTACCACAATGTATCTAATAAAAAGGCTACAGCCATCTAAGGCTTTTGGGGTACAAACCCAAAATGTGTCATTTAAGATGGTTTTAGCTTCAACAACCAGTGTTGATGTGTCCCCAAGTCCATAATACGAAACCATAACATGTTAAGTGCCCATATAGGCAGCTCCACATTTTTAAATCTGTATCAACAAGTCTTCAATTGAAATACCCCTTAACAATAATTCAAACCTGGCTATCATAACGGAAGACCAATTTCCAATTTACATTAAGGAACCTGCTAGCAATGTCCAAAACTGTGGGAAGAAAAGCATATCAGATTAAGCATTATATTTAAGTTCAGGCCTGATCGAGTTCAGAACTTATCAAGTGTCTTCCTCATCTGAATCCTCGGTCGATGACCCTCCGAAGCCTGGAACTCCCGACTTATGGCCTCGACTTTTCCCCCACTTCCACGGATCGTTGAACTGGTACAAGCGACCCCCATAGTGGATCCTGAGACTAGCGGGCATCAACAGCGAGTGGGAAACCCCAAAGCTTTGAGTCTAGCTCGGACTGAATTGAACTTCTTTCGTCTCGCCCTCGTAGCAACGAGAGGTCCAGGAACAGATGCACCACATTCCCTCGAAGACAGTCCATCTACGGATCTTGCGACCTGCAACACCATGTCCTGAACCATAGAGCTAGCGGTAACCAAGAGAACCACTCTTGGTAAGTCTCCGTGGGCCAGCTGCCGAAGCGTTATTCTAAAGCTTTCCATAAGTTATCAGCCAATATTCCTGATGGAAGGTTTAATACCTCAGGAAGCCAGACTTTCAGAAAAGTGATGAGCTCTGCTCCTCGGCTCCCTCTGGAAGGCCACAATTCGACATGAGAGGCACGATTAGCGTTCTCCAATGCCTCCAAGCCTGTAGCGTAGCTGGGCATTTTCCTGGACCAGTTTAGAGGTAGTTGACAACGCTTGAGTGGCCGCTTTCTCCGCCGATGTGGCATTGTTATTTACTGCTTCAATTTTAATGTCTTGCTCTGCAAATCTCTGAAGTATTGATTCTACTTTTATGTCGATGGCTTGTATGGCTGATTGCAGTGCCTTCCATGGTGGTTCTAACCCACTAGAGGTCGATGCAGTTGCGACCTGGTCTATTACTGCAGGTTGAGTTTTCGGTCCTGCTGCTGGTCATTTTTGCGTTCTTCCCATATTTGAAATTAGTATCGTTAGAGTCCAAGAGGTTTTGTCTGTACGAATCTGTACTTGAATTTTGCTTCTTCGACTTGTTAAGCAATTTTAGGGCTTTATTTCAGTTAAGGTGTGGAGCTCCTCTAGAGCACGTCTTGCCAGAAGGCTGCTCAACAGCCCCCCTGGAATGTAATAAAATTATATCCTTTTGGGACAGTATAAGGTCCAAATTGAACCCACTATTAGGGCTATCTGAGGCCTTTAGCCCGAAACTTGTATAATAGGAGATTATGGAGAAGTATTAAGAGGCACTCAACGGAAATACATGACATTAATATCCATATGTGCTAAAAAAGTGGTCATGCGCCACTGGTTAGACCAAAATATCCCAACATATGCAGAATGGCTAAAGAGATACTTTTCCCTTACAGGCCGAAACACGATTGCTCACATGACAAAGAGGCCACAATACTATCAGAAAGTATGGGTGCCTCTATACACTTTACTGACCATTTAATGACCCACGGTATACCGACAACTTTCTAAAGAGGTGAGAGGAGATACAGGGCTAGTACTCTGGATACACTAGCTTGGATCCTCACCGATTACCATATCTAGGCTAAAAGTAAACACAGGCAATTGCTAACAGACAATGACAGGGGTGGGGGTATTTTGGGGATTGGGGTGGTTTGGGAGGAGGGACATGAAAAGGCTTTTGGTCGACTGAGGTGAACAGGTTATGTGAATCAGACTAAGACCAGATCCTTGCTTAATATTGGATATTATTAAGTAATGTGCTCCTGAGCAAATAATATAATAAGACCCTATCACACAATATGTTTATATATACTGCTAGCATGTACTTTTCTCCGTTCACTGTCTACTACATAAGATCTGTCAATTCCTCCTACAAACAGAAAGGAGGAAATAAGGGAAAAATTAAATAAAATAAATTTATTTTGAAAAAAACAAAAACATAAGAGTTCCAATGGAATGTAGGAATCCGTTTCTTCATGTGCCTGTGGTTACCTGGCACTTTTAGTAGTGGGGCCATACCAGACTTTTGGAGGAACTGCTGGCATGTTGTACCCATTCCCAAGTATTCTGGAGCAGCCCAGTGATAGCAGAGTTTTGATCACATATCAAAACAGAATTGAACTCTGTATGGGGCAAGCAGCTTCAGCACACTTTCCAGTCACTGATTTGGAGAATCCTGCTTAAGGATGCAGTCCTCATAAGAGAAACAACTTTACATATTAATGTGTATGGTGCATGAAAATGTGTTTTACTTGCACTGGCTCTCGAACTGTTTTGTCAGTGGGGGAATGGAGGTCACATGTACTGGAAGTTCATATGCCATGGAGAGAATGCCACTTCTCTGGTGCTGGACAGACTCCAGCCTGTGGCCTTGAGCCCAGCCATCCAAGGCATGATGTTATCCCAGCGCTACATACACCCGCTCATGCATCATTGCTAAATATATACAGAGTAGGACAGAGTAAGAGAACAAGAGAAGTTGCAGTGGAATAGTCATAGGTATAGGGATCGTTAGTTATATAGTTACAATCAGGACAGTATGGTGTATAATAATCAGTATCAAGCTAGAGGATCTTAGTTACAGCCTTGCACATTAACATGTGTTTGTTTTAATGTGAAGACAAACAAGGGCTTCTATGAATAAGGCAGCCCTGGTAACTAAATTTGAAGAGGAAAGGGACTGGTGGAGGTGGGGTGGGGGTTTGTTGATCACTAGGGACCTGAAGCACTTCATACAATGCAAGAAGAGCAGCAGCAAAGGCAAATAGAATGTCAGGCTGCATAGCTAGAGGGATCAGCAGTAGGTGGCAGAAGGTAATACTTTCATTGCATGGGTCACTGGTGCACCACATTGAATGCAGTGTATAGTGGCGTCCATGCCTAAGAATAAATAAACCTGCTAGAGATGGTCCAAGGAAGGCAAAGATGGTTAGCAGTCAGCAGGCAGGACATACAAGGAGAGGCTAGAGGCCCTGAGTTAGAGGGAAGGAGGTTTAGGAGGAGTCCAGGAAGCATTTCTTCACAGAGAGGGTGGTAACAGGTTGGAATGGGCTCCCTGAGGAAGTGTATCACTTGAAACAGTGGATGGCTTTAAAAGAGGTTGGGGCATGATAAAGGGAGAGCAGGGTCGGGGGTAGCCAGAAAGGAGGGGTATTAGTTTTTTTTGGGGGGAGTACTTAGCTGGCACTGGGGATAATGCAATGAGAGCAGACTCATTAGACGAAAGACCTTATGTTGCTGGCACTTTTCCATGTTCGTATACAGACTGTTGCAGCTTTCCCCTCATTTTGTCCTCAATTTGTTCCTGTTAGCTACTTCCTTTGAACTCCAGTGGTTTTCAGGCCATGGGCTTTCTTCATCTGCGACTTCATCACTGCAGAGCAAAATGAGTAGGCAGGAGAGGTGCGGAACAGAATTTCCATAAAGCAGGCAGGGCGGCATGTTTCCATGGAAATGTGCATCATCCATAGAAAAGAACTCTGCCTCTTTCATTTAGAGTTCAAGACAGTGGCATGGCAATCTCACACTCCAAAGTGTTAATATTTGGTGTGAGACAGCCTCTCAAAGGTGCACTGTGTCTGCGTGTGTTCTCTCTCTCTCTGTCTGATGTAATGTCAGCACTATAATATTGCATTGAGTTGCTTGAGAGTGGGCTGATGACAGCACCTCTAACAGAGTAAGGGGTTGGCTCAGGGGTCAGGCGGGTACAAGTTTTGGCAGGCAGATTAAACAAAGAATTTCCACACACAAGACTTTTGATTATTAACAAATCACATACCCTCTCTTTAGTTTATCACTAGGCTTTCATTGTGTTCTTTGCTGGTAGGAAGAACTAGCTAGCCATGAAATGAGTCACTCAGTCTCCCCTACCCTAATAATAGTAAAAAATAATGTTTTAAAACTTGTTAGAGCATGATTCATGTACTTTCCAGGCTGTTTGTAACCAGCCTGAACATTATTTCTGTAACCATGTTTCCTTTGTTCCCCTCCCGAGGTCGCACCTGGAAATGAGCCTCAGCTTAGTGTTCTCTCCTGGTTGCCAAACTTTAAATAAAATAAAATTAGCGATAACCAAGCCTAAAGCTCAGTGGGTCAAACTGAACCACAGAATCTCACTTACTCAGACCAGTGGCTTGTGGGACCTCAACCTAATACGCTTGTCAGCTCACCTGTGTGATAGAATTTAGTTGCCAGATTTTAAGCATAAGATGAACACTCTGTCACACAAGGGCAAACCAAAAAGTCATTTCAAATTCAGGAGCCTTTGGTTTCAGAGATTCAAATGGAGCTGTTGTAGGACAGGTAGTATGTGCAGGGAAAATACCTGCACCCATTTCTTTATGTAAGAAGGTCTCCGGTAGTGTAAGTTAGGTTTCAGCTGCTGGAGTGGCCATGATGTGGCACTGAGCCTGTCCATTTTTGAATCCCTGGAACTAAAGACTCTAAAATAGTTTTTTATTTACCGCTGTATCAGATCCTGAGCATAATGGTTTTTGAGCCTGGCTTTAAATGTGCTTGTAAGCGGGCTAATGTTGGTGCACCTTTGGCAATGTATCGCTTAGTGAGGTACTCAACTGAGCACAGAATGTGGGTTCTAGTCCCACTCTAGGTACTTGGGATCATGCCCAGTTGAAATGTTGAAAGGAAGATTCTACTCCTAGGTAGATTAATTTCAGTTTTATTGATCCACCTTAAAATAATCCTATGTTTCGTAGCTGATGCTACTTCTTCAGTTAATGGTGGTAATAACTTTCACAACTTTACATCAATCGGACAAGGATTGTCTAAATATCTCATCCATACAGAATGCCTGCTCTGTCTGTCTGCATGCAGTCCTTGCACTGTCAGTATCTAACTCATTGGTACATAATGCCTCTTCTCTCTCTGCATATAGTCCCTGCACTACTAGTATTTAACTCATTGGCACATAATGCCTGCTGTGTCTGTATACAGTCCCTGCACTACCAGTATCTAACTCATTGGTACATAATGCCTCTCTCTCTCTCTCTCTCTCTCTGCATATAGTCCCTGCACTACCAGTATCTAACTCATTGGCACATAATGTCTGCTCTGTCTGCATACAGTCCCTGTACTACCAGTATTTAACTTATTGGCACATAATGCCTGCTCTAGGTGTATACAGTTCCTGCACTACCAGTATCTAACTCAGTGGTACATAATGCCTGCTCTGTCTGTTTGCATACAGCCCTGCACTACCAGTATCTAATTTATTGGTCTGTAAAGCAGGTACTAATGTAAATAAATTATCTCTCTGTTTTGTTCTGCTTGTGCTGGAGCTGACCAGGACACAACACATCCTTGCTGGGTATTCCATTTTGTCCTTTCAGTCGCTGTTACTCATCCCTTAGCCAAGTGTTGTACTTTCCAGTTAGATAATTGCTGATCTGTAAGCCTTTACTTTCCATGGTGCCTAAGTATATTCAGAAGACTACTTTGGGTATGGCTTCAGTACGTGGGCATTGAAGTATAGCCTGTTGCATGTCTCTGAAGCCTTCTTTCTTTTCCCAAGTTTGTCAAATTCCAGGTGTTAGCAGATTTGTCCTGTTGGGCATCCATGCAGTTAAAGTTTTACTGAGCCCTAATGCCAACAGTTTGCAGTCAAAGCTTTTGTTTCTCATGGAAGGCCGAGACAGAGAGGCTATTGAAGTCATATTACACAAACTAGTTAGTATTCATGATTGAAAGAAACGACAGAGACTGGTGGGCAAGTCTAGCACTGTGGGTAGCAGATGTAAGATTTCTTAGCTGTGCTGCGTGTGTGAATGGATGTTGTGGGTGTCAAGGTGAAATGTTTCTATAAAAGCTGCTTTATCATTCTGTGATGCTGTTAGTGCAGGGGTGTACACAGGCAAACACAGGAGCCATTATGTACAATCAGCATCCCACACATTGCTGCGGACAATGCTTTTCACCCTGCTCAATCAGAAAGGGTAATTCTGGAAGACACAGAGGTCATCCCTTACTCTTTTGTATAATGCCTTGGGATCTTCAGCGTCCACCTTAGTGGACCCAGAAATGTGCTGATGGAACCGCTCCTTGAGTATACATCTAAAGAATTGTGAAGCACTTTTCTAGCATGCCACTGAAGTGCCACAGTAATTATCTTTTTAATTTACTACGAACATACAAAATGCCAGCAGAAACAGGCCTCACAGTCTATTGGGTCTGCTTGAGTGCGCAGCCAGCTCCTTAGAATGCTGCTGCCCCTCCCATCCTATTACCCTTCTTCTATCCCACCCTCTTGAAGCTGTCTACTGTCTTGCAGGCCACTACCTCACCTGGCAAGGAATGTCCCTGAGGCTGTGACCCCCACCTCTCCCATTGTGCCTACCACCCAGGATCTCCAGGGATTAAGGTGCCCTTCCTGCAGCCCCATGACTTACTTCCGATGGGGTGCCATGGTACACCTATGGGGAGACTGAATCTAAGGAGCTGTGTTGGACCAGGTTGCAGGTGGCAGCTATCATCTTGTCCCCAGCCTTTTCATTTCAAACCTGAATTATTGAGTTTTGGAGCCATAATGGCTACGCAGTCACTCAAAGTGACAGGCCTTGTAATGATGGCTGAGGATAATTTCTTCCTTGCTTTACACCTCTGACC
The DNA here is from genome assembly GCA_016271365.2 of Neoceratodus forsteri. Lineage (NCBI taxonomy): Eukaryota > Metazoa > Chordata > Ceratodontiformes > Ceratodontidae > Neoceratodus > Neoceratodus forsteri. The sequence continues at coordinate 336,653,932 of CM057451.1, read as the reverse complement.
TTCCCCATGCCACATACAGCCCTTGGATAGCCCATAACATGCACAATATTCCTTTGGCTGGGAAGAAAGCCTCTTGGCTCGCTGTTGCTGGTGGCAGCATATCATGGTCCCTAACTCTGCCTGGCTGGAATACACTGCCTTGCAGTGCTCTTCCCAGTTGATTGCCAGAGTCCTTCGCCTGCTTCCAAACCCAGGTTACCGGCATGATGATGTGGTGCTGTACTGGTGAACCATTGGGACTCCTGGTTCATTTTAAAATAATTGTTTCTCCCCATTTTTCTGCTATCCTCCACCCTGATTGCTAGCATCACCACAGTTGCAGCATTTTTCATGCTGGGGAGTGGCTGACAGCGAGTGTTTTGTCTTTACAGTCGGTCTGTGTGCTCCTTCCCTGAGAGGAGCTGAGAGCCTCACCTGTGTGACCCGGCTAGCCCCGGTGTGGTATTCCGTGCTCACATGTGGATTCCAGTCTCTCAGGTGGCAGCATGATTCATGGCTGCTGCTACTGGGTCTGCCTGATCTGGTGGTTAGTTGCATTTGACAGTGGTGGAACTATTCTCAGAGCTCCAGCATTACAGTTCCAAAACCGTATAAAGTCGTTTTTAAAATGTGCTCATGAAACCTTATCACACATATTAAAAGTTAGAAATTACTCCAGACGTATCTCATTTGAGAAAACTCTGGTCATCGGCAGTTTTCTGATGGATTTTTTTTTTTTTTTTTAACTATTTATCTACCCATTCGGCCAACTGCCCTTTCTGCCATCACCCATCCACCCAGCACCATCACTTGCCTTCCTCAAAATTAACCATACCCCCTTAAGCCCTCATGGCTTTCCCTTATAGTGGACTGTCACTGTGGACCAAACTACAGTAATCTCTGGTGCCTTGACTTACAGCCGTCTGCATACTCTTTCCTGAGATCTGAGTGCAGAGTCAGGTGCCTCACTGGTGGTGTAGAGCCTGCAAGGTGTAGGGGTAATCCTGCATTCAGCTGGGATTTTTCCATCTTCTTCCTTACAGAGACAGCGACATTAACATCCTGCCAGCAGGCATGTGCTGAATGGAGCCAGGCACCTTTCCTCCCACGGCCATCCTGCTTGCTGCTCCATATAAGAACGAATGATGCTGTCCACAGAGAGATCACGCTTTAGAAAAATGAATGATTTTTATTGCTGGAACAGCAAGTATAGGCCACAAAATGCAGCCCTAACAGCGTGGAAGACTCCCCTGTGCATCCTCATACAAAAGGACTTTGTTAGGCGCCTGTCTTCTATATGCCTCCTCCTTTTAAGTACTAGAATAGATATGCATAAACTTTATGTATTAAAAAGCTCTGTGAGTTTTTAGTTTTGACCATATCTATTTGACTGCTTTCGTTGGTATAAATACTGTAGGTGGTTCTATCCCCCTCCCGCCACATGGACGGTGGTGACCATCTTATTCTCCGTGTTCTAAATGCCTCCCCAATGCCCTTGCCTTTGCCTTCTCACAGATTCACTTGTACATGTATGACCTCAAAGTCACAGGGAAGTGTGTCATGACAGTCAGCAGGGCCAGTGGGATGCTGGTGTGTGGCAGTCAGCAGGGCCAGTGGGATGCTGGTGTGTCATGGCAGTCAGCAGAGCCAGTGGGTGCTGGGGAGCAAGAAGCAGAAGGAGGGAGGTGATGTAGCCACTGTATATATTACTGCTGAGACCACACTTGAATTGTGTGTACAGTTTTGGGCCCATCTCAGAAAAGACATAGACAGGTAGAGGCAGTCAGGGAGGGCAACTGAAATGGTACAGGGGTCGCATGAGGACAGACTGAGGATCTCAACGTGCACACTCTAGAGAAGAGGTGGGGAACAATAGAGACCTACTAGTACCTCATGGGGAGAGAGACTGGCTGCAGGTGGGAAGCCTGTTTCAAATGAAGAAGTGCAACAGAACAAGAGGGAAGATTAGGAGGGACTTGAGGAGATACTACTTCCCTGAAAGTGTAGTGGATGCTTGGAACAGCCTCCCACCAGATGTAGTAGGGCAAAAACAGTTGGGGTTTCAAACATGCATAGGATAGGCATAGGGAGAATACAGGGAAATAAAATAAAGGGGTGGTCGCTGGAGACAGTTAGTCTGCTGAAACAGAATAGACGAGGAACAACTGGGCAGACTGGGTGAGCAGAGCAGTCATTTTCTCGACATATTCTGTGTTTTTGTGAAAACTGTGCTTTTGCCAGCAGTCCTAATATTTAGGTGCTCCAAGCCAACATTCCACAAGACTTCAGTAACTTCCAGTTTAGGGGTTTGCTTTACCTGTCTTGTCCCGAATTCATAAAAGACAGTCACTGAAGAGAAGGCACAATTGCAGTTTGGTAGGGGAAGGTTCAGGTGGGGCTTGAGGAAAATTTCTTCCTGGAATATGTGGTGGACGTATGTATCGGTTTGCCTTATGTATGAACCATCTCCTCCATACAGGTTTTTAAAACAATCTCCAAAACCTGTTTATATATGCCGCATTTAATGACTATGGTGAAGAAGTTATTTTTGTATTGGTTTTGCTGAATAATGCATTCTAAAGCAGAAGTGTGTGTGTTAGTCACCGTATAGTTCATTACAATAATGTTTTTTCTGACAAGAATGTATCAAGATATCCATTTTTCTTTCTCTTTTATTTCATTCTTGAATCAAGATATGGGATTTTGAACTATTTTAAAGTTCCTCATGAACATATCATGTCTGCCATAAACAAATATCTAGGTACAGTGCTGTGCTGTTTACCATTGGACGATATGACAGCACTATCCTAATACATCCACAGTATGAATCCAGCATGAGCATTCAACTAGTAACCTCAACAGTAGATTGTTAAACAAGTGGTGGCCATCTTTAATGACGTGAGTTTGTAAATTACAAAATTAGCTATAACAGCTGTTTTAACAATATCTGCTAGAAACTAAAAATACACTAAGGATGCTAGAAATACAGTTTGATATAAAAAAACAAACTGCATGATGAAGTATTTGCGACTAACAAATACTGCTACATGATTTTTTAATCGCCATGCTTTTATGTGCAGCCCCTGAGCCCCTGGGAGAAGGTGCTTAAAAATAAAAAGATTGAACAACATGAAAGGATCCGGGGGTTATAAATAACACCTACTGATCACTGTAATAGACTAATTTTCAAAGCCAACCACATACAATGAACTGTCAAAAAACTTCATAAGCAGAAGGGTAGATGTGATTATGCCACTACATAGGGCATACGTGTGACCTATTTTGGATTATGGGAGCCCAGTTTGAGTCCATCCTATTGGGGAAGTTGATAAAATTAAGAGGTACAATTTCAACTACCAAACTAATAAACACAACATAAAAAATCTACGTTACCTGAACACTTAACTAAACTTAATTTGATGTCCCTAGAACTCATAGGAAGAGAGGTGATTTAATGTTATGCTATAGTATTGTGCAAGACTTGTGCTTAATGAATTAACTCAACCTAGAATTTAAGAACAATCATCTAGGCACTAGGGGCATCCTCTACTTAAAACAAGGATGTTCCATTCAAATAAAAAGAAGGCCTACTTATACGCAGCATAATCAATGCATGGAATAACTTTCTTGCACACATATTCATTAGTAAGGATAAGAGCAAATTTAAGACCAGATTGGACAAATACATACTGGAGGGGCAGGAACTTTCCTACTACGGATAATGAGATGGTGCTCATATGGGCAAACTGCCTTTATGCTCCAAAACTGTTAGTATGAACTTTAGTATTACTTCCTTATAGTGTCGTAAATGCCAAATCTGTAGCTGGGTTCTAGTAGAGCTGGGACAGATTCAGGGGCATGTGGTAGTAGCAGAACGGGGAAGCATAGAGGAGGAACATGTTGTCCCAGAGGGCATTCACGGATAATCCATCCAGTTTGGATATGCCACACCTAGATCTTTGGGTAGAATGGGCAGATTTGGGACTTTTCTGCCTATAAATGTCTTTGTTTCAGAAGTTGTACTATGACCTTGGTATCATCCCTGCAGGTGACCTGACTTTGGGAGTGAACCCGAGTTGCCATGGTGGGAGGCAGACCAGACTGGGACAGCTGCTGCGGCAGTGTGCCTTGGTGAGGGTTGACAGTGAGCTCTGACACCACATCGACCCTGCTGCTGAACCAGAGGCTTGCTTTTGCTGCAGGGGATGTGATGTTTGTGTGTGGGCCACAAGTAAGGTTGCGTTAATGACAAGGGAGATGGGGGGAAAGACCTGTGAGGAGAAAACTCATGTCTGTCTAAATGATGATCTGGAAGCGATCTGCTGGTACATATTGCTTTTCTCACCTGCAGCACTGACGACTCGTGTTCAGGGAATGAGCACGGAGTGTCCCAGGGTCAGCTGGAGGAGGTAGGATGAGCATCCTTTGGACAGCTGTCCTCTGAGGGCGCGGGATTGTGGCTTCCCAGCATACTAGTGACACCCAGTGGAGACTGGGTGTAACAGCCAGGACAGTCATACAGTGGGCAGAGCGACGGAGGCCGGCAGGTCAGATGCAGGAGTGCGCATCGCACCTGGGCGCCAGTCATTGAATGTTCTCACCTCTCTGGGGAACCTAAATGGAAAACCATTGGGCTGGCCACTGCATGAAGCCCCTGGACCGCCACCTGAATGACACCCCAGGCGTAAGCCTTGGATGGAGCCTCAAGTGGATCTTGGTCTCTCCCATTGGGGAGACCTGCTGCAGGGGCAAGCTGCAGGCTTCCTAGACCAGGCAGCCTGGTGGAGATGCGAGTGGCAGGCCCCTTGAGATGATTCGGGCCCGGGAAAGTTCAGTCTCTGGGGCCCCTACAACTCGCAGGCCCTTTCCTGCATACAGTATGCTGGGTGGCCTGGGCCCTCTTGGTGCTGGGCCCCGGAAGTTATCCTTGGCTCCTCCCCCCCAAGGGCCCTGCTGGGTGGCATGGTCCAGGTGCTGATGAGGGGTACATACCCAGACCATAGCTCAAGTGATAGAGAATTTGGAATAAATAAATAAATAAGGATCTGGGCTTGTGGGCGACCCTGGCTCTTAGTGCCTGCTGGCACTAGATCTTATTCCACCCAGTGGATTGCCTTGGGAAGGGGGTAGCCATCCCCTGGAGCACTGCTATGGTGGGGAAACTGTAAGGGTAACCGGTGGGTTACTTGGGGCCAGGAAAGGGGGTCCAAGGATGCAGGCTGGAACTGGATGTATCCCTGAACAATGAGCATGGCTGGGGAAAAAATAAATGAAGGTGGGCCTGGCTGGTGGCACAGTGGGAGTTCCCTCTCACAGTGCTGGTGGTCTGGGTTTGGGAACAAGCCAGGGTTGCTTTCCCATTAGTACTCTCACCTGGGAGAGCACAGTGTAGTGGGCATGTTATGTAGTGAGGGAGGATGTTGGCAGGCTTCAGTGGGTGCTCGTATACAGGTTCCATGTGCACACTGGTGCCCTCCCCAGCTGGCAGAATCCCACACAAAAAAAACAATGGTGTGAGCAGGATGAGCCTGGCGCTCTCAGGCCCTGCCCACCAAATGAGCAATACTGAGTTTCCACACTGAACTGGCCATAAGGGCAGCTGAACAAGATAACCCCAGTGAATGGCATCTGGAGACAAGAGGTTAAGTGCCAGAGTGGGTTTGTGTCAGAGTTGAATGCCTGATTAGGGTTGGGATGGGCCTGAGAGCTGCTGTAGATAGATGGGAAGCACTGGTGACAGTGAGGAAAAACTATAAAAAAAAAATGGACTTGATATGTCCAGCATTGACCAGGTCAGGTATCTTTGAAATTGCACTGTGAATCAGTGTCTAACAGGGAACTTGATCTGGAATACCTTGGTACTCATGATGAAATTGTAGTTCTACACGCTGACCACACTGAATGGTGGCGTTGTCTTTGGCTACAGGCAGCAAGAAGTAGCATCTCGGATAGTTTCTTCTTGGAGCTCCCTCTGCTGTTTCAACCCACTAAAGCGCCCTCAGCAAAGTCTGCAGGCTTGATACTCAAAATATTTGAAATGCAATTTGGTGACTCCAAAATTGCAAAACACTAGTTTTGGGTAAGAATGGCTGGCTGAGTCTTCAGAGACATCAGCAATTTTTATCATCTTTGACATCAGCAAAGTTCATCATCATTTTAAATTATGTTGATGTCCCTAGAGACATTCTGGGCAGGCCTTTCTGCACCTCACCACCCATGTTTTTAAAATTTGTTGGAGCTACTCAGTTGTACGTGTAAGTGTACTGAAAGATCTGGCCCTTCAGGTTTTCTCTGAGAAAGAGTTTAAGTTCTGAACATGTTGCAATCTCTTGAAATGTTAAACAAATGCTGATCTTTGCTGCCTTTTTGTATTTCTCAGGTGCGAAAACATTAATGATCTCTATGAGGATCTCAGAGATGGGCATAACCTGATCTTGTTACTGGAAGTTCTTTCAGGCGTTAAACTGGTGAGTTTCCTGTGTATGCCTGGCTGTGATTCCTATTGCATTAATCATTTTCCATTTCTTATTCTTATTCAGTCACGCTTTGGTACCCGTACAAAAAGTGTTTATTTACACACCATGGTTTGGGATAATTTTGTTTTCACTCATATACTGTATGAAGTTTCATTTCTGTAGGTGTCCATCACAGCTGTATTTGTTTTCTTTGTTCCTCTAGAGATGTCACATTATAAATATTTTTAACCTTTTCCGTTATTGTAAGTTTCATCCCTACTCTCCCGATGGGGGAGGGGTGGGTTTACCATGCCCACATTCGGGTTGTATCCAGATCCTAGAACGATGCAACCAGCCTGAAAGAAGGAGGACTGTGTGCCCCACAGAATGCTTTTCTCTAGAGGGGTCTCCACTGCAGCACTATTCCAGGATGTTTCAGGAGGGTGGCACTAGCAGTAGCGTTCTGAGAGTCACGTTGGTGCTGGGATTGGGACATGGAGTGGAGCAAAAGAATTAGCAGTTATAAAAATGGTGTAGGCATGACCAGAATGGCTAAAGCAGTCAGATTAACCCATGACGGTGCACGGTTAAGAATTGTGATGTCCTAAGGGTAATGTCGCCATGTCGTGTGGACTAAGGCTCAAGGCAGTGGTGAGCAGACACAGATTGCACTACTGATTTCCATGGGTTTGAGCGGGGTGGGCTTTGCTCCCTGCACCCTCCCTTAAAAAATATAACCACCTGCACCTTAGGCATATTAGGGTGGAGGTGGCAAAGTGAACTGTGTCCAGAAGTCCCGGTGCCCAGGTTCCTTCGCCCTAATGATGATGCCCCATGGTGCTCTAACAATGGGACACCAGAGCAGTCATGCCTGTTGATGCTGCTGCAGTGGAGCACAAGAGGAACCCTACCTTCCACCCGCCACCTGATTCTGCATTTTGGGTTCAGCTCAGACCTTCAGGGCCTTGTCCAGAGCAGGGGGTTAACATGCAGGGCTTTTAGCAGGGTTACAGTAGTGATCCTGGCATGGTGGCACAGAAGGTTAGCCCCCACTTTCAAGGAAAGCCAACACTCCCAGTCAAATCTTTACTTAGCAGTATTGCATGAAATTAAACCACAGTGGCAGTTTAACATTGCATGGCTCCTGTACCTGGAAAACCAGCCCCAGCACTTTGAGGTGCTATACCTCTTCATTAAGGGCCATTGATTTACTCTGTTTGGAGTGCTGACTTTCCTTGATAGTGGTGACTTATATTTGCCTAGCACCCAGTCTTCACCGTTAGCACAGTCTTTTTTGTTTTGAGGGCACAGAGGTTAGCACCTGGATAGGTAGGGAACAGTAACTGGCCAAATGGTGACCAGACACACTTGCAGGATATAGTAAAAAATGGATGAAAAAGGAAGAAGCGTTGCAGCTGACAAATGGCACACATGTCCCCATGTGCACAGCCCGTGTGTTGGTCAAAGTGAAGGATCTATTTAGATGGGTGAGAAGCTGACAGAGTGGGAGAAGCAGAGGGTGGTGGTAACGAGGTCAAGGGGAGGGGGGAGCTAACAAGTGGCATGCCACAGGGTTCAGTCTTTAGGCCGGTTCCTTTCAATATTTTCATCAGTGACATATGAGAAAGAATGCAGGGTAAGATGTGTCTCTTTGCAGAAAACTCCAAGCTCTTTGGCAGGAAGATGGCTAAGAAAGGGGTAGGGAGTTGCAGAGGGACCTGAGAAAGTTAAACAGGTGGTCCAAAGTCTGACAGTTGAAATTCATTGCCAAGAAGTGCAAAGTGATGCAGATAGGAAGAAGAACCCCAAGACGGAATATTGGATGGGAGGAGTTAAGTTGGGTGCTACCTCTGGGAAAAGGACCAGAGGGTCACCCTAAGTGGCTCTGTAAAACAATCTAGCCAGTGTAACAAGGCCTTCAGCAAGGCAGCCAAAATGTTGGGGTGTATTGGGAAGAGAATTCAACGTAGGAGGAAAGAGGTGATCCTATACCTCTGTATAGACCACAGGAATATCTGTGCCCAGCTCTGCAGTCCCCCATAAGAAAAGATAAAGACAGACTAGAGACAGTGCAGAGCAGGGTAACCAGAATGATTCAGGACCAGCAGGTCAGCTTAAGGTTCTGAACATGTACTTGCAAGAGACCAGAAGGGAGAGGGGCGATAAGAGAGACGTTCAGGTTCCTGAAAGGAATGAACAAGGTAGATTGCAAGGAAATATTCAGTAGAAATAGTGACTCAAGAACACAGGGACATGAATGGAAGTTGGCGGGGAGGGGACGTGAGAAAGTTCTGTTTACAGAGAGTGGCTGAGCAGTGGGCAGCCTACCACCAGCAGAGGTGGTGGATGCAAGAACTGTTAATTGTTTCAAACACGACTGGGGCCGAGTAAAGGGTTTAATAGTTACACAGAGGGAAGCAGTAGGGCAGGGGAGGTGGGACAATAACACTGACTAGACAATAGGTCTCTTGGTAGGATAGGGTAAAACAGGGCAGGCTGGATGGATCACTGATCTTTTCTGCCAACATTTTCTGTTTTCTGTGTAATCACAGCACACTAAACGTACTGTGCTGGGCTGATCTGGATTTGGAATTGCAGTGGCATGGTGAGTTTCTGCCTAAAATTGATGCTTCACTTCCATTCAGATGAAGCATTCAGTGGTTAGTTTTGGGTTCCGACACTACAGGATGAGAGTAACACTTTGATGTTTTCAGTGAGGCTTTATCTTTTAAATACAGTGGCTCTTGAGCCCTCGCCCATCAAGCAGTTGAATAACTCGGAAATGCCACTCATTACACGCCCTCAGGATCTTAAAAATTTTCTGTTTCGTTTTGTTTTAAGCTTCATTTATGGTGAATCATTCCTTTCCTTTTCCTTCCTTTTCCATGGTGGTTTATTTTGTTGCTGGTGGTGCAATTTTCCATTTTATTTTCTGTCTCTCCATTACCACACCTTTCCCATTCCAAAAGGAACCCATTGCTGTGAAGAGCCTGCGTGTGGCTGAAAGTAGCCTCCTGGTGCCGTGAGAGCAGCGAGGAGTATAGGGATGATGAGGATGAAGGAGTAGGTGGCCTCTCCACCGTATTAACTGACCAAAAAAAAAACCTCTAGGGCTAACACTGTGTATTCGTGTCAAATAATCCAGTCAGGTTGGGTACTTCTGTCTGTCTCTCCACCCTTGTGGATCTGTGCAGTTTCTTTAGTATTCTGTATTTTCTTTTCTCCATTTTCCTGTCCCCTTCCTACAATCAGAGCTGCACCCTTCTACAACTGGGTGGGTGGGCGAGTGGCCAATAAAGCTATGCCTTGGTTGACTGTTGGGGATGTGCTAATGCGGGGGCTGTACTTTCCCTCCCTGTGAGCCAAGCGTCCCACCTCTGTGGTATGCCCAGCCAGCCCACCATGGGATTCTAGGGTCTTGAACAAATCCTGGTCTCCCAGATGGCATTACAATATGCTGGAGGTGCGCCTCTGGCTCTCCGTAGTTTGAAGGGGCTCCATCATGTGATATAACCTGGCTTGTTAGCATTTTAATCTCACCAGAATCTCGAGGTGGGGATGTGCATGGCAGAATAAAGAACTCTCCTCCCTCAACTAAGCTGAAGGAGAAACGAATCAAAAAATTAAATCAAGGGCTGCCCATCGATGCATCAGTAGTAAACCAGCCATGATGCCGATAACTGAGGATTGGAAGTGAGCCTGAGTGAGGGGGTTGGCTGGGGAATAGTTGTTTGAGCATCCCAATGGATTATTTTCTCCTTTGGGGAGGAAGGCTGCCTGCTTACTATGCTACTGCCCCTGTGGGTGTATGGGAGGCAGTGCAGTAGGTAAAACATTGGGGATGTTATGGAGCATTTGACATTGCATGTTAGCATGCTCCGCTGGGATCTCAGCCGCACTGCTGACTTCCTAATGGGGATGGGATTGCAGCAGCAAGAGGGTAAATGAAGGATAAATCCTCTGCTGTACTCTGTGATGCCTGAAATGGCCAGATGTGGGATGTCCACCTCACCAGATGGGAGCAAAGTATAGTCTTACAAAAAAAAAATGAAGTCAGTCATCCTGACACTGAAATGGTGTCTGGCAATCCTTGCCATGCTGGGGAACTTTAGGCTTGGTTGCTTGTCTTCACCTGACGTAACAATCCTCCACTTGCAACATCACATTCTGTTGCTATGGAAATGATTATGATGTAGTAAACATAGGATGGTGACAGAGCAGACGAAGAAACAGTGATCCTGTTTTTGTATTGCATAGTTATTATGAAAAAGTTGACTGTAAAAACAGAAAAATTCAAAATGTAAGCAGAAATATGTCCATAAATGAAAAGTTTCCATAGTTGCCCTGTGATACCAGGTGCTGTTTAACCTCTTTGCCTCAATCAAACCCCAAATTGTTTTGTTGAAAGTGGGAAGCATGCAGAGACTGGATTATCTGGCTGGCCACAGAGTTTGCTGCTTGTGGTTTCACATCACCTGAGAGCACAAGGACTTCTTCATCACATATGCCAATTTGCTAACTCAAGAGGAATACATGCATAAAGATGGGGTCTGTCAGGGCCATTGCATGAGAACAGTAGATGTGTGTGGCATGCATCCACCATAAAACTTGCTTGTCGCCGTTTGGTTCCTTTGTGAGGAACAGCTAGGACTAACCGGCATGCACTGGACACAATTGTGAGTGCACATTTAACCACTTGAAGTCTGTTTGTCTACATGTATGATGTAGGAATTACTGCTGATATTACCCAACACAACCAAACTGAGATGCACCTCCTTATTTATGGCAAAGGTTCTGCTTCTACCCAGTTTTTCAACTCGAAGGTACTGAAGCACAGAGGAGGTGGCGTCATTTGTTGAAGGTCACACAGTGAACCCGGAGACTGTGGTGGGTTTAGTACCTCGATCCTCTGGTTCACAATTGTTGCCTTCAGTATTTTTCTGTGGTTTTTCTATAGAGGTTCTTCTCCCTAGCTACTTTCATTGTACAGGGATATACCCTGTACAGGACTATCCCTCCAATCCCCAGTTAACCCCATGGTCTTTCCTCCATAGCACAAGCTCTAGGGAGGGCTGTTCTCCCCTGGCCCTGAAGCAGTCCACTGTGTTTTCCAGGACCCAGTGCCAGCAGGCAGTAGGATCCGGGGGATCTCAGAGAGGCCCAAGCTGTCATTTAGATGCACTTTGTTTTTCTCTCCCATGTATGTCCTCCACCTCCCCTGATGTAAGTGCAGCCTTCTTGGTGGCCTGGCACACGCACCACATTTCCCCTTGGCAGGAGCAAGCTCCCTGGCCCAGTCGTAGCGGTCATTGTGGCAAGGCTTACTGCTGCATGGCAGCTGCCCTGCCTGGCCTGCTCCGTGTGGCTGCATGAGTTCACTCCTGTATTTTTCAGTTTTATTGTGGCATTAATCACATTACTACTTTTCCTGTTAGTGTTTTTGTCCTGGTGCCTGTGGTTTATTGAGGGGAAGGAACTATACTATTGCAGCCTTTGAGCAGTGATTGGTTCATTGTGAGCATTTTCTATATTACAGGTGGTTATTATCTGTACTGGGGTGGGGTCTGATACTCAGTCCCTGCCACTACCTACTGACTGCAAGGACCTGGTGTCGGTACATCACTCCCAGACACCGCTGTAGTTGTGCCTCCGTACTACTGTATGCCTGGCTGCAGATATTTCCCAGCTGACCTTCCTTTACAGGATTATTCTCTCCCCCAACCACATTTCCGTTGTGCGCCTCACCAGCATCCTGGTGTCTGACCCACTGTGACATGCCTGCCTCGCCTGAAAGGTAACTAGGTTTTAGTTTAAATATTATGCTGTCATTGTTAGAAAGGCCCTCTTCAGGAGTGTTGGCACAGGACCAGCTGATTGCCCAGCAGAAGCCCATTGCACTTTCATGCCAGCAACCCAGGTTTGAAAGCAGACTCAGTAATTAGAATGGGCAGCGTGGGCTGGGTTACGTGCTGTCTAGTGCAGCATGTTCCAGCCTGGGATGGAGGAGATGATGTTGCCATCCAGCTGCTGTAGAAACCCTTTAAGTGGGCTGGGAACCTGCATCCTCATTAGGTTATTGCCTGGTGCTGATGGAGGCCCTGCTCAGTATCAGGGAGGTAGCGTGGTTCAAGGGTCACATGACATGAGCAAGAAGCCTGCCTTGGATGATGAGACTGTGGGGTGGAAAAACTCTGCTGCCATCAGGAAGTCAGGTGGTACACTTGGGCTGCATTGTGTGAACCGGCAGCCTAATTGGATTGCATACCTGGTGTGGGGAGGGTGATAATCCTGCCATGGTGAGCAAGGTCTAGGGTAATGGCAGCCTGGTGAGAGTGTTTTTTCCTTCCAATCAGTGTTTTATTCACCACCACCTACAGGTCTGCCTGGCGGCGTCCTGGGCCCCCCTCCCGATCTTCATGCAAACGTTTTGGTTATCCATTGTTAGACCAGGATCACAGTGTGATGGATTGCCAATGACATTGATCATGTGAAAGCCTGCAGGGAGTGCAACTTAAGGCATCCCATCCACTTTTTCAGTTTTCTTAGCAGGTGTGATGATGCAGTCACCCATGTGTACAGTGGCACACATCCATGCCAAGGCGCCTCGTGGCAGGCCCTCCCTTGCATGTGTTGCCACCTGGCCTCCTCCACCAGGTAGAAGCCCCACTGTGGGAGTCTCATTCCCCCCCATCCCTGAGGAAGGCAAGCGGTCAATGGGATGCTCAATCCTTCCTACCCTGGCTGGCCACTGATACTTCATGCTTGTTTCTGAACATGGGTCACTAGCTTCACGAGCAGATGGGCTGTCCCACTGCGTGCGTGCTGGGACAGGATGGTCACTGACTACGGGCAGTAAATTCAAGTTAGAAACAAACAGAGTGGCAGTAATCTGGCCCATGGCTCCAGCAGCACTGTCCTTTGTTGTTATGTGGGAGACCTGTGTGGGAAACATGTTAGCATGCTGCCTCATTCTGGGAAAATTCCTTTGACGTGCTAAACAGCAATGGTTCTTTGCACTGTAATGCTAGTGCACTTTCCTCAGAGTTGCCGGTTGGTACTTTTACTTGCCCTGGGAAGGCTTGCTGTAGAGTACTGGACGTGTACCATCCGTCTGGTGGGGAAGCAAACTAGAGGCCTCGGGTGTCCATTTTTCCTACATGCTGTGGAACCTCAGGCAGTGTTCTGTAGACTACCTCCAGCCTACACAATATTGCCGAAGACTACAAACTGTTCTGTCCAAGAGGAATAGGTTGTTCTGAGATAACTTTGTTTTCAGTGGAACAGCTGTTTTCTTTGAGTGACTTCATCTTTTATTCTGCAACTGAGCTTTGCTGAGTTTACAAACATGTTATGGGAGAAAAAATCAAACCAAAGCTGGTACTGATTCTTGTAGGGGTAGGTGGTATTTAAATGATTTGAGTACTGGGGAACTAACCAACCTTTTGCTTTCTCACAGCCCGTGAAAAGGCAGGATGCGGTTCCAAGGTTACAGAACGTACAGATTGCATTGGACTTTCTAAAATCGCGCCAGGTAAGAACCCGTCACCAGGAAGACTGTCTTGATCAGTGTTCTTTTCGCTGAAGACCAGGGTTTATGTTACATGTTGGTAAACACTTTTCTGTTCTCAACTCATTTCATTACTGTTTTCATGCTGAATTTATGGCTGGTGAAAAGTGAGGGGTCTGACAGCACAGGAATTAGGAGAAATAGGCCCTCTGTTGGCGAAAGTTACCCTAATGGCACAAATTGTTTTTCCCATGTTGGGGTAATGAGGATATAATTCATGTTATTTGGTAATACTCCTGGTATAGCAAAGCTAGGAATTATTGGTTCAGTTCTTGTATAGAATCTTGGAAATAATTAGATAATTCTGTAGCTACAACAGTACTTTTAATGACAGAATGACTAGACTCTAAACAGATTATCAGATTTCTTCCTAACAATCAGTAAAGGGCGGCCCAGTGGCATGAAGGGCTGAGCTGGGTGCCACCATCTGCCACATTGGTGTCGAGAGCCAGCAGGGTGAAGAAGAATTGAGCATGCCAAGACAGCTCTCCTTCCTCGGGAAGGGGTTAGAGTGGAGCACTGCTTGCCTGCCACCCAGCGATGGCTGGTGACAGCACATATAGGTCACCACACAGGAAGGGAACCCGTGCAGGGCACTGGGTCCGTCTCTGCAGAAGCAGAGCTTGGACATTGTGTCCATTGCATGTACATGGGCCCAGGGAGAAAAATGGAGGGAAAAACCACCCCAGGCGAGGATAGTACTACCCCCGCAGTCACCAGTGGCCAGGCATGACCACAAGTCCTGTGGCAGAGGACAACAGCTAAGGTAAGTCCCAAAGGAGCCAGGTAACAGGGCTGGGGGTTGGTCAGAAGGGGGCCGCCAGGGGAGAACCAGGAGAGAGAAACAGAGTATGAAAAAAAAAAGTTAAAGTGAAAAAAGAATGGTTGGTAAATTAACCACCCAGTAATATAATTAAGGGATTGTAAGTAACGTCACTGCATACTGTATATTGTTGTGTCACCTCTATAGAACTGAATGGTCATTTATGTTTTATTGAGTGCCCTGTTTTAATTGTGTGATGTCTTATTTATTGCTAGATCATATCTGTATTTAGATAATATTTATTGTAACCAGTGTATGCTCTTTTGTAATGATCTCTTTTGTGACCAAACAAATAAACTTGAACTTGGCAAAATGTGAGGGACTGATAGCACTGGTTATTCCCAGGCCAGAGCTTTCAAGAATCAGTCTTATCAGCTGTCCGGTGGTGCTGGAGGTTGAGTGCTGACTGCTACACCTCGCACACGGTGACCAGGTTCGGCAGGAGGAGAGGATCGAGCGTCCAGAGGACTGCTCTGGGGAGGAGACAAGTCATCCCGCTCATTGACTGCTGTCTGGCAGTGACTGGAGGGCAGTATGGATCAGGAGGCTTGATCGGACAGCTTCAAGTCTGAAGGGAAGGGATAGGCAAAAATGGAAGAAAATGAGCCTGGCAGGCTCGATGATGGTCCGCTGCTCCAGGGGCCATTCCTGGATTCAGATTGGGTTTCCAGGAGGGGAGAGAGCTGGCAACCTCCTACTGGCCCCACCATGGGGGCAATCCACAGGGAACTACTGGGACTGCAAGTACAGGAGCATCGGGACCGAGAGTCCCTCCATCAGGAGGGCCAAGCCACCTGACAGGGCGTTGGAGGATAAAGAGATACTGTAAAAGAAAACAAAACAAAACAAAGAATCAATGATATTGGAGCTGGCCCAGTACCATGGAGGATTGAGGTGCTGGACGCCTTACCTCTTCCAAGTCGGCAACACAGGTTTGAGAACGAGCCTGAGTCGCCAGGGGAGGGCAAGGAGCTGGATTGAGCAGCTGCAATGCAGCTCTCTTGTCCTGGGGGAGGACATGGGCTTCCTGGCTCTTGGCTGCCACCAGGTGGAAAATCCCCAAGGGTGCAAAATAAGCAAATAAAGCAGTGTCATAGAAAAAGAAAGGGATGAGAACAAGAGTTGCAAAAGAGAGAGGGAAAAGGAGGCAGACCCTAAGAAAAGAGAGAGGAACAGGAGGCAGGGCCTAAGGGAAAAGAGGGGGTATCAGGTGGAGTGAGAGCAAAGTGTGGAAGGTTGTGTGTCAAATGCAAGAAGTCTAGGAAACAAATTTCCAGACCTAGAAGCCATTGTGGTGGAGGCAGACTTGTATATTATGGCCATTACTGAGTCATGGTGCACGGAAACCATGACTGGGACATGACCATACCAGTCCATACTTAATTCCGGAAAGATATGGTGGCGGAGGGGTGGTGGTGGTGGTGGTGGTGCTATGTAGGTCGGGTGTCATGGTAATAGAGACACGGGGAATCCAGGGGAAATGGAGGGGTTGAGGTATTATGGGTCTCGTTGGAGACAGGAACCGAGCCACTATTTGCACTGATGTGATCTAACAGACTTTTAGCACAAGGGAGAACCTGGATAGGGCACTGGTGGAGCCATTAGTACAAAGGTGGAAAAAGGGGGTACTGCTGGTGTGGGACTTTAGTCTGCGGATACAGATCTCCCAGCGGCAGCTTCAGCCAGAAGCAGACATATCCTAGATTCCCTGCAGGGGTAGTTTCTCAGGCAGCTAGCCAGGGAGACCACTGTGATTGGGGCAGTACTGGTCCTGGTGCTCACAAGAGGGACTGTGTTGCAGACATCAAGGCAGGAGGCCACCTGGGACCAACAATCATCATGCAGTGTGGTTCAACATAAAGGTGGCAGTGGAAGCAAACCACACAAGGGTGCGTGACTTCAGGAGGGCCAATCTAAAAAAGCAAAATGGGTGAATGCCTGAGAGACAGACGCCCTAGACCTGGGTGGAGTGGAGGAACAGTGGGCTAAGTTAAGGGAGGCATAGTGAAGATGGCAAATCTCTGTGCAAAGGAAGTAAGCAAAAGCAGGAGAAAGAGATAGACTGCTGTAGTCCTCAAAGGATGTGGCTGAAAAGAAGGCTAAGAGTATAGCATTCAGGAGCTATAAAGAGGCACGGAGGAAGGAGGATAGGGAGGTATATCTGGAGAAGCAGAGGAAATCGGAGAAAGTGGTGAGGAGCACAAAGGCACAGACTGAGGAAAGAATAGCACAAGGGGTAACCAAAGGGACAAGACCAGTTTTTATGTACATAAGGGAAAAGGGAGGATGAGAGGAGGGATTGTGAGGTTAAGAAAAGCAGGGAGACTGTGCAGAGGGGGAGCAGGATAAGCAGATATCCTGAAATAATACTTTTGTTCAGTCTTCACGGAGGAGGAATGGGACACAAAAGTAACAGGAGCCCTGGGGACGGGAGGTACATAAGATACATAGACATTGTCGGGCAGATAGGCCTGTGGCCCACCCAGTTTGCCCATTTGAGCTTGTAAGTTCAGTTTATGTTTTCCTAGAAGTCTGTTGCCCCTCACCCCGACCTCCAGAATTCCTTTATGTCTATCCCATGCATTCTTAAATCCCTGATTGTTTCAGCCCCCACTTCCTCTGACAGGGTGTTCCACTTGTCCACCACCCGTTCTGTGAAGAAATTCTTCTCATGATTCCTCTGAATCATCCTCCCTCCAACTTCATCCCATGCCCTCAAGTCCTGGAACATCTTTTTCGCTTAAAATAGTGTATTCCTGCACCCTGTTCCTCCCTGTAAGATACTTGTATGTCTCTATCATATCCCTCTCTCCTCCTCTCCTCCAGGGAGTACATGTTCAGTTCCTTCAACCTGTCTTCATGGGACTTGTGATGCAATCCATGCACCATCTTTGTTGCCCTCCTCTGAACCTTCTCTACCCTGTCTATGTCCTTACGTAGGTATGGTCTCCAGAACTGTACACTGTACTCCAGGTGGGGCCTCACTAGTGTCTTGTATAGCGGAATTATGACCTCCCTTTTCCTGCTGGTGATGCCCTGCCTATACATCCCAGCATCCTATTTGCTTTACCTGCTGCCTTGTCCACTGTTTCCCTACCTTGAGGTCATCAGAGATGATGACCTCAAGATCTCTTTCTGCTTGGTGCATGCTATATCCTCACCCCCAACTGATATATTGTGCCAGGGTTTTGTGCCCATATGCATTATCTTGCACTTCTTGCAATGAATTTCAACTGCCAAACCCCTGACCATTCTTCAAGTTTCTGCAGGTCCCTTCTCATTCTGTCTACACCCTCTGGTGGTCTACTCTGTTACAGAGCTTTGTGTCATCAGCGAACAGTGAAATTCTGCCTTCTGGGTCCTCGCAATATCACTGATGAAGATGTTGAATAGGACCGGTCCCAGCACTGATCCCTGTGGTACCCCACTGGTCACTCTTCCCTCTGTGGAGTGACAGCCATTTACCACCACCCTCTGTGTCCTGCCACCCAGCCAGTTACCTACCCACCAACTACTGTCCTGTCCTGTCCACACCCATATTCCCCAGTTTGTGTAATAGTCTTCTATGTGGCACAGTGTCAAAGGCCTTGCTGAAGTCCAGATAGGCCATGTCCACTGCCCTCCCGATCCACCTCTGTAGTCACCCAGTCAAAAAATTCAACAAGGTTAGTCTGACATGACCTCCCCTGGTGAAACCATGCTGCCTTGGGTCCTGTAGTCCATTGAAAACCAGATGTTCCACCAATCTCTCCTTCAGTAGTGCTTCCATGATCTTCCCCACAACCGAGGTGAGGCTGACTGGTCTGTAGTTCCCTGCTTCCTCTTTGTTCCCACTTTTGTATAAGGGACTACATCTGCTGTCCTCCAGTCTTTGGGTACCTCCCCTGTTTCCAGTGATCGGCTAAACAGGATAGCCAGAGGTTCAGCCACCACCTCTCTTAGTTCTTTAAGGACCCTGGGATGTGCATCTCTGCCCCATTGCTTTATCAACTCTTATTACTTCCAGTTCCTTCAGGATCCTTTCTCGTAAAGTGACTTGTGTCCATTTCTGCACCATTCTCACCCTTTGTACTCCCTTCAGACCCATTACCCTCCTCTTCCTCAGTAAAGACTGAGCAGAAATACCTGTTCAGTATGTCAGCTTTACTGTTGTCATCCTCCTGACCCCCATCCTCCCCTTCAGTCTCACTATCCCTCCCTTTGTCTTTCTTTTTTCACTTATGTACCTGTAAAGGTTTTGTCCCTCTACCCACTGATTTTGCAATGTGTTCTTCTGTCTGAGCTTTGGCTTCCTTACTGACCTCCTGCATCCCTTTGCTTCTCCTGGTACTTCTCCCTATCCCTCTGCCTGTGTCTTTTGTATTGCCTGAATGCAATCTTTTTGGCTTTCACTTTCTTTGCTACCTCTTTGGAAAACCATAATGGTCTCCTCTTCCTTTTCCTCTTGCTAACCTGCTTAATGCATAATTCTGTTGTTCTTATAATCCCCATTTTAAATACTTCCTACTGTTCTCAACCCCTGATTCCTGTTCCATTCCCCTTAATGCCTCTTTCAAGTATCTCCCATTTTCCCAAAGTCTGCCCCTAAAATCCAAGATCGTGTTTTTGTGTGGTTTGGTTCTGCTCTTTCTGTGATTTCAAACCACAATGACTGGTGGTCACTGTTCCTAGGTGCTCCCCACTGTTACCCCCATCACACTGTCCCTGTTTGTGAGCACAAGGTCCAGTATTGCATTCTGCCGAGTTGGTTCCATGACCAGTTGCTTGAGGAAGGCACCCTGAAGGAGTCCAGGATAAATCTGCTCCTAGTTGATGCTGCTGCTGGGATGCTTCAGTCCACGTCTGGAATATTGAGAGTCTCCAACCAGTACTATCTCACCCTTGTCTGCCATCCTTTGGATGGCTAGCATCAACTTCCTATCTGTTTCTTCCTCCTGGGCTGGTGGTCTATAGACCACAACTGTGTGAGATGGCTGTCCCCATTTTCCTTTCCAGCTTAACCCACAGTATCTCTCCCCATTTTGTTCCTCCTGGATCTCTGTGGCCCTCATGTCATTTTTCACATACAGTGCCACTCCTCCTCCCTTCCTGCCTGCTCCGTAGACATAGTCCATTTAGACAGGAGAGAGTCCTGAGGGGACCTGCAGATCTGAATGTGGACAAGTTATAGGACCAGGCAGGGTTCACTCAAGGGTATTGAGGGAGCTCAGGGAGGTACTGGTTACACCTCTACCAGCCCTATTTAACAACTCACTGGAAATAGGAGTGATCCTGGAGGACTGGGAGGGCAGATGTAGTCCTGCTTCATAGAAGCGGTAGCAGGGAGGAGGCTGGCAACTATATGCCAGTCAGAAAGGCCCTGTTCTGCACGGCACTGTAGACTACTTCTGTGGCAGAGACTCTGAACTTGTGTGGCACAGTTAGATGAAGCTCTGTGGCAAGGTTTAAAGTTCTGTGGCACATTAATAAATAAATATCTGAGTCAGCATTACAGTTTTGGGGACTCAGTAAGGATAGCCTGTGAGGAGACATCTTAACTCCCACCATATAAACATAAGTTGCATAATTTCCTTAAACATCAAGTTTTATGCTTTTCAGTAGCTGTCCTGGCTCCCGTATTTATCTAAATGTATTTGGGGCTTAGCATCATTGTATGCAACATTAACGGCTACTGGCAGGCACCCCCAAATTTGCTGGCAGCAAACACATAGATGAATAGTTGTTTCTCAATTGGGATCCTGAAGTAGCCTAGCCATGGAGCACCCAGGACTCTTCAGTGAAACCCATCTGGAGCTCTGCACAGTCTCAGTTGGAGTGTTGGGCTTTGGGGACACAGCAGCTCCCATACTGCCACCCCAAAAATGCCATACATTAGAAATATAAAACATTAAAGAACTACAGGGAATGGTAATAACAAGATGGGAGCACATTTCAGGCTCCAGTACTGTAATTCCCCATGAGTAACATTATACATTTAGTAGTTTAAGTACCTTATTACTCATAAAATTTGGTGAATTCAGTGGTGCCGCTGGCATTTTCTAATAGAGGGGGTACCTGCTACGGAGATCATGCTGCAAATACCACGATATTCTGACACAGCTTTGCCCCTTCCGTATGTGCCCATATGCATGGAGATTTAATAAACTCAGTATCTACTGTGCCCAGTGCTATTTTTGCAGAAGTTGCCTAACTGCCATATGTATGCCTGGCACACACATGGCATTTGGCTACTTCTGTAAAAATAGTGCTGGACATAATAGATACAGACTATTAAATCTCCATACATATGGACACATTACAGGATAGGGCAAAACCGCGCCAGCATATCATGATATTTACAGTGTGATCTCCAGCGTGAGTATCCCTATTAGAAAATGGCATGCACTGGAATTTACTAAATTATAGTACAGAAATAGATTAGTTGCCGTATTAGTCCTTGTAAGAACAAATCCAGAAGCAAATGGTTTGATACCTTGTATTTTACCAACATAGATGTTTGTTTTCTTTTTACAACATTTGTGTTGGTCCAGTAAAGATATCAAACCATTTACTTCTGGATCCAAATTTAAGTAATAAGGTACTTAAATTACTGAATGTATAATGTAATCATGGGGGGTACTGCAGCCCTGAACTGTGCTCCGATCCTGTTATTACCATTCCCTGTAGTTCTCCTTTAAGCATCCGTGAGTGTTAGTCTGATTCTTTCTCCTTTTTTTTGGTTTCAGTATTTCCTATTTTAGTTTTCCCTTTCAAATAAATCTTTAGCTAGGCTGTCATCTTTCTTAACCTTGCCTTCATCTTTTCTTCATTTTCTTGTGTGTGCACCTCCCTGCCCTAGCCTGTAAGCCCTGGCAACTGCAGTACTCCCTGACCATGGCTGTCCTAGAGCAGGCCAGGTGATTATTTCAGGATCACACCTGAAACATGGCTTGCTGTCGTGGAATAGGATTACCACCTGTCCTAATTTTCTAGGACAGTCCTGATTTGGACAGCTATGTCCTGCAAAAAACATGAAAAATACTAAATGTCCTGACTTTATAGCAGAAAAATATTTTCTGACTTTCCACTAAATGTTGCGAAAACTATAATACCTTAACTAAAATACCTTAAAATGATAAACAATAGAAGCAACTAAGAAACTGCAAAACTTAGCCTTAATTCTGGTTACATAGAGAAAACAAGTCTGTTGCATTGGTCAGGGTTATGTACCGTCCTCGAAAAAATCATGTTTCAGTAAGAAATGTCCCACTTTGGGCTTCTTAAAAGGTGGTAACCCTATCATGGAACCTTGATGAGCTACCACTGGCCATGGCCTATCATGGTGGCTCAGTTTCACTTTTTTCTTTGCTTTTGCAGTCCCTGTCTGTGCTTCTAGGTCGGCAAAGTCTCCATTCCCCTTGAGGAAATATTGGCAGCAAAGCTATCTCCTCCACCCCAGACCAAAAGGCTGCAGTGTTCCTTCTTTCTTCTCCCTCCAACTTAAGAAAAGCTTTCTCATCTCCGCTCCCACCTACCTAGTGGCAGCAATGCTCTCTCTTTAATTGTAGTAATGCTCTCTCTCCTTCTTCCCACCCTGGACCTAATGACAGCAAGATTCTTTCTCCTCATGTGATCCTGCCCCTCCCGACGTAAACACACACACAACTGCTGTGCTTGATCCCAGTTTTTAAATCCAATGTAGTCAACCCTGCCCATCATAGCCCCACCACCCACCCCAGGAAAGAAAGGGATGGTACTTGCAATGCTTCACAAACAATTTCATCACATAACCATGACACACTGGGGCTGGCCAGTCGGATTAGAAAGTGTGAGAGATAGGGACCGCCAGTTACACAGAGCCAAAATTTGATTGTCACTTTAGTAACTCCCATCCTTAAGTAATTGTTTACTTTTCTTACTTTGGTTTCTTCTTTCTAATTTCTTCAGTCTATCCAGTATTCTCTCATTCTTTTCATTTACCTAGATGGTCCTTTGCTTTATTTTCTATAATTCACATTTCTTCCCCAGGCACCAAAGCAAACTAGTCAGGTTCGCAACCTTCCAGCTCCATCCACAGCCACTTGTTATGCTTAACCCCATATAGATTGCAAATTGCCCGCTATCTCAGCAAGCACTTTCCCTGTCATGGTTTTAAACACATAAACCGGCCCTGCCCATCTCAGTCCCACCACCTTCCAGAAAAGCCTTTGAGAGTGCCTTTGAGCGCTTTTGTAGTTTTTAGATTTGCCATTATCCATATCCATCCAACACTGTATAATGTTCATTTGCCTCTTATTGTAAGGTCTCCTCATGACATTACTCTGCCCCACATAAATAAGAACCTACCCTGCATATGTTATTGAGTCACTCTGTTTTTTATGGGCTCACTTTTTGGTTCAACACTTTAGGCTGATCCTGTGCTGTTTCCTGTTACTGTTTAACTTCGGATGCTGGATTCATTCCCCAGAACGGCTTTGTGTGGGCCCCAAAAGTACTACTGGATGAGAAGCGTTCTGATCCATTAGCTGTGACAGAAAGTGGCTGCAGATCATTAAGCTGCCTTTGATTTCACTAGAAAATGGTGCCATTATAAAAACAGGGTGACTCAAGTGGGCTCTCAAGGCTGGGCGGGCAGGGTTTGAATGGCTGAGATTGTTAGGGGTGAATTTTCGTTTTTATACAGCTACACACAGGTAGAGTAGTGGGCAGAAAGCAGTGGAGGCAATCTCAGTGTAATTTATTGGAGCAGTTTTTGTGTAACTTCTGCAGCCATACCAAAATTCTGCAGCTAGCCTTGATTTCTCTGGCAATCGCTGTACCACAAAAACGGGTCCTTGCTAGTCAGCCTGACACTAGTAGTGGGAGTTAATGCAGTTGGTGCTAAAGAAAAAGACTGTGAGGTATCTTGAATCTAGTGAGTTACAGGACCTGAGGCAGCATGAATTCACAGGGGAGGTCATATCAGACAAATCTGATAGATTTGTTTGACTGGGTGACCAGGAAATAGATCAGGATGGGCGGTGGACGGACCTAGTTGGATTTTAGTAAGGCATTCAACACTGTACCATGTAGGAGACTCATAAGAAGACTGGGCAGTTTGTGGCTGGGTTCTAAGGTAGCAAACTGGGTAAGAAATTGATTAATGGATAGGCGACAGAGTGGTGGTAAGTGAAGTTTACTCCGGGAAGGAGAGTGACCAGTGGGGGTGCCTTAGGGCTCAGTACTGTGGCCAGTCCTTTTTATTATGCACACCCCACCCCGCACTGGCCAATCACTCTTTCGGGCCCCGAGGACTGATCTCGTCCTGGGTTGCTTTCCGACAACCCGCTGCCCCACATCACAGCCACCGGCTGTCTGATGCCAGTTCAACAACTAGTTGTCGACTACCATCCATGTGGATTTATATGGAAGCCACAACTTGTGGCTCATATAATACGACTGGAGATTTTGACTGTTTTTTCATCAGGGGGTTTTGCCCCGAACTCCATGTGAGGGGGTTTCACCCCGCACTCCTCTGATCGAAGGATTCCAACTCCAAGTCGGAGTTGGATTGAGGAGGGGTGCAGGAGCAGGAGAAAGAGAGAGAGAGAAGCCGTGATCTCAGACGGACTATTACAGCGAAAACGTCGATGTTGTTGGCATCGATATTTTCACTGTAATAGTGTCTCCGTCGCTGTCCCAACGTATCCTTCATCAGGCGGGTCCCTTCTTATGTAGGGAATGAGCCTTACAGGTCTTTCCAGTGTCCTGGGTTCTGCTGAGGCGGGAATCGTGGTCTGGGAGCTCCAGTGGCGAGGATCCAGGAGGCAGTCACCCGATCAACCAGTGTGCCATTTTCCTGCAGGAGCGTGACAGGATGCAAGGCAGATACCAGCATCTGTTAGGCTCTTAGACAGTGGGACCAGATGCACTGCTGTTCCCCGGCCTCCACCAGGGTGAGTAGGCCCCGGTCTTCTATCACCTTCCCCTGATGGAGGCGGTAGTCAGTGGACACTCAAGCTTTCTCTTCCAGCAGGCCCTCTGATGCCAAGTCCGTTCCCGAACCTGGGTCACTGGTGTCAGCACTGGTGAATCTTTCCACTTCACGCCAACAGGCTGCCAGTAGCCAGTCCTTTTAGCAGACAGTCATCACAAGGGACACATAGACAAGTGTGGGGCTGGTCCCAGTTCTGCACTTTGTGTGCAAAATTATTTTGCTTTACTTTCTGTTTACTGAAGTATAGTAGATTTTATCAGACTAATTTTCTTACTTGTAGGCTGACATTTTCTGTTACTATAAATCCCAGAATCACCTGCAGCAGACATCAGAGCAGTAGGCAGTGGGAGATTCAGTAGCCTGCAGTGCATATAAGAGCCTTTATAATCGCTAGTCAGACGTTTTTCTGATTCTGCTTTCTCCATAGGCTATGTACAGTCATCTGTGATTGTCTTTGGCCCAGGGAGGACAGCAGTACCAGCAAACAAAAGATCAGAGCTGTTATAAACTTGAACATGCACTGCAGGCTCTTGCATCACCCACTGCTGCCTACTGCTCTGATGTCAGCTACAGAGGATTTGTAGTAACAAGATGTCAGCCTACAAGTCAGTGAAATTAGTCAGATACAATCTAGTATATTACAGTAAACAGAAAATAAACCGTAATGTTTTTGCACACAAAGTGAACATTGGGACCAGCCCACTTTTGAGTGTGGGGCCCTTTGTGATGATGGTTTCCCTTTTTGTGTGATCTATTTTCTCCCCTCTGGGCTTTGAATCCGCCACTCTTTTGGGCATCCAGGGTCACCAGCACACCTCTAACCGCCCCAGCCCTCGCCTCATATTTGCAGCCTACCTTGAGGTAGCTTGGCGTTACCCTTAGCCGAGTGGGCCCTCTCCGAGGGAAGGCACTGGTGTGGGGACAGCCCAGCACACTATATATTTCCTCAGCCTCGGGCGCTGCTGAGACTGGGCCGACTCACAGGAAGTCTTCGGGTACACAGTGTCGGATGCCATCCTCCGCCAATCCGAGGATTTTCTCGTTCCTGGTTGTCCCTCCTACTCCTCTATGTGTAGTGCTTCCGGTCTGTACTGGGGCCACACCAGAGGCAAGGCTTCCACCAGCCTACCCCAGGAGAGAGGCAGTCCTCGGACGCCAATCCTCCTTCCCCGCGCCCTGAGTCCGCTCCCGAACCCGGATCACCGTGTGTTCGAGGTATGGCGTCCAGCGCCCAACCCTCTGCGCCACTGGGCTGGTCCTGACTGTTTCCCTTAATATTTTTCTAAGTGACTTTGCAGATGAACTAGAAGAGAAGGTATGCCTCTTGCAGATGACACTAAAACCAGAAATAAGGTAGACACTTTGGGGGTTGATGAAACCTCAGAAAACTCAAGGAGTGGTCAGGAGCATGGCAGCTGGGTTTCAGTGTGAAAATAATGCACCTAGGGCACAGAAACCCAGAGGCAGAGTACAGAATGGAAGAAGAGGTATTGACCATCACCAAACAGGAAAGAAACCTAGGGGTAATCATATCTGATTACCTCACAGTGGCGAGCAGTGTGACAGAGCAGTTGGTAGGGCCTGTGGGATGATGTGGTGCATAGGTAGGGGTATCCAGCAGAAAAGGGCAGGTGGTTGCCACTGTATAGATCGCTGGTGAGATTCCACCTCAGAGTACTGTGTCCAATACTGGAGGCCACATCTCCAGAAGGTCATGGACAGGGTGGAGTCTGTCCAGAGGAGGGCAACTAAAATGGTGCAGAGGCTGCATCAGATGCCCCATGAGGGGAGACTAAAGGGCCTGAATATACACACCCTAAAAGAGAGAAGGGAGAGGGGACCATGCTAGAGACCTATGAATACCTCACAGGGTTTAACAAGGTACAGGAGGGAATATTTTTCAGAGGAAAAGACACAAGAAGACAAGGGACATGGCAGTGAAGCTGAAAGGAGAAAATTTAGGAGATGTCAGGAAGTACTTTTTCAGTGAAAGAGTTGGTGGATGCCTGGAATAGTCTTCCAGCAGAGGTGGTGGGGGCAAAAACTGTGATAGGCTTCAAGCATGCATGGGATAGGCAGAAGCGAATTTTAGTTAGGAAGCGGGGGAATCAAGTAGGGTCTGAAGTGACAGGATGGGATAAGCAAGGAAAACGGGCAGACTGGGTGGGCCAAGCGGTCCTTATCTGCTGTCAGATTCTATGTTTCTTTTCACTGCAAGCCATGCACCACTGACTGGACCCTGGCTGATCTGGATGAGGTCACTGGGGGTGGATGGACAGACCCTTCTTCGCTCAGCTACAGAGGGGGTATCGTGGGGTACTTGGAGCCAGGTGAGACCCAGGGATGGTTGTTGAAGAGCTGGGTGAATGGAGGAGGGAAGATGGGGGTCAGCGGAGAAGGAACCATACTTAAAGTTCTAACTCCACGGGTCCTAGTGCCTCGGGTTCTTAGACCAAAGAGCGTGACTCTGGAGAAAATAATATATATATATATATATATATATATTTTCTCATATAGGTTTTACAACTCCCGAGCCTGGCAGGTGGCTCCAGTCCCTCCCTCGGAGGGACTCGGTCTCTAGCCGCATCATTCCACAACCCAACAGCCCCTAATTCCCCATTGGTCCCCCTGGCAGGGTCGGGTGAAGGGCGCCACTGGCTTTATCCTCCCCCACCCCCCGAGCGAAATCCAGACATCATGGGGCTGGCTGGGCACTGGTGCGGCCATCATGGAGCTGCCAGCTCTTGTTTTCCTTTTCCTGTCCCTCCTCCCCACTGATGTAAGGATGCCAGGCTTTAACCCATACTGCCCTCTGCCACCTCCAGAGGGCAAGTCAGCATGGATAAACCTCTCTCCCGAGAGAGGAGAGCAGTCCTCCAGAAGTCCGATCCTCTCACCCCTGCCGCCCCAGTGGCCGGGCTTATTCCTGAATCTCGTGAGCGGCCTTGCGCGGTGGTAGCGACCAGCGCCTCAACCTCCAGTGCCACCAGGCCGGTTTTGAGAAAATATTTTGAACATCTGGAGTTACAGTTAGTACCTTTCCAGTACAGTGAGAGCAGATACTGGGCAGGTTTTCTCACACTATGATGGATTTTGTACTAGTGAAAGGCAATAACGAATAACATTGGTGACTGAAGCCCTGGGGTTTTCCACAAGGACAAGTTCAGGCAGACACAGTGCAGGCTTAGCTGCCATATGATGGATTAAGTACTGGTGATAGGTGAGAGACATTAGAAGCAAGGCAAATTTATTTAAAAGATGCCCAATCCCGGAGGCTCTAGGGCTGTACAAAATTTAAAGCATTTAACAAAATCATACATATAAAATAAAATAATAAATCACAAACTATAATATAAATCATACTCTGAACATCAAATGCTTGTGAGAAATAATGTCTTTATTAGCCCCTTTACATGATAGGCGCTGCACTGCAATGAGCGTGCAGAGCAACTGAATGTTACCTTTTTGTCATGTAGCGACAAGCCACATTGCATCCCAAGGGAGCGTCGCTGTCCTGATGTTCCCTGTTTTCTAGATTCACCCTTGCGTTTTAGTGTTTTGCGCTGCTCAATGCAGCTGTCTGATTGCCTCCATGCACCCACACAATCTGGGAGAGAGTCTCACGAGACCCTTCTGGATCCCCCTTCACTTAGTCATGCTGCATTTCACCATACCCAGTCTGAGGCTCGTTGTGAAATATTGTAACCAAGTTCTGCTAAACACCTTCAGAAAATGTAAAAGCTGAACTCTGTGAACTAGCTATTTTTCTGAAACGGGCTAAAAAGTACTTTGAAAGTGCTCCAGAAGTGGAGCTGTGATACTGGACATGGCTTATGCATATTCATATCCATATTAAAGATGACCAAAAGGAGAAGTCATGCTGATGGGGACTTCAACCTCCTGGATGTGGACTGGAACTCCTGCACAGCATCCACAACTAGGAGCAGACATTTCCTAAACACCTTGGGAGGGGCAGACTTAATCAGCTTGTCACGGCCCCACTAGAGAAACACAGCCCTGGACCTGGTGCTCACAAACAGCGGCAAGGTCCAGGAGGTGGAGGTGGGTGCCATTTGGGGTCAAGGACCACAAATCTGTCTGGTTCAAGGTCAAAAGGCCAAGGAAACAAACCACACTAAGACACGGGTCATAGACTTCAGAAGAACAGACTTCATCAGATGAGAATATGCTTTAGGATATCCTCAAGAGGAAGACAAAAGGAGGGGTAGAGGAATGTTGGATAAACATAAGAGAAGCACCAGCAGAGTTACTGCAAAATACTCCAGGCTAGTCAGTAAGACTAAGAAAAAAGAAATCCACTATGGTTCACAAAGGAGGTGGCAGCTGCAGTGAGGGAAAAGAGACTAGCATTCCAAAGATACAAGGGTTCAAACAGCAAAATACTGTTGATAGGGAGGCATACAAGTGCAGCTTGAAGGAGGCAGGAAGGGTGATCAGAAAAGCAAAGGTGCAGACTGAGGAAGACCTAGCTGGGGGTTAAAGGAGGCAATAAGACCTTCTTTAGGTAAGTGTGTTACAAAAGGAAAACAAAGGAGGCATTGTCAGGCTTATAAGCAAGGATGGGAGGAGGGTGGAAGAAGACAGTGAAAAGGCAGAAGTCTTAAATGAGTACTTCTGCTCAGTCTTTACTAAGGAGGCACCTGGTAACGGACCCACTCCAAGGGGACAGAAGTCACCTAGGGAAATGGACAAGTCCGTTCACAATAGAGAGGGTAAGGACAGAATTACAAAAATTAAAGGTAGATAAAGCCATGGGGCCAGATGGAGTCAACCCACCATTATGAGGGAACTTAGTGATAAATTGGCAGCACCACTAGCGGATCTTTTAGCAGCTCCTTGAGAGAAGGAACAGTTCCCCAGGACTGGAAAAGAGCAATAGTGGTCCCCATACGCAAGAATGGTAGCAGTGAGGAGACAGGAACTACCCCTGCTCAGCCTCACCTCGATGGTGGGTAAGATGATGGAGTCACTGCTCAAAGAAAGGATACTAGCATTCCTGGAGTAATCTGGACAACTGGATGCCAAGCAGCACAGTTACACAATGGGAGAGTCCTGCCAGACTAACCTGATAGAGTTCTTTGGCTCAGTTACTAGGTCTGTGGACCGGGGGGTCGTTGATATTATCTACCTTGACTTTAGCAAGGCCTTGACTCTGTATCACACAGAAGGCTGCTAAACAGACTCGACCATACAGGAGTGGGGCAGGAAGTAGTATGGGTGAGTAGCTGACTTGAACAGAGAACTCAGTCTGTGACAGTAAATGGGGCAGCAGCAGGGGATAGGGAGTTGACAAGCCGGGTGCCACAGGGTCCATCCTCGGACCATTACTGTTTAATATCTTCATCAGAGATATCACAGAAGAGTTGAATGGGAAGGTGTGCCTGTTTGCAGATGACACAAAGCTCTGCAACAGGGTGGACACTGTACAGAGGGTAGAGCAAATTAAAGTGACCTACTCAGGCTGGAACATTGGTCCAACTTGTGGAAGTTAAATTCAGCGAAAAGTGCAAGAGTTATGCATCTGGGCAGAAGCAACCCAGAAACGGACTACTACCTGGGAGGGAGAACAGCAACCACCCATCAGCAGAGAGATCTAGGGTTATCATATCAGACAGTTTAAAGTAAAGTAGGACAATGCGAAGGCAGCAAGGCCATCAGGATGCTGGGATGCATAGGAAGGCATCACAAGTAGAAGAAAGGACGTGATCCTGCGCTGTACAGGTCCCTAGTGAGACCCCACCTTGAGTACTGCATCCAGTTCTGGAGACCTTATCTCAGGAAGAACATAGATAAATTGGAGACAGTACAGAGGGGCAACAAAAATGATACACAGTCTCCGTAAGTTGCCACCGAAAGCAGGTTACAGGAACTCACGTATACTCCTGGAACAACGCAGAGATAGAGGGACATGATTAAGACATTCAAGTTTCTGAAGGATATAAACAGAATCTCCACCCAGGAACTCTTTACAGTCAGTAGCACCAGTAGGACAAGAGGGCATGAGATGAAATTGAGGGAGGGGCCAGCCCGGTGGCGCTGAGGGTTGGCGGCGGGACACCACACGGCTGACAGGTTCGGGAATGAGCCTGGGCCATTCGGGGTTGGCAGGGAGGAGAGGATTGGCGTCCAGAGGACAGCTCTCCTCTCCCGGGAGGGAGGAGTGCAGTCTCGAACTTTGCTCCACCAGAGGTACAGCAAGCATGCGGAGCAAACAGACAGGGTTGGGAGTGGTGGATGTCGGTGGAACACCTTGATGTCAGATGCCCACTACTCCCCCAGAAAAGCGGAAAATCACCCGTGAGCGATGCCTGGAGACAGGCCCCGCATCACAAGACCAGGACCGAGAGGGTCCACGAGTCTGGCCAGCACTTGGATAATGGATGGGAGGCTTGGGTAGGCCTCCCACCCACTCGGGGTAATCCGAGGGCGATGCCAGGGCGGACGAGTGAAGGACTGATATCCTGGAGACCTCATGGCACGATGCCTTGGGAGTCCCTGAGGAAGGTAGGTACTGTGGAGAAGGGGAGAAGGAGGCAGTATGGCGCAGTGGTCTAAGGCTCTGAGCTGCAAATCTGGTGACATCCAGCAGACCAGACCTGGGTTTGAATCCCACAGCTTCCACTTGCATATGTGTGACTCTGAGCAAGTCACTTAACCTCCTTTGTGCTCCCAGGTCGCTCCTGTAAAAAGCTTTCAGCTTAGTGTGCTATACCTGGTTAAACAACTAAATAAAAAAAAAAAAATTGAGGGAAGAAGATTCAGGGCAACATGCAAATGTTTTTCTTCACAGAGGGGTGGTTGACCCATGAAATGGTCTACCGGCTAGAGTCATTGACTCCAAAACTTTAGGGGAATTCAAAGCAGCTTGGGACAGACACAAGGGATTGTCTCACAGAAATCCTAAAGAGGACGGTAGGGGCTCAGGGCAGACTAGATGGATCTTTGGTCCCCATCTGCCTTCAGTTTCTATGTTTCTGTATTACAAGGGATATTAACGTGCATAAGCGCATCCCCAGTATCATGGCTCCACTTTGGAGTGCCTTTAACGTTAACTAGTTTACTGAGTTCACCTTTCTTCCCACTATTTGAAGATATATTTAGCTGAACTCTGTTACAATATGTTAAGTGAAACACTAACCCCGCCCCCACTCCCACCCCAACACAGCGCACACACACACACACACACACACTGAAGCAAGAAAGTCTTGGCCCCGGCTGGGAGGAAAGATGGAAAAACTGCCGGAAGAGCCAAGAGGGAGCGGAGCAAGAGCAGGTACCTCTACAATGTGTAAGGCTCTGATTAGAAGGGCTTAACAGCACTGGCGACTGAAGTTCTCCATTTATATGGATCTGGCTGTACTGCTCTGCCAGTGTTGTCTCAGTACTGTCCTGTAAGGAATACCGTCTCCTGGATGAGAGGATCTTTTAGTCTTACTGTTCCTTAACTCTTTTCCCTTTAGTGGACAAATGCAGCTATAGTAACTGCGCTGAACTGCAAGTGGATGGTGTGATGATTTGTGCCAGATTGAACAAATGATCTCTCATCCTCCTCCCCTAGCTGCCAGCTTCCTCACATTGAGAATACACTTGGTGCTGCCGCCCGGCTGGCACTGAGGGTTGAGGCACTGGATGCCACACCTCGCTTTTCGCCCGGTGACCGGTTCGGAACTAGCTCAGGTTGGCGGGGTCAGTGGATGCTCTCCTCCCTCTGGGGAGGGATAAGGGTGAAGTACAGCACCCGACACCCTGAGAGGCGCCCGGTGGAAACAGGGGCTCGAGGGGTTCGGCGGCTCCGTCTAGCGGGTAAAGGAGGGACATCTGTAGGCGCTGGAGAGGACATGCGTCCCAGACGTCTCCTCTCTGGACGCTTGATGCCCTGCGCCAGCGTCTCAGGGGCTGGGACAGAGAAACCACAGAAAATGGAAAAACCCTCGGTAGTCCTAGATGATGACTGCTCTGGCCATCCAAGACCACCGATTCGGACAAATCCCGCTGTGCAGGAGGAAGTAAGAGGTGAGGCAGTCTAGGGGCAGATCCGGAAGTAGGGGGCAGAGATGGTGTGAATGGCCGAAGGAGTGGGCACCAAGGGGAACAGGAGGAGATAGACAGAAAGTATAAAAAAAAAAACACTTGGTGCTGAAGAAACATGACTTGCTGCTGAATGCCTCCAGTACATTCGTGAGACTGATATTTATTTATTTATTAAGTTTAATTTAATTTTCGGATACAGCCTTTGAGCTCAGAGCTCGTTTACAAGGTTCCACGTCAAGGAGAGCGATACAATGGCAGACAAGCATATTGGGTATACAGCAGCAAGTATGAATTTACAGAGCACATAACATCTGTTGTCAAACCAAGTACAAGTAACGCTATACAATAAGATAAAAATATGATGCATAGACCAACTGTAATTTATTTATTTAGTTTTTGTTGACCGGAAAGAGGACTACACAAATTTGTGCCTATTTTCTGCCTTGTCCCAGGGAGGGGATACATATGGATGCCAGCTGAAATTGAACCAGATTTTTTTAAGCTGTTGGTGGTACTTTTAGTGAATGGGTGAAATTTGGCCAGGACACCGGGGCATTCCGCTACTCTTCTCGAGAAGTGCCATGGGATCTTTAACATCCACCTGAACTACCACCAGAAAAGGCAGGTGGGACCTTGGTTTAACGTCGCATCCGAAAGATGGCACCTCAGGAGTGCAGCACCCCTCATGCTGCACTATAGTGTCTGTATTTGGATTTAATCCAAGTGCCTGTGTGAGGATAGAACACACAGCCTTCTGATCTTCCGACCTCAGAGGCAAGAGTACAACCTGCTGAGCCACTGACAGCAAAAAAAAAAAATAAGGGAGGTATGGAGATCCACAGGCCAGCACCCAGAGATGTAGGATTGTTACAATTGTAACAGTAAAGTGAGGATGGAAGGCCAGAAAGTGAGAGATGGGTACAAGTGATGGGGGTTCCATGGGGTTACTGGGTTAAAGGTGTGCAGTTGAGGTTGGGTAGACAGTTGGGAAGAGGAAGTAGAAAGTGGAGGCTGGTGGCAGGGATATATTCAAAGAGAATTTTATTTCCAGGGTCTCGTAGGCTAACTCAGGGAAAGAGGTGCATGTGTGTTGGGGAAGCACCTG
The DNA here is from genome assembly GCA_016271365.2 of Neoceratodus forsteri. NCBI lineage: Eukaryota > Metazoa > Chordata > Ceratodontiformes > Ceratodontidae > Neoceratodus > Neoceratodus forsteri. Next base: position 336,619,996 of record CM057451.1, on the reverse strand, counting down.
TTTGCCTACCTTGCTTCCTCCTCCTTCCCCCACTGCTTTATATGCTTCACAACTGTGGCTATCACTCTCTTGCACTCCCCTCAAGGAAATTCACTGTAGCCTGTGCCTTCTACTTCTGATTCCCCAAACAATGGGATCCTCTTCCCTGTTACCATTTGCGCTGCCTTTTCCCACCACACCCCTCTCTTCTGTGACTACTCTACTCATCTCCTGCAGTGCTTCTGATACTAGTGTCTGGGCTGGTACCGCCACCCCTACCTCTGCTCCTTCTTCGCCCTGCACCTCACTGGTACAGTCCCTACTTCCACCCACCCATTCGACAACCCTGCTGCCACCCTGAACTCTTGTCTTTCCACAATTGTTAGTTATTATGCTCACTTACCTATTGCTGTATTATTCCTCTTGGTGTTCCTCATTGTTGTCCCCTTCCCCAGGACACATCTGGAAACAAGCTGTTACCAGCTCAGTAGGTGTTTCCTGGTGAAACTTTTTGCATAAATAAAATTGCACTGAGTGCAGGGTTACTTTAATTGAAGGAACTCCCCACATCCCTGTTCATTTTAGTCGGGTCTTCAGAAGTAGATGGGATCTGTACCTAACAGGAGCAATTAATGGGATGCTAACACACACCTGACAGTGTCTTAAACACTCACTTGTATTCTCTGTCTTGCAAGCTGGTCATAAGAGTAGTTTTATCTTGGCCTGTCCAGACCCACACTGTTGTATAAATATATTTGTGCAGTAGGTGTGGACATAATGGAGTGTGGCAAATCCGTTTATCTGAATAGCTGTGTAGATAAATGTAGAATCTTACATTTATATACAGGATTATTACATCACCGTCCATTTACTATACAGTTTCTATATAATGAACCTCCCTCTGCTCCCTCCCTCCCTTGCCAGCTGGCACTACATCCACCCATTTTCACTTTTCCCACACACACACACACCTTGTATTTAGCTCCCTTTTTTTCAACCATGTCTTCTAAAGCACGTTCCTATAGTTCTTATTTTTAACTCTGTCCTCCAGAAAAGTAAAACTCTCATGGCTTATTGAACTCTTTATTTTATTCCAGCTCTTGAACAAGCACCTAACCGCCCACCAATCTGCCTGCTTACCCACCTGACCGTAGACAAGTACTAACAAACTCTTTTCCCATATAGTGGCTCATATCATCTACCCAGCCCTGACTTACTCCATGATCAATGATGCTCACTCTGGCAGCCCTGCAGTCGATGATGCTCACTGTGTAGTTCGAGTCCAAAACAAAAAGCAAACTTTTTTTATCTTCCTTCCCAAGCCGCTGAACTGCACTCTTAACTGCGCTCTTGCTCTTTTCTGCTACTGGCAAGACAAGCTGACAACACTAGAAATAACTAATGGATTCTCTTCTTAAATCAAAAGTCAGCCACACATCTAAGAAAGGCACTGTGCAACCCTGTTCATTCTTCTAGGCGGTCTCCTCTGTTTTCTAAAGGTCTCACTAACAACTGGCGCCATTTGTGTCTCACTTTTTGAAACCAGTAGCACTACCAATCATTAGTGATGTCTGCATCTTGATGCAGCATTTAGCAACCTACAGGGGAAAACAGCAGCATTACATTACTTTACAAAATAAACCCTCAAATTAAGCTACATTTTAACAAATAAAAAATTAAACCGAAACTAATCCAGCACACAAATCTTACGTATTGAATAAAGGAAATATGCAGGGGAGCTTGTGTGATACCAGATTAAATTATTCTCTTGCTGTTTGTCCTAGGACACCTCACTCATGGCTTATACCACTTGTGATGGTTACCAAGGCCATATGGCACTTGTATAGCTATATCTGGTATCTCACAGCTCCCTCCTGCACGATATATATATATATATATATATATCTCTGCAAAAACATCGATCTTACTTTGAGAGGGCATTTGCAGTAGGTAATTACATATAGGACTGAAGCGGCAGGCATCAGGACCCCGCGGAAAATTTCTAGCTAGCAGTCTCTGGCGGGGACCGCCCACGTCAGGTGACCGGCATCAGGACGTTGTATAAGGGCGGTCCCCACGCCCCTTCCAGTTCTTTTCCTGCCGCTTGCTCGACCAGCCTCACGGTACAGTTCCACTGCTCGTCAGTCAGTTGTCAGTAGTTCTACCGTTGTTTTTCTTGAATTTTTCGATTGTTTGTCAGGTTTTCTAACTCTTGCTGTGTATGTCGTCCCCTACCATGTCCGAGCTTAACAAGAACACTGCGACTTGTGCGGCGCCCAGCTCCACACAAACACTGCCATTCTCGTGCCTCATCTGCGTAGGGCCCCGATCACCCCGTGATTCCTGTCAGCACTGCCTCAAGTTCACCCGGCGACCAAGAGAAGAAGGCAGCAGTCCTTGGAGGCCCACTTCCCAAGAAGAAGATGTTCTCCATGGAAAAGGAGTTGAAAAACTCTGACAGGCTTCCACCTCCACCGAGAGCCTTAAGAAGAAGAAGGAGAAGCACGGGATCGACTCCTCACCCGCGCTGCGGTGACTTCAGCTGAAGTTGCCTTCCTTCAGGTAATGTCCCTCTGGGAGACTGCACCGACAGCCGCCTTGGTGGTGTCCGAGACGACGCCGGTCCCCCGGCTAGTTCCCCGCCGGGCCAGTTGGAGTCTCTGGGACAAAGGAGGCATCGGCTCCGGTAAGGCCACTTCTGTGCGGCCTTCTGGTGTGAGCCTGTCCGGTAAGTAGGGGCGCCTGCTCCGATGCACCGCCCGGGCCGGACGTTAGTTGCCCGACCCTTCGGGCACCGCGACGGCCGCCAAACCGCCCATCAAGGTCACCTCCCTGCATGGCCTTCTTTGGGGTTGGGTCCGATCAGTCAAACATCGGCTCCTCCGCCCGCCCGGATCTCGCCCGGTCAGGCGCCCGCTGACCCATCCGGTGGCCGCTCAACCGGAGCTCACGCCGGATCCTGTGGACTTGTCCGTGCTGCCGGCTGCCTGCAGCCTCGCTGCTGCCGCCCGAGGCCCCTCGCTCTCCCAACTGGACCCGGGATCCCTCCGCCTCCACCGACACCTCTGGGACTCTCGACGCCCGCCAGGCCTCCCTCCCATAGGTCCGGATGGCCTGGCGCCGGACCCTTGGGCGCCCGGCCCCTGGACGCCGCCGATGTCCCTTACCAGACGTCACCCCAACGCCCGCTGGCCATCTGCTCCTGGCCCGTCTGTGTGGCCACTACCAGGACCTTCACCCCGTAGAGCCCCTGGTGCTGGATTTCATGCCGTCTTATCCAACGCCGTCCTATCTAGCTCGCAGAGTTTCCAGCACCGCAGTACCCGACGCCACAGTTGCTGGTGCTGCTGCACCGTGCCAGGGTTCCGCTGTCTGGTTACAGATACTCGACCCACAGATACCCCAGTATCCGTGATCCCCCACCACCCCTCCACCGCTGGTGGACCTGAGGGAGAGACTAGCTTCTGTGGTCAAGGCTCAGCTCACTAGGGAGGTGGAGAGCCGCCTCTGATGATGGACCTGGTTCCGACTCCCATCGCCAGGGGCAGGAGACGCGTCCCCCTTCCCAACCCCAGGATGTTGCATCAGGGTCTAGGGCTGGGATGGCACCTTGCCCCTTAGGGGCTACGCCTCCCTGAGTGGGGAGGGTTCGCTCTTCCTCTTCGGACTCATTGAGGACTCCGATGGCAGCTGCGATCCGGACGAGCCTCGCACTCCGACAAACCCAGGCATAGTACTCTCAAGTCTCCTCTGGAGGATCCTTCATTTAAGGAGTTGCTGAGAAAGATCCAGACTCTTCATCAGTGGAAATCTCTGGAGCCAGATCCACAGAGGCAGAAGCTCACTGCCCATTTGGATCTGCCCAAGGTCGCTCACATTAGTTCCACCTGGATCGAGCCTCACGCCAACCTCGTTTCCACCATCTGGAAACAACTGTCTGCTTTTAGCTCCTTCCACGGAAGGCAGATAGGCTTTATCAGGCTCCTGAAGGGGTTGATTTTCTTACGCCACACCCCAAGGCTGATTCGGTCGTGATTAGTGCCGCTCACAGCTAACCTGAAACACCTAAGCTTGTCCCCATCCGATAAGGACTCCCGTCTTCTGGACCAGTATGGCAAGAAGGTCTATGCTTCTCCACTCTTGTATTAGAGCCTTGAATTACGTGGGCTCACGTGGGGACTACCAGAAGGCTATCCTTAGCGGTGGAAGCTAAGTTGGACTCCTTCCTCAGTCACAGACTAAGCAGGAAGTGGCAGACCTGGTCCGTTCATTGCTCGGCCAGTAGGCACATGCTTTGCACTACCACAATGCGGTGGGCGCTTCTGGATTAGGCTCGGCTTTCGCCGTTAGTCTGCGGTGACATGCCTGGCTTCAGGTGTCAGGATTATGCTCGGAGTGCAATCTGCTATCCAGGATGCGCCTTCCGAGGTTTGGTGGTGTTCGGCGGTGATGTCAAGGACATCATCACGGACTGCGGGAGAAGGGCATTGCACTCAGGAGTTGACTTCATGTACAGAGGCCCTCAAACACAGTGCGTTCCTTTACGCTGTCGCACTGCGGCCCAAAGCGAAACCTCAAGGAAAGCGTGCCAGCAAATGCCAGGCCCCTCGGCTGCGAAGCCACCCCACCCAAACAGGCTGCAGGGGGCTCCAGCTGCGGTGCTGCCACACATCTCCTGACTCCTTCCTCCCACAGCCTCTGGTCGATCCAGAGAAACCAGTAGGCGGGAGATTCTCCCAACATCTGCTGGGTTGGGAGAGGATCACTCCGACACTTGGGTCCTGTGCTCATAGCAGAGGGTCACTCCGTGAGAGTTTCCTCAGAAAAAACCCTCCCAGGTCGTCTTACTCCCGGAACATCATCTCAGGGTTCAGGAAGAAATCTCCTCCTTCTGTTGAAGGAGGCCATAGAACCCGTCCCTCCCTCTTGGGCACGGCCTTCTATTTGCATTTCTTCCTGGTCCCCAAGGTATAGGAGACGTGAGGCCCATTCTAGACCTCAGCTCCCTGAACTTGTTCGTGGAGTACAAAGGGTTGAGGATGCTCTCCTGCAGAGTCTTCTGCCCCTCCTTCGCCGGACAGTGGCTGTGTGCTCTGGGTTTGCAGGACGCTGACCTGCATATCCTTATCCGCCTCCCACCGCAAATACCTCCAGTTTGCTTTCCAGGGGGACCACTACTAGTTCAGGGCCCTTCCATTTGGTTTTCCTGGCCCCGAGTATTCACCAAATGCCTGTCGGTGGTGGTGGCCCACCCGGCGTACTCAGGGAGTTCAGGTTTTCCGTACCTGGACAACTGGCTCCTGGCGGCCCTGTCCAGGAGGAACTCCTGCACTCTTTGTCTTACCCAGACGGTTTTTATCAGCCTGGGTATTACCATCAACTAGGCAAAATCCCATTTGATCCCATCTCAACGTCTCCAATTCATCGGGCGACTCTGGACACGGCCACTGAAATGGCATTTCTGCCCCCAGACAGGGTGGCCACCCTCCAGGCTCAGGCAAGCAGGTTGTCCTCCCACAGGTGGGTTCCCGCCAAGTTGGTCCTTCGCCTCCTGGGGCTCATGGCGGCTGCAATTCACTGTTCCTCGCACCCGGCTCCACATGAGAATCTCTCAGTGGACTCTTCGGTCTCAGTGGGATCAATTAGTGGACGACTTGGACCAAGAGGTTCTGGTCTCCACCCCAATGCTCCAGGATTTGCAGTGGTGGTTGGTTCAGGAGAATTTTGCCGGGAGTTCCTTCTGTCTTCTTCCCCATCCCAAACACTGACAACAGATGCCTCAGGCGAGGGTTGGGAGCCCATTTGGGATCTCGGGGACCCAGGGCTCTTGGTCCAAACTCGAGCAGCTTCTCCACATCAACGTGCTTGAGCTCAGAGCGGTGTTGTATGCTCTTCAGGCACTGCACCCTTTTCTGCTTCCTGGTCATCTGGCTATCCAGACCGACAACAGGAGTGTCGTCTGGTACCTCAACAAACAAGGGGGACTCAGTCCCACCTTTTTGTTGGGAAGCGATGTGGATCTGGGAGTGGGCCTCCTCAACCTTCACCTCACAGCAGTCCACGTTCTGGGGTAGAGAATACTCTGGCAGATCACTTGAGCAAATCCTCAGCACAAGCTCACGAGTGGGAATTGGATCAGGAAATAGCAGATGACATCTTCCTCACGTTGGGGAACCCCGCGGGTTGACCTGTTTGTGTCCCTCTAAGCGAAAACCCCTAACTTTTGCTCGCTTGCTCCAGGGTGCGGGCGACTCTAGAAAGATGCTCTGTCTCTGACTGGAGGGCAGATTCGCTCATGCCCTCCCCCGGATTCCTTCGATTCTGAGAGTCTTGCACAAGCTCAGCTCAGAGGGTTCTCGTATGATTCTTATCACTCCCTTCTGGCCCAGGCAAGCTTGGTTCTCTCTGCAACAGTACTCAGAGGAACCTCTGATTCCTCTTCCACTTTCACTCTACTGTTGACCCAGGATCAGGATCCCTGGTCCATCCCGGCTTCAAGTTCCTTCAGCTACATGCTTGGCTCCTGCAGCGTAGTGCAAGCCCATTTTGGGTTTCCCTCAAGTGGCAGAGGTCCTCGAGAGGCTCAGTAAACCTTCCACTCATTCCACCTATGCCATGAAATGGAAATGGTTTTCTATTTGGGCTCGTCTAAAGACTTGGAGCCTTCTCCTGTCCTGTTGGGCAGCTACTGGACTACATGCGTTAACTCTTCGACCTGGGTCTCAGTCATTCGTCTTTGAAAGTTCATATGGCAGCTGTCACTGCTAATCATGTTCCTTTGGGGACAGAACTTTCGCTCAGCTGGAGGTCGTGAAGACCTTCCTCCGAGGGGTTCTCCATTTGAGACCCCCATTCGGGTTCCTGCCCCCTTGGGATTTGAATTTCACTCTTGAGAAGCTTACATTGCCTCCTTTGAGCCGGCAGCCTCTGCAGACCTTAAGTTCCTTTCATGGAAGACTCTCTTCCTTATGGCCATTACTTCCGCTCGAAGGATTTCCGAGCTTCAGGCCTTGATGTGTAAAGTTCCATAATCTGATTTTCCATAAGGAATGTGTGGCTCTCGTGCCGACCCTAACTTTCTCCCTAAGGTGGTAGCGGAATCTATGCTGAACCAGTCCATTGAACTGCCTACCTTTTCACGCGCAGCACTCCAATCACTGGGAGTATCTTTGCATACTCTGATCGTTCATCGGATTCTGAGATACTACACCAATAGGACGCAAGGATCTCAGAAAAATGGACCAACTATTCATTTCTTTTGCCAGCAAAAGAGAGGCAACGCTGTTTCAAACAATGTTTGTCCAAATGGTTGGCTCATTGTACCACTCTGCTACGATAGTATCACAAGACCTTGCCAGGTCAAGTCAGGGGTCACTCCACCAGGGGTGTCGCAGCCTCTGCTGCTTGTTTCAAGAATGTGTCGGGCTGACATCTCGCAGTCACACCTTGACCTCTGTCCATACCTTACTTAAACACTACAGTTTGGACATTGCCTCCGCCTGTAGAGCAGGCTTCGGGCTGGCTGTTCTGCAAGGGCTTCTTTCTTAAGTCCATATCAGCCAGAGGATCTGTGTATGAGTAGTTTCCTCCTCCCGTGTGCTTCTCTTTGCTCCAGACTACGCAGGACTCAGTCTATGTGTAATTACCTACTGCGAGCCCTCTCGAAGTAAGGTGAGCCTGATTATGTGAGAACTTACCGTAACAGTAGATCTTGAGAGGCTCTTGCAGTAGGTAATACCTTCCCGCCCTCCATCCCCTTAGCTTTTTCAATTCCGTTTCAGGAAGGAAATATCCGCTTCTCGTCTACGTTGGCGAGGAAGAACTGGAAGGTGGATGGGGACGCCCTTTATACCGACGCCGCTGACGCCGCCTTCCACTGACGGGGGCGGTCTCAATGCCGAGACTGCTAGCTAGAAATTTTTCTGTGGGTTCTGATGCTCCTGCCAGTCCTATATGTAATTATCTACTGCAAGAGCCTCTCGAAGATCTACTGTTACAGTAAGTTCTTACATAACTGTACTTTATTGCACCATTAGGGTTCCAGCGACAAAGTTTGGAAATGCACTCTTAGGGTTTCACCCCACCCGCCCTGGGTTTCCAACCCTAACACCCCACCCACTCTGCAGGCAGGAACAGGCGTGGGGTGTGCCATGGGGTGTCATCCCTAACGCTCATCCCATTCCATGTGTAAGTAAGCTGACATGGGTACAGTTTATGAGAATGGGGTGATGGGGTGAGCATTAGGGTTGACAACCCACAGCACACCCACATCTGTTCCTGCCTGCAGGGTGGGGTTGGGGTTCGAGTTGGAAACCCTCAGACCATGTTTCCAAACTTTGTCGCTGAAACCTTAATGATGCATTAACAAAGTTTTTGCAGAGAATTTCCTACTTTTGAGAAAGTATAATCGTGAGGCTTATTTGCTTGTGTGGGCACAGGGCCCTCTGGACCCTGCACACCAACCATCCGTAATTTTGAGAGTTTGTAATTCTATCCTTTTTCCATATTATCCTATGGGAAACAAATGAAGATTTAAAACTGCAGAACTCAGAGCAAAGTAATATATTTTCACCAAACCAGCAAATGGACATCTGTGGGGCAAGCTCATTTTCCCTCAAATTTCAAATCAGAATCACAAACCGTTTGGCAACTGTGCAATAACAAAGAAAAGCTGTTTAAAAAAATCCTTTTCCGCAGTTCCTTTTTTGCAATTTGTGGTAAAACAAAATTCCTTTTCACAGCTTGCGAAAAAGAATCTTTTCACGATTTACAGCAAAGCATCTATAGCCTGTCCCTGTCCGTTTACAGCTGGGGACTCCAGGACTTGGGACAGTATTCCAGGTGTGGAATCACCAGTGACCCATATGGAGGTAACAGTCCCGCCTGTTTCCCCACTGTCAAACCCTCTCCCGCACATTAGCATCCTGTTAGCCTGCCTGGTTTGTTTAAGGTAGTCACTAATGATGGCTCTAAGTCCTTTCTTCTGATGTTATGTCCAGCGAACTCCTCCCATCCAATACTCTGTTCTGGGATTTTCTTCTTTTAGTGCATCACTTTGCACTTCTTGGCACTAATTTCAGTTGCCATACCGTGGACCAGTTTTGCAGCCTTTGTAGTTCTTCCTGCAATTCTCTTATCTCCGCCATGTTATCAGCTGTGAGTTAAGAGTCATCTGTGAATAGACACAACCTCCTCTGGAGATAGATATGTGTGTGTGTGGTGCACATTCAGTGGTGTGACTCAAAATAGGCAGTTTATTTTCAAGTGTGAGGGGCAGGACTTTTATAACTCATGAACAAACTAGAGCATACAGGAGTCAGGCAAAAGACAGTGAACTGGATCACCAACTGGCTACAAGACAGGACACTAAGAGTGCTTGTCAATGGATCATTATCAAGGGAAGGCAAAGTGACCACTGGCGTTCCACAAGGGTCTGTGCTGGGACCTATCCTCTTGACATATTTATCGGGTATATTGCATATGACTTGAAGGGAAGGTTTGCCTGTTTGCAGATGACACAAAACTCTGCAACAGAGTAGACATGCAGGAGGGAGCAAAAGGTATTGAAGCAGACCTGGAAAAACTCGAGGAATGGTCCAGAGATTTTGGCAGTTGAAGTTTAATGCCAAGAAGTGCAAGGTTATGCACATAGGAAAAGAAACCCAGGGATAAAGTACACACTGGGAGGGCATCAGTTAGAGGAGACAAAGACAGAGGGAACCTTGGCGTAGTCATCGAGATGACTTAAAGGTTGAAAACAGTATGAAAAGGCAGCACAGAGGGCTCAGTGGCATCCTTGGCTGCTTTTTGTAGGGAATTACAAGTAGAAAGAGCGAGGTTATCATTCCTCTCTACAAGTCCTTGGTGAGGCCACATTTAGAGTACTGCGGTCAGTTTTGGAGGCCCCACCTCAAAAAGACATGGACCGCCTGGAGGTGGACTGCATCGGTGAGCCATATAAGGCAAGACTCCAACTAAATCTGTACACCCTTGAGCAGAGAAGGAACGGGGGACGTGGATCGAAACTTTTAAGTATGTTAAGGGAATTAACACAACACAAGCAGGAAACCTCTTCCAGCAAAACAGAGATACACGACAATGCGGCACAACTTTAGTCTGGTGGGAGGCAGGTTCAGAAGCAACCTCAGGAAGTGCTTCTTTACAGAAAGGGTCATAGACCCGTGGAACAGACTACCTCAGGAGGTGGTGATATCCAAGACAGTACGCGAGTTTAAACTCGCATGTGACAGACATTGTGGACACATCAGGGTGCAGTCTAGATAGGGATGAGGGCAGAAACACAGGCAGACTAGATGGGTCATGTGGTCCCCATCTGCTGACAGAGTTCTTAGTTCTGTGAGTGGCAGAGCCAATGATAAGATGCCTATTTTGAGTCAGGCTATTGTATATTCAATATACACTGCAGTAGTTTTCAAGTTGTAACTTTTAAAGCTAGTTTGTTTAAATATTTTGCTGTTTTACTTTAATTGTGACAGCTGGTTTCAGTGCTGCTTTAGGCATTTAAATGTCATCTGCATTGTGAAAGATGCTCTCTGATTGGTTCAGTACTCTACTGTGATGACAGTAACTTTAAAATATCCATTGTGCCAGTAGTAACCACAACATATTTTTGATATATTGCTGTTACTGATGTCACTAGCCAAGATTTCTTTATTCCATCATTTTACCTTCATTGTGTGTGTGTGTATATATATATACACACACACACACACACACACACACACACACACACACATACATACATACATATACACACACACACAGTACAACACACTATATCATGTTATCTTGTTAGTTGGTGTGTCAGAGATGATATTTGCCCTGTTGGGTACATCACAGTGCATGCTGAACCAATCAGAGAGCAGGTTTCACAATGCTGATGACATCACAGTATCATTGTGTAGCATTGTAGCCAGCAGATAAAATCAAAGAGAAACAATCAAACCTTCATAAAAGCTATAACTAGTAAACTGATGTTGTTTAAATTGACCAGCAATGCTGTGACTCAAAATACACCATTTACCATCACTTGTGAGGGAGCAAGAGTTTGATAACTCACTTGTGGCTCCTCCACTTGTGAGTTATGGTCAGACCCCTCTCACAAGTGAAGATAAAGTGTGTGTGTGTGTGTGTGTGTGATGATGTATACTGTATATAGAGGAAGAAGGATAATAGGTGTAAGTAGATATGAACTGGAAATGCTGCAGTGCTTCCTTCCCTTTCAAGGTTATGAGCCTGGTTTCCCCTCTCTTTATTCCTAACCCTGTGAATGAAGCCACCATGGCTGCACACATCCTGGGCAAGGGGCTGCATATACAGCCAATGCCACTTTACGATCAGCTGATGGGAGTGTGCAAACACTGGGCAGCCAAGCCCATCATTTCCGGTAGTCAGATACCATACTCTTGTGGTTCTCATGTGCCCCCAGCTGTCCACAGTGTGGGACTAGCTCAAACCCTGGTCTCTAAGAAGACAGTGTGATGATTACCACCTCACCACTGGATCTACCCCTTCCTTCAGTGGTTCTTCTTAAAACACTAAACCTCACAGAGAGGTCTGAAACAGATTTAAGACCTGTTAAAATTAATTCTTTAAAGGATGAACACAAGAAACTGAACTTCTCACTCTTCATCAAAGGGGTCCGATCATCCTGTGGAGGGTGGTGGAGTCTAACAGCCGGTTGATAATCTGAAGCCTGTATCTGTAGTGATGATGTCTGGAGTCAGTTCCCTGGGCTGTCTGTAATTAAATGGTTTGAAGTGGTGGCACCTGAGGGAAGAGCTGTCACTGGCACCATCTGAGTATGCACACCCATTCAGGCATGTTTGGATGCATTGTCCTTCATGCACTCAGTTTAGAGTTATGCACCTCAAAAGTTCAGTTTACACAGATATGAAACTTCCTGGTGCTGTAGTGCCTATTCTTGATTTCCTTTAAATCATCAATCATACTGGTTCTGAGCCCTGTGTTCTCATTCCTCTGCTATGTAAAGACAATAAAATCAAATTTTTTCTTCCATCTTTTTTAGGTGAAACTGGTGAATATCCGAATGATGACATCACAGATGGGAATCCCAAACTGACATTGGGGTTAATCTGGACCATCATTTTACATTTCAGGTAAGAAATAGAGAATAATGCATAGGGTATGAGCGTTATGAGAATTTAATGCCCTCGAGGTGAGGGATGTATCAGTAAACCCGAGAGAGCGAAGCTCGGTTATCAATGCATCACCACCGAGGGGTGCATTTAAATTTTCATAACGTTCAGTACCCCTGTCTTATTTTTATAATTGCTGGCAAATTTTATCCTACCATAGATGTAAGGCCTGCTGACACACTACACAAACTCATATTGTACAATACATCCCATTTCATAAAATAGGCATTTTTTATTCTACTAATAACAAACACAACAGCAATAAATAAGAACTGTTTTACCTTTCATGTGATGCATCACATGAAATATATAGTTGCTACTATTGAGACAGAACCAACAAGATTATTACAGAAAACAAAAATAAATGCTGAATCGATATTACGGAGCTGGACAAAAAAAAAACAAAAAACAGAGCTCTCTTTCAAATATTTGTCCATGTGGCATTTTACTTCACTCTATAAAAAATATCAGACAGCTGAGACCTCCGTAGGAACTTCATAACTGAGGTGTGCTCAGTATCCAGTTGCTGCACGACAGTTCGTTGCCATGACATGGAGGTCGTCCCTCGAAACAAGTAAGGGACAGTGTTAAAATTCTCATGCAGATGCTAAGGATATCAATTATAATTCTACAGATTTTGACTTTTGGTTTGTTTTTACTCTGGGAGGCTACTAATTAACATATGGATAGTACTATGTCAGTGAACATGTACCTCTACTCTGAATCTGATTCGATTACTGGAGCCTTCGTTTCATCTTGCTACTTTAATCGGGGCTGTATAGATAGAAACTTATTGACACTCCTGGTTGATCACACAGTTTGGGTCAAATATTGTTTGAAGAATACTTCTTGTGATTTCTTTAGCGTCATTTGACCACTACTCGGGTTTGGGAAGACACAAGTCGATGTTGAGGGCTGCTGGTTTTCCTGTTTCTCAGGCAGGTACCTCAGGAGTGTAGATATTTTACGCCCGTTTTTTCATTTGCTGTCACTGGGCTTATGTGTACACTCAAAGAATGCTCACGGCATCACTAGGACAATCTTGCAGCGTGAATCTCGTAACAACCAGCTGGTTGTTACGGGAAATATCAACTGCTTATTCCAATGTTAAAAATTGATGACCAGTAATTATATCTGCATCTCCTTCTCTTATAACTGCTCAGATTTGTCTGTGGAGCTGTGTAGAGTAGAACAGTCTGCTTTGTCTTGAAACATCCAAGGCAAAAATAAGTGACTCTACACCAGGTCTGAAATGGACAACCATACAGCCCACCACGATGTTAACATCAGTACTGTGTCGTATAACAGGCGGTGTTGGGGTAATCAGTACTAAAATCTCACGCAGGGCCACTAGTGTTATGCAGTACTTTGTCCTCATTTCTCACGCAGGGCTCCTAGTTTTCTATGCACTATTTTCTGATTTCTGCTGCATGATTTCTTAATTTCTGTGGCAGAATGTAGTCCTGTCATTGGTTAAAATGATGTGATGTCATCGATGACATCACATACCAAGCATAGAGGAGGGGCTTCAGGATAAATGAGATGGAGAAGGGAGCCGGGCACTATGGAATAACTGTATATTCAAATGAATTCTGTGGCAGTATATGTATTCTGCGGCATGATGCAAATTCTGAGGAAAATTCTGTAGCCACAGAAATGCAGAATTCCAGGGCCTTACTCATAGGTCAGCAGAAACATAATTCACACTAGTACCTCTCTGGCATCAGTGGCAACATCTTGTCACTACATCAGTACCTGCTGTTTGGGATGCTTTTTGTTTAATATGGCGTTGCAGTGTTATTTTGAATGTTGCCAGTGTTTGCTAAGCTTATTTACTACTTGCAGAGAGCTGTGTTTTGGGTTATTTAAAATGTTATAAGCATTTGTTCAGGTTCCATGTTTAGTGGAAATTCCAGTCCTTTATTTGATTAATAAAAAAGTCCCTAATAGCAGTGGCTTTTTGTTTGGAGGGCAGGGGCGGGTCATTGACTTTGATAGGCTTCTTTGTAAAGAGCTGCAAGAGCCTCAGTTAGCAGATAGAAAAGATTAACCAGTTGTAACTTTTCTTTGAGAGCAACTTCTTTTGCCAGGATTTTCTGCCTGACCGTTTTAGTTGTAATGTAAAAATATAGAAGAGAAGGTATGAACAATAGTATGATGTTATTTTTTTACATACCAAGATGTGTGAAACCATGTAAACCACAACACTGAGGGTGAGTGATTTATTCATGTGTCACACATTGAAGGTTTGTAATCAAAAAAAAAAAAAAAAGGTTTCAACTGGTGCCTATCATTTGTTATATATGATTACTGGTTAACTGAACTGTGGTGGCAGGTAGCTCAGGAGTGGACCAAAAACAAAGTACATTTTGTCTGCAGCTGCTGTATTCGCTCAGTGCTGTATGTGAGTGTGAAGGTATTCTCTGTTATACACTGTTGTGTGTAACCGAGACTTTCAGGTACTGGTTTTGGGTTGAAATCAACCCTACTCAGTAATTACATAGATCTTGCCTTGTGAGGCAGGTGACCCTGGATGCTGAAGGGCTGGCAGGAGGAGAAATGAGTACCTGAATGGACCTCGCCTCCTCCAGTATGACTACAGGATGCAGTGCATTCATGAGTGCCAGTGGGTGGATAGAAACATGCTGGTGTGCCAACTCAAAAATGCACCTCTGTATCCTTGTCAGGGGTCTTGGGAGAATAAAGAGTCCCACAACCTAACTGGGAGTTCCCAACTCCTAGCTCCTCCGCCTCCTCCTGATTATGAACCTTGCTACATTGGCATCAGTTATAAACAAAACAGAAAACATGTTCAACACAATTCTATTACTTTGGAGCACAGTCGTCTTTGTAGATCTCTCAAAAATCCACAGGCAGTCAGATGGCTCATTTACACAAAACAAGAAAAGAATCGTTCATGAGGAACTAAAAGTGATTCATAAGTATCTATTTGGAACCTTTCTGTTACTCTGTAATGTATTGATGGATGTACTTTGATCTGAAATGTTTAAAATGTAACAACAAGCTTTTTCTCTCAAAAATGAATAATGCATTTCAAGGGTGTAATAGCTCATTAACAGAATACTGGTGCATCAGTGAAGGGCTCAATGTTTCAGTCTCATTTGAGAAGTGCGTATCTGCCCTTCTGGCCCACCTTCTGTCTCTATTACTGATGTGAGGAGTCACATGTGTTCTTGAGTCATAGGAGTGCAAGGGCATTAGGGATCAGTTTACACAGGGTTGCGCAGCAGTGTGCTGCACACATTCAAAACAGTTAACCCATTTCGACACAGAAATATAACTAACTACAGATATTGTAGCCTAAATACTAAGAACGAAAATCAGTTGAAACCCCAAGTCGATCACCATAATGAGAAGGTGTTTTCGTGAGCATGGTGCTGATTTCCTGTTTTGAGGACCCTTTGATTTGTGTATTTTGGTTCAGCAGCTTTAAAGGGCACTATCAGCTTTACCCTTTGTTTTTGCTTATTTTCTATCACTGGGTTGCTATGCATATACTGCTGAATGATCACTGTAGAAAGTATCAAGTAAAGCACACACGATTCAGCTTACCAATTTTGGTGAAATCTGTATTATTTGTAACCCTGCTGTCCTGACTGAAGTCTCTCTACACCAGAAGCGAGTTCATGATGAGAGAGCAACGCGTCTACCTCTTGCAATCCCTCATGCAGAATTTCATGCCCACTGTAATAAACATAAATTCTGTTACCTAGTTATTCTATATCTTGAGTATGTGAAACCAAAACTGAGGGCTGGTTTTGCACAAATTAGTTTGGAAAACTGGTGCCCAAATCCCACGCTGCGCAGCAGCAGCTCATTCTCACATGGGATCTTTACCTGAGCGCTACTATGCATGCAAGAGGATTTGGGCCCTAGTTTTCAAACTGTTTTGCTCAAAAACGAGCTCTCGTGTTTGGGTTTCACATACCAAGAGATACATAGAATAACTGGCACTAACAGACCTTA
This sequence comes from Neoceratodus forsteri, assembly GCA_016271365.2. Lineage (NCBI taxonomy): Eukaryota > Metazoa > Chordata > Ceratodontiformes > Ceratodontidae > Neoceratodus > Neoceratodus forsteri. The sequence continues at coordinate 336,603,851 of CM057451.1, read as the reverse complement.
TGTTTATTATACGGGCATGTGAAATTTATGCATGACGGACCGCATATAAGTAGACACTGCTTCGGCATGCTCTCGCCATGAATTCGCTTCCAGTGCACGGAGACTTTCAGTCGGACAGCAGGGTTACAAATAATACAGATTTCACCAAAATTGGTAAGCAGAATTGTGTGTGCTTTACTTGGATACTTTCTACAGTAACCATTCAGCAGTTATATGCATAGCAACCCAGTGATAGAAAATAAGCAAAAACGAAGTGTAAGCTGACAGTGCCCTTTAACACATGTAGTGCAACCATCGAGAGATAAGGCAAGGTGGGGTGGAAGACGATAGGTGAGGGAGGAGCCAAGGGGGATTGCCAAGCGGGCCGCTGCTCGTGGCTGTTCCATAATGCATAATGCTATGGAGTCATTTCTCCCCCCAAACCCAGGAGTGAGTGTCAAGGACAGTCTCCCTTCGGTAGGATATTGCATCTGTGCTACTAGAGCACCAGCAATAGATGGTAAGCAAAATATAAGGGTGAGAGGAACAGAGAGGAGGGAGAGAGGAAAGGCAGAAGAAGGACACAGGGACTGATCAGGGGATGGGAAGGCAGATCAGTGGGGAATAGGGATGAGCAGGGAAAGATCAATGAGATGAGAGTGCTCATTGTGAGGATAATAGACTATAAGGGTAGGGTGGTCTGCTGTCTCCAGGGATGACAGCAGAAGGGTGCTGAATAGAATTGAGGAGTAGTCAAAGTGGCAGGTGGGAAGTCTGATATCATAATCCATGTAGGGACGAATGACTTGGCTGGTAAGAACTTGGGGCATAAAGGATAGCTTCCAGGACCTTGGGGAGAAACTCAGGAGCCTGGGAATTTCTGGGACCTTCTCAGAGGTACTCACAATACATGGGAAGGAAGAGCTCAGAATCACTATATTAGAGATCTATATATATATATATCTATATCTATATATATATATTAATTTACTATACGTTATCTTCCACATTCAGCCAGCCCCATCAACCACTCTTTCTCTAACCCGTGTCCCTGGGACTTGCCTTGGAGAGAGTGCCCCATGGCCACCCGCCCGTGGCAGTCTCCCAGGTTCCACAGTCCTGGAAGGAACTTAGCTCGGATATTTGGTCAGCAGCCCAGTGAGCAGCGTGGGTCCTGCAAGGAGAGGCGGTGTCATCTTGCAGTTGAGGCTGTATTTTCCTGCTCCCGCCCAACAGTACCTGTGGCCGAGGACTGAAGTGGATGTCGCCGCAAGTGTGCTGAGATCCTCAGTCAGGAGCATCCACCCACCATTGTGGCTCCACTTTCACTGCTATGTGTGGTCACCCAGGTGGGAGTGATGCAGCGGAGCTCACAGACCCTCCCAGAGGAGCAGGCGGAGGCATCCTCTGGGATACTCGATCCTCCTTCTCCAAGCTTCCCCCAGGACTCAGGTTCAATTCGAACCTGGGTCACCATCGATAGCGCTAGTGCTGCTCCGATGGACTGGCAAACCACCATATTTAGAGAGTGGTTAAAGGCTGGTGCACAGCAGAGGGTTTAACTACCTGGGGAGTAGGGAAACTTCTGGAGAGACAGGAGACAGTTCAAAGTGGATGATTTTCATCGCAACAAAGAAAGGTAGAGCCCTCAGGCAAGATTGGATGCATGCAGTATTTAAACTGATCGTGGGAACAGTCTAGGGGCAAGGAAAACCTGGGGTGGTCTTTAAATGGTGATCTGACAAGTACTTTCCAGGGAGAGGTGGGAAGGAAGGTAGGGGAAGGGAATGGGCCAGGGTACCAAACAAGGGAAGGGGCTGGGGCCTGGGGTGGCTGCAGGCTTAGGGGTGAAACAAGAGACCAGTAGGAATGCAATTATTATTAGATTGGTCCAGTAAAAGCAGTTATCTTCTTTGTGAGGCTCTCAGAATAAAACGTTTTCCTGTCATTTTTCCTCAGTAACAGTGAGTGATGGAATATTGACAGTTAACAGCAATTTTTGAGTGGTGACCAGTCAAAAGCTGGCATTATTTATTGTGATCTTGGATTAACACCTTTGAGCAGAATGCTTTTTCACAGGTTCCATGTCAAGTATCACACACAAGAATACAGATATGTTCCACAGATATAGATTTTTTGTTTATTTATTGAAATGTTTCACTAGGAAGGCACACTGAACAACAAGTTGCTTGTCTCACGGTGCGACTTGGGTGGAGGGTTACATAGGGTTGTGAAGGATGGTCAGTTACAATAGTATGTGGGTAGTACAAACAATACAACATTGTAAGATTGTGCAACAGTTGGAACACAAGGTATTGTACAATAAACAGTAGTGGAACATTAGTTCAATTACAATACATGTCCAAAATCATACAAAAGAACATATAAACATACAAAACAGTGATAATGCGATAGAACCATTTGTAGTGCATGAGTGTACCAGGAGCAGGTTCGAGGTGTGCATGAAGTGCTGTTGGAGTAAAAGGATGGGTTTAGGTTGTGCACTGGTGACCCAGAAGGGCAAGTGGAGAAGAGCGGGAGAGGCAAGAACTGAATATGAGGAGAGGGTAGCCATATCCTGATTTCCCCTTCAGGATGTTGAGAACCCTGTCGGGGGCATGGTAGAAAGACAGAAACTGGGGATAGGTATTAAGATGGGTTAAAGCAGGAACAGCTGAGGAAAGGTAATTGTGAGGGTAGAGGTAAGAGTAGTTGGAGGAGAAGTGTCATATTTCAGGGAGAGGGCATTCCAGATTTTAGGAAACGATGGGCTAAACCAGTCTGACTGATGAGGGTGGAGCGGGGAGGGACTGTCAAGGTGCGGGCATCATTTGATCTGAGAGAGTGGGTGGAGAGGGTGGAGTGGAGAGGATGAGAGATAGGAGGGAACCCCTCCCGAACCAGAATTTGGAGGTTAGCTTGGCAAGCAAGAAACAATTGAAAATGATCTCAGGCATAAATTCTAACAATAGTTATGCAATCTAAGCACATTCAGGGTGCAGAGTCAAAACAAAGGCTAACGTTTTACTAAGTAACGGTAACATAACATGAGGATGCTTGTTTAAAAGAAGTGTACAACTAACAATATAGGGCAGATAATTGGACTGTGCCTGAGTCAAAGAAGGAAGGAAGGTCTGGTACTAGTAGAGAGGACAGGGAGAGGAGGAATGTGCAGGGCGGGAGAAGGCAAGCAGAGTTGGGGGTGGGTAGCATGGGATAGATGGGAGGAAAGGAAGAATGGCTATGTAGTCAAAGTGGAATAAAGGGGAGGAGGGTGGAGGAGTAGGGAGGAAGAGGTGGTGTAGGTAGTGGGATGATGATGTATTAAGGTGGTATGGAGGAAAGATGTGTGAGAATGACGGAGGGCAAAAAGGAAGAGGAGGTGGAAGGAGGTAGGAAGGAAAATAAATAATTTAGATGGGTAGAAAGCCCGTGAAAGTGTTAATGTGACCGGGGTCAAGAAATGAACATGAGCGTAACATTTAACTAATCAGTTGCATACAGTCCAATTATTTAGTCCACTGTCTGGTTATGGGTGATTAATGGGACAACAGTAGCTTTGAATTCTGGTTGGCTACATGGTATTTTGTACAATATATTGTGCGATAATACCATAGCTGTCTGTATTTACAAGGTAATAACCAGACCTTGGTCATAAACACCGAGGAGAAAGGCTGGGACCTCCTGATGCCATCGCTCCTGGTCTCAGTGGGAGCAGACCTTCTTCCGTTCCTAGGTCACATCTAAAATCCTCAGGTGATAGGGCGTTTGGTGTGGTTGCTCTGATCTGGCTGTTTTTAAAAAGCTTTGAAAACTCACTTTTATAATTCGTTAGGGCAGGATTTTTGATTAACTGTCGTTAGTTTTAGTTATTTATTGTTTTATTTGTAATGTAAGGTGCTCAGAACCATAGGGTTGGGCACCATATAAATAAAATTGACATTGACAATCCCTTGCTCTGGTTATTTTCAAGGAAACCCAGACCACTATCAGTATTGGCGCTAGTATACTGCAGAAATAAAAATATTTTTTAAACTGCAAAATGTGGTCATGCAGCAGCACGTCTGTCAGAAGGCAAGAACTGTTTCACAGGCGTGCTGTAGCGTTTAAACTAGAGTCTCTGATGAGTTGCTGCGTATTGAGGTGGGAGGAAAACTGGGCTTGCTCTCTGATTGGCTAAGCACACATGCAGCAGCCAGTCAGAATGCAGAGCCACTATTCAGTCTGTTGTCCGTTAATTATCTGGTCATCTCAGAACAACTGGACAGTAACCCTGCATTCTGATTGGCCAAGAAGCAACGTTCCAGTATAATTAAGCAATAATGTTATAGTGAGCTGGGCTTGAGGGAATAACTGGCCAATTAACACTGAGGCCAGAACAGTTATTCTCCCATTAACCCAGCTCACCATGCAGTTGGTACCTTAAGTCAGCCCATGTCAGATTTGATTTACACAACAGTGTTTAGGTGGTTTGGACAGAAATGGTAAAAAGCTATACAAGTATAAAATGTAAATTACATATACTAATATATATGCAATCAAAAAATAAATAGCATCTCACATTTTATTTATTCCTTGGAAGAGTTTTAGCAGGAAAGGCCTTCTGAGCTATAATAGCTAGTTTCTCCTAGAGGCATCCTGGGGAAGATAACCGAAAGTGGTCACTGAGCGTGCTCATTTATTTTGCTCATGTTGCCCAAATAGCATGTTTATCGTGGCAAATTTTTATGTTCACATCTGTGTGTAGAGAGGTTTCTCTTGCCATTTTCCACTGTGAAGGTGAATGATGTAATGTTGACAGTTAACAGTAGTTTTGGAGCGTGACCAATCAGAATGCTGGCATCAGTACAGAGTCCCATTGTTCAGTCCTGTGTCGAGTTATGGCTGGATAATAGGACAGTAGCTCTGTACACTGATTGGCTACATAGTGTTTTCTGCAGTAGAATACACAACAGTGACATGCTCAGTATTGCATTTTGAGGGTGCTGCTGTGATTGAGGTGCTGTTGTTTATTTGAAATGTTAAACTGAACTCTCCTATGCTCTCTCTGCTTGTTATCTAGGCAGAAGTTTAAGATCCATGGCACTTTTGAAAGAGATGGGGTTATGCCCAGTGTCCTGGTCCATGTTTTTTTCTCAATAACACAGGTTATTTTTTATAAGTAATAAGGGATGACAGGGTGTGCTTAGTGCTGGGATAATGGCACCTTCAGGTAGGTGGAAGCACGGGGCCAAAGGCTGAGTTCTTCCACCACTTTAGTAGTGCTGTTATCCCAGCACACAGTGCACCCTGAGTGCCTTATTACATTATGAAATGGGTCCATTAGGATTAGTAAAGAAATAAATAAAAAAATGTAATTTAAATGAGGAAAATAAGGAAAAAGGGAAAAAATAGAAAAGGTAGTCCCATTGAACCATTACAATTTTGTTGTCTGGCCAGTAGATGGCAGATGCTACTTTTATTTTTAAACGGAGGTAAGTGAATAGAGCGTATTGAGACAGCTGTATCTGCTTGATGTGAACAGATCAGTTAGGTCCCCCGCCCGGGCTGTTATGCTGGGATATCGGCTTTCTGCTCCAAGTGCCTCAGCCAATCAGTTTGCTGGATTTTTTTATAATGATTTCATAATTTTCATTATACTGTTTATGCCTCCATCACTGGTGCTGCCCTTCTTTGGCCCTGGCTTCCAGCCCTGCCCCATCTGTTCTCCGTTACTCACCTGAACCTTCATTGTTACAGGGCATCGTCTGCCCTATGATGGTTCCCATGTGTGTTTGCTCGGTTGCCCTCTCAGCACTTTAGTGTGGGAGGTGAGCAGCCAGTCTGAGGGGCAGGGCCCAGGAGCACTGGCCATCATCTTGTTTACATCTCAGATTTTCCTGTAGTTTCTCCCACCCTCAGTATTACGGGCGTGAACTAAGCATCGCCCATGCAATTGCCAGGCTGCACAGAGCAGCTGAGTCCTCTCACTCAAGTTGCTCAAACTGCATTGCCACCTGTGGTCAGCCAGGCCACAGTGTTACATTGAGCCAGTTGTCGTCCTTCCTGTAGGAGGAGCGCATCTTCTGGGATGCTCAGTCCTCCTCCTGGCCAGCCTTCTGCATTCCAGGCACATTCCTGAGACGTGGGTTGCCAGTGTCAGAATGGCAGCCCTGCCACTGTGTTGACAGGCCAGCGATAGCACAGAATCTGTTGGAATATTTTTTTTTATTTTATTAAAAGAATTGGAATTACAACCTTTGAGTCAAGGACTCCTTTGCAAAACCTCCACGTCAAAATGAAATAACATAACAGGGTACAAGAAAGACAAGAACAGAGCAATATTACAATGCTGAAAAGTGGACAAGTAACAAAAATTGAAGGCGAGAGATCCAGCCGAGTCAGACAGCGAGCAGGAAACAACAGTAGTTACAGTATCAAAATACAGTGATCAATAAACTACTGTCTGGTAACAATTTCTGCAGGGTCAAGTGGTAGGGGCAGACCCCAGGTCAAAGGTGAAGTGGGAGAGTGGTGGGTGACTTGCGTCCGCATTGCAGATAGGGACTAATATGACTGTATACGTAGCATGTTTAGTAGCTAATGCATGTAAATTGCACACAGTCCCTGCACTCCCACTGTCTGACTCTATATGTAACTACCAACACGGTGTCACTACTCTCTCCACGAGAGGTGCCTATGCTCCTTTGGGTGACCAATATTCTCTCCAGGAGAAGTGCCTCAGCATGTCCTTTGGGTGGCCAAAGATGAGAGGTTTCAGCAAAGAGTGTGGAGGTCCCGCCTCAGCATTGGTATTAACAGAAAGGAAATAATTTGGCTTATATGGTGCCTTTTATACACAATGTATCCCAAAGCACTTTACAAACCATGGAGAGTTGGTAACTGCCATTGGGCATGTCCAGTTAGAGTTTAGGAAAGGTCAGAGGGTTAGGTACTGGGAAAATGAGAGAATTAAGCACAGGGAGTTCGTGACTTGCTCATGGTCATACAGTAATTGGCGGTTTGGGGTTCAAACCCTGGTCCCCACGTTCACAGCTGTATGCTGTAAACACTAGGCTGTAGTGCCTCCAGTATGTTTTAATTGTCTGATTTATAACATTTTAGTAGCTGTCCAAAACTTTTTTTTTTTTTTAAAGAAAGAGATTTTCAACAATGAATTCCTTCCACTTTTTCAGAACTTGCATGTAAGGAACTCTTGTGCTTTTAAATCTTGGCACTGAATGATTGAATCTGCCCTGATGATTTCTAAATTGCTTTGTGAAGCACTTTGGGATACAGTGTTTATGAATGGCAGTGATTAAAACCAAAATTCTTTATTTTAATCAGTGATTGAAGTGCTCCCACTTGAAGCCAACCATGAAAGCAGACTGCACAAGTTGATTTGAGCTGTACTTTGTTCTGGCTTTCTGTCACAGAATGTGACAGTGCTGTTAGTCAGTGTAACCTGCTTCTGGTAGCGTGAGGCATCTGGGGTAATTGATTGCTGTGAGAGCATGTACTGGGTTCAAGTGTAACCGACCAGGGCAGATAAAAGGCCTTTTATCTTCTCCCGCTGTCTGAAGGATGTGTGCCTTCCAAATTGCGGTCGCCCTGATGGATATATGGGTTTCAGTGTCACATTCTTGCCGTCAGAGTCTGCCTCGCTGTTGGTGACCATTGTTTGCTTGGATTGACTGAATAAGCTGTGTGCAGTTCAGATCATCCATCGCTCTTTCACTGGTAAGAGACTTAAAGCTTCTGACTTTCAGGGTGAAGGGATCAAACTTTTATTGCTGGGAACAAATCGTTTTGTAGCTTAATATAGGCTGCAAAATGGGAAGAACTATTGTTTCTGGTGTTTGTGTGTCTCTTGCTGGTGATTGGCTTTCTTTCATTGATTGAGACTGTCCTGAGGTAAGTGAATGTCCTGATCACAGTAAGAAAACAGAGATCGTCCTGAACCTAACACAGAACAAAACTCTCTAGTACTCTGGCAGTATGCACTAGTGGTTAAAGTATTGAACTGTGAACCAGGAGGCCCCAGTTTCCTGATCTCACCACATCCTCACTCTGTGACCTTGAGCAAGTCACTTGACCTCCTGTGCTCAAGTCCCCCATATCTGTAAAACTGGGTTGGAAGCAGGACAGCTAACTAAAATGTGATGCTGCCTCTCAGCTTGGTCATTCTGGGGCAACATTTTTTGGGGGTGGGATGATAAATGAAAACAGAACCAAGTGCACACATACAGTAGGAAGCTTTCACTGAGCAAATAATTAAAAAGGAAAGCCAGATGAGAAGGGCTGTTGGTTTTGCAGTGTTTCTGTTTATGGTTCAATGGGTAGCACCTTTCACCCTTGCAGTGGGAAGGTCACGGTTGGATTCCTGGCTAGGAAACTGGCGCATGTCGTGCTGGTACTCTAACAGGGTGCACTGGAGAGACTGTGCAGCGGAGGTGTCATATTTACATTGGAAATGAAAATCTGAGGTCCTCTTTGCTTTCTGCATGTTACAGATCCTACAGTGCTGGGATGTTTAACCACTGATGCCTCTAGGTCCTGTTTGCTTTGAAATATTACAGATCCCACTATGCACTGGAGTTTTAACAGCTGATGTGTGTAGCCTCAGTCCTTCTATTTCTGTGGTACTGTATATTTAGTAATATTCTGTCCCCAGCATTGGAGTCGTGCTTTATGATTAACAAATTTGTCTGCTAGAAATAAGAGCAGAGTTAGCTGAAGAGCTCGTAGGAAGGTAAGGAGTATACCTCTTAACCATCCCATATGTCATTACTTACTATACCACTCCAGATCCTCTCAGTTCATACCTCTCAACTGTCCCACATTAGGAGGACACCCAACATTTACCCATCAGAATCCCATCTATATCTCTTAAATGTACCACATTAGGGGACATCCCTCATTTACCCACAGAACCCTCTATCCATACCTCTCAACAGGCCCATTTTAGAAGACATCCTTATTTTACCCTTCAGAGCCCATCTCTCCTTCACTTTCAAGTATCCCACATTAGGCGTGACATCTCATTTTACACTTCTGAACCCCTCTGTCTATTCCTCTCAAGCTTCCCAATTTAGGAGGGTGCTACTCATTTTACCCTCAGACCCCTCTATCCATTCTTCTCACATGTCCCACATTGGGAGGGTGTCCCTCATTTTACCCCAGAGAACTCTTCTCTCCTCTCCCCTCCCTCTCCCAGAAGAGCAGTCCCTCATTTACCCCTCAGAACTGCTCTATCCATCCATTTCAAGTGTCCTACATTGGGAGGGCATCCCTCATTTACCTCGGAATCCTCTGGGGCCTATTCTAGTGGTGTGGTAGTAGTACGTTGCGCTGCCATCACTTGCTCAATGCTATGGCTGTAGTGCAACATTGCGCTGCTGCTGCTGGCCCGTGGTGTGGTAATAGTAATTATGCTGCCACTGCTGGCCCAGTGGTGGTGTAGTAGTAGTAGTACATGATGCTGCCACCACTGGCCCTGTGATGTGGTAATAGTATATTGCGCTGCCACTGCTGGCCCAGTGGTGTGGTAATAGTACATTCGCTGCCACTGCTGGCCGGTATTGTAGTAATATTATATTGTGCCACTGCTGGCCCCATGGTGTGGTGGTAGTAGTCGTTGTGCTGCCATCACTGGCTCAGTGGCATGGCTGTAGTAGAATGTTTTGCTGCCGCTGCTGGCCCTGAGTGTGGTAGTAGTAGTACATTGCGTTGCCATCACTGGCTCAGTGCTATGGCTGTAGTACAACATTATGATGCTATTGCTGGCCCGTGGTGTGGTGGTAGTAGTACATTGTGCTGCTCACCCAGTGGTGCAGGAGAAGTACATTGCACTAGCCCAGTGGTGCGGTAATGGTACATTGTGCTGGCATCGCTGCGCTGTCCCCATGGTGTGGTAATAGTACATTGCGCTGCCACTGCTGGCCCAGTGATGTGGTGGTAGTAGATCGTTGCGCTGCCATCACTGGTTCAGTGCTATGACTGTAGTAGAACGTTGCACTGCCACCGCTGGCCCTGCGGTGTGGTAATAGTACATTGTACTGCCATTGCTGGCTCAGTGGTGTAGTGGTAGTAGTATGTTGCGCTGCTATCACTGGCCCAGTGCTATGGCTGTAGTAGAATGGTGCGTTGCACTGCTGGCTTCATGGTGTTGTGGTAGTAGTACATTGCGCTGCTGGCCCAGTGGTATAGTAGTAGTACATTCGCTGCCACTGCTGGCCACGTGGTGTGGTGATAGTAGTACATTGTGCTGCTATCACTGGCTCAGTCTGTGGCTGTAGTAGAACATTGCGCTCCCTGGCCCAGTGGTATAGTAGTAGTAGTATATTTGCTCTGCCACCACTGGCCCCATTAATTGTGGTAATAGTACATTGTGCTGCCACTGCTGGCCCAGTGGTTTAGTAGTAGTACATTGTGCTACTACCGCCGCCCGTGGTGTGGTAATCATACATTGTGCTGCCACCGCTGGCCTCAATGTGTGATAATAGTACATTGTGCTGGCCCCATGGTGTGATAATAGTACATTGTGCTGCCACCGCTGGCCCTGTTGTGTGATAACAGTACATTGTGCTGCCACCGCTTGCCCTGTGGTGTGATAATAGTACATTGTGCTGCCACCACTTGTCCAGTGATGTGGTGGTAGTAGTATGTTGCACTGCTATCGCTGGCTTAGTGCTGTGGCTGTTGTAGAACATTGTGCTGCCACTGCTGGCCTCATGGTGTGATAACAGTACATTGTGCTGCTACCGCTGGCCCGTGGTGTTGCTGCAGTACATTGTGCTGTCACCACTGGTCCAGTGGTATGGTGATAGTATGTTGCACTGTCACTGTTGGCCAAGTGGTGTAATAGTACATTGTGCTGCCACCGATGGCCCCATGGTGTGGTAATAGTACATTGCTGCCACACTGCTGGCCCAGTGGTGTGGTAATGGTACATTGTGTTGCCACCACTGGCCCCATGGTGTAGTAGTAGTACATTGCGTTGCCTCTGCTGGGCTCGTGGGTGGTGGTAGTAGTACGATGTGCTGCCATCACTGGCTCAGTGCTATGGCTGTAGTAGAACATTCCACTGCTGACCCAGTGGTGTAATAGTACATTCGTTGCCACCACTGGCCCGTGGTGTGGTGTGGTGGTAGTAGTATGTTGTGCTGCTATCATTGACTCAGTGCTGTGGCTGTGGCAGAACATGCATTGCTGGCCCATGGTGTAATAGTAGTACATTGCGCTGCCACTGCTGGCCCGTGGTGTGGTGCTAGTAGTACTATGTGCTGCTATCACTGGCTCAGTGTTGTGGCTGTAGTAGAACAGCGCTGCCGCCCAGTGGTGAAGTAGTAGTACACTGCGCTGCCACCACTGTCCCCGCGGTGTGGTAATAGTATAATGCGCTGGCTCAGTGGTATGGTAATAATACATTGTGCTGCCACTGCTGGCCCTGTGATGTGGTAATAGTACATTGCACTGCCACTGCTGGCCCAGTGATGTAGTAGTAGTACATTGCGGTTGCTACCGCTGGCCCCATGGTGTGGTAATAGTACATTGTGCTGCCACCGCTGGCCCCAGTACATTATGCTATCACCGCTGGCTCCATGGTGTGATAATAGTACATTGTGCTGCCACCACTGGCCCCACAGTGTGATAATAGTACATTGTGCTGCCACCACTGGCCCACGTGTGATAATGGTACATTCTGCTGCCACCGCTGGCCCGTGGCATGATAATAGTACATTGTGCTGCCACCGCTTGCCCGTGATGTGATAATAGTACATTTGTGCTGCCACCACTGGCCCCTGGTGTGGTGGTAGTGGTATTTTGTGCTGCTATCGCTGGCTCAGTGCTGTGGCAGTTGTAGAGCATTGCACTGCCACTGCTGGCCTCGTGGTGTGTAACAGTACACCGTGCTGCTACTGCTGGCCCCTGGTGTTGCAACAGTACATTGTGCTGCCACCACTTGTCCAGTGGTATAGTGATAGTATGTTGCACTGTCACTGTTGGCCAAGTGGTGTAATAGTACATTGTGCTGCCACCGGTGGCCCTGTGGTGTTGTAATAGTACATTGTGCCGCTCTGCTGTCCCAGTGTGTGTAATAGTACATTGTGTTGCCACCACTGGCCTATGGTGTGGTAGTAGTACATTCATTGCCTCTGCTGGGCACATGGTGTGGTGGTAGTAGTATGATGTGCTGCCATCACTGGCTTATTGCTATGGCTGTAGTAGAACATTCCACTGCTAGCCCAGTGGTGTAATAGTACATTCGCTGCCACCGATGGCCCCATGGTATTGTAATAGTACATTGCGCTGCCCTGCTGTGCCAGTGGTGTGGTAATAGTACATTGTGTTGCTACCACTGGCCCGTGGTGGTAGTAGTACATTGCATTGCCTCTGCTGGGCTCGTGGTGTGGTGGTAGTATTACAATGTGCTGCCATCACTGGCTCAGTGCTATGGCTGTAGTAGAACATTCCACTGCTGGCCCAGTGGTGATAGTACATTGCGCTGCCACCGCTGGCCCGTGGTGTGGTGAGGTGGTAGTAGTCGTGTGCTGCTATCATTGACTTAGTGCTGTGGCTGTAGTAGAACATTGCATTGCTGGCCCAGTGGTGTAATAGTAGTACATTGCGCTGCCACTGCTGGCCCTGTGGTGTGGTAGTAGTACTGTGTGCTGCTATCATTGGCTCAGTGCTGTGGCTGCAGTAGAACATTGTGCTGCTGGCCCAGTGGTGTAGTGATAGTACATTGTGCTGCCACTGCTGGCCCCGTGGTGTGGTGGTAGTAGTAGTATGTTGTGCTGCTATCACTGGCTCAGTGCTGTGACTGTAGTAGAACATGCCACTGCTGGCCTCGTGGTGTGGTAATAGTACTTCTAGGGACATGGATATGTTGTTCATCCACACTGTCTGGCAGGTTCCTTGCCGCTTTAAATCTTGCCGGAAGGTCTTCAAGCTGGCTCCTCCTACCCACCCGGTGGTAAAACTCTTGGCTCTGCCCCATGACGCCAGATCTTTCTTACCGCTTGGAAGCTCAGGTTCCCTCCTTAGCGCTCTGCGTTTAGACTGGATCCAAACTCTTGGTTCACCCGAAAATAATTTAAAAGTTTTCTAGACTTGGTCTACTTCTTTCTTCGCGCTCGATGGACAAATTGATTCCGGTTTTGGCGGTGACCATGCGGGCAGAAGATGTCTAGGACCGGTCCGAACTCCCGCGATGTGTCTACTGCCTCGGGCTTGACCACGACCCGCGAGCCTCGCGAGTTGTACAGGTCTTTTTCAGCAAAGCGTCCTCGAAGACCATGCTGTCCGGCTCCAACTTGGGCGCCCAAGAAATGTTATCCACCAGTGAAGTCCAGGGAGACCCATTGGGCAGTTTCCGCGCGCTGGCTTGGCTGAGCAACTCGAGCAGATGATCGCCTCGAGGAGGAGGTGCCCAGGCCGCATCTTCATCATCCTCGGCGGCATTTATCCCACTCTCCTTGGGATCCTCCTACACAGCTTCTTTTAAGGAGCTTTGCCAGTCTTTCTCCACGAGGCGAGGGGCCATTGGGACACTCCTCTCGGTCAAGAAGAAGGACTCGAAGGGTAAGTCCCACTGTCGGCGTTCATGGGAGGCGGGAGGTCCCTCCAGACAGTGAGCACTCTACTTGGTCGAGGTTGTCAGCTGAGCCGCTGGCTTCACCGTGTCCCCGCTAAGTCAGTCGGTTGATACCCGTCGACGCGTCGAGTATTTTCTCGACCCGTCGACGGGCTGTCGACTGGAGAAGCCGACAGCCCTTCTTCACCAGTTCTCCCAGTGAAAACTGAGGACTTGCCTGCGCCTTCTGTGCTGGAGTCCCCAGTTAAGGCTCCCAAGCCGAGGGAGGAACGGGTTTCCCCGCCCTCTCAGACCCACCTCGAAACACCGATGGTCTCGGTCCTCTTCTCGATCCAGCCGGCTGGCGGTCTCTGTCTCGGCACTGAGGAAAGCGGCGGCGCTGTTCGTCCTCATCTTCCTCCTCGGAGGAGGAGAGGCTTCGTGCAAATTAAGGCCGACGCTTACGAGGACTTAATGTGGCAGCAGCTCCTTCTGACTGGAAACAAGCCGATGCCATCACCTTCCGGCCATTAGTGGCTGTCACCCGAAAGACCAAAACAACCCCTCGTGGTGGTCGAGGTGCCCAAACCTGGGCCGGTTGTTCGCCAAAACCAGCTGCCCCACCGATTGTGGTGGAACCCCGCCTCCACAACTGGAAATCGGGGTCTCTGACTCAAGGATTCTCGTTGGGTCAGGGACTGCCCCACCTGCTGTCGGTCACCCTCACTCCCGACCGTCCCTTGGCGGGTGGAGGGTGGCCTAGGCCCTAGGCAGCTGTTCACGGACTCCTCGGAGTCTGATGACAACTCCTCCCTGTTCCTCCAGGCCCCACCTGGAGTCCTCTGGGGACAGTCGATGGACGAGCACCCATCATCATTCATGGGTCTGCTTCGCTCATCTCGGAGTCCACCGGGATGCAGCTCGAGCCTGTATCCAGCGGCCAAGTATCCCCTCATGGAGATACTGGACCGAGGGATTCTCCCACGGAGGCCTTTCTGGTGGCTGAAGCCATTGTTGGCCCAGCCTTGGAGTTAGGGCAGCGTGCTTCTAGCCCTGCTCATTCGACCAGGATGGCCAGGAAGTATGCGGTCCCTACCGGTCTCTGTCCGGTTTCCGGAACACCCCTCTGCGGAGGGGTTGGTTACCGACAGTGTTTTCCCGCATTCCGGGACACTAGGGATGTGGACAAGCCCCCGACAAGGAGTCCAAAAATCTTAACTATGCCGGGCGTAAGTATATGCTGCATCCTCTCTTGGCCTCTGTCAGGCCAGTACTGATGGCACTTCTCCCACGCCCTATGTGGTCCCCTGGATGAGGTGATCCCATCATCCCGGCTGATCTGCAGACTATGGTCAAGCAGGTTCGGGATCAGGAAGGGCAGTGAGTAAACGGCAGCTCCAAACGGCTCTCGATATTGAGACTCCTGTGCCCGGTCAGTAGCGGCCGCAGTGGTCATGTGCCGCAGAGCTTGGCTGCGGATCTCCACCTTTAGCGGATACCCAGCACAAGTTGGCAGATGTCCCTTCCTGGGTACCGACTTGTTCGGCCTGGGGTGGAAGGCCACCTCCAGAGAATTGAAAAGTCCAGTGCCACCTTGGACTCAGTCACGTCTGCCCAGAAGGACAAAGGCCGACAGCAGCATAAGTCCTTTGCCCTTCTGCCCCTGCAGCACGTCCAGCCCAGCAGCATCAGCATCAGGGCCAGCAGGCTCACACTTGGCACTCCAAAGCTAAGCTTGCAGCTTCCTCCAACAGGAAGCCGGGAGGAAAGGCCAGGAGGTCCCTCGGCGGTCCTTCCTCAAGCCTGCCCAGTGGCGGGTTGAGGGGTGTCACCCCAGCCCGGCATCCGCTTCCCCTGGGTTCCCCATGGGGGGCGGCTCCGCCACTTTCTTTCCGCCTGGTCCGCTATCACCATGGACCATTGGGTGTTGGAGGTGGTAGGAAGGGTCTGCCTCTGGAGTTCAAGCAGGCCCCTCTTCCGAGCTGCCGCCCCACGGGGTTACGGGGTCCGCAGCCTCTCTGTCAGCCCATCAGCGACATTGCCCTGCTCCTGCAAAAGGAGGTGATCAGGAAGGTGGCGGACCCTCCACCAGACCCAGGGTTTGTGTCCAGGTGCTTCCTGGTCCTGAAACAGATTGGGGCTGGTGTCCAATTCTAGACCTGCATGACCTGAACAGGTTCCTAAGGTCTCGGACCTTCAGAATGGTCACTCTGGCTCAGATCATTCCATCCTTGGGGCATGGTTCTGTTCTCTGGACCTCCAAGGCGTGTACTTTCACATCTCAATCCGTCCATCCCACCAGCGATTCCTCCGCTTCCGAGCAAAGGCGTCCCTCTACGAGTTCCAGGCCATGCCCTTCGGCCTTTCCCTAGCTCCCAGAATCTTCACCAAATGCATGGCAGTGGTGACAGCATTACTGCGCACGAAGGGTCCGGAGTACCTCTACCTGGACGACTGGCTGATTGCGGCCTCCTCCAGACCGGAGGTGGAGCGGTCCAGGATATGGCCCTCCAGGTTTGCTCTCAAGTTGGCCTCCTCATCAACGAGGCCAAGTCAGAACTCGTGCCAAAGCAGGTGATCCAATTCATCAGGGCAGAGGACGACACTCTGTGAGCCAGAGCACGGCCCCTGGCGGACAGGACCAAAGTTCTTTCTCCTTTGCCCAATCATTTCAGGTTGGGCAATTGCGCCTGCCTGGGACTTCCTCGCCTCCTGGGCCTCATGGCAGCCTGCACCAGCGTGGTCCATTGGGCCGTTGGCACATCGTCCCCACAATGGGGACTGGCTAGCCAATGGTCACAGCACTCCGGTCCTTGGAGCAGCCAGTGACAGTGACCCAGGAGATGTGGAACGCCTCCAGTGGTGGATCATTCCAGCTCATCTGCAGGAGGGCATCCTATTTGTCCATCCGAGCCGACAGTCTCTATCGACTGACACCTCTCTGATGGGTTGGGGTGCCCATCTGGGGAGCACAGAGTGCACGCCTCGGGAGTCCCAATGCCACATCAACCTGCTGGAGCTTCGAGCGATTTGTCTAGCCCTCACCGCCTTGCTCCGTTTGTACGGGGTCAAGTGGTCCAGCTCCAGATGGACAATACCACGACCATGTACTACCTAAACCGCCAGGGTGTGCCGCGCTCCATGCCTCTGTGCAGGGAAGTTCTCCGCATTTGGTTCCTCGTGCACAGCCTGGAGGCGGATCTCCTTGCCATCCGTGTGGCAGGAGCCTCCAATATTCTGGCCGATGTACTAAGCCAGATAGGAACTGCGTCCCATGAGTGGTCTCTCCTGCGGAGGTAGTACAAGATCTCTTCTCCCACTGGGGCATGCCTCAGGTGGACCTGTTTGCCTCAGGGAGAATGCAAAGCTGAGGCTGTTTCATGCCCGCCCCCTCAGCAGGGCTCACTGCAGGGGATGCCTTCTCGAGGCCGTGGACCCCGGGCCTCTTCTCGTCTTTCCCCCATTTCCTGGATCCACAAGGTGCTTCTCAAGGCAAGGAGGGACAAGGCGCAGGTGATTCTGGTAGCCCAGACTTGCCCCGCAGTTCTGGTATCCAGATGTCCTCAGCCCCAGACTGGCCCGCCAGTTCTGGTATCCAGATGTCCTCAGCCTCAGCTCCAGGCTCCCAAGGCGGCTTCCAGCCCTCCCGGACCTGATCTCAGTCAACCAGGGAAGGTATTCCATCCGGACCTTCAATCCCTGCACCTGACGGCCTGGTTCCTGAGCGGCTAGAGTTCCAGGCCTTGGGTCTTTCGATGAAGTCCTCGACATTGTTGGGGCTTCAGTAAGGAAGTCGACCAGAAATGCTATGCCTTCAAATGGAAGAGATTCTCCATTTGATGTCAGGAACAAAGTGCTGGTCCTTCCTCCTGTTCCTTGGCAAGCATTCTGGACTACCTGTGGTCCTTTCTCAGCTAGGGCTTGGTCAATGACCCTTAAGGTGCACCTGGCAGCCATCTCTGCTTCCGGCCGCGGGCAGGAAGCAGTCGGTGGCGCAGGAGAAGGTGGTCAGGCGCTTTTCAAAGGACTTGATCACATATCCCTCTGGTGCGAGAACCTCCACCTCCATGGGATCTACTGCTGGTATTAGCTAAGCTCATGGGCAAGCCATTCAAACGATGCACAGGTGTGACATCTCTCACCTGTCGTGGAAGACCGCCTTCTTGGTGGCTATCACGTCAGCCAGAGGATGGGAGAGCTCCAGGCGCTCCATTGAGTCTCCTTATCTGGTCTTCCACAGGGACAAGGTTATCCTGCGCCCCCACCCAAACTTCCTTCCAAAGGTGGTGTCGGAGTTTCACCTTAACCAGGTGTTGACTCTGCGGTGTTCTACCCCAATCCACTCGGGGGCGAATATAGGCTCCATACTTTAGACCCTAGAAGAGCGCTTCTTATAAGGAGCAGATGGCTGAAGTTCAGGGAGAGGTTTGCCAGCTGTTTGTCACCTACGCTGAAGCCGCACCTGGCAGACCTGCAGCCAAGCGGACGATAGGCAGGTGGGTCACCTCCTGCATAGATCTCTGCTATAGGTTGGCGGGCATGGAGCCTCCAAAGGGATAAGAGCTCATTCTACCCCACCATAATGCTGCTTGGTGGCTGCTTCCAGGGACGTCCCTATCCAGGAAATCTGCAGGGCTGCTACCTGGAAGTCAGACACACCTTCATTACCCACTATCACATTGACCTTGAGTCACGCTGGGATGCTGGTTTTGGGACCTCAGTTCTCCGTCCTTATTCCCTAAGTAGGGTGTACGCTTGCCTCCCTCCTCCCGGAGAACTGCTAGGAGTCTGTCAGACAGTGTGGTTGAACAACATATCCATGTCCCTAGAAATACAGGTTACTCACCTGTAACAGGAGTTCTAGGAATGGTATATGTTGTTCATCCACACCCACCCACCAGCCTCCCTGGCTTCGACGGACAACCTGGCTTCCAGCGGGCTAGATCTGGCATCATGGGGTGGAGCTGAGTTTTACCACCGGTGGGTGGGAGGAGCCAGCTTGAAGACCTTCCGCAAGACTTAAAGCGGTAAGGAACCTGCCAGACAGTGTGGATGAACAACATATACCATTCCTAGAACTCCTGTTACAGGTGAGTAACCTGTATATTGTGCTGCCACTGCTGGCCCCTCTGTAGTAATAGTACATTGTGCTGCCACCACTGGCCCGTGGTGTGATAGTAGTACATTGTGCTGCCGCTAGCCCCGTGTGGTGTGATAATAGTACATTATGCTGCACCGCTGGCCCTATGGTGCAATGAGAAAATACATTGTTGCTGCCGCTGGCCCGTGGTGATAATAGTGTATTGTGCTGCCACCGCTGGTCCTGTGGTGTGAGAAAAGTACATCTGCTGCCATCGCTGGCCCTGTGATGTGATAATAGTGTATTGTGCTGCCACCGCTGGCCCTGTGGTGTGGTGGTAGTAGAGCGTTCGCTGCCATCACTGGCTCAGTGCTGTGGCTGTAGTAGAGCATTGCATGCCACTGCTGGCCCTGTGGTGTTGCAACAGTGTATTGTGTTGCCACCACTGGTCCAGTGGTATGGTGGTAGTATGTTGCACTGCCACTGTTTGCCAAGTGGTGTGGTGATACTACTTTGTTCTGCCACCGCTGTTCCCACGGTGTAGTAGTACTACATTGTGCTGCCACCACTGGTCCAGTGGTATGGTGGTAGTACATTGCACTACCACTGCTGGCCCTGTGATGTAGTATTAGATGCGTGGGGCTGCCAATGCTGGCCCAGCGGTGTGGTCATAGTACATTTTGCTGCCACTGCTGGTCTGATGGTGGTGGCATAGTACATTGCGCTGCCACCGCTGGCCCAGTGGCATGGTAATAGTACATTACACTGCCACTGCTGGCCCGTGATGTGGTAATAGTACATTGTGCTGTCACTGCTGGCTTTGTGATGTGGTAATAGTGCATTGTGCTGCCACTGCTGGCCCAGTGGTGTGGTAATAGTACATTGTGCGCCTGCTGGCTCAGAGGTGTGGTAATAATACATTGTGCTGCCACTGCTGACCCAGTGGTGTGGTAAATAGTACATTGTATTGCCACTACTGGCCCAGTGCTGTGTGTGGTAATAGTACATTGCACTGCCACCACTGGCCCGTGGTGTGGTAATTGTACATTGTGCTGAGACAGCTGGCCAATGATGTGGTCGTAGTATGTTGCACTGCCACTGCTGGTCCAGTGGTGGCGGTAGTAGTATGCTGCACTGCCAAATGTTGCATTGCCACTGCTGGCCCAGTCCAGTGGTGTTTGGCTGTAGTAGATTGTGCTGCCACTGCTGACCCTGTGGTGTGGCATAGTGGTAGTAGTATGCTGCACTGCCAGTGCTGCAGTGCTACGCTGGCCCAGTCCAGTGGTGTTTGGCTGTAGTACATTGTGCTGCCACTGCTGGCCCATTGGTTTGGTGGTGGTAGTATGTTGCACTGCCAGCGTTGCAGTGCCACTGCTGGCCCAGTCCAGTGGTGTTCGCTGTAGTATATTGTACTGCTGCCGCTGGCCTGGTGGGTGGGGGTAGTAGTGTGCTGCACTGCCAATGTTGCAGTGCCACTGATGAATTTCAGTCCAGTGGGTGTTTGGCCACAGTACATTGTGCTGCTGCTGCTGGTCCAGTGGTGTTGTGGTAGTAGTATGCTGCACTGCCAGCATTGCAGTGCCACTGTTGGCCCTGTCCAATGGTGTTTGGCTGTAGTACATTGCGCTGCTGCTGCTGGCCCAGTGGTGTGGCGGTGGTGGTATGTTGCACTGCCAGCGTTGCAGTGCCACGCTGGCCCAGTCTAGTGGTGTTTGGCTGTAATACATTGCGCTGCCACTGCTGGCCCAGTGGTGTGGTGGTGGTAGTATGTTGCACTGTCAGCATTGCAGTGCCACCACTGGCCCAGTCCAGTGGTGTTTGGCTGTAGTAAATTGTGCTGCCACTGCTGCCTGGTGGGGTGGGGGTAGTAGTGTGCTGCGCTGCCAATGTTGCAGTGCCACTGATGACCCAGTCCTGTGGTGTTTGGGTGTAGTACATTGTGCTGCCACTGCAAGCTCAGTGGTTTGGTGGTAGTAGTATGCTGCACTGCCAACGTTGCAGTACCATCGCTGGCCCAGTCCAGTGGTGTTTGGCTGTAGTACATTGCAGTGCCACTGCTGGCCTGGTGGTGTGTGGTGGTAGTATGCTGCACTGCCAGAGCTGCAGTGCCACCACTGGTGTGCAGTGTCTCACCTGTCATGGAAGACCGCCTTCCTGCCGGCTTTCTCATCAGCCAGAAGGATCAGTGAGCTCCAGGTGCTCTCGGTGGAGTTTTCTTACCTGGTCTTCCCCAGGGACAAGGTTGTCCTTCGCCCAAGCCGAAGTTCCTCCCGAAGGTTGTGTTGGATTCCCACCTTAACCAGGTGATTAACCTCTGTATTTCACCAATCATACCTTGGAGGCCGAGCACAGGCTCCATACATTGGACCTGTGGTGGCTTGCCTACTATAAGAGCACAGCTGGAGTTCAAGGAGAGTTCGCCAGCTATTTGTCACATATGCTAAAGTGCACCTGGCAGACTGGCAGCAAGCAGGCGATTGGCAGGTGGATTATATCCCGCGCCTAATTCTTGCTATAGGTTGGCGGTAGGAGCCCTCCTGCAGGACTAAGGTCTCATTCTACCCATCATACCGCTGCCTCAGTGGCTGCTTCCAGTAACGTCCCTATCCAGGAAATCTGCAGGGCTGCTATCTGGAGGTCAGCACATGCCTTCATTTCCCACTACCACATCAACCTTGAGTCACGCCAGGATGCTGGTTTTGGGGTCTCAGTTCTCCTATCTTTATTCCCTAAGTAGGGGTTATGCGCCTTGCCCCTTCTCCCAGAGAACTGTTGGGAGTTTCATAAAGTGTGGATATGTACACCATATCCACATCCCTAGAAAAACAGGTTACTCACCTGTAACAGTAGGTAGGAATGGTATATGATGTTTATCCACACTGACCCACCCGACCACTCCTGGCAAGTGGCACAGCAGTCTGGCTTCCAGTGGGCAAGATCTGACATCACAGGGCAGTGCTGAGGGAGTTGCCACTTGGGTGGGTGGGAGGAGCCAACTTGAAGATATTCCGGCAAGCCTTAAGGGAAAGGACGTAGCCAGAAGTGGATACACTATGTACCACTCCTAGAACTATTGTTACAGGTGAGTAGCCTGTTTTGTCTGCTCCATACCTACAAATTAATGTAAAGATGTTACTAAGAAGAAAAAGTCAAACCTGGGCAAAATAAATGGAAGCTGACTCAAAACACTAACATGTTGATGGACTTGTATTAACATGTAACAGATACAATGAATCAGGTTGCTATTCTACAATTAAAATAACCATTTTAGAAATTGTTCATCAGGGACTGGTTGGTCCAGCTAGAGCACTTTGTTCTTGTTGTTACATCTATGTTGGTCCATTAAAGGTATCAAATCATTTGCTTCTGGATCTTGTCAAAATCAACTAATTGCTGTTCAGTTTTGTTTTGATTAGCAAACCCACTAATCAACTTTCCGAAGCTAGTTTATGAGTTCTTACATTTCGGTTATTGTTAGACTTTTTCAAGCCATTACAATTTAAAAACCAGATGTAGGTAGAGTAATATGAATAGTCACAATAATTTAACATATATCACAAGTGAATACAGTCATTTATGTGCAGTGCAACTTTAACAAGCTTTTTTCAATGCTGAATGTTCAATGCTGGTATTGCTAGTGTACCGTTTGTTCCACGTTTACCCCAGATTTTCTCACGTAATCTTTTTATGGCCACTCCTGGGCATGACAGGTGTCATTTATAAAACAATGGCTGAAACGTCATTTTCCACCACAAGTGATTTGAGAAATGACAGCTGTCATATTCCTGAGGTGGTGTCAAAAAAATGGCTATGTTGAAAAGTTGGGGTCAAAATATTGAAAATGATCACAGTTATGAGTGTGTTGAAAAATTCCAACATAGACTCTTAACTTTTCCTCATATTTTACTCTGAATTTCCAACATAGCCTTCTTATGACCCCACATAGACTTCTTGTTATCCCACCTCTTGAGCAAGGTGCAGAACATTTTCAAATCCTGCCCAAAGGTGATTTTGTGCCACAAGTGCAAAACACAGTTTGGCCAGGATTTGGAAAATGACAACTGTCACATTCATGAGGTGCTGTGAAAAATGGATATATTGAAAATGTGGAGTCGTAATATTGAAAATTACCAAAGTTATGAGCTCATGCTTTGTAAATTTCACTGTAGGCTCATAACTTTATTGTTTTTAATATTTTGCCCCAAATTTTCAACATAGCCTTCTTATGACCCCACTTCATGAACACGTGTGGAGAAAATTTTCAGCTTATGCCTGCAAGGAAATTTTGTGCAGCGACTGTGAAATCACCTTCAGGACTCGAAAACACATTTTGGTCATAATTTGAAAATAACAGCTGTCACATTCATGAGGTGCTGTGAAAGTGGGTATGTTGAAAATTTGGGGTGAAAATATTTAAAATTACCAAAGTTATGAGTCCGCGTTTGTAAATGTCAACTTAGGCTCATAACTTTATTTTTAATATACACCAAATTTTCAACATAGCCTTCTTATGACCCCACCTCATGAACAAGGGTGGAGAAAATATTCTCCTGTCCGAAGGTGATTTTGCACAGCGATCACAAAAATCACCTCTTTCAGGACAGATTTGCCTAATTTCACTGCCATTGTTCATGAGGTGGAGTCCCAAAAGGCATGTTGAAAATTTGGGGCAAAATGGCCAAGTTATGCCACTACAGTAAGTTGAAAACCCTATTGAAATATATTGAACTGCATACCTGATTTTCTGAGTTCATGGTCCAGTTTTGAAGAGTGAAGATGTGTCTACAGTCCAGATAGGATTACGGCATTGGACCCCTGGTGGGTAAGTAAGGGGGGTGCTGAGTGGGAGGGTCAGAATGGGGAACCAACAGCACAACAGAGATCCATAGATGGGTTTCTTTTTAATAGGTAAAAAGCATTGGGGATGGTTTTCTTTATTTCAGACACATACATTGTGCCACTGGGCTTGAGCACACCAGTGTCTGGCTTGTTGGGGAATGGAGCGGAGGAGGGGTGGTCAAGAGAAGCAGTGTTCATTTTGTTGAAAACCTACAATAAAACACAGTTTGGAATGCCGTGGCAGTTAAGGAATTAGGCAGTGAGAAGATTCTCTGTGAATGAAAATGGATGACAGTCCCATAACGGCTGCATGAGCGTGGTGCATAGGAGCAGTGCACCTTCTCTAAAACCCATTCCTCCCCATGCCAACAATTTCCAGTGTTCAGTTTATCATGCGACTGTAGTAGCTGGGAGTACGATTTGTGCTATGTACTGTAATGTAAATGCCACATCATGAATTGAGCATGTACATTGTAGTAATTTTTTTCTTTCTTTACGTGATTGATGTGAGTACCTTGGTTTGAGTGGGTTGAGGGGTTGGGGGAATGTTGACTACTCATACAGCATATCTAGTCTACTACTCCAGTCACCCCTCACTCAGCAGCTCTGTATCAGTGTGATCCACAGTACCATCCTAAAGTGAATACCCTCCCTCAGCAGCTTCTTTCCCAGAAGGCTCACATGCTAATCACTTACTATTTCAACAATTTATGAAATTGCAACTTTTCTTTTCCTGTCATTATGTTTTCATTCACAGAGAATCTTCTTGCTGCCTTGTCCTCTAACTGCCACTGCATTCTAGTACGCCACTGCAAAAACATAAAAATCTGAACATGAACATTAATATTTGGAGCAACGACATAACAGGGTTTATGTGATCTATACAACCTCACCTGCATAGACTTGCTAATAATTGACTGTTTTCTTGGTGAAAAAGATGCCTTTGACAGACAGCTGACACAAAGATGGCAGCTCGCGCTTCAGATAGACTGTGTTCATGAGCGGCATCGAGCAAGTGCATGCCGAAACTGCTCATTCACATCTCTGCCATTGTCTCTGTCAGCACGAATCGCGATGGGAACATGCTTGTTCAAGTAAGAAGAGTGGGATTACAGATGACTCGCTCTGAGCCAAGTTGGCTATTAAAAACATTTTTATTGTGGATTTTCAACAAAAATGAGCACATCACCATATAGAGGATAGTGTGTGAGCAATCATACACAACAAGGCTTTAAGAGGTTTCGTGATAACCAGAGACCTTGAGAGCGCAGTCGAGAGGTCTCGTTACATGGAAACCTTGGATGAAAACATCCTGGTTGTGTATGTTTGCTCATACACCGTCTTTTATAGTACTGCAAGTATGCCCTTACTTTTGTGGTTTTCTTTCACCGCTGCTCTCTTTCGGGTCCATCTATCACTGACGCGACCATTTCATCAAGACTAGAGGGCCAGAACGGCATGCGGAACACATTTGAAGTTGTTGTGCTGCAGTAGCTAGCATTCTAGTGCAGTACAACAACTAGATGACGAGTCTACTCAGAAAAGACAACAACGCTGCTCTAGGTATGGATTTTTACCAGAACAGCATTCTACCAAACACTGTAAAGAAGTAACAAGCAGACACATTTTAAGTCAGTACTCATTTAATTTGAACTGAAAAAAGCCATGATTCAGCTGACAGTGTCCCTTTAAGGCTGACAGTGACAGCCTCCTGGCATTGACTGACAGTCTTCTGCTGGCTGATTAGCTTCATGCAAATCAAAGGACTGAAGCCCTTTCTGATTGGAGTGGTTCGGTCATTTGAAGTACACAAAGCTTCCGCCCAGCAAACAGCGAGTAGCATCATGACCACAGGTGTGGTCATTAGTCTAGACTGCCGAGGCCCTTCCAGTTTGAATTGCAATGGACTCATCAGTGACATGCCCTCAAAAGCCACCTCTTGTAGCAAGATGTTCGCTGCACATGCACACACAGCGAACATACAAATGAGTAAAGTCTATCAACGCTAACAGCAGATTCTATTTACATCTGCTCTGAAGATTCACAGTAAAGGGTGGCTTAGTGGGATTAACTTTACCTATTGCAAGCAATTTAGCTTAAAAGATAAACAGGACTTTGAGGGTTTGGGTCTGTTTGATTACATCCCCATACGGTGTATTTGTAGCCTGTAATCTCTTAATCCCAGTGGAATAATATAGCCATAGTAAGATTCCAAAAGGAAATTCCTTTAACCCCAGGGATGTTCTGTTTCATTTAAAGCTTTCACAGATAACTGAGGGAATGAGAGTAGACTGTAAGACTGACTCTTCTTTAGCAATTTACTGGATTCTATCATTGACACCTCTAAAATAGTTCAATCAGGAATATTACCTGGCACGCGTCGTGATCATAGTCCAGTTCGTTGTAGCACGTTGCGCTGCCACCGCTGTCCCAGTGGTGTGGTAGTGTTAATGCATTGTGCAGCCACCGCTGGCACTGTGGTGTGGGAATAGTGTATTTTGCTGCCACCATTGATCCAGAGGTGTGGTATTAGTACACTGTGCTACCACTACTGGCCCTGTGGTGTGGTGGTAGTAATATGTTACACTGCCACCACTGGCCCATTGTGTGGTGGATTCTGTTTTACCCTACCACCACTGGCCCAATGGTGTGTAGTAGTACATTTTGCTGCCACCATTGGCCCAGTGGTGTGGTATTAGTACACTGTGCTGCCACCACTGGTCCTGTGGTGTGGTGGTAGTAGTCGCTGCACTACCACCACTGGCCCGTGTGGTGTGGTGATGGTGGTAGTACGTTGCACTACCACCACTGGCCCATTGGTGTGGTGATTCTACTTTGCCCTGCCACCACTGGCCCAGTAGTGTGTAGTACATTGCTGCCACCACTGCCAAGTGGTGTGATAGTAGTATGTTGTGTTGCCACCGCTGGCCCTGTGGTATGGTAATAGTATATTGCACTACCACTGCTGGCCCTAGTGTGGTAATAGTACATTGTGCTACCACTGCTGGCCCAGTGGTGTAGTAGTAGTAGTAGTAGTAGTAGTACATTGTGCTGCCACCGCTGGCCCAGTGGTGCGGTAGTAGTACATTGTTGCTGCCACGCTAGCCCGTGGTATGGTAGTAGTACATTGCACTGCCACTGCTGACCCCATGGTGTGGTGGTAGGACATTACACTACCACTGCTGGCCTAGTGGTGTGGCAGTAGAAGTCTGCGCTGCCACCGTGACCTGGTGGTGGTGTAGCAGCATGTTGTGCTGCCAGCCCTGTTGCAATTGTGTGATAGTGGTATGTTACACTTTACCACTGGCTCAGTGATGTGGTAGTAGTATGTTGCTCTGTCACCCCTTGCTCTGTGGTGTGGTGATAGTGGTACATTGTGCTTCCACTGCTGGCTCAGTGATGTGGTAGTATGTTGCTCTGTCACCCTTGCTTTGTGTGTGTGGCGTAGTGGTACATTGTGCTTCATGGCTCAGTGATGTGGGGTGGTAGTATGTTGCTCTGTCACCCTTGCTTTGTGGTGTGTGGTGATAGTGGTACATTCTGCTTCCACTGCTGGCTCAGTGATGTGGTAGTAGTATGTTGCTCTGTCACCCTTGCTCTGTGGTGTGGTGATAGTGGTACATTGTGCTTCCACTGCTGGCTCAGTGATGTGGTGGTAGTATGTGCCACCGCTGGTCCAATGGTGTATATAGTAATGGGTTTTGTTTCCATCTGGGAGATCAGGGTTCCCTGTGGATCCTGCTAGGGAAGTACAATGTGTTGCAGAATTGTGGCACATCGCCGGTTGAGGAATGGTGTGTTCTTACCAGCATTCACCTCCCCCCACACCTTACTGGCTGATTAAAGATCAGCATTGGTATCTGATACAAAGGCAGCTGCTTGCCTGCTCTGTTGGCCAGATGAGGGATAGGAGGGGGGTTAACAAACAGGAATTGAATACAAGTAGAAGAGAGTCTGCCTCTTTCACGTTTCTCCCTTGTTAGTGCAAAAATGCTTCATAACTGACTCATTGTGTCGTGCCTTTTTGCCATATCAGTATTTGGTCAACAGGTGTGCCCCCATTAGGGATTTTAAGTTTTTCTTTCATGATTACGTTATTTTTCTTAATTTGTCCCCTTTATTCCCCTGCCAGTTACTCTGGTGGACAGAGTCACCAATGATGGAGCCTCCCCCAATGTATGGAGTCACAGTGGCTTTTGCCTTCACCTATGGACAGAGTCACCACGGCTGCATCCTCCCCTCATGTGTGGAGTTTCCCAGGCTGCAGCCTCCACCTCCGATGGATGGAGTCATCAAGGCTGCAGTCTTCTTCTGATGCAGAATCCCCACAGCTGCTGCTTCCACTCCACCCCACCCCACCCACGATGTATGGAGTCAACACATCTGCAGCCTTCCTCCGATGTACAAAGTCACCACGGCTGCAGCCTTCCTTTGGCCAGGATGGCAGACAACAGTCTTCCTTCGCTACTGATGCCAGTGCAGCTCCATGATCAGCCGTCAGGGTATGCCATGAATAGGGGTGTGGCCCGCACCTTCCTTCCCTCCTTGGGAGCAGAGTCCTCACCTCCACAATGCACTGACCCTCCTGACTCCCAGTGTGGTACTCTACGGTTTGCACTGAACTTGGTCTCCTAGGTGATGGCATGATGAACCAAATCATGAAGGAGTAAGCTGCAAAATGCATTCATCTCTCCTGCTTCTTGAACAGATAGGGTTTCCTTCACAACTAATTTGTTGATTTTTTTTTTTTTTTTTTTTGCTGTTGTACTGCAGCCTCCACTTTCATCTGACCTTTATGATGGCAACCTCTCAGACCCGTCTATGTCATGCCCCCCCGCCAGTGTCTGGAGCTTAGTAGCAATCCACACTGAAGTCATCATACAGGTGGCCATGAGGCATGATTTTTTTTCCCGCTTGGGTTTTTTTCTCATTCCCCTAGACTCACCCTGGCGCCGGTGCCATGTTAGCCTCACAAGGCACACACATGCACAGAATTACCCCCTACAGAGGAGGCAAGCTCCCAGCACACTACAGCATTTGCTGTGGTGGTGGAACCACAGTGCATCCTTCCTTGGCTGAGAGTGCAACTGCATGGTCACTGCTTCCGGTCACTGCACGGGAGCGACACTGTGCTCATTGGGCCACCCCATTTCATAGTAGGTCAAAACTTTCTACCTTTTAGAAACCCAAGTGACCTTTGAAAGTAAAACAGGCAGGTATAAACTTTAATGTAAGCCTGTTTCGCTTTGCTGTTAATCTACCAGTGGTACATCTCACCAGGAAACCTGGCTTTGTTAGAACATTTCAGTTAAATAAGACCTTTATAAAACATCCAAAGGGCAGCCAAAGCTCAAAGACCCAGTGTGTGCTGACTTTGGCTGTGGGATGCGTGTTAGTGCATTTGGAGTCTCAGAAAGGGCCTAGTTGTGAGATGGTGCTGTCACTTTCTGTGGAGCCTAGGTGGCTGTTTGGACTTTGTTACTGAGGTCCCTGCTGGAAGGCTTTCATTGGGAAGGAATTGGATGATAAAAGATTCAAAATCCACAAAGTAGGTTAGGCTACGTATGAAGAGTGACACTAGATGCGACTTGAAATGACTCACCAGTGGCCCAAGGTCAGTTAGTAGGAGACTGCAAAACAGTAGAGGGAAAAAAAATATGAAATGGATGTTTTGAGATTAGCTTTATATCATAAGGAAAATGAGAGGAACTGAGCCATGGAGCAGGAGATTTTTTTTTTTTTTTTTCCCCAATTAATATTTTCTGCTCCTATCAACTAACCTACCCTGTCTGGACCAATCCCCACAGTCCCATCACCTGATATTGCTGGGTCTTTCTTTATATCTCTGTGTCTTTCTTGAGGCAGCATAGCGCAGTGGGTTAAGGCTCTGAGCTACAGATCTGAAGACCTGGATTTGAATCCATAGCCACCTAGGTGCATACTGTTGATCCTGAGCAAGTCACTTAACTTCCTTGTGTTTCCAGGTCACATTTGGAAACAAGCTCGACTCAGTGTGCTACTCCTGGTTAAACAATGTTCCCATTCCCTGTTCCCTTTTCTTTACTCCCAAGTTTTTCCACAGGACCTGCTTGGAGGAGGTGTCCAGCTGCCGATGTGGAACCTGCGGGGTGGGGGTGTCATCATCATTACTGGTTGGTGTTTTTCCTCAGTTTTCTTCCTGATGGGGCCACAAGTATACAGGGACACAGTGTGCATGCTCTGCCTCTGGAGACAACCCCAGCATCCAGCTGGGGCAAAACCGCTTCCTATGTGTAGTCTGCTTGCTGTCACCCATATTTCAGGTGGCAGCCAATCTGTGGAACGTGCTAATCCTTCCATGAGTGAGGAGAGCCGCCCATGGGATGCTCAGTCCTCCTCCTCCAGCCAACCTGCAAGTGACAAAATCAGGCTGTAACTCTATGGCTGTGTTACCAGGTCAGCCCCAGGGTGGGAGGGCTTTGCTGGTGTACTGCTGCACCATGGTTGAGGGATAAGGGTAAGGGTTTGAAGAGTGGTAACAAGATTCTTGGAGTCAACATATACAGAATACTGCTGTGACTGCAATGGTAGCTCCACAAGCAGTCCAGTGGCAGTGTACCCATGGGTCAGCCCTTAGCCCCAATGAAGAAGGAGTTCCACCAGGAAAGCCCCATGTGCGCCGGCCCACCTCTGGATCAAAAGCCTCCGTGTCCCAGGAGAAAATGTCTGGATCTCCACCATAAACACAGGAGGAGACAGAAAGAAAAGGCAAGATCTCCCCTATGTGTTCCAGGTTGCCCATACATTCAGGTATGACCTCTTCTAGACCGTCGACTGCTCTGGCAGTGATGTAGCCATTGCCAGACTGTTGACACAGCTGGGTCAGCTCCTGTGGACTCCAAATCTGTTATGGCTGGTGTCTCCCTGTCGACGCAGGGACCTTGCCTCTCCCGCTGATCTGTGCCGGTGTTCCTGCCGATGACATGGGTGACAGTTTTCAGGCGGTTCTCTTGTCCTTACGGACATTCCCAAATGTCTGTAACCTCCTCCTCCATTAATGAGCTTTCCATCGACTTGGTCCACACAACCAAGCACCAGCAATAAGGCCTGCCAAGACAACATACCAGGTACCTTCAAATTCTCGACAGCTCAGCTCCACATTGTGTTCTCCGGCCACGTTGATGAGAACCAGGAATATAACCCAGAATTTATTCTGGAAGAGGAGGAGGAAGAAGGAGAGGAATTTGTGGAACTCTCTATGACAGAACCAGTTCCACAGTCTCTGCTGGGGAGTGAAGATTCGAGGGTCTACATCCCAGGTCTCCCCTAAAGACTCCTCCTTTGTAGCAGTGATTTAGGAACTTCAGTGTGCAATGGGGTTTGATGTAGAGGAGCAGGACATTACTAAGAAGAACTTAGTAGACTTCTTAGAACTGCCTGATACGCCACTCATAATTATTCTTCCCTTCTGCCAGCCCTAGAGGATGCCACCTATGCTGCCCGGCACAGGCCTAATATGATACCCTGACATACCAAGGAGAGCAGATATGCTGTACCAGGCTCCCTCATGCATGCCCTTTTTGCAGGCTAGCCAGAGGTGGACTCTGTGTCATCAATGTGGCCCTATGACAGATTTGAGGTTGCAGAGCACCTTGGTTCCTTTCCTGCTGACAAGGAGTCCAGGAGGCTTGATGTCTTGGGCAAAAGAACTTTGCTCCTGCTTCTCTAGGGCTGAGGATTGCAAATTACCAAACCTACGTGGTAAAATATCAGAATACTTTTGAGGAAGGCCAAGGCCACCGCCAAGGCCTTCCCAGAGAGTACTGCTAAATAGGAGATACTGAATGCCCTGACTGCAGGTGCCAACACAGGTAAACATCTCATACGCTCCACCTGTGATATCTCTGATGCTCTGCCAGGGCAGCTGCCTCTGCTGTTTGTCTTAGAAGGCACTCCTGACTCAGAGTGGCTGGATTTGCTAACAATGTGCAGTAATCCATCCTCACTGCACCTTTAGCAGATATAAGCTATTTGGAGCGGATGTGCAAGACATTCTCTAATTTACAGGCCTGAGGCAGAACCCTGAAATCAGTACAATCCTCTATTATACCCAGAGAAGGACCAGACGGAGGGTGCCCTTTCGTCCGGCCATGACCAGACATCGGTCTGCAACCAGACAGCAAGGCAAAGGAGAGCAGCAGCAGCCTTTCCCACCAGTCTCCACCACAGGTGCCCACTCAAAAGCCCCTAGAGGTGGCATTGCGGCAGCAGCCGCAGCAACCAGCACTGCCTGACTCCTGCAACCTCCCCCTCCAGCTATGCCTCCTGGGTGGTATTAGGGGTTGCCTTTCTCGTTATATGGACAACTGGAGAAAGGTAACTTCAGATGCTTGGGCACTGCAGATAACAGCACAAGGCCATGTTCTAGAATTTCTGGAACTACCTCCAGACCATCTGTCAGTGCATGCCCATTACCATCCAGATCATATTCCATTGCTTCTGGAAGAAATTCACACCGTACTGAGGAGAAGGCCATAGAACCTGTGCCCCTGAACCAAAGGAAAGCAAGGTTCTGTTCTTGGAAGTTCTAGTTCCAGAATGGACAGCAGACCTAAGACCCATTCTGGATCTCAGAGACCTGAACTTTTTGTAGAACACAAGAAGTTCAGAATGGTAACACTGCAAGGCCTGTTTCCACTGCTGCAAACAGGACTGGATTTGCTCCTGGATATGCAGGATGCTTACCTGCACATCAGGATCTGCAACACTACAGGAAATACCTAAGATTCCTGTTTCGGGAACACCACCAGTTCAGGGTATTGCCTTTGGCTTGTCATGTGTGCCATGGGTATTTATCAGATGTTTACCAGTTATGACAGCACGGGAAGGTCTTCTAGACCTGACGACTGTCATCTTAAGGTTCACTCCAAGAAGCAGCTTTCCACACCCTAGATTGCACCAGACACCTGTTCAGTGCTCTAGGGATTACTATCGATGTAACAAAGTCAGTATTGACCCCTTGCCAGCGTTTCAGTACATAGGGGAGTCCTGACAGAGCCCAAGGTTTAGCCTTCTTGCCACAGGATAGGGCATAGCGCCTGATGGAATAGGCCCAGATAGTTCTACAACAGCAGGTATGTCACAGCCAGGACATTCCTGAGACCTCTAGGCCTGATGGCAGCAGCCATCACCCAGTATTACTGGCCAGACTGCACATGAGGATTCCTCAGTGGACACTAAGAGTCCAGTTGGACCAGTGTACAGAAGATCTGGAACAAAAGTTCTAGGGAGCTCCCCTGTCAGAAGGGTACTTCAGTGGTGGATGGAACCTAACCATTTGTTCGAGGTTCCTTCCTGATTCCTTTCCTCATCAGATTCTCACTACAGATGTCTCGGGGATGGATTGGGGGCACATCTGGTGCCTCACCAGATGCAGGGTACATGGATGACAGTGGAGAGCACCCTCCACATAAATGGCCTAGAAATAGGCTGTTCTGTAAGGCCTACAGACCTTCCAGTTCCATCTCTCCCCAGGACCTCTGTTAATTCACTGACAACATAAGTGTGATGCACTACATCAACAAGCAGGGAGGACTCATTCCTATCCCCTGTGCAGGAAGCAGTGAGAGTTTGGTATTGACTCTGAAGCAGTCTAGAACTATCAGCAGTTCATGTTCTGGACGTCCAAAACATCTTGGCAGACAAAGATGATCACAGTCCAAGATGCATGAGTAGGAACTGCTGATCTTGGTCATAGAAGACTTGTTCAACAGGTGGGGTCATCCAGAGTTGGACCTTTGCATCCCCACACAATGCAAAACTGCTGCTTTTCTGCTCGCTCACTCCAGGGCCTGGAGTTTTGTGGTGAGATGTGTTGTCCTCTCTTGGAAAGGAGGTTCCCTGATGCCTTTCCTCACTTTCCTCTAATCCAGAGTACTAATCAAGTTTCAAATGGAGGGGCAACTCTGATACTCACTGCTCCACTGTGGCCCCATCAGATTTGGTCCCCTTACTGCAGCAGCCAGGTGTAAGCTCCAGTATCTCTGCTATTACACCAGGGTCTTCTGTCACAGTAGCAATGAACTCTGGTCCATCCAGACCTCAAGTCATTCCACCTTCATGGCTCCTGGAAGACATAGCCATTGCCAGGTTTGGAGTGTCACAAAGGTGACTGATGTCTTGAGGTTGCCAGAAAGTTTCACTAGAGCCACTTGCTCTACAAAATGCAAGTGGTTTACTTTGTGGGTTTTCACCAACTGGATCCTTTTACCTATCCAGTAGACCAGAGTCTAGAATATTTGCTGTCCTTTTCAGATGCAGGCCTGCAATAATCTATTAAGGTGCACTTGGCTTCCATTTCAGCCTTCATCATGCCTACTGATGGTCGTATGGTTGCTCAGCTGCAGGTGGCCCATACATTCTTGAGAGGCATTCTGCACTTGAAGCCTCCTATCTGCAATCCTTTCCTGGCTTGGGACCTGAATTTTGTGTTAGAGAAGTTTACTTTGGCTCCTGCTGAGCCAGCTGCACTCGCGCCTACGCTTCCATCATGGAAAAGTTGTTTTTTTGGTTGCTGCTACTTCTGCTCAAAGATTTCAGAGCTTCAGGCTCTAATGTGTGAGCTTTCTTATTTGATTTTTCACAAAGATAGGGTGTTTTGATACCATTCCTAAGTTTCTACCAAAGGTGGTGTCTGAGTTTACTTTGAATCAAACAATCCATCTGCCAGTTTTTTTCCTGAGCATGCTAATCCAGGGAAGAACTGCTCTGCTTTGGATGTACATAGAATACTCTGGTACTGTATACACCATACAAAGGACTGCAGGAAGTCCTTGCTGCTTTTTGTTTCCTTCACCCTGGGAAAGAGGGCATTCTAGGGGCGTGGATATGTTGTTCAAGCCACACTTACTGGCAGGTTCCTTGCCACTTTAAATCTTGCCGGAAGGTCTTCAGGCTGGCTCCTCCCACCCACCGGGTGGTAAAACTCTGGTTCCACCCCATGACGCCAGATCTTCCTTACCGCATGGAAGCTCAGGTTCTCTCCTTACGCTCTGTGCATTTTAGGCCTGGATCCACACTCTTCGTTAAACCGAAACTTATTCTAAAGTTTAAAAGACTTCAGTCTTCTTTTCCCCAAGGCTGTGATGGACAAATCAACTCCCGGTTACGTTGGTGCCCTGTGGACAGAAGATGCTTCCCGGACCGACCCGCGCTCCACTTGCGTTTACTGCCTGGGACTCGGGACATGACTCACAGGCTTGCGAATATGCAGATCCTTTTCGGCTTTGGTCTTGGAGGACCATGCTGCTCACTGCTTTTGGGGCGCCTTGAAAAACGCTATCCTCCGGTTAAGTCGAAGGGAGGCCCATTACGGTGGTTCGCGCAGCTGGCTCAGCAGACCAGCTGGAGCAGATGATCGCCTCGAGGAGGAGGCGGCTCAGGCTGCATCTTCATCTTCCTCGGTCGCTGCATTTATCCCGCTTTATTTGGGCCCCTCCTACATGGCTTCATTTAAGGAGCTTTGCCAGTCCCTCTCCACCAGGAGAAGGGCCATCGGACATTCCTCGGCCCAAAAGGAGGACTCCAAGTAAGTCCCACATCACGATGTTCGTGGAGCGGGAGAGGTCTCTTCCGGATAGTCGACTTCCGCTGAGGTTGCGCTAAGGCTGCTGGCTTCATGGTGTCCCTGCCAGGTCAGCCGGCGAGACAGACAGTTGACGAGTTGAGATTTTTCTCGCTTCTGTCGGACGGTTTGTCGACTGGAGAAGCCGACAAACCCTTCTTCACCGGTTCACCTGGTGGAAACCGAGGACTTGCCTGTGCCTCCTGTGCTGGAGTCCCCAGTTCAGGTCCCTGAACCAAGGGAGGAGCGGGTTTCTCCTGCCCTCTCTGACCCACCCTTGAATCCCAAGGTCTCGGACCTCTTCCAGGTCCAGCCGGTCCCGCCGTCTGGCAATCTCGGTCTGCACCATGGAAAGCGGTGGTGCCGCCATCCCTGTAGTCCTCTTCGGAGGATAGGCTCCGGCAAAGTTGCGTCGGCCTTCGAGATTTAATGTGGCCAGCAGCTCTTATTGTCCGGGAATAAGCCGACTCCATCGCCTTCTCCAGCCATTAAGTGGCTGTCACCGGAGCGCCGATCAACCCTCGCACAGTCGAGGAGCCGAGCTGCACCGCTGTTCAGCCAACAGGCTGCACCACCCATTGTGCTTCAAGGCCTCACTTTCTTAGGCCTATAGGCTCCAGCCACCCAGATAATATCTGTGTCAGTACTGCATGGTATTCTGCTCCATAGGTGGCCAGGTGAAAGAGATATCCTCAAAGAAGATAGAACTGTTATGTACTCACTGTAACAGCAGATCTTCAAGAGAAGTCTCTTTCATTGGCATGCTGTCCCACCGTCCATTCCGCTGCATGCTGAGGGGTCCTTTCTCCAAAGGGCTTTTCAGCTGCTTTGCTCACCTGGTAAGCAGAACTATAGCTCCCTTCTGGTTCCTTATAGGGAGGTCCTCCAAGCGTGATCTCTTGCACGGAACTGAGGAGGGAAGGAGCCACCTACATTTATATAGGAAGAGCCAATGTAGGACGTATCTTGGTGGCCCCTAGTGGACTGCTTACAAATGGCTGTAGTTCCATAGGTGTGGCCTGATTAAAGAGATTTTCTCTTGAAGATCTACTGTTACAGTAAGTATGTAACTATTTTTTCTATTTTACTCTTTAATTACTATATTTGCTAATAGATAAGATGTCTTTCTCAACTGGC
This sequence comes from Neoceratodus forsteri, assembly GCA_016271365.2. Lineage (NCBI taxonomy): Eukaryota > Metazoa > Chordata > Ceratodontiformes > Ceratodontidae > Neoceratodus > Neoceratodus forsteri. The sequence continues at coordinate 336,567,656 of CM057451.1, read as the reverse complement.
AACCCACAGATATAGGGAGGCCAAAGGTTAACTGCCAGCATAGGTACACACTGTTTAGAAAGCAAAGACCTGTCTTCTTGGGTATTTTATGAGACCAAATTGTAAACAATACTCAGTTAGGGTTCTGTTTGAAACAGATGTTCCAACTATCTTTGTGCACTAAATGCAAAACTCGTTTGTGAGAACCAGTTAATGTAATTGATTGACAAAACAGATGTGTAATTGGACAGAGCCAGGACTGGGTTTTGAAAGGCCTGGGTCCGGAGAGAGAGGTAGAGAGAGGGGCCTGTCTGTAGTGTACAAACCGCTTTGATCTTTCCAAGAGTCAGTGTTTCCATAGAGTCCCACTAATGGGGAGCCAGAATGTTTCTGGAGGGCTGGACGGCATGAGTAGGTCTCATAGCTCATTTTCGAGTATTGTTAGGCAATCTGCCTATTTATTGCTCACCTTTGTCTCAAAGGTTATATCCACCTGTTTTATTTGTTTCATAGTATCTGTCCAATTTGATCTTGAATTTTTCCGTAGTCTTACTACCCACCACTTCTAGGGTCAGGCTGTTCCACAAAGACACCACCCTTTGGGAGAACCACATAGCCTCTTTTATTGAATAGTTTAGTTCCTGTCAGTTATAATATATGTGATCTAGTATTACGCTGTATATTCCTTGTGTCCAGCCCTAAGCAGTCCCATAAGTCATGGTTGTTGAAAGCTCCATAAACCAGACCTAAGTTGCCTCTCAATCTGCAATAGTACTCAAGTATATGCAAACCCAGTTTGGCCAACCTCTCCTTGTACTCTGCTGTTTTCATTCCTGCTATGATCCTAGTTACCCTACACTGGACCCTCTAAAATTTTTATCTCAGTTTTGATATATGGTGACCAAAATTGGGCACACAATCTAATTGCCGCCTCACCAGTGAGGTGTAAACGGTAGATCACTCTTTATCCATACTGTTTGTGTGCCTTCGGATACAGGCCAGAATACCATTAGTCTTTTTCACAGTCAACTGACAGTGTTTTTCAAAATTCAAATCGTCAGTAAGGTAAACTCCCAGGTCCTCTTTTCCATCGCTACTCTCAGTACCTGCCCTTTAAAAGATATGATGCTTTCCAGTTATTATTCCCTAGATGCATCACGACATTTTCCGTATTCAAATCCAGTTGTGTATCTGCGCCTAATGGAATTGAGTTTAGTTAGTTCCTCTGTAGATTTTCTGTTTCAGAGGTATTTGGACCATTGAACCAGTCTTGATATCATCAGCGAACTTTGACAACCAAACTCCCTCGTTAAAAGTCATTTATGTAACATAAATATTAAACATACATGGTTCCAGCTCCGATCCCTGGGCACCCACCGTTGACTGGTGCCCAATTCAAGTTCCCTTCGTAATATCACTCTGTTGTTCCTGTCTGTCAGCCAGGACTCAATCCATGTCACTAATCTATTATTTATTTTTAAGCTACATAAACTATTTATTAGATGAGCATGTGGTACTGAATCAAAGACCTTGCTATAATTGAAGAATATCACATACACTGGATTCCTCTCCAAGGCCCTACTGACCCTATCAAAAACCTCATCAAATTGGTCTGGCATGATCTTCCTCTCGCAAAGCATGCTACATGGTATCACTCAAGCTATTTGTGACAATATAATGTTCAATTTCTTCTTTCACTATCTTTTTCCAACACTTTCCCCAACACAGATGTCAGGCTCACAGGTCTGTAATTTTTACGCTGTTTTATCCCCTTTTATATATAGGTTACCACTTCACCACTGTCCAATGAAGATTGAAAAATTTTAGGTACTGGACCCACTGTTTCATCTACCAGTTCTTTGATGATTCCATAGTGTAATCCATCAAGGACAGGTGCTTTGTTTGGGTTTAACTGTTTCACCCTGGTGTTTATATTTCTTCCTGAACTATAATTTTTGGACTAGTCCCAGGTTGTTGACAAGCCTTGTGAGTAACATAATTTTCCCTGAATACAGTGCTAAAATAATTATTCAGCATTTCCACCATCTGTTTTTCATCTTGTAACCAAATTTCCTGTTGTATCAACTAGAGGTCTCACTTGTGTGGTACTGCTTCTCTTATATTTTGATTATAAAGGGATTTATAGTTATCTTTAACCTTAGTAGCCAACTTTTTTTTTGGTAGACTTTCTTTTCACTGGACCCTGGGAACTCTCTCAGACAGGCCTCTCTCTCCCTACTGCTTTACCACCCATCTGATGCTCACCCTCCGGAAATCTCGGAAAGACACTCCCCACTACCTTGGTCCGATGGACCACCGCTCTGAACCCCCGAGGTGTGTGCACATCACTGTCCAACCCTGGTGCTCGATCTATAATCATGTGCGCCAGACCCAAGACAATGTGAGGGAATGGGGAGCTGGCAGAATGAGCCCAGCATTGGTATGTGGCAGCGGGCACTGGAGGCTGCCACCTATTCCAGGAACCAGAGTTTTTCTGCTGAGTGTTCCCTGGAGTCCAGATGTGCAGTGATGTCTGCGAAAATATGTGCTGACGTCCGCTGCTGCTCCACCCACTTACAGCGCCACTCCCTGTTGATCTCCATCGGGGCCACTATGGAGCGATGCAGGCCCGAACCACTCCTGGGAGAGTGAGAGCTGTCCAATCGGATGCTCAATCCTCTTCCTCCCCTGCCAACCCCTGGCAGCCCAAGTCCATTCCCCAACCTGGGTCACAGGTGGGTGGGAGGTCTGGCATCCAGCGCCTCAACTCTCAGCGCCACTGGGAACCAGCCCTTAGTAGCCAACTTAGCTTGTGTTTTCTTTCTTCTTTCCTAATAACTTTCTTACACTCTTGTTCTTTCCTTATAAACATCCCAGGTTTCATATAGTTTAATTCTTACCCTTTTGTACGCTTTTCTCCTCTTCATAATCTTAGTTTTAACTTTCTTGTTTAGTCGACCCAGTATCCTGCCATTTTATTGTACTTTCAGCTGTTCTGGTACATATTTGTCAGTTAGACCATTTAATTTCCCAATCAATGTTTCCTGTATCTCATTATGATTTTTGTTATCCATGTCTGTCTTCCAGTCCCAGTTCCTTAGTTCTTTTTCAGCTCCTGAAAGTCTGATTTACTAAAACATTTTATTTTTGTGTTTCCATTTACCTTTCAATTCATTTCTTGAACCTCAGACATTGCAAGATCATGGTCACTGCCACCTAGAGGCTTCATTATTCTGCAGTTCGTTATTTGGTCATCTAAATTACTTGGAACAAGGTCTAATTTATTGTTACCTGTAGTGCCTATTGAAACATGCTACTCTAAATTAAGCTTGTTTATGGTGTCTAGAAAGTTTTTATCTATAGCTGTCCTGCCTTCCGTAACATCCAGTCTGATACTTGGCATGTTGAATTTCACAAGTATTATTCTGTCATCCAGATTTAAGCTATCCAGATATTCTGTCATTTTTGACTTAGTTCCATCTTCTGTGCAGGTGGTCTGAAAATTAAGTCCAAAATGATTTTTTCCAGTCCGAGGGATTAGTTTGAGCCAGATTTGCTTAAGGTCATACTCCTACTCATTTTCCTGGGTTATTGTTTCTGCTGTTATGTTATTTGATACATATATAGCCACTGCACAAACCACCGATATACAGCAGCACCAGCTGCAAACTGCCTCAGTTCCTTGTCTCCCTTGCGTCGGTGCACAGCAGCATTGTGCTGCTTTCCTCGCTGTGACAAAACTACATCATCTATGCAGTGACAGCATTCAGTTCTTTGGTTTTAGTTTAAAATACACTAGAGTTTGTTATTTTGTGTCAGTTTAGTTAAACACGTAAAAATTACAGCTTCCTCTCAGCCCTTCCTTGTGCTAATGGTCTACCATGGAGGAAGGTAGGGAGCCAAAAGGCAAGTTGCTCTGGCAGCTGGTTGTGTCTGGCCATCACTTCTTTTTGGGCAGTTGCTCTGGCAATGGGCAGTCAGCATCTGAGAGGATGGACAGTTCTCCCAGAGTCGCAAAGAAACTTTCCAGATCCCACACATGCTCGGGTCGGATCTTTGTAACGTCCGGCCTCAACCTCTTTCCACAAAAGGCATAAGGGAATCAAAACACAGGTTGAGCTTGTCTTGTGGTCACTGTGCTGTGAGACACTCAAATTCTGAAGACATGGGTGCCCCACCGACAACACTAGGGGGCACCTGGATCTACAGGGTCAAGGTTTCTGTCCCAGAGCCCCTGTCTGTCCAGTAGATTGGACTCCAGTGGGCAGTCTGGCCAGTGAGAAACTTTATGAAGTGTTGAATGCAGCCATAAGTAAAGGGTGGGTTAGCTGGTGCCATCTTCAGTGTTGCTTGACTTAGGCACGCAGCTGACTCTGACTCCAGCCTCTGGGCTTGGGACGCTGTTGGTGCCCCTAACATCTGTCCTGCATATGTTGTTGATCTGCCCCCTGGGAAGGGGAAACCACGGTGACGCCATGTGTTTCTTTGGGCTGGTGGGGTCATCGATACTGTTAACAGTGCCACATTGTAACAAGGAGCTCCTGCCACTCTTGAGGACCGACCTTTTCTTAAATCTGTTGCAACAGTTCTTCTGTTTCTTAGCCTAATCTAGCCTTTACAATTTCTAGTCCATAAGGTTGGCCACCTGTGGACACCTCCTTCCTTTCTTGTCTATGCTATAGTGTCCTCTTTAATTTTCTCTTTTCCCTCTCAGGTCTCCTTGTAGAGGTTATTTTGGTGACCTCCGAGCTTATGTAAAATAACAGGCTGTGTTTATCATTGTTGGATTTCATGTGTAATGGCACTATGTCATAAAATACTTTAATGTGCATACCTTATGTGTATTAAACTTGTAAATTGCTGTAAACTGAACAAGTCTGAAATTTCATGGTGATTTGCATATATCCCATGATGCTTTGCATTATGGAAGTAGGTATGATGTTGTATTTCTTTGAAACTTGATTTGTTGCCAGTGCCCTTTGGGTAACCCTTTTACAGTGATTCTGCACTGGGGTTCTTTGTCTATAGCTTGTTTTGCCTTTTTTTTTTTTTTTGAGCCCCCACTACAAAGCAAACAAGGCCCACATAGGGATGAAGGGTTTTCACTAAAAAATGTTTAGGTCAGAGATCAGTGTCAATAGGTGCTGGCTAAGTGCAGAGAAAGGACATACTTAGTCTGTTGCCGCAAACTGATGTACTGAAGAAGGAATATGCCATTGCTGAAGGTTATTTTCTATATTTTGAATGAACATCACGCAGAGATTGTGTGGTGAATCTGAAGTTTGGTGTCTGGTCCATCTGTTATCCCACAACCCCTCCACATGCATCCGGCACTGGGCCTACTCGGGTGCCGGGCACATGCGCTGCCTGTGGTGTTGCCTTGGCCTTCAGTGCTAGGTTTATTCCCCTGGAGTGCTGTCCCAGGGACATCCTCGGTACTGCCACTGTTCCTGAGGTCCTACCCATGTTGGGTCTGGTGTCATAGTGTTGCTAAGGCCACAGTCTGCTCTGTTGCCTTTTGACCCCTCCTCTTTACTGCTCTCCGGGTGTAGAGGGAGGTGAGTCAGATACTCACCTCATCATCTCCAGTGGTGAGGATGATGACTTGTGCTATGCTTCAGAGAACTCGGAACTGGTTTATGTCACTGTACCTCAGGAGACTCTCTCCTTTCGGACTTTGCACAGAAACAAGCACTCAGCACTGAATTTTGAGCCAGCAGCCATAGACCAGGTTTGGGATCTCCTGCTGGAGTTTTAAATGAGCCTAATAGCCGATCTTTCCTCCCATCTAGCGGCTCTGGAGCCAGTCTGTGAGGATGTTTGGATGAGGCCTGCTACTGTGGCAACTGTCCCAAGCGGTGGACAAGAAATATGCAGTGTCTTAGTCTAAGCCCATATATTTCAGTCAGTCAGTAGTGGATACAGTTGTTATTTTGGCTGAGTATGAGAAAACCATAGTACCCAAGGATGTCACAGTGCACGGCGACATCCTTGGGCCCTATGGCAAAGGATGTCACTCGCACCTAACAAGGAATCAGGAAAGGTAGACACCAGGGGCAATCAGAGCTATGCCTCTGTTAGCCTTGGCAAGAGGATAGCTAGCTACCAGGGCACTTCTCTAAGTACCGGTGCTCCCTCTGGTGCAAGCTTAAGTCTCTACTGAACACATAGGTAAAACAAGAGATACTGCTCGCTTTTTAAACAAGGTATTGAATCTAAGAGCCACCAACTTAAAGACTGTGGATGCCTTTGATGCAGCAGCTTGCTCTGTAGTTGCAGGTATTCGTATCAGGTGGCACTCCTAGCTACAAACTGCTGGCTTCTCCCTGGATGTCCAGCAACAACAGATCATGAATGTGCCCTTCAGTGGCACTTATCTGTTTGACAGCAGGTAGATCAGTCCCATAAACAGTCTAATGAAATAAAAAACTCTTGAAGGAATAGTACAGTTAAAATTTGCAAAACATATGTTGTGCAGACTATTTTGTATTTGTATGTGTGTAGTCCTGGTGTGTCTTTTCCTTTGTTGTTAAGAGTTTTTTTCTAAATTAGCTGCTAGTAATTTTATGGCCCTAGGGATCTCCATCTCAGCAAGATTTATTGCTCTTCTTTTCCTACAATGTCTCCTATCTCATGTGGCAGTGATGCATCTGGGACCGCTGATTTAGCAAGTACTAGAGACAGGAGCCTGATGTTCTGTCCTCCACTAAATAGTTCTAATTCAATATTTTTTCTGTGTGCGTGTTGGATCTAGCCAGCAGGAGGAAATGTTTTGCTTTTAAAACTTTTCATTTAATCAAACTGCACACGCCATAAAAGCACACAAATCACCCAGATCATCAGTGCTATAATTAATAAAGGCTCTAGCTGTTTTCTTACAGAATAACCCACTCAGCTAGCCCTCAAGTATTTGCTAAACTGTAAATGTAGCCATTAGTGCTCACTGGACAGCTCTGTTGTTGTAAACTGACTCTAAACCAGAGCTTGCTGAATCTATGGTTCCAGATACATTACTGTCAAATGGTACAGGAGGCATTGTAGGAACAAGAAGAGCGATAAACTATGCTAAGATGGAGATCCCCAGGGCCATAAAACTACCATAAAACTAGTAGGCTAATTTAGAAAACTCTTAATAGCAGACAAAGGGAAGAACACACTAGGACTATACACACAAATCAAAACACTCTGCACAACGTGATGTTTTACAAATTCTGACTGTACTACTCCTTAAAGACTTTCTAGCAGGTTCCCTATATTTAACAAAAGGGTAGAGGATGCAGCTGTTTTGCAACAAGCAGTCCTTCTGTGATGGGGCAGGGGAGCCCAAAACAACAACTCTCAGTCCTGCCAGATGCAGAAGAAAGTGCTAAGGGCCACCATCTGAAGCTTCAGCCCCAGGTCTGCTTCAGCTGCCCAAGGCGGACCACTTGTGCACAGTAAAGGGACTACTAACCCAGTTTTACTGTCAGTGAGAATCCATCTCGATGAACAAGTGGGTTCTGAGGATCATCTGAGAATGGGCTCCTTAGAATGTTGCCCCCAGGCAATAATTCCAGACAATCTACAGGGTTCTACTCCACTACTTCATTGTACCAAAGAAATCAGAACGTGCACTCCATTCTCGACCTCAGAAATCTGAACAAATACATGGACTCAAGGACTGAGAAAAATTCTAAATTATTTCTCTGGGAGCCTTACTACCTTACCTGAAACATCAGGATTGGCTAGCATCACCGGATATCCAAGATGCATACCAGCACATACTAATGCACACCAACAACCACAAGTACTTCCAATTCTGAGTGGAAGGCAACACTACCAGTTTAAAGTCTTACCTTTGGAGCTTTCTTTGGTGTCACAAGTCGTTACAAAGTCCTTTGTAGTACTCACAGTGCACCTCAGGAAGCTAGGATTCCAAGTCTTCCTGTATCTGGACAACTGGCTAATTTCAAGCCTGTCCAGACAGGAGACAAAGCAGGCAGTAGTCACTGTCTCTTAATTCTTAGCATCCATAGGAGTCCTGCTGAAGCCCTAAAAGTCTCAGCTGGAGCCATCCGAGGAACTGCTGTTCATAGGAGCAATTCTGGACATGATCCGGGCTTGGTCCTGCCTTCTAGACAGCAGACTATTGGGTAATCTTGCAGATGGCATGCTACATCATGGAATGTAAGACTGTGCTAGCCACTACATACAACCAAGGCTGGACTTAATGGCCTCGCTAGTGTTCATAGTGCTCTAGCAAGACTGCACATGAAGACACGATGCTTAGTACCCAGTGATCACAGGCATCACACCCTCAAACTATCCTATTCAGTGGCCAAGCCCAGGTTGAAGTCCCTGATGATATGGTCAGTGGAGTACAACCTCCTCCAGGGCTTTACCTTCTCTCTACTGGAGCCAGAGGTGACTCTCACCATGGATGCTTCCCTAATGAGATGGGGAACCCACGGTCATAGTCTCCAGACACAAGGTGTCTGTAAATCATCAGAAACATGTCTCCGCATCAGTGTGCTGGAGATGCATGGCTGCTCTATACAGTCTGAAAGCCCTATTGACTTGGCCAGCCAAAAGACCGTTCTCCTTTAGATGGACAACAAGTCTGTCATGTACTATAGCAATAAGCATGGAGCAGCATACTCTTACCTCTGCAGGGAGGCAGTGAGGTGTGGGAATGGTGCCTGGAGCAGAGGCTCTTGCTCCAAGCAATCTATCTGCCAGGGGTCCAGAACACTTTGGCAGATGAACTAAGTCAATCAGAGGCAAATCCTCATGAGTGGCTACTAGCACCAGATGTCATGGGATCGCTATTCCATGAGTGGGTACCCAGATGTGGACCTTTTCGGGTCCCCACTCAAGGCCAAACTGCCTCAGCTCTGCTCCAGATATTGTGACCATGGCATTTTCTGGCAGGATGCATATTGACTGCCATGGCAGTCTGGTTCTGTATGCATTCCTCCACTCTCTCTCATCTAGCATGTTATTCAAATCTGAGGCACACGAGGGTAAGGTAACCCTAGTGGCCCCTGCTGTATACTGTTTTCCATAAAGATAAGGTAGTTCTCCGCACATCCCAATTTTCTACCTAAGGTGGTGTTAGAGTTGCATCTTAATCAGGCTGTAATCCTGCCTACTTACTTTGTCATCTTCCAGAATGAGGGAGAAAGGACTTTCCACTCACTGGATGTTTAGAGGGTCCTTAGGTTTTACTTGGATGGAACTACAGACTAGAGATGGTCTAAATAGCTGTTTCTCTTTGAGCCTAATCAAAGGGACAGCTTGTCACAATGAAATACATTTCAACCTGGACTGTAAACTGCCTTCACCACTGCTATACTATGGCACAGGGTTATATTGCAGGTCAAGGTATATGCCCACTTCACCAGAGCATTTGCCACCTCCCTGATAGAGATATACTCTGTGCCTATTGGAGAAATTTGCAGAGCTGCAACTTGGAGCTCAGTGCATACCTTTACCAAGCACTAACCTTGATGTGCATGCCAGGCAACATGCCACCTTTGGCAAGACAATACTGAATGGATTACCATCCTAAGTGAGCCCTGTGCTTCAGCCTCTCAGGTCTGGGAACTTTCTCTGAGCTTGGTATTCTGACCTGCAAGTGGGACTCTATGGAGAAGACTGATTCTTGGAAGAGATGAATATTATGTACTTATCGTAACTGGTGATCCTCCTGAATACCTTCTCCATACATTACCACACCTGCCCACTGTCCCTTAGACTGACTGCAGTATTGTTATGGTGGTCTTCACCACTTTGTACTTGGTTTGGGCTGTGAAAACACTTATTGGTTTGGTGGCTCTTCTTACATGGGCCACTAGGGCTGTCATATGGCTTAGGTTGCTGCTACCACTGTGGGGTCAGCTGTTTACTTCTTCGCAAAAAGGTACTGAGGCAGTTGGGGCTAGCACTGCTGCATACCAGTGGGCCGGTGGGGTGATGCATACTGGACATACTCACACTGCCAACCCTCTAGAAAAGTTCTGTTTCATAAGGGGTCCTAGTTCCTCTGACACATGCACATTAGTGGTAATCTATGGAGAAGATACTCAGGAAGATCAGCAGTTACGTAAGTATGTAACTTTCATTTCTATTCGGTCTGTATTTCAGACATATGTAGGGCTGCTACCTGGAGAATTGTACATATCTTCACAAAACACTACACTTTGGACATTGACTCCATAAAACATGCAGGTTTTGGCTGGCTGTGTTGCAAGACCTGCTCTCTTCATGAGTCCTAGGTCTCCAGCCTCATCAGTCTGTGTTTGTTTTTACAACTTGCTACTCCACCAATGAGTGAGACTCTAGGGAGAAGATTGATTCTCGGAAGATAGGAAAGTTACTTAATGTAGCTCTAGATCTTCAAGAACATCTTCTCTATAGAGTACCACTCACCCACCCTCCATCCTGTTGACTCACTTCAGTCTAATGTATTTTGTCTCCCTTCTTGAATAGACAGAGTGTAAAGATGTTTTTGTTGTCCCTTCTCACAGGGACTGGTAGGCTATCTTTTATGCCCTGTTGGATTTCACCAATAATATTTTTAGGTGGGCAATTTTCCCTCTCCTTATTGGTAATAAAAGTTACTGAGGTGGTTGGGGAATGATGTCACTTTATACCCTCTGTTGCATGGATGACATGTTGGTGCTAGGTACTGGCACCACTGGCTCAAACATTCTGGTTACCATGGAATCTAGTCTCCTTGGGCTCTAAGACCAGAGTAATATTTTATGGAGATTGTAATTTTAAAGATCTGAGGTACAGTAAGCAATTTTTGTTCAAATACCCAAATTGCTATTATGGATCAAAATTCAGTGATTTTGTAAGGTTTGTCAAAATGTTTTGTCATTTGGCTAGAACGCTCAGGTGGCAATTAGCCAGAATGTTACGGGGTTTGGGATGTCCATTGGATGCAGCATCTCTCTTCATTAGGGTCTTGCTTTTTACCCATTTCTACAGCAAGGTTGCCTGGAGCACTGGGAGGTTAAGTGATTTGTCTAGTTAAGCAGTAGACTACAACAGGATGTGGGTTATGCTGGATTTTTTTTTGCACTTACATTTTACTGAGTTTATGTAATGACTAATTACATAATAAAACCATCAGGCAGGCAATAGTACATATACTCATTTATCTAGAAAGCTACACATTGTTACAGTAACTAAATGTTAAGCACCCTTTGATGTTACCTCACTTGGGGATTATAAAATTATCTGAACATAATAAATTGCAAGAGGCATAGTTAAACGATCAAAACTGACTGTTCTGCAAATAATAGTCCAAATAAGAGTCCCAAAGTAGCCCTTGCAGCCATGGGCGGGATAAGAGAAATGTCCAGCAAAAATCGTGGCACCCTCTCAAAGGGTTAACATCCTACTTCCTTAACATTGGGAATATAATCCATCATTTATAACCCTCTTGCACAAATAGAACAACACGCAGTTCATATTTCATATAGAAAACATTTTACGCTACTAATATACATTGAACAGTTTAACTTTATAAGGATAGTTTATTGAACTAAAACTCCTGGTGAAAACTTTTCCTTTAAGGTGTAACCGATTTATATGAGATAGTTAAATATATCTACCTCCAACCTTAAATGTCTGGCAGGAAAAGAGTTTGAGGGGAAGGAAAAGAAACTGGAAAAGGGTAAGGGGAAAACAAACATAGTGCGCTATAGAGCCATCTTGTAGAGAGATCGACGGGTACCCATATGCCCCAGACACATGTATTTTCCAACAATTAAATACTCTAAAAGGTACCTGGTATCAAGGTGTCTGATACTCCCCGCTAAAAACAACAAATGCCCCACATTCAGTCCTGTCACTGTCCAGTACCTCTTCAGTTTTCAGTGTCCCAGTCATTGGGAGTTCAGGATCTTACTTCCGAAGGGGCTCTTGCAGTAGGTAATTACATATAGGACTGATGCGGTAGGGCAACAGGACCTGAAAAATTTCTAGCTAGCAGTCCCTGGCGAGGGGCCTTCGTCAGGTGACTGGCGTCAGGGGCGTCGGTATAAAGGCGGTCCCGGGCGCTTCACCTTCAGTTCTTTCCGCCCGTTAGCTCGTGCAGTCTGCCGAGAAAAGTTTGTGCTTCGCCAGCCCTACCTGGTCGCTTTTTTACCTAAAATCTTATTTTTTCAAAACGCCAGTGTTAACGCCGGTGTATGTCGCCCCTACACCCTCCGAGCACAAGAACAAGTGTAACTCATGCGGCTCCCCACTACATCGACAAGGACGGCCACTCCCTGTGCCTGTTCTGCCTAGGCCCGGATCATCCTGCTGAGAAGTGCCAGCATTGCCTTGGCTTTAACGCGCCACCCGAAAAGACGGCAGCAATCCCTGGAGGCCCATATCCTCAAAAGAAGATGAGCTTGATGGAGAAGGAGCTTAAAAGCTAAGGCAGGCGCCCACTTCCCCGAAGGCCACCGACAGAAAAAGGACAAGGACAGGCACTGGGGCAAAGGCTCCTCTACGCGTCTCCTTCAGGAGTCGCGGGCATTCAGGTATCATCCTCCTCGGGGATCGCTTCCCTCGACGGCCGCGCCGGGAGGTTTTCCCTGAGGCGGCCAGCCCGCCCGCCTGGCTCACGCCGGGCCTTTGCGGGCGCCACGGGCTATTGGAGGCCTCCGCCTCGCTCAGCTGCAGGCTTGCGGCCTACCTTAGGGGCGACTCCAGTAAGCCGGCGCTGGCTCCTCCGATGTCCGCCCCGAGAGGGCCGTAAGACATCCAACCCTTGGCAACACACGGCTGTTCCTCCACTGGACCAGGCCGACCTTCATCTTGACCTGCCTCCAGTGAGGGCCCTTGTAAGGCAGACGTTGGCTCCTCCGGCATCCGTCAAGAGCTCGCCTCCGCCTTAGTCGGCTGCGTCTGGCGTCCGGCGGCGTGGGAGCCGGCGACGGACCCCCCAACGTCCGTCATTTTTCGGTTCACTGCAGTTTCGCTGCAGTCTGGGAACCTGAGTCCCCATCCTGATCCGGGGACTTTTCTCCTCTGTCCCCGGAGCAGCGGGGATCTTTCCCTCAGTCAGTCCCTCCTCGTCACGATGGACCTGGCGTCGGCTCCCTGAACGGCTCCGACACCCAGCCCCTCCGGCGTGGTACCCCACGTTGGGCCCTCCGCCGTGGCCCCCGGACGTCGGTCTTACCTACACATGGAGAGTTTCTCCTCCCGCCGCCTCCCTCCAGGCTCTTCTGTTACGGACCGCCAGAGTTTGCTGGCGGCCGCCTGCACAGGCAGCTCCCCGGCTCCCAGGTACCTGCCGTCTTATCCGACACTGGTGTACCCGGGAACAATGTATCAGAGCAGCCGCAGTACTCGACATCCCAATACCCGATGCCAGGTTACTGCTTGGCCGGCGGGTTTTGGATACCTCCATATGGGTACCCCCATATTCTTATCCCCCACCTCCTCCTCCACCGCCTCGCGCGCCGGTGGACCTGCAAGAGACTCTGGCCTCCTGGTGGGCTGGGGCTGAGGCCAGGCTCAGCTCACCAAGGAGGTCGAGCTGCCTTCCGGCGACAAGCGCTGTCTCAGGCTCCTGTACACCCCAGGTGGCACACTCTCTCCCCACCTCTGGATTCAGGGTTCTTCCATCTGGATCCAGGGAGGGGCAGGACACGCATCCCGGTGTTACCCTAGGGACCCTTCCTCCCGGTCGGTAAGGGAGTCTTATTCTTCTTCCTCTTTCTCTTCACTCTTGGATTCCTCAGACTCTTCCGAAGGATGCTGAGAGAGCGACGAGCCCGCTCTCCGTCAAAGCCCGGTCGAGGACTCCTCCAAGTCTCCTCCGGAGGATCCTTCCTTTACGGAGTTGCTTAGACAAATCCAGGCGATACATCAGTGGCACTTTTGGAGCCAGACCTCAGCATCTCAAACTCGCTGAGCATCTGGATCTGCCCGTGACAACTCCTACATTAGTGCCACCCTGGATAGAGCCTCACACGACCTTGTCACCACCATATGGAAACGGCCGTCGGCTTTTAGCCCCACTTCCAAGGAAGTCCGACAGGCTATATCAGGCTCCAGAGGTGTTGATTTCCTAGATTCTCACCCTCGAGCAGACTTGGTCGTGATTAGTGCCGCTGATGGCGGTCGGCTAACCCTAAACATCTGAGCTCGTCCCTCCTGATAAGGAATTCGCCTTCTGGACCAGTATGGAAAAAGATTTATGCTTCCTCCACACTGGGAATTCGGCCCTGAACTACGTCGGCCACATGGGGGACTACCAGAAGGCTGTCCTTACTCAGGTGGAAGCCAGCTGGACTCTTGCCTGACTCCCAAGTCAAACAGAAGTTGGCTGACCTCGTCCGCCTGCTTTCGTTTGGCCAGTCGCCATATCCTATGGGCGACATGCGACTGCAGGACACTGCCGGGCTGGAGTCTGCCCGCCGTGGCCCACGGCATCATGCCTGGCCTGCGGTGTCAGGTCTGGTCCCGAGGTGCAATCTGCTATTCAAGAGGCACCTTTCCGGGGTCGGTGCTTTGGGGTGATGTCAAGGACATCATCACCGACTTGTAAGAGAAGGGACAGCTCTGAAATCAGTGGATTCCATGTACCGTCTCATCAGCAGCAGCCATCCCTTTCACAGACGGAATCGGCCAAAGGCGAAACCCCAGGAAGGCGGGCCACCAAACGTCAAGCACCTGCGGCCGCTGCCCTCGCCCCAAAAAGCAGCTGGTGTTTCAGCTGCGGCGCCTGCCCACACCACCTGACTCCTTCCTCTCCCACCGCCTCCGGACTCCCGGAGGAACCAGTAGAGGGAGGTTCTCCCCACCTTCCGGGATGGGAGAGGATAACCACGGATTCTTGAGTGCTCCAGCTCACAGCAGAAGGACACTCCATAGAGTTTCTTCAGAAATCACCCCGCCACCCTCCTCTGAAGTCGTCATATTCACGGGAACACCTTCCTTTGGTCCAGGAGGAAATCTAGCGCTTCTCTGAAGCAGGCAATAGAGCCCGTTCCCCTTCATCTTCAGGGGACGGTTACTATTCCATTTCTTCCTGGTCCCAAAGAAGAGGAGATCTCAGACCGATTTTAGATCTCAGTTCCTGAATCTTTATGTAGAGTACAAAGGTTCAGGATGCTCTCTCTGCAGAGCCTTCTGCCCCTCCTCCGGCCAGGTCAATGGCTTTGTGCCCTGGATATGCAGGATGCCTATCTGCACATTCCCATTCGCCTCTCTCCCATCCAAATACCTTCGTTTTTGCTTTCAGGAGACCACTACCAGTTCAAGGCACTCCCATTTGGTCTATCTCCGCCTCCGAGTATTTACCAAATGCCTGGCAGTGGTGGCAGCCCACCCGCGTACACTAGGGAGTACAGGTTTTCCTTACCTGGATGATTGGTTCCTGGCGGCCTCGTCCAGGGAAGAGCTCCTGCTTCTCTCCTTACCCAGCAGCTTTTGCTTGCCTGGGTATTACCATCAACCATTCCAAGTCTCATCTGGTCCCTTCCCAGAGGCTACAGTTTATCAGGGCGATCTCGATATGACCATGGGCAAGGCCTTCCTGCCTCTGTACAGGGTGGCTCTCTTCAGGCCCAGATTTGTCTGCTTTCCGACCGCAGGAAGGTCTCGGCGAGGTCAGTCCTCTGCCTTCTCGGGCTCATGGCGGCTGCTATTCCGACGGTCCAACGAGCTTGACTCCACATGAGGATCTCTCAGTGGACTGTCCACTCTCAGTGGGATCAACTAGTGGACGACCTAGATCAGTCATTTCTGATCTTCTCGCCGATGATGCGAGACTTGCAATGGTGGATGGTTCAAGAGAACCTGTTTCAGGGGTCCCTTCTTTCTTCCTCCCCTCGCAGACTATAACCACAGACACCTCAGGCAAGGTTGGGGAGCCCATCTAGGCCCTCATCGGACCCAGGGCTCTTGGTCCAGACCAGAACAAGCTCTTCACATCAATGTGCTCAAGCTTCGGGCAGTGTTGTACGCTCTCCAAGCCCTTCACCAATACCTCCTTCCAGGCCACCTAGCTGTCCAGATGGACAACGTGTGTAGTGTGGTACATCAACAAGCAGGGAGGAACTCGGTCCTACCCTCTATGCAGGGAAGCAATGAGGGTTTGGGATTGGGCAACACAACACGACCTTCACCTCAGGCGATTCACGTTCCAGGAGTCGACAACACCCTGGCAGACAAGCTAAGTCGCTCTTCTGCTCTGGCTCACGAGTGGGAACTGGACCAAGGAGTCCTAGATGATATCTTTCATCTTTGGGGAACTCCGTAGGTCGACTGTTCGCATCCCCCAAAACGCAAAACTTCCCACCTTTGCTTGCTCGCTCCAGAGCGAGCTTTCTGGAACGACACTCTGTCTCTAGATTGAAGGACAGATTCGTCTGTGCTTTTCCCCAATTCCTCTGATCCCATGAGTCTTGCAGAAACTAGCCTCAGAAGGAGTGAGAATGATTCTGATCGCTCCTTTCTGGCCCAGGCAAATCTGGTTCTCTCTTCTACAACAATATTCAGAGGATCCTCCTCTTCCTCTTCCTCTATCTCGAGGTCTGTTGATCCAGGATCAGGGGACCCTGGTCCATCCAGGCCTCAAATCCTTCAACTGCATGCATGGCTCCTGCAGACCTAGCCCAATCCGCTTTGATGTGTCTCCAAAAGTGGCTTGAGATTTTAGTGGAGGCCAGAAAACCTCCACCAGGTCCACCAATGCCATGAAGTGGAAGAGATTCACCATTTGGCTGCCTCCAAGAACGTGGAGCCTTTCTCCTGTTTAAGGGGCTTCTGCTGGAGTATTTGCATCATCTGTTCGACCTGGGTCTCAGCCATTCCTCTTTGAAGGTTCACATGGCGGCCATCTCGGCCTATCACGTCCCTTCCAGACAAAGCTTTCACTCAACTGGAGTCTCTAAGACCTTTCTCAGAGGGGTCCTCCATCTGAGGCCCCCATCCATACTCCTGCCCCCCTTGGGACTTGAATTTTGTTCTCGAAACTTACCCTTCCTCCCCTTGAGACTGCAGCTTCACTTGAATTTGAAGTTTCTTTGAGTGGAAGACACTCTTCTTAGTGGCCATTACTTCTCGCTAAGAATCTCCACACTCAGGCCCGATGTGTAAAATCCCCTACTTGATTTTCACAAGGAACTTAGTTGCTTTTTCATCTAATCCTAAGTTTCACCTAAAGTAGTTGCTGAGTCTACCTTTATTCAATCCATAGAGTTACCTGCCTTTTTCCTGAGTACTCTAACCAGGGGAAATATTTACTCCATACGATGGATGTTCACCGGATTCTGAGATACTACACCAACAGGATGAGGGATCTCAGAAAACTGATCAGTTGTTCGTCTCTTTTGCTCCCAAAAGGGAAGGCAATGCTGTTTCTAAGCAATGCCTGTCTAAATGGTTGACTCATTGCGTCACTTTCTGTTATGACAAGTACCACAAGACCCTTCCAGGTCAAATCAGAGGTCACTCCATTAAGAGGAGTAGCTGCCTCTGCAGCTTGTTTCAAGAATGTGTCTGTGGCGTATATATGCACTGCCGCCACCTGGACTTCCGTCCATACTTTTACAAAACATTACAGTTTGGATATTGCCTCTCAGCGTAGAGCAGGCTTGGCTAGCTGTTTTGCAAGGCCTCTTTCTTGAGGCTTGCACGGCTAGAGTTACTTCTTGGGGTAGTTTACCTCCTCCGGTGCTTTTCTCTGTTCCAGACTGCTTGGGATTCAGTCCTATATGTAATTACCTACTGCAGAGCCCTCTTGGTGAGATAGTACAGTTACGTAAGAACTTACCGTAACAGTAGATCTTCGAGAGACTCTAGGTAATACCTTCCCGCCTCCATCCCCTAGGCTTTTTCAGCTTCTTTTTCCATTGAGGGAAATATCTGCTTCTCTCTCGTCCGCCTCTTTTGGCCTGTATGGAAAGAACTGGAAGGGGCATCCGGGACCGCCCTTTATATCGACATCCCTGACGCGGGTCACCTGACGTGGGGAGGTCCCTCGCCAGGGACTGCTAGCTAGAAATTTTTCTCTGGTCCTGCGCCTGCGCGCCAGTCCTATATGTAATTACCTACTGCAAGAGCCTCTCTCGAAGATCTACTGTTACGGTAAGTTCTACGTAACTGTACTTTTCTTTTCTCACCTCTAAATCAGAAGAGTCCCTTGAGCTGTAAATTGCTTTTTAATCTTCTCCAGTAATTTGGCCTCCTCTGCTACTTCGAAAATTAGTATGCCTTACCTCCATAATGGATTCGCAGACTTGCAGGCATTAACAGTACATGGTGCACCCCAATGTGCGGAGACGCGTCCGTCCCCATCAAAACTTTTCCTCCGCATCCTTGTGGCATAGCTGAGATCTGGGAATAAATGCATCTTACTGTCCTGCCAAATTAGAGGGCTCAGATTCTTTGCTTTCTGCAAAATTAAGTCCCACTCTGCCGACATTTGGAGCTCCAACATAAGTGTACGAGGGCATAATCTCGTGTACCCCTTTATTTTGGTGACAAAAATATAAAGAAAATAGTTTTTATTTATTTTTTACAGTATTTTTATTGACTTTATTGCTGCACCAGAAACAATAGTTCTGTGTTGCTAGGAGATGCTGCCTGAATTCTGTATTGCTTGGGAGACACTGCCCTTCACTGTCCAGTAGGTGGTGTTGTAGGAGTATATTTTTGTCTCTGCACACTCCCCAACTCTCTCTCTCTCTCTCTCTCTCTCTTGGATACTGCTGTTTGGTCACTGCAGCTTTGTTCTCTGTTTCCGTCCTGTATGTCAACTGTTACTTGTGACAGACATTGGGATTTACTGTATGTTTCGAGTGGGACCGTGATGTGTGGCTGCAGATTTAATTTTTTTTTACTCCCCTCTCCACACAGCTGTCCCTCTTAGGGAGACACAATATGGCCTTTCAGCCCTCGCTCACCTACCAGATGACCAGTGCAGTCCGCTCCCCATGGAGCCATGGTTGTAACGCCCAGGCAGGTACGGGCGGGGCCTTACATCCCGATACATCTGCGTTTGCCGGAACGCTGTCTCCGGCTGGTAGGGGCATTGAAGGTCGGGGCCCAGGTGCTCAGTCTACTGGAAGGCTGCACGGTTTTTCCAGTTTTCTCTCAGGCATGCCATGTCCCTGGACGCTAGCGCTGAAGCGCCCGACGCCTGGCACGCCGCCTCTGTTGAGCGTTGGACTTGCTGTACCTGGTCTCCACCGGGGACAGACAAGAGCCAAGCTCTGGCACCCTCCCCTGGAGAGGATGAGCAATCCCTGGGATGCTCAAGTCCCTCTCTCCCGGCCGACCCTCCAGCTTTGGGCTCATTCCCGAACCCGGTCGCTGGCGTCATAGCGGAAATCCAGCCGCTGCACCAGCGGCCAGCTGTGGCTGCAGATTTTAAATGTGAATCGCTGCTTCCATTACTCTTCTGACTGCTGTGACTGCCCTACCAGTCTCCCTTCCATAGCCGTGGGATTGGAGTGTGAAGAGATAAGAATACAGGGATGAGGAGTCACTTAAAAAAAAAAAAAAAAAAATTGCTGGTATGTACAGTGGGTTTGGGGACTGTTGTGTCTGTCAGTTCAGAACCACAGTCCATTTCAAACTCCCACTTTAAGGCCAAGGCTTAGCGAGGAGTAAATGTGGCATTTTTCCACTTTAATGTTCGTGGGTCAAGTGATTTTGAAAACCTGAGGATTCCAGATGCGGCTGACTGGCACCTTGTGCATGGGTTATGCTAGGATTTACTATGGCAGAAAGGTGCCAGTCAGCCAATCAGAGTCTGTGATTCTTGGACACCATTGTATAATTAGTATTTGGCCCTTGTCTGGTAGGTGTTGAACCTGTGATCACCTGCTTTCCAACCCAGTGCTCTAGCTTCTAGATAACACTGCCTCATTGGTTCTTTTTTTTTTTTCTTTATTCTTTATTCTTTATTTATAAATTACAAAGGATGGTACATTTACCAAGTAATCATCATTACAACCAATATTATCAGACAGTAAACACAGAAAATAGAAAATGACAGCAGAAGGAGACTATAGGTCCATCTAGTCTGCCCAAGGGTTACTGAGGCCTTCTGTGGGTCCTGGAACTAACCCCTTACCCCTCTGTACCTTTGTTGAGCTCTTACTCTGTCCCACCCTCTCTTGAAAGCCCCCACAGTTTTAGAGCCCACTACCTTAGCAGGCAGTCTATTCCACAGTTCAATGACTCTTTCTGTGAAGTAATACTTCTCGGATCCCTTTGAAGCTCCCACTCAGAAGCTGACATTCTGTCTCCTAGTGGCTGAGCCTTCTTTTTCGTTAACAATTTCTGAGTTGGGCATTTTCTTAATGCCCCTCATAAATTTGAATGTCTCAATCATAGCACCCTCTCCCTTCTAGTCTCGAAAGAGTATGTGTTCAGTGTCTTTAGTTGCTCCTCATAAGAGAGCTCTGGTGCCTTGAACCATCTTGGTTGCCCTTCTCTGCACAGTCTCCAACCTATCCCTGTCCTTCCTAAGGTGAGGGCTCCAGAACTGGGCATAGTATTCCACGGGGTCTCACCAGGGACCTGTATAGGGGAGGATCACTTCCTGTCCCTACTGTTGAAACCTCTCCCTATACACCCCAGCATTTTATCTGCTTTGCCGTAAGCTTTGTTGCATTGGCTTGACTGCATAAGGGTGTCAGCGATGATGACCCCACAATCCTTTCCTCATGTGAGGTGCTGAGTTGGACCCCATTGAGCCAGTACTCTGCTCTGGAGTTCTCTTACCCAGATGCAACACCTTGCACTTTTTGCATTGAACTGTAGCTGCCAAACCTTGGACCATCTCTCCATATTTTTCAGGTCTTTCTACAGGTCCTTCACTGCCTCGATGCTGTCAAACCTACAACCTAACTTAGTGCCATCTGCAAAGAGAGCTATTTTGCCCTGAATGCCTTCTCCAGTGTCACTAATAAATATTTTAAAAAGGACCAGTCCTAAGACTGATCCCTGTGGCACCTCGCTAGTGACCTCCCTCTCACCTGACCTCACCCCATTGACCACCACTCCTTTAACCAGTTTCCCACTGACCTGACTATGCTCCCAACAGTGCCTAGGTCCTCAATATCTTTAATAGGTGCTATGTAGCACCGAACCAATGGATATTGTTCTGCCCAAGCAAGCAGGGTATTTTATACAGGTACAGTCATAGAAGTAGGAAAATCCTCTAAGGCAGGCTTATTAATCTTGAACTTCCTTATATTCTGTTCTTTTCAAATTCGAGGTCCAGGCTGCTCCAATACTCCCTCAACTTATCTCCCCAATTGCTTTTAAACCCACCTCTCCATTCTACTGGCATACGCAGGATCATGGATCAAATGCTCCTTCCTCCTCTGTGATGTAGAAAACTCAACTTCTCCACTGCAATTAGATTGAGAGACTTGGCCGTATGTTGAGCTGAAAGCTTCTCCATTCTATACAGATCATTTATAACTGCATGCCAAGTAGTAATTGTGGGGGCTGTGGCTGTCTCCACAACTGGGTTATTGCTTTTTAGCCACCAAAGTATAAACATATACCATAGGTCTGGTTGGGACTTTCTACCCAGTGGGGAATGCTCACTGGTTCTTTCATTATAAATCTGCAAATCAAACCTCCTGAGTGGTCGATAATCTATTTTGCTGCAGTCTGTGATTGACTGTTGAATTAGAAACCACTGCACCACTGTTAGTTCTTAGCTCTCCAGGCAGCAGTGGTGATTGTAGAATGGGAGGGAAAATTTGGCTCTTGATTGGCTTGAGGCAGGCTAGCACTCATACATATACCTCCGCATAATGCCCAGGTATGAAAAGTATTGGTGCCAGCCTGCCAACAGAACAAGCAAATCAATGGGCAGAGATCTGAATGCCATTTTTAAATGTCCGCAAGTTTGTTTTCTCCTTAGCATCCAACCCAAATAGAAATTACTAGACCCAACAAGAAGTTGTTCA
Organism: Neoceratodus forsteri; assembly: GCA_016271365.2. Lineage (NCBI taxonomy): Eukaryota > Metazoa > Chordata > Ceratodontiformes > Ceratodontidae > Neoceratodus > Neoceratodus forsteri. Next base: position 336,545,745 of record CM057451.1, on the reverse strand, counting down.
CTCACTTACACTTCATGTACATTTGGTGAGCAGGAATCTTATTTTATTTTTTCTGGCTTCTACCAAGTACTGTCCAACTCTAGACCAAAATAAATCAAAAAAAAAGCTCATTGTCAGCTGTGACCCCCCCAAGGCCTTCTAGATCGACTGTTCAAAATTGTGACATAAGTTGCCTGAAGTGTAATGTACCTGTGCTGTATGCTATCCTCATGTATTATTCCATGTAATTCCTGGTCGCTTCAAAAAGGGACCTTCAGGCCCAGCGGCTTACCCGGTTATCAAAATTTACTAAATAAATAAACAGCCCTAGGGTAGCGAAGACCAGGAAACACGCTTGAGAAATGTGACATGCACTGTCATTCCCTGTCCTCGGAGCAGGCAGCAAGGACCTGGACAGGGCAAGAAAGAATGGCCGAAAGCTGCAACAAGGGACACACTAAAAAGATAGCACACAGAGTCACTCCTGGTCCTCAGAGTAGGCAGCGAGGACTGGGAATCAACAACAGAAGATGTCCATAAGCCACAACAATGGGCGAACTTAAAATAAAAAAATGAAGTAACTCCTGGTCCTCCGAGCAGGCAGCCAGGACCCAGAAGCACTAATTCATAATGGCAGGAAGCCACAATGAGGGACAAATTATCAATGAAAAAAAAAAAAAAGTCAAATGGCAGTTTGTAACTCCTGGTTCTCAGAACAGGCAGTGAGGAACAGAAAACAGAAAAGTGCTGAGTGCCAAAACAAGGGATAAACTGTTTAAAGAAGGGCAGGAAATTTAAAAAAAAAAAATACTATCACTGGCCCCAGACCTCACAGATAGCAGAGGAACAGTTTCATTTTTATCTTTTTTTAGTCTTTGGTAATCGAGTAGGCCCACTAGGCACAAGTGCCTGTTTTCAGGGGTGACCTGGGAGCACTGGGCTGTTAAGGACGTGCTCAGAGACACATAGTATGCAAGTGGAGGTTGTGAGAATCAAACTCGGGTTTGGTCTGCTGGATGTACCAAGCTCGTTCACACCTTGTTCCTCTAACCTCTAGGCTATACTGCCAGCCCAATCAAACCTTTTGTCATTTTCTTATTTTTTAAATGTTTTATTTTTTTACATGTTTTAAACTGTTACCCATTTTATAAGCACAGTGAGACACTCCAGGGTGGGCCTGTGTTGAGTTAACCGCCCACCGGGGCAGTAAGGCCTCCACCTGCAGCAACAGGCCTTACTACTGCCCTGGGCTGGTGGTCATCTCAGAATAAGGCTCACACTGAGCTTGCTTAGCAGATGGAGCAGGGATATTGTGGACTTGTGGATCCTGGTACACCAGGCAGGAGAATCACTGCCTCTTCACACAGTGGGTTCCCAGAGAACGAAGGGAGGGGGTGTCTAGTGCTGCACTGTCTGACTGGCTCTGTAACTGGAAACACAGAAACACAGAATTTGCTGACAGATGAAGACCACTTGGCCCATCCAGTCCCCCCATGTTTCCCTCCCTGCAGTGTCACCACAGATCCTGTGTGGATCTCAGGTTTGTTGTTTGTTTTCTTTATTTAAAATTGTATAACCAAGAAAGGCACACTGAGTTGAGGCTAGTTTCAGGTAGCACCTAGGGAAGGGAACGGGAGGTAAATGCAATAAAGAGCAGTTGAGCATTCAAAGTGCAGCTTACAAAACAGTAAGTTTCTCAGGCAGTAAAACCAAGAATTGAGTGACCAGTCAGAGCAATGCGTGGAAGCAAGTTTTGTAGTAACATAATTAGTAGCAGGAACAGTGTGTGCTAGAGAGCAACAAAATGGAGTACCAACGTATTGAAGTGCAGGCAGGAGCAGAGAAAACAGCAGACCCAGGCAGGTGAGTAATAGGATGTAGGTGGGGGCTACGAGGAGACAGTGAAGATGGAATCTACAAGAGGGGTGACAGGAGTGGGGAGGCAGGAATAGATCTTAGTATGCATCTGAAGACAAGAAGGGATGAGGATAAGCTAAAGGAAGAGGGGGCCTGGTGCCAGAGGGAGGGGAGACGTTAGAGAAAGCAGCATACCAGCACATGGGTGAGGGTGAGGAATGGCGAAGGTTCTGGAGTCTCTGGTATGTAGAGTAAGAGGAGGAGCTGGTGGGAAGAGGAGGAGGAAAGGTAAGATGAGAGGGAGCCAAACCAGTATTTGGCAGTAAAGGAGGTGCAGTTGGACAGGCGCTGTTGAAGTAGAGAGATGATAGAAATGGACTAATAAAGAGAGCAATGCTGAGTGCGAGGTGGGGAGTTGGTGGCAGAGTGACAGAAGGCATTGCAGAGGGTGTCTAGTCTGGCCAGGAAGAGGCGGAGTGGTGCTGTAGACCCTGCCTGCATAGTCAAACACCAGGAGGATCAGTTTAGTAACCAACTCCCAAGGGACCTGGAGTGAGAGGCAGTCCTTGTTACGGTACAAGGCACCTAGCTTTGGGTAATGTTTGGTATGGATGGGATCAATATGGGCAGAGAAATCAAGTTTATCAAGCCAGACCCCAAGGTATTTGAAGGTGGGGGACAGTGTCAGTAGGAGTGTCATTCTTGCCGCCCAGTGGCGTTGAGGGTTGAGGCGCTGACACTAATAATTTTGCGCCATGCCAGCGACCCGGGATCAGAAATGGACTTGGGTTGCCCGGGGGCCGGCATCCATAGACTGCTCTTCTTCCTCGGGAGGGGGGGGACAATGCTGCGACTGTAGCCTGATACCCAGTGGTGGCTGGGTGCCAGCACAGACATGCCACCCAGAAGGGGTTGGTCCCGTGTCGGGGGTGTGGCTGCTTCTGCGGAGGTGGGGTCAGCCACCCCGCCCATTACACTGGTTCATGGATCGAGGAGATAAAGTAGAAAATGGAGCTGGGAGGCTCCATGATGGCTGGCTGTACCGGTGCTGATCTCGAGATCTGGATGTTGACTTGATGGAGGGAGAAAGTTGATGCTCCTCTCCGTGGCCCTGTCATGGGAGGGGGGGAGAGGCAACTCGTGGGGGATTCTCCAGAGGATGTGTGTGGAGCGCTGGACCCAGAGGGGGCAAGCCCTCCAAGGAGGATCCAGAGTGCTTGCCAGCCTCCAAATTGTAAATGGAAAAAAGGAGTGCCATCCAAAGTAGAGAAGACAGGGAAGGCAAAAGCCTTGCCAATTTCTGGCTGGTGCTAAGGTCATGGACACAATCTTTTTAGTGTTTACCTTGAGCTGATTTACCTGGAACCAGCACAACACGTTGTGGAAGTGTGCTGTAGTGATCTTCACAGCTATGGTTGAGGGGTTAGAGAAGTAGATGACAGTGTCATCAGTGTACATGTGGATGTGTGAGGTGTTCCATGTGCTGAGGGGGTGTCATTGAGAAAGTTAGAAAAGGGATTGGTTCTATGATGGAGCCCTGCTAGGATGGGGAGGGGGCAGTACTCCACCCACCTGAACAGATAGTTGATGGTCTGTGAAGTACAGTCAGAACCAGGCCACAGCGGATGCAGATAGTCAAGTTGAGTATAGCTTGTTCAGTAAGAGAAGGTGGGACACAGTCAAAGGCCTTGGCTAAATCAGAGAAGATGTTTGCATTGATGTGTCCTTGATCCATCCCAGTAAGGATAGCGCCTGTTACATGGAGCAGGGATGACACGGTGGAATGGTTCTTCTTAAAACCAGACTAGAATGGAGAGAGGAGGTTAGAAGCAGTAAGGAAATCAGTAAGCCTAGAATAGACAATAGATGTTTGGAGTTAAGCGTGAGAGGGAGGAGTGATATTGGCCTGTAGTTGCCGGGGTGGAGGGTCATCCCTTATACAGAGGGAGAACCTTAGTAAATTTTCAGACACGAGGAACAGCACAGAAGGAAAAGGATAAGTTCAGAAGGTGAGAGAGAGGGATGGCAATGGCCGGAGCAGAGATTTTAGGAGCTTGGAGTCCAGACCGCAGTACTGGACTTGGAGGTTGAGAGACATAAGGGCTAGGTAGGCTTACTGGGGAGAGGCAGACAGGAGGTGGAAGCCTTTGAATGGTTGGGGTAGGGGTGGGACAGTAGTGTCTGAGTAGTAGGGGATGACAGGCTAGTGCACAGGTGGTGAAGAATTTGTTCAAAAGAGCTGTTACAGAGGTGGGGGTTGGAAACCAGTGACTCATCCACCAGAAGGGAGGGAGGGGTGGCTGGGCAGGGGATCAATAGATAGTGTATAACCTTCCAAACTTTTGTGGAGGAGAAAAGATTTGATTGGAGGTTAGCCTTGAAATGGAGAGCCTTGGCTATGTGAACAGACTTTGTGCAGGTGCTCCTGAGTGCCTGTATCCCTCCCCTAAGATTCCCTTTGTGCCTGTCCCATGCATTCTTGAACCCCACCACTGTTTCCGCCTCCCCACCACCTACTCTGGAAGACTGTTCCGGGAATCCACCTCTCTTTCTGTGAAGAAGCACTTACATCTCTCCTGAATCTGCTCCGCCTCCTGCTTTATATCTTGTCCCTTGTTCTTGAGCACCTTTTTCTGAAAAATACTTCCTCCTGTACCTTATTTGCCCCGTGAGGTATTTAAAGATCTCTGTCTCTCTCTCCCCAATGTGTATTTATTCAGGTCCTTAAGTCTCTCCTCATAGGACTTCTGATGCAGACATTGCACCATTTTAGTTGCCTCTTCTGTGGACTGCCTCCAATCTTTCTATGTCCTTCCCGAGATCTGGTCTCCAGAACCGGACACAGTACTCTTGCTGCTTGTGATACTCCTCCCTTGCACCCCAGCATCCCACTAGCCCTCCCAACTGCTTGGTCACACTGCCTGGCCACCTTTAGGTCATCCGTATAGTGTTGAAAAGCTCCTCATTGACCACCACAACACCCAGCATACTAGAAGTCCACAACAACAAACATTCCTGGTCACCAGAGGGCTTTTGCCCACAGAGCTCCACAGTGGTACAATACTGTCAACAAAGAAACACGTATAGCTGCTGTTTGGCCCTTTTAAAGGACAACTCTGACTACACCTCATTTCAACTAGTCATTGTGACTGTTTCATCTAATTTGGGGCCCTACACTCCCTGCACTTTAATTTAGTCAGGACAGCTACCTTCCTCTGCCATTCCCTCCTTCTCCTGTCTCCCCTACTCCCCTACCTCACCCACCCCTTCCTCTGACACTTACTGACAATTATCCCTCGCCTCCTCCTTATGCGCCCTACCTCTCACCCCTTACCCTCGACAACGGTCTTCCAGCCTGCCTACCCCCACCTTCCCACTCTCTCTCACCAGCAGCTCTTATTTCAAGGTTGCCCATGGATGTTGTCTCATTTTGCCTAACATTGGCTCATTTTGAGGTACTGTAATTAATTAAGCCTCAGCCTCTTGCTTCTTTTTATTGTGTAACTATGTGTAAATATGTTAACCTTTGTATGTATGTTTACCCTCCATTTCTTGACGTGGAACCTTTGTAAACTAGCAGTTCCTGCTCAAAGGTAATTGTAATCCTAGAATACAATAAATAAAAAAAAAAAAATGACTCCTGATCTCTTCCCTGTTTGGTGGTAGTCAGTACTCTGCCCCTGGGTTTCTGTGGCCCAAGTGAATTATTTTGCAGTTTTTGCATTGAAACCCAGTTGCCATGCCCTTGGCCACTGCTAGTTTTCTCAGGTCACTGCTTATCCTGTCCACCTCCCTGGAGTGTCCCCACTATGGCAAATTTTGGTGTCATCTGCAAAGAGGCAGACCTTCCCTTCCAGCTCGTATCCCAGCACTGATCCCTGAGGCACCCTCATGGCGGATCCCCTCCCTTCTCGGAGTGAACTATGTTTACCATCACCCTCTGCTGCCCATCCCCAACCAATTTCTTACCCAGCTAACACCTTTGACCCACCCTAAGCTACCCAGCTTGGCCATTTAGTCTTCTATGCAGAATACAGCTCTAAAGCCTTACTTGAAATTTAGGGAGGCTACAACTACCACTCTACCCTGATCCAGTTCCTTGGTCACCCAGTCAAAGAAGTCTATCAGATTTGTTTGATGTGAGCCCCGTGAATGCATACTGCCTGGGGTCCTGTAACCCACTGGATTCAAAATGTTTCACAATCCTTTCCTTTAGCAGTGATTCCATTAGCTTTCTCACTGCCAGTATCAAGCTGATTGGCCTATAATTGCCAGCCTCTTCCCCGCTACCACTTTTGAGTAGCGAGACTATATCCATTGTCCTCCAGAACTACTCCTGTTTCCAATGAGCTGTTAAATAGGACTGTCGGAGGTGCAGTCAGTACGTCCCTGAGCTCCCTCAATACCCTTGGATGCACCCTGTCTGTCCCCATTGCTTTGTCTTCTTTAAGATTAGTGAGTCCTTCAGGAGCCAGACTAGGGCCTGGCAGGACACTGTTGCAGGAAGCTATTCTTTGTCTGCAGGTTGTTAAATAGCTGGCAAAATGCTATGCAAACCTCGTTGATACTAACCATTTATGGTGATGTGTACAGTAGACTGCTAACCATTTTGTTGCGTGAGTCCATGGCCGAGGAGAATGCATGAATAAATCTAATTTTGTTTAAAATATTGCTAATCAATCTCTGCCAAGTGCTGTGCATTGTCACAGCTATTTCAAGCATAAAATTGCTCAGATCTTTTACAGCCCGGATAGTTCAGTCGGTAGAACATCTGACTTTAAATCTGATGGTCCAGGGTTCTAGTCCTTTTCTGAGTGGTTGTTACCTTTAGAACTGATTAAAATATTCCCTCAACCAAATTAACTTTTTAGTGGGATAGGCACAAGGGGAATCGTAAGGGAAATGAAAAGAGGGAAGAGATGGCGCCGTAGATCATGTAAAGGCCTGCAGCTAAAAATGAAGGATAAAGAATATGGGCAGACTAGGTGGGCCTGGCGGGCCTTATCTGCCATCACATTCTCTGATTTGACTTATTTAATACCCTAGTTTATTTCAGTTTATTTACTCAGGATAGCTCTGCTGAGATGCACTATCTCATTTTCAGTTGGTTCCTGCTTTTACCCATTTTAAAGTCAGGTGGAAAAACTGAGAGGCTAAGTGACTTGCTCCGACTCATGCGGTGAGTAAGTGGCTCTGATGGAATTTGAACCAGAGTCTCCCAAGTTTGTCATTCTGATGGCAGTAGATGTCACTCACAGTGTTGGCACAATGCTGCTAGCTTCATGGGGAAATACTGTTAAACAAGCTGAGATACAGTATGTGAGATCATAAACTTTTATTTCCCAAACTATCTCCCTTACCAGTCTCTCCTCTGCACCCATTCCTGCAAGCAAGTCACACCCCGTGCCATCTGTCCTCCTGCAGTGATCTCCTTCTCTCCTTACTGTACTGACAACACCCTCTGGGTAGCTCCTGGAACCCTACCCTGCCCCCCAAATCTCCCACAATCCTCTCCTCCTTTGTCTTTCCTCTCCCCTCCCCTGCCCCGCTTAGCCTCCCCTCCCACAGTCCCTGACCTTCTCCCTATCCCCCACATACCAGTCCCTTCCTTTGTTTTTCCACTACCCCCCCAATCACCCAATATCTCCTACTCTGGGCTGTCTCCTCAAATTGTATCTACCAGCATGTTGTGTTTAATTCTTGCAACTTTGTTTTTCTGAACTATTGTAAATTCCATTGCTTAACTTTTTTGCCTATTCCTTTAATCCTTATAATAATGCTATTCAAGTCTTCTGTCTTGTTTGAATGCACCATGCAAGGGTATATCCTCGGAGGGAGGAGGTGATTCTGCCACTGTATAGGTCATTAGTTAGACTGCACCTGGAGTACTGCATGCAGTACTGGCCCGTATCTGAAGAGGGACATTAAGTTACTGGAGGGTGCAGCGCAGGGCGACAAAGATGATCAAGGGGCGGGGGACTTATCATACGAGAGGAGGCTGAGGGAGTTGAACATGTACTCGCTGGAGGAGAGGAGGACAGGGGACATGATTGAAACCTTTAAATACTTGAAAGGAATAAACAAGACAGGTACAGAGGGCTGTTCAAAGTAAGGGAGGGAGGGACACCAGGGCCATGATATGAGACTGGAAGGAGGAAGGTTCAGGAGGAGATGAGGAGACACTTTTTACAGATAGGGTGGTGGTTGGGTGGAATGCGTTACCTGCAGAAGTGGTATCCAGTAGAACAGTGGACTGCTTCAGAAGGGGATGGGACAGGACAAGGGAGGGTCAATGAAGGGAAGGGTGGAATGGAGAACAGCTGCAGAATAAGGGGTGCTAGCTGCGCATTGAACGAACTTGATAGACCTCTGAGGCCTTTATCTGCTGGCCAATTCGTATGTTTGTATGTGTTCCTGTTGCATAATAGCCTGAAATATTGTTAGAATCTTAATTACCTGTAAGCATATGACGTGGAACCTTTGTAAAGGAGCAGTCATGCTAAAAGATTGTTAATCCTAGATTCAATAAATAAAATAAATAAATGGGCAAAAGCACAAAGGTATGTGTTTTAATCAAGGGTACAAGTTTCCTAATGTTGTACTCTGGGCACGATTCACTGAGCAGGATGACACAGACACACACACACACACACACACTTTCTCTCTCTCTCTCACACTTGATGCACAAGGGCACACACTTGTACTGTACCATGTATACTCACATATAAGTCAACCCCCTTTTACCATGTCATTTTTTGTGAAATAGATGTTCAATCAGTTTGTGACCATGTTTAGGTTAAAATCTTTTTATTTCATTTTTTTGTGGCCATAATTGGGCACAAAAATCTGCTATTTCTAGTCAGAACCTGGGCCCAATAAGTTTTGTGGTTTCAAAATGGTTCACTCTTGTAACCCTCATAGATCATCAACCTCACATATAAGTTGGATCTCCTTCTTAGGTGCCTGTTCAGCACTGAAACACAGACTTCTGTGCTTTGTATTTCCCCAGATGTTTTCTATACATCTTCTCAACCAAACAAATCATGTACCTCAACAACGCGAGGAAGGAGCATGAGGGGCATTGCTAGTATAAATGGAATTGCTTGTCAGTTCTTCCGCACAGAAAAAACACTCTAACATTACCCTTGTAGATCGGGTGGTTGGTCTGAGGCAGCGCAAGAGATGTTTGAGCATTGGGGCTGTGCAACTATCAGTTTGGGAGGGTGCTGGTAGGTTGTTGCTTGGCCTTAAGAGCAATAAGAACAGGATGGGGAAAAAGGATAAAGCTAACATTAAATGGAGGGCAATGAGTACCAATGCCTGTAGTCTGGGAAACAAGCTTCTTGAGCTAGTAGCCCTGATGGAAGATGAACAATTGGATATTGTGACAGTCACAGAAACATGGTACATCGAGAACCATGACTGGGATGTCAACATACCGGGTACATGTCTGCAGAAGGGACAGGAGGGTAAAGAGGAGGTGGAGTAGCTCATACATAAGGAAGGAATCAAAGCTACAGAACTAAAAAGTAAAGGGGGAGGACAAGAGGCACCTGGGTCACCTTGGAGACAGGGAATGGCATCACGATCCGCACAGGGTTGTATACAGACCCCGTCTCAAGGGAGGAAATGGACAAGAAAATGATGAGGACATTCTCAAAATGGCTGAAAAAGGGAGATACTGTTGATGGGGACCTGAATATGCCAGATGTTAACTGGATGACATGTACTGCAGCCACATCCAAGAGCAGGGTCATTCTCGATGCCCTGCAGGGCAGACTAGACAGCTAGTGCTGGAACCCACTTGGGAGGGAGCAGTACTAGACCTGGTACTCTCAAATGGAGAGAGGATCACAAATTTAGAAGTCAGTAGACATTTGGGAACAGCTTATCACTGCACAGTGCTTCACGATAAGCACAACCATGGAGACAAGTCATACAAAAACAAGGATACTGGACTTTAGAAGGCTGACTTTGGCAAACGGGTGAATACCTGAGGAATGCACTAGCAGATGGCCAAAAAGGAGGGTGGAAGAACAATCGAGAAAATCAAAACTGCCATCATAGAGGCAACAAGCCTTTGTGTGAAACAAATAAAGAAAACAAAGCGGAGTAAAAACCACTATGGTTCTCAAAAGAGGTGGCAGGAAGGTTAAGGAGAAAAAGGCTGCATTCAAAAGTATAAGGAATCACAGAAGGAGCACGACAGGAACTGTATCAATTAAAGCAGAAAGAAGTGGGGAAGGCAGTCAGAATAGCAAAGGCCCAAACCGAGGAAAAAAAGCCAACTCAGTTAAGCATACCTCTCAAGTGTCCCTGATTTTCAGGGACGTCCCTGATTGCCTCAAAATTTTACTCTGTCCTGCCTAAAATTTGTGTTTTTGTGGCTAAACAGTGGGACTGTAAGCACAAACAATGTCAAGCCTTAAAGTTACAGACTTGTTCTTCTTTACAAAATGCATTTTGCACTAAGCCCCATATTCTACTAGCTTCTGGGTGGATATCTTCATTTTGAAGATGTGGTTCTGATTTTGGTCCTTTGTCCCTGATTTTTTAAGTCTTGTCCCTGATTTACGAGGCAGGAGGTTGAGAGGTATGCTTGTGAGCCACTGCACTGAAGAAGGGGATAAAACCTTTATCGGTACATTAGGAGCATAGAAAGGTTAAGGGAGAAATAGTGAAGATTAATAAAGGAGAGGGAGGTAGGAGGGAGACAGTGAAAAGGCAGAGATACTGAATGAATACTTTGCTCAGTATTCACAAAAGAAGATGAGGAGGAGTTACCTAAACCAGACAATAGAAGCACTCTGGGTAGGGGTTGACACCAGTCCATGACGGAAGAAAGAGTCTTGAAAGAACTCCTAAAACTCAAGGTGGACAAAGCAACGGGGCCTGACGGGATTCACCCCAGAATCCTAAAAGAACTAAGGAGGACCTAGTGACACCACTGACCAAACTTTTTAACAAATCATGGAGGATGGGGTGGTACCTGAGGACTGGAGGAGGGCAGATGTGATTCCTTCACAAAGTGGAGAGCAAGGCAGAGCAGGAAACTACAGACCTGTAAGTTTGACCTCAGTGGTAGGGAAAATGATGGAATCACTTCTGAAAGAAAGAATTGTTGAGTACCTAGAGGCCAGTGGGGCACAGGACCCAAAGCAGCATGGATTTACAGCAGGAAGGTCATGTCAGATGAACCTAATTGATTTCTTTGACTGGGTGACCAAAGTAATGAGACCAGAGGGGCTGTGGATATGGCCTACCTAGATTTTAGCAAGGCATTTGACACAGTCCCGCACAAAATATTAATAATCAAGTTAGCCAGCGTGGGAGTGGGTTCCAGGGTGGTAGCCTGGGGAGCAAACTGGCTGCACAGGACACAGAAGGTAATAGTGAATGGAACACATTCCAAAGAAAGGGGGTTACTAGTGGAGTACCTCAGGGCTCAGTACTGGGTCCAGTCTTCTTAACATCTTATAGGTAACATTGCAGAGGGTCTGAGGGAAAGGTATGCCTCTTTGCAGATTACACAAAGATCTGTAACAGAGTTGATACTCAAGGGTGGGGGTAGAAAGGATGAGAAGGGACTTGGCAAGGTTGGAGGAATGGTCAGACATATGGCAACTTAGATTCAATACAAAGAAGTGCAAGTAATGCACCTGGGAAACAAAACCCAGGAGAAGAGTACACAATAGCAGGGAGGTACTAACAACAACAAAATGGAAAGGGACTTGGGGTAGTCATACCAGATGACCTAAAGTTAGGTAAGCAATGTGAGAAGTCAGTAAGGAGAGCCAGGGAATACTGTGATGCATAGGAAGGGGCATCACAAGTAGAAAAAGGAAGTGGTTATCCCTCTGTACAGACAGTTGGTGAGACCCCATCTGGAATACTGTGTGCAGTTTTGGAGACCCCATCTACACAAGGACATGGACACGATGGAAGCAGTCCAGAGGAGGGCAACTAAAATGGTGCAGGGTCTGCATCAGAAACCATATGAAGAGAGACTGAGAGAGCCTAATATGTATACCCTTGATGAAAGGAGGGACGGGGGACATGATTGAAACTTTCAAGTACCTCAAGGAATCAACAAAGTCCAGGAGGGTAGCATCTTTCAGAAAAAGAGATGGAAGAACAAGGGGCACAATTTAAAGATAGAGGGGGACGGCTCAGGGTAATGTGAGGAAATTGTTTTTCATGGAGAGAGTGGTGGATGCATGGAACCGCCTTCCTGGGGAGGTTGTTGGGTCTAAAATAGTCAGGGAATTCAAACATGCTTGGGACAGACATAAGGCAATTGTAGTGGGGGTTACAGAAAGTAGGCTGTTGGTTAACTAGATTCTGCAGCTTATCCAATAGGTAGGGAAATGGGCAGACTGGGTGGGCCAAGTGGTCCTTATCTGCCGTCAAAGGCTATGTTTCTATGGACACCTCCCCTGTGGGACAGGTGATGTCTGCAAGGTCTGAAGTACTGATTCATGGTTTCATAGTGCAGGCCTGAAGTTGATTACGCTGGAGGACGACGGCATGTTTTCCTTGCAGTTGCATTTCAAACTACATCTTCTGTAATGAGAACTAATTAGTGTGCATTGCAAGATTAGTATTGGGAGGCAGATGGACTGCTGCAGGTAGGTGGTCACTGCAGGGGTAACCACTTGGGGTGTGTGATGGAAGAGAGACAGATTGTCTCTTGCTATCAAACATCACAATTGTGGGATTGCTTTACTGCATTTCTTCTAGCCTTGCCCTCTCCAACCATTATTTTTTTGAAAACGTATATTTTATTTTTTTTAAAAAACAGATGTGTACAGTAATTCATCATGAAAGGCAATAGATTGAAAAATCATTTTAACCCTAAAAAGAATTGATAAAGATGGAAGACAAGTGACTGGTCATTAGGGGTGGTGGAGTAGTGGTTGGGGGGGTAGGATTTTAAGTTTACTGGCCTTTTATTAAATATACTTTCTTTTTAAAACCCTGGGCCTGACCTGGGAGCCCCATTCCTTGACCCTTAGTATGTCAGTTTTCCACTCTGAACCCCACCAGTCCTGCCTTCACTCCCTCCTAACTCTGGTCCCCAGGCAGGTAACCTGCAGCTTGTCCCCTGGAGGTGAGACCTTGAGGGGGGCCAGGCTTCAGCAGAATACTTTGCTCAATAAGCCCATAATACAAGAGGAACAAGACAGCAGTCTGAGGATGGGTGAGCCCTTACTTTCCTTTTGAACTCCCTTGCTGGTCCGGCTGTGGACATATGACACCTGTGCCAACTAAGGCTGCTTTTGTAGCGAGCACCAGTCCTTCTAGCATAAGACCCTACCCGGGCCACTAGGTGGCAGTGGTGCAGCAGAAGAAGGTTTCTTCCATCCTTAAGGCAGTAGGCATCCAAATCAGACCCCAGAACCTTGCTTCCAACCAGATGTCCCCATCTCGGGCCCTAACCTGGGTCATCCAAATGACAAGTGGTAATGCCACCACTGTACTAGTTGGCTGGCTTAGATTTAGTTGTTTCTTTCTGCATTTGTTGTGTTTCAAATTGTATGCATTCTTTTGTGACATCTAGGAAAATAGAGTGATCTGAGGGCAAGGAACACTTTATAAATGTGTTAATCCTGTATCACGGTATAGAGACAAAAAAACAACCAGTAGCCTTCATGCTCTACAGACAACTAGGTGAAATAACTGTTAGGATGAGGTTGTGTAACTTGTATAGTTGAGTATAATACCATGTTCAGGATACCAGAATTTTGCCCTGGGTTGATTGATCAGTCAGTGCCAGGCAGGGGTAGGAGAAATAAATATTAACGCAAATACACCCTCCACTGGCTGGCCCAGTGGTACGATAGTCTGCCACCAGGGAGACAAGGATTCACACGGAAGCCTAAGAATCCCACTCTTGCATCAGTTGGGGACAGGGTGCATCACTGAGGTGAGTGTGCTCAGTTCCCAGGGAGAAAGGCCACGCCAGATAGCTGAGATGCTTGGTTCCCAGGGAGGAAAGGCACATTGCTGTGGTGAGATGCTTGGTTCCCAGGGCGGAGGGTTGCAACACTGAGTTGGGATGCTTGTTTCCAGGGATGGAGTCGTGTCCCTGGTGAGATGCTTGGCTCCCGTGGGAAGTGTGTCATTGCTGAGTTGAGATACTTGGTTCCTAGGGAGAGCACATCACTAAGGTGAGATGCTGGGTTCCCAGGGAGGAAGGGCACATCACTGAGGAGATTTGCTGGGTTCCCAGGGAGGATCATTGAAGATGGATGTTTGGTTCCCAAGAAGGAAGGGCATGTCGCTGCGGTGAGGTGAGATTCTTGGCACCCAGGAAGGAAGTGCATGTCACTGAGGTGGGGATGCTTGGTTCCTCAGGAAGAAAAGCATTTTGCAAAGGTGAATATGCTTAGTATCCAGGGAGGAAGGGTGCATCACTGAGGTGAGATACTTTGTTCTCATATAGGAAAGGCATGTTGTTGAGGTGAGATGCTTGGCTCCTACTGAGGAGTTGTGCATCACTTAGGTGGCATGCTTGGTGCCTAAGGAGGAAGGGTGTGTCTAGAGCTGAAGATGCTTGGGTCAGAGGTAGGAAGGGTGCATTGCAGAGGTAAGATGCTTGCCTCCCAGGGACCTGGTACTCTCAAATGGGGATGGAGAGAGGATCTCCGATCTTGAAGTGGGTAGCCATCAGGGAATAGCGACACCAAACAGTGTGTAGTTCACTTATAAACTTAGCTGTAGAGTCCAAGCCACACAAAAGTGAAGGTACTGACCTGAGGGCCGATTTTGTCAAAATGGGAGGGTGCCTCAGATAAGCAATAGCAAACAGGCAAGAAGGTGGGGTGGAGCAACAATGGGAAACATTAAAACCACCATCACAGAGGCACAAGCCTTTGTGTGAAGCAAATCAACAAATCAAAACGAAAGAAAAAAAACTCTATGGTTCTCAAAAGAAGTGGCGGGGAAGGTAAGGGAAAGAGATAGCATTCAGGAAATATAAGGAAACACAGAAGGAATAGGACAGAGAACTGTACCAGTTAAAGCAGAAGGAAGCGGGAAGGCAGTCAGAATAGCAGAGGCCCAAAATGGAAAAGATAGCCAATCTCGGTTAAGAAGGGAATAAAACCTTTATAGGTACATTAGGAGCAAAGAAAGACTAAGGCAGGGATACTGAAGCTGAATAAAGAGGAATGTGGTTAGGCAGAGAGCAACAGTGAAAAAGCAGGGATACTAAACGAATACTTCTGCTCAATATTCACAGTGGAAAAGCAGGGGAGATACCTAATCCAGTCAGTAGAAGCACTCTGGATAGAGGGTTGGTATTAGTCCTTTCACAGAAGAAAGGGTTCTGAAAAGAACTCTTAAAAACTGAAGGTGGATGAAGCAATGAGGCCTGATGGGATTCACCCAGAATTCTAAAAGAACTAAGGAAGAACTAGTAACACCACTGACTACCTTTTTTTTTTTTGAATATTCTGTTTATTAAGGGTTTCTTTTATACACAGTCACATATAACATACAGCAACACACAGTTACAAGAACAGACAAACTAACACCTAAATAAACTAGTAATAAATAGATGCAATTGAGTATGCTTCTATTACATACCATTATAAATATACAAGTACTAACAATTAAATACATAGGACCAGGAGACCAACTCCATTCTGTGCAAATTAATAATAACATTAACAAATAATAAATAACCAACTAATGAAAGATGCCATTCAATTTATATTGGCATTTATGCTAATGTTTATATGTTCAGCCTGTATGGAGCATCATATTTTCAGAGAGACTCAGGACGCCAGGAAGGGCGCCAATCTCCCCAGAAAGGCCTCCTCCCTATCTCTGGCCAGTAATGTAAGCCTTTCCAATGCTACGAAGCAAAGGGTCATTCTCCGCCACTCAGTCATCATAGGCCCATTCCCCAAAACCCAAGTATTCTGAATACAGTGCCGGGCCAATACGAACAGGACTCTCATCCATCTAGGCAATGGTAGCCACTGTCCTCCCTCCCACTGCCTCCACCCCAAATAGGAAAACCAAGGGTCCCGAGGCAGCCGCCTCCAGTCATCCTATTTACCTCTTGCACTACCTCCCCAAAACTTAACGGGACCGACATGACCAAAAACAGTGAAAAGAAGTACCCAACCCCTGTTACATCTCCGGCACAGCAGGGATACTGCAGGATGTGCTCCTATAGACCGCCACTGGGGCGGTATATTCTATGCAGAAACTTATAAAAGGCCTTCTTAAACTTATTACATACCATGATCCCCAGGCATACCCAAACTAATTTCCAATTCCCTCCGATATTTGCTGTCCTAAATCCCTCTCCCAAAGGGCCTTCGTGGCACCAGTTAAATCCGCAGTTTTGCTTACCCTCTAGCCACTTTCCCTATGAACTCTTTCGGTCTTTCCTAGCCTGGTATACCATCTGCTCTACCATATTTGGATGCAACCCTCCCTTGTCTCCCATTCCCATCTTCCCCACAAATGCTTTCACTTGCAGGTATCGAAATAGTTGGGATGTCCCTAACCTCATGTCTCGCCTAACCCTATCAAACGCACTGAGCTCTCCCTTCTCCAGCAAAACACCCACATAGGCAACTCCTCCCTCTCCCACTCCAAGAATCCCCATCCTCCATCTCAGGCAGAAAAAAGGGCCTTCACTATCGGTAATATCGGTCTCCCTCTGTGCCAAACCCTCCGCTGCCACAGGTGATCCCAAGCCCCCAATGCCTCCCTAACTAGGGGCCACCACTCCCCAACTCCCCACATGCCCGGAGTCCCCTGCCATGAAGGTAGGCGTAAGTCTCCCTGGGGTCCCCACTGCTCCAGCTCCAGCCAGCTGGCCACCACCAGCCTGTGGACCCAATCAGCTATCCCCTAAGCTACATCGCCCCGCAACAGATGCCCAAATCCGAAAACCAAGCCCCCTTAGTCCTGTCTGCCTTAAGCCATTTCAGGCTAACTCTGGGCTTCTTGCCCCTGCCAGTCAAAGTCCGAGAACCCTTCTCTATTCCCCTCACATCCCTCATCGTTAGCCTCACGTGCAGCATTTCACTAGTGAGGCCCCACCTGGAGTACAGTGTACAGTTCTGGAGACCATACCTACGTAAGGACATAGACAGGGTAGAGAAGGTTCAGAGGAGGGCAACAGATGGTGCATGGATTGCATCACAAGTCCTATGAAGACAGGTTGAAGGAACTGAACATGTACTCCCTGAAGGAGAGGAGGGAGAGAGGGGATATGATAAGAGACATACAAGTATCTTACAGGGAGGAACAGGGTGCAGGAAAACACTATTTTAAGCAAAAAGATGTTTCAGGACTAGAGGGCATGGGATGAAGTTGGAGGGAGGACGATTCAGAGGAAACATGAGAAAGAATTTCTTCACAGAGCGGGTGGTGGACAAGTGGAACACCCTGCCAGAGGAAGTGGTGGGGCTGAAACAATCACTGATTTAAGAATGCATGGGATAGACATAAAGGAATTCTAGAGGTCAGGGGTGAAATAGACTTCTAGGAAAACAAACTGAATTTACAAGCTCAAATGGGCAGACTGGGTGGGCCATAGGCTCATATCGCGACGCTGTCTATGTATCTATGTATCTATGTATCTATGTATCTATGTATCTATGTATCTATGTTTCTATGTAGCATTTGCACAGGGCACAAGACGCGAGGAAGGATGTTCATCTCCATCAGATTAATCCTCCCAGTCCATGACACAGGGAGTTACATCCATCGTTTGAGGTCTGCCAGAACCGACTCAATCAAAGGGTGATAATTAACTTGTACAGCTCTTCCCATCTCCGTCCTATCCTGACCCCTAAATATTTGAAATCTGTTTGGACCACCTTGAATCCCATTCGCTGTACCTCTTGGCCAGCATCCGGGAATCCCATGACTTCAGATTTTCTAACATTAATCTTATAACCTGAGAAACCTGCAAACCTCTCGATAATGTCCATCAAGTGCCCCATAGAGCTGTGCAGGTCTCCTAGGAACAGTAGCATATCGTCTCGTCTGACGCCACCTTATGTGCCCTCCCTCTGCTCCCCTATTCCCACCACACCCTTATGCTGGTGTATTGCCGGCGCCAAAGGTTCATTCGCCAGGGTGAACAAGAGGGAGACAATGGGCACCCTGTCTGTGCCTCCCCAACCCAGATTTTTCCGAGAGGCATCCGTTTACTTATGACGCATGCATTCTCCCTGAGATACATGGCCCTAACCCAGCCTATAAAGAGTCCCCTAGGCCAACTGGGCCATCACTTCAAGTAGGTAGTCCCATTCCACCCTATCAAACGCTTTTTCAGCATCCAAGAGATCACCCCATTTTTCTGGGCCCGGCCTGCCCGCCATATGACATGGAGTAATCTTCGCTCATTGTGGTAGGACTGTGGTCACTAATAAGACAGTATGGTCTGGGTGAATCAACTCAGGAGAATATTCCCCAGTCTGATAGCCAGGACCTTGGCCAAAATTTTTAGATCCACATTAAGCAGAGAAATAGGTCGATGGCTGTGCAGTCCAGCTCATCCTGTCCCGCTTATGTATTAAGCAGATGCTCGCGTCGTAGCACAAGTCAAGCAGCACTGGGACCTCCCCTCTGCTCCCTCCTTAAACATCCTACTCAATGTTTCGCCAGCTGCCCCCAGGATTCTGTTGTACTCAACGGGAAACTGTCTGGCCCACTGGCCTTGCCTTGCTGCAACTTCTGTATAGTCCTTAGGATTTCCAGTCTAGAAATGGGTTGTCCGAGCAGCTCCTCTGCTCCTCCACAATCCTCTGCAGGTCACTCCATCCAAGAACTCCCACATACAGTCTTCCCTCCCAGTATGCTCCCTCTACACAACCTCTCATAAAACTCCTGCAACAGTCCGCTATTTCCTTCAAGCTAGTAAGGACCTGCCCCTCCGCATCCCTGACCCTCAACAGCTGTGCGGACACCCACCCTCTCATCAACCCCACCAACATGGGCCCAGGCCTGCTACCCACCCAAAGACCCCTCCCAGACAACAGAACCACGCTTTCCCGCCTCGTCCCTCGGCAGTGTGCGAGGGCTTCCCTCGCCATCATTAACTATCTGGTGGCATTCCCACCTCTCCTCCCCAACCTGCCTCTCCAGCTCCCCTCTCACACCCCACTCTGTTTCCCAACTTTGGCCACATAGGCTATTATGGCCCCCCTCATAAAGGCTTTCCTGCCTCCCAAAAATGATACCAGAGATCTCATGTGTGAGTTTGTCTCCATACAGCTTCCATTGCTCCACCAAACAGTGCCCAAAGGCCCGATCCTTAACTAGGTACACAGGAATTTCCAGATGGAGGGTCTGCCCTCAGACACCCCCACCCCGTCAGCTTCAGCATAACCATGGCATGGTCCGAGACAAAATGAGAATGCGAGACATCTCCCCATCCTACCCACCCAACACCTGGGAAGACAGGTGCAGTCAGGCGGGACCAAGTCCTCGAGGATTAGAATAAAAAGTATATTCTCTGCTTTGAGATCAACCGCCCTCCTACCATCCACCAAATCCGCTTCCCCATTTCTCCACTGGCCCATGGCCTCTGAGACTAGATCCTTCCCTGCGGAATGAACCATGCATCGTCCACAGTCCAGTTGAAATCCCTTCCATAAAAGCCCAGGGAATTGCTCCTGACCAGCAAGCCCAGCAAGGAGGCATAGAACTGCGGCTCATAATCACGGAGCATATACGCAACCAAATGTAAATGCCTCTCCTCATAGCGATCCAGTAACAAAAATATACCTGCCCTCTTTGGGTCTCTCACAACTCTTTTTCACCTCAAGCAGGTTCTTATGAAAAATACTGCAACACCTCTTTTGTAGGAGAACAAGGGCAGCAAAACCTTCCCCACCCAATTCCAGTACCAACTTGTCATGTTCTGACTCTGTCAGGTGGGTTTCTTGCAACAATGCCACCTCGCCCCCCTTTCAATGCCGTCAAAGTGCTGTCCTCTTCACTGGGCCTGCTATGCCTTTTACATTCAAGAGATAACATTAAGGTTCACTAAATCACCCATATATCCCCATACATCTTTTTCAGTTTCCAGTCTATTCCACCAGGCATTCCCTGTACACTTCATTTTACGAGCATTTTAAGTAAACTTGCATATTGCCTTTGGTTTCTACAGTCAATTGCATCTAGAGAAGAACAAATCTGTAGCAACACTAATAACAATCCTATCTATGATAACATTTTAACTTTATGAACTTGGTAAACCCCCAACTTCCTTCCCTTCACCTTTTCACCCTCCCTGTCCTCCTTGTGACTCCCCCCAACTTCCCTTCCGCCCCACCTTTCACCCTCCTGTCCTCCACGGCTGAAACTCCCCCCCAACTTCCCTTCCGCCTCACCTTTCACCCTCCTGTCCTCGACTCCCACCTCCCCCCCAACTTCCCTTCCATACCACCTTTCACCTCCCTGTCCTCGCCTCACCTCCCTCCCCCCACCAACTTCCCTTCCGCCTCCTTTTCACCCTCCCTGTCCTCCTGCTCCTCCCTCCCCCAACTTCCTTCCGCCCCACCTTTCACCCCTCCTGTCCTCCTGCTTACACTCCCCTCCCCCCAACTTCCTTCCCCCACCTTTTCCACCTCCTGTCCTCCTGCTCCACCTCCCCCTCCCAACTTCCTTCCACTTACCTTTTCACCTCCCTGTCCTCCCGGCTCACCTCCCTCCCCCAACTTCCCTTCCGCCCACCTTTTCACCCTCCTGTCCTCCCTGCTCACACTCCCTTCACCTCCCCCAACTTCCCTTCACGCCCCACCTTTCACCCTCTCCCTGTCCTCCCGGCTGAAACTCCCCCCCAACTTCCCTTCCGCCCACCTTTTCTACCCTCCCTGTCCTCCCTGCTCCACCCTCCCTCCCCAACTTCCTCCGCCACCACTCACCTCCCTGTCCTCCCGGCTCCACCTCCCCCCCCCAACTTCCTTCCGCCCACCTTTTCACCCTCCTGTCCTCCCTGCTCCACTCTCCTTCACCTCCCAACTTCCCTTCGCCCCACCTTTTCACCTCCTGTCCTCCCGGCTCACACTCCCCTCCACCTCCCCCCCATCAACACTAATTGCTAACATAGCACAAGTGTGTTTAGAAAAACGAACAATCAGATGCATCCCTCCACAACAGAATCGCAGCGTCTCGCCGCTCCCCCGCAGCCTTAGATCCACCCTTCTTGGTGACTTCCCCTAGTGGGCCAAGCAGAGAAAAGTAAAGGCATGTGACACCAATCCACCCATCCTATCCCTCATAAGTCTACATTTGCTGCCTTCCTTGCCCTCCGCTCCTTTTTGTTTCTTGGTGACTTATTCTCCCCGCCCCTCGCCGCCCTAAGTGCTCAGCCATCCTTCTGACACCCGCCCCACGCTTCAAATATTAATCCTCAATGTATCCCCCACCCGGCATGTCACTGAATTGAATCCCAAATTCCTCGCACAAACAATGCCAGGATCGCCTATACCCTCCACCTCCCCAATCCCCTTTCCTCCTCATTCCACGACCCTCCTCCAAGCCTCCTAACCCTTTGAACCCTTGGCCACCCCCAGTACATTGGTGGCACCCCTGCCCCTCGCGCACTGGGTACCGACATCCACAGTGAGGAGCCGGGGACTGAGATGTCGTACTGGGCCAGATCCCCTCAGCCCTCCACCCTACCAAGTTAGCCCCTAAACCCATCCTCGGTCAGAACCCCATCCACCTTCCCTTGTTCCATCTCCCCCAATTATTGCTCCAGGGCACCCTACCTTTCCCATGGAGGTTCAGCCGCTCCCAAGGCGCCTCCCCACTGTAAGGGTGGAGATGGGAGCCACGTCCAAGCGGCCCATTCCGTCCCTCGTTTCCACGCTCCCCATCCTATCTCCCGCCCCTTCCACAAACACATACCAGTGAGAGGGAGATCCTTCATCCATCCTTCCCGCTAACTGTTTCGCCTCACCGGTGTGCCCCTCAAGATGAACGCTTCTCCTCCAATGTATAACAAGGCAAGTTTGTTCCCTCCCCGCTCCCCTGCCCTGTCATGCAGCCAGTACAGATAAACTTTCCCTCATTTATATCACTGCACACCCCCTCCACCTCGGGAGAAAGCTGGAGCAAGCAATTGCATAAAGCATGAAGAGACACTAGGGATATGAGAATGGCTGGCGCCATCTAGTTATCGGCGCTAAGCCCACCCCGCCCTACTACTCTGCAGAAACCAGGCATCTGGCCTGATGGCTTCACTCCATGGCCTCATCCTCCACGAGCACCCCTGGGGCATGTGAGGTAGCGAGGGCCAAAAGGGGGACAAAGGAGACACAGCAGGGGCGCAGCAAACTGTGCCTCCTCAGGTGTGCCACCTCAAGATGAACGCTTCACCTCCTGTATCCAACAAGGGCAAGTTTAACCCCCACACCCCCTGCCCTGTCATGCAGTCAGTGTACACAAACATTCCCTTATTTATATCACTGCACGGCGCCTCCATTCGAGAGACAGCAGGAGCAAACAAAGGATAAGGCATGAGGAGACACTCAGGATGTGAGGGCTATTCCACGCCATCAAGTTACACGCACTAAGCTTGCCCCCGCCCACCTTACAGGAATTTGGTATCTGGCCTGATGGCCTCACACTCCATGGCCTCATCCTCCACAAGCACTCCCGGGCCTATGAGGTAGCGAGGGCCAAAAGGGGAACAAAGGAGACACATCAAGGTGCCACCAGCATCCATCTCAGTCTCTTTGTCCAATGAACTGGTACCATCCGAGCCAGCAACTGTCTCTCTTATTCCACTGCTTCCTAGATCAACACAGTGCAACAGTGCAAACAGTTCACACGTAGCAAGTTCCAACAGCAACACAAAACAGGGATATAATATGTATACAAAGGCCCTTTCCGCCCAGCCATCCAGCTCCTCACCACTCACACGCCAGCCTTTCAACTCATTTTCCTCTTTAAGGCCTTCACAAATTCTTCTGCTTTCTCAAGCTCCCAGAAGGAATAGGTCGCCTTCATGTTTGATCTTAAGTGTGGCAGGGTACACGAGAAAATTTTGACCTTCATGCTTCTTGAGCTGGGCCATGAGCCCATTGAATGCCTTTCTTTTCTTCAGCAGGCGCCAAGTAGTCCTGAGAAAGGAACAAACGATGGCCTTCAAAGCTCAGGGAGCCCTTTGCGCAGTAATCCTTCAGGTTCGCCTCCGGTCTTGAAAATTATGGAACCACATGATAATCTGGCGGGCGGTTGATCGCCGGAGGACGCGGCATAACTGCGCAGTGAGCCTCTCTAGCTTCACACACCATGCTTTGTGCTAATGCCCAGCAGCTCAGGCAGGACCCTGCTACAGAAATCCAGGGCATCGCCTCCCTCTTGCCCCTCCGAAGCCCTCTCAAACGCAGGTTCAGCCACCTATGATAGTACTCTTGGTAATTATAGGCCTCCGTGAATTTCTCCAGCTCCTTCCGAAGGGCTCTAACTTGCCGGGAACCATCAGCACCTCATCCTCCAGCCTAGAGATTCTTTCCTCCGCCTCTGTTAGCCTGGTACTTTGCTGTGCTTGCTGCTTGAGGACCTCCTGCAGCCTGCAATCTAGCTTGTCCTCAACTTGATTAGGCGTGGTTTGAGCGCCGAATTATTTGGCCTGTCAGCTCCTTCCCCAGCGCTATGACCTCAGCTGCCGAGAGTGAGTCCAGCCTGAATTCTCACCCACAGAGGCCGGGCACACTTCTTTCCAGCTTTCGGCTGCCCGCTGGTTCTTGGATCGGCATGGGGGCACAGAAATTGGCCCATCCTACTTTCTTCCACCTGGCGATAGTATTTTAGCCACTTAGGGTAATTTTGAATTTATATTACAATTATTAACAGCTCGTGGACGGAGCAAACGGGAAACACGACCACTCAGTTAGCTCCGCTCGTTAGCGCCGACTCACCTTTTTAATAAGTCATGGGAGGGGCCGCTCCGTGGCACTGAGGGTTGAAGTGCTGGATGCCACACCGCATCACGCCGGGCGCACCCGAGTTCAGGAACGAGCTCAGGGCCGCTGGGGGTCAGCCGGGAGGGTTGAAGATGAGTGCCCTTGGTGGTGTTCTCCTCCCCGGGAGAATGGTGTGGGTTGTCCTGGCGTGCTGGTGACCCCGATGGAGACCAGAGGCACTACTGCAGCCAAGACAAAGCACGTATCCAGTGTGGGCGACACCAGCAGGGGTTGCCGCGCGCCACAGCGTCAAGCGTGCACCACGTAGGGAGGGGTGGGAGGGGCAATACCAGAACAGGGAAACCAGTGGTGCCATGGGCAGGTGACGGCACCTGTCCCCATGCCCCCGCTGGCCAATCCCTGGACTGGACCTCCCAGGTACTCTGTTCCCTGCCCTACCCTGTAGCCAGAGTCTGACTAGTAAGCACCCCAAGAGGAGAGGCGACCCACCTCCGGGCGGGTCAAACTGGGGTGCTGGCTGCGGGAGGGGTGGAGAGAGGAGGTTCAGATCAGGGGCTTCAGGCTGGGCAGGATACAGGACTGGCTGCCTGAGAGAGGTTCCATGGTGCCGCGACGGGGAAAGAAAATTCAAAATAAATAAATAAATCATGGGAGGATGATGTGGTACCTGAGGACTGGAGGAGGGCAGATGTGATTCCACTTCACAAAATGGGAGCAAGACAGAGGCAGGAAACTACAGACCTGTCAGTTTGACCTCAGTGGTAGGGAAAATGATGGAATCACTCTGAAGGAAAGAACTGTTGAGTATCTAGAGGCCAGTGGGGCAGGGACCAAAGGCAGCATGGATTCACAGCAGGAGGTAATGCCAGACAAATCTAATTGATTTCTTTGACTGGGTGACCAAAGTAGTAGACCAGGGAGGGGCTATGGACATGCCTACCTAGACTTTAGCAAGGCATTTGACACAGTCCCACACAAAGATTAATAAACAAATTAGCCTGCCTGGGAGTGGGTCCCAGGGTGGTAGCCTGGGTAAAACACTGGCTGGATAATAGGACACAGTGGTTAATAGTAAATGGAGTCCACAGTGAAGAAAGGAGGGTTACTAGTGGGATACTGCAGGATTCAGTACTGGGCTGGTCCTTTTAATGTCTTTGTAAGTGACATTGCAGAGGGACTAGAAGGGAAAGTATGTCTCTTTGCAGATGACACAAAGATCTGCAACAGGGTTGATATGCAAGGTGGGGTGGAAAGGATGAAAAGGACTTGGCAAGGTTGGAAGGAATGGTCAAAGGTATGGCAGCTTAGATTAGTGCAAAGATGTGCAAAGTAATGCACCTGGGGAACAAAAACCCAGAGGAACAGTGCACAATGGGGAGTGAGATACTGACAACAACAAAAATGGAAAGGGACCTGGGGTAGTCATAGCAGATGACCTAAAGGTGAGCCAGCAATGTGAGAAGGCAGTAAGGAGGGCTGAGGGATACTGGGATGCAGTGGGAGAGGCATCACCAGTAGAAAACAGGAAGTTGTTGGCCCTCTGTACAGACAGTTGGTAAGGCCTCATCTGGAGTACTGTGTAAAGTTCTGGAGACCCCATCTCTGCAAAGACATAGACAGGGTGGAGGCTGTCCAGAGAAGGGCAACAAAATGGTGCAGGGTCTGTACCAGAAGACATATGAAGAAAGGCTAATGGAGCTTAAGATGTATAGCCTTGAGGAAAGGAGGGAGAGGGGGACATGATAGAAACTTCAAGTACTCAAGGAATCAACAAAGTCCAGAGGGTAGCATCTTTCAGAAAAGAGATGTGCAAGAACAAGGGGCACAATTTGAAGATAGAGGGGGACTGCCTAGAGATAAAGTGAGGAAGTATTTCTTCACAGAGAGGGTTGTAGATGCATGGAACAGCCTTCCTGAGGAGGTCGAGAGTCAAAAACAGTGGGGGAATCAAGAATGCATTGGACAGACATAGGCAGTTCTAGTGGGGGTAGGAGGAAGTAAGCTGTTGGTTAACTAGGATCTGCAGCTTATCCATTAGGTAGGGAAATGGGCAGACTAGGTGGGCCATGCGGTCTTTATCTGCTGTCAAATTCTATGTTTCTATGAGGGGTGCATCACTGAGGGGATGCTTGGCTCCCAGGAAGGAAGGGCTTGTCACAGAGGTGAAGATGCTTGGCTTCCAGGGAGGAAGGCATGTCCCTGAGGTCAAATTCTATGTTTCTATGACGGGTGCATCACTGAGGGGGATGTTTGGCTCCCAGGAAGGAAGGGCTTGTCACAGAGGTGAAGATGCTTGGCTTCCAGGGAGGAAGGAGCATATCCTGAGGTGGGATGTTTGGTTCCCAGGGAGGAAGGGCACGTTGCTGAAGTGGGAGGCTTAGTTCCCAGAGAGGAAGGGCATATCACTGAGGTGAGATACTTGGTTCCCAGTGATGTGTCACAGAGGTGAGATCATTGGTTCCCAGGGAGGAAGTGCATGTCACTGAAGTGGGATGCTTGTTCCAAGGGGGAAGGGTATGTCGCTGAGGTGAGATGCTTGATTCTAGGGAGGAAGGCGGTGTTGTTGAGGGTGGGATGCTTGGTTCCCAGGGAGGAATGGCATATCATTGAGGTGAGATGTTTGGCTCCAGGGAGGAAGAGCATGTCGCTGAGGTGGGATGTTTGGTTCCTACAGAGGAAAGGTGTGTCGCTGAGGTGGAATGCTTGGTTTCCAGGGAGGAAGGGCATGTTGCTGAGATGGGATGTTTGGCTCCCAGGGAGGAGGAAGGGCATGTCGCTGAGATGGGATGCTTGGTTCCTGCAAGGAAGGGCGTGTCACTAAGGGAAGGATGCTTGGCTCCCAGGGAGGAAGAGCACTTTGCTGAGGTGGGGTTGCATGGTTTCCAGGGAGTAAGGGCACGAACTGAGGTGGGATGCTTGATTCCCGGGAGGAAGGGCATGGACGCTGAGTGGGGATACTTGGTTCCCAGGGAGGAAGGGCGTGTGTCTGATGGGGGATGCTTGGTTCCCAGGAGGAAGTGCATGTCGCTGAGGTGGGATGCTTGGTTCCCAGTGAGGAAGGGTGTTGTTGAGGGGGATGCTTGGTTCCCAGGGAGAAAGGGTGTGTCACTGAGGGGGATGCTTGCTTCCCAGGGAGGAGGCGTGTCGCTGAGGGGGGATGCTTGGCTCCCAGGGAGAATAGCACTTAGCTGAGGTGGGTTGCCTGGTTTCCAGGAGGAAGAGCACTTTGCTGAGGTGGGATGCTTGGTTCTCTGGGAGGAAGAGCATTTCGCTCAGGTGGGATGATTGGTTCCTGGGAGGAAGAGCACTTAGCTGAGGTGGGATGCTTGGTTCCCTGGGAGGAAGAGCATTTCGCTGAGGTGGGATGCTTGATTCCAGGGAGGAATGATGTCACTGAAATGGGATGCTTGGTTCCCAGGGAGGAAGGGCATGTCACTGAGGGGATGCTTGGTTCCCAGGGAGGAAGGGTGTTTCACTAAGGTGAGATACTTGGTTCCTAGGGAGGAAGGGCACATTGGTGAGGTGGGATGTTTGTTTCAGGAGGAAGGACATTTTGCTGAGGTGAGATGCTCGATTCCCAGAGAGGAAGGGCATGTCACTGAGGTGGGATGCTTGGTTCTCAGGGAGGAAGGACATGTCACTGAGTGTGGAATGCTTGATTCACAGGGAGGAAGGGCATGTTGCTGAGGTGGGATGATTGTTTTCCAGGGAGAAAGGGTGTGTTGCTAAGGTGAGATGCTTGGCTATCAGGAGGAAGAGCATGTTTCTGAGGTGGGATGCTTGGTTCCCAGGAGGAAGGGCATGTCACATGGGGATGCTTGTTTCCTGGGAGGAAGGGCATGTCGCTGAGGTGGGATGGTTGGCGCCCATGAAGGAAGGGTTCATCGCTAAGGTGAGATGCTTGGCCATCAGGGAGGAAGGATACGCCACTGAGGTGGGATGCTTGTTTCCAGAGAGGAAGGTGTGTCGGGGGGATGCTTGGTTCCCATGAAAGAAGGGCACATTGCTAAGGTGAGATGCTTGGCTCCTGGGGAGGAAGGGTGTGTTGCTGAGGTGGGATGCTTGGTTCCTGGGTAGGAAGGGCATGTTGTTTAGGTGGGATGTTTGGTTTTCAAGGACCAAGGATGTGTCACAGAGTTGGGATGCTTGGCTCCCCAGCGAAAGGGCACGCTGTTGAGTTGGGATATTTTGTTCCCAGGGAGGAAGGGCATGTTGCAGAGGTGAGATCCTTGATCTCCAGGGAAGAAGGTGCATCACTGAGGGTGAGATGCTTTGTTCCAGTAAGGGTGTGTCACTAGGTGAGATACTTGATTCCTAGGGAGGAAGGGAATGTCACTGAAGTGGGATGCTAGTTCCCAGGGAGGAATGTCACTGAAGTGGGATACTAGTTTCCAGGAGGAAGGGCATGTCCCTGAGGTGAGTTGGCTTCCATGGAGGAAGGGCATGATGCTGAAGTGGGATGGTAGTTCTCAGGAGGAAGGGCATGTCCCTGAGGTCAGGTGGCTTCCATGGAGGAAGGGCATGATGCTGAAGTGGGATGGTAGTTCTGCTAGAGAAGGGCATGTTCCTGAGGTGAGTTGGCTTCCATGGAAGAAGGGCATGATGCTGAAGTGGGATGGTAGTTCTCAGGGAGGAAGGGCATGTTCCTGAGGTGAGTTGGATTCCACGGAGGAAGGGCATGATGCTGAAGTGGGATGCTGGTTCCCAGGGAGGAAGGGCATGTCCCTGAGGTGAGTTGGCTTCCATGGAGGAAGGGAATGTCACTGAAGTGGGATGCTAGTTCCTCAGGAGGAAATGTCACTGAAGTGGGATGCTAGTTCCCAGGGAGGAAGGGCATGTCCCTGAGGTGAGTTGGCTTCCATGGAGGAAGGGCATGATGCTGAGGTGGGATGGTAGTTCTCA
Source organism: Neoceratodus forsteri (assembly GCA_016271365.2). Lineage (NCBI taxonomy): Eukaryota > Metazoa > Chordata > Ceratodontiformes > Ceratodontidae > Neoceratodus > Neoceratodus forsteri. The sequence goes on along the minus strand of CM057451.1, from coordinate 336,517,090 downwards.
GGGAGGAAGGCATGTCCCTGAGGTGAGTTGGCTTCCATGGAGGAAGGGAATGTCACTGAAGTGGGATGCTAGTTCCAGGGAGGAATGTCACTGAAGTGGGATGCTAGTTCCCAGGGGAAGGGCATGTCCCTGAGGTGAGTTGGCTTCCATGGAGGAAGGGCATGATGCTAAGTGGGATGGTAGTTCTCAGGGAGGAAGGGCATGTCCCTGAGGTGAGTTGGCTTCCATGGAGGAAGGGAATGTCACTGAAGTGGGATGCTAGTTCTCAGGGAGGAATGTCACTGAAGTGGGATGCTAGTTCCCAGGGAGGAAGGGCATGTCCCTGAGGTGAGTTGGCTTCCATGGAGGAAGGACATGAAGCTGAAGTGGGATGGTAGTTCTCAGGGAGGAAGGGCATGTCCCTGAGGTGAGTTGGATTCCACGGAGGAAGGGCATGGTGCTGAAGTGGGATGCTTGGTTCACAGGGAGGAAGGGCATGTCCCTGAGGTGAGTTGGATTCCATGGAGGAAGGGCATGATGCTGAAGTGGGATGGTAGTTCCCAGAGGAGGGCATGTTCCTGAGGTGAGTTGGCTTCCATGGAAGAATGGAAGAAGGGCATGATGCTGAAGTGGGATACTTGGTTCCTAGGGAGGAAGGTGTGTCACTGAGGTGAGATGCTTTGTTCCCGGGAGGAAGGGTGTATCACTGAGGTGAGATGCTTTGTTCCCCGGTAGGAAGAGGCCACTGAGGTGAGATACTTGATTCCTAGGGAGGAAGGGCACATTGCTGAGGTGGGATGTTTGTTTCCCAGGGAGGAAGGAAATGTCGATGAGGTGCTGGATGTTTGGTTCCTAGGAGGAAGGGCACATTGCTGAGGTGGGATCTGTGTTTCTCAGGAGGAAGGAAATGTTGCTGGGGGGGATGCTTGTTTTCCATGGAGGAAGGGCGATTGCTTAGGTGAGATGCTTAACTATCAGGAGGAAGGGCACATCGCTGAGGTGGGTTGCTTGGCTTCCAGGAGAGAAGGGCACGTCGCTGAGGTGAGATGCTTAGTTCCCAAGGAGGAAGTGTATGAGTCATGATGCATGCATGCACCCCCTGCCAGCTAACCAAAGTAGCTGCACTGGTGCTGGCATTGAAGGTAACCATTACGAACCCTACTGTTGGGGTGGAGGACAAAGGGAACAAGGGAAAGACTGAAATGAACATAAGAAAATAGCCAGCAGGAGACCTCTCGGTCATCGGATCTGCTGAAAATAATGATCTGTGACCCCAACCCCCGAATTTTCCTGTCTTTCCCCTTATGAGGCCACCTGACATTCCTTTATGCTTGTCCCAGGCTATTTTGAAGGCTCCCACCGACTTCAACTCCACCACCTCCTGTGGCAGCTTGTTCCATTTCGTCACCACCCTTTCTGTAAAAAGTGCTTTCTTACATCCCTCTTGAATTTACTCCCTCCCACCAGTTTTAGGTTGTGCCCCTGGTGGTGGTGTTTGGCTCTTATTGAATAGGTTCTACAACGTCTCAATCATATCCTCTCTGCCTCCTCTCCTCCAAGAGTGTACATCCCCAGGTCCTCCAACCTCTCTGCATATGATCTATCCTGCTGTCCTGCCATCATTTTAGTCGCTTCCTCTGGACCCTTTCCAGCATGTTTGTGTCCTTCTTCAGGTGTGGATGCCAATATCTTACTCCATATTCCAAGTGAGGTCTCACCAATGATCTGTAGAAAGCAGAATAACCTCACTCTTCCTACTGCTAAAGCCCCTTGCAAAAGCATGTAAGTCAGCAATAATTTCATCAATATAGGGTTTCTTCCCAAAAAATGTATTTGTGACATCCTTAGAGTCATCCTCCATGTGTTTTCAATTGTCTCAGGTATTTTTAAAATAGCTGTTATCTAATTTTGTAATTAATAACTGAAGTCATTAAAGATGGCTGCCATTCACAATTTTAAAATCTGTTTTGTTGAGTTTTACCTTTTGAATGTACATACTAGATTAGTATGGTGGATGTATTTGGATGATGTTATCACGTGCATGTTTCTAAGAGTAAAGAGCGAGACTAAATTAAGCCATTTACGTTTTTCATGATGGGCATGGCAAGAGAGTGGAGCTTTTAAAAATTTCAAAATCCTGTATCTCAGTTCAGAAATGAAAGAAAATGAAAAGAAAATGGTATATTGATATTTTCCTGGAAAAATATATAGTTTGCTGAAAAAATAGAAAGCTTCGTGATGACTAACAAATACCGCTGCTTTAAATGAATAATGAATAATAAATAATGCACTCTACCATTTTCACCACTCATTTACACGCAAACACTTTCTGGTGTGGAGTGAGGGATGATGCTGTAAATCATTCTCTCCCATATTGTGTTTTCCTGGCCACCTCTTTCCACTTACAACCTCCAGACCTCGACTGTGTTCCAGTTAGGCATATGGGCCAGCAGTTGTCTTTTCAGCCTTCACCAGTGACACTGCATGGGTGGCCAACACTGGAGTCCTGACTTGTTGAGGTTATGATGTGGCAGGCTTCTGTTGGCCTAGGAGTGTGGAAGCCAGAATCTGCTCTATCTCCAGGATGTCTGTCTGCCATAGTTTGGTGTTGACCATTCAAATTTCAGATTTAATACAGTTTCAATCAATTTGATTTATTTCTGGAAATCTTTAGCAATTTGCAAGGCAGTCAGATAGCAGCGATATTTGTATGTTTACTGTGGTGTCAGTTTTAGATTGTGGTAAGAGTCTTGGAGTACATTTCATCAACGTGAACACTGGTTGTGCAGTGCTGTGATTGGTGGAAAATGACATGGTGTCGTTTGATAAATATGCATAGATATATTTATTGAGAGATTAGAAAGAAGCTCTGTGTTGCTGAGTCATCGTCTGTGCCTTTGCATCTCCCGCTGCTGTCCCACTGCATGTTAACTGAATTCATTTGGTTTTACACCTACACCTCCCCACACCCCATGCTCCACTGCTAGAAGATGTCTGCATGAAGCTGCAGTATGGAGAGTGGTGGTCCTGTGGAGCATCGCTATTAATAGGATGTGATTTAGAGAGCATTACATAACGGATATGTGTGGTAGGCACAGAACTGGGAGAAATGCACTTCTCTCACATCAGTCCTAGCCCAATAAGCTCTGGAACTTGGGATTCCAGTTTTAGCCTCACCGTAGTTAGCTTCATCAAGCATTGCTGAAAGACCAAGCTCATTTCACAAAGTATGATCTGGAATTTTATTTTTGGCACTTCAATGGTTAACCTTTATTGCACTGCTGAGGTAGCTGCATGAACAGGGATGGGGCTGGTAACCAAGGGGATTGCCTCGAGGTTAATTTCTTACATCTCACGTTTCTTAATTAGCTGCATCCTCCCTGCATCCTGTTCTGTTTGTGTATCTGAGGGCAGTGCTCTGATTACTCATACTTGGAGAAAACAAATCAGCCAATCCTGTCGCAGGCTCTGCTTTTAGGTTAAGTGATTTCTGAACTGCAGCGAGTCTTTAATTGTCTGTGAATTCTCTCTCTCTCTCTCTCTCTCTCTCTCTCTCTGTGTTCTGTCTGTAAAATGGCTGTTGGCAGCAGGCAGGGCTGGGGAGAGACATTGGCTACTTGTAGTGCATTTTAAACAAGAAGTGTCTCTACTGTGCTTCAGCCGAGAGTCAGCTTTGACCATGAGCCCATTCCTAGTTCTGTTTGTGAGACGTGCCAGTGCCTCTATACTGCCGATGGGATGGGGAATTCTCTAGGATGTGTGAAGGAGCAGACAGAAGCTGCTGCAGGGCGGCAGGAACTCCTCTGTCCCAGAAACGAAAGCACAGGTCCAACCGAAAAAGGAAGGGCAGAAAAGAACCAAGAGGCAGCTGACGCCAGGAGCCCTCCGACGTGACAGAAAATACTGAAGATGCTGAGTCACAGAAGAAATTCAAGGCTGAACCCTTTCTACAGGAACAAGAAGAAGCTGGTGTGACTTCAGGTTTTGGGGTGCAGGTCTTCTCAGCTGTTGAGGGTATGAATCTGACTGCTAACTCTGGCTCCAGCCCAGAAATCCAAGATCAGGGACATGTGGTCCTAGTGAGAGAGATGCTTCATGGGGAACTTCAGAAACCACAGCTAATGTCCAGGGTAGCTAGGGAGTTGGATTCTACTGAGGAAGGGACCAGAGTAATCGCACGATATGGGAGAACCCACTGCAGGGCAATGTGGAAAAGCAGTCAGTCAGTTTGGTAACTCTTGTGAGGGTGAGAAGGAGGCTGCAGGTCATGACAGCACTGTCCTGCTGGATGGCTGGCACTTGCCAGTAAAATGGATGCAACAAGTTGGAAAGGTGATGCTGAAGCAGTGTTGGAGCCAAGTCTGAATCGGGTATCCAAGACAGAGGCCTCAATCTTTTGGGGTAGGGAGGAATCTGAGAGAGTCCAGAAGGGCCAAAGCTTTTCAACAGAGAGCAGCGCCTAGGTGGAAGAGAAGAGAGTTGTGTCGGGTTGACTGGATCCTGGCACTTGGAACTTGAGGGGAGGAAGCAGGTGGTGAGGGAACAATCTCTGAACTGTCGACACCCTCACCTCTGGGAGAAGCACTAGAATACAAACCCTTGGAAGAACCTCAGAAAACTGTGTTCCAGGCCTGGATCAATGCAGAAGGGAACGCTAAAGCCTCTTTACAAACTGACCCAAACCTGCCAGCATCGCGACAGTGATTTCTCCTTCGGACCCAGAATGCCAGCACTGCCTCAGCACATCTGGCTAATGGGAGCGATGCACCGCTTGCCTCGCCAGAAGCTGCCCTCACGGACCGTGGGGAGACGATTCTGAGCCAAAGGATTCCTGCACTTGAAGGAAGCACCCTTTCCATCTCAGAGGATGTGTTTACAGTAAGTGCAGATGAGAGGCTACAGAAAGAGTTGCTCCCTGCTGAGGAAAAGGTTGGTACAAGCAGTATTTAATTGCTTCCTCCATAAGCCAGTCTGCTAATACACACATTAGGGTCTTGCTGTGCTCTGCAGGAATGGGCGATGTAAGATGCACTGGGACACGGATATGTCAGGCTCTACTCAGAAGCACTTAACACACTTGTTTAGTGATGGGAACAGTTGTATCATTAAAGCTACAATACAGCCATTATCACGCTTCCCACAAAACAATAACAGTTGGCATTAACGGGCAGACTCTCTACAACAGTCCCCCAAAATCTGAGTCTCCGGCATTCCATTCTTTATCACTTATGACATTTGGATGGAAATGCATTCTTGCCTCTGGGACCTTATCTTTTCCCAAGACTTTTACTGCTATGAAGTCATCTTTGATGGTAGCCTCACGGTCCTTTCTTGGTGAAAGATTGTGATGAAATAAGCAGAGAATTATGGCTTCATGATCAGGGTAAGCAATGTGAACAGATAACGCTTAAGGGAAATTATCCTGTTTTAATGAAAATATAGCCTCTCAGTTGCTGTGTTTGTGCCATCACAGTCTATTGTCACTAAAAACCCTGTGATGTCATTAGTAAAACATTATGTGGGCAGAAAATCCTCATTACAAAACAATTGCTGGCATTCTGATTCACTGACATGCATCCTCTAGGGCTGTTACTGTCTAGAAACCCTAATGTACTATAAAACCATTAGAATGTAAACTACAGAAACATCTATTTAACAAAAAAAAAAATTTTAAACGCTTTTATTTTCAGAACGTGTTAGGCACTCCAGGGTTGGGTTACCTATTAGTTAATCGAACCCTGGGGCAAAAGACACTTTGCTTTTTGCCTTATGACTCCATCTGCTTAGATTAGTGATTTCTTAAAATGACTATGACTGACAGAAGAATTTGATTGACTAATGAACATTACAACCAGTGTAATTTTCTCAGTTACATTGGTGTGAGCTGGCCCAGTGCGCTGGGGCTGGGCGCTGGGCGCCTTACCCAGCGTCATGCTGGCGATCCGTGTTCGGGGAATGGACATAGGGGCACGGGGTTGGCAGGGTGGAGAAGGATCGAGGCCTCCAGGACTGCTCTCCTTCCGGGAGGGGATTGCAGGGCTCGGTGATTTGCTGCCACCTAGTGAAGGCTGGGAGGTGGCATGTCAGCACTGGAGACTGTGGGCGAGAGTTCACGGCAGGCGCTTGGTAGAGAGTGCGCTTTTAGGGCATCGTGCTGCACCGCTGGCTCCATTGCACGCTGCAACCTCGAGGAGACAAGGATAGCAGAAAATGGAGAGTCCCCGTCGTGGATGAGCGATGGTCCCCTCTGCAATGGCCTGGGAGGGCACCTCCTGACCACTGGAGGAATCAGGTCAGTGGGTGGAGTGGCTCCCCACCCTTGCCACTGAAGGGGTAAGTCATGGGTCTAGGGGAGGGGCTATACCTGGTGCTTGAGCGTGAGGGTGGCGTCAGATGCAGGGCAGAGGACTCTGGGAGGCAAAAATAAGAAACTGCAAAAATTACATTGACGTGGAATTTCCTATGGATAAAAACAAACTCTAATTTTAAACCCTCCTTACGCTGTTTTTAATGTATAGAAACATAGAATTTGTTGGCAGATAAGGACCGCTTGGCCCACCTGGTCTGCCCTCTTTTCCATGCCTGTTCTGCCACTGCAGACCCTACCTGGTCTGTGGCCATCCCTCCCCGATACTAGTTTTCCTTTATACCTGTTCCATGCCTGCTTGAAGCCCACCACTGTTTTCAACCCCCACCACCTTTGTTGAAAGATTATTCCAGGCATCCACCACCCTCTCAGTGCGAACTCTTCCTCACATCCTCCTAAACTCTCCCTCCTCCCCAGTTTCATTGCCGCCCCCTAGTTCTTTTTTGCTTTTCTGAAAATGCTCCTTAGCTACCTTATTCACCCTGTGGGGTATTTAAAGGTCTCTGTCATATCCTCCTCTCCATCCTCTCTTCCAGAATGTACAAGTTTAGATCCTCAGTCTCATAGGACAGTTGGTGCAGCCCCTGCACCATTTTGTTTGCCCTTGTTTGGATGGCCTCTACCCTGTCTGTGTTCTTTCTGAGGTGAGGTCTCCAAAACTGGACACAGTACTCCAAAGTGTGATTTCACCAATGACTGAAAAAGTGGCAACACAGTCCTCCCTTTTCTGCTGGTGATATCCCTACCAGTGTGCCCAGAATCCACTGCCTTTCCCTACTGCTTTGTCACATTGTCTTGCCACCTTAAGGCCATTCGTTATGATTACCCCAGGTCCCTTTCCTGCTTAGTGTCATCAGTTCCTCCGCATTCCTGTACTCTGTCTCTGTGTTTCTGCACCCAAGGTGCATGATTTTGCACTTTTGCATTCAGACCTAGCTGCCATACAGTTGACCATTCCTCATGCTTTATCAGGTCTCTATAGTCTGTCCACCCCTCCAGAGTGTTCACCTTATTGCAGATCTTGGTGTCATCTGCAAAGAGGCACACCTTCACTTCAGTTTTCTGCAGTGTCATTTATAAAGACATTAAGGAGGACTGGACATAGTACTGAGCCCCGAGGAGTCCTGCTGGATGCTGTCCCTTCCTTGAGTGAGTGTGCTGTTAACCACCACCTTCTGTCTGCTCACCATCAGCCAATTGCATAGCCAGTGTAACATCTTGGTTCCCATCCCCCAAGCTTCCCATTTTGTTTTTTTAAGAATCTTGTCCTCCCAGCAATACCACTCCCCAAAGTAGGCCCCAATTAGGCTTTTCAGCCTACAAAATATGTTTTTAATTACCTCCATGTAGTAGAGCTGCTCCGATGTCTTCAGCCATAATGTATCCATGGCGAGCAGTGCTGCACTCATTTGAAATGCTCCATGTATATGGGATGCAGCAGGACAGCGTGGAGCTGTGCTGAGCATGTTACATGGCGCCTGTAAGCTCGGCCATGTTTAAATTGTAGCCAAAGACATCGGAGGAGATTTTATTACATGGAGGTAATTAAAATTATTTTGTAGGCTGAAAAGCCTAATAGGGGTGGTGGGTGGTGTTGCTGGGAGGACAGGTGTTCTCCTGTAATGAGCCTCCTACACGGCACATGTTGAAGGCCTTGCTAAAGTCTATCTCTACTTTTGTTTTAAAGGCTATTTTAAAAGTGCACTAAGACACTTCAGGAACATGTACTTATGGGCAGTAATCACACTTCACTATGCCTTGTGTCTGTTAACACATCTGAAGAAGGTGATGATTGATTGATAAAGTTTCTCCAGGAAGGACCTACATTTTAAGTCTATAACTGTATGCTGTGTCACGTGTTATTGCCACGTAACACAATCTCCGCCATGTCTTTCCCCATTAGTGCATCTACATGTCAGAACGTTCTGTTGCACAACCTTAATTCAAAATGTTCACCATGCACGCTGTCCCATTGGTGCAGCAGTAGTGCTACTGCTTACAAAGCTAGTGACTCAAGTTTGGGAATGAGCTCGGGCCACGGGGCTGGCGGGGGAGGATTGAGTGTCCCAGGAGATGCTCCTCCTCCAGGAGGAGCGTCCACTGCCCCCACTGTTATACTGCCACCTGGGTGACCACAGGTGGCAGTGCAGTTGAGGGCACTGTGGCAGGGTGGGCGTCATCTTAGATCCAGAGCAGCAGTGCACCTTGGCGTGCATACACTCCTTGGATCTCTGTACATTCTGATGTCTTTAGGGATGGGGAAACTACAGAAAGACCCCACAGCTGGACCAACAGTGGCCCCAGTGTGCTGACAGGACCGAACCCTGGAAACTCATGGACACTGCCTAACAAAGTCATGCAGGTTGGGGGAGTTAGTGGTTGCTGTCTCCATACTCTCTACGGGCGCAAAGCAAGGCAGCGTAGAGGCAGGGTACTCACGGGAGTATGGTAGTACAGCTAACCTACAGACACGGGGAGGAGCCTGAGGAAGTGGGCCCTGTTGTGGCATAGAAGGGGCTTGATAAACAGAGAATAAAAAAGTCATCATGGAAGCAATATGTTTTGTTTGTTTTTCATTTACGGTACTCATTTTTTTCCCCAAGCCTCTGCTGCTTCCATTTGATCCTGATCTTTCTGGTGCCACAGCTCCTCTCTCCGTGATTACTTATCTGTCCTTTCTGGCAGAAGGAGGAGGATCGAGGCCCGTGGAGGTATTTAGAAGAATGGGATCTAGAAGGGTACCCTTTCTAGGACATGTTCTTAGTCCTGATCTCTGTGGTCATGGAGGGTGTTACTAACATTTAGAGACAAGTGGAAGGTCCTGCGGGTGATCTGAGAGCCACAGCCGTGGTTCTCTGATGAACTCGACCTGCCAGACTGCCATCCGCAGTCCAGGTCTGAAGCCACCAGCCCTTCACAGAAGCTCAGGTAGTCTGAGAGCCACAGCCGTGGTGCGCGCCTCCGGCACTAACCAAGCAGTAATGAATGATGAAGATACAAGAGAGATCAACAATTACGGTAGGTACATAATTTTCATTTACTGCTGTGACCCACTGGCTGCAGTTAGCCCCAGGAGCATCTCGATGGGCTCCATATAGCTCTGCACTGTTAATGTTGAATTATATTTTACTGTATTATGATTTCTGTTAATACTGTCTTGCTAGCATTTTAAAGTTCAAGTTTGCTGATTTAATCTAAGTGCTTGTAGAGTGTTCCCTCATAGACCCAGTAGCGACCTCAGCTTGGGCCTTGAACCCCCACCCTTCACCTTTTACTCTGGTATTGTTTTTAAATTGCCCTGTTCTTGCTCTTTCAGGCTTTGTGGCACCTTGCCTAACATTTTGGTCTGCAACCCCCAGTTTAAGCCATTCTGCATTTCTTTTTAGCTCCATGAGCAGCCCCACCCCCACCTCTCTTATTTAATTTCCCTCTGTCCTTCTTTGTTCAGGTAGTCTGAAAGCCACAGCCGTGGTTCTCTGACAAACCAGAACTGCCAGACTTCCACCTGCAGTCCATGTCTGAAGCCACCAGCCCCTCATAGAAGCTCAGGTACGGACTTGCCCTCAGGGACTGATTACCTCCAGGAAGGGAGCCCTACCTGCCTGATTTTTAGGCCACGCCTCCCACACCACCCCGGTCCTGTTTAAATACACTTAAACCCCACCCCAGCTTTCTAGCTCACTCCTACAGGCTACTGCCAGCCAGCTGCTCAAGTTTTCAGTGACAGCATCACTGTCTGTTGCGAAGTACTTTCCCTGTGTAGTGTAACTCCTCCTTCTAGCTCTCTCTAAAATCGCCAAGTACAGTGGTTAACTGGACAGCCTCTCTTTGACACCAGTGTATCAGGCTTGCCGACAGAATCAAGCTGCCATGTCCCCTATCAAAGGGTGCTATCTACTTCTGCTCCTCACTTACCTGGCTTGGTACAGCTGGCACCAGATGCCTAGCTGAGCCGCTGCTACCCCCGAACCACTACTGGGTAGTGCATGGCTGTCAAATGCACCTTCAGAAACTGCCTCACTTGGCTGTGGGCAGCAACTCACTTGGCCTTGCCCTTCAAACACGAAAGTGACCATATGCCCGCCCTTCGCATAGGGTAGTAATGGTTAGCTATACCTTTATAATTAAACCAGTGTCCAACCACCTGAATCATCTGAAGCCTTGGTGCGGAAGGTACAAACCAAATTAGCATTAACCTTTCTTCCAGAAAGGTCATTTTTATCTCCTGCTCCTCTCTGGCAACATTCACTCGAACCCAGGCCCCTCACTTCAACAGGCCCTGGTGTGCTCATAAGGTTAAAGGCCTAAAATAGCCTCACTGAACATCTGCAGTTAAACTGCAAAATTTAACCAACTTCAGGCATGGATGGCCCTCCATACCCCCAACATCCTCTGCCTAGCAGGGGACTTGGTTGACCAGTAGGATTAAAGATATCAGTTGCCCTCAAAGGCTTCCTAGCATGCAAGATTGATAGAATAGGCAAGAGAGGTGGGAATGCCTCATCTATGCCAGGCCCTCCTGCAGTGCATCGTCCTCCCTGGAACCAGGGTGGCTGAGGACCATGAGATAATAGTGGTAAAGGCACAGGTTGGTCAGAATGGCCAAACTCTCATCCTTGCCACAATCAACCTACCCCAAGAAAGCCACAGCAGGCTTTCCTACAATTATGGATGTTATCAGCACCCTTCCAAAGGGATGGAGCTTGTCATTACTGGGGACTTTAACATAAACTGAGATGGAAGGAGGCTGCCCTTTCAGGGATCTGATAGCCACCTCCAGCCTGACACAACTAGTCACCTGCCCCACCAGGCAGAACTAGGACATGCAACCGATTCCTCCTTGACTGGGTTCTAGCAAGCTCACCATCCCAGATTTCTGAGATCAAGGTTCTCCCAGACATGCTAAATGACCACTCCCCAGTCACCTTCCTGTGGTCTAATAAATTTACCAAAAGCCCACCCATCCTCATTGAAAGCAGGGTCTTGTGGAAGGTAAACTTGGAGCCCTCAAGTCGGCCCTTACCCTGCATGACTGGACTCTATCAACCTGGTGCCTACCCTTGATCAGGCCGTCAGCTACTTAATTAAGGGCTTTAGCTCCATCTGTGACATCTATGCCCCTCTCACCAGAAGAAAATTCGGGGCAGGCAAATGGCTGGATTGATGGGGAGCTCCTCTCCCACCTGAAAGGGACATTCTCGGGAGAAGGCCAGAAACACAGGTAACAAGCATGACTTCCAGTGCTACAGAACAGCCAGGAACTGCTGCACCAAGCTAATCTGGCTCGCCAAAACAAAACTATCATAAGGCCCAACTTTGTGATTCTTGGGGTGATGGAAAAGATTAGGATAACATCAAAAGCATTCTTGGAAAGGAAGACAAGAAGCACCCTCAGCTGCTCAGTATCAGTAACACCCCACTACAGACCCTCTAGCTATTGCAGAAGCCTTCAGTAAGGCCCTCACCGATCTTACCCCAATGCTACCATCTGCCTATTTTCAACCTGATTTAAACCACTCTAACGACGTATCTACCAAGTGTTCTCACCCGACCTTCTACTTTAAAAAGGGTGACGGTGAAGAGGCCCTACTATGGTCAAGAAAATACTAGGTAAGACCAGACTGGGCAGTGGCCGGGATAGACATGAAACTTCTGTTCCTCACCCTGGACATTCTTATAGTACTCATTACCGTGCTTGGACATAAGGCCCTGGCCCAGTTCCTCGGTTTGGAAGCAGGCCCAGTTACGCAGTGCATAAAGGAGGAGACAAGTCTGTGGTAGCCAACTACAAACCCATTTTGATCCTCTCCCTCCTGACCAAGGCACTGGAAAAGATTGTGAGGCAGCACATTGACTACCTCAATAAGTATAATCTACTATGCCCCAACCAGCATGGCTTCAGACAAAATCACAGTACCACCACTGCCCTGCTGGACTACATGAACTATGCACATAAGCCCTGGATGAAGGCAAACTGGTGGGATCTGTCTTTATTGACCTCACCAAAGCCTTTATTTTGATGCCCCGTTGACCCAGCTGCAAAACATGGGTGTAGGCAATGCCCTTTGCTGGTTCCAAGACTACCTGTTACAGAGAAATCAATGTATCAAAATTGGGCAAACAGTATCCAGCACAAGAGAGGTATCATTAACGGTACCCCAGGGATCAATACTGGGCCCTACTCTGCAGCCTCTTCTTGAATGACTTTCCCACAGCCTCGACACCAAACTCATACTATATGCAGATGGTGCTGTGCTCTTGAACAGCAGCATGTCTCAGGCTGCCCTACAATCTGAGCTGCAGAACTCCTCCAAACTCGAGGACTGGTTCTGTAGTAATAGGTTGCTACTAAACTACAAGAAGACCAAGGCCATGCTTATGCCCAGCCTCCCCCAAAAATAGAAGCACCACCCTCTCATCATCTGCATCTCATGCAGTGAGCCGCTGGACAAGTTCACTTGTTCAAATATCTGGTGTCATAATAGGTGATACCCTCACATTTGGCACCATATTGACTCTTTGGTCAAGACAGTCAATACCAAGATTGGTGTCCTGTACAGGCACAGGCAACACCTCTCTCCGGGGCCCGCCGCCTATCAGTCCACAGTTCAGTTATATCTACTATTGACTATAGACTAATGGTCTATGGGGCAGCAACAGATACAGTGCTCAAGAGGGTTCAGACTGCACTCAACAAAGCCTGCAGACTCACCCTGGATGCTGAGCGTGGTATTCACATCTGTACTCTGTCCAAATCGCAAATTGGCTGTCATTAAGAAACAGGGTCAAATTCAGACTTGCATCCTAGGGAAGAAGGCTCTATTGGGTAAAACACCACCTTGTGTAGGTAATTTGATCAAAGTGGCCAACTCGTTGCAGGTCACCAGAGGGAGGACTAGAGGGCCTTGGCATCCCTTCCATCGCACCTCACTTGGGCAACTTGCATTTGCCTTCCGGCCCCCTGTGGATGAATGAACTCTCTGGGCACCTCTTGGCCCACCATTTGTCTGGCACAATTCAAACTGACCTCAAACAGCACCTAATAACACTCTCTAAATTTACCTGCCCTAGGTCAGCCACCTGCTCTCTCTGCCCCAACAAACGCTAAACGGGCCTCAGGGTTCCCTCCCTCTGTCTTTTTTGACTTGCCTCAGCAATCAGTCTGCGTCATGCTCCTCGGCACCCGCCACACCCACCCTCCCCAACTCACAGTCCCATGAGTTTCCCTAACAGTCACTACTAATGCAGGCTGCCTGACCATGCCCCCTCACCCCACCATTTACTTTAGCATGTCTTCTCCTCAGCCTCCCCTCACCCCACCATTATCCTGTGCCTTATCACCCTTCTTCCCCACCCTTCACCTCCACCGCATATACCTCTCTCTTGCCTCCTTTCTTCACCCCTGCCAGCTATCCCGTCCCTCTGAACTACTGACAAGGCACTCTGTGGCTGCTTATTCCCCCACCTTCATAAAGTGTTTTCTTGTTATTTTAACTTGTACCTATGTTTTGAGTCATTCTGAATCCAAGCTGTATGTTCATTGTAATGTACCTTTGCTTTCTCCTATTGTTCTTTGTTTTGCAATCTATGACGTGGAACCTTTGTAAAAGAGCTTGCGCTCAAAGGTCTTTTCCGAATCACTAAATAAATAAAATAAATAATATTCAGTGTAAGGAGCTTGCTGCAGGTTGACCAGGTGGGGGTAAGGATGCCGAGTACTTCTGGTAGAAAACATAGTGGTAAAACATGATCGTGGTTTAAACCATTATCTGACCTATGCTCGTTCATTAGGGCTAGTCTAACCCCGCCCCCCAATGAGAGCTACAGAGAACATTGGGAAGACATCTAGATATAGAGATCACAGAACAGTGCTGGCAGAGGGCAATGGTGCATGCTGGGCGTGTTCCAGGGCAAATCACCTCCAACAAATCCAATACAACTATCGGTATAGGAAGTACCTAAGCCTGCCTGGGTTACATGAACTCCAGTCAGAGGTCAGTGACACTTACCAAAGTGGTAGAGGGGCAGTAGGGACATGCATATGATCCTGGAGTGTCTCAAGCTTCTTACCTTCTGGGAAGGGGTACATTGTACTGTGCCAAGGTATTGGGCTGCATGCTGCCCAGTTTCCCACTAGAACTCCTTCTTGGAGCTGAACCTAAGAAGGTACAGTTGTCACAGGTAGTCTTTGGAACCTGGCTCTAGTAATAGCCAGAAAACCCTAGCACACACCTGCGGTAGTGTGGATCCCCACCCGTCACCCATTGGATACATAACTTGCTGGAATGTATGAGGCTCAAAAAGGTGCCTTGATGCACAGAGGGACAGAGAGGACCGTTCGATGCAATGTGGCACCCCTATCCTTAAAGGGTTGCAACAGGGCTCACTCTTGTATTGATAGCTTTGTTGGGGGGAGGAGGCTCAGCCCGATATAGTGGCGGGGCAGTTATGGAGCTGGTAGCCATGGGGCCTTATCCAGGTGGCAAATGTGAAAAATCTAATGAACCTTATCTATGGAAGCTGTTATGGACCGCTCTTGAACCTAACATGCCAGCAGATGTACCACTATTCATTATGTGGTGGACTGTATGAATGTTTTACATACAACAGTCTCATTCTGTAATGCCTGAAAACTTGAAAATAAAGTTTAAAAAAGAAAGCATACTTGGCATTGTGGGTCTCCAGACCACATCCTCCCTGCCCTACATTCCTCCATGGCTTGTCACCGTGGTAGGGCCCAGGTGGGACAGATGCAACTCCCAAGCATTCTGGGATTGAACAGTCAGTTCCATGAGACAACAAGGATGGACCCACACTGTTTGGCGACTGTGAGGTGGACAGGTGTATGGCTGGACATCATCCCCCTAGTAGGCCTTTCTGTCACCCGATTGAATGGAGATCACCTATAGCATCCATCCTATAGGCGGCAGTGACTAATGCTGTGTGGTCACCCACAACATCATTGCCACCATAAACCTCACCGTGGGAGGCACTGCAGAGCTCCACGGGGATGTATCGGATCCTCTGTGTCCTGCATGATAGTGTCTTGCACTACCAGCCAGCTCCATTGGGCTGGTGGAGATTTGTTTACAATGCTGAACTTAAATTTTGTTGGCATAATGTATACATAAGTTGGTAAAACATACTGTATGCTGATCCTGTTGCCTGGCATTAGGTGCGGGCTGCAGAAGATAGATCCAAATTTGGAGTGACACTTGAATTGTCTCACTTTTTGGTCTTCATAAAGTGTAGGTGCATCACAGAGTTATGAGTGGGTCTTTGGTGGGAAGGCAGAGAATACAGTCACCTTCACCCCTCACTGCTGTGGTCAGGACCCCAACACAGTCCACAAGCACTTAGGTGAGAAACTAGGAATGTAGAAGTTCAAAATGATTAAAGAAAGAAGGTATCTGCCATTTCCTACCCAATAGCAAAATGCATTGTAAACCTTGGGAGAAACCAAATTAAAAAAATGTATTTTTGGGCTGTCCTTTATATTTGCCAGTTGGGAGACTAGAGTTTGCGTTGGCTCTCAAATCTCACACTATATGGCCGTGTAGGAGGTGGGTATTCCCCAGAGGAGGTGCTCCACCTCAGGAGAAGAGGCGTGGACCACCCAGCATTTACACCCCTTCTGACGGACTACTGAGGAGTGGCATTGGCATCACAGCTGTTGAGGCAGCTGCCTCCCAGCCTCCACGCTGAAGAAAGGCTGCAGCTGTTGTTGCCCCTATTGTCTGGGTGAATTACTGAGGTGGGGGTGGATAGGGGGACAAAAATAGTAATTAACAACAGAAATGTTAGTGAAGTAGATACCTGCCTGTAAAACCCTGCACTGTGGGAGATATGGCCACAGGGAACTTGGGGGTTGCACCTCCCCAAACTCCCAACTGTGTGGGTACTGGGAGTGAGGAGTCGAGACAGTGAGGTTTCAGAGCAGCAAGTGTGACTCCCTTTGTGTAATATTCAGTTAAAAACACTGCAGTTGGGACTGGTGACTCAGAGGGCTGAGGCGATGGGTGCCTCACCTCTCCCGTGCCAGTGACCCGAGTTCGGGAATGAGCTTGGGTTGTCAGGGGTCAGCCGGGGTAGAAGATTGGGCGTCCATTGCATTGCTCTCTTCTCTCAGGGTAGGGGAGGCATGTTAGCGGCCATTGACTGCCACCAGGTGGAGGCTGGTGGCAGGCATTGGTGGCAGTGCAGCAAGAAGGGGAGGGGGTGGTGCGCGTACATTTATGTGTCTCCACACACATACAAGCATGCTTTGCAGAAGGTGTGGGTGGCCAAGAAATGAAAAGTGATGGCAGGGTCTTAATGAAGCCCCTGCCGTCACTTGACCCATGCAGTGACTGAGGCTCCTGGTCCAACCTGGGTAGTTGGACTAGGGGAGAGGATGGCCTCCCTGCTCCAGTTCTGCCATCTAGGGCAAGCCGGGGAGGATTTCCAGACTAGATGGGTCTCTGGCAGCAGGTGCTAGTTGAGGGAGGTGGACAGGGGTGAGCACATGCTCCTGCCATTAGAAGGAGACAAAAGCTTTATAGAAACACTGAAATTGTAGGCAGATAGGGACCGCCAGGCTCATGCAGTCTGCCCAAGCCCTACACTAGTTTTCCACTGACCCGACCTAGTCAATGGCTTCCCTCCTTCCCACCTCCAGTGTACCCTTATGCCTGTCCCATACATGTTTAAAACCCTCCACTGTGTTTTCCCCACCACCTCCTGTGGCAGTTTATTCCATGCGCCATCACCTCTCTGTGAAGAAAAACATGCTCACATTTCCCCTCAGCCTGTCACCCTCCAATTTCATGTCATGGCTCCTTGTTCTTATACATCTCTTATGAAGCTGTGTCCCCTGTACCTTGTTATGCCCGTAAGATACTTGAATGTTTCTGTCAAGTCCCTCTGATCCTCCTTTCCTCCAGTGAGTACATACTGAAGTCCTTTGAGTCTCTCCTCATATATTTTGTGGTGCAATCTTGTATCATCTTGATGGCTCTTCTTTGGTTGCCTCCACCCTGTCAGTGTCCTTACAAAGGTGCGCTCCAGAACTGCACACAGTACTCTAGGGTGAGGCTCACTAGAATGTTGTACAGTGGCATAATCACCTCCCACTTTCTGCTTATGATACCTCTACCCATGCATCCCAGCATGCCACTGTCCCTCCCTGCAGCCTTTGTACTCTGCTTAGACATCTTTAGGTCATCAGAAATGATAACCCCCAGGACCCTGAGTGCCTAAGGAGCACACTAGCATTCCCCCCTTGCCCTTTTGCTGTAGCCTTCCCCAGCACCTTTCTCTGCAAGACAGGTTAACCGGACATATTCTTGCTGTATTTCTACTCCACACACTTCTTTCCTCTAGTCCCCACCTCTCACCCCTCCATGACATGTCTCCTCCATTAGCCCCCTCCAGTCACCTTACCCCTGCTTAAGCTTTGTATTTTTGTCCCTAGTTTGCCTTCACCCTCTCCAGTTATATTATTCTTTATCTCTCTCCCCCCACACTCATAGTCTTATTTTTCTACACAGTGTTCCATAAAACTTACGTTTCCTCATCCACTTACCCCTGTACTCATTGCGTCTTCATCTACCACCTCTAGTAGCCCTACTACTGCTAAGGTGTGCACTTATCCTAAGTTCAGCATTGCCTTAACAATTTCTTGTTACAAACCCGCTACTTACTGACAAATAACTGGGAATTCCATGGTATGCTCTAATTTTTGTGAATGTAACTTTAACATTTTATTCAATGTCTTAGTGTAGCGATATCAATGACCCTGTAACCACAATCTTTGAATATCTTTCAAATTTGTGTAAGTAACTTTCAATCACTTTTATTTTGTGTTCTTCTATGTATTTTGTTCCTGTTTTTCCATTTTGAGCTAATATTATGATGTAGAACCTCTGTAAAAGAACCTCTAGCTCAAAGGTATTTCCTAATCCACTAAATAAATAAATAAATAATAAGAACAATGGGAAAAAATCAAAACTGCGTCACAGGGACAACAAGCCTTTATGTGAAGCAAATAAAACAAAACAAAGTAAAAACACTATGGTTTTCAAAAGAGGTGATGGGAAGGTTAGGGAGAAAAGATAACATTCAGGAAGTATAAGGAATCACAGAAGGAGCAGAACAGAGAACTGTATCAGTTAAAGCAGAAGGAAGGGGAAGGCAGTCAGAATCAGTAAGGCCTAAACTGTGGAAGAGATAGCCAAATCAGTTAAAAAGGGGATAAAACCTTTTATAGGTACATCAGGGGTAGGAAGAAAGACCAAGGGAGGGATAGTGAGACTTAATAAAGGGGAGGGAGGTGGGCAGAGGGTGACAGTGAAAAGGTAGAATACTGAATGAATACTTTTGCTCAGTATTCACAAAAGAAGAAGAGGGGAGGTACCTAAACCAAACAATAGAAACACTCTGGACAGAGGGGGTCAATACTAGTCCATTAACAGAAGAAAGGGTCCTGAAAGAACTCCTAAAACTCAAGATGGACAAAGCAATGTAACCCTGACAGATTCACCCCAGAATTTGAAAAGAACTAAGGGGAGACTAGGCAATGGAACTCCTTGCCGCCTCAAGTCCACTCCTCCCTCCCACTTGTGCCTCCAGAGCCCTGTGTATCAGTTGAAGCTCTTCTCTGCATGTGGGTGTCCTAGACCTCCGTAGCTAGTTCCAGTCCCCAGCACCGGACTCACATGTCCTTCCTGGCACCCTCTTGCAGCTCCTGCTGACGCAGGCCTGTCTAACTGGAATCTGAGGTGCATGGAATGTATTTTTTCTCTGTTTCAGAAGATACTCAGATTGTGGCTCTGTTTGTGGCTTGGAGCCGTGTATACCTTGTAAAATTGTACTGTTCTTAGCCTTGGTGTCTCTATGTTTATATATTCCTGTACATATCTTAACTGTGCTTACTGTCTACTGGTTATGTTCACGTGATTCTGTTTTGACTCTGTATACTGCCTAACTTGTGTCATGTTGTCCTCTATATGAACCTGTATCTCACTGTATCTGTATCTCATTGTACTCTCGGGTCATACCTGAAAATAGGCATATAACTTGTCTAGTGTACTTACCTGGTCAACAAAAACTGAATTAAGACCTAGTGGACACCACTGACTACCCTTTTTAACAAATCATGGAAGGATGATGTGGTACCTGAGAACTGGAGGAAGGCGGATGTTATTCCCTTCACAAAAATGGGAGCAACTAAAATGGTGCAGGGTCTGCAACAGAAGCCATATAGAGAGACTAAAAGAGTTTTAATATGTATACCCTTGATGAAAGGAGGAAGAGTGGAACATGATAGAAACTTTCAAGTACCTCGAGGAAAAAACAAAGTCCAAGAGGGAGCATCTTTCAGAAAAAGAGATGTGCAAGAACAAGGGGCACAATTTGAAGATAGAGGGAGATGGCTCTGGAGCAATGTGAGGAAGTATTTTTCACAGAGAGGGTGGTGGATGCATGGAACCGCCTTCCTGAGGAGATCATGGGATAAAAACAGTGGGGAATTCAAGAATGCATGGGACAGACATAAGGCAAATATAGCGGGAGGAAATAGGCTGTTGGTTAACTAGAATCTGCAGCTTATCCAATAGGTTGGGAAATGGGCAGACTAGGTGTGCCAAGCGTGCTTATCTGCCATCAAAGTCTATATTTCTTTGTAACAGTCAGCAACTCTCCTCCATCCTGTAGCACTCCCCAGGGTTTCTCTTCCCAAATGCATTATTTTGCACTTCTTGGAATTGAATCTTAGTTGCCACACTTCAGACCATTTTTCAAGCTTCTCCAGGTCCCTCCGCATTCTCTCTATTCTGTCTGGAGTATCCACCCTGTTGCAGATCTTGGTGCCATCTGCAAACAGGCAGGCCTTTACCTCCAGTCCTACCACAGAGTCACTAATGAAAACATTAAACAGGGCTGGCCCAAGGACTGATCCCTGAGGTACCCACTGTACATCTCTCTCTCCTAGTTGGATCCTGTTTACCACTACCCTCTATTTCCTGTCTGTAAGACATGGTTCCTAACCTGGTTTACTACCATGTGCCCCATGCTCAGACTACTCATTTTGTTGGCCAACATTTTGTGTGGGACGGTGTTGAAGGCTTTGCTGAAACTGAGGTAGGTGACATGCACTTCCCTCCCCTGATATACTTCCTTCAAACCAGTCAAAATAGTCTTATCAGATTTATCTGACATGACCTTCCTGCTGTGAATCCATGCTGCCTCGGATACTGGGCCCGATGGACTCAGGTGTTCCACTGTTCTTTCTTTAAGCAGTGCCTCTGTGATCTTGCCCACCGCTGAAGTGAGGCTGATGGGTCTGTAGTTCCCATGTCCTCCCAACTACCACTTTTGTGTAGAGGGACTACATGTGCCCTCCTCCAGTCCTTGGGAACCACACCTGTGTTAAGTGACTCGGTGAACAAAGCTGCCAGTGGCACTTGCTAGCTCCGGCTCTCAATTCCTTAATATCCTGGGATATATGCCATCTGGCTCCATTGCCTTGTCCATCCTTAGTTTGGTGAGCTTTCAAGAGTCTCTCCACCATAAATGGACTAGTGTTTACCTCTCCCACCCCTTGTTCTTGCACTCAGTTGTGGTCTGTGACCCTCACCCTCCAGTGAATATTGAGCAGAAGTATTTGTTCAGTATTTTTGCCTTTTATAGGTCTCCTCTATGCACTCTCCTGTCTCCCTCTGAGCCTTACAATCCACCCCCGCCTTCTAGAAAAGAAAAAAGCACTGCAGTTGTCTGACACTGTTAGGAATGGAGGGTGACAGGTTAGTATCGATTACAACCAAGGCCTGAAGTGAGTTGAGTGATCCCAGCTGGCAGTTCTGCAGCTGGATGCGTCTGGCAGGGACACGTGGCTGGAACCTGATTAGGTTTTCCTGCTCAACAGTCTCTTTTTCCTTTGTAAAATGTCACATCCTTATTTTGTTTAGTCTATTCAGTTTTGTAGTCAGATCAGTCCAGACTATTAAGTGGTACCTGCTTCAACCATTTTATTGTTTTATTTTACCAGGTAGGGTATGGACCAAGGCCTGTTTTCAGCTAGCTCTGCTTGGGATCATCAGTACAAATGCGATAGAGTCCAAATAGAAATAAGAAACACTACATTAAATACAGACTTAGATTAGACATTTACATGTTGAAGACTTAGTAAATTAGTCATACATTTTCTGTTTATAAATGTTAGTGATCCATTCATGCTGAATTAAGGGTAGCTTGAGCCATAATAGATAGTCTCCCTTGGAGTCCTTGACTTTTCTCACCCACATTCACTGGTGTTGACACCATATGCTGTTACCTGGGCTCTGCTACCATACTGGTTCACAGGTATCAAGGCTATGTGCTGTCACATGAGCCCTGTTGTAATTTGGTGCACTGAGGTAAAGACTGTGTACTGCGGCATTGACCCTGTCCACCTACTAGTACACTTGTGTTGAGACTATGTGCGCGTTACATGGGACTGGTTACCATACCTGCTGCACTTGTGTTGAGGCTGTATACACTTTTATATGTAACTGTCTTACATTGCTGTGAATGGTTCACATTGGTTGCTTCATTGTTGACAGAGCAGTTGGGATGCAATAGAATCCGATCTTCTTGACAGTTGAGCTGCTGTTGTGGTGGAGTCCAGGAGCCACATTGCTGCATTTTTGGCTTCTTTGTGAATGCACCCCACTGCCTGCAGCATTTTCAGCTAAAGGATTTCTGGGTAAAGAACACTAAGCACTGACTGGGAGCCAGTCAAAACAGTTCATAATGGCCAGTGATTATATGGAATTTGGTTTTATATAGTGCCTTTATATATGCTGGTATACTAAAGTACTTTGCAATCTTATGAACAATGACATCTGTCATTGGCAGGAAAATGTTTCTATAAAAATCTCACTCACCTGTCGTCGATGCCCACCCCAAGCTCCCACATGCACTTAAACACAGGCTGCCATTTGCCTCCCCACTGAAGTATAAGGCATACAGCACAACAGCAATCACATATTGCAGTGGTTGTGATGTAAGCAGCTGCTGACAACACATGACAAGGTGTGTGTTATGCTGAAATAACCACATGTCCCAGGTGCTTTGTAAGGAACAAGGCAGAAATCGGAGTGCCTTCAATCAGCTAGGAAATGCAGTTATTACAGCTTAACTGCACACCTTGGAGTGTGTTATTACATGTATAAAATGGGCACTGGTGTTTTTTAGGCCCCAACAGTTGCCAGCTCACTCCGAGTGGGGAGAATAATCTGACATGGTGCTAACTGTGAAAACAATCGGTGTTCACAGACACTTTAACTACAACGGCAGTCAGTTGCAATGCACTCATAGTATACAGAAAGGATTCTACAAAGAATCTGTTTTGCTTTGCCTACCATGCTCTTGTAGGCCCAGTCTTTATTTATTGACAGGTACATAGTCCATCTTCTGGCATTGCTCATAATTATGTCCATGGAATCACTCACACAGTGGTACAAACGGAAAACACCTCCATTGCAGGTTACCTTGCTGGGGTGGGGGTGTGGAGCTGATGTTTTCCTGTGTCGTGCAGCACGAGCTAAACATTTCAGAAACACTCTGAAGAATAATTGTAAGCAGTGTCAGAAGATGAACTGTGTACCTGTCAATAAAATAAAGATTGGACATACAAGAATGAAGTGGGCAAAGCAAAACTGATTCCTTTGGTAGAGTTCTTTCTGAATACTATGAGTGCATTGCAACCACTGAGCTGTTAAAATGACTGGCATTAGTTTTATTTTACTGTGAAAGGGATAACTTTTTTTAAGGTTTTAATAGTTTTTAAATAGAAAATTCTTTCTCCTAAAATGTAGTTCTTGACTTTTTATGAAGAAGGTGTGCTGCTCTAGAGGTTGTTTTTTTTTTTATTTCTCCTGCAAGAAAGTACCAGTGGGTATTTAAAATACTTTAGGGTTACCAGTCCAGTAGCATGTTGGTAGCTCTACCGCCCATCTCATCAGCGCCCTGGGTTTGGGAGCAGACTCAGGAAGCAGACTGGGGTTGGACAGCATGAAAGGATCAAGCATCCCAAGGACCGCTGTCCTCTTCCTGGGACTTTAGCAAGCCATCTTGGCCTCTAACTGCTACTGGGTAGAGACCCAGTGATAGTGCAGATGCAGCTGACTAGAAGGGAGGGGCTGTGGTTCCACAGTGCCCCCACAGGTATGCACTTGTGTGTCATTGTGGCAGGGGTTTGCAGGTGAGAAATGAAAAATGGAGCCTGGTGGACTTCAGGAAGCCCTGCCTGCTCCCACACGGCCCATGCCATCGCTTCTGTCCTTAGTGCATATCTGGATGTGTGCACTTGATGGGGAGAGAGTCTGGTCCGCATAAAGGAAAATCCATGGAGGAGTTTGCTGTGATGGCGCTGGGGAGACAGCCATCTTGTCAGAAGGAGCAGGGACAGGGCTGAGAGCCTGACTGCCTAGTGACAACAAGGTAAAAGCTTTATTGAAGAATACATCCTTTAAGGTTGTAATAATAAGAGGCTATGTGGCTGACTAGAAAAGAAAATGGGTTAACACTAGGTGCGTGCAGTTCCCTCCCTCTGTGCCCTCCATATGTCTAATTTCCGCTCCATAATTGGAGTCCAGAAATTATTTTCTATACCATAACCACCTCCTGTAGCTGCCAAAACTCCTTCATGTCCCAGTTTTACTTTGTTACATGCAAATGGGGAACCACCGACTTGTAATTGTTCAAAGTTGGCAGGTCAGAAAGGTTAGCAAGATGGACACACGATCATTCTGACCTGCCCAAGCTGGTGACCTAAAACAGTTATGAGTCAGCAGGTCCCTATGAGCAAAAAACAAAGTAAAAGAGGGCCATGGAAGGATAGTCCAGCTTAGTGGTTGGGGTAGTGTTAAACATTAAAATTTCCTGGACTGTTAATTGTGCAGGTAAGAATAAGATATATAGAGTTGCTACCACATCACAAGGCACAGTCTTAAAGAGCTAGTGGAACCAAGACAGACAGACAGGAAAGATGCACATTTTAAAAAGTAGTCCATTGTAATTTATTTCAGAAGTATTTTTTCTTCCTTTTGCTCAGTAGAACATTTTCTATGTGATAATAGTGTGTTGATGTTTGAATAATCTCAGCCTGGCAGCCAACATACCTAGTGCTAATTCCCCAACTACATCATCAGCATTGTCATCCTTACTGTCAGTGACATCACAGGCAACTGACCATTGAGCTGTTGTTCCTAAGCAGCAGTGATGTCACAGATCAATGAAGTCACAGTGCTGGATATATAATTGGGCGTGGGGGCGGAGCTAGATATGTCAGCTGGCAGGCAGAGTGTTGTTCCACGCATTACACCTATTGACATCAGATAAACAATCTAATTAACCGAAAGAAGAAAAGTACTTCAGATATAAAGATGATGGTTGACTGCTTTTAAAATGAATATTAGTTTTAGGCAGTACACTAGCTTTAAGTGCAAGACATTTTTGACCTAGGTTGTCACTTATGATATTTACGCACAGTGGCAACAAGGAAGAATTTTGGCTCCTAGGTGATCAGGTGGTATAAGTTGTATTATACAACTTTGCTGAGGGAGCTTATGCTTAGAACTGAATGGTGCAGCTCGGCATTGACAGCGCTTACCGCTTGCTGCGCCAATGACCCGAGTTTGGGAAATGAGCTTGAGGTGTCGGAGGGTCGGCTGGAGGATCGCCTGTCCAAGGGACTGCTCTCTGGGGATGCGGGGAGTAGCATGGTACTGAGTAGCACTGTTTCCTAGTGGAGGCTGGAGAACAAGTGCACAGAGCAGCAGAGGGGTAGCAGATATCTGGCGCGTACACAGGGGAGTGTGCATGGTGCCAGCATTGATGATATTGCACCCTGCTCCTCCATACCACAAAGGAAGGGAAGCACAGGGGCAAAAATCCTGGCTGGGATGGATGACCGCTGCCGCATCTGGCAACTCTGATGCGGCCGCTGGATCCTTAGGTGGCAGGTCAAGCACTCTCCCTGCCACCCTGCCCCAGGAGCAAAGCCAGGTAAGTTCTGAGGGAAGCGGGATGATGGGGCTGGGGTGGACTGGCTTGATGGGTGGACTGGCTTGATGGGAGCCATGCCGAAGGGGAGAAAAGTACTAACTGAGATAATTGAATGGTGCTGAGCAAGAAATGACTGCCAGCTCTGTGTTTGGGGGTTTGTGGCAGTACAGAGATATCTTTGTGCTAAGTTCCACTAAACCAAGAAAGTACCCAACTTTGTGGTCCTTGAAAGATAACTAAACCCTTTGTAACTGCTGTCAGCTAATCACATTAGAGTATTGTTCCTACAATTTTTAAATCTTTTTTTTTTTTTAACATTTTCCTTGTTTTATTTTTAGTTTATTTTCTTTATTCTTCTCTACCTGTTTATTTCCTATTAGGTGGCAGTTTGGCCTAGGTGTTGAATATGGAGCTGTAGATTGGGGATCCAGGGATGAGTACTACCAACACCACTTATTTTGTGACGCTGTGCTTTACCTATTTGTAACCTTGCTGTGTGATCCATCTCTGTCCTGTTTGAATCTTCCTGTATGAAAATGGCAGCAGCATTCTGTCTCCTCCATCCTGTATTGTAAAAGTGCTCAATGATACAGTGTGGCAAGCTTCAACACTGGTCCAACACAGTGCAAAAATTCTTATCCTTTCTGCCTCACTGCCTGACCTCAATTCCTGTAGCCTCACCTGATCATGCATTGTTCTACTGGAGTAGATTACTGGCATTCGGGCCCGGCAGAGGCAGTAGTATAAGGATTTTCTTGTTACACTGGAGTAAAGTTGAATCATTAATTTCACAGTATTGGGTGCCATAAAGTCCTGTCTTTATTGCACTATCTAACCAGTTTATCTAAGGGATACCAGTTTGAGTGCTTATATCTGTTTGCAGCCACACTGCTGCCCTGGTTGAACGTTTTTGAAACCGTTGTTGAGACCACTTCGGGCTAGTCTCAACAATGGTTGCATCTGTAATGGTTAAACGGCCATTTTGTCAGCACTGTGGGTGCACAAATGTGGTTATGTGCTTCTTTAGTCCTCCCTGATGCTCCCCAGAATCTCGTGAGAGCCAAACATGGAAGAAAAATAAAAACAATACCATGGCTCCTTCTGTAGCATTGTTGTTCTGGAATAAAGTCCTTCGCTGGTTCCAGCTACTGCTGTGAGGGAAGACAGAAGTGGACCGCTAGGAATTTATTTATACATATTAAAAAAAACAACTGTTGGTCCTTGTGTTGCCTTCATTGGTCCTGGCTTCTGCCAGCAAGGAGAGGACTGAGTTGTGCTCTGTGCCTTAGTTTTAAATAAATAATAAATAACTCTCTCTTGATTCTCTTGCTGGCTTGGCTTCTGCCAGCAAGAGGAAAGAGGTATAGTCGATGGGCCCTTTCTTAAAAAAATAAAGTAAGGTCCTCTGTTGGTCCCTGCTCATGCCAATAAGGTGGGAGTGGAGTAGAGCCATGGGCATGGACTTTTATTTAATAAAAATAAAGTGTTTCTTTGTTGGATCTCAGCCCCTTTCGTGAGAGAGGACTCACTCAGGTGTAGTGCCCTTTTATAATAAAAGTCTCCATTTGCCCCTACTGGTCCTAGCTCTTGCTATCGAGGGAGAGTTACCTCATGCTCCTTACCCATAATTTCAAAATATAGTCACCATTTTCCGTGCGGTCCAGCACCTGCCAGCAAGGGGAGGTTTAGCTCGGTCCCCTCCACAGAAATGTGTCAGCAAACTCTTCATTCTGTTTTCAGCTGGTCACCATCTGAAAAGATAAACCACAGTATTCAAATAGACAAATTTTGCATAGTTCAGTATCATGGTTGTAGTTTATCTAGTAAGATGATGACCACCCGTGAAGCAAGGTGAAAGGATTTTGTCATCTGAGGATGTGGGGACTAGACACCAGGAATCCGCAAGTGGAGGCGGTGCCACTGAACATCAGGGAGTGATTGACATAGAAACAGGGTGGAGGGCTTACCACTGAACATCAGAAAGTGATTGACATGGTGGGGGAGGGATACAGATGAATGTCAGCTGACTTTGAACCAGATTAAGCTGTTGGTGGTATTTTAATGAATGAAGCTAATGGGGAGTAAATTCAGGAGTAATTTGAGGAAGTACTTTTCACAGAGAGAGTGGTGGATACCTGCAATTGCCTTCGGGGACGAGAACTGTAAATGGATTCAAAAATGCCTGGTATATGCACAAGGGAATCATGGGGGTAGGTTAGAGAGCATCACAATAATAATAATATTAAGAAAAAGCACAATTGGGCAGACTAGGTGGGCCAGCAGCCATTATCTGCAGTCACATTCTATGTATGTATGTTTCTATGTAATCCATCTGTTTTAATTTGCACAGCCCCATCCAGACATTTTGTAATGCGTGCCACTCTGGTGTACAGTATCTCAGAATCCTGTGGCTGACATCAACTGCAGGCTGCCGACTTGGAAGATTCAGCTGACTTCATGATACATTAATCCTCAGTCCTGTTGTACTTCTGAGGCCAAGTACAGGTTGTGTGACCTGTACTTAGCCTCGGAGACAACAGAACTGGCAGATTGAACTTTTAAAGGCTCATGGACATAGCACAATCAACCGAGTCTCTTGCAGATGCAGTCCATGGTGGACGTATTGTGGAGGTTCTGGGATGAGCCAGAGCTGTATGCACAATAAACGCTGGTGTAGGGGAGGCAGCAACAACTAGACTGATTAAAAATGATAAAGCAACTAAGTAAGAAAATTTTATTTTACACTAAATCTCCTAATCAGGCAGCAGCCCCAATGCTCAGTTGTTGGGGTTTATAGACAAGTGTTCCCTGTAATATGTGTGTGTGTGTATGTATGTGTATACCGTGCCACTATAATTAGAGTTGAGTAGCCACTTAAATGCAAAACCTCATATTTTGCACCTTAATAACTTTGCCACTGTACAATGGATTTGCCTGAAATTTTGCAAGTGTGGTCTGGTACCAGTATCTGGCAAGTTTCGATTACAGTCGGACGTACTGTTGCGGAGCTACAGAATGCCAAAAATGTACTTTTGCACGCTTCTTTGCTCACGCCCACAGCCCGCATGGTTGTCCGCTTGGTCTGAAAACTTCAGGAACATGCAGCCTCAGTTACCAATGTGCCTTTTGAAGATTTGGTGAAAAAATATTAAACCGCATAAAAGTTATTCAAACAAATTTCCCATTATAGTCAATGGGAAAAGTTAACAAAATGACGAACTTTCATGAGAGGCCATTTTACTGTCACAAATGGCCCTTTTACTTTCGTGAGGTGGCCTTTTTTTTTTTTTCAGTTGCTGTACACAAAAATGCCTGGTGTTTAAATTAGACCTCTAGGTAAACACTGATTGTTGTGTTTACCTAGTCGGGTTCTGAAGATGCTAGCCATATCTTTTTGGGGTTAAACCCCAGAAATGCATTTTAATTTTTTTTAAAATACTTTGCAAAATACTTTCACAAATGCAAATGTTTGTGAGGTTTTCTTACAAAACTTTCTTGATTTCTGAAAGTATTTTGTGAAAGTATGCTAAAATAACTGCAAATCTTTGCCAGCCACCTGCAACAAAGCGATATGGTCTTTTGGGCTGAAATTTGCAGGGTGGCAAGCCCTGATCCCACAGATTTGCCTTTGGGTGGTTGGTGCCAAAACATTGCAGGGACCAAAGTTACAACACTCCGAAGTTCAGACATTTTCCCATAGGAAACACTGTGGTGTCAGTGATGTGCCTTCGGGGCCTGTATCTTGGCTTGATTCGAGATACAGACTTACGTCATAAAAATTTGAGTGCCCCTAAGGCAGACTAAGTGCAGAAGTAGGCTGGAAAGCAATAAATAACATGAAATTTGAATTTTTTTCTACCTCGCAGTTCCTGAGATCTTTGAGATTTTCTCATTTTGATGTCCGAGACACACTATTACACCCACAGAGTTACTATTCACAGCGCTTTTTGCTGCCCTATCTCGGACACATTGCGAGATATGGATTGATCAACTTTTGTTGCGAGAACTACTCACTCTCATGATTACAACCACACTTGGATTTCTTTTCTAGCTGCTATGTTTCCCCAAATATGGGCAAATTACTGTTACAAGGCTTCCTTGACCTCTAGGGCTGCTGTATGGCTCTGTGCTTATGTGTAGGTGGGAGGCGTGGAACGTGCTCCCTAAACACATATCATTAAGCAGAAATGGGCAGCTTTGTGCTATTTATACTATACTTTCTCAAAGAAGAAATTCATTGCAAAAAACTTTGTTAGCGCATCAGTTAGGGTTGTTTCCACAGCAGCAAAAGTGTGGAAATGATATTAGGGATGCCACCACACCCCCCATCCTCAACCCTAACTCTGCATTCCCCCACACACGCAAGACTGTAAGACACTATACCAGTCAGTCACATCTGAAGCACAATAATCACACACTGTACTCCTTTCACATAACACTATGTACTGAAACACAAATACAGTAGGATAGTCTCTATACTGCCAGCACTGTATGATGACACATTATAGCTGGCATATCCTTCTCATACAGTGAAACTTAGTCTGCACAAACTTTCTAAATATTGATTTTCATGTGTCATAATTCAACAATTGGCTCGCTGCAGGAATCTCTGTTACCCCATAGGCATGTGGTAGCAGGGCAGACACAGCTAACATACATAGTACTTTTCACATACTGCTCAGGTATGAAACTAGCACCATCACATGTTGTAATACTGCTGCGTTAACTGGAAATACTCATTAGCAGCATGTTATTGTTAGATTTGAATGTTACAACTGTTGCTGTCACATGTTCCTTGTAAACCACACTACAAAACATTACTTTTATTATTACTTTGTTATAAGGACTGACTCACTCTATCAGAAAAAATATGCAAACATCCACTGACTTGCTACGGTTATCCAAACTCTTATTTCCAATATAGCTATCTATAGGTAACATACTGTGTGTTTCATCATTTCTTACCAATTGAAATATAGGCATCTGCTAAAATCTTATTGATATTTGTAACAAAAAAATGCAACCTATGAACCATCTCCCATGGTTGCCAGCATACGTGTGTACCCACAAGGCACTTTGATGGCAGCAGAACCTCATACAGTTGCTACACCGTGATGACGGATGTCTTTGTACTGCTTGCATGTGTGTGTGTGTGGGGGATGCGAGTTAGGGTTTGAGGATGGACGTGGTGGTGGGGTGTTAACCCTAACACCAAATTTCCAGACTTTTGTCGCTGTGAAAACAACCCTAACTGATGAATTAACAGAGTTTTTTGCAATGAATATATATATATATATAAATATATGAATATATGAATTAGAGTCCCAGCGATGTCCATTGCAAGTTCCATCTACTACCTGAGAAGAGGAGCAGGCGTTGGCCATGGAGTCCTTTTTAAATCAAAAATAGGAGCTGTGACTGATTTTATGCTACCTGTGCTGGTGCAGGCTTCTTCCGGTGTGGGGAGAGAAGATTCTAGCACCCAGGGCTGTCATACCCCCACCACCCTTGGCAATCTCCTGCCTTTCAGATGGCAATTAGCACAGCCTACAGCTTGCCTTCTCGGCCAGCTGCTGCCTGAAATCAAATACTGCTGGCTTTAGTACTGTTTCATTTTAGACAGCAGTCAGTTGAGGTGGTGAATGATGGGTTTCTGCTGGTCACTGCGTCTGAAAGGAGATGGAATAAAGTGCTACTAGACCCTGGAGAATGCATGACCTGGGTGAAGGTCCACTCGACACCAGGAAGGCTTTGATTCGGGTGATGAGCTGGAGAGGGTACCACTGGAATTAGGTAAAGCTTTGATTCGGGTAATGAGATAGAGATGGTAGCACTGGGCACCAGGTAAAGCTTTGATTCAAGTGATGAGATGAAGAGGTAGCACTGGCACGGTGAAAGCTTGGACTGGGCTGAAGTGAGAAGGGGTTTCAACTGACACCAGAGAGTGATTAACGTGGGACAGG
This sequence comes from Neoceratodus forsteri, assembly GCA_016271365.2. Taxonomy (NCBI): domain Eukaryota; kingdom Metazoa; phylum Chordata; order Ceratodontiformes; family Ceratodontidae; genus Neoceratodus; species Neoceratodus forsteri. Next base: position 336,485,755 of record CM057451.1, on the reverse strand, counting down.
GACAGAGTGTGCCACTTGATACTAGGGAGTTCTTGACCTGGGAAGGGGTGTTACTGGACACCATTGAGTGTTTGACTGGAACTGGGTGTGGGAGGCGGTGCTACTTGATGGTGTTTGGCATGGGACAGAGTGGGGCTGCAACTTAATATCAGGCAATCTTGGCACGGGAAGGGGTGACAGAGGAACCAGAGGACACTAGGCCATGATCGGCATAGGATGGGGTGAGGAGGGTTGAGCCCTCGGACACTGGGGAGCCAATATGGGTCTCTAGTTACGTAGCTCAGTGCTCTGCTTCATTTCCACTGATGGTGCCTGGTAGCAGTGGTGGTAGCCAGACTTGGGACAAAGGTTCACAACTTGGCAGACAACTCCCAAATGGTGTTCAGGGCGTAACTCTGGGTTCCAAGTTTATACCATGACTGCCTGTGCTTAAGAAGACTTCACTGTAGGACATAATCACTATTCCATTGTCCATCACATATAATTTAATATTAAAAAAAAAAAAAAATAGCTGTAACCAAATAAATTGCACGGAGACTGTACTGTTGCAAAACATAACTTTACATTTTATATATTCTTTTCCACCAGTCACCAAGGTTGTCCTCCTTGGCCATACGACCATCAAGTCCCATCTCCCCTTCTGTCTCTTACCAGGAGGGCATTTTTTCATGTGGTGGCTCCCTCCAGCTAACTGGGGCTGTTTCGACTGCCTCTGTGTTGGTTGGGTGTGGGACCAGAGGACTGTCTTGGTGGTGGTCTGAGAGTGCCAGCATCATTTTGCTGTGTCTTGGGGCTTTTCTTAGTTCCATTCCTTCCTCCATTAGGGATGCTGTGGACAAGGTCTTCTTGTGTATATATGCGCACCAAAGTGCATAACTCCCCAAACTGCACTACCACCGTGGTCACCCACGTAGCAGCGTGGTAGTGGGTGCACAACCCTCCCTTCCTAGAGGAGAATGTCCCCTAGGATGCTCAGTCACCACCCCTCCCAGCCATCCTTCAGTGACCCGCCTGTTCCCCAACCTGGGTTGCTGGTGTCATGGTGGTAGCTGTACTGCTGAATCAATGGATGGGCCCTGCAAAATAGCTTTATTGAATAGCAAAGCCGCCTAAAACCAGACTCCTCCCTGGGTTTGACCAACTTGAACCCAAACTACTAAAGTAGCTGCCCCAGCAATTGCCCTTCTAGAAACCATGCTGCTAAACAGGTCCCTTAGGGTGGGTCTGTTCTTCTTAAATGGAAGGTGGCTGTGGTGGTCCTCGTACTCAAGGGAGGACCTCAAGACAATATTGAGAATTACAGGCCCATCTCAATCCTGTCCTTTAGCAAAAGTACAAGAAAGGTTGGTATTTAATCAGCTGCAAGACTTTATCGAGCAGCACCACTTTCTTTCAGATAAACAACATGGCTTTAGGAAATGTCATGGCACAGACATGACACATGTTAATTCACAAGTGATGTCTTGGACACAGTGGATAAAGGGTCAGTGACAGGAGCCATATTCATTGACTAACCAAGGCATTTGGCGTAGTCAACCACAGACGACTCCTTGGTGCTAGTGCTATTAGGTCTTAACAAGCATTCACTGTCCTCATTCTTCAACTATCTAGCTGACCGATCACAAAAGGTAAAATGGTGGGGTATGCTCTAGCCACCTTGCTGTCACTGATGGAGTCCTGCAGGGCTGGGCTTCTAGGGCCCCATTATTCTCACTATTTATTAATGACATTGGCCAAAACTGTGGTGATGGAACTACTATCATATGCAGATGACACTGTGGTTTACTGGAGTGATGCTGACCTCAGCTCAGTTGCTACTAAACTCTCTACCTGCTTGAATTAACTTGAAAAATGGTTTGCCTCCAATATGCTAGCAATAAATGACAGAAAACAAAAGTTATTTTATTTGGACCCAAACATGTGGGGCAAACAGACAAAATCTACTTGCGTAATCCACTGTGGCTAGGTCCCAGATTGATGTGGTGGATAAGGTAAAATACCTTGGTGTTTATCTTGATCAAGACCTGACGTTCAAGCCACATGTTGATCACATTAAGAAGGTTATTCATCAGAAACTTGGCCTTCTCATAGACTAGGAAACTGGTTGACTGCAGACTCGAAGACTGCCGTGCAAAAGTACCTTGTTTCCCACCTTGGCCTGTGGTGCCCCAGTATTGCAATTCCTCAGGGAAGCAGAATCTCACATTCAAAGCAGAAGGCAGCACTCTCAAGTAAGGGGCGTGCTAGGAAAATGTAGAACAATAAATATCAAAGAACCAGCACTCCAGACAGAGGTATTCAGTGACAGTAATAGTAAATTTTACTGAACAAGTCTTCAGTACTTACATAATTTAACAAAATGTGCAAAATCACACAATACATATAAATCCTCCTCAACGCAGGTGCTCTACCCCTTCATCAGGAGCAGAATCTCACAAACTGAATGTCTTGTACACAGGGCTAGAAATAATTTTTGTGGATGGCTGTCCAAGGACAAGTGCAATATTCTTGTTGACTGCCCCATAGACTCTGCAGCTGTCATGTTGAGTTTTATTTACTAATCTTACGTTTCTGTTTCCAAATATGAGATAATAATTAGCGCCCCCTAAGCTGGTGCAGTGCCCTGAAAAGGGCTTAATAACTGATGATGCCCTAAAAGGCTACAAATATTACCTGCTGGCTGGTATATGACCCCACAGAAAATAACTTCACAAATGTACCCCCAGTGCACTGCCCCTAAAATGGCTTTTAATTTACTTCCCCTTCCTGCTTAGTAGTAGCCTCCTACAAGGGCCCGTAACTCTGCCCTGATAAGCCAAGCCAGTAAGCTTCCTTTGCTCCTGTGTATAGCCTAGACACTAAGTCATTTCCTTCTTAGTAACTCTGAGAAGGGCTTTTAACCAGCCTCCCATCTCTTGTCTCTAGAGCCCCTCCTGCCCTAACCAGGGGTTTTTAGTGGTTGTCTCAGATATTTACATTCCTCTCTGTATCTCTAAACACTATAACGGGTCTCACCCTCTTTCTCTCGACTGTCTGCCCTGAAAAGTGCTTTCAAATATGGTTATCCAACTCTTACAATGGTTTTAATGAGCCTTACTTGGCTCTCTTAGTTAACAGACAGTCTTGAAAATGTTTTTAATTTGCATCCCCAAAACTCTGCAGCCTGTGAACAAGAGCTAGTCTTGGCTGCTACTGCAAGTACAGCACACAGAAAAATGTGGTGTGCAGTGCAGAAAGCAAAAAGAAGACCGGTAACTTCAAATGCTTGATGACAAAGGAACACACACAGTCTATTCCTTCCAGCAGCTTGGTTTTCATTTCTGTTAGCCAGCGAAACTGCTGACTACACAAAAGAGCCCCTCCTGGGATATTGGTTGAATGGACATCTTTTAACATATGACACCATGATGTTGGGGCATCCATAGCCCAAATGTACAGGTAGCAGCAACTCCAGGGATGTGGTGCTAATGCTTTTCACTTGGTAAACCAGCTGTCCCTGGGGAAAACTGGGTGTCTGGGACAGGCAGACAGGTGGTTATTTTGACCCTGCTTGTACAATAAGATTAGTTGCTTTACATCTGGTTTGCTGCCAGGAGGCGTCACTGTGAGGTACTTCTGAGATAAACAGACCCACACTGGAACACAGACTTACCTACCATTTCCCTTGCCTCACCTTCAAACTCATTAAGGTCTATACCCCAGAACCTAATGGGGCTACTGACTCAAAGTCTCTGAGGCGCACCCTCCGCTCCACAAACTCCAGTTTACTTGAGATCCCAGGGTACGAACCAGCCTTGGAAAAGGTCTTTCACATACTCTGCCCCTTATTACTGGAGCTGTCTTCCTGGAACCTAACTAATGCCACTTCTATAGAAGGGTTCAAGGTTGGGTTCAAAGTTTATATACTGGACGTTGCCAGTGCAGCTGCTATTGCTGAACCTTCCTTATACATCAGTGTCCCTATATACCCCAAGTACTTGACGTATGGAATGTTGCCATAATCCGCGTGTGTACTCATGACCGTCTGAGAACCTACGATTTATTATTCATTGATTATATTTCTGCATTGTTCTACTCAGAATCTGGTTACTGAGTAACTTACTGTTGGTAACTAATACTCCTGTGTACTTGTATGCTATTTCATGACATTGCCAATGTCTTTGTTCTGTATCCCTATAACTTGAACTGTCTGTAAGTACTGTATGTAACTAATTCCCAGTCGCCTCTGAAAAGAGACCACTGGTCTCAGTGGGCTCACCCAGTTACCAAAATGCCAGAAATAAACTACTTAAGATCAAATGTCGCAGGCAAACACTGTTTCCTAGGGACGTGGATATATTCTGTCCACACTTGTTGGCATGTCCTTTCCCTTTAAGAATTGCCGGAAAGTCTCTAAGTTGGCTCCTCCCACCCACCCATGTCATATATCCTCGGCTCCGCCCCTGATGCCAGATCTTCCTTTCCACTGGAAGAAGCGGGTTCCCTCCTTACCACTTCCACGCTGAGTTGGCCCTAGTGTTCAATTCTTGGATTGGCTTCTAACAGCTAAACTTGTAAGAGTTTTTTTTTTTTTTTTCTGTAGCATGATCTTGATCGTGACTATGATGGAGGACAAGTCCTTGTCGGGTTCCATAATGCCCCTGTGGGCAGAAGATTTTACATCCCACCTCATTAATGCTGACGCATGCTTATTGCCTGGGTCACATCTCGATACCCAGGCTCAAGATATGTGTTGCCTGCTTATCCAAATGTGGTCGGACTGTCTTGCCTGTTTGCAGCTGGGCCTCCTAGAAAAATGGAGACCGCCAGTCAAATCTAAAGAAGCCCATTGGGTGGTCTCCGTGGCTGCAAGGTCCACCAACCAGTTGGAGCAAGATGAAGGCCTTAGAGTAGGAAGTGGCTCGGGACACTGAGCAGTCCTCTTGGGCATCTGTTTTGTTCCACTTAAGCTGGGCTCTGCCTTTTCAGGCTCCTTCAAGGAGTTGTGCCAGTCTCTCCCAACTAAGGGAGAGGCCCTTCAGGCTCGCACAGCCTCGACTTCAAGAAGAAGGACTGAGAGACAAGGAGAAGACTCACTGTTGCTGATCTTGGGACAGAGGCTGTTTCAGTCTGAGAAATCTCGGGTTTTGACCTTCACGAAACCACAGTTTTAACGCTGGCTTCACGGGTGCCCCCATCAAGCCAGCCTGCTGAGATACGAGGCAGTGATCCAGCTGAGATTTTTTTGACCCAGTCGACCCACTTTCCCTCAATGAGGCCGACAATTCTTTTTTAGGACTCTGGTCCCACCAGCCGATGAGCCGATCCAGCCTGCTGGGCCAGTCCCTAAGGCTCCAGATGACCAGGAGGAGCTGTGGCACTCCACGGCTTCCTCCGATTGACCCATCAGTCCCCCCGACGGTCTCGGTCATCTTATCCTAGTGGGTCACACAGATCCCACATGTGCCATTCTCGGCGTCACAAAGAAGCCGGGCGCATGATCGCAATTCTTCCTTCTTGGTTGAGGGAGGCTTGATGCAGGTTGCTTCGGCGCTTCTGGACCTTGTTGGCAACAGTTTGTTCTGGCCAGTCAGAGGCTGGCACCGGTCTCACCCCAGCAATCACATTGCTGTCACTGTCTCGATCGTTGCCTACTCCTCCAGAGTTTCCGGAGCCAGTCAACACCACTCCCTCGCCCGCGGAGCCAGTGAAGACCATTCCAGCTTGTCCTAAACTGCCTCTCCACCAATTGTGGTGGAGTCACCACCTTGTCAGCCACTGTCCAAGGAGTCTCAGCTGGCTAAGGGCTTCCCCATTGGCTGTCTGTCACTCTCACGCCCGATCATTCTTGATTGGTTGAAGGTGACACAGGTGGTAGGCGCTGTGGGGACTCTTGAGTCCAGCGATAACTCCTCACTCCACTCCCATCCAATTGACACGATTGGTTGGGGATCTCTCACAGAGGAGGGCCCTTCATCCTTCTTGGGCCTCCATCTCATCTCCGAATCCACGAGATGCAGCTGGAGCCCGCTCAGAAGCGGGCCTGTTACCCTACTGATATCCTGGATAAGGGGATTCACCGATGGAGGCCTTCCCAGTGGTCGAGGCTATTGTCGGTCCGGTCCTGGAGCTTGGCAACTTCTGCCCTGCGCCATCAGCCTGTTTGGACCACAAATATGTGGTGCACATCGGTTCCTTCGGGTTTATGGAACACCTTTACCAAGGGATTGTGTCTGATTCGTGTTTCAGTGCTCCGTCATAAGGATGTTGATAAACCTCGGACAAGGAGTCCAAGAAATTGGACTACTCAGCAAAAGTTTATGCTGCCTCCTCGCTCAGTCTCTCCGCCAGGTGAGCTCGGTCATCATTATGGCCCATTTCTCCCATGCCCTCTTGGGTCCCTGGATGAGGTGCTTCCTCATCTCTGGTCAAATAGGTCTGGGATCAGAAGTCGTGCTGTGGCCAAACAGCAGCTCCAGATGGCTCTGGATATTGGGGACTCTTGTGCTGCCTGCCATGCACCATAGGGCTTGGCTGAGGATCTCTACCTTCACGGCAGATATTCAGCATAAGTTGACAGGTGTACCCTTTCTGGGCACTGACTTGTTCGGGACCGGAGTTGACAGTCACCTCCAGCATATAGAGAAGCCCAGTGCCACCTTGGACTCTGTCCATTCCATCAGAAGGACTCTAAGGGCTCCAGCAGCAGAAGCACAAGCGCTTTCAGCCTTCCACCCGTGGCCAAACCAGCCCAGTATCAGTCTGGGTAGCAGGCTCAGTTTGGTGCCCTGGCCCAAGTCAGTGGCTTGTGCCCCGTAAGCCTGGGAGGCAAAGGTCCTGGCAGTTCCTTGGCCGGGTCCTCCTCCTCCGCCAAGCCTGCACAGTGATGGGATGGGGGTTGCCACCCCACACCCATTACAGCTCACCAGGTCCTCCTGTGGGGGCTGCTCCACCACTTCCTTTCCACCTGGTCTGCTTTCACCACAGACAGGTGGGTCCTGAAGTGGACGGTCATGGTCTGCCTCTGGAATTCAAGCAGTACCCTTCAAGTTGAGCCTGTGCCCCATGGGAGGGCTGGTATCTGCAGACACTCAGTCAGCTTTCTGAGCTGACATAGCCCAACTCCTCCACAAGGAGGTGGTGGTCAAGTAGCGGATCCTCCTGCACACCCAGGGTTTGTCTCCAGGTACTTCCTGTGTGCCAAAATAGATGGGGTGCTAGCGCCATTCTAAATCTGCATGACATGAACAAATTCTCAGGTCCTGCACCTTCAGAATGGTAACTCTGTCCCAGATCATACCATCACTTCGAGCAGGACAAGTGATTCTGCTCTCTGGATCTTCAGGATGCATTTTTCACATCCTGATCCATTTATCCCACCAAGGTTCCTCCACTTCTGGGCAGGGGAAGACCTATATGAGTTCCAGGCCATGCCATTCGGCCTCTACTCAGCCCCCAGGGTCTTCACCAATTGAATAGCAGTGGTGGCAGCCCACCTGAGGTGTCGAGGATCCAGGTGTACCCCTACCTGGGTGGTTGATTGCAGGTCCTCCAGGCAGGAAGTGGAGCTGTCCAGGATCTGGCCCTTCAGACTCAGATACCTGGGCCTCCTTGTCAATGAGGCCAAGTCGGAACTCATGCCCATGCAGGTGATCAATTTCACCTGGGCAGAGCTTGACTCTTGCTGAGCCAGAGCCAGGTTCCCGCGGACAAGGCGGAGGTTCTCTCATCCTTTGCCCAATCATTTCTGCGCCCATGTCTGGGACTTCCTGCGCCTCCTGAGTTACATGGCACTGAACCACCGTGGGTCCATTGGGCCCGGTGGCATATGCGCCTCCCTTCAGTGGGAGCTGGCCAGTCAGTGGTCCCAGTGCAAAAGTCACTTCAACCAACTGGTCACAGTGACTCAGAAGATGTGGGATGCTCTCCATTGGTGAACCGTCCTGGAACATTTGCAGGAAGGGATCCTGTTCGTCCACCCTGAGCCGATGGTCACCCTGTTGACAAACACCTCTCTCATGGGCTGGGGTGCCCATCTAGGGAACACAGAGTCCATGAGCTGAGGGACCCCCGATGCCACATCAACCTGCTGGAGCTCCGAGCAGTTAGGCTGGTGCTGACTGCGTCTCTCTGTTTGTTCGGGGTGAAGTGGTTCAAGTCCAGATGGACAACATCTTGACCATGTACTACCTCAACAAGCAGGGAGGGATGCATTCCCTGCCATTGTGCAAGGAAGCTCTCCACACTTGGACCCTAGTACACAGCCTGGAGGCAGATCTCCTAGCAATCCATGTGGCAGGAGCCTCCAGTCAGTTGGCAGGCGCCCTCAGCCGGGTGGGTGAGGTGTCTCACGGTGGTGGTTTACAGTCTGTTCTCCAAGTGGGGCACCCCCAGGTGGACCTGTTTGCCTCCAGGAGAGTGCAGTGCTGAGGCTGTACTGGCCTGCCCCCCAAGCATGGCTCTGCAGGGGGATGCCTTCTGGAGGCCGTGGACCCCATGCTTTTCTGTGCCTTCCCTCGATCCACAAAGTGCTGCTCAAGGTCAGGAGGGACAAGGCACAGGTGAACCTGGTGGCTCCGGACTGGTGCCACCAGTTTGGTACCCAGATCTCCTCAGCCTCAGCAACAGGCTCCCGAGGCGTCTTTCAGCATGGCGGACCTTCAGTCCCTGCACCTGACAGCCTGGTTCCTGAGTGGCTAGAGTTCCAGGCTTTGGGACTCTGAAGATGTCTTCATTGTTGTGAAGGCCTCTCAGAAGGCGCCGACAAGCAAATGTTATGCCTTCAAATGGAAGAGAACTCCATTTGGTACCAAGACAAGGGTTGGATGCTTTGACCTGTTCAGTGGCCAGCATTTTGGACTACCTGTGGTCTCTTTCCAGAGGGTGACTTCAGTCAACGACCCTTAAGGTGCACCTGCAGTCACATTTCTGCTTTGGAGTGCGGGCAGTCTAATGTCAGTGGCACAGGAGACAGTGGTCTGATGCTTTTCAAAGGCTTAGATCACATATCCCTCTGGTGCTTGAACCTCCACCTCCTTGGGATCTGTTGCTGGTACTGGCAAAGCTCATGGGCAAGCCATTCAAACCGATGCACAAGTGTGAGATGTCACATTTGTCATGGAAGACTGCCTTCTTGGTGGCCATTATGTCAGCCAGAAGGATTGGGAGCACCAGGTGCTCTGTCGAGTCTCCTATCTGGTCTTCCACAGGGACAAGGTTGTCCTGCACCCCAACCCAATTTCTCCAAGGTTGTGTTGGAGTTTCACCTGAATCAGGTGATAACTCTTCAGTGTTCTACCCAACTCACACCTTGGATGCGAATACAGGCTCCATACTTGGACCTGAGGAGAGCGCACCTATTACAAAGAGTGCACAGCCAGAGTCTGGGGAGAGACCAGCTGTTTGTCACCTAAGCTGAAGCCGCACCTGGCAGACCTGCAGCCAAGTGGACAGTTGGCAGGTGGATCACATCCTGCATTGATCTCTGCTATAGTTTGTTGGGAAGGAGCCTCCCATAGGGCTTAGAGCTCATTCCACCTGCCATACCGCTGCATCGGTGGCTGCTTCTAGGGATGTCTCTATCCAGGAAATCTGCAGGGTTGCTACCTGGAAGTCAGCACACACCTTCATTTCCATTACCACATTGACCTTGAATCACGCCAGGATGCTGGTTTGGGGCCTCAGTTCTCCAGTCTCTGTTCACTAAGGAGGGGTGTGCGTCTTGCCTCCCTCCTCCCGAACACTGCTTGGAGTCTGCTAAGAGTGTGGATGAACAACATATCCACATTCCTAGAAGAACAGGTTACTCACCTGGAACAGTAGTTCTAGGAGTGGTATATGTAGTTCATCCACACGACCCACCCGACCTCCCCGGCTCAGCTCACACTCTGCTTTCCAGTGGGAAGATCTGGCATCAGGGGGTTGAGTGAGGGATATACCCTGGATGGGTGGGAGGAGCCAGCTTAAAGACTTTCCAGCAATTTTAAAGGGAAAGGACATGCCAACAAGTGTGGATGAATAACATGTACCACTCTTAGAGCTACTGTTACAGGTGAGTAATCTGTTTTACATGTGAGCTCCATGTCACCCGACCACTGAGCATGAAAGAGTCCCCTGCCACCACATTTGGACCCCTGAAGGCCCTACTGTGAGGGGGGGTAGGAAGTACATTGCTGGGCAGGTAAAAGGGGGACCGTAGGGGTACTGAGGCAGGCCAGCCAGTGAGAGGTTGAAGGCAGTCCATGGAATGAGTCTTCCTCGGGAGGGATTTATGGTACTCTCACTCTGTAGGACCTGCTTACACCTGGGTGGTCCAAGGTTATGGGGTCAGGCAGGTTCACAGAATTTCATTTCAGTCCTCTGACTCCAGCTGGTGCCATTACTTTTAGAGTCATGATCCGCCTGATGCAGTCACTGAAGGATGCTTTGTGCCCCTCACCTCTGCAAGGGATGGGTGTTAATAGGCCTCTAGTGAGGTTTGCAGGTGAGCCTATGTCAGCTGAAATGGTAACCCACAGAGCCCTGAGAGACACCACTGAAGGAGCCGAGACTGAGGAAGCTAGGAAAGGAAGGCGAGAGAGCCAGAGTGAGAGATGGAGATGGTTGTAGTGGTGTTAATGGGGAATCTATTGGTGAAAATGGAATAAATGTACAGTAATTAAAAAAATTAGAGAGTTCCTTGTTTTTTTTTTCATATCTCATCTCAGTGGTCCTAAAAGGCCAAACTCCTAACTTCGTTTATACCCTTGTGGCAATGTTCACCTGTAGTGTGGTGTCAGTGCTTCTTCTGCAAGCCCACCTTTGAAGTATCGACCACTTGAAAGCAATTGATTCTCATGTCTAAATGGAACTACTGTAGAAGGGAAGGTATGCCTTTTGCTGAAGACACTAAGATCTGCAACACGGTTAACACTCCGGGAGGAATCTAAGAAAGCTTGAGTGCTCGAGTGTGGCAACTAAATTTCAATGCGAAGAAGTGACAAATCATACACGGGGTGAAGTATAAATGGGGGAGTGGTACTGTTGACCACCAAAGAAGAAAGCGACTGGGTAATAATATCTGATTGCCTAAAAGTGGTCAAGCAGAATGATGAGGCAGTTGGGAGAGCCATTAGGATGGTAGGGTGCATAGGGAGGGGTATCACCAGCAGAAAGAGGGAGGTGGTTAGCCGACCTGGTGGCGCTGAGGGCTGAGGCGCTGGTCGCCTTACCTTACACTGCCCAGCGACCCGTGTTCCGTGAACGGCACGGGGTCATCGGGGCTGGGCAGCGCTGGGAGGGATTGAGGTCCGAGCGGCGGCTGGGGGCAGTGCACTGATGCTGTAAATACTACGGGCAGAGATGCGCCGACATCTGGAGGCAGTGCGTGGGCCGTGCACGCCTCGCTGCTGACGCCCTGCACGCTCTCTCTGCAGGGGAGAAATAGAGAAATGAAGCCTCGCCATGGATGACGATGGTCCCCCATAGCACTGCCAGGAAGGCACCTCCCCGAACTGGATCCGGACTGGTGGGTGAGTATCTCCCACTCCCCATCAAGAGGGGTAGGTGGTGGGGATGAAGGGAGGGGTCTGATACACAGTCGGCGCGGAGGGGACGTCAGAGGTTGGCAGGCGGCTCCCAGAAACAACACCAACAAAAAAAAAAAAAAAAAAGAGGAGGTGGTGATACTGCTGTATAAATCACTGGTAAGGCCTCCTGACCTAGAGTACTGTGTCCAGTTCTGAGACCACATCTCATGAAAGACATAGAGTTTTCATTTATTTATTTAAAAGGTTTACCAGGAAGGCATACTGAGCAGAGTACTGCTCGATTCCAGATGCGTCCCTGGGGTGGAGGGCAGAGGAGAATACATAATTACAGAGAATATTAAGAGGATAGAGAGCATGTACATAACTATTATGCTATAGGATACAATGAGCAGCCCAGCAACTGCTATAGTAGGCATACACTTACAGTGGTAGGTGGTTGTGCGAGGCACTAATAACATATACAAGTACAGTACTGCTCTTGTATTACTAACAGAAGGAGATGCTAGGCTTAGTGCATAAACAGATCTTAGTCACATGCACAGGCAGGGTAAAATGAGCTTTGAGGAGGGTGCTGAGTGGGGGGCATGCGAGCGTCGTGGGAGGAGTTCCACAGTTTAGGCATGTGATATTTAAAGGTTGCCTGGCCTGCCATGGTGGACATGTGCAGGACAGCCACAGCATGAGTTGAAGTTTGAGTGGGTATGATGGAGGGGCCACTGTTAGAACTGAGGAGAGGTATGGTGGCAAGGACTGGGTCCAGAACTTAGCCATTAGCCTAGCACAGTGGGATTGGCTCCGATCATGGGCGAGGGAGGTCAGGGGTCCGTAGAAGATGCAGTATTGAGTGGTGGGAGGACAGTTAAGGAGAAGCAACAGAAGGAGTGGAAGAGAGGTCCAGTCTGGCTAGGGTGAACTTGGGAGTGGCACTGTGAGACTACATCACCGTAGTCTAAAATAGGGAGGATCATTTTCTGCACATTGCATGGTGGGCAGTGGGATGCATCCATGGTTGCGGTATAGGGCACCCAACTTGGGTGCAGCTTTTGAGGCAGTCAGAGGAGAGCAACTAAAATGTTGGAGGTCTGCATCAAAGCCCTATGAAAGAGACTGAAGGACCTCAATAGGTATACCCTGGAGGAAAGGAGAGAGCGAGATGGGCTATGATAGAGACTTTCAAACACCTCAACGGTGTAAATAAGGTTCAAGCCAGAAGTGTTTCTCAGAGTAAAAGATACTCAAGAACAAGGGCTCATGCTGTGACGCTGGGTGTGGGTGGGGGTAGACTCAGGTGAGATGTGAGGAAGTACTTCTTCACAGAAGGAGTAGTGGATGCCTGGAACAGCCTCCCAGCAGAGGTGGTGGGGCAAATACTAATGGGATTCAGGAAGGCATGAGACAAGGCAAAAGGAACCTTAGTGGTAGGAAATGGAGAAGTAAAGCTGGAGATCAAGTAGGGTCAGTGCTGTTACAGTAGGTATGGAAAATGGGCAGACTGGATGGGCCAAGCGGTCCATATCTGCCATCAAACTCTCTGTTTTTAGAGATCTGCTGCAGTGCATCACAGCAAGTCCTTGTCTGCCCTCGATTCTGAAGCCCAGCTCAAGCTGAAATTGGCAACGCCTTTAACAATATTCAGCGTGTGACAGTGAGACAGAGTAGCAGAATACTGATTTTGTAGCCGAGAATACAAACTGAAATGCTAATCACATCACTGCTGGTCTGAAACTTCTCACCCCTTTCAGCCAGAGCCCGATCTGTAATGAAAATGCTTAGCACAGTCTTGCTTGCTATTGGCTGAGTGGGAATTGCAAGTCCAAGCCAAGTGTGGGCACTGTAAGCTGTTGTCAAGGAGCTGGATCCACAGGTTTTGCACACACCCCCACCACCACCACCCCTGTGGACTGTGATGTCTGTTCCTCATTGGCATGCAGGCTGTGCCTGCCTACCTCTGCAGTATGGGATCAAATCCAGCTCCTAGTGAGGTCACTACATGTGAACCCACACAAAGGAGTGGCTGGCTTCATTGCAAGGGTTATACTTCTCACAGGAGGCAGCTTTAACTGTTGATATTTTCTCTACCCTGAATTCTTGTGCTTCCTGAACAGAACATTCTCTGCAGTCAGTGGCATAGTACCAAGGCAGATGTTGCACGGCACTGCTAAGGAGACAAGCTGATTGCACTAAAGGATGAAGACAGAAAGGCAGCTAACACCAGCGTGTGGTAATGCAGATATGTCTCTGGAACCAGGCTGGCTTAACAGCATGGGTAACCAGCACCAAGTTATGTTTACTGGCCCATCTGTTTTGCATGCTGCATTATAGCCTGCTGTTGCTAGTCACGCCTCTGGGAAAGTGTTCCCAAGGTTGTTCATTGCTTCCCTAAAGCATTTTGCAGAGCCACCCAACTATCCTCCTTGTTAGAAACACATCCCTGATCCCCAGTGATGTTACATAGCTGATGCACTGGAGAACACAGGGAGATGGAGAAAAGAAAAGTGAAACTGCTGAGAGAGAGGAATGGAGAGAACAGAGAACACGAAGAAAACTATGCCTCATGCTTTCCTTTAACATTTCATGTCTCCCTCCCAAGAAATTCCTTTCCACATTTTTGGGGATGTGGGGTGGGAGTGAAAGGACTACTGTAAAATCAGAATCTATGCAGCAGTGTCTTAAACAAGGAGCCCTGATGCAGTGCTAACATATTTCAGAATAGGGCAACTGTGTCTCAGGCTATGAGTACTCTGACACCTGTATTACGGTATTGCAAAGCTGCTAAGAGTTCTGTCTTGATTTCATATGTTTAGTACTAGTGGATTAATCGGTGTAGGTAGTGTGATGTGTACATATACATTAGTTGTGGTAGATTACGCCATGGGTAGGTAGTGATTTTGTACATATAGTTGTAGTAATTACTCTGTGGTTAGTAGTGATTTTGTACATTTAGTTGTAGTAGATTACTCCACGAGTAGGTAGCGTGATTCAGAACATTTACTCCATCGGATAGGTAGTGATTTTGTACATTTAGTTGTAGTAGATTGCTCCACTAGTAGGTAGTGTGATTTTGTACATTTAGTTGTATTAATTACTCCATGAGTAGGTTGAATGGTTTTGTACATTTAGTTGTAGTAGTTACTTTGTGGGTAGGTAGTGATTTTGTACAGTTGGTTGTAGTAGATTACTCCATGAGTAAGTTGATGGATTTTGCACATTTAACTGTAGTTGATTACTCCATGATAAGGCGTGATTTTGTACAATTAGTTGTAGTAATTACTCTGTGGGTAGTCGCGATTTTGTACATTTAGTTGTAGTAGATTACTCAATGTGTAGGTAAAGGAGTTTTTTGTATATTTAGTTGTAATAGATTACTCAGTGGGTAGGTAGAGTGATTTTGCGCATTTAATTTTAGTAGATTAATGCAGTGTGGGTGAATGATTTTGCACATTTAATACTAGCAGATTAATGAGGGTAGGTAGACTGATATTTTATGTTTAGCACTTCTGGGTTACTCGGGATAGGCAGAGTGATTCTGTACATTTACTACTAGCAGATTAATCAGAGTGGGTAACAGTTGTTTTCATTCAATACTAGTGGCGTGTTCATGCACCCCAAATACCAGTTAAGAATTGGATAATTTAAAGAGGCATGATTAAGCTCTCGAGCTGGAGAGGTGTTTCTTTGGAACTTGTGATTGAAACTGCGATTTATGACAATAAAAGGCCCTTTTCTTAGTTGTCCAAAATAAACTGAGAAACTACTTCATTACCAGTTGGAACATGGGTCATCTACAGAGAACCATAGAAATGCAGATAATTCAAGAAAAATGCTAAGTCGTTCAAATGGCTGGGTCTGGAACAGCCAGAAGGCCTTGTTGCTAAGGGTGAACATAGCGGCTACACGGTAGAAGCTACGGAGTTAAAACATCCAAAAACGATAACGCATTATGACAGCCACGGATCAGAGATTTGTTTTATATGTGGCACATTTAAATTTTTAACACCAAAAATTGAAGAGCTCACTAAAACTGTGGCCGACTCGGCAGCATTCACAGTTAAGTGCGTGCAGGCTACCACTCAACTTATAAAGGAGGATTTATACCTCAGAATACAACTAGAGCATTTAGAAAACCAAATGCATAATCACAGTTTCGTGTTGTCAGGCTGATGGAAGAAGTCGAGTGGGCATTACCTTACGTTTTCATTTTAGAACGTCTTCCAAAGTGCTTGGGCTTGTTCCAAGGCCAAACCACATCTTGTGAAAACAAAAAAAACTGTAGGATGATCCTAAGGCAGGCAGACGGCAGCAACCTACTGAGGCCACCAGAACCATGTTAGTAGTCATGACTGATGTGAGATCAAGGGAATCGGATGGGAATAATGTTAAAATGTTTTCTGCCTTGAGTATGAAACCCACTAGAGGGCTAAACAGCTTGATATGGTCAGTGTCAAGCTTAGGAGAAAAGAATTCCAATGTAGCATACTGTTCGCAGCATGTCTTGAATTCTGCACTCTGAATGAATCCTTGTCTTCCTGACACCAAGGATGACAGATGCTGGGTTCACAAGATTGATTTGGTTGCAGCGGTCATTGAGGGCTAGAGGAAGATGATTCAGACTTTGAAGACTGATAAGCTACAATAAAAACCTGGTTAACAGTGCTTTGTGTTTATCGTTCCTGAGATGGTTCAGATTTCACCTGACTGCAATAAATTTACATGTGATTTTGAGGGGCAAAAACCAACTACTCTTATTTGGACTTTGAAGAAGTACTATGTTTTCTGCAAAACTCAATCATAAGTGATGTTTAAATGATGCCAGCCTGACTAGGCATTTCCTTTAGGAGTTACTAAAGACAGGCTTTTGTTCCTGCAGAAATGAGGACTTAGCAACATTGGTTTAGTTTTGTTTTAAAGGTCTTACTGGGAAGGCACACTGAGCCAAAGCTTGTTTGCAGGTGTGACTTTGGGATAGCGAGCACATGGAGTGTAAAGTAATACAGTAAACAGAACAACAAGTTAAAAAACATAACTATAAGTACACTAAGGGCATTACAATGTAAGCATGATGTACAAATACCAACAGAGTCGAAGCCTGTTCAAGGGTGACTGGTAGCAGTACAAAGAAAATGGGCAGCAGTAAAACAGGGAGGCGAGCGAGAACACCCCATCTAGACAACAGGTCACCTAGCAGTTTAAGGTCCAACAGGGCAGACAGGAGGGACTGATCATCTCTTTGTGCCAACATTGTCTCTCTTTCTGTGCTTAAAATGCAGTAAAGAACAGTATGCATGCCTCAAGTAGGTGCTAAAATACAAATATAAAAGTACAGTAAGGCAGATGTGAGTGCAATATACAAACTGGCCAATAGGAAGTGCAAGGCAAAAATACTCCAGGTATTTGTGCATTCTAGGTAAGGAAGTGCAATTAATAAATAGTGTAAAATGAATTAACTTTAGGGGTGATTTACCCTAGTATGGTTCTCTTGTGTCTTCCTGGGGTCACGGTGGTATAGCAGGTCCTGTAATCTTTGGTTCATTGCTCTGTCCTTGGCACTTTATCTATAGACATTGGTCAGGTTTAATGCATTTCTAAATACCAAATTTCTTATCTGTTAAATGGGTCCTTTGACTGTTTTACAACAAACTAATAGAAAGTTATTCTGTAGCGTATAGCTGATGGAATTTAAAACTCCATAAACATGTTCTGTACATGATCTTTTTTCAGTGGGCCATATCACTGGCTTAAGCAATGTTATTTACTGGCTGTTTCAGTTTGCGATGCTTTATGCCTCATCTTAACACTGTCAGTTAAATCCATGGCTCATGAACATTTCAAGCGTGTACCCCATAGAATTTAGTACAGTTGCTGAAAGTGCGGGATGGCAGTGATGGCTGGTTCACTTATTGTAACTGAGATTGTATCCCTTGCATGAGAATTTCATCTGCTATACTTTACATAAAAGAAATAAAATATAAATAAAAAATCTGATAATTGTATTAAACAGAGAATCAATTATTCCTTAATAGAAACTGAGACGTCTAGTAAGAGAGCTTGAAGCAGCACGTGATTCTCAGCTGCTCGCCAGCAGGAGATGGTTAGGAGGCCAGTCGGGGAGTATAGGACATCCATTTGGATAGTTTCCTCACTATGGGACTGCCTCCTACAGCTAGGAAGAGGCAGCATGCTATATTACTCTTGAGATTAGCATGCAGGGACAGGTGATGCTTGGAGGAGTGGCTGACATCAGACCCTACATCCCAGGGAGGTGAGAACAGGCAGTAATGCCATCCTCAGCACTGCATGATAGCTTTTATTCCACCCCCTCACCCATTCTCAGATGTTTGTGATCCATAGGGCCCTTCTGCTCCAATATCCTGGTATCCTCCCCCAACCAGCCTTTCAAGCTTTTCTGCTTTCATGTCCACCTCATGATGTGATTGGCATGAAAGAAAGGGAAAGGGTGGGATCTGTCCAAAACTGAGGGGCATAGTTTGAGACCCATCTACAAACAGAGCACTGGCTAGCTTTAAGAAGCAACAGCAGGGTGGCACAGAATGTGCAGAAAAGTGCTTCCAGGTGAATTGAGACCTGTTATCCTGGTGTTTAGCAAGAGAGAAGACAGGCCTGATGATTGGGCCAGTAACTGATTAACAATAAGACTGTTGCAGTATATAATGGGCTGCTGTAAGGAGGAAAAAAGGGGTGGGGAAGAAGTATACAGGTATTTCCTACAAGCTCATTTAGGGAGCTGCTTCTAAGCTTGGTGGTAGAGTCATGGGTCAGGAATTAGTGTGTTAAAATTCAAACCCTTAGTTCCAGGGTTTGGAAATATGATTATGGGTATGATGGAGAAGCACTCAACAAGTCATAGTAGTGCTGAAATTGTCACACTTCTCTTTCAAAGATGGCAGAAGACTGGTGCCAGGATTTGTTTCTTTTGGGTATAACTGTTAATAATACTTCTCACGCTCTGGTATTTTCTTCCACTTTTCTTCAGATTTCAGATATCTCACGTGAGCGGTGAGTCAGGAGACTTGTCCGCCAAGGAGAAATTGCTGCTCTGGACACAGAAGTTGACCATGGGTTATCCAGGAATCAAATGCACTAACTTCTCATCCTGCTGGAGTGATGGCAAGATGTTCAATGCAATCCTACACAGATACAGGTAGGAAGAAGGAGTTGTGCTGTGCTAACTCACTCTTGCACAGATGTGCACGATGATGTAGTAGTATTGTGCCAGCGTAATAGCACATGAATTCAGTAAGCAGGTGTCACAGTACAATGACAATATAA
This sequence comes from Neoceratodus forsteri, assembly GCA_016271365.2. Taxonomy (NCBI): domain Eukaryota; kingdom Metazoa; phylum Chordata; order Ceratodontiformes; family Ceratodontidae; genus Neoceratodus; species Neoceratodus forsteri. The sequence goes on along the minus strand of CM057451.1, from coordinate 336,466,961 downwards.
TCATTCTCAGAAACAGTTATCCAGATGTAGTAGGGGCAATCAGTCATGGTCTTGTTTTGGAGCCATTTTCGTGTGGTAATGTACACTGTGAAAGAGCGACTAATGCCTCTAGGAAAACGCTGAGAAATGTAAGTTTTAGACAAAACAAAGTTCGAACTGAAATACATTCAGAAATAATCTTTGTATGTTTGCATGAAAACTAGGTCCTTGCACCATGGAGTTAATCTGCTCCTGACGCTCACACCCCACTTGAGCTAATAATACCCTTTTTATGACATCACAATCTGTTGCCAAAGAAGTAGCTGTGATGTTACAAACAAAGGCCTGTGGCTTAGGTTGAGGAAAACCACTATCAGAACAGATGGAGTTTAAAGTCCTGTTTACAAGTAGACTAGCGTGTGGGTTAGTAGCTATTGTGGTACTGTAACTCCACTGAGGGATTCCAGTGCTACTATAAACCTCGAGAGTGAAGCTTGAGAGGTTTATAGCATCACTGAATCCTGAGATGGATACATAGATACATAGACACTGTCAGCAGATAGAGCCTGTGGCCCACCCAGTCTGCCCATTTGAGCTTTGTAAGTTCCCTTCACGCTTTTTGTAGAAGTCTGTTACCCCTTACCTCCAGAATTCCCTTATGTCTGTCCCATGCATTCTTAAATCTTGTGATTGTTTCAGCCTCCATCACTTCCTCTGGCAGAGTGTTCCACTTGTCCACCACGCTTTCTGTGAATAAATTCTTCCTCACATTTCCTCTGAATTGCCCTCCTCCAACTTCATCCCATGCCCTCTAGTCCTGGATCATCTTTTTCTTTGGAAAATAGTGTATTCCTGCACCATGTTCCTCCCTGTTAGGTATATGTATGTCTCTATCATATCCCTCTCCTCCTCTCCTCCAGGGAGTAAATATTCACATCCTTCAGCCTGTTCTCATAGGACTTGTGATACAATTACTGTACCATCTTTGTTGCCCCTCTGAACCTTCTCTACCCTGTCCATATCCTTACATAGGTAAGGTCTCTAGAACTGCACAGCTCCAGGTGGGGGCCTCTCTAGTGTCTTGTGTAGTGAAATTGTGGACCTCCTTTCCTGCTGGTGATGCCCTGCCTATGCATCCCAGCATCCTATTTGCTTTACCTGCTACCTTGTTGCACTGTTTCTCTACCGTGAGATCATCAGAGATGATAACCCCAAGGTCCCTTTCTGCTTGGTGCATGCTATATCCTCACCCCCAGGCTGATATGTTGTTCAAGGGTTTTTGTGTCCCATATGCATTATCTTGCACTTCTTTTATTGAATTTGAACTGCCAACCCTTGACCATTCTTCAAGCTTCTGCAGGTCCCTCTGCATTCTGTCATACCCTCTGGCATGTCCACTCTGTTATAGCGCTCATGTCGTCTGCGAACAGGGAAATTCTGCCATTTAGGTCCCTGCGCAATGTCACTGATGAAAATGTTGAATAGGACCGGTCCCAGCACTGATCCCTATGGCTCCACTGGTCACTGTTCCTCTGTGGAGTGACAGCCATTTACCACCACCCTCTGTGTCCTATCGCCCATCCAGTTACCCACCCACCACACTACTGTCCTGCCCACTCCCATATTCTCCAGTTTGTTTAATAGCCTTCTGTGTGGCACAGTGTCAAAGGCCTTGCTGAAGTCCAGATAGGACACGCCCACTGCCCTCCCTGATCCACCCTCTTGTCACCCAGTTGAAAAAATTCAATGAGGCTGGTCTGGCATGACGCCCCACCGTGAAACCATGCTACCTTCGGTCCTGTAGTCTGTTGGCAACCAGATGCTCTACCAATCTCTCCTTCAGTAGTGCTTCCATGATCTTCCCCACTACCGAGGTCAGGCTGACTGGTCTGTAGTTCCCCACTTCCTTTTTGTTCCCACTTTTGTATAAGGGACTACATCTGCTGTCCTCCAGTCTTTGGGTACCTACCCTATTTCCAGTGATTGGCTAAACAAGATTTCCAGAGGTTCAACCACCACCTCTCTTAGTTCCTTTGGGACCCTGGAGTGCAACCCATCTGGTCCCATTGCTTTATCGACTCTTATTCCTTCCAGTTCCTTTAGGACCCTTTCCCATGTAAAGGACTCGTGTCCATTTCTGCACCGTTCCCACCTTGTACTTCTTTAAGACTCATTACCCTCCTCTTCCTCAGTAAAGACTGAGCAGAAATATCTATTGAGTATGTCAGCTTTACTGTTGTCATCCTTCACGCCGCCCCCATCCTCCCCTTCAGTCTCACTCTCCCTCCCTTTGCCTTTCTTCTTTTTCACTTCTGTACCTGTAAAGGGTTTTGTCCCTCTACCCACTGATTTTAGATGCACTCTTCTGTCTGAGCTTTGGCTTCCTTACTGACCTCCCTGCCTCCCTTTGCTTCTCCTCGTATTTCTCCCTATGCACTTCTGCCTGCATTTTTTGTATTGCCTGAATGCAATCTTTCTGGCTTTCACTTTTCACTACCTCCTTGGAAAATCATAATGGCCTTCTTCCTTTTCCCTTGCGAACCTGCTTAATGCATAATTCCTGTTGCTCTTGTTATCACTGTTTTAAATATTGCCCACTGTTTCTTCACCCCGATTCCTTCCTCATTCCCACTAGTGCCTCTTTCAAACATGTCCCCATTTTCCCAAAGTCTGTCCTCCTAAAATCCAGGATACGTGTTTTTGTGCAGTTTGTTTCTGCTCCTTCTATGATTTCAAACCACAGTGACCGTGGAGTTATAGTTCATAGCAGATACAGTACTAAGTCATATTCTTTTTTGTAATACATTATTTTTATTGATTTTTTTTTAACTACAATTTTCTGTGGTTCACCTCTTGTCTCAGACACAACTGAATAAATTCAAAATGTACAGTATTGATTCCTCTTTACTAATGTGTCTGTCTTCACATTCAAAGTGGCGGTTTAATCTGTGAGTAGAACATGAGCTGCTTAGGATTCAGAATTGTAATACATCAGTCTGAAATTAGAACGATGGTATTACACTATCTTCCCTCAAGGATATCTCCTTCATTAGGCCACTCCTTTGTAACTATGGCCATCAGCACTAGGACCACATGGAAACTTCTACAGCCAGAGACAGCCACGATGACATCTTCCATCTTGTCTATATAAATATGGGCAGCCCCATCACCTCAGTTGTTCTCCTGCCATCAGTCATCCTCATTGGACTTGCTGAAGGAAATGTCAACTAGCCATTGCTTTTTATTCTTTTACTTTATTTAACAGTTTATTTCATCATCTCTGCATGCTGCCAAAGTCAAAAGAACCTTTATTTCGTATTGTAAGTGCGGAGAGAAATTTCAAAGATGCACACACAGTCGGTGTGTGATGTTGGACTTGTCTCACAACGTGAGGACTTGTGAGATTTGCCAGAGCTTCTACCAGGCGCAAGATGTCACCAGAAAGCTTCTGGAAATGTCCTCTTAAAACTTTAAAAGCCACAGAGAAGGATCAGGGCCCAAAATCTGTGCCTTCCTCACCATCGGCCAGGAAATGGCTGTTGAAGTTGAAGGACTGGGACAGGGAGTGGTGTTGTCATGGCTCTCCTCATTGTTGGGCCACAAGCACAAACATAGAGATAAAGAGAGATCTGCTTTGCCTGCAAGGTCCCAATTGCTGCTGAGACAAGGCAAAGCTACTATGCATTACCCTCCTGCAGCGTTGACAGCAGCCCCCCAAACCGTCGATGAGATGCCAGGTCAGGACTTGGCTCAGGCGCTGTCGTACCTACTATGGATGTATATGAAATCATCATCGGGCGAAGGACAATCGACACAAGTAGTCCCGGACCTTTAACAAGGCGCTGTCAACTCTGACTATACTGGCATCATTCTCAGAAATGATTAGATGCCTTCTGCCTGGATTACCACTGCAGGCAATTATTCACCGACAGAGCTTCCTTCTCCACAGCCCTCATCAACAGCCTGTACTAACACGGCACAAATTCCTTCCTGTCAGCTCCTGCCGGCACCTTCTGTGGTGCCCATGATCAATAAGAGATGTTGAATAAGTTTAATATAATCCTGGCCTCATGGTTTTAGAGGAGGAATATGAGGGAGAACAATATGCTGCACCACAATCTTGTTCTGCCTTCTCATCCTGCAGTGATAGTTTGGTAATCTACACCCCGAGGTCTCCTCCTGAGGATCCTAATTTTCAAGCCATGATGCAGCAAATGCAAACTGCCATAGGCTTTGCTGTGGAAGAGGAAGATTCTACAAAAAGAAATCTAATGGAATTGTTGGCAGTCCCTTGCACACCCTCCATTTTAATTCCACGAATATATCTTGCATTAGATGATGCTACCTTTGCTGCATTGTACATACTAAACTCACTGCCTAGAGTCCTTAGAAAGGCTGACGAGCAGTATCCTGCTACATCTGCTAAGCGTTATTCTGCTAATGAGCCAGAAACCAGTTCTGTAGTCATCATAGCTGCTTGTGATAGGTGTGAGCACCTAAACCCATGAGTACTTTGCCTCCTGTTAAAGATTCTAGGAGGCTGGATGTGATGGGCAAGTGTACGTTTCATTCTCACGGGACCTTAGGATTGTAAACTGCCAGGTTCGATATGATAAAATATCAGAACAACTTGTAGAAAATGGCAAAAGCTGCAGCCCAGGCTTTGCCAGATGGTGCTGCCAAGAATGAGTTTTTAAATCTTTAACTTCTAATACTGAGGTTGGTAGCATTGGTACGCTCAGCCTATGATGTATCTGATCCTTCTGTCAGGGCTGCTGCTTGGCATTTGTATGAGAAGATATTCTTGTATTTGTATTTATTTATTTCACGAGGAAAATGCTCTGTTGAGCATGCTCATTTTAAGGAGGTCCTTGGTAGACAGCATACATAGTTTAGAGGCAGTGGTACAGGAATACATAAGTATACAAATCATAGAGTAGTATTAGAGCGCTAAATTGATACACTGAAATTCATATCGCTGTCAGATACAGATCTGCAGCATGTATGAGATACATCAAAACATGCAAAATAGAAATAAGTTCACTGAATTCAGACAGCGATCAGAGATCACAGTGGGAATCACGCCATACAGTTAGTAACCATATCAGGTCTCAGTACAGAAATTTCCGATGGTCACCCTAAAGGTGCTGGGTCTAACCACTGAGGTGAGTTTTGAAGAAACTTGACTCAGAGTTTCTGGTTTTGCCAGTGATGTGCAACAAGCAGTTTTGAATGCCCTTTGAGGGACAGAAGTGTTTGGCCGATGCTTAAGAGGCCTTTAGACCTCAAGAATGACTCTAAGGTGTGTCAAATCCCTTATCCCACTCCTGCCAAGGTTTGTAGATGGGGATCCTTTCATCAGCCTACTGCCAGAAGTGGCCATGCCTACGTCTGTGGCAGAGGAGGTGGCACCTGCCGGGCCCCTCCCACCAGGTGCACATACAGAAGCACCCAAAGCAATCGGTACCGTGACATTGCCCCACTGGTTCTGCCTGACTCTCTTCTAGATACCTCCCCACTTTCACTGTTACCTCCAGGAGTGGCTGTGGTGGGGCAGCCTCTTCCTGCATCTGAAACAGTGGCGGAGATTACAACAGACAAGTGGGTCCTGGAGATATTTGCAAGGGGGCATGCTGAGAAGCTTCTGCATACCCTTCCGATCATCCTCCGCCTCCCTGCTATCCATGTGTTAGGTCATTTGCTCTTTCTGAAGGAAGAAGTTCAGTCATTAATCCACCGGTTCTCCTCGACTGAGAAACAAAGGGTTCTATTCCAGATACTTCCTGGTCCCAGAATGGACAGGGATTTGCATCCTGTGATGGATTTCAGGAACCTCAACATCTACATCGAATATAAGCAAGATCGAATGGTATCCCTGCAAGCTCTGATTCCCCTTTTGTAAACGGGGACTTGTTGTTCTCTAGACATGAAGGATGCATACCTCCATGTCAAGATCAGAAAATCCCACAGACAATACCTCCGTTTTTGCTGGGGGGACATTACTAGTTGGAGTATTGCTCTTTGGCTTATCTTGTGTGTCACAGGTCTTTGCCAGATATGTGGCAGTAGTGGCAGCATTTCTTCACAGGAAAGGCCTTTGTGTTCCCCTATCTGGATGACTGGCTGCTGAAGGTCAGCTCCAGGAAGTTCTCTTACATACCTTGCTGCGGACAAGGCAGTTGTTCGAGACTTGGGGGTCATAGTAAATGTACCAGAATATGCTGATTCTCTGCCAAAGACTGCAGTACATAAGGACAGTCTTGGACACAGAGAAGTGTTGTGCTTTCCTGTCACAGGACAGGGCAGAAAACATAACTCGAGCAGAGCTGGTATGCGGGAGTCACTATGTATCTGTGAGAACTATGTTACATCTCCTTGGTCTCATGGCTGCAGCCATTGTGAGGGTGCCACTGACTCTCCTACATATGAGAATCCTCCAGTGGACACTCAGAGTCCAGTGGCATCAGCTGACAGATGAGATGGACCAAATGGTTCTCGTCATGTCCTCACTTTGCAGAGCATTGCTATGGTGGATGGATCACAAAAACTCTAAGGGCATTCTATTCCTTTTATCAGCTTCTGTACAGATCTCTTACCACGGATGCCTTGGCTCCACCTGGGTGCTTATCCTGGCTCCTACCAGATGCAGGGATCATGGACCCAAGTGGAGGCCAGGTTCTATATAAATGTACTGGAGGAGAGCTGTCCTGTAGCCTCCAGACATTTCAGAGAGCATCTGTGCCCTGTCCTCTGTTAATACAGATGGACAACACCAGTGTGATGCATTACATCAACAAACAAGGGGCACTCATTCTATCCTTACACAGGGAAGCGAAGAGAGTATGGTACCAGGCTCTGTTCCATGGCCTAAAATTGTCAGCCATGCATCTCCTAGGTTTCCAAAATGTCTTGGCAGACAGACTAAGCAGGTCACAGTTCAAGAGTCATGAATGGGAATGCTGATCTCTGTAGTAGACTATCTCTTCACAAGATAGGGTCATCCAGAGTTGGACCGCTTTATGCCCCCATACAACTCAAACTGCTACATTTCTGCTCGCACAACAGGGCTTGGAGTTTTCTGGCAAGACATGTTGTCCCTCCTTGGAAAGAGAAATTCTATATGCATTTCCAGTTCCAGCAACACATAGGGTGTTGTTTGTTTGTGGATGGAGAGTGCCACTCTCATCCTCATTGCATCATTATGGCCTCGCCAGGTAGGATTCCACTTTGCAGCAGATGGCAGTGGACCCTTCTGTCCTCCTACCATCTGTTGTGGCTTGTTGTCACAGGACAAAGGATCCCTGGTCCATCGGAACCCGAAATCCCTTACATCTGCACGCATGGCTTCTGAAGACATAACCATTGCACATTTTGGGATATCCTTAAGGTTGCTGATGTGCCCATTGTGGCTAGAAAGCCTTCTATCAGATATTTATTCTTGAAATGGAAGCAGTTCACTTTGTGGGCTGCTTCCAGAAACTTGGACCCATTTGCATGTCCTGTAAATGCTGTGTTAGAATACTTGTCCCTGTCAGACTCTGACCTACAGTGTTTGTTACCTAAGGTACATTTGACTGCTGTATTAGCTTACCATGCCCCTACTGATGGTCAAACAGTTGCCCAATTAGAGGTGTCCTGTACTTTTCTGAGTGGTATTCTGCATATGAAACCTCCTATCCTCAATCCAGTTCCACCTGGGGAATTGAATTATGTTTTGAGTAACTGACATTGCCTCCTTTGAGCTGACCGCAAGTTGTGGCTTACATTTCCTATTGTTGATAACATTATTTTGGTTGCAATAACTTCTGCTTTAAGGATTTCAGAGCTTTTGGCTCTAATGTGTGAACCTCCTTATTTGATTTTTCACAGAGATAGTTTCTTTGCATATAAATCTTAAGTTTGTATTCTACCAAAGGTGGAATCTGAATTTGCACTGAATCAAACAATACACTTTCCTGTTTGTTATGCTGAGCATGCCAGTCAGGGTGAGGCACTGTTGCATACTTTGGATGTACATAGAATACCAGATACTATGTTATCACGCCAAGGACTACAGAAAGTCCTCTCAGCTTTTTGTTTTGTTGTCCCTGAGAAAGAGGGTGCTTCTTTGTCTCAAACAGTGTCTGCCCAGATAGCTGGCACATTGTATTACATTGTGTTATAGGAAGTACAATAAGAAACTTCCTGGTGTGGGTTGTGGTCACTCCACCAGGGAATATCAATGTTGCTTGTTACAGAAATTTATGCTGCTGACATTTGTACCGCAGCCACATGGAGTGCTGTTATCTCTCGAGATGTGCTGGATCAGACCTACTGTACTGTATAGCCTGCTGTCCTGAACTTATATCAGACTGTAACCGCTTCTCAATTTTTATGTGGGACTGCTCAGGAATAATTTCAAAGTGTGTACTAATGGAGGAGTTATCCTCAAGAAGATTGGACAGTTTCATACTTACCATAACAGTAGATCTTCGAGAGAATCTCCTACATTAGGCCATGTTTGGTACTTGTTCTTAACAGTTTTTATATTATTGTCTGTTTGTTATGTTTGTATTTAATCTTATTGAATGCGCCTTTGGTTTTGGAAAGGTGCAATATAAATAAAGTTTATTATTATTATTATGCCATCCCCTCTGCTTCAGTGAGGGTTACATCAGATATCAAAATTTGATGAATTCATAATGATATTACACACAAAGAACATTTATATAGCTATTGTCATAGAAACATGGTGGGATAGTACAGATGAATGGGGTAGAAATGTGGACGGATATAATCTATTTAGTATATCCAGGACCTTAGAAAAGGGGAGGGGTAGCTATATATATATTAGTGATACTATCCCATGTGAAGAAATGGAATTTAATAAAGGAGTCTGGAAGCAGTATGGGTAAAACTGCTCCCTAGAAACACAGCAAAATTATTCTAGATGCACTATATAGACCACTCGCCCTCAAACATTGAAAGTGATATTTTATTAAGAAACCAATTAGCCAACTTAAACCCAGCTGATAGAATTATCTTAGCAGGTGACTTTAACCTCCCAGGTATTAATTGGAAAACATACATGGTATCTACAAAACCAGAGAGAGAGTACCTTGACTTGTTCAACAATTAGGTTGTCCCAAAAGTGCAGGTAACAACCAGAGGGAGAACACATTGGACCTAATTTTACTAATATGGATGACTCAGTTTGTAACATAAAACTTCAGAACCACTGGAGAGTAGTGATCACTAAACCATACTGTTTAAATATAATAGAAGAGTATATTGAAGATAAGGGAGTTGCAACAGTCTTGAATCTATTATTTATTTATTTATTGAATTTTGATGATCAGGTAGGTTCGCTGGCTCTCAAGGTCCCTTTTTCAGGGGCGACCCGGAATATTAGTACAGACATATTGAACTTAGTGCAGTAACATAACACAGGCAATCATGGGTATACAGTATTCGGCTGTTTACACATAGCAGTAGTTATTAGGCTATTGTATATCATATTGGTAAGTTGTAATTTAGTGGATTCAAACATTTGTCATGCAGGTAGGTGAAACAACATTAGGGTTCCTTAGGTAAGGTCCTTCAAGAGCATTAGGGTGGCTCATTGTAGAGATAGGAGGAGAAAAAGAAAGAAAAGTTAGTACTACCTTGTTGGGGTGGGGTGTGGAATTATGGGTCGTGGTGGTAGTGTCAGGTGTAGTGGCACTGGCATACACTTTTGCTAGGAGATGAGTTTTGAGTCTGGTGCGAAGCACTGCACTGTAGGGTTTCTCCACCTCCAGTAGAGGTGGTTCCATAAGGACGGGCAAACGAGAAGGATTTCTGGCCTGCCTTAGTCCTAGCCTTGGGAACCTCAAGCAACGCTTGGCCTAAGACCTAAGGCTGTGCTGGTTACTTTACTATGAGGAGTCCTCCGAGGCTAGGGGGAGGAAGGGCTAATTATCTTTTGGCCTGGCAGAGCACGGGCAGCTGAAGGTTTCAAGGGTGGCCAGTTGCTTTACTAGCCTCACAGTGGTGGCCTTGAGGGATAGAGTGGCAAAGGGTCACTTTGTTGTATAGAACCTGTAGTTTCAAGTTCAAGTTCATTGCAGGAAAACTCCATTGAGCAAACTCATTCACAAGGAGGTCCTGTGACATAAACACTTAAAGTACAAACACAGATAGGTAATAACAGTATATATGTGAAATGCACGTTACATGATACAGGCTGGATATACATACAAGGGTACCACATAGGGTGACCGCAGGTGGTAAACATTGATATGAGACAGGGAACATACAGTTTGCATACTGATAAATGAAACATGATGACTGGTGTGTGCAATACATATACAGTATTTTGGCAGCTAGAACAAACAACAGTCTACAACTGATATGGGGGAGGAGTGATTTGATAGAGTAGCAGTGAGCGTAAGCAAAGATAAAGCCAGGAGTAGAAGGGAAGGAAAGCAGTTAATATGACAAATCAATTATACTTACCAGTGGATAAATATGGCACATATGGGGAAGGAAGAGACTTAATGACAGTTACAGGTGTCTTTTATTTTGGCTGAACTTAGCGATTTGTAGAAGTTTATTGAAACTGTGCTAGTTAGTTTCAGTATGGTTTGTAATTGGTTCTAAGTGGAGGGAAGGGCAATGTAGTAGCATGCCACTCAAAGGAAGTCCAAGGCCCTGGTATGTCAAGCATAATAAAGTCAGATTTTCTTAACGGAGTATGCACTATGTGAGATACTAATAAGGGAAGAGAGCTTGGCAATTTCTGAAGGAGTTTACTATATTCCCGCTTTGAGATACCCCTGGGCACAGTATCTAGCACAGTAGACTTCAGAGAATGAGGGATAATTTAGAAAAAATGGGACTGGGCTACAGATTTTAACCATAAACTCTCAATGAAATTTGGAAACTGTTTATATCCAAACTTCAAAGTGAAACAGAAATAAATATCCACCCCCAAAAAAAAAGTGAATATATATATATAAAATAGAAAAGGCAGAATTCCAAATTGTTAAATCCAAGCATCAAAAAATTAATAAAAGAAAAACGTTATAAAAAAATCAAAAGGAAAAAAATTACAGAGATCTCCATCAAATATAGGAGCTAGTTAAGGGTTGAAGCTAGAAATAAAAAAAAAAACATAAAAGCAGCTTTTACAACTTAGCAAAAAAAAAGGATGACTACAAACTTTTATTCTTATATAAATAGTAAAAAAAAAAAGCCCCAAAAATTATTGGTCCATTCAAAGAGCTCAACCAGACAGTGACTGATCTAAAGCAGATAGTTAACATTCAAAATTAATATTTTCTGAGGGGGGTGGCTTGGCTAGACAGAAGATGGCAGCTTATTCCACCCTTCTGCAAGGGAAGATGTAATCTATCCTCATCCACCCTCTACCAGTCCATTTTTCGTGCCAGCTCCTAAGATCATACTGCATGCTTCCTGTTTTACATATTTTGTAAGTTATTTTGAGCCTTTTACCTCTGTTTGGACTCACTACCTCTGCTAATTAACAGGCCTCACTGCTCAATACTGTGGCTGACCAGCAGTTACAATCTAACTCTCTACGCCCAGAGTGGAGGTGATGTTCTCCAAATTGTTGGCAGATATTAATGATTTAAAAGAAACTACTCATCAAAACTCAGCTACATTGGAATCTTTAAACCAGAGAATATCTGTCACTGAGAACTCGACAGTTCAAAACACAACATCTATCCATGAGCTTCAGGCTACAATTTGAACTCAGGACCGTATAATAAGAGCTCTGCAATCTAAAATTGATGATATAGAGAATCTTAATAGAAGAAATAACTTACGTTTTGACTTTCCAGAAGGTGTCGAGATAGAGATACAACTGCGCTCCTTTTACATGTTTTACCAGCTCTCTTACAGTTACTCCCCAATCTTGCTTTAACCATTGAAAGATCCCATCAGTACGCTAGGTCCAAGGCCACAACACAACCAACGGCCTATACCAGACATTGCCCGCTTTCTGAATTATGCCCACACTGAGCTAATATTAAAATATGCTAGAGAAACGGGTCATTATACTGGCAAGAACACAGAATCTTCATATATAGAGACTTCTCAATGGAGCTTATAGCCAATTGGAAAGAGTATAATCCCTTGAAACAAATACTTCATCAAAGAGGCATAAAGTTTGCTGTACGTTACCCCTCAGTAATGCCTCTTTCTTGGATCTGCATTCAAAGATTTCAGCTCTCCCGATGCTCTAGCTAACTGTCTTGGTACTGATTTAAGTTCTCTCACCTTGGGAAACCCGAATGAGGAAGACAGTCCGGTCTTCATTTTGACTCCACTCAGAGGGAAGACACTGTGCGCAAGAACGAGAAGGAAGCTCCACTGAACCAACACTTCCAAGTAATGTTGTTCCACCTGTCCTGCCTCCCAGACATTCAAGTAGGCTGCAAGGAAACTCATGTCTGGTTCCTGACATCTAATTGCTCCTGCAGCTTAAGTGAAGGTCCTCCCAAACCTCCTCAAGCAGTACCATCCTATCCCAAGCTAAATCTCCCATCCCTCTGAGTAATAAATTCGCTCTATTGGCTGAGGATATGCATGCCTCACTGGAGGACTTATCGACACAAATCACTGAGGATCCTTCCCCTAATTCAGGTGCTCTACCACAAGGCAACTTATTAGCTGACTTTTCTTGGGCCAACGCTACTGCAGGCTCTCCCCTTAATTCTCTAGAACCTCCCAAAAGAAATGCAGGGCGAAGATGAAAAGGAAAAACTTCATCAGCTCCACTAAACCACTTAAAGCAATGGTGACCTGATCTATGCTCTGTTCATTTCAGGATAGATCTACTCTCTCCTGTTTTTTTTTTTTTTATCCAGGAGACTATTTGTTTGAGAACCAGTTCTTGTTGTTATACGCCACGCTGCCGTGCTGCATTCACAAAACCAATTTCTTCACTTTCAGCTGGTTGTGATTGTGAAAGGCTGATCGCTTTAACAAGAATCGCTGATAGCCTTGGCAACATCATTTTTGATTTTAAACCTGTCTTTTGGCTTTCCTTCAGTGGAACTTTGATACTGTATTATTTTCTTTAACTCCCTCAGTTTTTTTTTTTAGGTAATATCTGACTGATTTAATTACATCTGGCAAGCTAGTTGTTTTGCTACTTTCCTGCCTTTTTCTGGATAGTTGTTTAGATTATAACCCAGGCTACATTTCCTCTTTCGCTTTTATTCATACCCCAGTACCTGTTTTACTTTAACATACTTAACTATTTTATCTATTCTACACCATACTTCCCCATTGTTTTTTTTGCCTCTTCCTGGAATACAAAATCCACATTATTATACCTGCCGGCTATATTTGGGGCACTGTTACAAAAAGCACTAATTATTATTTTCTATTTTATATCCAGTTTTTGCTCCAAGCCCTACTAAAGGGTATTAGATAATACTATTAGAGTTGCCTTTAATTACAGCTAGCTCCAAAGCTGGATTTACTCCTTATATTTCCTGCTCTATATTTGATTCCAGGTACAGGGAATCTTAGTGTGTGTCTATATATCTATATCTATATATCTATATATTATTTTTTTTCATTATTTATACTCCTAAATATTTATCCTGGAGCTATATTCTCCTCCAAATTGTGACTCTTATCTGTGATTAAGTTTAATAACTTGCCAACTGAAGTGTTTTATGCAAATAATAATGCAAATAATACTACTATAGTATTTGGTTCCCTGAATTAATCGTTTAAAATAACACTGGTTCTCAGTTAATATGTTTAGACTTCCAGCAAATAGAAGCTGGCACCTTTATCAACATTGTCATTACCTGTATTAATATTCATATACTGGTATTTGTTTGTCCTTTTTACATACTATATTGGCACTTTTATTATTAGCTGAGGTTATTACAGTTCCCTGCCTCATAGGATATAGCTAAATGTTGATCTAGTTTGCTCATTATAATTGATTCTGTAGTACTATTAGGTTTAGACCTAGTATCTGACCATTACCTGTTATTCTTGTTGAAGGTCCCTCTAGGTCCTTTCCTCTACGGTGCCCTGTGTGTAGTGAGAGAGTCCTTTGGCTGGGTAGCTGACTCTTAACTCACTGCTCCCTTAGAAATACTCTTAGCTTATCAGCGTGTTAATATTGTGGTTGATCAATGTGTCTGTCTTCTTCTTCTATTTACACCTTTCACAAGACGTTACCTATGCTGACTATATTCTTTATATCATATTTTGTCAACTTAAGTGATCCTGCCTCTCTTTACATATACAGAGTTGCTCTTTTTATCTTCTGAGCCATCCTCTATTTTATCATTATGTCCCTCACTATTCCAGTAATTCCTTTTTCTTCAGTAACAATACCATGAAGGATCTAATTTTATATACGTGGAATGTGAAGGGACTTAATTCTCCTGTAAGCAAAAGCAAATACTTTCTTATCTTAAAAACATAAGCTAACATTGCTTAAATTGTTAGTAGAGGATGTAACTAGACTTAAGAAAGACTGGGTTGGTCAAATATATGACTCATCCTTTACCTCAAAAAAAGAGAGGTGTTGCAGTACTTATCCACAAAAACCTTAAATGGTCTGTTATAAACTCCATTTCGGATGCAGAAGGTAGATGAGTAATTGTTAAACTAAATACCCTTCTGGCCCCCTTATGCTTGTTAATGTCTATACCCAACACGGATTCCCCAGAGTTTTTTCATAATCTAGCACAGCAGGTATTATCCAACAATGACGGCAATACCCCAATAATCTTAGGGAGGGATCTTAATTTGGCCATGACCTAGTATGGACAGAGTAACACTTCCATAGATACTCACCCCAGAAGTATAAAGCCCTCTCAGTATTAATGAAAGATTTGGGCCTCTCAGACATCTGGCGGCTCTTTCACTCTTGTGACTGAGATTTCACCTTTTATTCTTCACTACATAAGACATATAGTAGAATTGACTACTGGCTGACCTCTCAAAACATAACTGAAAAAAACATTGACTCTTCTGTTTTGCCTGTGGTAATCTTGGACCACTCCCCAGTTAAACTACACTTCCTATGGGGTCCCCCACAACCAAAATCTTCTTTTGGCATCTCAACCCTATTCTTATTAAAGATCCTGACTTCATACCTATGATCAAATCTCAGATTAAAGAATTCCTCTTTCATAATAATCCATGTGATACTTCTATGAGCACTGTTTGGGAAGCACTTAAAGCCACTATTCATGGGAAAATAATCAATGCTGCCCACAGGAAAAATTGAGAGAACAACTGCATGATCTTGAGAAATCCTTAAATCTAAAGAAGCCCAGTATTTCAATTCCAATTTACATAATCCTACCTCCAAACTTCATCTCGAAATTCTCCAATTAAGGATTAAAATAAACTAACTGAGTTCCGTAAGACTGAACTGGCTCTGTTTAAACTGAAACATAGATTTTGGGAGCAGGAGATAAAATGGGAGCTTCTTTCTTACCAACTTAAAGCTCAGCAGATAGAGCGACATATTTTAAGTCTTAAAGACCATCAAGGTACAATACATACTGATAGCCTTTCTATGAATCATATTATGAAATCTTCTATCAGTCATTATATTCTAATTTGAACTCTGCCCCTACCTTACACATACAGCAGTTTTTAAATAATCTATATTTGCCTCATCTTACCACCTCTGAATCAAATTCTTTAGATGAACCTTTTTCTCTTGAAGAAATTCAGCAAGCTTTATCTTCCTGAAGTCTGGTAAATCCCTTGGGAGATGGTTTTCAGTAGACTTTTATAAATTGCTTTCTGACACTCTATGCCTGATCCTTTTCAAACTCTTTCAAGAAGCCACTGATAAAGGTAAACTCCCCCATCCTGCACTGAGGCAGTTATAACTTTAATCTCCAAGAAAGACAAAGACCTTCACTTCCTGCAAATTATAGGCCAATCTCTTTATTAAACACTGATGGAAAGTTATTTCCTAAACTACTATCATCTCGCCTTGAACCCTTGATTCCCAAGTTATCTCACAAGCTTGCTTTATCAAGAACAGATCAGGCACAGACCATCTATGTTCTCTATTTAATTTGATCCATAAGGCCCAATCTCTTAACTCTCCCACATCGGCCATAGCTACCGATTTTGAAAAGGCCTTTGACTCCTAAACTGGAATTACTTTTTCAAGTTTTAATTTGTTCTAGTTTCTCTCACACATTTTGCTCCTGGATTAAATTATTATGTACATCACCTACTGCAAAAGTCCTTACTAACTCTGTTCTTTCCTCTTCCTTCTAACTGGAGAGAGGAACAAGACAAGGATGTCTCTTGTCACCATCTTTGTTCCTACTAGCTATGGAACCCCTAACTGCCAGTTCGTAATCTGTTGATATTAAGGACATACCTATTGGCAATTCTAGATATATTTCTCTTTCTTATGCGGATGATCTTTTAATTTTATTAGAAAATTTAAATGAAGCGGTCCTTGTTAGTCAAGTTAATTAACATTTTCACTAGTATTTCAGGCCTTGCTCTGAATTACAGAAAATCAAGTTTTACCTCTCAATGACTTTGTAAGCCTTTTATGAACCTATCTCTTGGTTTTCGTTGGTCACCTCAAGGTATAACCTATCTAGGAATCAAAATTACCTAAACTTGAAAAAACTTGGGATGCTAATTTTAACCCCTTAATTGATAACATTCGTCCCGTCTTGTACAGATGGAAACTTCTCAATCTTTCTTTTATGGGGAATTTAGCTGCAATCAAGATGTCCCTTTCTCCTAAGATCCTTTATCTATTTTCCAGTATCCCCTAACTTTACCTGTTAGTCTTTTAGCAAAATTGATAAATTGCTCGATAACTATATATGGGAGGTAAATCTCAGAGATTTAGCTGTATTAAACTTCGTACTCACTGGAAAAGGAGGCTTTGGACTCCCTGCTTCTCTGCTTACTTTTGGGCCTTCAGGGCTGCCAAAACCATTACGTGGTTCCACAAACCATCTTCTCTTACCCCAATCTGGGTTACAATGGAATCCGATCCTGCCCTGGAGAGTCCCCACTTCCTTTATCTTCAGTCCTTTCCTCTAAACTAAAATCACATCCTGCTATTTCTTCAGTTTTTATTGGAAACTAATTCACAAATTCCTAAAATCTAACCCAGCACCTTGGTTCTATACACCTCTTGGGGTAATCCACTACTTGCTCTAGAGAATCAAGCAATTTTCTGCAGATCCTGGAGAAACAAAGGTATACTTTCTTCAGGGATATTCTAGACCCAAACTCCTTAACTCTTAAAACCTTTTCAGACCTACAGAATATCTGGAACCTTCATGAGCAAGACTTTTGGAAATATCTTCAAATCCAAATGTTTTACTTCCTTTTTTTCCTCATACTCATAGATGTACACTACAGGACCATTACATATCACATTGGATTAACCTATCACCAAAATGGAATAGTTTCATTTACAGAGATATTATAGATAGTTTGCCAGATCAAACTATATCTGCTAAAAATAAATGGAGCACCCTTCTCAACTATAATATTAGCGATTCTCAATGGCATAACTGCTGGCTTCTTTCTCATAATAATTTTAAAGATGACACGTAGTTCCTTAATACAAATTAAAATCCTATATTCTTGGTACAGAACTCCTACTGTGCTACATCATATGGGATTATTGAATAATAATCAATGCTGGTGTTGCAACATGCCTAATGGTGACATTCTTCACATTCCATGGTCATGTACCACTATTAATAAGCTTTGGCATAAGGTTCATTTATTTGCCTCTAGAGTTATCAGACAACAAATTCCGCTAGACTCTAAACTCTTTTGTTAGGTATATTTGTTTCTAATAATTGTTACCCTCTCCATGCACACTTCCAATGGCTTAATATACCTTTTCTTCTTGTTAAACATTTGATTCTTATGAATTGGAGATCTACCCATGTTCCATCTCTTTCAGATGTCCTTCAAAACCTATCTCAGTATGCATCGTTAGATCGACTTTCCCATCTTTCACATAATCGACTCCCTGTATATGATAGATGTTGGCAGGATTACTTCCATACATTGATTATTCCACCATCCCTAATCCTTAATAGACTATTTAGATTTTTCCCATCAGTATTCATTCACAGTTATCTTCTATTCCTCCGCTTTCTTCCTTTTCTATTTCTCTCTCTACTATCTCTTTCCTCCTCTCTCTGTCTCTTTCCCTTTTATATTATATCCTCCAATTATGTACAGTAATTGCAACCTCTTCGTACTGGCTTTTCAAAATATAAGTAGGCTTAACCTTAGTTGATGCTTATTATCCTTCACATTTGATAAAAATTTTCTTTTAAACCAATACTGATATGCGCTGTATATTTTTCCTGTATTATTCTCCAGTAATCCTTGTTTGTCTCCCTTTGGTTATAGCCCGTATTTAACTTAAATATTTTGACATCCTTTTATTTGTATGTATACTATTCTATACAATCTGCTCTGTGCCTCATATGGAGGATACTCTATATTTGTATTGTTTGTATGTTATCTATTTGAACATTTGTTTCAATAAAAAGATAAAGTGAAAAAATGTATATTTTCTATCAGTTTTAATGAAAGATCTGTTAGTCCCTTAACCCTGTTGCAAATTCTATCAAAGGAAAATTACAATATCAAATGTGGAAGTTGAGGACAGACTAAGTAAATTAAATATAAAGAAATCACTAGGGCCCGACGGACTGCATCCTAGGATATTATCTGAGTTGGCAATCCAATTGGCACCACCACTAACAGCTATTTTCAGTTGTCTTTGAACAGTGGGAAAGTTGTGGATTGCTGGAAGGAAGCGAAGTTACTCCACTGCATAAGAAAGGACCAAAGACAGAACCAGAAAGTTTAGACCAGTGAGCTTAACATCAATTGTATGTAAATTATCAGAAGGGATTCTTAAAGGGCATATCTTGGATCACTTTGAGTCTAATGACTTGCTAGACCAAACGCAACATGGTTTTACAAAGACTAAATCCTGCCAGACCAACATGTTGGAATTTTATGAGAAAACTAGCCAAAGCGTTAGATCAGGGCAAGGCAGTGGGTGTCATATTTTCAGATTTTGCAAAAGTGTTCAATAAATTACCACACCCGAGTTGATAACAGAACTAAGGGACATGGTTCAGAGACAAACATAGTAAATTGGATTAGGGCTTGGCTCACTGGGAGAAAACAGAGGTCTCATTTAATAGTGTTATGTCAGATTGGGCGGAGGTGACCACTGGAGTGCCTCAGGGGTCAGTGTTGGGTCCCTGTTTGTTTAATGTGTATGTGTCTTCCTTCCAGTATAATTAGGATGGCATTTGGATTACTACATTTGCAGAGGATTGCAGGCTGGGGGTATAATTAGGTCTCAAGTAGACAGAGATAATATCCAAAACGCATTGAACCATATAATAAAGTGGACCATAAGCCACAAGCTCTCTCTTAATACTAATAAATATGTAGTCATGCATATGGGGCATAAAACCTTGAGTACAGTTATACCATAAACAATCAACCTCTTAGATGTGTCAGAAGAGATAGAGACCCGGTATTATAGTATCATACGATCTTCAGTTTAAATCATGTTGCAGTATAGTTACACAAAAGCAAACAGAACTTTGAATTGCATTTTAAGACACATAGATAGTAGAAGAAGGGAGGTTTTGTTGCCCCTGTATGGATCACTGGTGAGGCCTTTGATGGATTATTGTTCTCAGGTTTGAGCACCATGCAAGAAAGGAGAAATAGATTGGAGAGAGTTCAGAGAAGACAACTAAATCAATAGCCAGACTGTCAAACATGACTTATGAGGATAGATTATTGAGCTGAACCTGTTTTCCCTGGAGTACAGGAGGTGTAAAATAGATTTGTGTCTGCTTTATAGAGCATTCACAGATGATTCATTGTGGGAAAGCTTAGGTTTAAAACTAAAAATCCAGCATCATAATATGAGATTGCATGGGCTTCAGCTAAAACCAGTAGACAAAATTCAGTAAAAGACATTGGTATACGTAAAGGGTAGTACCGATTTAGAACTCCCTACCCCAGAGGCTGTAACTAGTTTTTCAATGATGACATTTAAGAACAATTTAGAGAAATATTATAAACTTAAAGGGAGGCTATCTTGATAAAATTTGGGGTGCATAATGGATGCACATCACCGAGCACCTCGCCAGCCTGAAGACTAGAATTACTGGCAGCCCTGGGTCACAAGGGACATCGTGGGTAGCCCTCCCTCACTGGAGCACCGCTGCCAGCCTGAAGGCTTGAATTACAGGCAGCCTTGGGTCACGAGGGACATCGTGGGTAGCCCTCCCCTCACGGAGCACTGCTGCCAGCCTGAAGGCTAGAATTACAGGCAGCCCTGGTTCACGAGGGACACGTGGGTAGCCCTCCTCCTCACCGGAGCACTGCCGCCAGCCTGAAGGCCAGAATTAGAGGTACGCTGATCGCGACTCTGGAGGAACAGTGCCACCACTTGGGAACTGCGTGTGTCCCCACCGCCCCACCACCACCCCCACCACCACCCTTGGTGAGCACAGAGCTTATAGTGCGGATCACGTGACTGCTAGAACCTATCAGCCCATTCTCCCATTAGCAGATTATCTGATTCACCACTAGTGGCCGCTCTACTGCCTCCATATAGCCTGCATTCATTATGCTGACTTTAAAGCTATCATTAATCTGCCTGCTTATACCACTAGCCTCCCTCCCTAAGGCAACCTACCCAAAATGGCAAACAAACCTCTCCACTGTCCTGTCCAGTGCTGCTTCCCCATTATCTCTACCAACACCCAAGCGCAGCATCACTGCCCACTGAACAACTGGGCTCTTGGAGCCCCATTCTGCCATCCTCCTTTCACTCTGGGCTAACAGTCCTTTATATTTCTGCTTCAGACGGCCTCCCAAATCCTCCCAGCCCACCGTAAGCCTCTATCTACCTTGGTAATAACTAAACAGCTCATAGTGCTTCTGCTCCTATTGGCAGGGACATTGAACCAAATCCAGGACCTGGTCCTCCCTATCCCTCTGCCCCACACGACTCTACCCAGAGGGCTTAAGCTAGTGCACCTCAATAGCTGCAGCAGCATAAACAAAATAGCAGCCCTGCAACACGTTCTCTATCAACTCGCAGATGTTTAATCATTACCGAGACCTGGCTGAATCAGCACCATGTGGGCGAGATTCTCTCCCGGGCTACTCACTCATTGGATACGATCACCGGGAAAAAAAGGTGGTGGTATTACCATGTACATCTCCTTTATGCTCCAGTTCACCCTGTCCTGCTTCCAAAATCTTCTCAGGACATAGACTCCTTATTAATTAAACTATCACTCCCACACTCTGCCCCAGTCTTTGTTGGGCACCTACTGTGCCCCGACACCCCCTGCACATCATCCTGGACCACCTGGCCTCCTAAAAGCGCCCGCTTCAGCAGGCGTAGCCATATCCTCGGGATTTCAATTTTAATTGGCTCACTAACACGAACTCTAAGCTACGAGCAAGATAAATCCCCTAAACCTCACCCAGCAAATTTCCCAACCCACCCGCCTAAACCACAAATCACAGAATCATTCACTCTTAGACTGGGCCTTACCTCTCAGCCCCACCAGATAATTGAAGTGGGCCTCCTAAGCGACCACCACATGGTTTTCATGGTCAAGAAAGTGCACAAGCCTAAAGCACCACCTCCAAGGACGTTGCTCACTAGATCGTACAGATCTCTAGATCAAGTAGCACTCTTAAATGACCTGACTCTTGTCGACTGGTCCTTCATCCCCATAGCACCCTCCATTGACGCAACCCTGGATCTCTAAGTCCTGCTTCCTAGCAGTGTGGGACCTCCACGCACCCTCCGAAGGACAAGGGTCGGGGTGACCACCTACCTGAGTCTCCTCCTTTGTCATCGACTAATTCTGTGTCAGGGCCAGGCTTGGAAATTGTACAAGGTAACTGGCACCCAAGTATCACTTCAACGGTACTGTGCACTCCAAAACTCTTGCACTAGACTCATCCGTCAGGCAAAAACAAATTACTTCAAGATCATCTTCAACTTAAACCTCAATCACCCAACGAAATTCTGGCAAACAATCAAATCTCTGCTCCCCCCCCCGCTCAGCCACCCACCCGATCCAAGGCTCCACCATCTCAGAACCTACCAAAGTGGCCTCTGTCTTCAATACATTTTTCACGAGTAGCTTGTCTGCTCTTTATCCGATCTCCTCACCCTCCACGCCGCACAGCTCCGATAATGCCGCCCACCTCCTGACCCCTGGCTTCTCATTCCAACTGGTTACCCCGTTGAAGTATTAAAAGAACTGTGGGCACTCTGTCCCAACAAGGAAAATGCCCTCTGGCCTTGGACGCTAAAATGCTTTACCTGTCAGCACCAGCCATCGCCTCCCTGCTGGCTGCTCTCTTTAATCTCTCTTTACACTAGCTGAAAACCCTACTGACTGGAAGCATGCAGTAGTCATACCTCGCTAAAGGGGTGACCCTTCAATGCCAGGTAACTACCGCCCATCTCCCTTCTCCCAATCCTAGCAAACTTCAGGAGCATCTTGTACTAGCCCAACTCTCCTCCTTCCTCGACTTTTCTGCCTTTTTCCCCTACCAGTCTGGATTTTGGAAGTCCCAATCTACCATTACCTCCCTTCTAAGGCTCACGGATGCCATCCTCACTGGCATGGACAAGGCACACCACCTCAGCCATTTTCATCGATCTTAGAAAGGCCTTCAATACCATCTCCCACTCCCTACTTGTATCCAAACTTACGACGGTTGATCTCTGGATCTGCCACCAGTTGGTTTCACTCATACCTGGCAGGTAGATCCCAGGCGGAAGATTGGTCCTCACACCTCTAAGCCCTTCCGTCACTACCGTGTTCCCCAAGGCTCGCTCCTGGAACCAGTACTTTCTCCATCTTTCTGAATGATCTGCCCTCTGTTTGCCCATGCACATCCATTCACATGTATGCTGGCGACACCGTCCTGTATCGTCAGGCCCCTTCCCTGTCAATGTGGCCTCTACACTCCAGGAGGACTTCAATGCCATTTAGCACTGGCTCTCTCAAACCAACTGTTTCTCAATACTAAGAAAACTGTCTCTGTGACTTTCGGCTCATGGCAAAGACTTGCCCATCTCCCTCGCCCCCACTTTTCTCACCATCGATGGGACTCCCTGGAAGCTTGCACCTCCTTCAGATATCTAGGAGTCTGGCTCACCAGCACCTGGATTACGCCACCCATATCGATTCAATCCATAAGAAACTGCATCCAAAACTAGGAACCTTATATCGCAACAAGGACTGCATCCCTCCGCGCTATAGGCAGTAGTTCAGAAGATGATTCTCCTCTACTTGACTACGGTGATGTAGTCTACAGCACTGCTCCTATATCCTCCCTCGCTAGTCTTGACACACTCTTCCATTCCTTCTGCCGCTACATCTGGGCTGCCCCCACTACTCACCACTTCGATCTTTACAGTTCTCTCAACCTACCCTCACTCCACGATCGCAAGCAGATTCACTGCGCCAGGACCATAGCGAAATACTGACACAGTCCCTCCCTCCCGATCTTGAATCTGCCCTCGCAACCCAATCTCTGCCTGTCTACTCCCTCAGGTGCACTGACTCCAGGCTCTTTCATGTCCCATTTATGGGTTCAGCCAAGGCAAGCTGCTTTCAGTTACCGCCTGCCCAAACTCTGGAATACATTGCTGGCTGCCGTCAGACTCATCACAGACTCTCAGCAGCTCAACCTTATCCTAAAGACCACCTCTCCTCTACTTGTCGTGTGCCTGGGTCCAGCAAGTGGTGTGCCCCACGCCACTAGCCACAAGCTAGCTTCCCGGCGATATGTGGGTCCCTTGCCTGTAAGCCTTGTGCCACATAATCACTGCACAAGGGTTATGTTGCCAACAACTCATGTTGGCTCAGCTGCTGCCACCACCCTAGTTCTACAAGCATCCCAAGTAGTGGTATGGAAATAAGCTATCAAAGGTACTCAGTACCATTTCATTGTACAGTTTTGCTATTGCTATTGTAGTGTTTGTTATGTTTCCTTGGGACTCACAGCCATGAAAGCTCTGCTATCCATTAATCTATGTATAAAATGTTATATGTACATTGCATAATCTGTATACTTGTACAATTATTTATTCTGTATTTTACTGCTCTTCCCCTCCCCAGGATGCATCTGGAATCAAGCGCATCTCTGCTCAGTATGCCTTCCTGGTAAAACTCTTAAATAAATAAAAGTCTAAATAAACTCAGTATTTTCTATGAATCCTATATTGTGTTTGAACCTAATCCATGCATCATAATATCCGGCTCCATGGCTGTCCTTGTATGCCTGTGCTGGTCTTACCTCCTGGTTCCCCATGGTTGGAGGTCCTCTGAGTCTAATTTCAGGCAGGGAACTGAGGAATGATGGGGCTGCCCACGTTTTTTTATACTTTGTATTTTATTCCTTTTATAGAGAAATAGTATAAAATACAGACTTATCTTGTAGGGAACATTAAGATGCTCTCATATCAACAGGAAATTATTTCATATATATATATATATATATATATATATATATATATAGGATAATAGTATCCCTTACTTATACCGCTAATATGGTGGCAACCTTTAATAACTAATTATGTTTAACAATGTAAAACACATCTGTGAAACTGTAGCCCATAGCACATGGCAATAAACTTTTATAAAAGTTCCATAATGTCCAGCAAGAAGTCCGTTGCCCTCAAAAAGGGCTAATGGTGCCATATATAGAACCACATGTCTATAACCAAATCTATTAAATTAGTCGCCTTAAAGGAACTCGCCTAACCATGGGAATAATATAACAACTAATCAGGTACAGGTACACCTGAAAAATCCCATGTGTCTAAAACAATTGGCTTATCATTATTCCATCCTAACTATGGAGACGAGCATTAGATTAAACTAATATACTAATTCAATGTATTATTCACCTTTCTAAACAGTTTTAGTTAAATCCCACATCAAACCACATATTTTCCCCAATTAAAGAACCCAGAATCAGAGCTCAACAAACCCCCAAGGGAAAAACTCCCTTATAAGGAGACAGCGTTATTTTATTTATCAAATTGAAATAAGAGACTTTCAGGTTGCACTGTCTGAATCCTCAGCTACAGGGTCGTTTCTTTCGTATGACAGCCATCTTCAAACCCACTTGCCTGCATCACCAGGGTCTGTAAATATGTAGACTTTGTCATCAAATATAACACGCAGTTTTGCAGGAAACTGAATGGTGTGGGGTATATCTAGGTCTCTAAGAACGGAACTAACCCCATCAAATTTTTTTCCATCTGAGACTGAGTTGCATATGAAATATCTGGAAAGATGTGCACCAAGTCTCCTACACTTAGCTGCCCATATCTCTTAGCCATGTTGAGAATAGAATCTCGGACCCCATGCATCCAAAATGACCATTATTACTCTAGGAAACTCTACCATCTGCTTACCTCTGTGTGGAATGCGTAAGCCTTAACAACAGTGAAATCAATGTTAGCCATGTGCACCGAAATTGCTCAAGGAGCCAGTCCTTAATAAATAACCGAGCTGAATCCACTTCCGAACCTCCGGTAGGTCGATAAGCCTCACATTCTGACTCCTTACTTGATTTTCAATATCTCCAGCTGGGTATCAGCATGTTGCCGCTCCTTAGCTCGTTGTAGAAAGAGCACTTTTACAAGTTTCAGAATGCCACTTTATCTCCTCCATCTCGCCTTGTAGCAGGTCCACCGTTTGCTCCACTGTGGTAAGACGGCCCGTCAGAAGATCCAGCTCCTAATTAACCATAGTCGATGATTCTTGCAATTGCTTCATTTTAGCTCCCAATGGCTGAAGGGTCTCTTCCAAGCTTTCTGCTTCTGCTGGGCCATACTGTGCAGATCGAGTACTTGGGCCAGCGGTCGATGTTTTACCAGTGTCTTTCCGACTGTCCCAAATGGTTTATTTTTATGAGTTTTCCCATTGTGCAATCAGAGGGTTAACTCACAGAAAATGTCAATTAAGACATAGTTTGAGCTCTGAAGCATTAGGTGTTAGTTGTTTAAACTTAAATGAGACTTGGAGCCAAGTTCCAGGCAACCGCTCAGGTCAGGCTCCACAGCACCTTCGGGCTGCCCACGCTTATATAGACACAGATGTAGGACATCATCATCGGTGGCCTCTGGCTAGCAAAAGTTTCCATATGGTCCTAGTGTCTGACGATTATAGTTCCAAAGGTGTGGCCTAATGGAGAAGATTCTCTCAAAGATCTACTGTTACAGTAAATATGTAACTGTTCTTTTCTCATTTCAGAACAGTGGCATTACAACATTCTGGCTTCACTGCTTCTTTATGGGAAAAGACACTTAACCATACATTGATGTAAATTTTCTTTGTAAGAAATAACTAGAAAAGAATATGTTTATTCTTAGACATTACAAGCATTAGTACTTTCCGACAGTTTCCAAAAATAATCTTACATTATACTGTATGGTACTTGAAACTACATTTTGAAATCTGTAACATTTGAACATTCCATCTGCTGCCAGCGTTTATTTCATTTGCTGCCTGCTGAAGCTGACTGTGTGCTCTGCCTAATATAAAATATGCCTATCCAGCTGAATTACCAGTCCACTGTATTTTGCAACTGTGACTTTTCATGGCTTGTTGGTCTGCTGTTTCGGGGGGCTCGGCACTGAACCAGTGATTGCAGCCAGTTGGCTACAGTGGGTGTGGACCCTTGGCACCTTTAAAATCCCTGCGCTGCACCACAGTGATTTCATTCCATCAGCTGCCAATGTTTTATTTCATTTGCTGCCTGCTGAAGCTGACTGTGTGCTCTGCCTAATATAAAATCTGCCTGCCCAGCTGAATTACCAGCCCACTGCATTTTGCGGCTGTGACTTTTCCTGGCTTGTTGGTCTGGGCTCAGCGCGAGCTGGTGTTTGCAGCCAATCAGCTATGGTAGGAGGGGCCCTTGGGCACTTTAAAACACCCACGCTGCACCACAGTGGGAGTGTGAGCAAGTGCCACTTAGTTTTAGAAATTTGGTAACTTGTTGCATAATATTTATCTCCAACCTCTTTTAATATCATGAGGTATTGTTTATCCTTTTATTTTCAACTGTAAAATTTTCCTGCTTACTACTTGTGGGTGTGCTATGTCCTATGTTGGGTTTTATTGTAAATGTGGTAGCATTTGCAGGGAAACATCACAAAGTCATGATACCCAGGCCACAATATTTTTACCAAATGCATACTTACTAATGTCTGCAAACCTAAGGCCTATAGATGTCGGATTTAATTTTAAAGCATCTGTTGTTGGATTCCATTATCATGTATTTAATCTTAAAAGGTAATACATGGCTCTGTACTATAATAGGATTAGGAAGCTGTGTTTGCTTTTTAAGGGAGTTTATTTTAATAATGCTGCTTTCTTCAGGCAATGTACATTCAGATCCGGTCCCATTGTTAAGCACAATTATTTTCATCTACAAAGATTTAGTGAATGGCTGGGCTTGGGGCTTGTACACCTTAATGTGAGGAGCTTGCTACCTAAAATTGACTACATCCGTGATTTGGGTACAACTCCAACCGTGATGTATTTGCTTTTATCTGGAACTTGGCTGAGTAGCAAAGTTAAGGACGCTGAAGTTTGTATTGATGACTATAACTTACATAGACAAGACCAATCTACTAAAGGTGGAGGAGTTTTAATTTACATAAAAGTATTATATTTGGTACTATGCAATTAACCAAATCAATTCCCCAAAGCTGGATATATTAGTTGTGAAACTTGATGTGCCTTCAAATTTTAATTTTACTCTGTCAGTTTGTTGTAGACCTCCTGCAGCTTCTCGTGAAGTCCTACAATTGTGTCTGTGCTTGCCCCTCATAGATCAGGAATTACTGATATTGGGTGATCTAAATTGGTACTTGTTAAAACCTTCTATTAAGATAATAAAATATTTGTGGCCCTTAATTTAACTCGGATTGCTGATAGACCTACTCACCCTAATAAAGTTGCTACTGATAAGGATACTTTGTTAGATTTTATCCTGACAACTACTCCTCTTAAGTAAATTGTTTCTGTCTTTGATGCAGATGTCCGTGATCACGGCAATATAACCTGCATGTGTCACCAACTTAAAACATCTAAACCAGCACGTATTGTAATTACTAGAAATTTCTCTAAGTTCAGCGATCAGGCATTTTCTTTGTGATCTATTTAATGTTAATTGGACATTACTTTGTTGCCCAGATAGTCCTACTATGTGGACCTTTTCAAAAATAATTTTTGCAGGTTATTAATAAATACGCTCCTTTAATTAAAAAGAGTTAGAACTTACCCTGTACCTTGGTTTAATGGACAATTAAAAAATTAATGAAAAGGACCAATTATGGAGAAAAGCCAGAAATTTAAATTAGATAGGGATTTTCAGATGTATAGAGCTGCTAGAAATAGATGTACAAGGAAGTCAGATCAGCTAAAAGTAATTTTATAATCAGCAGTTCCAAAATACTGTATGTCAGGGGATAGTATGAAAGTTTGGGATACTATAAAGCAAATGCTGGGTAAGATACAGCTACCTGCCTAAGTTATTATATTATAAGGATGTGCATATTTGTAAGCCCTTGAGCAAGTTAAAGGTTTTAACGAATACTTCTTGGAAGTTGGGAGTACATTTGATGGAAAATACCCAAATCAACCACTTGATGCTCTGTATAATACTTTTGATTACTGTTTTAATAGCCCTTTATTTGCCTTTTATGAAATTTGACAGATTGTTCTGACTGAATTAAACAAGTTGGATATAAAGAAAGTATGGCTAACATAGACCCTATTTTTACAAAATCGAGCCCCTGTCTTGGCCAAATATTTTTCACTCAGTACGCCTGAAATACCTACTGATTGGAAGTCTGCCTGTATTATACCAATCTTTAAGGGAGGAAATGAATCAGACCCTGGTTGTTATCGACCTGTTTCCATCCTAACACCTATCTCAAAGTTATTTTAAAACTACTGCATATTGAATTATTGAGGTACTTGGAAAAATATAACATTCTTACTGAATACCAAGCTGATTTCTGTAAGGGTCACAATACTACATCAGCTGCTATTAAGGTTACTGATGATATTTATACTGCTTTCGACCATGGAAACTCAGTCCCTGCTCTTTCTTGGACTTTTGAAGGCAGGGAGGCAGTATAGCACAGTGGTTTAAGGCTCTGAGCTGCAAACCTGGAGACCTGGGTTTGAATCCTTAGCCCCTGCTTGCATACTGTGTGACCCTGAGCAAGTCCATTAACTTCCCTGTGCTCCCAGGTTACACCTGTAAACAAGCTTCAGGCTTAGTGCGCCTCACCTGGTAAAACGAGGAAAAAAATTATAATTTGACTCTGTTGAGCATAACATAATGCTGAATAGATTAAAGGCCTCTGGACTGGGCCTAGAAGCTCTGCTGTGGTTCTACTGCTACTTATCATCTAGGCTACAGTGTGTAAAAGTGGCAGTATTGCTGTAACTTTGCAGGTTACACAAGGGTGCCTCAGGGATCTGTACTGGGACCTCTCTTGTTTCTTATTTATGTTAATGACTTACCTAAAACCATCTCAACTGTTACAAATATTTTTGTTGTATGCTGATGATACTATTATATATACTCAAAATAAAGATCCAACAGTAGCATTAAGTAGTTTGCAAAAGATTTTGATATTATTCAACATTCATTGCTCAGATTATGTTTACTATTACACGGGGTAAAACACAGTGGGTTTTGTTTTCAAGTAGAGTCAGGGAGGAGAACAAGGGTAGTAGCATAAGGGCCTTGGATGGAACTGAATTGGAAAAAGTATCCTCATAGAATTACCTTGGTATTATGCTTGATGAGACTATGTCTACTAAATTGAAAAACTTTATCCTTTTCTGTAGAAATAGGTCGCTTCAGCCTTGCTATTCTTAAACAGCTTATTAGCTCATTGTTTTTGTCCCTGATTGATTACGGAGACTGTATATATATATATTTATAAAATGGCCACACATGTTTTTGGGGTGGGTGGAAAATAATCCCTCTGCCTAGCTGGTAAATGATATGCTGGCAGAGTTCAAAGTCCGTCCTTCTGTGTTTAAAAAGATGAAAGTGTGTCCCTCCTGTTAGGTTCTGTTACAGTGGGAGTGAGTCGGCAGCTTTAGGAAACTAGTCGGGAAGCCAGAGCGTGGTGAACTATCGTGACAGGCGATGCGCGTAGACAGGAAGTGACAACCTGTTAGGAGTTGAAAGTAAGTCGCTTTTGTGTTTAAAAGATGAAAGTGCAGCTTGTCTCAGCTACAGTTAATTCAGTTGCAGACTCTATGATGGAACAGATTGACATCGAGTGAGTCGGCAGCTTTTAGGAAGGTAGATGAGCCAGAGCCAGTGCTGTCATAGCAACACCCGCCTCCGGCTTCCGCTCACCTTCCTAAAGCTGCCGACTCACCGCACCGGCCCGCTTCTACATAGAGTCTGCAGCTTGTTTTACTGAAATTAACAGAAGCTCACAGGAGGAAACACTTTTATCTTTTTAAACTTAAAAGGACTTACTTCAACTCCTAACAGGTTGTCATTTCCGCACGCGCACCGCTTGGTCACGCTATAGTTCAACAAGAAAAGTGAAAGTGCTGCACGATCGACAACTGTCTCTAGAAACGAGATTTTTTAACAGAAAGTAAGAGTAGCAAGTAAAGCGGCTGCCATTATATTTTTTTTGTGGGATTTAGACTGGTGACACAGTGTGCAGTACTAAAAGTTAGTGGCTCTGTAGTAAGAGTGTGAAATGGCAGGCAGAATTAGATTTTTAGATATTTTATTTAAAATGAATGGTGCAATCAAGCACATCAGGTTGTACAGTGTGGGATTACTAGTGGTATATTTAGTTATGCCTGTGGGTGCCACGGTGTGTGTGTGTGTGTGTGTGTGTGTATGTGACTGCTTAACTGCATTAGGCGTGAAGTGATCTCACTGCTGGTGAGAAGGTTTTGAGGAGTGGAAGTAGTTTAGGCGCGGTCGCACTGGAAGGCGCAGGTCATTGGGAAATAATGTACCGTCATGTGATGCATTCTGTCCAATCATGTTAGTGGAATTTCTATGATTTTACCACCCCATTTTATAAGATAGATATACCACTCTAGGTGTGCAGTCGCTCTGATACGCGACGCTTGCGTTGAATGCACTGCCTGCGCCTGCATCACAAACGCACACCAAGGCGCATTGATATCAGAGCGCCGACTGCACACCCTTAGAGTGGTATATCTATTAATATATATTTATATATATATATATATGAGGACTAAGATACTGTATTGAGACCACTTGATTCATTATAACATAGTGCCCTGGATGTAACCCCCACCCCATCACTTTGTAAATGACAGGTGGTATGCTGTTTGAATCTGACAGCAGTACCAGGTGGAGACTGGTTTCGGGAGGAATAGGTCACTCTGCACAAAGGCTAGGCTTGGCTACTCTGCACAGGGGCACCCAAGTAACTCCAAACACAGGAAGCAATAACTGTAATGTCCAATACCAGGAATGGGATTCTAAAGTGTGGCTTTATTCACATGCAAGCAGAACAACAAAGCATAGATGGACCCCATGGGGCTACACTCCTGGTAATGCAGATTAAGAGAATCAAGAACACTTCCTCAATACTTTTAGCCCTCAGGCTCTGAACTCACCGGCACACAACCCAGACTTGCACGCTGCTTTGGGTACACAGCTCGAACTTGTACACTGTTCTGGTTTTCCCTGGCTTGGCCTCCTTGCTGGCCACTTGGACACCTTCCATATGTCATGGAAACATTTTCTGGTGGCTCCTGAACCACCTAAGAGCACCTCAGCTCTATCAGGAAAACTTCCTTTAATCCCATGTCTGGGTACTTTCCTCAGGCACTGGCCAAGTAACTGAGAGAAAGTAAAGTTGCCACAGAGCAAATCCGTAGAGGTGAATTTGGTTACTACTGGATGGGGGTCTCCCACCCCTCGCCCACAATTCATACCGCCATTTCTCTGACAGTAACACCTCATACTGTAAAGCTTGGCAATGTAGATTAAGGCTAAATGTATGTCACATTTCCTCTACTTGTCTTGCTTTCCTTTGTGCTGGACTTGAACATACTTTTACTTGGCATTGCCCATTGCTGTAGGGCTCCCCACTGATTAAGTAGTCCAATCCACAGTTTACTTCACTCTTTGTGCTGGACTTGAACCTACTAGAGTTAACCGTCAATGTCTATTACACTAGACCTCCTACAGATTAAGTAGTCCAATCCCCACATTCCAACAGTTCTGGTAAAAACATTGGCCTCTGTCAGAGCTAACTCACCTTTGTTGCAGGTGCCCCACAGGATTCCTCCACAGGAATTTCTCTGTCAGAGCTTCTGGTGCCTCAGCATGACTTGAAATAGGTAGCTTCACCCTTAGCTGAACCAGGAGGGTTGCCCCTGGAAAACAGGCAAACCTTTCCCCCATCCCCTCAGGGAGGGGGCACTTGACCAGTGACAGCGGTCTCCACCACTTCAACAATAAGTTTCTGTGTCCCTCTTATGGTGGAAACACACACCTTCCTGACAGTAGCTCTAAACAGAGCTTAAAGCTCTGAGAGCCCGGACACAGACAGCTGTCTCTCTCAAGACTGCACACAGGCTGTCTTCAAAATCCCAACATTCTATCCTAACTTCCAACTGCAGCATTCCAGTGTGGCTCATGCAGCTGCGAGAGTTCTATGGTGATGTCATCCCTCAGTCTCAGCTGAGACTGAGAACAGAGTGAGACAGTATGAAACCATTTAACTGGAGTTTCACAAGCTGCCTTCTCTGCCTACTACTAGGTCTTACTGAGATTCTAGTAACCCCGGTAACGGGGGGTTACACTGAGATTTGCTACTGGTTTGCCATGGTGTACCTATAATTGCAACCTATATTCTTTCTTGCGGCAGTCTCTGCCCACCCGAGACAGACACATTGGTTATTATTTGTTTATAAATTGTACAGCAAAACTCCTCCTCTGTTTATTAGAGCTAGTTTTTCAAAAGAAGCAAAGTAAATACCTTTACGATCCTCTGACCTTCCCCAATTTGTCTTACCTAGATTCAAAAGTAGATATGGCAGCTATAGTCTTGCTGTTGCTATACCTTCCTCATGGTAGCAATATAAAAAAAACTCAAACTGACTTCATTAATATCCATATCTCATTTTAAACAAGATTTTTTAACCTATGGCACATGAATGTGCCTGTTTCTCCTGAATGTACTGCTTTGTATTTACTTGATTTTCATAACAATTGAATCTTTTTACTCATTACAAACATACAACTGCAGCAGATAAAGGCCTTTCGGTCTATCGAATCTGCTCGACTGTGCAGCTAGCAGCCCTCCCAGTGACCTCCCGTGTGTGTGTGTGTATATATATATATGTATATACCTGTTTTATAATGCTATCTGTATATGTATGTTATTTCTACTTTGTATTATATAGTCACTTTATGTTGGATGCAATTGTAAATGAGTGATTGCTCTCAATTTTGCTTTCCAATAAATTGAATTGAATTGAACTTATATCCTAAAAAGTGTTTTTTTTTTTTTTTTTAATGAAAGCTTGGAGTCGGATCAACATTTATAGATCCCTTTCATTTAAAATTGTTCTCTAGCCCTATCGATTCCAAAGTTATCACATTTTAAAGAAGATATTGTTTGAAAGGTCTAATTCTGGAACTGTCGGGCTAGAAATGTCATTTTTAAAAGGAAAGTTTGGAGTGCAGCCATTAAGAAGTGTTGTCATTATATTGTTACCATATGACAGTAGTAATTATGTTATCAATGTAGAAACAGGTGGTTTTCTTTAGGTGTGCGCTATATGTTTATATCATGACAGATGTGCTTTTATAAAAATAAATGTCTATATACTTTTTCCGTAGTGACAAAGTGTATCAATATACTTTTTCAATATCGACAAGGAAAATACATCATGGTTAAAAAAAGTCTGCACTTTTAAGAATGTTGGTATTAGTCCCTGTAATTTAATTAGTATGTATTTAAGTCTGATACCCATAGAAATTCATCTCATGCATTACAATCTCATGGCGAGCATTCCAGTCTCTCGCTATACCAAATCTTCCTCCTACAAAAGCATTGGAAGATTATAAGGGACAGAGAAATGCAGACAAATATATGAAATATAAACAGAGTTGTGTATGTTTTTAAAGGTTTTCCAAGAGGCATCAGTAGCTCTTAAAATAGATATATTTCCACTACAGCGCTTTGAGCTTTTGCTGTACTTGTGTGCTTAGTGAAATGAGCCTGAAAGTAGGTGCACTTCTGGTGCTTTTTATGTAGTATGGCTGCATTGATGCATTACTTACACAGATAAATGTTAAAGGTGACATGCAGTAAATTTGATCAGTTTCCTTGTCACCAGTCAACACCAATTCTGTAGCTGTTGGGGATATAGAATTTATTTGATCATTTATTTTCTACTGTAAATAGTAGTCCCCTGTAACAATCCTGGATACTTCTGTTTTCTGGTTTTTGAAATCTTGTTTATGCCTGAGAGCTGCATTAGCAGTGAGAACATGATGCCACATTACTCATTAGCCTCTACAATATGTTCGTCTTCTGATTTAGAGTCCAAAACGTTATCAGCAAAGGTGTGAAACACCGCATGTACCTTCACTTAGCTTCTAGATCTTCTTAGTAGTGGTAGAGCAGGGTATTGTCTTCTAAGCTGCTTTCAGTTTGTATGTTCAGCTCTGAAGCTGAGGGCTTGCCAAATGGAACTATCAGTTCAGGACTTGTGTGGCACTCCAGATTGAATATGTGACTTTTTCAGATATCTGGGCGTCCTGTTGGATCAATCCCTTGACTTCCACCAACAGGTGCAATCCACCTCCAAAGCTGTAAATTCCAAACTAGGTGAGGCCTATAAAACCAGCTACATGCTCACCCCATCAGCTAAATTGGCCATTGTCAGGCATCCTGCTCCCACTCTTATATATGGGGCCCCTCCTACTTGCTGCTACCCACAAGACTTCCTAACTCAGATGGGATGTCACGTATAATAACATATGTCGTTATACATCCTCGGCTCCTAGACTCAAGCACCACTGTCAACTCTATAGTGACCTGGCTGGCTCTCCTCTCAGCCTGTAGGAACTACTACCTAGGCTCAATCACTGACTGTATTTTCTGTAACCAGACCCTTAACGCTTGGATGATGCTGGTCCCCAAGGCGCATCACATGGTCTTCGATCTGCTGAGCAACTTTTTGATCCAATTCAGCCTACCCCACCACCAGAGCTCATCCACCCCCACTTCAGACTCAGTCATTACCCCACAGAAGCAAAACTCACCTGTCCAAAGACCTCCAGAGTCTCGGTTACTGCAAAGACCCCTTGATATGCGATCCTATACCTTGCGCTAGACTCAGTTATCTCTCCACCCACAGACCTTCTAAATCTGTCCCTGCACCTGGGCCAGTTCCCAACCACATGGAAAATGGCAGTGATGACACCAATATTGAAATGTGGTGACAGCTCTCTCCCAAACAACTACGGACCATCTCAATTCTCCCCACTCTCTAAAGCCCTTGAAATGATCATGGCCAATCAGCTCACTGACTACCTCCTTGCACATGACCTCTTATGTAGGGAGCAACATGGTTTCAGAGCTGGTCATAGCACTAGGACTGCCTCACAGAATTCGCTAACTCAATGCACTCCACACTTAAGGGCACCTCAGAGATGTGTTTATAGACCTCTCAAAGGCCTTCAACACAGTTTCTCACCCCTCTTTCTTAACACATTACAACAAATTGGGTCTGTCATTGTCCACTCTCATGGTTCTCCAGCTATCTTTCATCTAGAACCCAATGTGTTAAAATTAGCATTACCATATCTACTATGCTGCCTGTGAGCTCAGGAATTCCCAGGATCTATCCTGGGTCCCCTGCTATTCAGCATCTACCTCAATGCCCTGCCTAAATCCTGCCCTGGCAACCTTCTCCTCTGTGCAGATGACGCTGTTCTTTACGCCGCACATCCTGATCTCTCTCTTCAGCGTGCCTTACAAAACTCCTCCTCCTCAGAATGACCACTAGTTTGTTGAACACAGATTGGTGGTCAACATTAAAAACTAAGACGATGCTCTATGTCCACCACCAAAACAGATCAAAGGATTTCTGGAAATACTCCTCCTCTTTCATCCCACTGGAACAGGTCCAAAAATAAAAGTATCTGGGTATTACATTTGACTCTTCCCTCTCGCTCGACGAACATATAAAAATCCTCACCTCCGCCACCAACACCCGCATTGGTCTCCTGTACAGACATAAAGACTGCCTGCCAGCTGAAGCACTTCACCTAGCCATTATCTCCTCAGTCTTATCGCTGGTGGACTATGTTCACAATCTGTGCTGCCGCCGACCCTCTGACGCCGTCAAATACAAGTAGTCATCAAAAAGACCTGTCAGCTCTCTGGTGCCGACAGATATACACATACCTGCACCCTATACGTGCTCACCAATATCCTCTCCCTTGAGGAAAGACTATTATACCAGACCTGTCTCTTCACCAAAAATCCACCTGGGTTTAGCCCCAATAGGTGTCATGGCTTCTCTTCAGGCAGCCACCATCTCAGCATCCACACAGGCCGCCCCAAAAACAGTCTAGAAGGTGCCTACTGTCAGGACCACCCTGGCCCATGATCCTTCCCCTTAGAGCTCCGTCCTGGTACAATGCCCTCTCGCCAGCCATCACATAAATCACCAATCTAGGTCCTTTAAAGCTGCCTTAGGGCCGAGATCCCTCCTCACGCCAATGCTAGTGTAAAACCTGTGGATCCTTCACCACGCTGCCAGGTCATGCACCTGCCCTTGGCCTGGCAGTGGAGAGCCCTCACTATTTCTAGCCTAGAGGCTCTTCACCTCCTTAGTTATGATGTAGTTGCACTGGACTATGAATGCATTGTATTATGTATAAGACAAGGCCTCCCTGAGGCGGCTTACTACCAACTCATATCATGCATTGCTTTGGCTACCAATTTTATAGGTCTTAACCTCATTAGGTAAATATGTCAATAGCTCTGCCCTGTTTTAGCTACCAAATGTATAGGCATGAACCAGTGCTCATTGTTCTTATACTCTGTATGATTGCTCACCCACATTTATTCTATGTATGTATTGTATGAATGTCTATGTTTTATTCTGACGTGGAGCCTTTGGAAATTAGTCTATGACTCAAAGGGTTGTAATTCCGTTTCCTAAATAAATAAATAAAATCCTTATTAAACGTACTCTAGGTGTTATACCAGCAAAAGAACTGGTGCCTTTGAGTACCAGCACCTCAACTCTGGAATGCTCTACCACTTAACCTCGGACTGGCCAAGTCCCACGGCAATTTAAAACTGAACTCAGGAGTCCTCTATCCCAAGAAAATATCTGCACCTGTTTTGACCCCATAACCTCCATGGCCCTGCCTCTTGGTGGACTCCGACCTTACTTGTCTTCCACTCTCTGTGCCCCCTGCCTATGTATACTGTACCTGTCACCAGTTTTCTGCTTTCACCATGCCCCACCTATATGCACCTGCAACCCCTTGAGGTATATCATATCATTACAAGGCACCTCTCCATGTTCATGCACTTAGTCAGGATCTTTTGTTGTGCCAGTTTGACTGTCCCTTAAGGTTGCTGTGTGTTTCACTACAACTTGTGTTTGTTGCACTTATGACTTGTTACTATACGGAATCTTTATATCTGTAATTTCCTCTTGGTTTATTTTTGTCTTTGACTGTATGCACTGATGAAC
This sequence comes from Neoceratodus forsteri, assembly GCA_016271365.2. Taxonomy (NCBI): domain Eukaryota; kingdom Metazoa; phylum Chordata; order Ceratodontiformes; family Ceratodontidae; genus Neoceratodus; species Neoceratodus forsteri. Next base: position 336,429,126 of record CM057451.1, on the reverse strand, counting down.
TTATGCATTTGTTGCCTGGTCTATATTACTTATCTGTATTAATTTCACTATATGTCGTACTCTCCCAGGTTGTACCTGAAAAAGATCGCTTTATGGCTAGTGCACTTACCCAGTCAACAAAAACTAAATAAAAATAAATAAATAAATATTTTCCAGAGTTATTCAGGTTGCTCAGACAAGCTACATAGAGAAATGATTAAATGGTTGCAGTGACAGCATGCCCTCGCTGCTTATGCAACTCATAGTGATCACATGTATTAAAACTAGAGGGTTCATCATGTGACTCCCCTCAAAGTCATTTGCATAATAGCCCTATAATTGTCCAGACTCTGGCAACTGGGGTTCAGCACAGAGAGTACAGAGTCAGGTACATGGAAGAAAGAATCTGGGGTGGACTACAACCTGGGTGGGAGTGACTGTCACAGTGTATACAGAGGAAAATGACCTGGGGATTGCATTTACTAGGGCAGCAGAAAATGCTAGCAGTATTCTGGGTTGCATAAGTAGAGGGTTCACTGCATGAAGAAAATACTACCTACCACTGAGTAGTGAGGGGTCAGTCTTGATGGGCTAAGCCTTCTACTGTCCTAACTCCTAGTATGATACAGTGTACAGATCCATGGTGCGATTGCGTCTGAAGTGCTGCATAGTTCTGAAATCCCTGCTACAAAAAGGACATTAAAGAGCTGGAGGTAGTACAGAGAAGGCCACAAAAAGGTTTCAAGGCAGCAGGGGCTCTCGACAGGCTGAGACTGGAGAACCTAACTATATACTTGCTAAAGGACAGGAGGAAACGAGGGACATAGACAGAAATCTGTAAGCACCACAAGGGAATAAACACAAGAGACCCCTGTGAACTTTTCAGAACCAGTGAAAACAAAAACATGAGGGGAAGGATTTACAGATTAGCTGGGGGCAGGTTCTGGAAGGAGGTCAAGAGACACTTCTTCATGGAGAGAGTGGTGGGAGGTGGAACACTAAACAAGAAAACTGTCTTCAAGAGAGGGGTAAGATAAAGGTAAGGGGTGGGTGAGTGTCTGGAGATGGGTGGAGAAATATATAATGTAGGATACATGGGATCCACATCAGACAGACCTGAAGGGCCATTAAAGGGAAAGGAATATTGTTTAACCAGAAGTAGCACACTAAGCCTAAGCTTTTTCCAGATGCAACCTGGGAGCACAAGGAAGTTAAGTGACTTGCTCAGAATCACACAGTATGCACCTAGGCAACTGTGGGATTCAAACCAGGTCTCCAGATCAGCAGCTCAGAGCCTTAACCCACTGCGCTATACTGCCTCCTAAGCCGCCTTCTGCTGGCATGATTCTTGTGGTATTATATATAGGCCATTTGCATATGGTGGCTGAAAGCCCTGTTTTCCACCTGATGTCCCTCTAGTTTTGTTTGTTGTATACAATCTCTATGATACATTTCTCAGGAACAAACAAGATTTCAACAATCAGAAAACAGAGGCCCCAGAACAGTTCAAGAGGACTACTATCAGCAGTAAAAATGAACAAAAACTCAAGGTTTCCTAAGAGTTGGGAATAATGCTTCTGAAGTGCTTTACTCTTTTAAGTAAGGAACACTGCGAGTCTGTCTACTTGCACTCCAGTGCTTCTTGCTTGGTGCTTCATGTACACAACTGGATCTTTCTGTTAATTAAACTGCCCTGCGGATAGGATTTTTGCGTGGTTGCAAAATTATATTTATAGACATCTTAGAAAGAGTGACAGACTGTGATTGGGCAGGGCCAGATATTAGCCACAAGATAGACTGCAACTTGCTGTGTGGCTTTAAAAGTCATGGATTGTTGTAGGGAAAGTCCAGCAAAGTGGAGGACAAGCAAGAAATGTTCAGACAGACACTTCTTGGGCTTTAGGGTGGGGATGGGGCCCCAGGGCTGCTTGGGTCCTGACACTGTGAAGGAATGGGCGTTGCATTTAAATGGTGGCATTGTGCACATTTGCTCCTTCCGTAGGCCAGATCTGATTGACATGGAGAAGGTAGCAAGGCAGAGTAACCAAGAGAACCTGGAACAAGCTTTTGAAGTGGCAGAGGTGCTGGGAGTCACGAGGCTGCTGGATGTAGAAGGTGAGTGATGAACATGCCTTTATGCCTTTTTAAAATCTATAATGGTGGGAGTGGGGTAACAGGACTTGCAGAGAGTCTTTCTTTGCTGAAGGGCTGGTTTCTGACCTTGTTGAGGTCAGCGTTGAATTCTGCAAAATTGGTGTTTATTGATTACGTTTATGCCCCTTACTTCTATCTTACATTCCATTCAGGGAAGCAGACCGTGCTCAGATAGACAGCAACCCCCTTGCCAAGAGAAGCTTCCTTTTTATGGCCTCCATAGCCATTAAGAGTTCTAGATTCAAATCCAGGCTTCTTCTTTGTGCTGCTGCATCTCACACCATATGGCAGGCTGTTTGTTGTTGACAGTAACAGATATTACCAAATGATTACACAGCCTAGCATGGCTTTTGTCAGTTATCATTCATTGCTCCAGATAGGCACCTGCTGTAAAATGTGGTGACTGGACTATCCTCAGACCTCTCAGGGTGGTGACTGAACTGACCTCTGAGTCCTTAGGATGGTGAACAGACCTCCCTTTGACTACAAAGTGTATTCACCTCTTTTGGCTAGTTGTCAAGTATATTAGTGGGAGAATTAGCCAATAGCTTCCTGTGCTGTCCCTCACTCACATACTCACACCCAGTCTCTCCAGCATTCATGCACTTGTACACTCACTCTCACACCCACACTGACACTGTCTCTTCTTCACTTTCACGCTGTGGCTTACTCACACATCCACAGTCTCACTCACACAGTAGTGCTGTCTCTTGCTCACACACTCCTACACTTTTTCGCACACCAACACTTTCCCATATTCATATATATCGCCTTCTCATGCTAACACACACTGTCTCCTTCACCAAATCGATGCTGGGTTTGGGGCTTTAGTGTGTAAGCATGTGGATGGAGGACAGAGATGCAGAAACTAAGCAGTCTGAAATTGTGTTCTCCCAAAAAGGAACACATGTACAGTATATGCAGCTTCACACCTAATGTGTTGCGGTGTGTCAGATGTAAACTTCCTCAACATTAGACTTTCTCACTTAGATTAGATTTAATTATATAAATCACTGGATGAGCCCGATGAGCCAAGTAACCCATTTTCATGGGCAACCCTGAGCAGCGGTGCCAAGACACAGCACAGCATCAATGTAAACAAGAAACAAGCAGACAATTAAAATACAGATCAAATAGTACAAGTACATACAGTAAGGCTAAGAGTGGATGCTGTTTTAAAGTGTTCTTTGACACATAGAAACTGATAGCAGAAAAAGGCAATTGGTCTATCCCATCTGCCCCTAACACCCTTATTGTACCCTGAGACCTTTGTGTATACAGAATTTAGCCCACACTCTCCACCCCCTGCTCACCGCTTTTACTTTTGCCTCCCGGAGTAACTACTACGCCTCTTCACTCTTCCCCAGCTGTGCCTGAAACCATTAATGGTTTTGGCGCCCACCACATCAGCTGGCAGGCTGTTCCATGGCTCACCCACCCCTCTGTAAATAAAACGCTCTCACGCCCCTCCTCCCCCACCGCCAGTTTTCACTGTGTCCCAGTGTCCTTCATCACTATTCCTGCTGAATAGATCCTCACAGTTCACCGTGTTCATTTCCTTTCAGGAACTTGAAGGTCTCTATCATGTCTCCCTCTCTTGTCTGGGCTCCAGTGAGTACATGTTTAGTGTCTTAAGGAGCTCCTGACACCATCAGGAAAACTTGAAAATGTGATTTAGCCACAATTCAGTTTATATTTCATGTATTTTCTATAATTTTTTCCTTTTTCTTTATTACTGAGGATAGTTGTATGAAAGAGGATTACTTTCTCTTAGACTTTACCTGCTTTTGCTGCTTGCCTACATCTGACATCAGAATTCCCCATTTATGGCATCATGATTATCTCCACAGCAACAGATTGTGATGTCACAAACAGAACTGTGATGTCAGGTATAGACAAGCAGCCAGGACAGATAGGGCAGCAACACTGTTTACATGCAAATGTCCTCAGTAAAAAGATGTAAGGGTGAAAATTACAGAATAAATATTAATAAGCTGAATTGTGTCTAAATATTAAATTGTTTTCAAAGCTGTCACAATGGCATCAGGGGCTCTCTAAGTTGATCCTCATAAGATCTGCCCTGCTGGCCCTGAATAATATTTTTGTCCTGTGTTACACAGTCTCCAGTCTGTTCTTATCTTGCCTCAGGAGAGGACTCTAGAACTGGGCACAGTACACCAGGTGTGGCCTCCTCAGTGGTCTATAGAAAGGTAGCAATACCTCTTTCCTTCTGCTGTCAGTACCCCTCCCAATGCACCCCAGCATCCTGTTTGCCTTACTGTAGGCCTTGTCTCGCTGGCTAAATTGTTTAAGGAGTTGCATATGAATTACACTTATTTCAGTAGGAATTATATATATTTCACATTTTCACTGCTCATACAGCAGGGATTTATTTAACTCTAAAACTGATTACTGTTTTGCTCATAAAAGTGCTAAATCTTTGTGAAAATGCATGGTTTTGCCTCACTGTGTTTAACAAACACAGCACTTCTAGAAAATATATATAAATACTTTCTGTACAGTTAGTATAGTCCCAAGAAAAAACTGCTAATCAATTATTTAAAACCCTGATACACAAAGATCTCTGGCAGAAAGAAGTCTGCATAAAGGAATAAGCATTGTATCCAGATCAGCTGATCTTAAATTATGGGCATCACTTGGTTAGTTTTTAATAATTTTTTATTCACACCTTTGTCACCCAGGTCACTCACTGACCCTGCCTTCCTCCACATCAGATGTCTCTGACCCAGCAACCCCTCTCACAAGCTACTAGTTAGTGGATAGCTCCTAGAACAGAGACCCTTGCAGATTACCCTGGGTCCCCCCTCCACACACAATGGGGCCTCTGTGACTGGCACAGGCTTCCAGCTGCTGAGTTGATTCCAAAGACTGGGTGAGCCCTGAGGGGAACTGCTACAGCATTCAGTTGCTTCTGAGATGGGTGTGTCCATCCTTCAGCATCCAGTCTCAGGGACCTGATTTACTCTCGTCTTTGCCCCCACAACCCCCAATCAGCCTCTGGCTGCCAGCGTTTCATCCTTGGGGTGGGGCTGGCTTATGTTAATGTGGTCGCCTGCAATGTCAGGAAAACCCCACTCTTCTAGAGGAAGCACTCTTCTAGCAAATAGACCTCTTCTTCCCTTGGGGTCAGTTTATGATACCTCCACCCCACTGGCCAAGGGTGGGGAGTCTGGATCGGAACTTGATCCTGGATATGCAACATGGCAGTGCGATGCAACACCAGCAGGTGCCACTGGGCTGGGCATCACTTTCTTATTTTAAAGGTAATCTCCTCTGATATCTGACGAGCCGCCACCTCTGCACCCACCCATCCAGCCATAATTGAAACAATAGTTGCTCACAGAACATCAATTAAAGTCGATTATATTCTTCAAAGATTATACGATGATAGAGTGACACAGCTGGAGTATATTATCTATATTAAATTGAGTCATGATAACATTTGCATTATAACCAATATGCTCAATATGCTCATTGTTTAACTCTATTAGGTAAAGTTTCCCAGATCAGTTCATTCACTACAACTGCAGCACTGAATTATTTCAACCTGTTTTATCCATTTAACTGGGAATTGGTGCGTTCATTGAACCAGTTTCAGATCCCCTTCATTGTTATTTGTCCTTGTACCGTGAAGTATTCACTGTATGCACTTTGTTTTGAATGCTTCTTTACTGCTGCTGTTGAGTTATTGTATTCAGTTTCCTTTCCTGGGTCACACCTGAAAATGTGCCTTTGCTCACTGTGCTTTACCTGTTACCAGTTTTCAGAACAATCAATAAACATGCTCAACTCCCAGTGGCTGACATCGCAGTCATACTGGTAGTACTTGACATCAGAAAGAACATGCAACCTGTGACTGGCATATTAACTCCTTGCAGTGCTTCAAACTGCCAATCCAGAAGTTGAATCTCCATCCTGCCTATGACATCAGTTACCAGGGGTGGGGAAGTTGATACTGTGCATGAGTTAGGCTAGTGTTTAAAATAAGCAAGTGACTCGTACTCTTTTGTTGAGAAAGTTTACATCTGGGTCAGTCCACAAGTAGGTGTGGATGCTGCATATCTGCATTTATGCAATAGGTATGGACAAAATATCCATTACATAAATCCTGTTATTTGAGCTACTGTGTACATAAATTTCGCTTATGTACATGATTACTGTCATCACTCATGTAGGTACACAGTTACTATGTCATCAGCAGCTTTACAATATTCTGCCTCAGTAGCAGTACTAATCATATTTAAATGCAAATAACTTTAAAATGAAAAATGATAGCATGGTACTGTGAGTATGAAAGTTGTTCAGCACAGAAATATCTACAACATGAGTGGTATTTCATTCATAGATACCTTTTAGATTTTTTTTATAATTAGAAAAACCCAGACAATTTATTTTTTTTCCTTTTGACAAACAAATGCAAATAACTTTAAAGCGAAAAATGATAACATTGTACCTTGAGCACAAACATATCTACAAAATGAGAGGTGTTTCGTTTATAGATACTGTTTATATTTTTTATAATCAGCAAAAATGGCAGAACATTCCTTTTGATGAATAAATGCTCCCCAAAATGCAAAAAGAAAAGATTTGTGCATCAGACTTTTCATTATGTACTGTCCATAATATAAAATTGAGCACCATAGCAACTGCTTAGCAACCACTATGCTAAGTGGAGCCACACTGGGGAAAAGACTCAAAAGTCCATGAAAGCTTACAGTACATTAAAAATTAAATAAACAATTTAAAACAAAACTCCTGCACGGTTCTAAAGGATCCCTATTGCATAAATGAAATATGTAACTGGGACCTTGTGGGATACATGATTTATTTTCATTCGAGCTGTTTGACCTTGGACACGTTACTCGTGGCTTACACCACTCATGAGGGTTAACCAAGGTCAAACAGCTCTTGTGAAAATAAATTATGTATTCCATAAGTCCCTATTACATATCCCTATATACAGGTGTTCCCTTTAAAGGATCATACACAGAGCTGTTCTTGCAAAACCTTCTCTCCTGTATGCTGCCTCTGAGGTAATGAAATGCCTGTTTCTATCCTGTCCTCCCGGTCTCACTGGCGCATAAACTGATAACTGTCTTGAATTGTCTACTGATGTCTAGTTAAAGCAGCAGTGCAACATAAAATATGTTCCCCAGAAGCTTGTTTCATCTACATTTAATAAAAAATATTAGCATACCTGTCAAATCTGCTTTTCTTAGTGTCTCCTATGCTGTGCATCATGAAGTTTTTTTTTTATTTTCTCAGTCCTAACCCTCGCCATGTCTACAGTGTTTTTCTAAACCAAATGTGTCGGCCATCTTTTTCTTGAGGAGGAAAAAACGAAATCAGAGAATTTATAAAATATTCAATATTTTTGGGGCACTAGAAAATTGTACCACCAACTAAAACTTGAAGATGCCTGGAATCTTGTCTGGTGAAAAGATGGTACCATCACGTTTTTTTTATAATATATAGGCTTTTATCCACCTTGGCAGGTACGGGCGGCTGCTCAGCCCTTTCCCCATCAGCTGCAGCTATCCCAAGTCTCCTCCAGTATCGGGGACCCGTTCCCTGCTGATTACCACCCTGCAATGGGGCTGGGAAGGAGGCTGTCCTCCCTCACCCGAACACACAATCCAGATTCTTCCTTCAACTGGAGAGACCCAATGGGCCACCAGCATAATGGGTAGGACTTCATGAAGTCCGACCTCCATGTTTTCCTCCTAGTTTCTCCCCTTGGGCATCACGAACATACAGTGAGCATGATGTGTGAGCTCTGCCTCCGCAGAGACACCCCTGGTACTCCCAACGCGCACCCTTCCCCATGGTGGCTCACATGCACTGCCTTCTGGATTCCTCTAAATGGCAGTCAAGCGGCGAGGCATGGGGTCCCTCCTCACTCCTGAGGGAGGAGAGCAGTCCCACGGATGCTCAATCCTCCCTCCCTCTCCCGGATTACCTCAGAGTGTACCCGTGTCTGTTCCCAAACCTAGGTTGCCGATGTGAGATGAAATAGAGGACCCATGGCGCCTCTGCACCACCTGGCGCCAAGGTAGCATTACATTTGTTGCCCAATTTCATTCGCTGCTACTTTAAGTATTTGGGAATTAAATATCACAGTAAAATACATGTCACCATGGCTCAGTTGGTAGCACATCTGTCTCTATGCCAGAAGGTTGTGGGTTCTAGTCCCAAACCAGGATTGGGCTCATGCCATAAATGCCAGCCTCTGAGTGCAGTACTAAGGGATGCTGTACTGTCAGGGTGTGCCGCTCTTTGAATGAGACATTAACCCGAGGTTCTAACTGTCTGTTTTGGTTTTGTTCAGGTGGGCATTAAATATCCCATGACACTTCTCAAAACAGTGTAGAAATTTCCTCAGTGTCCTGGCTAAATTTCTTCTGTTTACTAAAAGCTACCAAAAGCTTACTCTGGGTCAGTTTCAGTTGGTTTGCTTCTGTATCCCTTCCTGGGGCAAGGCTAAAACAGGCACTATTGTCTAGCCTTCATTTCTCAGTCAACAATAGCTAAATAAAATAGATAACTCTTCCTTTCAGAGGAAGACCCACAAACGTTCTCTTTGCATTTGCCTGGGCTGCTTTTCCAAAACTAGGTTATCAAGGTCCCAAAACCCTGGCTGGGGATAGATACTGTTACTCAGCCCTGGAACTCACATGCGAGTCGAAATGTTCTATGCTTAACCTTATTCAAAATGGCCACCTAGGGCTGAGTCATCTTGGACTTGTTTCTTGATAAAATGGAATATTTAAATTAATATGCCTTCAACTTCAAGGCCAGGATTGCTTTAGTTATTTTGTTAACTGTGTTGGCTCACTGAAACAAAGTTCCTTTTTAGGAGCGATACGGTGAAGAGCATAAAGGATACAATAACCTAGACCAAGCGACAGCTGTCAGAGGTATACAGAGGCACAATATAAGTTAAACAAGGCACAATACAAAATAAATAAACCAGGTGCTCTCAAAAGTGTCCGAGTAATGTCAGTTTGTATAGCGGAAGAAGCTTCACCCGCTTTACTAATGCTTGGATATTTGTTTTCCTTTGCAGATATTGATGTCCCGTCTCCAGATGAGAAATCAGTCATAACTTATGTTTCTTCCATTTATGAGTCCTTCCCTAAAATCCCTGAGGGAGGAGAGGTATCAGCGCCTCTTGTGAGTTTTTCTCTTATTGTCTTGTAACAAAATGACTGTGTTTCTGTTTGAAACCTTTACATTTAATAACAGTCATTTTAAACTAGTAGTGATAATGCATGCTCTAGTCTCCTTATATATAGTGTTTAGATTTAGTACTTCATATGATTCATGACTACCATTTATGTGTTCCAATAACAGCTTATCTAGTCATAAGCATTTTTGTCACGTTTGGAGAAGATCTTTGGGAGTTGGAATGATGAAGTGTGTCCAGCCTCCATGCCTAGTGAGTGTTCTGCTAGTCCTAGGCTGATTCATACCGAGAAATGCCATTGCCCGCTCAGTGCCAGATCTGTGGGACAAAGTACCTGCTCATCTTATAAGTGCTCCAGAACCGTTTTATTTTATACTTTTAATGAATGGAAATAGATTGGAGCATAAAAAGATATTTATCTTTGTTTTATTAAAGTTCCACTCTTCCTTCTAATCTAACAAAAAATAAAGTATGCCAAAATAGTTTTCCTAGCCTATCAATGTCTAAGGCCAGGCTTGTTCTCCAGCTAAAGGAATTCTTCAGCTAACTACAAGCCTGAACACCCATGCTGTAGCTTGTGTATTGTTGATTTTGGTTGTCATTGTACCTTTTTTGTATTTTGACATTTGTTATAATGTACTTAGTGTATCTCTTGGGGCTATCCCAGTTGGAACAAATGTTAAATTGAAATTTATAGTATGTCACTCTCTGTACCTCAGAAACTCAGTCATTCCTAGCCTCCAGTTACAGGGTACTATGTCAGTAACCCAGCCCTGACCAATTTCCAGTCTCCATTTACAGGGCACTACGTCAGTAACCCTGCCCTGCCCAATTTCCAGCTGCCATTTACATTTATACCCAAGGTGGACTGGAGCATACCATCCACAACATGTGCTAGAGTCAGATGATCCTGAAAGGACTGCAGAGTGGGTTCCTGACTCAGGGCATCACAGAACCAACAAGAGCAGAGGCAGTTCTTGATCTGGTGCTCACAAATGGGGAGCATGTACAGGAAATAACAGTCAGGAGCCACTAGGTGGGCGTGACCATTGCACAGTATGGTTCCAGTTGGATATGGGCAGGAAAGCATCCCGACTAAGACCAAAATCTTGCATTTTAGGAGAGAAACTTCAAGAAGATGGATGAAGTGCTAAGGAGCCACCTGGCAGGCATCAGAGCAGATATGGGGGTGGACCACAGGTGGTTCATCATCAAGGAAGGAATACTGGTTGCCACAGAGGAATGTGTTAGGCTCAGGGAAGAACACAAGGGCCAGAGTGCCCAGCTGGTTCAGTTCTGGGGTTGCCCAGACACTAAGAGAAAAGAGGTTGTCCTATAGAAAATTCAGGAATGTCCAACCTGCAGTGCAGCGGCAAGGTGTCTGTCTGTGGCACCAATATCCCGGGTTCGAGGATGGACTCTGGTGTCAGAGGGTTGGCCAGGGGAGAAGGATTGAGCGTCCTAAGGACTGCTCACCTTCTCCAGGGGCAGGAGTGGGAAAGTGTCCAGTGCAGTGCGGACCTCTGGCGGAGGCTGGAGATCCCACTGCAGCCGCACCACATATCAGAGGGGCGGTGGACTCTGAGGCCATTGCACATCCTCACGCCTAGGAAAATAGCTGCAAATAAATGCTGCTCCCGCTCCACTGCTGCTCCCACTCAGAACATGGTATGTGGGGGTCCCGCTCCTGTGACCCTGCCCTGGGGAGCAAGGCAGAGCTAGAGACCCGTGTTTCCTGGAGGGGCACCCACCCAGTGGCTCCGCCCAGCAAGGTAAGCTTGGGATGGGGGCAGGGAGCAGAACAGGGACCAGAACCCCATGTTGGGGAGGGGGGCTAGCACAAAATGGAAAAAAAAAATTCAGGAAGACCAAGAGAGAGGTGGATAGGGAGAATTACCTAAGGTTGGCAAGTGAGGCAAGGAAGGAAGCCTGGCAAGCAAAGGCACAGAACAAACTGCAAATAGCTGAAGGAATTAAGAAGGGGAGAAGGCTTTCTTTCGCTATGTAAGTGAGAAAAGGGATAAGAAGGAAGAGATTGTTAGGCTTAAGAAAGGGGAGGAGTGGGTGGAGGATAATAGGGGAAACAGAGATACTAAATGAATACTTCTGTTCCGTCTTCTCCAGGGAGAAGGAAGGACCAGTGCCTTCAGGAGGGAGAAGAGGAGCAGGAATTGCCTTATGTCTGTCCCATGCATTCTTGAATTATTCCACTGTTTTGAGTCCACTACCTCCTCAGGAAGGCTGTTCCATGTATCCACAATGCCCTCCTTGAAAACATACTTCCTCACATTACCTTTGAGCCGTCCCCTCTATCTTCAAATTGTGCCCTTGTTCTTGCACATCTCTTTTCTGAAAGATGCTACCATCTTGGACTCTGTTGATTCCCTTGATGTACTTGAAAGTTTCTGTCATGTTCCCCCCTCCTCTAGTGTATACACATTAAGCTTCTTTAATCTCTCTTAGATATCTTCTGGTGCAGACCCTGCACCATTTTAGTTGCTGTCCTCTGGACAGCCTCCATCCTGTCTGTGTCCTTGTGGAGATGGGGTCTCCAGAACTGGATGCAGAACTTCAGATGGGGTCTTACCAACTGTCTGTACAAAGGGATGACAACTTCCTGTTTTCACCGGTGATGTCTCTCCCTATGCATCCCAGTATCCTACCAGCTCTTCTTACTGCCTTCTCACATTGGTTGCCCACCTTAAAGTCATCTGATATGACTACCCCCAGGTCCCTTTCCATTTCTGTAGTTGTTATTATCTCACCCCCCCACCCTTTGTGTACTCTTCCCTGGTTTTTGTTTCCCAGGTGCATTACTTTGCACTTCTTTGCATTGAATCTAAGCTGCCATATATTTGACCATTCCTCCAACCTTGCCAAGTCCCTTTGCATCCTCTCCACCCCACCTTCTGTATCAACCCTGTTGCAGATCTTTGTGTCATCTGCAAAGAGACATACTTTTCCTTTCAGTCCCTCTGCAATGTCACTTATAAAGACATTAAAGAGGACCGTCCAGTACTGAACCCTGTGGTACCCCACTACCCCCATACCACATGCTGTCTCCTGTAACTAAATCTTATCCTGTTGCCTCTTTTGCAGGGGCACCAAACCCTGTATTTCTATAAAGAAGCTCTGTCCTTTGTCAGCCTCCATTTATAGGACACCCCATCCTGTCCTTCAGTCATCCAGCCTTGCCCTGTTTCTCAGCCTCCTGTAACTAGATGCTGCATCCCACTGCTCTGTTACTAAGCTCTTGCTCTGCAGCCTCAAGATCTTGGCAAGTGGGTTAGATGGTATGTCTTCCAAGAATTAATCTTCTCCATACAGTCCCATTCTGTGGTCTTAGCACTGGAGGCAACAGGGCCTCATAGGAACCAGAACATTTGGGGCTGGTAGTGCTGCTGCCCAGCACTAACACAGGATGTCATCCATGTGCCCATGAGGTATAAAGCACAAAGGCCCCATCTGCCTCAGTTCCTTTCCCCATTGACGTGCAGTTTTTCTCAGGAACCCTGTAACTCTGGTTTTGCATACTAATCGCATTCTAGTTCGTCACTTTTCTACTACCTTTTTTTTTTACCATATTTATTTTTGTCGGTTTTGATGGTTTTATCATCAAATTTTCTCACTACCCTACCACATTCTACAATGTTCGAAAACCATTATGGCAAGTAGGGTGCCTGACAAGGCAAGTTACTCTGGCAATGTTGTGTCCAGCCACCACTTCTCTGGTCTAGTATTCCAGTACCAGGAAATCTGTCCACCTGAAGGATAGGCAGTCATCCTGTGGTCATAAAGATAAATGGTCGGCCCTGGGGATGCTTGGCATTGAATTCCAGGAACTCTCGACCTCTACCTTGTCCACACATGAGAGAAAGAATGAAGTACACAGGTCCAGGTCAAGTTCTCATTATTTTGCCCTGAGGCAGCCATCTGCTTTGAGTGTAGGAATTCTAGTATCCCCTCCTTCATTGCCATCAATGAGGGATGGTACGACATGGAAACAAAGAAGTTGTCAGCAGATAAGGACCACATGGCCCATCCACTGTGCCTTAAAATCCCTACCTATAGCATACCTATATCATATACCTATAGGATTTTCTCATACTGTCTGAGCCAGTTCCTCCATCTCCGACATGCCCTCTGACTGTCGGGGATATCTCAGATGAGTACTGTAATTTGGCTGATGGACAGCTTTTATTGAGCAGTGGCTCCTCCATATCCTTTTGATGTACTTGTGGGGCTGTTTGCTGTGCTGGGGAATCCCTTCAGGTTGTTTCTGGCATGGAGGTTATTGTCGATGCTGTGCCATCTATTCCCGTGGCGCTGAGACCTTCTTCTGTGCAGGCATGGCCTCCCCTGGAATGTTTTGCCAGCAGTGGGGCATGTCCCATTGCCAGGTGGACAGAGCTCCTGGGATCCACCCTTATCACCGCTATATGGCCCACTGACTGCATCCCCCTCCCCCATTGGAGAATGTGCAGAAGTACAACCCAGCTCTCTTGACAATGAGACAAAGGATTTTGAAGACTATCCTCCAAGCCCAGAAGAGATCCTCCCTGTTCAGATAATCAGATTCCTTTGGAGGACCCCTCCTTTCAGTCACTGCTGAAAAACTTGCAAAAGGAACATGGATGAAGCTAAGCAGATACAGATGGAATACCTAATATACCTTAACTCACTATGTATCTGATGCCATGTATCAAGCTTGCTCAAGAGACTCTCACTGAAGCAGCCTGGAGAAAACTGGCTCTCATTCCAACATTTCCTGACTCCTGAACAAAAAGCATATGGTACCCTGGACTAGATGATTTACTATACTTGACCTGTAGCTGGCCCTATTATTATAATAGCAAAAAAAAAAAAAAAAGAGTTTTTCACACAGCCTCCTGATAAACAGTCTTGTGACATTGACAGTGTGTGTTACAGGTGTTCACTTCAGCCACTCTGTGCCCTGGCGTTGCAAGCTACCAATCCCATATTTCAAGATAGAACACTCCTTATGAAACAGGCTCCTGAGATATTACAGAAAGCCTTCTGGAATCTTGCTCAAGGTGGACATCTTGGGGTTATTACACTAGAGTTTGAATCTAAAACCGCCAGCTAAGGTCTGCTTTTGATGCCTGTTATGCAGCTGGATATGTAGTCATTTCTGGGATTTTGGAAGGAGGCATTCTTGGCTAAGGACAGCAGGGTTTGCTTCAGTTGTCCGACAGAAGATAATGAACCTTCTGTTTAATGGAACCTCTTTGGTCTACATATGGAGGAGGAACTTAAGGAGTCCAAAAAGAAACAACCCTTAAGAATATAAAGAAAGTCCACACTCCCTCAAAGGTAGAGGACCTGAATTATTCTGCCAGTAACAGCCATTTGTGATATCTACCTTAATGCCAGGAGTCTGGGAAATAAAATTAGCTCTGTGCAATGGTGGCAGATGGCAGACTTCTCGTGCAGATGGATTTAGCAGCCAGCACAGAAACTTGGGTCACAGAGAATAATGATTGGGACCTGACAGTCCCAGGTTACACCATGTTTAGACAGGATAGAGGAAAAAAGTAAAGGAGGAGACATAGTCCTATATGTCAGAAGGGCATAGAGGCAGTGGAGGATGGAAACATCAGGGGAGATAATGAGGAAATAGAATCACTGTGGGTTCAGCTCACAGCATCCTCAGGCAAGAATCTGTGACTGGGGATGATCCATAGACTTCTAGGACAGGGTGAAGAGAGGCTAAGGAGCTAGGGGCAGAACTAGGGGAGGTGGAGGGAGATCTAAGTCTGCCAGATATGGATTGTCTCATTCTAGCATCTGGCAGCTCTAGAAGTCCGGCACCACTGGATACATTGCAGGACTGCTTGCTGGTGCAGCTAGTTAAGGCACCCACTAGGCAGGCTGCCATTCTCGACGTGGTACTCACCAACTCGAGGCGGTAGGAGGAGTGAGTGTGGGGGCTCTCTAGGGTCCAGAGATCATAACTTTATATGGTTCGACCTGGCCCTTGGGACAAGTAAGCCTTCAAAAGCAGAAGTCCTAGATTTCAGAAGGGCAGACTTCAGCTGGATGAGGGAGCTGGTCCAGGACAAGTTAGTCGGAGTGGCATGATCAGGCATATGAAGGAATGATGGGCAATCAAGGGGCCACTCAAGGCAATAAAGTCTTGCATGAAAAAAGTAATCAAAAGGTAAAGATACAAGAGACCAATATGGTTCACTGGAAAGGTCACGGAGCAGCGAGAACCAAAAGGAGGCCTCCACCAGGTACAAAGAAAAACAAAGGATGGGAGAATATCAAATGAGAACAAGGGAAACCAAAAGGTGGTCAGAGAAGCAAAGGCAGACACAGAGCTGCGTATTGCAGAGTGGGTCAAGAGTGGGGATAAGACAGTTCTTTAGATGTATCAGGGAAAAAGAAAGAAGAAGTAAGGAGGAATTGTTAGGCTATCAGAGGGAGGAAGGGTAATTGAGGACGGGCAGAAAGCACCCATTCTTAATGACTACTTTTGCTCTGTATTCACAAGGAAGGAGGAGGGTTTCTGCCAGAGAATGGCATTAAGGCAACTGTAAGGGGAGTTCCTGAGATGAAGCAGCAAGTATTTACCAGTGAAATGGCTACCAACCCTTAAGATAGATAAGGCCTCTAGGCCAAGATTTGATGCATCTGAGAGGTGCTCAAGAAATTGGCAGCGGAACTAACTGAACCCCTGGTTGGGACTATTCAGTAGCTTACTTCAGACAGGGTAGTTCCAAATGACTAGAGGGTAGCAAACATAGTCCCGCTGCATTGGGGCAAGGGAGCAACTGGGTAACTGCAGACCTGTCAAATCTTACCTCTGTTGTGGGTAAAGTGATGGAGACACTAGTCAAAGAGGACCTTGTAAACTATCTGGAGAGCAGTGGACTCAAGATAATAAACAGCACGGGTTCATGGCAGGAAGTCTTGGCAGACCACCCTGATAGTATTCTTTCACTGGGTAATGAGCGTAGTGGATAGGGCCGTGCTATACATTTACTCTACTCTGATTTCAGCAAAACATTCGACTCGGGGCCTCACAGAAGATTGCTGAAGAAGCTAGAGGATCTAGGTACAGTGAAGACACAGTTAGATGAGTGAGAAACCGTTTAGAAGAGAACAGCAGGGGTTGTGGTTAGCGAGTCAAATCAGAAGAGAGGAGGTCACCACTGGGGTGCAACAAGGGTCAGTCCTGGGTTCTGTCCTTTTCAGTATGTTCGTTACTGACATGTCGGACGTGGGTTCAGTCTTTTTCAGTATGTTCATTAGTAACATGGGAGAAGTAATCCAGGGCAAGATGAGTCTCTTTGCAGATGACAGTAAGCTTTTGGCAGGTTAGACAGTAAGGAAGGGGCTAGGGAGGTGCAGAAAGACTTGCAAAAGCCAGAGAGGTGGGCAAAGGTTTGACAGTTGAAATTCATTGCCAGAAATTGTCAGGTGATGCGCATAGGGAACAAGAACCCAAGGACAGAGTACTGGATTTGGAGGGGTGTAATGCTGTGCACAACCTCTGAAGAAAGAGACATAGGGGACATCATCAGTGACTGCCTAAAACAAACCAGTGTAACAAGACCTTCAATAAGGCAAACAGGATACGAGGTAGTATAGGAAGGTGTATTGACAACAGAAGGAATGAGGTATTACTACCTCTATAGATCATTGGTGAGGCCCCACCTGGAATACTGTGCACAGTTCTGGAGTCTTCACCTAAGGAGAGATAAGGACAGGCTGGAGACAGTGCAGCATAGGGTGACCAGAATGATTCAGGACAGATCTTATGAGGATCAGCTCAAGGCACTGAACATGTACTCACTGGAGGTCAGAAGAGAAGGGGTGATACGATAGAGACCTTCAGGTTCCTGAAAGGAATGAACAAGGTAAACTGCAAGGAACTATTTAGTATAAGTAGCTGATCAAGAACACGGGGCAGAAGTGGAAAGTGCCTGGGGGGTGAGGGTGGGATTCAAGAGGGAAGTGAAGCGTTTTATTTTACAGAAAGGGTGGTGGAGCCATGGAATTATCTGACAGCTGATATGGTGGGTGCCAAAACTATCAATAGTTTCAAACATGGCTGGGACAAAGTGAAGTGCCTAGTGGTTGCTTAAGGTGGATGATGTGGTTAGAACCCTGTATGGACAATAGGTCCCAGGTTTGTTAGGGTTTATGGGCAGATTGGATGGACCAGTGGTCTTTTCTGTTGTCATTGTCTGTGTTTCTGTGTAAGACCGACCAATGTGATGTCCAACAATAGTTTAAGCCTAAGCCCTTCCAATCGCACAGTACCACACACAGGATAAAAATTGGATAACATTTTTTGCTGTTGACCTGCAGAATACATTCCTTCAATACATTTTAATAAGTTTTCCAAAATTTGAGGGAGGAGAGGTCCCATGCACCTCAAGTCCCCATCTCCATGTGCCTGTGCACCTGTAGCAGAGAAAGAGGCTGCAGCAAAGACACTCAGCACCACCTTCTGAAAGGATGCTACTAGCCCTGTGTCCACCCCAGTTGTATGAGATGGATCACTTGACTCGGTCAGGGGCAACTAGCCCTGTTCTATCAGCAATGGGAAACCATACCACACAGACACATGAGCATTGAAGATTATTTGGGATGGTTACTCCCTATAGTTGTTAGAGCAACCTAGACCATCCTCCAGGGAAACTACATCAGCTGGCAGGCCTGACTGCAGACCTCCTTTCTGGAATGTAAGGGGCTTCTGCAAAACAAGGCAGTGGAGAAACTACGAGTCAGGCAAGGGCAAAAGCTTCTATTTCAAGTATTTTTCTTTCCCAAAAGGTCTACAGTATGCACCAGTCTTAGTCCTTAAGCACCTGAACAGGTACATGAGGTGAGGAAAATTCAAAATGGTGTCCCTGAGATCTTTCCTACTGTACCTGGGAACCCAGGATTGGATGGCATCCTTTGATATGCAGCATGCATGCCAACATATACGTGTTAAGAAAGCCATTGCAAGTGCTTCTGTTTTGTGTGGGCCTCCTACATTATCAGTTTATAGTCTTGCCCCTCGACCAGTGGCTATCTGTCTTTACCAAGTGCTTTGCAGTGCTTGCAACATACTTCAGAAAAAAAAAGTAATGTAGGTATGGCTGGCTCATAAAGAGTCTGTCAGAACAGCAGACAGAGGTAACAGTGACTTAAGCATGTCTCTTTCTGAAGTCGATGAGAGTAATACTTAGTCAGCAGAAATCATAGTTGATTCCTCTCAGAGGTTGCCATTCATAGGAGCAGTCCTGGGTGTTGTCACTCAGGCACACTCCTTCCTGCTGAAGAACTGAGCAGTATCAATAGTGCACATGGCATGCTATGTCAGTCAAAGCACTCAGATGATAATGCACCCCATGCAAGAATGTTGGGATTCATGGCAGCCACTGTTTTACAGTACTCCTTGCAAAGCTGTACATGAGAACATTTCAGTAGATGCTCAGCACACTAAAGTTGCAGGCAACTCAGTTGTTGTTTGTTATTATTATGATGCTGCTTTCATGTTTGGCCTGTATTGTATCTGGTACTGTTCACTGTCTTATGCCTTCTGTTATACTCTTCTGGGTCGTGCCCATCAATAGGCATTCAGTTGTCTAGTGTACTTACCCATTTAACAAAAAACAAGTAAATAAATTGTTGAAGCTCTCCATACGAGTGACAAAACTGCTGGTTCGTTCCCTCCTGTGATGGTCATTGAAGGAAAATCTTCTCCAGGCACCTCCCCTGACCTGTAGATAACAAATATAGAATACCTCCTCTCTGGGGTAAGCTGTGCACTGCCTAGGTATCGAGACCCAAAAGATTTGGTCAGACACTGAACTTTATCTCCACATTAGTGAGTTGGAGATAATGGCAGTTCTGTACAGGTTACAAACCCTATTGCATTTGGTTCACCATAAAGTTGTTAATCTCAGACTTATACAACACGTCATGTTCTATTTCAACAAGCAAGGAGGGATACACTATTACCTCTCTGTAGTGAAGCAGTGAGAGTCAGAGTGGTGCTTGGACCACAAGATCCTTATCCAGGCAACTAATCTACCCTGGGTAGAAAATATCCTAGCAGATGGTCTCAGTCACTCAGTAACAGACCCACAAATGATCTCTAGTGGACAACATAATTCGGTTCTTGTCTGAAGACTGGGGTATTTCAGAGTCTGACCTTTTTTCGTCTCATCTGAAGGCAAAACTGCAGTGCTTTTGCTCCAGAAATCAAGATCTTGTCACTTTGTCAGGATGCATTCAGGCAGCAGTGAACAGGTAGATTTCTTTATGCCTTCCTGCTGCTTTTACTCATCTAAAGTGTGCTCCTCAAACTGGAGGCCCACAGGGGCAAGAAGATACTGATAGCCCTGTACTGGCCAAGGCAGATCTGGTACTCGTTGTTGCACCAAATAGCAGTTCAACAGCCTTGGTCTTTACCTTTAGAACTAATTTCCTAATCCAGTTTCAGTATCAGTTAGTACATCTGAACCCCAATCCTTGCATCTCTAAGCATGCCAGCTGAAGAGATGGAGTTGAGTAGGTTTCACGTGGTCCAGTGGGTCTTCCAACTCCTTTTGGCAGTTTGTAAGCTTTCTACCAGGGAAACTTATGGTGTGAAAAGGATGTGTTTTCTGTTTGGTGCTTTAAGGACTCCAAATATCCTTTTCACTGTCTTCAGAGAGAATTCTTGACTCTCTCCTGGACCTTTTGGAATCTGGTGTGCACTACTTCTTGATAAATCCACTTGTTTAGCCTTCAAGGCCTACCATAAGCTACTGGGAACTCAGCAATTAGCTCAACTCCTCTCATCAGAAGATTTCTAAGAGGTATTTGTACACAAGATGCCCTATAAAGAGATTTGCCACCAATTGGGATCTCAGTCTGGTGTTGGACATGCTCACCTGTAAGCCCTTATCCTTTTGGCTAGCTGTGACATGAAGTCTCTGATCTTTCTAGTGGTCATCACCTCTACGCTGATTTCTGAACTACAGGCCCTGTTGATGGATCCTCCATACACAGTTTTCCATAAGAATAGGGTGGTATTCCAAACACATTCTAAGTTTCTGTAAAACTGGTGCTGGAATGAGACTGGACTCGGTCTTTGGTGCATCGAACTTCTTCCCAAGCTAGAGAACCCAGGAAAGCTGTGCTGCTTTCTCTCAGTGCTAGAAGAATCCTCAGCTCCTACTTGTGTTGAACCAAGGACTGCAGGCAAGGCTCCTAACTGTGTGTCTCTTTCGACCCCAGTCAAAATAGATTTTCTGTTTCCAAACAGTGCTTGTCAAATTGGATTGTCAGTTGTGTTCACCAGTGCTACACACCGGGCAGCAGCTGGTGGGCTCCATCAGAGCTCATTCCTGCTGACCAATGGCTACCTTGCTCTGTTTGGTTTCCATTTCAGAGATATGTAGTGCCGCTACCTGGACTAGGGTTCACACATTAACAAATCACTACTCTGTGGACATTCACTCCAGGAAACATGTAGGTTTCAGGTTTGCATGATTGGTGGCCCTGGGAGAAAACCAGGAGGAGACCCCGACCCCCTCCTCAAGCCAGTTTTAACCCAACCCTCTACAGGCCCTGCAGCACCACCTAGAGGTGCTTCTTCTGAACATCTTAATTGTGCTGTGGTGGGGGTTAGCATAACCCCCACCTGCCCTGAAGATGACCCATGTGGGACTTTCTGAAGCAAAGGTAAGTTCTAGGGAAGGTGGGTGACAGGGCTAGCAGGGCTTAGATAGAAGGGGACTGGCTTACAGACCAAGCAGACAAATATATGGAGAAAAAAAAAAAATGTGCTGAGGTGGTTGGGGCCGGCACTGTTGTGTAGTCTGCTGGCATGCAGACAATGCAGTGTGTGGAGGGTTGTGGGATAACAGATGGACCAGACACCGAACTTCAAGTTCAACACACAATCTCTGTGTAATGTTTATTCAAAATGCAGTAGATAACCTTAAGCAGTGACTTATCCCTTCTTTAGTACATCCGTTTGTAGCAGCAAACTATGCAAGTCTTTTCTCCACACTTATCCAGCACTTACTGACTCATTGATCTCTGATCTAACTTATCTGTTGAGTTTAGCCTTCCCTATGCAGGCCTTGTTTGCATGGGTGTGAGAGCTCAAATAAAAAAAAAAAAGCTGAAGACAAAGAAACTCGGTGCAGAAGCACTGAAACAATGGTTACCCCAAAGGGCATTGACAATAAGCCAAGTTTCAGAAACACGACAACACACATACTTCCATAATGCAAAGCATCATGGGATATATGCAAATCAGCATGAATTTCATTTCAGACTTGTTCAGTTTACAGCAGTAATGCATGGTACCAATTTAGATGCATTTAACAACACAACCAACTTAATTGCTATAATACAGTCACATACTACTTTTACCTTTATCAAAACACCTAGTGCCATGGTATTTTCAACATTTACAGGTTTCATAAACATAAGGTATATACATCAAGGGATTTTATGACATAGCGCCATTGCATACTAAATCCAACAACGAGCAACACAGCCTGTTGTTTTACATCAGCTCGGAGGTCACCACAATAAACTCCTGGTAAGAGGACTTGAGAGGAAAAGGAAAAATTAAAGAGGACACTATAACATGGTCAAGGAAGGGTGGGCCCCATAGATGGCCAACCTTATGGACTAGAAATTGTAAAGGATAGATTAGGCTAAGAAACAAGAACTGTTGCAACAGATTTAAGAAAGGTAGGTCCTCAAGAGTGGCAGGATCTCTCTGTCACACCAAGCATCAATGTTTGGCACTGGTGCTGCCAGCCCCAAATGTTCTGTCGCCTTTGGCTCTAAGACCAAGAATGGTGATCTATGGAGAAGATATTCATGCAGACCCAGAGTTACGGAAGTAACTTTTTTTTTTTTCATGGGGTGGTTTACCCTGGGAAGGGACAGGGATTCATGATTTTCAATCTCTCTCTTTTGGTTCCTCAGGATATTGACTTAAATGGCAGGAGTACAAGAACCGAATAGACTTCCTGGTTCAGTGGATCAGGCAACACTCGAGACTGATGGCAGATACATCCTTCCTCAAACCCTGTGGAATTAAAGGTACCTCTCCAGAGCAGTCCTACAGATATGAGTATAATTTTGCATTTTAAATTAAACTAATATGTGGTTTGTTACTGAATTTTGTTAGTCGCGGTTGTGTTTCTTCAGCTCTTTATGTAGTCTGTATGGTGTGGATTTTATTGCTGAACAAAGAAATACTGAAAGAATTGGTGGAAGCAATAATTAAGTGGATTGTGAAACTTGAGAAGCAGTCTTTCTTGGACAGTGTAGCTTGTTTCCATTCTTAAACTCCAGTGCTGCTCTCAGGGAGCACCCTTGGGAGTCCTCTAGAAAGGACCAGCATGTCAAGATTCTTGGTATGAGACTAAAATTAATTTTCATTTCTTCTTGTTTTAATCTGTTTTTTTTCTTGTATTTTTTTCTTATGTTTTTCCCATGTTCCCTACCTTGACTGTCCCAGTCTTTCTGACAGCATCCCTCCTCTGGACTGGACAGCAGGCAAAGGCTGCCTTCACAGCCAGTGCCAGTAAAATTCCTTGGTCTTTGGGGGTTACAAATATCAGGCAGCCACTGGCTCCATTCCTGGAAGACAAGTGCCTCACCGCTATGATTTGCCCAATCTCCAACTGGCCAGGGTATTCCAGGATCACAATTCATATTTAGTTCTTGCCTCTGTTGATCAGGAGAGACCAGTTGTGCTGGATGCAGGAATTGGGGCTTATGATGCTTTAGTTTTATTAAGTGGTTCTGTTTATGCTGGACTGTAGGAGTGGGAAGATTTGTGCTGGTTTGGTTTTGCTCAGGGATGCTAGTTGTGCTGCTGTTTAGCTTCGGACACTAAATTAGATTATGCAGCAATATTTGGTACAATATTGTGAGAGAACTTCCTTTAGGATATTCTTAATTGACAGGTTACCTCCAGCATAACCCTGATGTCCTGACTGTTCATATACCATTTTATACAGTGGCCCTGCTGGTAGAGGCAGGGCCTAGAAACTGAGTGTCTGGCACCTGACACTGGATCCCAGTTATTGCTGTTCAGTACCCTGTCCCTGCTCAGGGCATGCTTGTTTGCTCCCACTCTTCAGTATTTTCCCTTCTATACACTCAACCCAGAGTCTTATGCCAGTGCTCTGGTGCAGCGGCATCTTCATTACATTCAACTTGAAAAAGTAAATGTGTTTGCCTTATACAGTTATCAGGGACGGTGAGAGTCACAGGGCTGTTTGATCTGCTTGTAATCTATGAGGCTTTTGGTGATGGGTAAAGGAAGTGTTGTTAACCCTTATGCGTATCCAGCAACGTGTACGGTGGGAGTGTGCAAGGCACAGACATCCATGCTCACACATGCTCTCACACATGCTTTCAAAAAGCACACTCATCTCTCCATGCATGCACCTTGCACCCTGACACACCCACACCCATGTAGACTTGAGTGCTCCTGACATGCACTCTCACACATACCTTCATACAGTCACATCACACAAACTCTGTTCACATGCATGTACTGACACCCTCACAGTCACACATGTGCACTCATGCAAAAGTACCCTTGAACACATATATGTACAAACACTTCCTCACATGTACTTGCATACACATGATCATCGCTTTGCAACTATTGTAAGGATTCCTAAGCTGAATTCTTCTGTGTTTGTGTTTCAGGCCCTTTATAATGAATACGTCCATTTCAAAGAGACAGAAATTCGCCAAGGAAGAAGAAAAAAGCAAATCGAACATTTATACAAACTGCTGGAGGTGAGAAAGTTTTATCTGTTACGTTGTGCAGCAGTTGACCTCGCACCTATAGATGCTTGGTAAAAACTGAAAACCATTTTAGTGAATGGTTTAGGATGAAAGTGAGAGCCTGTTATAAAAAAAGTGAGAGCCTGTTATAATAAAAGTACCACAGCATATTATATTTGGATCAGGGACCTGATCTCTGCATAACACCACAGTGGTCGCTGATGCTAAGGGTGCAGCACCAACCCTTCCTGCCCAGGAAGCCCTACCATCAGAAGCACCTCCTGACCTACCTGCCCCTCTTACAGGTGCCCCATGCTCCTCCTGAACCCAGATCATCTTTAATGGGGCCACGGGTGACTCTAAGTTATTCACTTATTTTCCCTCCTGTCATTCCCCTTCTGACCCAGCATTCACTCAGCCCCATCCTCCACTGACTTGGCCTCTTCTTTGTTCCCATGGCTTCACTCTTGTGTAATGGTTCCAGGAGAGTCTCTCTTCCTCCACTTCCCACAACTAGGATCCAATCATAGCAACAGGCTTCATGGAATGAAACCCAAATGTACCAGAGCTGCCTTTCAGAGCGTGGACTTTCTTTCCCCTTTTACTTTGGACCTCCACTCATGTGGTGGTGTGGTGCAGCTGATTGGCGGCCTTGCACTCATGCAGCTTGCCCAGGGGGACTCCACCTCCTGGCCACCCACAAGGGTTGCTGCAGCAGTGGAACATGATGCCAACACCTTGTGGGCTAGGAGGTGCTACCATCAACAGCACCTTTCTAGCCAGGCTATCCGCACAGTGTCCAGAGTCCATTCCCTGAAACTTGACAGTGCATTGGGGCTATGGTCAGCCACCAGGCTTATCCATTTCTAAAGGCTTTCCCAGTCTCTGGCCCAATTTCCAAAGGTTATTTATGGCTGAGGCAGGAGTACAGGGTCCTTTCCTCCCCGAAAGAGTTATGCCTTAGGTGGAAATTCAGACAGGAAATCCACTAAAGGTAGAATGTTTCCCTATGAAGCCTTACAGTTAAGGTGTGGGGTTGGTCCTATGAACATAGAATGCATCAGCAGCAAAGGACTGGTAGGTCCATGCAGTCTGCCCTATTTTCCGTGCCTGTTACTATACTCTGGAACCTGTTTGGTCACAGGTGTCCCTCTCTCCTCCCTTACCTCTATTTGTTATGCCCATGTGCCTATCCCACATGTGCTTGAAGCTCCCAACTGTCTTTGCCCCCACCACCTCTTCTGGTGGGTGGTTCCAGGCATCCACCACCCTTTCTGTGAAGAAGTATTCTCACATCCTCTTAAACTCCCCCAACACCAAACTTCATAGGATGCCCCAGTGTTCTGGTGCTGCTCTTCCTGTGAAGAGACCCCTTCCTGCACCTTGTTCTCACCCATGATGTACTTATAGGTCTCAGTCATCTCCTCTCTAGAGAGCCCTCCCACATAGAGATCACTGTGTCATTAGAATATTTTCACATACAGTACCTGCACTTCAGTTGAAAATGATGTCCATATATCTGAATGTCTTGTGACCCCCACACACACACACACTAATATATATATAATATATATGCCACTTCTGTGGCATCTCAGGACCAACACCCACCCCACAGCTGACGTTACGGTGATCAGTTGCAGGATATTCTATAAAAGAACAGTTTAAAAACGTTGTCATGCTCCAACACACTGACTCCATGTTGCCTGCTCCTCAAAAGGCTAAGTACAGGTTGAACTAACAGTGTTTAGCCAGGAGTGTGGAACCAGCAACTGGTATGTCAGCACATCACAGAAGTCCAATATGCGGTTTTTCAGTTGAATGTCCTGCATCTGATCACTGTCAGATATCAGCTGCTGAGAGTTCTTGGAAGCTGCACAGCAACATTTGTTCATCATGAGAGGAGGGTTGTGTGTGTTGCAGAATCTTCAGATATAGGTGTATACAATTTTAATCTGAAGTAAATTAAAATATTCTATTGGCACTTAAAGTGGACACCTAGGGACAGTCACACACATTATGTGTGGGGATATATTGAGACATATTTTGCTTTGAATGTCAGATTACCTTTTGTCGCCTGCTGTTTTCATGCCCCACAAAAACAACGTAGTTTTTAAATCATCGTGATTTAAATGATTTGATAAAAATTACCCTAATATGGGTAACCTAGATTGCTTGACTGAGATCACAGTAGGAGGGATGCATCTCATTTTGCCCCTCAGAGCCCTCTGTCCTTACCTCTCAGTTGTCCCACATTAAGGGGATGTCCCTCATTTTACTACTCAGAACCCCTCCATTCATACCTCTCAGCTGTCGCACACTTCAAAGGGACATACGTTTTATAGCACTCAAAAACCCTCAGTCCCACATAGAAAACTAGGGTCATTTGATTCAGATTGATTCATTGGGGAACCAATGATTCCTAAAATACCTTTTAGATTTGCTTTATTTGCTTTAAGGCCGTGTGGTCTAGTGTTTACGCACATTCCTGGAAACCGGAGACCAGGTTCAATTCTCACCACAGTCACTTACACCACGCTGACCTTGAGAAAATCCTTGACTTCCTGTGCTTTAGTCCCCTCCCAGTTTTAAAACTGGCTAAAAGGCAGGACCCCTGAAAACAAGAAACTGCATTTCAAGTTGGGTTGTCAGGCGTAAATAGTGTTGCCTTTCCCCAAAGAAATTTTTGGTAAGACTATGCGTCTTTGGAGGTGTCAGTTCTCGAAATGACAGTTAAGACTGGTAGGATACTTTACTAAACATCCCGTTGTGAAGAGTCGGGCTTGGATATGCTGTACATCATGTACTGAAGCACCATACTGTGACTGTTAACCTGTTCGAGTCGGCAGTGTCAGCGGGTGGGGTACATTTCTACTCTTTGATGATATTGTGTATAACAGAGAGTCGTCTATTCCTGTGTTCCCATGTGCATGGGACATAAATGCCTTTCTTCTCTTCCTACAGGTTTGGATAGAGTTTGGTCGCATTAAGCTCCCCCAGGGCTACCACCCCAATGATGTGGAGCAGGAGTGGGGAAACTGATCTTTGACATGCTGAGAGAGAAGGCTATGAGACCAGCAGTGGAGAGGTCAAATATTCCACTGTTAGATATCCCAATTTAGCAAATGAGAAAACGAGTTCAGTATTCAGCTACTGTCCCAGAATGATTATTGGCCGCTAATTTCTAGCGAGACTAGGACACTTTTGATGTGTAATCGATGTAGGTTCAAATGTCTACTGTACAGGAACAGTTGTTCAAATTATTCAAGTGAGCATGTGGAAGAGGCAGTTTTCAGGAAGAGTAGTACATTGGATCTGTAAAAGGATGCAAGGAGAAGAAATATCTACATTGTTTGCCTTTTTTTTTTTTTTTTGCATCTTTCCAAACCACGCACATGCTCTGAAACTTCAATCCCAGTGCGTGGCTTCATGGTATGCAAATCCTTGTGCAAGTCAGGCAGACTAGGCATTCTCAGAACAGTCAGTGCCGTTTAAACAGGCATATACATCTGATCCAGTATAGGGTGAGACTGAAAATGTATGGATGTAATATACAGGCAGTTTCTCTTGGTGGTAGTGTGACTGCTACCTTGTTTTTACATGTATCATTTAAAATTCTCCTGCCTTTAGGCTGTCCCAGTGCAATGGCAGGCTGAGGTGTTGGTTGCCTCACTGCCTACCACACTGGCAACCCAGGTTGGGACTGGACCAGTGTCGCTGGGATGTTGGCCAGAGCAGGGGATCTAGTGTCCCACAGACTGCTGTCCTCCTTCAGGCATCTTGCTGCACTGTCACCACCTGCAGGGACTAGATTCTGTAACAGGCGCACGCTGCAGAAAAGGACCTGACAGAGATGCCTGTAACTTGCACATGTGTACTGACACAAGAGCGTCATTGCATATGACTCTGCCTAGGGAAACGGTGGGGAATGAAGAAAAGGAAGATAACCTCAGCTGACAAGGTGTCAGCGAAGACTTCACGGGCCCCTCAGTACTGACCGAGGCAGACACCACCGCACAGTGGTCCTGGAAAAGAGATGGTGTAATTCCTGGGTAAGGTAGTTGATGGGGCAGAGAGTCGAGTTAGAATGGGGCCAGTGTGGCATCACAGGCGCGAAACAATAGATGAAAAGAAAAATATTCCCCTGCTAGTGATTGTTAAAACAGGAGGTTGTACAGTAGTTTTAGTTATTTATTTATTTTTTATAAATGAAGTCTGTTTGGGAAACAAATTATTTTGTTACCTTCCTTTTTGAGATGGAAGCCTTTGACTACCTGAGTTTTTGTGCTGCAGTTGTCACAGTGTAGTCCAGCAGCTTGCAAAAATATTTCAGTACTACAAAACTTTTGGCTACTAAATTATCCATTAGGTGGTCCAGGAGCAACATCAGTGTTGGTGTGAGGACAGTCACTAGCTCAACGAGCAAGCACAACTGTGATGGTTTGGGGGTTGCAAAATTAACACACACACGTGTAGAAAACAATTGACTATACAAGCATCATGAATTAAGTAACAGGTGACAGTGGATAACAGTGCTGTTTGACTGCTCTACATTAGATTTGGTTTTGTGGCTTGGGGACTGGGAAGATTGGCACGCACTCAGTTGCACACTCATTTTAGTTAAGCACTGACAAGTGTTCACATTACAAAACTTATGCATGTAAACATTTTGACATTATTCTGTAGTGTTAACTAGCTTTGCTTGCAAGAGGCCTCTGGTTGAACAGATATGTTGACTAAATTATTTTCTGACCTCCGAAATAGGTGCTTTATCTAGGCTTGCTCTTAGGTGCACTGTTAGAGCAGTATGGGAAACATACAGTAGCCCTGTCGCATAGTACCAATCCATCATAACCGGAGGACTTCAGCTTTCTAGAAAGATGTGAACCCATCATGATAAGGGAGAAACTTGCACAGTCTGCATTGTGGGTAAATGGTGGGTTTTAGTCTCTGGTGCTGTCGCCCATCTCTCACCTTTACCAGCACTCAGTTCATCGATTTTTGGGAAGTTTGCACTGTAACTGGCCCGGTGCATAAATGGAGGACCTCATTCTCCAGTGCCTTTATTCCCTTACCTTTCACTAGCACTAAATTCCAGCAGTCAGGTAAAACCAGCAGGTGCAATAGGCAGGATTCCTTCTGTATTATGTGCATATAGACAGTGGGAGTGACTGACTGATGGGGCTTTCTAATGCACTGTTTTAGGCTGGAACTCTTGCTGCAGATTGCTAACAAAATTCAGAATGGAGCATTGAACTGTGAGGAGAAGATGACCCTGGCTCGTAACACCTTGCAGGCTGTGAGTGATCACCTATTCAGTTCTTTTCTTTATGTTAATAATAAAAAAAATGTTCTTAGGTGACTGTCTTTTGTTCAGAGCACCATTACAAAGGACTTATGAAAACTCTTTGTACAACTGATTAAAAAAAATAGAATTCTGTTATGTGGTGACCAGCTCGTTAATGTATTCCTTTATTCTTTTTATTTTTGTTCCTGATTTCCTCATTTTAGACACCATCACATAGTGGTGCTTATTGCCTCCTGGCACCACGTGGAATGCTGAACTCTGAGCCTCAGGCCCCGATTAAAGCCATTTCATGGACTCTCTGTATTTTTCATTTTGTTCCAGGATGCAGCCCAGCTGGAATCTGGGCAGCCAGTCCAGTATAGAGCGGATGTGGGAATGTACCTGGAGGAGTGTGAAAGGTTAATCCATCAGCTCCAGGTGGACCTTCAGATACTGCGAGATGAGAAATACTATCAGGTGGACCAGCTGGCCTTCAGGTTAGGCTTCCTTCTGCTGACCAATGCAGGCAGAAGCAATAGTGGAGATCAGGGACACTCAAGGAACCGGCAGTAGGAGACTTTTGAGACACCTGGGGCAGGGGCACAAGGGAGCTTTGTCCCAGCAAGGGCAGAAGGGGAGTGTTTACACCATGGGAAAAAGGGAGATTTTTATGTTTGGGTAGGGCCAAAAGTGGAGATTTGTTTCACACCTGAAGAAGGGACAGAAGCTGAGCTTTTCCCTGTTTGTGAGTGGGGTGGGGTGAGGTGGGGGTGTGGGCAGAAATGGTGATCTATCCAACCTGGGGCAAGGGCTGCATGTCAGATTTCACACACGAGACAACAGTAGGCCATGGAAGGTAAACATAAAGGGATATTTCACCAGCAAGCACTGCTTCCAGCTCACCATGACCTCCCTGCCCCAGTGTCCTTTTCTGGCTTTGCTGGATATTTAGGCAGCATACTGTGTCTGTGTGTTTTCTTTCTATTTTTTTTTGGGGCAAACTACTTAATGGGTTCAGTGCCCAACCCAGCAATAAATAAAACAATCTGGCCTCTCTCCCAACTACCTAACATGTCCTGTTCAAACACGATCTGTTATTTAAAAAAAAAGTGTCCCTCCTTCTCCACCCAGCTACCTGATGAATCCAGGGCCAGACCAGGACCGTAGAGGAGTAAAAAAAAATCTGTCCCCCTTTCAACAACTGGATGAATCCCAAACCCAACCCAGCTTGCCAGGGAATAAAATATAATCCATCTCCCTCACCCAGAGTACTGGATGAGTCGGCTGCCCAACCTGGCCCTTCAGGGAATTAAAACATCTGCACCCCCACCTGACATTTCTGGTACCCAACCTGGCCTATCAGGGAATAAAAACATATCTGCCCCCACTACTTGACTAATTTGGTGTATGGAGGGGGGAAATGATGTTGATTCTGGGGGATAAAACTACCTACCGATGTTGGGTGGACTTGAACCACTGTATACAGTGTGAGGAGCAGTGCAGCTGCATCAGAGCCCCTCCTCTGGGCACTGTGTACAAAAACCTGTAAAACTGATGTTGGATGTGGTCCTCCTATAACTGCAGTTATAACAGTGAGACCGGTGAGAAAGTAAGGCCTGCTACAAAAATAAAGATATCATTAAAAAGCAAAACCAGCCTTGTTGGCACCAGTCAAATCTTATTTGGGGTGGTGTGGGGGATTATGATGATGTAAGGAGGGCATAATCAGAGTGTGTCTGCAGACTTCTCTATGAAGCATGTTTGTGGGGAGCACCCCTTGTTTTTGTTTGGACTTCCATGCTTCAAGCAGAGCTCTTCTCAATATTGTTGTTGCTAAAACTTTTATTGGACCACAGACTAGAAAAATAATAAAGGTGGCACAGAGAGAAAATGAAAAGTGCAGAGAGAGAGAGAGAGACAGAGAGTAGTTTATATGGACTAAACAAAATGGTCAATAGTCAGAAAAGGTAACAGTATGTATCACTTTGTTAAATGAATGCCCCGTCCTTTCACTTTTATTCGGGGACGGACACGCTGTGATATAGGAAGGCTTGTTGACCACCGACTCCCTCTGTTTGTTTTCCAGAATTATGCGATTGAAGGATGAACTGGTCCCCTGAAACTAGAATGCACTAACTTGTACAGAAAGGGACATTTTTCAACCTTAGAGCTGCTGCGACCATCCAACCTAACCACCACAGATTACCGGACTGAGAGAAGCCTGAGTGCCCTACCCACCACCACCACAACCACCACCTCTTCCTCAGCACTGTGGTTTAGGAAACCAATGACCAGGGCTGAGCTGGTGGCACTTTCATCTTGGAGGCGAGGGCAACTTGCGCTTTGTCTATGAGCTGCTTGCCTGGGTGGAGGAGACACAGGTTGGTCATTTTTCAGGGGATAAGGGCAATATCCTGAGAATCTGTCCTTAACGTGTAATTACTCAAAAGGACAAAGTCACATTTTGTTCGAGTGTGTCCATCTATGGTGTTGCATCTGTGGTTCCCTCAGGGAGTTCTGAAAGTGACCCTTTCTCTGTTACATTTCTTCTACCCCCCCACAGCTTGCATTTGACACCCCTCCCCAAAGAAGTTTGAGCTTGACCATTCATGTCCTCCCGAGGAGTTGAGAACATGACCCTCCATGCTGTTACATTCATGCTGCCCCTGAGGAGTTAGTGTGACCCTCCATGCTGTTACATTCATGCTGCCCCAAGGAGTTGAGTGTGACCCTCCATGCTGTTACATTCATGCTGCTCCCAAGGAGTTAGAGTGTGACCTTTCAATCTTCCACCTTCAATACTCCACCTTCGTACTCCTCCCTCCACTTCCCTGTTTACTACCCAGCTTTCTTACCACATCCTCTCCTTCTCTTCTTCCTTCCTTCTTTGCCCGCTGCTCTGCCAGCATGTCTTTTGACCTCCCTCACTTTATCATGACAAAGTCTCTTACCTCCCTACCTCTCTCCCAATACTGTAGATATTATTATTCACTGTATTATTTACATTTTGTATTGCCTGTACACAACCCAATATGTAACCTGTGTTTGCCATGAATCTGTTTATTCCCTTGTGTTGTTGCATTCTCTGTACCTGACGTAGAACCACTGTAAAAGAACCACTGGTTCAAAGGTAATTGTAATCCTAGAATACAGTAAATAAAATAAATAAAAAATCTACTACATACATTCTGCCTCCTCAGGGTTTGTGTGACCCTCCATGCTGTTACATCCATGTTGCCGCCTCCCGAGTTTGAAGTGACCTCTCTTTTGTTAAATACATACTGCACCAGACACACACACACACCTGCTGATTGTGGTGGTAGAGTGATTTGCATAGTGTGGCTGTTAACTCCTGCTGATGGTAGAGTGATGCATAGACAGCAGTTATCTTCTGTTAACCTCCTTTGTTTTACTGCTTTGGTTTAGATGAAGCTGGAACAGGCAGAATGGGGCAGTGACCTGCCAAGTGTGGAGGCGCAGAGAGAGATCCACCAGACTGTCCACAACTCTGTAGAACAGCTTGAATCCAGTCTCAAGGAGACGAAAATCTATGAAGTAAGGCTGCTACTTATTCCTGGTTTGAAATATGTTCAGTAGGGTTTTGTACTACTAGTACATCAGAAAACAAATTAATACCTGGTGCTGTGGTGACAAGCGGAGGTGCTGGGCCATGCTAGAGCACAACACAAGTCTGGAAAGTCAGGATTGGAGGCTGACAGGGAGGACTGGGCGTGTCTGCATGAATGCTGTTCTCCTGGGTGGGATGGGTTCTAGATGCTGCTCATGTAGTGACATCTAGGGAAGTATGCAGTGTGCCATTTATTTATTTATTTGCTTTTGTTAACGGTAAGCACACTAGACAGCCAAGTGCCTATTTTCAGGTGCGACCGGAGAGTCACAGGTGAAAACTTCATACATAAACAGTTGAGGAATCGAAAGAAATACATAGGAAATAAACAGGCATTTCAAGGCTGGCTCTAGAGCAGGATTGGCACAAAATTCATACGTGAGACAGTTGAGGAATCGAGAAAAATACATAGGAAATAAACAGGCATTACAAGGCTAGCTCTAGAGCAAGGTTGGCACAAAATTCATACATGGATAGTTGAGAGTCAAGATAAAATACCTAAAATAACAGGCATTTCAAGGCTAGCTCTAGGACAAGGATTGGCACGGTGCATTACAGTAGAATGGGACATACAGGATATAATTAGAAGGTGAACAGCGGAGTAAACAGAAGCAAAGACAATGGTAAGTGCCTGGGGGGGTGCCCTAGGCAGGGGGTCAAGTCCTGGCATCTTGGCGGTTACTGGAGAAGAAGTGCAAGTAAGCGCTGAGGCCCCCACCCAACTGGGTTGAAGGGAGGAGAGGGGCAATGGAATAGGGCTATGAGGAGCAGGGACAGGGGAGGAAGGTTTCAGGAAGTTCCAGAGGGAGGCTTTAAAGCTTGGATGGGAGGAGGAGGACCGAGTAAGCTCAGGGAGGCGAGTTCAGAGTTTGGGGCATATGTGTAGAAGGCCTAATCCCCAAAAGGTGCGGGTTCATTGATACTGTGGGTAACCATGCAGCGTTGGGCACTCCCAGAGCATTTGCAAGTGAACACCTTTCCAGTTAATGTGGAGAGGCGAGCCAAAAACAAGGGTAAAAAATCCAGCACATTGGATACATGATGTCCACTGCTGAGGGCTGGCCACTCCCACTGGGGGTTCAGACAGAGTCATCGCTCCTCTCCTCCCTCTGTGAGCTGTTGACTGGACTTGCATTTCCTCTTGTGTGTGGGCTCAGCAGTGCACCATGAGAAATAACTGTCTGGAGATCAAATCAAAGGTGCGGGCATACACAGCGGGTGGGTGAGGAAACTCTGGATGGGAGACAGATCAAACAGCAAAGACATTTTACGCTGGCATGCGAACAAGTAAGGAAAATGAAGAATAAATTCCAAAAGCAAATGATCAGAAATTGGCAGACAGGTACAGTATCGGGTGACTAAATAAACTGGTCTTGAAGTATAGGCAGAAAAGCAGAATAGTTTTCTCTCCGTATTCATCCTTTGACCAGTTAGTGTATTATGTGATGTACATTGGGTACTTAGCTCATGGATGCCTTTTCCATCACTTTGTACTGCAGCATCAAACCAAAAAGGGGTGCCTACCAAATGGCCAAGCATTAACATATCGCACAGGTGACCTTGGTTTGGCAGGGAGCTAATGATGGCAACACTGTGTGTCCCAGAGGTGGACACTGGGCACTTTATCGCTTGTGCTGCCACTTTATATTTGTGTTGCCATTGGGTTGTGCATTTGAGAAAGAGTAATGTGCTCGGGACAGCCCAGGTTCCAGTTATCTCAGTGGCACAGCTGGTAAGTGCAATCAGAACGGTATTCTGGGCAGCCTGGGTTCAAGTCCCAGCTGTGGCACATATTTTCTCACCTCTGTTTGTATGTGTTCCATACAAATATGCTCACCACACTCCTGTGTGATTGAACTTTATCACCTGGGCAGTCTGTGGAGGTTGGAAAATATGTGTCCCTCCTATGCAGGGGTGTCACTGATGTCGGGCAAGCTAACACATCGGGTAGGAGGAGCAGGTGGTGTGATGGGAGTGTGCATGTCAGCAGCATGAGTGATCGCACTCCACTGATGTCCTAAGGCAGAACAAAGGAAAGACAGAAGAAGCTGTAGACTGGATGAAGGCTGCAGCCTGCTGGCTGCCCTCCCATCACTGGATGTGGTCTTCTAAACCTTCTGCTGTATAAGAACTTGGGGGGGGGTTGATCCTGGGAAACGTGGTAGCAAGCATGCTGGGAGGTAAGGTGAATCACAAAATTACATTTGTGTGTTCATTTTTGTTTCCTCTCCCAGAGCAAAATGTCTCCAAACTTCCGGAGCAGCTACTCGGAGACTCTAGGCAAACTGGAGAGTCAGTATTACAAACTCTTGGTAAGTTGATACTGTCAGCAGTGTGTGTATAAAACTGTATATATGTACGCATGTCATATTACACTCTTGGTAAGTTGAGACTGTCGGCAGTGTGTGTATTTGTATAAAACTGTATATATGTACACATGTCATATTACACTCTTGGTAAGTTGAGACTGTCAGTAGTGCATACACACACAAGACAGTATTTGTGTACAGGTGTAGGTGTGTGTGGCTAGTGCTGTGGTATGGAGTACTGATGGATACTCCTTGCTCATACAAGAATCCAAATGTCAGATACAGAGTGCACCATGGAAAAGCAGGAATCCTGTGGGTAGTGGAACCAGACCCATGTGGATGCATTTGTAGAAGGAGAAGCTGCATGTTTGGAGTTTGACTGGTGGTATGTGGACATGCTTAGGTACCTTCCTATAATGGGAACTGACTGACATAAAGGACACACTTAGTCCACCACAGATAGTTTCTAACCCTTTTGGACTAAAATATGGAGGGACAGACAGTGTTTTAAACACTAATGTATATATTTGTTGAATTAGAAAGGGGTTATTACTGTTATTCATATAGTATCTTATGGAATCAGATACCATTGGATGCCACATATGTTCTCAAATACTGGATTGCATTGGTACCATTGGTATCCGATTGCTGTGTCCTGTTGCCTAAGATCCAGTTGCATACCAGCTATCCGATGTGACTGTCCAGGATCCAAAGCAGACAGCTGACATTGGGTCCCCAGTCTGACGTCAGATTCCATAATCCAACCTCTGATCCCATGATTTGACCTTGGATCTGACATCCAAATGGGATTGTATAGGGTATTGGATCTGGAGATGTACAGATGGACTATCAATTGATGGCATTTGGATAGTCAAAAGCCCTATCCGAGCATCACTAGGGGTTATGCGATGTCTTATGTCATACAAATGACACACAAGAAGGTGGTGGTTCCTCCATAATTGTGTTTTAGCAATGAGAGTGTATTTTGTGATGTTAATTCAGTTGCATCTCAGCCCAGAGGTGTTGCTGTGGAGACAGACGATTAGAATGTTAACGCTCAAACTGTAGTGTGGTCATGCTCCACCTGACATTACAACGGCAGATTTTATGTATTTATTGAAAGTTTCACCAAGAGATTTATTTTTCTGTTGATGAGATCAGTTGTTCTAGAGACCTGTCCCAAGACTTGTGGCTAAGTGTTCTGAGTCTTGTCTACTATTCTATTATTTTGGTAAAGTTTTTGAGTTTGTTTGATATCTTTATTAGTTTACCTTAACTTTTGAAATTCTTTTTTTTTTCCAACACTTTGTGTTCCTCCACCCTTGACCCTGGCGGCACCCCCTTCCTGCCCTGTCACCAACCCCTTCCAGCAGATTCTTGCAGGTTACCCCACAACTTACAAAGAGCCATGTTTGGCGGTGGCCTGCCACTTAGTCGTGGGGGTGCTAAATGATCAGGGAGCTTTTTCCTTCTACTCTGTCTTCTTCCTAGAACAATGGCATACAGTGACATGTGGACATCTGTGTGCAGTGGCATACATACATGCCATGTCCACTGATATCCCACCCTCATCTGGCTGTTCCAGCTGTTGCTGCCACCCAACCTTTGCCAGGTGGCAGCCAAGTGGCGGGACACAGGATCCCGCCTCCAAAGGAGAAGAGCCGCCCTTGAGATACTGAATCTTCCTGGCTCAGCTGGCTCCCATGCAACCCTGCTCCATTTACTGAAACCAGGTCACCATTGTGGCATGTGGTATGGCAGCCAGCACTCAGTTCCCCACACCTCTGGGCCAGTTAATTTAAATCTTTAAGGTTGCCAAAATTAGATCCGAGGTCCGCTTGACCCTCTCAAATGGGAGTTGTGATGGTCGGCAGGAGATGTCGGACACCCAGTTTGTGTGGTCTGACTTCAGCCTCCCCACAATCAGTGACATTGTGATGGTTATCCAATCACTGCGTCCGACCAACTGTAATTTGGACCCGGCCCCACACGTCTCTTAGTGGATTGTGTGGATAAAATTGGCCCAGTCCTTGCTGAGATAGTCTGAAGGTCCTTGGAGAGGGGATTTTTCCAGATCCTCTTAAGGAAGCTGTAGTCAAGCCTTCTTAAGAGAGTCCTCCTTGGACCCGGACTGTCTGACTAATTACAGGCCTGTCTCTAACTTTACCTTTGTGGGTAAAGTTATCGAGAAGGTGGTTGCATCACAGTTGGATGATCATCTGACTAACAACAATGTCTATGATTCTCTCCAGTCTGGATTTAGGAAAAGGCATAGTACCGAGACAGCACTTCGCGGGTACTAAATGACGCCCTAATAGCGGAGATCAAGGACCTGTTCCATCTTGGTCCTTCTTGATCTCTCTGCAGCGTTTGACACTGTGGACCACGGTGTGCTACTGGAACATTTGCGATTCATCTGTGGACTGTCTGATACAGTCCTCAGGTGGTTTCGATGTGACCTCGAGGGTAGGGACCCAGAGGGTGGTGTCTGAATTTTTTCCCACATTAGTCTCCTATCCTGCGAGGTACCGTAGGGTTCCATTTGGCACCCATGTTGTTTGCAGGTATATGCTGCCGTTAGGAGTGATTATTATTAGGCGGTACAGCTTGGGTTTTCATTGCTATGCAGATGATACCCAGTTGTACATGTCCTTTGTGCCCAGCCAGGATGCTGCCATTTCGCCCTTAACAACTGTCTTGCCGAAATCCAAGACTGGATGAATGTGAGTTGGCTGCAGTTGAACCCTGAAAACTGAGATGTTGGTTGTGGACCAGGGTTGCTGTGAGGTGGTTTGTTAGCTGGATCACCCTCGGCTTATGGCTTGGGGTGTCCAGCTGACTACCTCAGACCGGTGCGGAACTTGGGCGTTGTATTTGACGATTATCTGACTTTTAAATCTCAGGTGTCAGCGGTTGTCAAAACCTCTCTTTATCATCTGAGGAATATCGCCGGGTGAAGCACCTGGTTCCTCCAGAGGATCTTCCAACTTTGGTCCATGCCGTCTACCTCCCGCCTGGACTATTGCAATGCCCTATACCTAGGGCTCACGGGGTTGAATTACCGCTTGGCAGTAGTGCAGAATGTGGCAGCCAGGCTTCTGACTGGTTCTTCTAGGTCCAGTCATATAACACCTGTACTCATCGGACTGCACTGGCTGCCAGTTTGTTGGCGAATCACCTTCAAGGTCGGTTTGCTGACCTGTAAGGCCCTACATGATCAGGGACCTGCTTAACTGAAAGATCACCTTTGTCCCTACTGTCCCCCGCCTCTCCGATCCACTGATGAGGGATTGCTAGAGATTCCCAGGGTTCGCTTAAAAGCTTCAGGGCAAGATCTTTAGTTTATGGCCCACCCTGTGGAATTCTCTCACGCCAGGTGCGAAATTGTCCGACTGTCCAAAGCTTTAAAGGAGCACTGAAAACCTACCTTTTAACAAAGCTTTTAATGATTGTTAATCATTTTAATCTTATTTTAAATATTTATTGTTTTATGTATTTGTAAAAGCGCCTTGGTTTAAGAAAGGCGCCTTAAATAAATAAAGAATGATTGATTGATTGATATACTGCCAGCTATATGGAGACACCAACTCCATAACAGCACACTGTTGTGAAGAACTGAGTACTGTACCAGTAAATCTTTTGAATATCTACTAGAACGTTTCTTCGCTTTATTTGCACTTGGGAGTGCAGAGCAGTTCTGGACTAATTCATTTGAGTTTGGGGCTAGTAACCCCTGTCTCTGCATCCAGCTTCATTCAGCAGAGCACACAGTAAGGAGGGAGTGGAATACGTTGGCTAGAGAAGGCTGAGACTGAATTTGCCAAAAATTAAAATAAGTGAGAGCAGGTTCGGAGGACTCAAAGGATGTGTGACTTGGTCTCTGCGGTTGTGAGAATTGCTGTTAACGCTCATATTTCGAAAAGAGTTTAAGAGCATTTTATGCCTTCCTATTCATATTTTCTGCTAAGGGTAATTCAAATTTGTTGGGTATTTAACTCCCAATTATTAGGGGTAAGGAAGGTGGGTGGCTTAAAACAAATGTTTTTAGTTGCTACATATTTACAGCGGTCCCAGTAGTCACGACTGCCATTTTGGAAATGCTGTCTCACCTGAATAAAGCCCTCAGCAGATATAGCTACTTTAAGTTAGATGGCAAACTAGTATGGCTAGAGCAGGTTACTTGAGTCATATACAAGTATACATATATTTCCAACTGTTAAGTAAATATTATGCTAGGTAGGAAGGAGCTCAGCATCAGGTCTACTGTTTTCCTCAACATTCTTCCTTTTACAGGTTCAAAGGTTTAAATAGCAATCTCTTGGTGATTGCAGTAATAATACCTGTTTATTCTCCTCAATTAGCACCTACAGCCATTGAAAAAGCTGGCAAATTATTGGTAACAATATTTGGGGTACATATTGTTTTGAATACCACCCCCATTTTCCTGCTGTAAAGAGTACAAGGAGATGTATTATGTGTGTCATCATTTGAGGAGTACAATACGAGTATATGCAATGTTAACACTATTTTATTGCCATGTATAAGTGTAATGACATTGATTCCTGTCTTATATGAAATCAATAAACATCAAGTTAAAAAAAAAAAAAGAAAAAAGGAATGCCTTTTGGTCTTAACCACGGCACCCAAGCGTTTCATAAATTGCTAGTCAGTTTGGAACCTACTTGCTCAGGCAAGGCATAGCGGTATTTCCTTACTTAGACAACTGGCTAGTGTGTGGGAAACCAAGAGGAAGCAGTGTGCTCAATTCAAACAGTGAGGACCACCCTGCCGAGGTTAGGTTACTTCCCAAACATAGATGCATTGCACTTGGAACCCAGACTGATTCTGGAGCTCATAGTTGTAGCTGAACACAGAGCCAGGTAAAGTCTTCCTTCCTTTGCACAGGGCAGAAGCTCTGATTCGGTATGCAGACACATTGCAGGCAGGTCAAACAAGGACTACACAGTAATTCCTGAGACTTGTGGGTCTCATGACTTCTACCACAGTAGTGGTGTCTTGTGCCAGACTGCAAATGAGGGATGTCCAGTAGCACTTCAGAAGGAACTGGTGCCAAAGGTGTACCCCTGCAAGTGCCAGTGTAAAGCAGGTTGGTGTAAGCACTGGAGCGGGTAATAAGGCATCCTCAGAGAAAGTATTCTCTTCCTTCAGCTCTGCCAACAAAGGTTGTGACCACAGATGCATCTGGGATGTGGATGACATTTGGAGGAAGAATGGTGAATGAAATAGGGGCCCTCAAGGAAAAAGGATCACATAAACTTGCTGGAACCAAGTAGTGCTCTTTTCTCTGAAGCCCTTCTCCTGCCTGTTGCAGTACCAAACAGTTCTGATAAAGACAGATAATACCAAATCGATGCATTGCATAAACAAACCGGAGGGAACCAGATCATCACAACTCTGTACAGAGTGGAGAGTCTGCAGCCTAGCTTGCACCTTAAATGCAGACCTTTCTGCAGTACACCTAGCAGGAAGAGAGAATGTACTAGCCGATTCACTCAGCAGAGTGGGGCTTGTAACTTACGAGTGATGTCTGAACCAAGGGGTTCTGTGTGTCCGAGATGGGAGTACCTGAGACAGATCTGTTTGCTCATGGGAAAATGGAACGCTGTCCCAGTTCTGTTTCTGGACTCCCTCAATGGGGACTGCATCAGAGGATGCACTAGCTCTTCCCTGGAGAACAGGTTCCTGTATGCATTCCTCTATTTCCACTAACTCAAGAGCATTGTTGAAACTGAGAACGGAGACTGCTGCAATGATTCTGATAGCACCAGACTGGGCACAGCAGTCTTGGTACTCATGATGCTGGCAGTGTTTGCAGAGAATGCCAGTCAACCTACTACAAAGACAAGACCTGCTAACTGTCTTAGGGTCTGGTGTCCTTCATTTGAGAGCATGGTTCTTGAAGAGTTAAAGTATTCTAACTTGAACCTTCCAAACCAGGTCCTGAATATTTAAAAGTTACTTGAACCCCAGCAACTAGGAACACGATACTTCAAAATGCAAAATATTCAGTATTTGGTATGACTTTGCACGTTACTATGAAAACTGCAGATATACACCACTGTTTTGGACTACATGATATATTTTAACTGATAGTCCAAACCAATTCACTATTAGTGCATTCGGCAGCTATCTGTAATCAGACTGCTGACCTTTAAGTAGCTGGAGGATCAAATAAGAGAAGCAAGAGAATTGCTAGGAGGAAGAGGCAGACACTAACGGATAAAGGATGGAATTGTGTGATGTTAAATGGACATAGTCTCAACAGAAAATGAAGGAAATGGAGATAGCCATCAGATAACATGAATGTGGATTGTGGTTATCACAGAGACATGGTGAGATAGAAACTCAATTTAGGATACAGCATTAGAAGGATTCAGCTTATACAGACAGGATAGAGAAAGGCAAAAGGATGGTGGTATTGTACTCTACATAAGCGCTTGATGTTTATTTAGTAGATAACTCTAATAACATTAAACAAGATCAACTAACAACTGAAACCTTATGGATTAAATGTAGTACTGACATACAGGAGGTTGTATAGTAGGCCTATGTTGCAGACCCCTCGACTCAAGTGATGAACAAAACAATGCTAGAGGAGATTGAGAATGCATGTGAACTAGGATAGGTAGTACTACTGTTTTTTTTTTTTTTTGTATTTACCTGATGTAAGCTGGGACAACACGGCAGCCAAATCATTATACTCCAGGAACTTTATTGAAATCATAAGGCAGTGCAATGTAACCCAATTTGTAACCCACCAGCTCGTGGAGATAACATACTGGACCTAGTCTTGGGCTCAAGTAATATTGCCATCATCAGATGTCAAGTTAAACAACACCTAGCAAATAGTAGTCTTGCCAAGATTCATTTTGCCATCTCTAAAATTACATAAAAAATAATTAGGTGTACAGATGTATTCTTATCACAAGGCAAATCAAGATGAGATTATTTGAGCTGGCCCTGTGGCACTGAGGATTGAGGCGCTGGATGCCACACCTTTGGCCGCACGCGACTCCGGGATTGGGAGCGAGCCCAGGTCGTCAGGAGTTGGCAGGGTTGGGAAAGGATCGAGCATCCGCTGGACTGCTCTCCTTACCGGGGGTTCATCTGGTCACGCTCTGGGGCCTCTTCCGAGGCTGGGAGCACTGCACCAGAACTGGCCTGCAGCATTGCGGATTGGAGCCTTGGCAGGACATCTTACGAGGTGCATGGGAGCACGCACACAGCGTGCAGGAGTTCATTGCATGCCCAAGGCCCTGAGGGAACTGGAAAGGAAAATGGACCTGACC
Organism: Neoceratodus forsteri; assembly: GCA_016271365.2. Classification (NCBI taxonomy): domain Eukaryota; kingdom Metazoa; phylum Chordata; order Ceratodontiformes; family Ceratodontidae; genus Neoceratodus; species Neoceratodus forsteri. The sequence continues at coordinate 336,386,471 of CM057451.1, read as the reverse complement.
CTGGTAGGCGACGCTGGAGTCCAGGAGCTACCTGCCAACTGACGGAGGAGCTCCTCGAGTCCAAGGATGTCCACACAAGATGGCTCAAGGTGGGGTGCGGATGCCTGGAAAATGGAGGAGCTGGGACGACCGAGAGTCGGGACTGAGTCTATGATGGGGCAGGATGGAGGTGAACTGAGTGCCCCATCTGAGAGAGTCCAGGGCTGTGAGTGAGGTGGATAAATAAGTTTGAAAAAAAGATGAGTTTATTAAAGAGCTCAAAAAATGTAATTGGGATCAATTGTTCAAGAATCAAAATATTGAAAACAGTTGGGTGATTTTAAAGTGAAAATAATGGAAACCTGCAGTAAACGTATCCTGAGGTCAAAAAGTACAAACAGTAACAAAAAGGGCAGAATGTATGCAAAAAAACGACAACATGGAGATCAATAAAAAAAAAAAACAAGGACTTAAAAAGGTATAGAGAAAATGCAACAGAGGAACATTGGAAGGAATACAAACATATGCCAAGAAGGTGCAGGAACATGATTAAAAAGAATATAGTAAAATAGAAAAGAACCTAGCAAACACAGCAAGTAAAATCAACAGTAAACAATTGTACGATACATTAATTCCTCAAAAGGTCATGTACAGCTTTGGCCCTCTGCAGATAAATTATCAAACAATCATTACACTGGGGCAGATTGCTTGGGTGAGCAAATAGAACTTACTGCAGAAATAACCTTATATTCTATCTACCTGGACCGCCCCCCTGGCATAAAATCCTCTTGCCTGTATATTTGATAGCAACTAAAAAGGCTATCACTCATAAATGGATGACTAAGGTAATATCAACAGTAGCAGACTGGAGACTTAATAGCTCTAGGGATTTATCACATGGAAAGTCTAACTGCGGCTCTCCATGATAAATCGACTACCTGTCGTACTAAATGGCAGAGGTGGATTCAGCATTTGTTCCTTGAGGGGATGGTAACTCTCCAGGAGGCCATTATATCTGTGGAGCTGTCTCCCATGGTATGTGATACTTTCTATGGATTAATACATGACTTTGCCTTAGTTCATCATAGATAAATAATGTTGAGTCGACCACACTTCATAAACTTGCGGTTTGATTTTACTACATTGGCATTTTGTATCAAGATCTGCTGTATGTGTTGCCTTGTATTTTTCCAATAAAATCATATGTAAAAAACAAAACCAAAAAAAAAAAACAATCATTACACTTGGGGAAATGGCTAGAAACTAAACAAATACTTTAACTCAGTATACACAAAGGACAAAATAGTATAAGGTCACGAGTCTATGAACAAAACAACAGGGCAGGTAAAATAGACACAAATTGAAAGGCAAATTGAAGAAAAATTTAAAATCTTAAGAAGGACTGTTCACCCAGCCCAGAAAACACCACCGTAAAATGATTACCATAATGAAAGATCAATTTTAGGATCGTAGATATGTTGTTCATCCACACTTTGGAATGTCCCCTTCCACTTTAAATCTCACCGAAGTCTTCAAGCTGGCTCTTCCCACCCACCCAGGTGATATATACCTAAGCTCCACCCATGACGCCAAATCTTCCTTTCTGCTGGAAGATTCAGTTTGCCCTCCTCGTGCTCACGCATTTCGTGGGCTCTGGCTTCAAACCTTCGGTTTACCCAAAATTTGCATTGCTTATGCTAGCGATGCAAGCCTGTAGCTTCGATCATGGAAGACAAATCTTCCTCCAGATTTCGTGAGGTGCCATGCAGTCAGAAGATGTCGCGCATCGATCCCCTATACTGCATGCTGCTACTGCCTCGTGTTCTACCATGACACCTTGTCTTGCCGCTCTGTTTGGCATTCCATCCCAGCGCCCTCGATGACCATCTCGCACACCTGAAACTGGGGAGGCCGAGAAGAGGAACCCTCCGTGAAATCCATGGAGGCTTGGTGGGTGGTTTCCACGGCTGTGGATCCTCCCGAGCAGTTGGAACACATGCAAGTATTCGAGGAGCAGGGTGGCTTGTGCCGCAGAGTCTCTCTCGGAGCTTTTCGCTCCACTCAACCTGGGCTCCACCTTTCCGGTTCCTTCCAGGAGTTGTGCCAGTCTCTCCCTACCAAGGGAGAGGTGCTCGCGGCTCGCACTTCTCTCAATCCCATAAGCGGGAGAAGGATCCACGGCATCTTCATCTTGATGGAGATGGTCCTGGAGCGGCAGAGAGATTGGTCCCAGGAACATGTGGTCTCGACTCTGTCGAGATCGCTTTTTTGGCCGCCGGCTGGATCTGCTCAAACCAGCCCACTGAGGGTCTGGTAGACAACGTGAAATCGCTCATCAACCCTATCGACCCCTTTGTCGTTGACTCCAGTCGATGACTCCTTAGAGAGGATTCCGCTCCTTGTTTTCCTGAAGAGAGACAGCCTGCTGAAGTCCCCATCGAGAAATCAGTTCCAGGCCCTGGGAAGTCACCTGCCCCACCGCTGTCTCCCAAATAACCGAGTCGGCCTGCCCAATGTCGGTCAAGGTCTAGGACTCCCTCGACTGACAGACCATCGGTCCTCCTACTGGTCCTCTGATGAGAGAGGTTCCGTGTAAACCCGCAGCACCACGAGGACCTCATGGCAGCAGCTGATTTTGCCTGGGCATAAGCTTACCACGGCTGAAGCAGACTCTTCGAGCCTACCAAATCGGTTCCCCAGCCCGTGGAGCCGGCAAGACCACCTGTTAGGCCCAAAATGGTCTCTCCACCTATTGTAGTGGAACCACCGCCTAAAACGGCCTGTGGAAGGGCTCCTTCCAAGGAACACAGACCAGACACCGGCTTCTCTGCAATTGTCAGTCACGACACTCCCAGACTGCCCCGGCGTAGTCAGAAGGTGACCTAAGTGTAGGCTTTGTAGTCTGATTCCTTGGATTCAGACGCCACCGGTTTGCATTCACATCCAGACAATGATGAATCGACCGCTGGCCTAGGGACAGAGGAAGGTCCCTCGTCCCTTTCAAGGGATCCTTCGCTTCATCTCTGAGTCCACAGGGATTCCCTGGAGCCTATCCAGAAAAGGTGGAGTACCCTCTTACGGACATCCTTAGGAGAGGATACCTCGATGGAGGCCTTCTTGGCCGAGGCCATTGTTGGACTGGCCCTGGAACTTTGGCAATGTCCTGCCTCTTGTAACGCCTCCATCTGCCCGCAAGGCATGTGCAAAATGCGGTGCCCATGGGGTCCCTAGCAGGGTTCACAGAGCACCGCTCGACCAAGAGCCTGGTGACTGCCTCTGTGTTCAGGTGTACTGGCAGTTCTGTCGACACTGACCGAACTCCTGATAAAGAGTCCAAGCTCTTGGACTATTCAGCCAGGAAGGTCTATGCGGCTTCCTCCGTGGGCCTTAAATCAGGCAAGTTCAGCCGCCATCAGGGACACTGGTTTACGGATTGAAAAAGGGCAAATTCCATTTTGCACATTATAAAAACGGTACTGTCACCGTGTCTGCTAAGTCAAAATCCGTTTTACCGGTGTTTGGTTTTGTGTACTTTATTTAACAATTTTTAACTCTGCTAACATGCATTTTAGCAGTTTTGACCTCCACTATTGCACATCCTTCCACCCTTGTACCAATTTAAAGTTATTTTAGGTACAAGATGTAGCGCAACAACAGCACTACAGCTCCCATCCCTGAGGTGTGATGGAAGCAGTACTACGCCCCCGCCCTTCAGGTGCGATGGCAGAACCAACAGCACTACAGACCCATCCCTCTGATGTGATGGCAGCAGCAACAGCACTGTGTCCCCTCCTCAGGTGTGATGGAAGCAGCAGCACCGTGGCCCCTATCCATTAGGTGTGATGGCAGCAGTACTACATTTCTCATCCCTCAGGTGTGATGGCAGTATCAGCACTATGGCCCCATCCCTCAGGTGGGATGGCAGCAGTACAACATTCCCCATCCACCAGTGGTTATGGCAGAAGCACTACAGCCCCTGTCTCTCAGCTGTGATGACAGTAGCAACAACGCAGTCCACATCCCTCGGGGTGGTGGCAGTAGTGACAGCACTATGATCCCCTTTCTACAACACCCACACCCACATGCACAAGTTATAAATTACTTGGTCTCTTTGCTTGTTAGAACTCAGATGTGAATTAATCTGAATCACCACTACTAAGGTGGACCACCTTTGTTTTTTCCTATCATTTAACTGCCTGAACTGGGTTTCTGCCTGTGACACCACTGACCAGGGTTTGAAAACAGATTTGGGTGTTGGAGGACCAGCCAGGGGCCGGGGGTGAAGGCCTGAGTGTCCAGCGACCACTCGTCTTCTCCTGGGAGGGAGGGAGGGTGTATTCACAGCTCAGCATTTGCTAGTCCCAGGTGGAGGCTGGAGGAATGGCAACATGTTGGCCCTCACTGCGGGAGGGGGCGTGATGGATGTCAGCTTGTGCCTTGACATCATGTGGCCTGTCATGCTCCCACAAAATGGAAAACACCTGCTGGCCACCTGGAGGATGGCTCCTGGTCCCTTCATAAGCATGATGCCCCAGACACATGCATCTGTTAGGACCCCTGCCATGACTGGGATATATACAGGAAGCTCTTTAGGGTGATTGTTCTCCCTGTTAGCCTCCCACAGGGTAGGGGCCCACCCAATGAAGCGTTACTTTGGGTTACCTGGTAGCATGGCCATAAGGGTCAGTGGATGATGGCCAGGACTTAGCAGTGGAGGCAGGGGGACTTGGCAGGCCTGAAGGAGTGGAAGGCCAGGAGCAAAAAAAAAACCTGCCTGAATTTGCTTCTTTGAAATAAAAGTGTCTTCACCTGAAAAAATTCACAAGTGATTAGTGGAGGACCTTCTAATGGAAAATCATGCATCTCACAAACACGTGGATGCTTTTTTCCCTTGGTGTCCATGAAAAGGGTGTCTCAGTTTTATGTCTGAGCTAAGATGGAACTGAGACCACTCTGCCCACCAGCATCATACATCCCTGGGGTCTTACCTTCTGTGTGTCACTGAATGTGCTTTCAAATCCACTGGCCAAGCATAAGTACACTTAAACACTTAACATTTGCTTTTTATTAAAGCAGTCTGTCTGTGACAACAAAAGTTTTTTCTGAGACTGAAACAGCAGGTGGGAGAGACGGTGCAAATGATTCCATTCACCTACATGGGGTGCTAACTGTGAAGTCTTTTTGTAAGTAGTAAGGCAGTTTCTGCCTTGTGAACATACTTTCATTCAGACTAGTTTTCATTCAAACAACTGAGGATTTTGGATTGCCCTGCTTGTACTTGAATAAGCTAGTTGGTAACAATGATCCTGCACTTAGCAATCTACAACCTAGATGTTCACATGCAAAGAATACAATAAAAACCTGGATAAAGTCTAAAAACAAACTTATAAAATGCATAAAATGTATTGAATATTTATATTTACCTATACAAAATCATTGCAGCCAGAGTAAAACTCAAGTAAATTACATGGTTCCTGGCTACTGTATGATGTAGTAAACATATATTGGTATTTTTTATATTTTTTGTAAACCAGGTAAGTCCACTAGGCAGAATTGCCTGTTTTCAGAGATGACTCAGGAGCACTGCGAGGTTAAGTGACTTGCTCTGAGTTGCACAGTATGCAAGTGGAGTTTGTGGAATCAAACCCAAGTCTTCTAGACAGACTTGGTTCAATCACTGTTTGTTACTCTAACCACTAGGCTATACTGTCAGCCATAACACCCATACATAATGTTTAATATATTATTTCAGTAATAGTACACAGTACTTACAGTGCAAATTATGAACATTAAACATTTTACATTTTACTAAAACTGAATTATTTGCCTCTCCATCTGCTTATGTTTTCTTACACCAAAGTGAGTGTATAGTTGACAGAGCACTGTAAATAGCCTGTGGTAGCACTACTGCTTGCAATGCCAGGGACTCCGGGGTTGAAAGTGAATTCAGGTTGCTAGAGGTATGGCCAGGGAGTAGGATTGAGCACCTGGGGCCACTCTCCTCCTCCTCTGGGAATGGTGTCCTGCAGGTCCTGCTGCTTTACTGCCACCTGGGTGACCACGGATGGTAGTGCAATGGGGCTGCAGAGCAACTGGGAAGAGAGGAAGCAAGCCAGGATCTAGAGCAGTGGCATGTCTCTATGTGCCCTACCTCCTTGATCCCCTTGAGGGCCTTTGCCCTCAGGGACAGAGACCAGGAAACCAGTAACAATCACTCCACATCAGCTGCTGGTAGAAGGGACCCGCTGCCCAGACTTCATAACCAGGTTCCATGAGAGACCCACTGGGCTGACCGACACATTAAAGGACTGTAGAGGGGTGACCTGGGGTCCTCTCCCTTCCCACCTGGGAGTACAACCCAGGCAGGATGGGGGCAGGCTTACAGGAGCTCTTGAACATTACCTGGGTTGAAGCTAGGATACCCAGCCTAGGGATCTCTGAAAAGTGGAGACTGATGCTGTGAGAAGGGGCATAGAAATAGAAAATAAAAATGTAAAAAGATGCGAAATCGTGAGGGATTCTGTGCAGAGAGATGCAATTTCCGTGAGGCACGGTACAAGAATTCAGAATCACAGAAACCAAGCAGGATTCGTGATTGTTACCGGTGTTACCGTAAAAATGGAAAACCAGGGTCCCTGGTCATCATGGCACACTTCTCTCACGCCCTTCTGGGGTCGCTAGATGAAGTCCTCCCACATCTCCCGTGGACATGCAGACCATGGTCAAGCAAGTCCTGGATCAGGGCTGAGCTGTTGCCAAACAGCAGCTCCAGATGGCCCTAGACATTGGGGATTCTTGTGCCTGCTCGATGGCTGCCACAGTTGCCTCTCGTCGCAGGGGCTTGGCTGAGGCTCTCCTCCTTCCTGGTGGATACCCAGCACAAACTAGCTGATGTGCCTTCCCTAGGGACTGACTTGTTCAGCCCAGGAGTGGCCGGTCACTTTAGTGCATTGAGCAGTCCAGTGCCACCTTGGACGCCACCTCTGCCAAGAGTTCTTTGGGCAAGAACCAGCAGAGGAAGAAGAAGAAGCCTTTTCGCATTCTTCCCTGTGGCTCAGCAGTCCTTTTTCAGGGCAGACGCACCAGCAACAGCAGCAGTCTCAGGCTTGGGGCCCTTGGCCCAAGCCCGGTCTCCAATAGGCCCATAACGGAGGCCAAGGTTCTGGTCCTGGAGCCTCCTCCTTCTCCTCCTCCAAGCCTGCTCAGTGATGGGGCAGGGCTGCCTCCTCTTTCCCATCACGCCAGCTCTGGGTCCTCCCATGGGGCCAGCTCCACCATGTCCTTTCCACCTGGTCCGCTGTCACCTCGGACAGGTGGGTTCTCAAAGTGGTCGGTCAGGGACTGCCTCTGGAATTCGAGCAGTACCCTCCAAGCCAAGCCGCGCCCCTCAGGAGAGAAGTATCCGCTCAGACCCAGTCGGCTCTCCGAGCGACATTGCTCAACTCCTCCTCAAGGAGGCAGTAGCTCCAGTGGTGGATCCTCCAGCAGACCCAGGCTTTGTCTCCAGGTACTTCATGGTGCCCAAGCGGACGGGGACTGGCACCCCATTCTACATCTGCACGACCTGAATCAATATCTCAGGCCACGCACCTTTTGGATGGTCACTCTGTCCCAGATCATACCATCCTTGGGCCAGCGTGGTTCTGTTCACTGGATCTGCAGGGCGTGTTCTTTCATCTCCCAATCCGTCTGTCCATCAGCGGTTCCTCCACTTCAGGGTCAAGGGACCCTCTGAGGTTCCGATCCATGCCGTTCAGTCTGTCATCGGCCCCATGGGTCTTCACCAAATGCATTGCAGTGGTAGTGGCCCATCTCTGGCATCGGGGCAGGATTTACCCCTACCGACGACTGGCTCCTAGCAGGTTCCACCTAATAGAAGGTGGAGAGGTCCAGGACCTGGCCTTCCAGACCTGCTCTCGACTCGCCTCCTGGATCAACAAGGCCAAGTTGGAACCGTGCCTTTTCAGGTGATGAGCTTCATCGGGCACAGCTCGACTTTTGTCAAGCCAGAGCTCGGCTCCCAGCAGACAGGGCAGAGGTTCTTTCCTCCTTTGCCCAAGCATTTCTGGTTGAGCACTGCGCCCTGCCTGGGACTTTCTGCCTTCTGGGTTACATGGCAGCGTGTACCTCAGTGGCCCGTTGGGACCGGCTGCACATGCACCCCCTCCAATGGGAGCTGGCTGCCGTGGGCTCAGCGCCACGGTAATTTTGACCAGCTGATCACTGTGAACCAGAAGATGTGGGAGCTCTCCAGTGGTGGACTGCCCCAGACCGGTTGCAGGAAGGGATCCCATTTGTCCTCCCGAGCCAACAGTCGTCCTAATAACCTATGCCTCTGTCATGGGCTGGGAGCCCACATGTGGGGCAAAAGGGCCCAAGGCTTCTGGACCCCGAGGAGTCGATGCCACATCAACCTGTTGGAGCCCAGAGCAGTCAGACTGGCACTGTCAGCTTTTCGCTCTCAGCTCCAGGGTTAAGTGGTTCAAGTCCTGACGGACAATACCACAACCATGTACTACCTCAACAAGCAGGTGGCATGCACTCCCATCTGCTGTGCAAGGAGGTGCTCCGCATCTGGACCCTTGTGAGTCAATTGGAGGCATCTCCTAGCCATTCATGTGGCAGGAGCCTCAAACCATCTGGCGGGATGCCTGAGCCACTTAGGCCAGACATCCCACGAGTGGTCTCTCCATCCAGACGTAGCTTACAGCCTGTTCTCCCCATTGTGGCAAACCAATGGTGAACCTGTTTGCCTCAGGAAAACACCAAACTGAGGCTGTTTCATGCCGCCCCCTCAGCAGGACTCGTTGCAGGGGATGCCTTCTCGAGGCCGTGGACCCCAGGCCTCCTCTATGCCTTCCTTCCATTTCCCTTGATCCACAAGATGCTGCTGTGACAGAAATGGGAAGGAAAGAGTTAATGGTTTGGATTCTGTAGATGCCTTATTTTTTAGCAGTGTGGAAAAATACACTGAGGCTGAAATCCTCCAGCAGCAACCAGCTTGTGGAATTCTAGCTGCTAGATAAGAGCTGGGTCATAAATCTAGTGGACATCTCCAGACACACACAGACCTTGCAGACACGGACACAGGGCAGTTTGAATGGATTGGATCATTCAAATATAAACTTAAGGTGAAAAGGGAATATAATTGGTCACCAATAGGTGTTCACTCTGATTGGGACAATTAAATACATACATGTTAGTTGGTTGGTGCATTTAAGGGAGAATAGGAATGACCTAGTCTCCATAGACTATATAAGCTTCTTTAAGACAGAGAACTCTCTCTTGCCTTGGGAAGCTGTGAGGAAACATAAGCTTGGAGCCTACCTGGTATGTCCGTGGAGCTGGCAGTTAGAACAGGGCCCAGTGTCTCTTGTCCAGGACAGGGAAGGGTAAGTTTAGTGATAGTATATTTCAGTAATAGCCTTCTTCTTTTGCCATCTGTTGTTTAAAAACATTTGTTTACTTTTCCTGTATAAGTGTTATTCTCTTGTGTTGTAAATACATTTCCTGTAAATGCTCATTGCACTTTCTGTTAAGTAAAAGCTATTTATTTGCTCAACAGTTGTGTCTCTGATGTATTTTCTAAGGTAAGATTTGGTTTTCCACTGGCTAAGTAAATCTCTGTAGCATCCACCACCTGAAAGAGACACACTACCAGACTTTAACTTGTGCAATTGCACGTGTGATTATTCAAGTTTGTACACTTGAAAGAGGTGCGGAAGGAAAGTCCGGCTGGTGGCAGCGAATACCCAAGGACACACACCTCTCAAAAGCTGTTTCAGCCCAGAGGGAGAGGTGGGTTGTCACAGCTGCTCTAAGTGAGGAGGGACAAGGCGAAGGTGATCCTGAGAGGCTCCCAGACTGGCCACACCAGCCTCAGCCGCAGGCCCCAAGCTGCTTTGCACACGCCCAGACCTGATATCACTCAGCCAGGGAAGGTATTCCATCCAGTCCTTCAATCCCTGCACCTCACAGCCTGGTACCTGAGCTGCAGAGTTCCAGGCTTTGGGTCTTTCTGAAGATGTCTACACCATGGTGGAGGCATCCAGAAAAGAATCGACCAGGAAATGTTATGCCTTCAAATGGAAAGGTTTTCATTTGGTGTCAGGGCGAGGTCTGGCTACTTGTCCTGTCCAGTGGCTAACATTCGACTACATGGTCTCTCTCCAAGGGGAGTCTCGGTCATCGACCCTTAGGGTGCACCTGGTAGCCATCTCTGCTTACGGGCGCAGGCCGCTCAGCTGATGTTGACGAGGAGACAGTGGTCAGGTGCTTTTTCAAAGGTCTGTATCCCATATCCCTCCGTTGCATGAACCTCCACCTCCATGGGATCTACTGCTGGTACTGGCAAAGCTCATGGACAAGCCATTCAAACCAATGCACAAGTGTGCCTTGTCACACTGTCATGGAACGACCTTCCTTGTGGCTATCATGTCTGCCAGAATGACAGGGAGCTCCAGCGCTTTGGTGAACTTCCCTTATCTGGTCTTCCTCAGGGACAAGGTTGTCCCACGTCCCCACTCGAAATTCCTTCCGAAGGTGGTGTCAGTTTCACCTTAACCAGGTGTTGACTCTGCCATTATACTACCCTAATTACATCTCGGAGGCCGAGTACAGGCTCCATACTTGGACCTGAGATGTGCTCTCTACTATAAGGAGAGAACAGGGAAATCGGGGAGAGGTTCGCCAGCTGTTTGTCACCTATGCTGAAGATGCTTCTGGCAGACCTGCAGCCAAACAGACTATTTGGCAATATGGATCACATCATGCACAGGTCTGTGCTATGAGTTGGCGGGCAAGGAGCCTCCCAGAGAATAAGAGCTCATGCTACCCACCATACTGCTGCATCGGTGGCTGCTCCAGGGCATTCCTGCAAACACCTTCATCACCCACTACCGCATGACCTGAGTCACACCAGGATGCTGGTTTTGAGGCCCTCAGTGCTCCAATCTCTGTTCCCTAAGTAGGGGTGTGTGCCTTTGCCTCCCTCCTCCCGGAGAACTGCTAGGAGTCTGCCAAGAGTGTGGATGAACAACATATCGACGATCCTAGAAAAACAGGTTACTCACCTGTAACAGTAGATCTTCCACGGAATGGTCTCTTGCAGTATGTCATTACTTCTGAGAGTTCCTGATAGATGGCGCTCTAGCACGGCAGTGTCTTCTAGCAGTCTCCACACAGGGACCACCCACGACCTCACTTCCTGGGCTGTGCCTATAAAAGTGGGTGGTCCCTAGGTAGTCTCCATTCATTTTCCTGCCGGCTTCAGCCCTGATAGCAGCTACTCTTCTGCCAGCAGTCTCGACATAGATTGAACCCATAGCTTGGGGTGCCCGGTCTTCATATCTGGCTCATGTTCCTATGCTCGACCAGAGCTTTACAATAGATGTTTCCTGTTCACAGACTCAGGGTACTCAGTCAAAGGGCTCTAAAACTTCAGAGTCCTCTTCAAAAAGCAAAATAGGGAAGGAAATACCTTCACCTAAAGTCCTGCCTGACCGCCCTTCAAAGGTCATATCTCCTAAACATGTATCATCAAGAAAACATTCTCATCGACGGGCCATATCCCTGTCGACAGCAGGCATTTCTTCATCAAAAGAACATAGAAGTTCAACTTCACATAGAAAGGAGCGTTCTTCGTCGATGGGACGTCATTCCTCAGCTCCCCATTGATGAAACCACAAGCACCATCCGGCGACTGTGGTCCTGCTGCATTCATATCGATGGGGCACACTCCCCTGTTGGCGAGAGGACCCCACAAGACATCCTCATTGATAACTTACCTCCTCCATCGGCGAGACACCTCTACTTGCTTCATCGTCGGCGGGGCTACCTCCCCATCGACAGGACATGCTTCTGAACCTCCATCATCGGCGAGAGTCTGCCACCGTCGACGGGCATGCATTGCCTTCTCATCATCGACGACACACTTTCCATCATTGACAGAGCATGTACCTACTGTTCCATCGTGGGCGAAGAGCATCCCCATCAGCGGGCATGCATTGACTCCTCCATCGTCAATGAGGTGTATTCCACCATTGACGTAGCATGCATTCACTTATCCATCATCAATAAGACACATTATGTCATCGACAGGGCATGCTTTATTCCTCTTCTGTCGATGGGCCTGATACCACTGTTGACGGAGCAGCCCCTGCATCATAGAACAGCACCTTTACCAGCATATAATACATTTATGGAAGATCCTTATAAAAATTTAACCATGAAATACCATGAAGATTTTCCAAAACAGTATCAAAAGATACTTACATGGCTGCATCACCACGAAATGAAGGATCGTATACTACGGAATGCAGAGGCAAACCAGCTTCATTTGCACTCATGCATGGTGCTCAGATATCAGTCCGTGGTGAACAAAAACTTCAAAGGCGTACTGGATCACTTTATTGGGAGGCACAAATTGATCTCCTGGCGCCATGCACACAGGGCCCAGAACCTCTTACATAGCAATTCCATCCTCACAAGTGCCAAACATAGAAACAATTGTAAATAAAGTGTTGAATTCTATGGATTTTGACTATACACCCACTCCAGTAAAACCCTCAATCACAGATTGTGTCTCCGCCTCCATCAAACACGCACGCGACAGAGCCAGAACGCCGCCATTCCTGCCTCTCCTCATGAATATTCTGAGGAATATTTGACTGATTCTCATATAATTTCAGAACATTCCAAAGACACAAATTATGATGGTTCCCCTACCACAAGAGGGTACAAGTCCCATATTCTGTACCATCATACTGAGACAAAGAAATATTGCCACTAAAGGTCATTTCTCCACTGGATGACCCTCATTCCCAGAAATGATGTTACAAATACAAAAACAATGGGGTTTACCACTACAGAACAAGATAAATTAAGTAAAGAGATGGCTGAATATCTTGACATCCTGGAAGAACCTATCCGGGCAGTCCCTCCTTTTATACCAGCATTCAGAAATGTGATTACTGAAGCATGGAGTCAACCCATAGTGACACAGGGACTACCTAGAAAAGTGCACAGGCTTTATCAGGCTCCTTTAGATTATCAATATTTAACAGATATTCCCACTCGGATTTTGTGGTTATTGCGCCGCTCACAACCACATTGGCAAACCTAAACATACAAGTACAGTACCTCCTGAAAAGACTCTAAATGTTTTGATTATGTGGGAAGAAAGTGTTTGCTCTAAACACATTAAATATTAGAATACTTAACTATATGGGACATATGCTGAAATACCAGCGTCACGGTGGGCACCTCTGCTGGGAACATTATAAGTAAACTACCTACATCCCCTGAAAAGAGCAACTGACATCAATAATAAATGCACTTACTTCCCTCTTTCAACATTTATTAAGATCAGGATCGACATTGCTGATACTTCAGCTAGAGCCTCTGCAGTCTGTATTCTTATACACCATCAGGCATGGCTCCAACTCTCAGGGCTAGCACCTGATAGTCAACAAAAGTGGCTAATGCCTTTTTCTGGCGACCATCTCTTTGGCCCAGGGGCACAAACAATACTGGACAATCTATAAGCCTCAGGTAGACAACTAAAAACAGTACAATACATGTGCCACAAACCATACCCTCAGTATAATTATTCATACAAAACTGGAAATTACTATAACCAAAGAGAACATTAGAGGCAAAGAACGAATGACAAGGAACACATCTAAACCGACCTGTGGCGCCCCTCAGGATGGCAGCGCCTCTTCCTGTCATTAAAAACTTCAGAACTACGCCCACGGTCTCCTCTTCTAGGGCCTCGGAGACCTTTTCTGGGGCTTCGATTCGAAATTATACTGAGGCCTTTCCATGAGGCTTTATACATCTAGCCACTTTTTGAGGTTACACTGTTACAGGCCGTTACCGTCATTCCATCGGGATGCCTCTAGGCCTGTTGTGCACTGGACCCTTGTGTCCCTCCCACAAACAGAGCCTGCTACTACTCACATGCTGAGAAACAATCGATATATCCGATAATATTACAATATGGATCATAATATTCTTACCAAATTGCTGCTGCTACATGCAGCCTTCATCTACCATAGATAAAGGCCACAGAAACAATGGTGAGTACATATATATTATAAACATACTAACATTTCAGGTTTACACCTAACAAAGCTGCAGGCCCTGACATGCCTAGGACCCTTGCAAATAAGATTACTAAGACATGATGGAACTGACATCAGCACTCTGTTGCACATTCCATGTCTTTACCCTAAACAGTACAGTATTGACTAAAACAATACTACTGACTCATAAGAGCCACTGGATGCTAGTATGAAATAGATGCATTGTTTCATTTCACATTGTTTGCTACTTATGTAGCCTATTTATGCCAAAATGGATACATTTTCTAATGACTTAGACATGGCAAAAACTGTATTAACTTGCTATATTGTAGCACTACAAAATAGTAACATTGTATTATTTGAGTTACTGTTTCAAACCTCAGAACCCAATAGGCTTTGACATATACTGTCTCTTCAGTGCATGCCACTGAGACCTACCAATCACTCCATTGTATGGCTGAATTTCCCTCTGAATTCTTACAGTATTTTCATATGCCATACCCTAGTTGGGTCTTCATCTGCTTAACTCATCTGGCGATACCCAATAATAGCCAGTCTGGTTTGTCTTTCAGCCATAACCCTATAACGAATACTTACAGATAGAATACAAAATTATCTTTCTATACTGATATACTACTCTCAGCACCTATCGGCCCTAGGATCACACTAGATGTACGGCAGAATGCCATATCTGGCCACCCACTGCCACATAACTGCTTGGGAATCTCCCAGAAGTAATGACTTACTGCAAGAGACCATTCCGTGGAAGATAGAGCAGTTACGCAAAGACTTTTGTTGTAACAGTAGATATTCTAGGAATGTCTCTTGCAGTAAGTAGCTTCCTCCTTCAGCCTCCTGCCATTCTGTATCAGGAAAGCGGTGTAGGGTCGGGAGGCTTTGGTACCTCGTTTCCATCAGTCCCTCGCTTTCACGAGCTGAAACCGGTGGGGAGCGGAGACTACCAGGGACCACCCACTTTTACAGGCATAGCCAGGAAGTGAGTCATGTGGGTGGTCCCTGGTTTGGAGACTGCTAGAAGAGACTGCCGTGCTCGCGCCACCTATCAGGAACTCCCAGAAGTAATGACTTACTGCAAGAGACATTCCCAGAAGAGCTACTGTTAACGACAAAAGTCTTTGCGTAACTGATCTTAGGAGTGGTATATGTTGTTCATCCTCAGGACTCACCCGACATCCCCAACAGAGACATACGCAGCCTGACTTCCAGCTGCCTAAGATCTGGCATCATGGCGGGCCGAGGTATATACCACCGGTGGGTGGGAGAAGCCAACTTGAAGACTTCGGTGAGATTTAAAGTAGAAGGGACATGCCAAGGGCGTGGATGAACAACATCTACCACTCCTAGAACTACTATCACGGTGAGTAACCTGTTTATACTTGCAAAACAAAATGGTTATATTAAATGCACGCTGAAAATAGAGTTAAAATCTACATTTCGACCTTAGGTCTTCTTCAGGAAATATCTAAAGAGAAAAAAAAAACAAGTTAGTTGTTACTGCTTATACTTGAGCCCTTAAGAAAGATAAGATGAATGGAAGAGACCAATCTTCATCTGATTGGAAAGGGCACCTATTATTACTTGGTATTACTTGGTATGAAAGAACAGAAGAAGGCCAGAGCCCATCAAGACTGTTCCCCACACTATGTGGGACATTATTTATCTATTATCCCTCAACAAACATCTAATTTGTCTTTAAAGACAGTGGCACTAGTTGCCTCTACCAATTCTTGTGGCAAGGTGTTCCATACAGTGGATGCTCTTATTGGAAAAAGTTTCCCCTTTTGCTGGTTTTATAAGTCTTTACTTCAAGCTGTTTATTATGCAGTCTCGAACATGTCTCCTTATGGAGAGTGTTAGACCCATTTTCCATTAGATCTGGTGAATTTATTAAATTAAAAGCGATAGGCATATCACCTCTTAATCTTCTAGTTTGAAGAGAGAAGAAACCAGTAGCTTTTAATCTGTTCTGATAATCCAAGTTTGTTAATCTTGGAATCATTTTAGTTACACTCCTTTGAACCTGTTCAAGAATTGCTATGTCTTTTTTTTTGGTTTGGATTCCAGAAAGGGAGCCATAGTCTAGATACGGTCTAATGTATGCCCTATACAATGGAATAAGGCATTGTTCAGTGCGATTAACAAAAGTGTGTTTTATTTGCCTCAAAGTCTGTTGGTCATGCAAGCAGTTCTAACACAGTGATCATTTGATGTAAGTTTATTATTAACATATATCCTAAATCTTTTTCACAATTTGATGAGTGAAGTGGTTTAAGGGGCGATGGAAACTGTCGACCAATTAGTTTAACAGCAGTACTGGAAAAGTTATTTTGAAAGCAAACTAAAGGAACAACTACTGGAAGAAACAAATATTAATTTGATAGACTCCAGCCAGCACAGTTTGTGCAAGAAAGATCATGCATAACAAATGTACTCTCTCTTTTTATGAGAATGTTATAAGGGAGTTCGATAGGGAAATCCAATTATAGTGTTTTCCTACCTTTCAGGAAGGCACTTGACCTGGTAACATACTGGACGATAATAAACTTCACACAATGGGTATTAAAAAGAATTACAGTAGAAGCCACTTAATTTGGACTCCTGGTGGCGGCCCTTTGTACCGATTACGTGCCTGTCCCATTAAATGGAGGGCTTTTGAAACTGACCATTATGCCTCTATGTAGCATGTTCAGTTCAATCCCATGTTACAGTATTATGTTGTTATGCTGATCCAGCTTTCCCTTGATCAGTAACAAAGCCAGTGGCAGAACACAGTAAATAAAAACAGTGCTGGCTAGAAACTCACTCAGGCTGCATTATTTATTAAAAAAACAAAAAACCAGTGCTGGCTCAAGCTGTGTCAGAGAAACCCACTCAGGCTGTGGTATTTATTTTCAAAAACAGTGCTGGCTCAAGCTGCATCAGGAAACTCACTCAGGCTCCGTGATTTATTTTAAAAAAAGTACAAGAAAAACCCCATTACTGGCTCAAGCTGCGACAGGAAAACTCTCTTAGGGTATGTTGAGAAAACAGCTCAGGCTGTGTCCAGACAACAGTGTGTGTTTGTTTTGTTTTACCTGGTGCCAAATAAGTAAAGGAACAGGCTAAGCTCAGATTGTGGTCGGACAACACCAGGAAACTCTCTAACGCTCTGAAAGAAGACAACTTTGGAGGAATGGTCAGACATATGGCAACTTAGATTCAGCAAAGAAGTGCAAAGTAATGCACCTGGGAAACAAAACCCAGGAGAAGAGTACACAATAGCAAGGGAGGTACTAACAACAACAAAATGGAAAGGGACCTGGGGTAGTCATATCAGATGATCTAAAGGTGGGTAAGCAATGTGAGAAGTCAGTAAGGAGAGCCAGGGGATACTAGGATGCATAGGAAGGGGCATCACAAGTAGAAAAAGGAAGTGGTTATCCCTCTGTACAGACAGTTGGTGAGACCCCATCTGGAGTATTGTGTGCAGTTTTGGAGACCTCATCTACATGAGGATATAGACAGGATTGAAGCAGTCCAGAGGAGGGCAACTAAAATGGTGCAGGGTCTGCATCAGAAACCATATGAAGAGGGACTGAGAGAGCTTAATATATATACTCTTGATGAAAGGAGGGACAGGGGACATGATAGAAATGTTCAAGTACCTCAAGGAATCAACAAAGTCCAGGAGGTAGCATCTTTCAGAAAAGAGATGTGTAAGAACAAGGGGCACAATTTAAAGATAGAGGGGACAGTTCAGGGGTAATGTGAGGACATTTTTTCATGGAAAGTGGTGGGCGCATGGAACTGCCTTCCTGGAGAAGGCTGTGGGGTCTAAAACAGTGGGGGAATTCAAATATGCATGGGACAGACATAAGGCAATTATAGTGGGGGTGGCAGGAAGTAGGCTGTTGGTTAACTAAAATCTGCAGCTTATCCAGTAGGTAGGAAATGGGCAGACTGGGTGGGCCAAGTGGTCCTTATCTGCCATCAAAGTCTATGTTTCTATGTTTAACTCCTGTGATAGGAGTTATCTGAGCTGCGTGGTGTTTGTTTTGTTTTACCAAACAAACAAGCATTCAGAAACAGATGTGTTGAATGATCTTCCTTGTCAATCTTCACCATTCATTACTGCTGGGTGTTAGGCAGAAGTGCGCACCCGCTACGGGAGGTTTTGGGTTTTGGAGGAGGTCTGTGCCTGCAATTGCATGCAGGCGGCCTTTTCGTGGTGTGCGAGGCGGCCATTAGGCACTGCAGACTCCTCCTCATCCCAGTTCTGTTTCTCCGCCATCGAGGCTGCACCTGCTGTGCAAGTCAGAGCATTTGAAGTATGCCACTAGCCCTTCATTCAACGCCGCCTACACTATGATGACTCCTCAATCCTGGTTCTCTCCGATGCCGTAAGTTCATGCCAATCATTTCTTTTAACGGTGCCAGGAGCTTTTCTGTGTTATATTTTATTTTGCATCATGTCCGGTTGGGAGTCAATCAGCTGGCTGTGCCCCATGCGTCAGTGCTTCTGTGGCCAGCATTTCTCCATGACGGACTGGCATGATGTCTGCCTGCAGTGCCTGGGACCTAACCATGATATGTACAGATGCAATGCCAGCTTTTTGATGGACCGCTGTGTTCTTGAAATCCGTGCATTCAAAGTCTACAAGGTGCCACCGACTTTTGGAGGGAGTCGCCGTTCTCAGGCTTCCCAGGCCAGGACTTTAGACCCTTCCTCCGGGTCCCCTCCCAGGCCTATATGGTCTGGTTAGGAGAGACCTCCTCATCTTCAAGACTTGCTGAGGAGGAGACCTCTTTTACTGGTGTCGGAGGAGTGCTGCGGCCCCTCCCGTAGTAGTCACCTTTCCTGAAGTGCAGGCTCCCCCAGTGTCGTGGCCCATGGTTGCTGGGTCCGGCACTGGTGGATTCTAGACGCCTGCCTTCTGCGCCATCTCAGATCCAGGTGCCATTTGCGGTGCTGGTGATTGTTGTTCTCGGCACCGCTCGCGGTGCTGTTGACACGGTCAACTCTGTTGACAGCCCGTGTTGGGCTCCAGTGCCGAGGATTTGATCGGGCCATAGATGGTTGAGGCCGGCTGCGGGTGATGCGCTGCGGGTGACACCGGCGCCGTTCGGTGGTGCTGTTTCTCAGGGGATTCTCAGGGTGGCCAGCATAGAGGTCCTTCTGGTCTGCTCCTCTTCAGAGGGACAATTCGGACATGGACCCGGCTGGCTCCCTGATTCTTCTGAATCAGAGTCCTCTGTGGGATGCGGTGTCAGGTGGCCCAGTGCTCCCATTCCTGAATCTCACGCGGTCTTCCTCTGAGGACTCCCAGGCTGGGGTGACCTGGGGTTCATGGGAGAGGTCAGCTTGGAGGTTCAGGAGGGACTGTCCCCCAGAGGGGCCACAGCAGCTGCCACCCTTGGTGCTGCTGCGCATTCTCAGGGGAACTAGGAGTCCTATCTTGGGGGCCTCCTGAGGGAGGTCTCTGGATCGAGGGACCCCTTTGCTGGGGTGAGGAGAGGGCATTCTTGGAGTCTGAGGGGTTGGGGTGAGGCGTCAGTGCTCCCCTGCCACCCCTCTGGGGAGCTGAGCGCCCGTACTGCAAGCCCCTTCTCTCCTTCTTGGGTTCTGGGGTCCTTCCAGTGGTACAGCTGTGGGTTGCCCTTCTGGACTCTACAACCCCAGGGCAGATTCTCCGTTTGGGCTCTTCCAGAGTTTGCATTCCCAGGGTTCCATCATGCGACCGGTTTAATTTCAGGGATCCCTCCAGCTTGGGCTCTGTTCCCTGGTTTTCTGAGCCCTGGCAGAGACAGTCACCTCCTTGTGGGTCCCCTCTCCCATTCCCTGTAGCCACCCCTCTTTTCCAGGCCACATGGGTCCTCTGGGACCGTTATCCTGGAAAGCGTTCAAAGCACTGCAGTGGCCTTCCTGTCATATGTTAGATACATGTACAGATGGGTCTTTCGCCTGTCTCCACCGCCGCATTAGAGTTCCACATCCTCCTCGGCTCCCTCCTCGGGAGGGAGAGGAACTCACTGCTCATCTCTCTCCGACTCTGATTTCATTGAATATCAGCACTTCCTTTCGAGGATGGTTGGGGATCTCATATTTCCTATGTGAGGCAGGACAATACTGAGCGGGAGATGTGCAAATTCCTCAGTGAATTCAGTGCCCAGCATAGTAATGCCATTCTGGCCTGTTCCTTTAGGAGGCATCTATCCGCACCTCTGTCTCCAGCCGACCCTCTCCCAGCCCGGCAAAATGCAGGAGGAGGTATTGTGCTCCATCTGAGTCCCTAGGTTCTCTCCCCAACCCGCCCTCAGGCTTGGTGTTCCTAGAGACCCCCTCGGGCGCCAGACACCTGGCACACAGGCCAGCCACGGTTCAGTTCCTACAGTTCGGCGGTAGGGAGGCGAAGAGTGTTCCTTCTTCTCATGCGATGTGCATTGCATCACATCAGGCACATCATGCTGCCTATAACAGGCACTTGTGGTCGATGCTGGCTCAGGTACTGGCGTCGATGCCTGATACGAGCAATCTCGACAGGCCATTACCCTCTCTGCTATAGGCCTGGAACTTGCAAGGGCATCTTACAGCGCCAGTGAGGTGGCTTCCAGGCTTGCGGGACAGCGATCTGCATCAGGTGGATGACATGGCTTTGTCTATCAATGCTGTTACCCTGGCCCGACATAGGGTGATTCCTCCGGCCTACCGAAGGACTTGCCTCTTTTCCACCAGAGCTAGAGGCTGCTGCAGTGGCTTCCTCCATCCCTCATCTTCAGGGACACCATCTAGCTCTCCTCGGCCTTAGGCTTCCAGTCTAATCTGCCAGGGTCTCTCCTTCCTGATTCTCACCAACAGGAGGCTGAGGATCTTGTTCCCTCAGGGTTATGTTAGTCACCCTCGGGGGCTAGTACTCACCCAGCAGTAATGAATGGTGAAGATTGACAGGGAAGATTTAAAAATTCAGTGCCTACGTAATTCCTGATCTTCTCTTGTATCTTCACCATTTATTACTGAATCCCTCCCATCATCCCTCATGGACCTCCTTCTGTGGCATCCCTTAGCCCTGCTCGCTCTCCTCCTCCTCCTTTCACGGCCTTAGAGCCTAAATTCCCTAGCCTTGGGTCTTCCGTTCTTCTCTCAGAAGATGGTACCATAAGTCTGGAAAGGGAGGAGGCGAGTAGAACTTTATCTTTCTCCTGAGGAACTCTTTTGATTACCTTGAAGGTGCCCTTCTGCACCTTTTTCTTAGGCCAAGTTTGTTCAATCACCAGTTAACAGGAACAGTTCTTGAGCGATCCTGTTCCTTTAGTTCTCAGACCTCGCTGGTATCTCTGGATCTTGTCCTGTGTACACCAGTCTGGTGCTAGTCAAATTCTTGCTAGCCCATTTTCAAAAAAAAAAATAATTGCCTTCTGAAACTGGTGATCTGATTCTTTGGCCTCTGCCTCTCAGAGAGTGGAATGAGTTTCCTTCTCTTTCACTGTCCACCTTCCCAAGGGGCTTCAAATTCCCTCCCCTCACCTTTATTAACACATGGCAATGTGCTAGTGAGTCCTCCCCCTTTTTTCCCCTTTCTTGGTTGGGCGCTCTCCCTCCAGAACAGATTGTTTGCCTTGGCAATCTGTGAGCTTTCAGCTTGAGTGATGGGTTTCAGGATGGCGGAAGGTGTAGGAAATTTGCCTTTTGTGTATCAAGCTGTGCAAAGATTCGGTTGAACCATTTAGGTCAGTTTTGTTTGAAGGGATCCTTGCCCTTTGGTTCTGGGCTGTAGCCTTTAAGCCAGTTTAACTCACAGTTTGGCAGAATATTTTCCTCCTCCCAACAACCCCCTCTTCTTCTCCTTCTTTCTCCTCTCTATCTGTTCCGCCTCGGAGCCCCCAGGAGTGAGGCCTTGCGGTTCCTTAGGGTAGGGTTCTCCTCTTTCCTGTTCTCTATCGGCTTATTCCTTTTTCAGTTGTTTTCCTTTTACTATCCTCGGTTCTCTTGCCTCGCTCTTATTCTTCTGTTCTTTTATTCGCCTCTCCGGCTTACAGAACTGGGATGGTGGAGAGTCTGCGGTGCCCTAACGGCTGCCCTCGCGCACTCGTGGTGTCACTCACAAATAGGTGGCACCATGGGCACCAACTCTTCCTCAAAAATCCCCCATAGTGGGTGCACACTTCCGGCTAACACCCAGCAGTAATGAATGGTGAAGATACAGAGAAGATCAGGAATTATAGTAGTGCGTTATTTTATACCTCAGCATGTTGCTCAGGTCAGTACAGTATTCCATGCTAGCGTATGTCAGTCCTGTTTTCTGATTAAAGCTGTAGCTTTCTTTTGTTAATAATTAAGAGTGGGGAGTCTGGGAACTAGCAGCAGCATCTGGAAGGTGGCAGTCAACACTTTCACATCGGCTCATTAGTGGCAGTTATTGGCTGTCATTGTAAGAAGGAGGACTAAACTGTCCCATTAAACCAAAGTCCCAGTTCCATTAAGCGGACATTAGCTATACAGAAATGTATGGCCACTAAATTGGTTCTTAGCAGAACATCTTGATAATCCACGTCCCAGTTATGTGGCTTGTAACTGTAATTAGCTGTATTGCAGAATGGTTAACAAGTAGAATATGGCAGGTCAAAATTAATGGGTTCATCTTGGAAGCACTGGCAGCAAGTGGGACCCCTGGGTTTGGTATTGGGGCCCATATTATTTGGCATATTTATTTCAGACTGGATAGGCATACTCTCAACTGGTACGAGAAGTATGCCAATGACACTAAAATGGGAGGGATTTCAGCAACCATTGAAGACAGGAAAATTATGCAGGAAGATCTAGACAAAATTAGTGCTTGACCTACTGTATGGGGTATGAGTTTTAACTGGAGAAGCGTGCAGTAATGCATCTTGGGAAAAATAACCTGCAACAAAAATATTAACTTGGTGGGAAAGTATTAAATCAGTAAAACGGAAAAGATCTGGGCATATTAATCAAATATTAAACTGGAACCCTACACACTATGCATTGAGGTGATGGGAAGGTGAACAGAGTGTGGTGGAACATTTTAAGATCAGTCAAGAGTAAAACACCAACGGTAATGGGACTGTTATATAGAGCCTATGTGTGCCCAGTATTAGACTATGGGCCCCTCACAAACAGAGAGAAACAAATTCTATAGAAAAAGTGCAAAGGAGGGTGACAAAGTCAATGAAACACATAAAGGAGCTACCTTATGAGCAGAGACTAGAAAACCAAGTTAATGCCCTACAACAGAGTAAGAGGGTGCCTACTGCTCCTCTTTGACATAATGCATGGTCCAGAACTAATGACAATCCTAGATCTCAATTTCAAACAGGATTGGAAGGTTACTAGGGGACACCCACTGTAGTTACATAAAATGAAAATCAGAAGTGACAAATGGAAGTATTTACCCCAAAGGTAATAGGGGTTTGGAATGAACTTCGGTATGTGTTGTCATTGGCAAAAATGAATCCAATTTCATGTCAGAGTTGGTAGATCCTTGTTACTGACAACTTTAAATACCTTGGGGTGACACTTGACCATAGCTTGACCTTGGCCGCCACATTCAGAATGTATTTAAGACTGTCAACTGCAAACTGGGTCTGGCATACAGAGCTAAAATCAACCTTACTCCTGCTGCCCATCTCGCTCTTGCCAGAGGTGTGTTCCTCCTTAGCTTTGCTATGGGCTCTGTTTGTTTGCTCTCTCCTCCAAAGCTCACCTTTCTAAGTGGTCTACTGCCTACAATAATGTCTGCCATTTTGCTCTGGCTGCCCCTCGTCTCACCTATCCTTGTGACCTGCAAGCTGAATTGGCTCTCCCCATCAAATCATATAGACTGCGTCCTTGGGTGTTTCATGGGCAAGGTCCTTGGTACTGGCACCCCTCCTGGGTTGGCGAAATTCCTTGTCGGCTGCCTCCTCAGCCTACTCTCTCAGTCTCTGGGTCCCACCATCCATAAGATCCCTGCTACCCGGACTCTAATGGGGGATAGAGGTTTTGCCGCGTGTGTTCCCAGACTGTGGAACTCATTTTCTGCCCAGGTTCCTTCTCCCACTCACATGTGAGCCTTGATCCTCCCTATGGAACCATCTCAAACTCTCATTGGCGTGTGGTTGTCCCAAACCCTGTGATCTCTCCTGATCCTTCACTGCACTTCTTTCTCTTGGATGTATTCTGACATGTATGGGTTGATTGCTGGGTTTTAATGTACCATAACCCGTGTTTTCAGGTGTTGCTCTAACTGAGGCTCCACTTACTGGGGCCTTAAGTTGTATATAGTGTTGTATCTGCTGCATCTCAATTTGTACTTATTGTACTGCTCTTAGTTTCTACATGTGTTGTTCTACTGTGTATATGCTGTATAAGATGTGCCTTAGCTGACCTGTCTCAATCTGTATCATGTTGTCCTTTTGTACGTAAATCTGTAATTCCTGTACCTTCGGTTGTACCTGAAAATAGGCAGTTGTCTTGTCTAGTGTACTTACCTGGTCAACAAAAGCTAAATAAATAAATAAACACATAAACATCTAACAAAACTGTGCAAACTAGTGGGAGAAGTTCATATGGGCATCTAAACTTTTCTCCCCTCCCCTCCCGAGTACCTCAGTATCTTTGCTTTGAATTCTGCAGATAGGGGAAAAGCCCTTGCCGCTTCCTCAGTGTTTGAGGTTTTTCAAAGGCCTAAATCATCTTTATTCCTTTGCAAGGGAATCAGTCCCACCATGGGAGTTAAACTTGGTACTTTGACAATTGACGAATCCTCCCTTTGAGCCTATATTTTGTTCAGAGCTCAGATATTTATCCTGGACAGCAGTGTTTTAGAAGATATTATTTCCACAAGAAGGGGCCAGTGAGTTCCAAGCCCTTTGTACAGACTCTGATTTCATGTGTTTTATAGGAATAAGGAGGTGCCAATTATTAATGTGAAATCTCTGACTAAAGTGGTTTCCTCATTTCACAAATCAGTAGCATTACCTATGTTCTTTACAAAGCCTCACTCCAGCATAGGAGAGAAAAACTTCACAGCCTAGATGTGAAAGAGCTCCTTTCCTGCTCTTATTTCAGTTGCCCAACAAAACCAGAAAGGACTTTTACCTGTCCCCATTTCCACTGATGCAAGAGTTATGAGTTACATATGCCCTGATTTTTGAAGAGAATTGATAATATTTTGGCTCAGTGGTACCGAGCTGCCAATCTCTTCTAGTTCTGAGAGCCGCCCCATGCTAGAATATTTTGTAATGTCATTATATGGAAGCACTTCATAAACATTAATGGGGCCATTTTTTAAGTCTGTTTTCCTATTTTAGATGCCCATTTGGAACAAATCAAGGCCACCATTCAGCTTGACCTTTCTTTGTTCTGATTGGTCATCTGAAATACAAAAATAAACCAAAAAGGCCCCATTAATTTCTATATAATGACATCATAAAACATGCTAGTCAAGGGCAGCTGTCACTCAGGAAGTGGAAGGGACCAGCAGCCGGCTCCATGAGCCAAAATACAGTCCCTTCCTCAAAATTGGGACACAAGGCCGGCCTGATGGTGCAGAGGGCTGGCGCTGGTGCTTCACCTTGCACTATGCGGCTGACCTGGGCTTGGAGCGACCTCCGGTCACGGGGAACCGGCAGGTGGGGGTTGGGCGGGATTGAGCCATGGCTCTCCCCTCCAAAGGGGTGGATGCCCGCTGCAGTGTAGTCCCACTCCCCTGGGTGGAGGTCCAGTGGGCAGCGCAGGTGGTACAGAGAGGTGACTCAAGTCTGGGAGAGGCAGAAGGAGCCACCAGATCCTGGCGTGTGCCTCCACGCGAACACATGCATGTGTATGCTGTGGCCTGGGGTGGGGGACAACAAAAATTAAGTATATATGAAAAGAAAATTGGGACACAAATAAATTATAACTCCAGCACCAGTGGAATTGGGCATGAATAGGAGTCCTTCCAGTTTTTGTTGTAAGCACCAGAAAAGATGCTCTTTAAGTTAGCCAGCTCAGTGAGATGGTGGGTTGAGGTGCTGGATGCCACACTGTTAACCTCGCTGGTGACCTGGCGGAATGGACCTGAGTATCTTAGGGGCTGCGGATCTGGGTATCTTAGGGGCCAACCCAGAGTGAGAAGGATTCAGCATCCTCTGATAGCTCTTCTAACTTGGGTGGGGTCATCGATCTTGCCACTTGACTGCCATCTATCGGAGGTTAGATGACAGCGATGGTGGGGACAGTCGAAATGAGAAAGGCATTGGCAAATGTAGCACATCCATGCTCTTCATTGCATGCATGATGCCCTGGGACATGCCCTCGAAGAAAATACCCCTGCTCACCTGGTATCCCCTGCAGGTACTGCACCACCCAGCAGGGCAGGGCACCTAGGTGGTTAATCTGTAAGTCCCAGAGATGGGTTGGTGGTGTGACTGGGGGGATGGCGCCAAGACCAGCAGAGGAAAATAAGGTGAGAAAAATGTATATGGAAGGATTGCTACATGAAATGGATTGAGCAGTCCAGTACTGGAAAAAAAAAAAAAAGCGGACAGCTGTTTGTCATTTATGGCAAGATAAGAAAAGGAAGTCTGCTGTGAAAAAGACAGTCTCTCCTTGGATTATATCTAGCATTGAATTCTGATATGATATGGTTGATAAGGCTTCATCATCAAGCCCTTTCGACCACTCCTTCTGGACCCTGGATAAAATGTTGTTTTTTTTCAGGTTAAGTCATATGAAATTTTTTTTTAATGTTCTTGGTTGAGCATTTTACAGTTTCAGACTTTGCAGTTTTACCATTTTTATGTTTGCTTGCAAACATCTTGCCAGAAGAATGGCATTTAAGAGGTGTGTCAGTGTCAAGTCCAGTGCAGCTCAGGCTGCAGTGGGCTTAACAAGTCTATCGCAGTGGTCAGCCAGGCTAATCATTACACTGTTTGGCTTGTTCGGTGAAAACATCATGTAGTTGAAAGGAAAGAGCCGGTCCAACCCAGGCGGCTCTACCTTTCTTCTGCATGATGCCCAACAACCAGCTGAGTGGCATCATGATCGGCCTGCTGGTTGTTCTCCTATCCCAACTATAAAAACAGTCCCACCTTCTGCCAAATATCCTCCCACCTCCCCCATTGCTTCCGTGCCCCATAAAGTATTAAGCTGACACTGGGTGCCCAATCCTAGTGTTGGTACCTAACTAAAGAAACTCCCTCAGTCTTTTATTTTTAATTTTACACACTAAAAATGAAAATGGTCCATCGATGTCTGTTGCTGCCCCACCGCCATTACCTGACCCCCACTCCATACCCCTCTACCTCTTGCTTGCCTACCAGGGTCAATACCATAATTCTCTCTGGACTGGAAATACATCTTCACTGTTCAACGCCAGACCGAGAACTGAAGAAATCAGGTAAGTGTGGGTCATAACTTGGTAATTTTTTAATATTCCCCAAATTTTCAACATGATCTATTTGGGACCCCATCTCATGAACAAGGTAGGTGACATTTTTAAATCTGTCCTGAAAGGCGATTTCACAGTTGCTCTCTTGAAATCACCATTTAGGCGGGATTTGAACATTTTTCCTACGGGTTCATTAGGTGGGTTATAAGAAGACTGTATTGAAAATTTGGAGGTCAAAATATTAAAAATGATGAAGGTACATTGAAATATTCAACACTGGCTCGTAACTGGATATTTTCAATATTTTTACCCCAAATTTTCAACATAGCAAGTTTCACCACCTCATGAGCAGTGGCAGGTGGTGTTTTCAATAACCAAAATGTTTTTTGCACTGTGGTGCAAAATGAAGTTTCAAAGAGTATTTTATAAATGACACCTGTCATGTTCAGAAGGAGGGTCATAAAAGACTGTGTTGAAAATTTGGGGTCAGACTGTCACAAAAAAAATGAAGTTATGAAACAACTTTGACATTTTTCAACATCTACTCATACCATTGCAATGTGTACAGATTTGGGCCCCAATTTTACCATAGCTTTCTTGTTACTCCGTGTCATGAACATGACAGGTGTCATTTAAATCTCCTCTGAAGCATATTTTCACATTTGGTCTGCAAAGTCACATTTGACGAGTTTAAAAAGTCCACCTGCTGTGATTATAAGGTGGGGTCATGAAAACAGAGTGTTAAGAATTTGGGGTCAAAATGTAAAACAAAAAAAAAAAACAAAGTTATGAAGAAACTTTGAATTTTTTCAACGTTTACTCATGACTTTATGATTTTTGCAGATTTTGCCTCACGTGTTCACATAACCCTTTTGTTACCTCACCTGATGAACATGACAGGTGTCATTTTCCAAATCCCTTTGAAACATGTTTTCACAGTCCTTCTGTGAAACCACCTTTCAGACAGGATTAAAAAACATCTATCTTGATCATAGCATGGGGTCATAAAGACTATGTTGAAACTTTGGGGTCAAAATGTAAAAAACAACCAAGTTATAAAGAAACATTGAATTGTTCCAGTGTTTACTCACAACTTTAATTTTACATATTTTGGCCCCTAATGTTCAGCATATCCCATGTGTTACCCCACCTCATGAACACAACTGTGCAAAAGCAGGATCCTAGTACAACAGGGCCCACTGAACTGTGCATCCATGTTCCTCTGTCTTGGGGAAAATACATTGTAAAAGCTCAACCCCACTTAAAATGTAATTTGCCTTTCAGCTGGGCTATTCTGGGTAAATACAGTATACAAATTGGTAAAACAGGGCCCCATCAAAAATGAGATATTGCATCTTGGCTGTGCTAGCCTGGGTAAATACATGTAAAACTGGGAAAGGAGAATCCCACTGAAAACAAGGCTGGGGTTCCTGGAGGTTGAGGCGGAATAGAGTTCTTCTGACATACTGCTGACACCTGAGCCTCAAGCGCCAGCCTCTCGCCAGAATGACCCCCAGATTTTCCACCTTCATGGAGGCCACCAGAGAGGTGGAACCAAGTACAAGACCAGATTTTCCACCTTTTGGAGGCCACCAGACAAGTGGGACCAAGCACAAGGCCAGTCACCTCATTGGTTGCCTCCACCCCATCCGTCGAGAGCACGCTTAGTCACTAATACCTCTGTCTTATCTGGTTGAGTCTTAGCCAGCTTGATGGCATCCAGCTCTGAATCTTGGCAAAGCACAAATTTAGTACTTCCACTGAATCAGGTGTCCCTGGGGCAAATGACAAGTACACCTGGGTGTCATCTGTGTAGTAGTGAAATCTCAGCCTGTACTGTCTGATGATCCCTCCCAGGGACAACATATACACATGTGAACAACATGAGGGAGAGGACTGACCCTGAGTACACCACAGTGCAGGGGCTTCAGGAATACAGAGAAACTCCCCATCACCACCCTCTGTATCGTATCTCTGAGGAAGGACTTAAACCAGCTGATGACTTTGGTGATAAATCAAAAGAATTTCCTGAGGTGATCAAACAACAGCTTGTGGTCCATGGTGTCAAAAGCTGATAAGAGTAAGTAGATCAAGAACTAACCATTCCTCCTGTCTCTTGCCCTGAGAAGGTCATAGGGTTGAGAGGTCACTGTGCTTTAGCTATAAATTGGCTGTTGGAATGTCGGGAGCATGACCACTCTGCAGAGTTCAAACTTTTAACATTTTAAAGTCCCATCTCCTGGGCAACACCCCAGAGCTAACATGCAGTATTGTGATTCAGAAATACACCCTCTAGAAGAAACATCATTACTACATCTACTTCTTAAGGCACATTAGTTGGGGCGGGAGGCTGGGGAAGCAGGTGTTGCAGCTGCATGTCTTGTACTGGTCATTGTGAGAATAAAAGGGGTATTTCATGTTGCTCTCTTGCAAGTCTCACGCAAATCGGCCTACAGAAGGTGAAGTTCCTGAAAATAGTGCCTCACAGAGTCTGATTCTTTTCTCTGCACACCCTGTTGTGTTAACTTTGTTTCTGTGTTTAGGAAACATCCAGTATGCGCCTCCGCCACTTGAACAGCCTGCACAAATTTGTGTCACGTGCCACTGTGGAGCTCATCTGGCTAAATGAAAAGGAGGAAGAGGAACTGGCCTATGACTGGAGTGAGAACAACCCCAACATCGCAGCTAAAAGGGAGTCATTCATAGTAGTACAACTCGCAGTTCAAATGCCTTGATGCAGCAGTAGCAAAGCAGAACTGAGAGTGGTCATGTAGGAGGAGTCCTGCCTGTCACATTTAATACTGTTACTGTGTTGCTTCTCCCAGAGAAAAGTGATAAATGAGCAGCTTCCACTGAACAAGGTACTACTGTTAAACTTACAGCAAAATGCTGATATTGGCATACCAATCTGAGAGGAGTCCCTGTGCAGTGGCAACTTGAGGTTACCCGCCTCGCATTACCTCAGGGGGGTATAAATCAGGACAGCAACAAGAGAAGAGTAAAGGAGTCAGGTAACAGGGAAAGAGGGGGTCAGGGGAAGCTTCAAGAAATAGCACAGGTGGGGGAGAGTAAGGTAGGGAGGGCCATGTGCACCAACACAAGAAGTCTGGGAAATAAAATTCAAGACCTGGAGGAGGCTAGCCTGGATTTGTGGTATAATGGAGTCATGGTGCACTGACAGCCATGAATGGGATGTGGCTATACCAAGCTATACTGTGTTCAGAAGAGACAGGGAAGAGAAGAGGAGAGGAGGAGTTGTACTATATGTGAGATAGGGAATCAAGACTACGGAAGTGCAGGGGCACCTGGAGGAAAAGGAAGGACTGGAGATGCTGTGGATCATCCTGGAGATGGGCACTGTGTCTACTATCCATAAGGGAGGGGTATACAGACCTCCAGCACAGGGAGAGGTGTTAGAGTATGCACTTGGGGAGGACATCATCAGAATGGCAGATAAGGGGAGGTGCTGCTAGTTGGTGACTTCAGTCTGCCAGGTCTGGATTGAAGCCTTCCATCTGCAGCTTTGGCAAGGAGCAAAACCATCCTTGACTACCTATAAGGGGCCTTTCACAGGTAGCTAGTCGGCAAACCCACTAGGGACGGGACAGTGTTGGACCTGGTGGTTACAAACATGGACAGCATTGCAGATGTCACAGTGGACTATCCCATAGGTATCAGTGATCACCATACAGTGTGATTTAATGCTAAGACGGAGCATAGGCAAACCTCAGGAGGATGCTGGTCCTAGACTTTAGAAGATCAGATTTTAAGGAAATAGGAGACTGCCTAAGAAACTGCCTAGTGGGGTGGCGGTGGTGGTGGTGGTGGGAGGGAATGCCGGAGGATAGAGAGCAGTGGGGAAAAAAGGAAAAGTAACACAAAGTGGACTAATGACCCACTCACCAGTTAAAAAGTTATAGAATTTTATTGTATACACTCTTGTATGTCACAGGCTTAATATGCACTGTGTACAGCACATCAATGTTTTGTGGTCTTTACCACTGCCAGGAAAACAGCCTATTCAAAACATGTAATATTTAAAATATATCAAGCATCAGTTCTAATGCATTTCAAGTTCAGTATTTTTGTTACTGATATAACCATACTGCTAGGCAGTCACAATATACATAAATATTTAAAAGTTCTTGTTTCATTAAAATTAAAAATACATATCTATTTCTCATGTTTGCATATTCTAATGCACTGATGCACAGCTTTGAAATTGCCCTGGGTTACTAGCCGTGTGCCGTTATGCTCTTTTTATTATATTTAATAATTAATATCTTCCCACTGTGAGTTACTATTATGTAATTTGGTCCCTTTTCAAGGATATGATACAGACCTTGTTCTTGTACACCCTCAGCACTTTTTGAAATTACTGCACGTCACAGCCCATAACCCTGTAAACACTGAGACATAAAGAACTTTTGAAATTGCCTTAGTAAATTGAAAGCCACCTCTAATTCTCGGTTAATTGAGAAAAAGACTTAAGTCTCACTTTGTTTTCAAGTCTCCCTTAAGGAGCCACCATAAATGAAAACTTCTCAAACACTGTTTCTTCTAAACTCTGTAAATGATGCATGCTAACACATTTAACTCGTAGCTTATTGCTCAAAAGCACAGACGGCTACAGGTCACCGTAGTGAACCACAACTCTTACTCCTCTCAAATGGAATTCTTGTCTTGACTCTAATTTCAAACCTGCCAAAACACATACATATGTTCCATTTTATCACAAAAACCCTCTTAGCTTTTTCAATTGTATATTTTCTAAGCCTGTTTAAAACAGTTCTCTACCTGCCTTGCTTGGTGTTGTATTTATCTCGAGCAGCAAGAGTCTGTTGCTGCTCCTCCCTTTTATGGGATGCAGGCTGTCTAGGCCCCACAGGGTTCCACCATGCCAGTTCAACAGAAAATTTGTTGAATGGCATTACAGCGATTGGCATTATGTCGATAGTCGGCATTGTGCCATCGGTAAAACAATGTTTCTAGGGACGGGATATGGTGTACTTACCCACACGTTCTGGCAGTGTCCTTTCTCTAAGAGATGCCGGAAAGTCTTCAAGCTGGCTCCTCCCACCCACCTGGGTAGTATAACCTCAGCTCTACCCCATGACACCAGATCTTCCTTTCTGCTGGAAGAAGCAGGTTCCTTCCTTATTACTCCTGCATTGAGTAAGCCCTAGCACTAAAATCTTCGGATTTACTTCCACAACTTTAAAACTAATGAGTTTCATCTTCAGTTTTATCATTGATCATGACTGCTATGGACAAAAGTCCTCACCTGATTTCACCGGTGCCCATGCAGGCAGACGATGTCATGTACCGACCCCATGTCATGTGCATTTACTGCCTAGGCCGTGAACATGATACCCAGGCCTGCAACATTTGCTGGTCGCTCCACATGACAGTCCTTGAGGACCGCCTAGCTCACCTGCAACTGGCCAACCGGAAAAACGACATCCGCTTGGTCAAATCCAAGGATGCCCATTGGGTGGTCTCCATGGCTGCGTAGGTCTGGCGAGCAGTTGGAAACAGCTATGGCCTTCGAGGAGGAGGAGGAGGCGGCCTGGCTGCCGGGCAGAGTCATCTTAGCATCGGGCCTTCGTGCCGCCCAAGTTGGCCCCACTTATTCAGGTTCCTTCAAGGAGCTGTGCTAGTCATTCCCTACTAAGGGACAGGGCCCTTCAGGTTCACACGGCTCCCTATCTCACAAGAAGGAGTCCAAAAACAACAGGAGAAGACTCATGGTTGATGTTATTGGCACCAGGAATGTTCTCAGTCTCCAGAATCTCAGGTTTTGACCATGGTTGAAACCGCTGCCTTGGCCCAGTTGGTTGAGACACCGCCCAAAAATGCAGCTGAGATTTTTCTTGTCCCTGTCGACTGGTTGTCATCAGAAGAGGATGATGACTCTGTTCAGGACTCGGTCCTACGGTAACTACCAAAGGGTCTGCTCAACCCACTGAGCTGGACCCTCCGGTCACCGATCTAGACCAGGAGGAGCCACGGCTCTTCCTGGCTCCTCTGAGATCCCCCATTGGCTGTCGAGGTCTAGGTCCTCCTCATCCTCTGGGTCGAGCAGATCCCGCTGTCATCTATGGTCACGCTGTCAACACCATGGGAAGCAGTGCTGCCGCTATTCATCGTCTTTGTCCTCCTCGGGTGAGAGAGGTTTCAGTGCAATTGTGTCGGCGCTTAAGAAGACCTCATGTAGGATCAGTTGGTGTTAGCCAGTCCGGCTGACCCCTGCTCCCACACCAGCCATCACTTGGCTGTCTCCCGACAGGCTGACATAGACACCCCCAGTGAGGCCGGGTCGACACCATTTCTCTCCCAGCGGAGCCGGTCCAGACCTGCCTCAGTTCGGCCAAGCTGGCCTCTCCACAGATTGTGGTAGAGCCGCCACCCAAGCAGCTGCCAATTGGAGCTCCAACTAAGGAGTCTCGGCCAGCTATGGGCTTCCCAGTCGGCTGTCAGTCATCCTCACACTCGACCGCCCATGGCGGGTTGAGTGACTCGGCTGGTCAGCCACTTTATGCAGACTCCTCTTGAGTCCGAGGATTCCTCTGCACTGCTGTCTGATCGACATGGAGTTGGTGGGGGATCTCTCGACGGAGGAACGCCCACTTCCTTCATGGGCATCCTCTGTCTCATCTCAGAGTCCATGGGGATGAAACTGGAGCCCCTCACAGAGATTCTGGACAAAGGGACTCTCCGACAAAGGCTTTCCCAGTGGCCGAGGCCATTGTGGGTCTGCCCTGGAGCTTTGGCAGCTCCCGCCTCCTGCCCTGCACACTCGGCCCAGATGGCCCTTAAATGTGGGCACCCACCAGTACCCTCTTGGGGTTCACAGATCACCCTAGGCCGAGGGGTTGGTGGGTGACTTTGTGGATTTGGCGCCAGGCAATACCGGGATATCGAAGGCCACTGGATAAGGAGTCCAAGAAATTGGACCACTGAGAGAAAAGGTCTATGCTGCCTCCTAGCAAGGCCTCCACCAGGCAAGCTCGGCCATCCTGATGGCACACTTCTCCCGTGCCCTCTTGGCTCCCTGGATGAGGTGATTCCTCACCTTCCTGTGGACCTCAGACCACGGTCAAGCAGGTCCAAGACCAGGGCCAGGCTGTGGCCAAGCAGCGACTTCAGATGGCCCTGGACATTGGAGACTTCTGTTCCGCCGGTGGCAGGCACAGTCGCCATGCACCATAGGGCTTGACTGTGGATCTTGACCTTCATGGCAGACACTCAGCACAAGCTGGTGGATGTTCTGTTCTTGGGCGTTGACCTGTTTGGGCCCGGTGTGGAGGGTCACCTCCAGCGTGTCGAGAAGTCAAGTGACACCTTGGACTCTGTTACATCTGCCCAGAAGGATCCCAAGGGCTCCAAGCAGCAGAAGCGTAAGCCTTTGGGTCCTCTACTTCTACAGCAAAACCAGCCCACATCAGTCTGCCCATCAGGCTCAGTCCTGGTGACCTAGGCCCAAGTCCATGGCCTTGGTGAGCCAAAAACCCGTGAGGGAAAGGACCTGGTGGCTCCTCAGTTGGGTCCTTCTTTTCCAAGCCTGTTCAGTGACGGGCTGGGGTGCCACCATCATGCCTGGCCACGCCTCCTCTGAGTCCTCCTGTGGGTGGCTGGCTCTGCCGCTTTCTTTCCGCCTGGTCCGCTGTCACCACAGACAGGTAAGTTCTGGAAGTGGTCGGTCAGGGTCTGCCTCTGGAATTCGAGCAGTACCCCCAAGCCGAGCCTGCACCCCACGGGAGGACTTGGTATCCACAGACACTTGGGTGGCTCTTCGAGACGACATAGCCCAGCTTCTCTGCAAGGAGGTCGTGGTCAGTGTAGCGGATCCTCCCGAACACCTAGGGTTTGTCTCTGGGTACTTCCTGGTGCCAAAACAGATGGGGGTCTGGTGCCCCATTCTAGATCTGCATGACCTGAATAAATTCCTCAGGTCCCACACCTTCAGGATGGTAACTCTGTCCCAGATCATACCATCCTCAAGCAAGAAAAGTGGTTTTGCTCTCTGGATCTCCAGGACACGTTCTTTCACATCCCGATCCGTCCATCCCACTGATGTTTCCTTTGCTTCCGAACCAGGGAACCTCTCTGAGTTCCAGGTCATGCCATTCGGCCTCTCCTCAGCCCCAGGGTCTTCACCAAATGCATTGCAGTGGTGGCAGCTTACCTGAGGCGCCGAGGGTTCCGGTGTAACCCTACCTGGATGACTGGCTGATTGCAGGTCCCTCCAGGCAGGAGGTGGAGCAGTCCAGGGACTTGGCCTCCAGACCTGCGTTGACCTTGGCCTCCTGGTCAACGAGGCCAAATCGGAACCCGTGCCTCGCAGGTGATCAGCGCATTGGGGCAGAGCTCGACTCCTTCTGAGCCAGAGCCTGGATCCGCAGACAGGGTGGAGGTTCTTTCCTCCTTTGCCCGATCATTTCTGGTTGGGCACTTGCACCCTGCCCAGGACTTCCTGCGCCTTCTTGGTTACATAGCAGCCTGCACCAGCGTGGTCCGGTGGGCCCATTGGCATATGCGCTCCCTGCAGTGGGAGCTGGCCAGCCAGTGATCTTCAGCGCAAGGGTCACTTGACAAGCTGGTCACTGTAACCCAGAAGATGTGTGCTACTCAAGGTCAGTGGGGACAAGACACAGGTAATCCTGGTGGCTCCAGACTTTGGTACCCGATCTCCTCAGCTT
The DNA here is from genome assembly GCA_016271365.2 of Neoceratodus forsteri. Classification (NCBI taxonomy): domain Eukaryota; kingdom Metazoa; phylum Chordata; order Ceratodontiformes; family Ceratodontidae; genus Neoceratodus; species Neoceratodus forsteri. The sequence goes on along the minus strand of CM057451.1, from coordinate 336,350,333 downwards.
CCGCACCAGGCTCCCGAGGCATCTTCCAATACACCGGACCTGCTCTCCATCAATCAGGGAAGGTATTCTACCTGGACCTTCAATTTCTGCACCTGACAGCCTGGTTACTGAGCAGCTAGAGTTCCAGGCTTTGGTCTCTCTGAAGATGTCCTCACTGTCGTGGAGGCATCTAGAAAGGAATTGACCAGAATGTGCTATGCCTTCAAATTGAAGAGATTCTCCATTTGGTGTCAGGGCAAAGGGCTGGACCTCTTGACCTGTCCAGTGGCTAGCATTTTTGATTACCTATGGTCTCTCTTCAAAGGGGAGTTCAGTCAACGACCCTTAAAGGTGCACCTGGCAGCCATCTCTGCTTACTTGGGTGTGGGCTGGTAAGTAGTCTGTGGCACAGGAGAAGGTGGTCTGGTGCTTTTCAAAGGCCTTGACCACATTTCCGCTCCGGTGCATGAACCACCACCGTGGGACTTGTTGCTGGTTTTGGCAAAGCTCATGGGCAAACCATTCGAACCATTGCACAGATGTGGGATGTCTCACCTATCGTGGAAGACCACCGTCTTGGTGGCTATCATGTCATCCAGAAGGATCAGTGAGCTCCAGGCACTTCTGGTGGAGTCTCCTTGCCTGATCTTCCACAGGGACAAGGTTGTCCTGCGCCCAACCCAAAGTTCTTCCCGAAGGTTGTGTCTGAGTTTCACCTGAACCAGGTGATGACTCTTCCAGTGTTCTTCCCGAATCACACCTCGGGAGGCTGAACACAAGTTCCATACTTTGGACCTGAGGCAGCACTCGCTACTACAAAGAGTGCATGGCTGGAGTTCGAGAGAGGTTTGTCAGCTGTCACCTACACTGAAGCTGCACTGGCAGACCTGCAGCCAAGCGGACAATTGGCAGGTGGATCACGTCCTGCATTGATCTCTGCTGTAGGCTGGTGGGTGAGAGCCTCCCGGATGGTTAAGGGCTCATTCCACCCGCCATACCGCTCGTCAGTGGCTGCTTTTAGGGACGTCCCTATCCAGGAACTCTTCAGGGCTGCTACCTGGAAGTCAGCACACACCTTCATTTCCCATTACCATATTGACCTCAAGTCATGCTGGGATGCTGGTTTTGGGGCATCAGTTCTCTAATCCTTATTTCCTAAGTAGGGTTATGTACCTTACCTCCTCCTCCTGGAGAACTGCTAGGAGACTGCCAGAACATGTGGATAAGTACACCATATCCACATCCCTTGAAACACAGGTTACTCACCTGTAACAGTAGATCTTCCTCAGGATGATCTCTTGCAGCAGGTAATACACTTGGGTCATCACCAGAGGGTGCTGTGGTACACGGCAGCTCTCTTCCAGCAGTCTTTTCCAGAGGCCTCCACTCATGACATCATCATCCTGCTCCGATATAAGAGTGGGTGGTCCCTGGTATCCTCAGTTCATTTTCCGCCATCTTCAGCTTGCATGCAGCAGCTAGTGCTTGTGAAGCAGTCATCGACAAGAACTTGAGCTGGGAACTGAGTTTCCTCCATTTCTGATTTTCATCGATGAATGTCCAAAGAATCTACATGCAAATCAACATTATTCCAGCCATGTCATTGTGGTAGGAAGATCTACCGTTACAACAACCACACAGTTTATGTAAGGTGTCTGGGTCCCTACAAACAACACCATCTCCTGAAAACACTGCCAGGAATTCAGCCAGGCAACCCATCGACAATGGCTGCAGGAGATTGAAGCTCACCCTAATGAAGCAGAAATTGTCTCTTGGAGAAGGGGCCCAGCCCAAGGAGCCCCTACTACAGCTTCACACAAGAAACATAAATGTGATAAGGATAAATCATCTTCAACATTATCAGGCAGACACTCATCGATGACTACTGTACTGGTGCTCCACTGTCGATGATGTCCTCCAGAACTGCTCTCTCATCGATGGGAGTTTATACTGTCTTGTCAATGGCACTTTCCTGCAGCCTTTCAGCAGTTTCTATGGAACCTTATGTAAGTTCCATCATTGTCCCATCGATGATGACTCATTTCCATTGATGTCTGCTTTTAAGCATTCTGCTACCTCCCATTTACTGCCCTGTCAACAACGGGCCAGGTTTTCATGGGGAGAACTACTGGTTTTGCCATTTCTACTGCCCATCTCCTTCACAGCCATTTTCTGACAGGGACCGGGACTGGGACCCTGGTATTTACCACCCAGGGACTAGACCTGTTTATACCTCATGTCCTGCTTCTTCCACAATCCCTCTGGTCTCCCAGAAGCCACCTACCCCACCCTCTAATACTGCCTCACTGGACGTAGCTGCAGTGGTACAACAGGTTTTGGAAGTGATGAGGCATTCTCAACCTCCACTCCAGGAGATGTGGGTCACCCTTCCTGTTCTCCCATCCCTCCTGCTAAATGCTTCCAAGCTGACAAGGGCCTTTCCACCCGGTCCCTCCTTCCTATGAGGAAGAGTATTTTTCAGAAGAGGCAGAATTTCCTGAAGGCTTTCCAGAAGATTTGGAGGATACTGACCTTCAGGACTTGGACCTCCATCCTCTGTCCTCTATTTCCACTATTTCCTCCTTGCACAAGGATGTTTCTAGACATGCAGCTGCCTCTCCTCCTGATCACCCATCATTTCATGAGATGATGGTCCAAATTCAAAAATCATGGGATTTTCAACTATGGAATATGATACAGAAGAGAAAAGATACAGCAGATTATCTCGAATTGCCTGAAGAGCCTATAGTACAGTGGAATCCGCTAAATGCACACCCATTGTGCATGCAAAAATGTACATTTACCTGAAGTTGCAATTTGTGCCTTAATTAAGTAGCTGTGAGTACCGCTTGGCATAAAAAAATTTGTCTAAAATTAAACAATATAGCCACATTAATCAAACTTTAAAAATTTTATGGTGTGGTGTTCCTGGCAAAGTTCTCACCTGAATTCCACCGCATGTACAGATCCAAAAAGAGATTATTTTACTTTGTTTTGTACTTTGTATTGCAAGCTGTGTAACATAATGTTCATACTCGAACAATCTGCTCAAGTTCTCTAGTGAGCACAAATGCACTTAACCTTTCCAGACATTGCAGAGCTTCATACATGTGTACCTCTGGCTCCATGGTTTGATTGTCTGGTGCAATTTGGTCATCTTCTTCGTGAGTTCCACCTGTGATTTCCTCACATATTTAGGCATTTGAAACCATACTGGTTGTGGTGAGGGTCTTGTCAGTGTCCCGGTATGTGATGAAATCTGCCTGATTCATGTTCGGAAGGAGTGTAGGCGCAGGCCCTCCTCAGCAACCTCCTCTTCAATTGGTGCAGTATGATCAATAAAGCTGGCTTTTCTAAAGCAGTTCCAGATTGTTTCAGGCTTTACTTGTTGCCAACACGATCAAGCATTTGGATAGCATCAAGGATCGTAACTCTTTAAATAGCTTGGTTACTGTATTTAGTGTCCCCATCCATAAACAGGATAATCTTTTCAAGCATCTGAAAAAAAAAGACACGAGAGATGGTAAGTTACTGCAGACATGCCCAAGAAGGGAGGGTCAAATGCAGCTCACCTGGCTTCGTATGGTGTTTGACATTACGTGTGATTCCAGTGTGAAGGAGTTGAATTAAGGAAGTTGTGTACTGTGGTAAAACAAAATAAGTCTAATATGGGTTAGAGGATGTCTGGATGAGCGGAACAGTTGTCCAGCAGCATGGCAATTTGTTTTCTTTGGGCTCATCACAACATTTATCTTCTTCAGACACCAACTAAATATCCAGGCATTGCTGTTGCTTTCATAGTCCACTGGTAGAGCTTCCATTGATAACCCTGCAAAGCACCTCGTTTTTTCGACTTTCCCACCACTAGTGGGCTTAACTTTCTGTCCTGGATAGGTTACAGCATAACAGGACAGTTATTCGTTCCTTGCCGCTTTGTCTCCACAAGCAGAATCCGATTTTAACAACAGGGTCCCCCAGGTGTAGCTTCAAAATAAAGGCCTGCTCATCATAGTTAAATACGCAATCCGTGCAAAGTCCTTCAAAATTTGGGGTAGCAAAGTGGTTAGCTAGCTGTCTGATTCTCCGTCATGCCTTTTCTTCTCCCCATAACACTGCTTGAAAATTATCCTATTCTGTTCCTTCCAGTGGCTCAGCCAACTACTGGTTTCTGTAAAGATAAGCCCCATGGTTGTAGCTAAGTCCTCTGCCATCTTAGCTGAAATTGGGCCATTGACTGATGCGTCCATCCATTGGCCAGCAGTAAACCATTCTTAAAAGCACGACTTCTACATTCTCACTCTTTCCTGCACGCCGGTGTTTTTGGCTCTGATTCTCACAATGCTCCCAGTCAGCAGTCTGTCTTTGTTTAGAAACACTCGGAGGACAGTGGACACATCCACACCAAACTCTGAGGCCACTTCGCACGCCTGACGTTAGGTTGCTCCAAACGCTGGAGCACTGAGATTTTCTGACCTAAGGTCAGTCACTTTTTCCTTTCCATGCTGCTTCTGCTGGTGGAATGGAGAGAAGCGTAAATGTCTTTGAATGAAGGTGTTAAATGCTGCCGCAACACCTAATTAAGACCCATCAGGAACCCATCAAAAACATGTGCACTAATCCGCAGTAATTACACTATAAGATGAGTAAGTGAACTGGCAATCAGTGTATTTAACCAAAAGTGCACTTATCCAGTGTGTACTGAGGCAAATTTTTAACACTACAAACATGGGGAAAAAGCAGCAAATAAAGATGTGCAATAATCTAGTGCACCTAAGTGGAATCCACTGTAGTGATACCCCACTTATACAAAGTTATTAAAATGCTGTACTGCCAGCTTGGAACCAACCCTCAGCTGATCCTGCCATTCCTAGAAAGGCAGCTCACCTTTACTATGCTCGTCTTGACCATTCTTTCCTTTCTGCTACCCTCAAGCAGACTTGGTAGTAATCACAGTGACTTATGATCGTATTAAACAACCAAAACACATGAGCTTATTACCCCTAATAAGGAATCCCATCAACTTGATTACCTCCGGAAGACGGTATTTCAGACAGGTACCATGAATCTCAGAATTCTAAACTATATGGAACACATGGTCAAACACCAACATACCCTTTGGTCTTCTGCTATAGAACTAGTCAATAAACTTCTCCATCTCAGGAGAAGGACCAATTATTGGCAACAGTTTCCACTGGCAATTCAATCTCTCTGCGCTTGCTCCACTCAGGGTATGATGTGGTGCGTATTTCTGTGTATGTCAGCCACAGGTGTTAACCCTCAGGCGACACGTCCTGGTTACGCATATCAGGATTTACACTAGATGCAGCATAAAGTAGTAAATGCCCTTTAATGGATCTAAACTTTTGGTCCAAGTACCCAAACACTTCTGGATGATCTCCAAGTTTCATGTCAGACCTTACATATGATACATGGCATGTATCATACCTCACAGCCATCTTATCAATACCACTTCCACTCCTCTTTTCAATCAAAGAAAATTGGCAGACATAGTGGTACCTACAGAGGCGGATTCCATGGTTGTTCCCAGCTATCTTCCAGGACCACCATTCCTATCTCCAAGGGCTCCAGCTCCCACCCTCCAGATGGAGCTGGTCAGCCCACTTCCCAGTGACTAACTGGGGCATTGCCCAGGCTTCCTCAACCAGGCCTTGGAAGCTGTGGGTGGTCGCTTGCCCTCCATTTAGAGGCCTGGCAAGAGATGGCAGATGAGTAGGTGCTTCAGATCATACAGAAGAGGCACAGCTGTAACTCCACTCTGTCCATTACCCACCTGTCCATATCCCCATTCTTCAAGAGGAACTTGGCACCTCTTCACAAGAATGCTGTCTATCCGCTTCTCCTTCGAGTACCATCGGGATTTTACTCCTGTTTCTTTCTGGTACCCAGACACACTGGGGATCTCAGACCCATAGTAGACCTCAGTTAACTGAACCTACATATTCAGTACAAAAGGTTCCAGATGGTCACTTTAACAACCATTATGCCGATGTTAAAACAAGGGGATTGGCTATGCGATTAGACATGACAGATGCCTACCTGCATATCTCCATCCACCCTGCCCACCACGGTTCCTTCGCTTTACTTGCTAGGACAAAATTACCAATTTTGGGACTCCCGTTAGGTCTCTCATCCACCCAGAGTCTTTACCAAGTGCTTAGTGGTAGTGGCAGTGGCTCTGAGACGGAAGGACATTTTGTCTTCCCTGCATTTGGACAATGGCTCATAAAAGCAGACTCCAAACATCTCTGCTTTTGTCCCTCTAGATGACCCTCACTCTGTTCCAGTCCCTAAGAATTACAGTCACCTGGCCCAAATCCAGTCCATCTCCTACCCAGTCACTCCAGTGTATAGGAACCGTTCTGGACACCACTCCGCCAGGGGCCTACCTCCCCGCCGACAGACAGGGCAGACTTTTGCTTCCGGTTTCCCAGATAAAACACAACAATTTATTACAGCCAGACGTCTCATGCCTTTTGGGACACATGGCCACAGCCATCCCACAGTGGCTTTTGCCCTTCTACATATGAGACTAATCCAGTAGACTCTTCAGAATCAGTGGCGGCAAAAATAGGGATTTTGAAGACAGAATCGGTCACTCCCATTCTCACGCCTGGCCCTAGGCTGGTGGACCCTTCGTGCCACCCTGTCTAAAAGCATGCCTTTCCAATCCCCTACTTCCCAGCAGATGTTGACCATGGCTGCTTCCTCGACACCTGGGCCCCTTCAGGACACAGGGCAGATGGTCCCAATTCTCCATCCTTCCTTATATAAATCTACTGGAAATAAGAGCAGTATGGCCTTGCCCTTCAGGCTTTTTGCCCTCACCTTTCCCTGGGGCCTCTACTGATCCAATCAGACAACACCTCAGTGGTGTCTTACCTGAACAAACGAGGTACCAAATCCTGCACCTCTGCAGGGAGATAGTGGTGGTTTGGCAGGAAGCCATACTTCAACATCTATCATTGATTGCTGTCCATCTACCAGGATGCCACAATATCTTGGCCAACATTCTCAGTTGCCAGACCTCCACGCATGAGTGGACACTTCATCACAAAGTTCTTCAGATGATCTTTTAGTTGTGGGGACCCGCACCTCAACCTTTTGCCTCCCCAGCAATCATTGACTCCTCCGATACTATTCCATCATCCCAACCAGAAAGGGATTGTCTATAGATGCCCTGTCCCGACCATGGACAGGACTCTTCTTATATGCTCTCCATCCCACTCCTGCAACGGACTCTATTGAAACTGCAACCTAACCTGCCACCATGATCCTCATAGCCTCTCTGTGGCCTCAGCAGGTGTGGTTTCTCCTGCTTCAGCAGTTTTCAGTAGCAGACCCCATCCCATTGCCAGTCAGGCCAGATCTGTTGACTCAATATCAGGGAACCCTTCTTTGCCCCAACCTGAAGTCACTACACCTTCACGCTTGGCTCCTGAGGGCACTTTCATAGCACATCTTCAAGTCTCCTCACCAATGGCCAATATTCTATTGGCCTCCACGCAATCCATCTACCAGGGATACATCTAATGCTAAATGGAACGCTTCTCCATATGGGCCACTTCCTGGTCGTTGGACCTTATTCTGTCCATTGACTAAAGTATTGGACTACTTGGCTTCGCTTGCCAAGACAGGCTTGAGCTACTCCTCTATTAAAGTTGATTTGGCCTCATCTCTGCCTTTCATGAGCCGTTAGAGGGAGACTACTTTATCAACACCATCTTGCCAAGATGTTCTTAAGAGGAATGTTACACCTCAAACCTCCCATTAGATGGCTCACACCTTCCTGGGACTTGAATTTCCTATTGGAAAAGCTGATCCTTGAACCTTTCGAACTGGCGGCTACTTGCATCCTCCGCTTCCTTTCCTGGAAGACAGTATTCTTAGTTGCTGTCACCTCAGCTCACTGTATTTCTGAACTTCATGCTGTAATGTGTAGTGAGCCTTACTTAATATTTCACAAAGACAGAGTGGCTCTTCATACCATTCTCTCCTTTTACCTAAGGTGGTCTCGAACACTTCTTAAACCAGTCCATATAATTGCCAGCCTACTACCCTGAGCACTCTAATCAGGAGAATACCTTCTACACACTTTAGATGTTCATCGATTTTGAAATACTACATAAATTGTACCAAATCTTGCAGAAAAACTCCTCAGCTTTTACCTTTGCCTCAACCAGGGAAGGTTTTCCGTTGCTAAACAAACCCTCTCCAACTGGTTGGCATATTGTGTAACTTTTGTTATAAGAAACATAACAAACCATTACCAGGACCTGTCCAAGCCCATTCTACTCAAGCCATGGCCACTACAATGGCCTGCTTTAAAGAGGCTTCTATCACAGATATATGCAATGCAGCAACATGGTCCACAATACATACTTTCACGAAGCACTACAACTTAGACATTGCTTCTCGCTGTAGGATGGCATTTGGCCGTGCTGTCCTACAAGGTCTTGTGTCATAACTTTCCACCCTTCCTGGGTTTACTGCTTGGGAGTCATCCCAAGTGTATTACCTGCTACAAGAGATCAATCAATCAATCTATAGATTTTATTTGTTCAGTTTAAAAAGATTACAAATTGCAAGATAACAGATGATAAAATTCCAAATTACACTACATCACTCATTATTTCAATAAATACAAACAGTAAAACATTCTCAGGTATAGCTGGATAAACAATAAATTATAATCAGAATAATTCCCGTATCAGTATGACATTTAGTTAATTCCTTAGATATCTGAATCATAATATATCATTCATATTTTCCACATCAGTTCCAAAGGAATCTAACATGATACTAAATAATACTTCTAAACAATAGATAATCACTGACCCCTCTTTAAAGATGAACAGATTTCATATAAGCAGCCACCTTATGCATTACACTTGGATCCCTAGTATTTAAGAGGCAGAATATTATAGCATCGGGGAGGTCGAGGCCAGCCAAGATGCCACCAAGCCACTTCTCTCTCTGAGTTCTGAATAAAGGGCAGATCAATAAAATGTGTTTAGCATCATCTTCCAGAGATAAGCACACTTACAGTATGGTGAGCCAATATTCGCTCTCTTTGCTTATGATAAATTAGCTTTATATATTTCCAATCTAATCCTAGAAAAGCTCTCCTCTCCTCTTAGAAGGATCTGACAATTTAAAGAGATACGGTTCCAATCCATGCTCTAATTTAATTTGTGTGTACCATCTATATAATTTCTGGTTTGCTAATGTCTCTTTCATGTTTTTTTCTATATCTCTTAACCTATTCTTAACAAGACTCACAATCTCATCCCAGTGTTGTATAAAAACATCCCATAATATGTGACCTAAACCAATTGGAAATAGTAAATTCTTAATTACATTAATCGATGGAAATTCAAAACCAAGTCGATAATATTCTAATTCTTCCTCCAAACATTGTCTAGGCAACCTTGTTTCATTTAAGAGTAATATTTTAGTGATTGCAATTATTTGCCTCTCTTGACGCCAAAGTACCTAGACACTATTGTCCATTTTCAAGATTTAGGATAGCCTTAGGAACAGATTGTGGGACCATCAAGATTTATCTGTTTATCTTATTCAGCATTATTTGTAGGTGGTTAAATCCTACATTACCCCAAATGTCCACTGCATACAGCAAGCTTGATTTTATTTTGGCCTCCACTACCTTTAAACGCCTTTTACCGAACTTCTTCCCATTTTGGCTTTAAAATCTTAAATGCATTAAATGCCATTTTGGTTTTATTACCAGTCAAAGCTCATGATCGTCTCCATTTAAGGTTCTCTGAAAATCTTATACCCAGGTAATCATAATATTTAACCTGGTCAACTTTTCTTTATTTAACTACATAATGCATTTTCTCTTACTATTATTGCCAAAACCAATGTTTTGTTTTTTGTCATGTTAATCTTTAACTTATGTCTTTCACATTGTTCATATAGACAATTAAGTTTTTTTGTAATCCCAATTTTGAAGTTGATATCAGGACCAGATCATCTGCATATGCCAAGCAATCTATCCTGGTATTCCCTACCTTGGGAGCTGAAAATCTGGATTCTGTAATTTTATAAGAATCTCATTTATGTAGATGTTAAATAGTAGCGGTGCCAATGCTACAAGAGATTATCCCGTGGAAGATAGTACAGTTGCTTACTAACGTAACAGTAGATCTTTGAGGATATCTCTTGCAGCAGGTATGATCCTCTCTCCATCCCCCTTCTTCTCTAAGAGAACAACTTCTGATCCAAATATATATGGCAGGGTTTTAAATAATTGATTAGCAGTTTTTTTTTCTTGGGACAATACTAACTGTTCAGAAAGTATTTATATAGGTTTTCTAAAAGTGTTATGTTTGTTAAACACAGTGAGACAGGTGCTATGCATTTTCACAATGTTTTAGCACTTTTATGAGCAAAGCGTAATCAATTTTTATAGTTAAATAAAACCCTGATATGGGAAGGGATACTTATGGTACCTCAGATCTCCCTCAGTCCTCACTTAGCGAGCTGAATCCAGTGGGAACTGAGGATTCCAGGGACCGCCCACCCTTATATAGGAGCAGAGTGATGATGTCATGTGGGCGGCCCCTGAAAGACTGCTAGAAGAGAGCTGCCATGCACCACAGCACCCTCAGGCAACAACCCAAGTGTATTACCTGCTGCAAGAGATACCCTCAAGATCTACCTTTACGTAAGTATGCAACTGTACTTTCTAGGAGTGTTATATGGTGTACATCCACATGTACCCACCTTGACCTCCCTGGCTCAGGGCACAATGCTTCCAGCGGGAAGATCTGGCGTCATGGGGCGGACCCTAGGTTATACTACCGGTGGATAGGAGGAGCCAGATTGAAGACTTTCTGGCATATCTTAAATGGGAAAGGACACTGCCGGAACATGTGGATGTACACCATATACCACTCCTAGAACTACTGTTACAGGTGAGTAACCTGTGTTTTTGCAGGGTGCTCTGCCCCTCACCTTCTGGAATTTAATATAATCAACTCCAGGTCAGAGTTGCCAGTGGAGGGTGCAAGCCCAGAGAAGCCATATTGGTGTACTGCCGCGCCGTTACAGAACTGCTGATTTTGTTGCTGTAATGGTCTTTTCCGGTTTTGTATCGCTGTTTAGTCAGTATACCTCACAAGGTACCAGAATGGCCACACATGCACAGCAGAGTCAAATACATAGTTTTTCAAACTGTTCAGTTACCATGGCCATAAATGAAGCGGGGGGTAGAAGGGATGTAAGGAAGTACTACACTGAAAGAATGATAAACAGCTGGAATAGACTGCCATGGAAGTGGTGGAGGTGAAAAACAGTAGGGGACTTCAAGCATGTATCTACCCCTTTTTATGAAGAATTTTTCTCATATCTCTCTTAAACTTCCCCTCTTAACCTTCATCACATGCCCCTGATCCTGGTGTTTTTCTTCTTTACAGAGACTCCTCTTGCACCCTGTTCACCCCTGCTAGGTATTTGTAGGCCTCTATCATGTCACATCTCACTCTCTCTCTTCCGGGTTGTATATGTTGAGATCATTCAGTCATTCCTGGTAGGGCTTCATGTGCAACCCTTGCATTATTTTATTTGCCTTCTCTGGACTGCCTTCGCCTTGTCTATGTCCTTTCTGAGGTGCAGCCTCCAAAACTGGACACAGTATTCAGGTGGGATCTCACCAGCAAGTGATACAGTGGCAACACCACATACCTTCTGCTGGAGATACCCTCTTTATGTTGTTAAAATGTTATTTTATACAGGATTCATTTGTTGGGTGTAACCCCATTTTCAACAAAGACCTGTGGTTAAACATATAGCACAATATAATTCATAAGACAATAAACATTCTTTACATGCAATAAAAAAATTAAAATTAACTAAAGCATTACAACTGGAGTTAAGGTGTTTAAAGAAGTTTCTTGAAAGTAGTAATATTTTGCACTATTTTCAGATCATATGGTAGTTTATTCCAGTAAAATGACAGACAGTTTTGTAATGTAGTGTTACCTAGTCTGTTATAGGATCTTTCTAATGGAATAATTTGTTTTTCCTTAATCTTTCTAATTTTGCTGCAGGGAGTGAGGTTATTACCAGATATTTCAGTGGTGTTGATCATTACAGTAATTAACTTATGGCACCAAACCAGGCATAAGTGTGTTCTCCTATGGTTGGGTTGTAGCCAGTTCAGTTTCTCAAATAAAATATAATGATGCGTACCATGTTTACTTTTTGTAATAAATTTTCCTAGTCTATATTAAGTTTGTTCTATCGTTTAATGCAAATTGGGTAGAAACATAGAATCACAGAATTTGACGGCAGATAAGGACCGCTTGGCCACCTAGTCTGCTCATTTTCCTACCCAACAGATAAGCTGCAGATCCTAATTAAACAACAGCTTACTTCCTTTTACCCCCACTAGACTGCCTTATGTCTGTCCCATGCATTCTTGAATTCACCCACTGTTCTTGACTCCACGACCTCCTCAGGGAGGCTGTTCCATGCATCCACAACCCTCTCTGTGAAAAATATTTCCTCACATTACCTCTGAGCCGTCCTCCCTCTATCTTCAAATTGTGCCCCTGTTCTTGCACATCTCTTTTTTGAAAGATCCCACCCTCTTGGACTTTGTTGATTCCCTTGAGGTACTTGAAAGTTTCTATCATGTCCTCTCTCCCTTCTTTCCTCAAGGGTATACATATTAAACTCCTTTAGTCTTTCTTTGTATGTCTTCTGGTGCAGACCCTGCACCATTTTAGTTACCCTCCTCTGGACAGCCTCCACTCTGTCTATGTCTTTGCGGAGATGGGGTCTCCAGAACTGCACATAGTACTCAGATGGGGTCTCACCAACTGTCTGTACAGAGGATAACAACTTCCTGTTTTCTACTATTGATGCCTCTCCTATGCATCCCAGTATCCCCCAGCCTTCCTTACTGCCTTCTCACATTGCTTGCCCACCTTTTAGGTCATCTGATATAATTACCCCAGGTCCCTTCCATTTTATTGTTGTCAGTATCTCACCCCCATTGTGTACTCTTGCCCTGGGTTTTGTTTCCAGGTGCATTACCTGCACTTTTGCATTGAATCTGAGCTGCCATACATTTGACCATTCCTCCAACCTTGCCAAGTCCCTTCTCATCCTTTCCACTCCATCTGGTGTATCAACCCTGTTGCAGATCTTTGTGTCATCTGCAAAGAGACATATTTTTCCTTCCAGTTCCTCTGCAATGTCACTTATAAAGACATTAAAAGGACCAGTCCCAGTACTGAACCCTCACGGTACCCGCTAGTAACCCTCCTTTCTTCACTGTGGACTCAATTTACTACTACCCTTTGCATCCTGTTGTCTAGCCAATTTTTTTCCAGGCTACCATCTTGGGACCCACTCCAAGGCTGGCTAACTTGTGTATTAATCTTTGTGTGGGACTGTATCAAATGCCTTGCTAAAATCTAGGTAAGCCATGTCCACAGCCCCTTCCTGGTCTACTACTTTGGTCACCCAGTCAAAGAAATCTATTAGATTCGTCTGACACGACTTTCCCATCATGAATCCATGCTGCCTTGGGTCCTGTGCCCCACTGGCCTTTAGGAACTCAACAATTCTTTCCTTCAGAAGGGTGGAGGTAGATTGCATATATAAGAAGGAACCATATTCCAATACCGAATTGAAGCTGGGCCACGGTTTACTTTTATTTCCTCACTGAAACACCCAGCAGTCCTTCTCAGAGCCCTAGAATGCTGGTTTACTTTTCTAACCTGTAGAGAAATGTGTTCACTATAGGTTAGTCATGTATCTGTTGTGACTCCCAGATATTTATATTTGTTAACGTTCTTGATTGGTGTACCATCTGCCAAACTGAGCGATAATTCAACCTTATGTACTTGGTTGATTCCCAGGGCAAATACTATGCTTTGGGTTTTGTTGCCGTCAGTAATAGGCCTGAGTCTCTAAACCATTCTCAAGTGCCAATAGATCACTTTGTAATTCCATCCTAAGCTGTTCCTCATTCTTGGCTGATGAGACTAACACGTATCATCTGCGTAAAGTCTGACTTCACTGTAAAATATGACAGATGGTAAATCATTTACAAAGACGTTAAACAGTAAAGGGCCCAAAATTGAGCCCTGTGGAACTTCTTTATGTACTTCAATCTGATCAGAAACAGTATTCCTAAGGGAACACATTGTGTTTAGGCTATCCAGTATGATCTAATCCAAGCTAATGCTGATGCCTGAAGTTCCATATTTCCCAGTCTTACTAATAGTTGACCATGGTCCACTAAATTAAATGCTTTTAAGGTCCACAAACATCGGCTCCTGTCCTTCTCCTTGCATTTAGGGATAATGCCACCATATTGTTAAAGTTGAGCGAGGGTGGTGTCTGTGGACCTTCCAGCTCTAAATCCATGCTGGCAGTTTGTCAGAAGTCCATGTTGTTCTAAGTAATAGTAGAGCTGGTTGTGGACTAACTTTTCAAAACATTTTCCTAAGACTGGAAGCAGTGCTACAGGTCTATAGTTGGAAGGGATTGTATTATTCCCTCCTTTAAATATTGGGATTATTTTTCCCATTTTCCATAACTCTGGGACCATCATGGGGGCCAGAATATCTGCTCCTATTATGCACCCCAGCATCCCACTTGCCCTACCTACTGCTTTGTCACACTGTTCTGCCAGTTTGAGGTCATCAGATATGATAACCCCAAGGTCCTTTTCCTGTTTAGTGACGGTCAGTACCTCCTCCCATCCTATACTCGGTGCCTGGGTTCCCATGCCCTAGGTGAATGATTTAGCACTTTTGGCACTGAACCTCAACTGTCATGCTCTTGATCAGTCCTGAGTTTCCCAAGATGCCTACACATTATCTCCACACCTCCCAAGTCTCTAGGCCCACCCAGATTTTGGTATCATATTGTCACAGAGGGTGGGAAATACCAGACAGGACAATGTTTCAAGATTTAAAACACACAGCTCATGTGATATTTATTTACAAAACTTATTTACAGAAAGGAAGAAAATAAACAAAACTAAAATAAATAACCTTCAAGTCAGGTAACCAAAATAATCAGGAACATAATGACCACTTGTCCTTCAGTGGTTTCTTGCAACTTCAACTATTCAGTACAGTCTTGGATTGTAGAACATGCTACAAACTCAATACTTGTATCTGTTCATTCACAGTTGACCTCTCCTTGTCACTTCCCAGGCTCCCAGCATTTTTACAGTGACTTCCATCAAGGTCTTTGATCATAAATCATCATAAAGAAAGCATGATGCATCATTCTGCTGGCTCCTGTATTGCACAGGACGATTTCTAATCTGACATTTTAGTATGCTGTTCAGTCTTATACCTTCTTATTTATTTAAAAAAGGGGGTTAACTAGATGAACCAAGAGGAGTAGAAAAACGAAAAAAAAAATTTAGGAAAAGTGTGTGTGTATATGTGTGTGTGTGTATATATATATATATATATATATATATATATATATATATATAGATGGCAGATAGTGTAGCCTTATCCTATGTGGCCTACCTATGATAAAGGAAAATGCTGTGCAACAGAAGTTTTAGAGGTGAAGACAGAAAAGGGTTCATCAGTTAGTACGTCTCTTTAAACATAGGGAGTGTGGGACACTTTCTCACACATTTGCAAAAAGGCATATGTTTCCTTCCAGTTCCTCAACAATGTCTCTTATGAAGACTTGTCCCAGTACTGAGCCCTGTGACACTCTGCTGGTCACTTTTCCATCATTAGAGTGAGTGCTGTTTACCACCAGTTTGTTTTCTGTCCGTTAAAGGGACACTGTCAACTTTTTTTTGCATCATATTATTTCTGGTTAAAAAAAAAAACATTTTAGGATTGCTTGCCTCTCTAAAATTCATTGACTTTACTGGTTGCTTTATTTTCCTCCTTTCTTGGTAGTACTGAAATACATGCTAATAATTGGAGGAGGCAGTATAGCACAGTGGTCTAAGGCTCTGAGCTGCAAATCTGGTGACATCCAGCAGACCAGACCTGGGTTTGAATCCCACAGCTTCCACTTGTATACTGTGTGACCCTGAGCAAGTCACTAAACCTCCTTGTACTCCCAGGTCGCACCTGTAAAAAGCTTTCAGCTTAGTGTGCTATGCCTGGTTAAACAACTAAAAAAAAAAAGGGTAGTTGTAAACAAATTGTTTTGTTTCAAATCCTTGATTGTGCACTTGCTGTATACTACCTGAAAACAGGAACATCCCCAAATCTACAACCACTCATTGTGCAATTATTTACTCTCCTCCTACTGCATAATTAGTGGCTAGACTGTTTTAAGGGTGTTCCCAAGTCCAGGAAAGATGCAGTGGGAGTTAATGAAGGAATGTTAACAAACGTGTTTTGGTGTGATAACACTAGTGTACTGAGCAGACTATTTTCACTATTTAAAAGAAAAAAAAGAATCGGTTCAAACCACCAGCTATAACCGTAGTCTCTAAAGAATGTGAACAATCATTACATACTTTTACAGCAGCAGTGGGCATAGCCATGCAGACGTTTTGCTTTGAGAAAAGGAATCCTGCATAAATTACCTTCCAAACAACATGATAGAGTGTTAAAAATAGTGTCCTACGCTGAAGCCTCATTAATCGCTACCTGTGTGTGTATGGGAGCTTGAGAGACTATTTTTCCTCTGGTGTAAGAAGTTAATTGAGCCCTCCCCAGTACTGCCTTATTTTGCAAGTTGAAACCTCCTCCAACAATTGAGCCCTCCCCAGCACTGCCTTTTTTGCAAGTTGAAACCTCCTCCAAAGTGTTTTATGGGCCTTTTTAAGTTTCAGTGCTTAATTTACCACCTTTTGCAAACTGAGAAACTTCTGCTTTGCTGGTGTCCCTCCCCACAACTGAATCAACACACACACACACACACACACACACACACACACCCTAATTAAGCAGAACACAGCTGCATAAGGTACCAATATTTAGGAAACTTATTACAGTTACCCTAAGACTAGCAGTCGACTCCTGGCTGCTGTGTTCTCTCTGCTGTAGCTGAATTGTAATAAAGATCTTGTAACAAGACACTGGCCTTCTGCAGGGCTATTAGACATCAGGGCAAAGGGCACTCTGGGAAGAATCTCTGGGACAAGATGCAATAAAAGAAAGCTGAATGGCAGCTCCAGGGCCATAAAATAGCCAGGAAAATTAAAAAAAACTCCCTCACAGGACGAAAGCTGAGAAAACAAAGATCCAGAGCGAATATAACGAACATGGTAGACCTTAAGATTGGGAGATTAGCAAAGAGACCTCAGGAGATTAGACATATTTTACAGCAGTTTTATCATGATCTATGCACTAAAGAACAGGAAACTCCTCTGGATACGATCATATCTTATTTAGAGAGTTCGCCCATACCACATATTAGCCCACAACAGGCAGAGGCCTTACTGGCACCAATTGGAGAGGGAGAATTACTCCAAGTACTCAAAAAGCCCAGACCCTCAAGGCATCAGGCCCTGACAGGTATCCTTCTGAATTTTATAATAAATGTAAGGCGCTTTTCCTCCCCATATTGACCCCGACCCCTACATGCTGTCCAAAAGCCCCCTTTCAACGTGGCTAATATGCAACCATATCGGCCATACCCAAACCCCAGAAGGATCTTAAATACCCTTCCTCATATCATCCCATCTCAATGCTAAATTATGACAAGTTGTTTATGTCGGCTATGGCCTCTAGAATAGACCACTTACTCCCAGCCATTATAGACCCAGAGCAGGTGGGCTTTATTAAGGGTAGACAGGCTCATGATGCTATACAGCATGCTCATCTATTAGTAAATTATGCTATAGAAAGAAAATCCCTTTAGTGTTGTTAGGACTAGATGCTGAGAAGGCGTTTGACCAGGTCAACTGGCCATTTCTATGGCAGACGCTTTAGATTCCCAGAACAATTTATAAAACAATGACAAAATATATATGCTTTGCCCAAAGCAAATGTTAAGGTGGACAGGGCCCTCTCAGACATATTCCACCTCTTCAGGGAACACGACAGGGATGCCTAGTGTTGTTTGCTTTATATCTTGAACCCTGCCATAGCCATCAGATCCTCATAGGGAATAGCGGGCATCCTTTGGGTGTCGTCGGCAGAAGATTTCCTCTTTGCAGACGACATCCTGTTAGCAGTCATAGAACCTGAACAATCAATCCTGGAGATCTGGGAACAATTACAAAAATTTGGCAATATATCTGGGTATAAAATAAACAAAGCAAAACTGAGGTATTAACCTACAATTACTCCCTCCACCTTAAAAGATTTTCCCTTTAAGTGGTGTAGGCAAGAGATGAGATATCTGGGAATAAAGCTTATAAGAAACCCCAGTCATGCAGAACTACTAAATTTAGAAGCTGTAACCCTAAAATTAGTGGAAAACTTGTCCCACTGGTCCCACCTTCCTTTAAGCTTTCTGAGTAGAATAGACTTAACGAAAGCAGAACGGTTCCCTCAAGATACCGTTTTCCTCCAGACACTAACTTTTAATTCCCGTTAAAACATATTTCCAGGCATGGGATAGAATGATCTCTTTCTTTGTTTGGATTGGAAAGCCTCCCATAATTAGATACTCTGTTCTGCAGCTGTCTAGAGAGAAAGAGGTGGGCTTAACCTCCTGACCTCAGAAAATATGCGATGGCGGCATATAAGAAGCTGGTCCTAAACTGGATAAACATACAATATGATGCCCACTGGAAACAATTAGAATTAACATGGGGAGACTTATTTAATACACAGGAGCTCCTCTTGGAACCCCTCCCAAGTGTCTAGTAGTAACACGTTACCCAAAATTTACTAGGAACCCCTTAAAATATAGCTTAGGGTCAGCAGTATTAACTAACATTCCCAGAAAAATGCTCCTGGGAACACTGAACTATAATGCAGACCTTAAGGCAGGTCCCTTGGGCCCATATTTGGCCCAATGGCAGAGATATGGGATTTCTATATCTTTCAGCTAGTGGGCAGGACAGGACTCCTCCTTGGTTTCCCTACAGAGGAATACCACTTGCCCCATAAGTATTTTATTTCTTATTTACACCTTAATTCCCACCTTTTGCCATTTGAAGAGTCACTTGCGGCATTGATCGAGAGCCCCCAATACTGCAGCTTCTACAAGCCCATATTAGGGGAACTACCTTGGAACACTTAATCAGTAAAATATACAAGGCCCTAAATGAAAAACGAGGAGACTCGACTGACTCCGATCAGGCTCAGATGGGCAGAGGAACTGCAAGTAATAACTGAGTTGGCCTGGATTGATTCAGCACTACCAGCCTTTAAAATATTTTCCTCCCATATTGGAGGGAACACATGGAAACTCCTGACTCATTTTTTCTGACTCTCCTGCCATATTGGCTAGCATAGGAGAACTGGGGAAGGAAAATGCTGGAGGGGTTGCAGGGATGAAAAAGCAAACCAGAGTCATGTCCTTTGGTCTTGCCCAAAGATAACCAAGTTTTGGACAGAGATCCCGAGGAGCTGAGGGCAATATATGACATTGCTGATTTACTCACACCTACCTATGTCCTGACCTTTATTAAACCAGATGGACTGCAAATTGACAAGAAATTATTACAACAAATTTCTAAATTTATAATAGCAGCCCATAAAATTATTACCAGATTATGGTTTACAAATAAAATACCCACCAACGAGCTTGGTTAACCCTGTCTAGAGGAGATATATGCCCTTGACGACTCTCTACCAAAATGACAGATAAAGTAGAAGTTTGATACTCTATGGCGAAAATGGGTTTCCTACCAGCTAGACCACTATGATGATTTTGTCTCTTAAGTTAACTGATTTTTGCAGACCTGTCTTCCCATCTCACAGGAATGTGACCTGGACCCTAACCAGCGGAATTACCTAAATCCCAGTACTGCTAAAACATGTAGGGAAGGGGGCCTCACCACACCATGTCATGTCATGCTTTATTCAACTAGTTTGGAGACTGCATTTTAAACAAAGTAATAATTGTGTCCTGGAAACTGATGTAATGAGCTGTTAAATTATTTTCTTTCACCATATCTGCTATTGCTCATGTGTGATGCATTGTGATATAATTAAGTGGTATTCATCTGTGATGTAATGCTGCCTGTAGAGTTTTGAACTCATGTATTAAATAGGACTAAATAAAAAAAAAAAAAATCCTCCCACAGCCTGAGCAGAAAAAAACACGGATGAAGTAAGAACACAAAAAGTTAATAATACATGTATTTTCCTGATTTTAACATGCAGTTTTCCTTTAATAATCCATAACAAGGTGTGGTTGGGCTGGGATTTACCCACACCTGGCAAGTGACCATCAGCGCCAGGCATGTATAAGTCCCAGTGCACTCTACACTGTGCAGTGGATTACTGTGATGGTACAACTGACAGGAAGTAAAGAATTAAAAAAGTTATTCAAATGCTCAATTTCTAGAGTGGAGCATAGGTGCAAAGGGATGGGGTATTGGGCTTACCTTTAGATGTCAGCTGTCCAGGCATAGCCCTGTCTAAATCAGTCTTATATTAAAGCAAGGCAGTAGCCATTTCATAGAACCATGAGACTGAAAGTGATTCTGCAATTGATAAAACTGCTGGGCAGCATATAGCTAGCTAAACTGTGGCATCAATTTCTGTCTCAAGGTTTTGTGAAATGTTTTCTGCCTTTCTTTATTGCTTTTTGCAGAGGTGTCAAAATTGATATTGCTGGCAGCTGACAACTGGGTAGCCGTCACACCTACAAAGAAAATAATTTATAAGACATTACTTCCCAATTTACAGGATTGTTATTCTTTTGGTTTCTTCCAAAACTTTGCTCCTCATCTTAACAAATTTGAATTGAATAGACCAGAATCTTGGTCCGATTTAAAGCAATTGTAGGACACAGGATTATTACTTAGAAATCCTCAATGCAGCACTAAGTCTAGAGAATACTAGATGGGCAACTATGCACAACCAATGTCTTCTGCACAGAGGGGTTCTGATTCCCCTGACCTGAGAGTGAAGCTCGAAAGGTCCATAGAATCAGAACCCTGCAATGACAGAACACATTGGTTATGCATAAGTTGTTGATCCTGTATTTTCATAGTGTACAGTAGTAGTATGTGAAATGTGTCAATTGTATTTTTTCCTCTCTTTCATAATGAAACTGACTTGTGAAGTCTCTAGAGGTTCCAACACCCTTTCTATGAAGAAATACTTCCTCATGGTACCCTTAGTCTATCCCTTACAGCTTCATGTCATGCCCCTGTTCATCACCCTGTCTCTTCTCTTCTCCAGGGTGCATGATATTGATGTCTCCCGGTCTCTCCTCATATGACTTTTAGTGAAGGCCCTGCACCATCTTTACTGCCTCCACTCTGTCGACATCCTTATGGAGATGTGGCCTCCAGAACTGGACACCGTATTCCAAATGAGGCTTCACCAGTGATCTGCACAGTGGCATCACCACCTCTCTCCTTCTGCTGATGCTACCTCTCCCTGTGCACCCCAGCATCCCACTGACTCTCCCATAGCCTTGGTACATTGTTTAGCCATCTTTAGGTCATCCAGTATGCTTACCCCAATCCCTTTCCTGTTTGATGACCATCAGTTTCTCCCCCACCCCGGTTCCTGCAACCCAAATGCATGATTTTGCACTTGTTTGCATTAAATCTCAGCTGCCACGCTCGGACCATTCCTCCAGTTTACCTAGGTCCCTCCTCATTTTTCCACCTTCCCAGAGTGTCCACCCTGTTGCAGATCTTAGTATCATTCAAGAGGCACTTTCCCTTCAGCCCCCTCTGCAATTTCACTTATGAAGACATTAAACAGGACTGGGCCCAGGACTGATCCTGTGGCACCCTGCTGGTCACACTCCTTTCCTTACATTGAGCACCATTTACCATGTCTCTCTCTCTTCTATCATTCAACCAGTTCCTAACCCAGTTTACCACCTTGTGACCCACCTCAGGCTGTCCAGCTTGTTTACAAGTCATATGTGGAGCGTATCGTAGGTCTTACTAAATGTAATTCATGTTTATGTTTACGTCCATGAAACACCCTTATCTAGTTAATGCATTTGCAGCTGTAGTGGCTCTTCCAGAACTGTTTAAACTAGGGACACTTTGAGGCCTTAGGGGTTGACAGTGTCCCTTTAACAAGCTTCTAACCCAATTCACCACTTTGGATATTACCTAGGCTGCTCAGTTTCTTTATCAGCCTCCTGTGCAGCAATAGTGTTGAAGGTCTTGCTGAAGTCCAGATAGGCTCCAACCACTGCCCTCTCCTGATCTATTTCCTTGGTTATCCGGTCAAAGAAATCCATCCGATTTGTTTGGCATGACAACCCGCCCCACACACACACCCTCATTGCCCCATTGAATCCATGCTGCCTGTGGTGTTGCAGCTCAATGGATTCAAGATACTCTACCAGTCTTTTCTTTAGCAAGGTTTCATTAATTTCCCCATCACTGAAGGAAAACTGACCGGTCTATTATTGCTATACTCCTCCCTGCTGATGCTCTTATGCAGAGGGACAGTGTCAGCTCTTCTCCAGTCCTCCGGAACCATACCGGTTTCCAGGGAGTTGTTGAATGTGGCTGTCAGTGGGGCAGCTAGCACATCCCTGAGTTCTTCCCGTCCAGTCGCATAGCTTTGTCCACCTTCAGAGCTGCAAGTCCTTTCCAGACTCTTCCCCAAAATTCCTGCTACCACTACACTATGAAGACTGATCAGAAGTACCTGTTTAATATGTCTGCTTTTTCTTGTTCCTCTTCTGTGCAGTCTTCCCTTCACTGTTCTAATCCTCACTATTACCCCCACGCATTCCTCTTCTCATTTATGTATCTAAAGAAAGTCTTATCCCCTAGAGGTACACCTTTGGTGATTCTTTCCTCTGTCTGTGCCTGTGCTGTCATCACCACCTTGTCTACTTCCCTCTTCTATACGTCTCTGTCCTCCTCCCTTATTGTCTCCTTATACCTCCTGAATGCCACCTTTTATCCATCACCACTTCCTTAGAGAATCTTAACTGTGTCTTTCTCCTTCGATTCTACTCACGTCCTTCATGCAGAGGTTGGTTGCTATAATTATACCTCCATTATTTTTCCTCACAGCTTCCACCCATCCCTGGCAATGACTTCCCTCCTCCCCATTTTGAGGCAGTTTCTGAGGCTGCCCCCATTTGTTTAAAATCTGCCTTCCTGAAGTCAGAGACCCTCATCTTCATGTGGTTTGCCTCTGTTCATGTCTTAATATTAAACCACACTGTAAGGTGATAACTGGTTCCCCAGGGGACTGCCCACTGTGATGTCTGCTACGCTGTCCCTGTTTGTAAGCCCCAGGTCCAGCACTGCTCCGGCCCCTAGCGGATTTTTGACTAGCTGCCCAAGAAAAGCCCCTTTAGGTAGTCACTGATGGCACTACTCCTTGCTGAAGCTGGAGTTGGAAGACTTCACTCCACAACTGGCAGACCGGTTACCAACTAGCAGCACCTCCCTCCTCATCATTCTAATGATGGCTTCCAACTGCCTTATCCAATTCCTCACCCTATGGTGGAGGTCTGTACACCACACTGGTATGGACTGCAGCCCCGGAGCCGGTCTCAGGCTGACACACAGCAGTTCTAGCCCTTCCTTTACCTCATGGTGCCCCTGTATCTCCATAGCCTTGATTCCTCCCTCACATATAAAACAACCCATCTTCCCTCCTCCCTCCTTGTCTCTCCTGAACATAGAGTAGCCTGGTATGGCCATGTCCAGGCTGCTTTATATTCAGGTTTGGTGTTGCACCACATTACTTGCATGCTACTGTTTGGTCACTCATTATGAGTTTTACCTGGGTCACACCTGAAAATAGGCATCGGTTTTCTAGTGTGCTTACCTGGTTAACAAATACTAAATAAATAAATACTACTAATGCTGCAGGAGACAGGTTGAATTTAGAATGGGCTCTCATGGCTGTCCCACTGGCTCAGCAGTAGTACTACTACTGTGGCGCCGATGACCCAGGTTTGGGAGCGAGCATGAGTTGTCAAAGGCCGCTGGGGAGGTGAGCTGAGCAACCCAGAGGACACTGCACTGGAAGGGAGGGCTGATCGACCCGATCTGTTACTGCCACCTGGGTAACTATAGGTGGCGGTGCAAGTGGAGACATAGAACTGGGGCTGCTGACATGCCCTCGGCAATGCATGCATGCATGCACACACATCGAGGGCTCCCCGGCATCCAGTATGGGTTAGCCAGGAAAATAAAAGAAGAGTGTCAGGCACTGCAGGAGGATGTCCACCCTGTACTACAGGCCCACCACCATTGTCCAAGGCACTCCTCACACTGACAGAGTCTCCAGTGGGATATGGCCCCTCCTGGGGGATGGTAAGCCAGGGTGTTTGTTGGAGAGGAGGTAAGTCCGGGGAAGGTTGGTGAGGTGTGGTTATGACCGATTGTGGTCACCCGACATGGGGGAGTACAGTAAAGCAAAATAAAATGGACTGTCGCTCTCATTGATCCTTAGTTACAGTAACCCCTTGTCCTTTTCAGGCATTGACTGCAGAACTGGAGCAGAAAGAGGACACGATAAAGGCCCTGCAAGAGACTGCGGAGATGCTGTCCTTGGAGAATCACCCTGCTAAGCAGACTGTGGAGGTAAAGCAGCAGCTTTCTCTAGTCAATAACCCAATTGACATGTCAGGATGGCTCAGCCCAGGTGGAAAGGCTACATCTCAAGTATAACGTAATCGCCTGTTTTACGCCCTGTCTCTAAAAGGCAGGGATAAGAGACTTTTTAAATGAAAGATGCTGTACAAAACATAATAAATTAGAACTATAAACAATGAAATTGCTACAAGGCTGGACTCATGGATCAGAAAACACCAGTGGCCCATCCATTTTCTCCTTTCTTAACAGCTGTTGCATCATACAGTTTATGAAAATAAAAATGTTTAGATTTGCTTAAGTGTGGCCAGCTTGTTGGCGAATCGGTAGGGCTACTGTTCACTACACCAGTGACCGGGTTTAGAAACGAGTCCGGGTCATCAGGGTCTGCCTGGGAGAGGAGGAGGATTGAGTATCCCAGGGGACTCTCTCCTTCGGTGAGGAAGGGCTGCTGTCCTCACTGAGATACTGCCGCCTGAGTGACCCTCTGCGGCAGTACAGCTGATAACCCTGAATTGAGGGGGAAGATGTCAGCCAAGGGCCTGTGCTGTACACATTGGTCCCCCTGGCATGCCATCGTCTTCCAGGGCTCATGGGGGACCACACAAGAGAACAGAAAAGTGGTTGGAGGCCAGCTTCCAGGGACCCGGTATATCTAGGCTGGTCCCCAGCCTTGTCTGCTGCATTACACTGGGCATATCTTGGAGGGGACATCTCTCATTCCTGCTCCACCAGGAAGTTAAACGGAGGCTTCATGGGTCCTGATGGAGGTAAGGTAGGTGGGAAATAGGGAAAGTGCCTGAGGGTTCTGGTAGGGCAGTTGACCAGATTCTCTCCATACCCCCACCTGTACTATTCAAACAATTAGAGTTTGGGGCTACCCCAGGAGAATTTAAAGGAAAAATAAAAAGTATTTGTACAGTGTACTTGTGGCTGCTGCTGTTAAATTACTCAAAAGTGGTTACTCACTACATCCACTGATCTTGACTGTTTAAGAACAGCAGAAACATACAAGAGATGGAGAGGGTCACAGCCCTTCTGAGACTCCACCAAGAGACCAGGACTACTGGAAGAGCTATTTATACATTTTAAGTAAGCCCTTCTTTGCTGCCACTGTATCCTGCTTGGTACAAAACTAGCTGTCCAGGAATTTTGGAGTGTGAAGTTCCAGTACAGTCAAGGAAGAGTGTGATTTTTTTTTCATTTTATTGATTTTTGAAAACAAATACATACATGTAAATGTGTTCATGAAACTGCAAAATAGATATAACAACATATCCACCCTGATTAATACAGTTGGGTAGTTGCCGTTTCCATTACTCCCCTCGTGGGGTAGTCACATTATGTAATCCATAAAATTAAAATCACAGAACCCAGTAAAGTGTAGCCCATGCTCTGCTGAAATGTAGAAAAGTGGGTTTGAAATTTTGTGGTCTGTGATTGGGTGAACCTCTTTCCGGCGGTACATTTATGTGGCAACAGAGGCTGGGAAAATCAAGTGCCAGTGGCAGCCTTCCTCACTACTATCACTGTGCTGACTTTGAACATTTAAAAGGGTCATCCTGCTTAACCCTGCTTTGCCCAACTTGCTGTCAACCCTTTCCACTCACAGCCAATCAAAACCACATATTCATGAACTGGGGAACAAAAACTAACGTGACCTCTCTCTCTCTTTGTTCTCTTGAGAGCAGTCACTCCCACTGTGGTATCTGCCCAAAGCTCACTCCCAATCTTCGGCCGAAGTCTCCTGATCTCTTCACTGGTTGGTAAAAAAAAAAAAAAATAGACTCTTGCTCCTTAACAGAGTTAGTTGCCAAACAAAACAAAAACTAAACTTAGCACTCCGATTCCATAGTACGTGCACTCATTTTGAAATGAAGCACGAGCCCCTGCCTGTCAGTTCCTGCTGCTGTCTCAGATTATGTCGTGGTGCCAAGCAGATGGTCCCACCAGCTGTTGGTGGAAGGAAGACACATTATCAGAAGCTTTTTTTTTCTTTTTCATGTGAGTGTGGCTTGGTATTCACTTATCCTCAGCTTCTATAGATGTCCTTTCAGCAGGCAGGGGTTTTGCCACTTTAACATCTTGCCTCATGTCAGATGCAGTCACTCCGGTGCCTTACCACTCAGAATGGATTGTAGTCTTCAACAGTACAGACCCAGCTGGTGCTATAACAGTGATGGGGGCACATGCAGGGCCCTTGAGCAGGTAGGGGACCCGGGCATAATTCCTGGGGCATGGCACCAAAGAAGGGCCTGGGGCCACCTGACATGCTACTGTATGCAGCTGCATAGGGAGCCCCCAAATCTAAACTTTCCGGGGCCTGAAATTCCTCTCATGGGGCCTGGGTACATGCATGCACTTGACTCACAATTATCTGTTTCAAAAAAAATAGTGTTTAAAAAAGCTGCACCCTCTACTGGGAAGCATACTACTAGAGGGACTACTTTACAACAAAATATTTTTGTATTAATTTTACCACATTTTGAGTGTGTTATTTATTTTATAAATATTTTATTAACGTTTGAAATTACCTATTTTCTAACCACAATAATACCCTCAGGGTGGGTAGTATGGGCAATACCGGTCCTTCCAGGGCTGTAAGACCCTCCGCCTGCAGCTGCTAGTCTTATTATGCCCTCGATGGTCTGATGTAGCCCTTACATGTAACAATCACTGATAACCACCTTCATACTTCATGCCATTTTGCTGCTGTTTTGATTTCTGTATCAAAATACATGACGTACTAAGTATTACACTTTCGCATCTTGCCAGCAATACAGTGAAAGACCCTACATTTGAACATTCACAGAATAATTAATCTATGATAAACTGCAGAACTTCAGCAGTAATTAAATGATTTAAGTGAACCAAATGGATTTGGTGTATTAGAGAGAATATACTTTCTGATATGGCATATTATACCTTTAGACTGAGATTAAGCAAGAAGTGAGATTGCTGATTCTGGATACAGGCTTAAGAAGCAGGTTTTTGAACTGTGTTTAAAAAAAAAAAAAGAGGTGCCTCTTTGACCAGTCCAACACCTTGAATTTCAGAAAAGAGACCGCTCCACCATCTTAACAATTGCACGAAAAGCTACTCTGTGCTAACTTGTGTCACTATTGTAGCCTGCCCTTCCCATGCAGAAGCGGTAAGCCAACATTACTCAATGTATATTGAACAGTCAGTGAAATAGTATATTTTGACTGAAACAGAAATACATTATTAATCAAATCACAACTGTCTCAGCCACTCAGTTCAAGTCTCATATATTTTGCAACGTTCTTCCCTAAAGAACACAGCTTCACAGCATTTTTCAAAGTCCTAGAACATTTTGGGAAGAGTAGGAAAATGCACTTTCCGGAGTTCACCTCATGTTAACAACTCTTGAAGCTGGAGTATTAGAAACCATATCTAAATTTAGATCAGTTCAATAGTTAGTGCTATAGTCAGTGAGTATTCACCACATTCCGCTTGATCATCACTTTCTAGGGACGTGGATATGTTCATCCACACTTCTTGGCATGTCCCTTTCCCTTTAAGGATCGCCAGAAGGTCTTCAAGCTGGCTCCTTCCACCCACCCACCCAGGTGGTATAGCCCTCGGCTCCTCCCATGATGCCAGATCTTCCTTTCTGCTGGAAGATTCAGGTTGCCTCCTCTTTGCTGTCACTTTTGTAGGCCTGGCTTCAAAACCTGGTTATTCTGAAACTTGATTCATTCAAGTTAGCGACGGTGATTCTCATCATTCCATCATGGAAGATAAGTCTTCCCCAGATTTCGCCAGTGCGCAAAAATGTTGTGCACTGATCCGCATACTGCGTGTGTTTATTGTCTGGGTGTTGGCCATGACACCAAGACTTGCAAGATGTGTCTCGCTTTTCAGCTGAATGTCCTCGACAATCGTCCTTGCATGCCCTCAAATTGGGGGATGAAATAGAATCCTCTGGTGAAATCTAAAGAGGCCCAGTGGGTGGTCTCTGTGGCTGCAGGGTCCGTTGAACAGCTGGAGAGAATGCAGGCCGATCAAAGAAGAAGTGGCACGGGCATAGAGTCTTCCTCTCGGTCATTTTTCGTTCCTCTCAACTTGGGCTCTACCTTTTTGGGTTCTTTTCGAGAGTTGTGCCACTCTCCACTAAGGGGTGAGGGACCTGTGGCTCTCACTCCTCTCAGTCCTGTAAGAGGCTAAGGATCCGAATCAGTCTTCATCTCGCGAAGACACTCTTGGGATTGTGAGCGGTCTCTGTCTGAGGAGCGGTAGTATCAACTTCAGTCAAAATTGCCTCCTCAGCTGCTGGCTTCTCGGTCTTGCTGGCTGGCCAGTCGACCGAGGTCTCGATCGGCGTGAGATCTTTCTCGATCCCATCAATCTGTTGTTGCCGTTCTGGTCGATGACTCATTAGGACTCCGATCCTCTCTTTTCCCGATGAGGAGACCTAGTCAGCTGGGAATCCGTCGAAGAACCGGTCCCTGATCCTGGGAAGTCACCAGTCCAGCTGGTGTCTCCGGCGACCAACTCGACCAGTCCAATCCAGGTCAAGATCTCAGCCCCCTTGACCGAGTTTGAGGAAGCGCTGGCTCAAAAAAGCGGCGTCATCAGTC
Organism: Neoceratodus forsteri; assembly: GCA_016271365.2. Classification (NCBI taxonomy): domain Eukaryota; kingdom Metazoa; phylum Chordata; order Ceratodontiformes; family Ceratodontidae; genus Neoceratodus; species Neoceratodus forsteri. The sequence continues at coordinate 336,321,095 of CM057451.1, read as the reverse complement.
ATCCTCGCCCTCCTCAGATGAGGAGAGGCTTCAGTGGAAGCTCCGCCGACACTCACGAGGATCTGATGTGGCATCAGCTGATCCTGTCCGGACAGAAGCCAACACAGTCTCTACTCCGCCATTACTTGGCTTTCGCCTCCCTAGGCTGAAGCCGACTCCTCTGGAACTGGTGAAATTGGTTCCCCACCCGGGAGCCGCAAACCCCCCCTCGGCTCAACACCTGTTCTCCACCCACTGTGGTGGAGCCGATGCATAAACAACCTTGGGAGGGGCTCCTATGACAGAAGCTCAGTCAACCCTGGTCTTCCTCACAGGATCTCGGTTGCCCTCATGCCTGATCGTCCCAGGCATGTTGAGGGTGACCTTGACGCCGACCGTTATATCCAGATACCTCGGATTCAGACAACACCAACCTTCACTCTCCCCACGGGATGATGAGTCGGCCGGTGATTTGTCACGGAGGAAGGCCCTTGTCCTTTCAAGGATTCTCTGCCTTACCTCCTAATCCACGGAAATGCCCTGGAACCAATCCAGAAACAGATGGAGTACCCTCTCACTGACATTCTCAAAGAGGGGTACCCCAATGGAAGCCTTTACTGTGGCAAGTCAGTGTTGGCCCAGCCTTGAGCTTTGGCAGCATCCTACCTCCTTCCCAGCTGTCTGCCCAGATGGCCCACAAGTATGTGCTGCCCATTGGGTCCTCTTTGGGGTTCACAGAACATCCCTCAGCCGAGAGCCTTGAGACCGCTTCTGTGTTCAGACATACAGGCAGTTCTGCCAACATCGATAGATCCCAGAGAAAGAGTCCAAGAAACTGGACCACTCTGACAGGAAGGTCTGTGCGGCCTTCTCTTTAGGTCTCCGCGAGGCAAGCATAGCAGTCATCATGACACACTTCTCCCATGCCCTTCTAGGGTCCTTGGACCAGGTTCTCCATATCTCCCTGTGGACCTTCAGACTACAGTCAAGCAGGTCCAGGACCAAGCTGTGCCATTGCCAAGCAGCAGCTTCAGATGGCTCTGGACATTGGGGACTCGTACTCCATTCAGTGGCAGCCATGGTTGCCTCACGCCGCAGGGCTTGGCTGAGGCTTTCCACCTTCACAGGGATACTCAGCACAAACTTGCTGATGTTCCTTTCCTGGGCACTGATCTCTTGATCCAGGTGTGGATGGTCACCTTAGTGAATCAAACAGTCCGGTGCCACCTGGGACTCAGCTACTTCGCTCAAAGCGCTTCTGGCCCTAAGAAGCAGCAGCAGAAGAAGCCTTTTGGCACTCTGCTTCTGCGGCCCAACAGTCCTCCTTTCAGAGAGGACAGCATCAGCAGGCACAGGCTTGGCACCTGCTGACCCAAGCCCGCACCTCCCCAGGCCTGCAGAGGAGGTTGGGGTTCAGGCCTAGACCTTCTTCCTCCAAGCCTGCCCAGTGACAGGATGGGGTGGCCGCCCCTATTCCTGGCCACGCCAGCTCTGGGTCCTTCCATGGGGTTGGCTTTGCCACTTCCTTTCTGCCTTGTCCACTGTTACCTTGGACAGGTGGGTCTTAGAAGTGGTTGCTTAGGGTCTGCCTCTAGAATTTGAGCAGTAACCCCCAGCCCAGCCCACGCTCACAGGAGGAGAGAGTATTAGCCAACACTCGGTTGGTTCTGAGAGATGACATAGCCCAGCTCCTCCTCAAAGAGGCAGTGGTCCGAGTGGCAGATCCTCCAGTCAACCCAGGGTTCATTTCAGGTACTTCCTGGTCCCAAAGCGGACGGGGGCTGGTGCCCCATTCTAGATGTGCACGACTTGAATCAATATCTCAGGCCATGCACATTTTAGATGGTAACTCTGTCCCAGATCATACCATCCCTGGAGCAAAACGTGGTTCTGCTCACTGGATCTTCAGGACGTGTTCTTCCACGTCCCAATCCATCTGTCTCACCAGTGGTTCCTCCACTTCAGAGCAGAGGGAACCCTTTATGAGTTCGAACCATGCCATTAGGCCTGTCATCAACCCCATGGATCTTCACCAAATGCATTGCTATGGTGGCAGCCACCTCAGCCATCGAGGGGTCAGAGTATACCTTACCTCAACGATTGGCTCTTCGTGAGGTTCCACCCAGTAAGAGGTGGAGAGGTCCAGGGACCTGGCCTCAGACCTGCTCTCAACTTGGCCTCCTGATCAACGAGACCAAGTCGGAGCCTCATGCCTTCTCAGGTGATGTGCTTCATTGGGGCAGAGCTGACTCTCGCCGAGCCAGAGCTCGTCCCCGTGGACAGGGTGGAGGTTCACTCCTCCTTTGCCCAGTCATTTCTGGTTGGGCACTGCACCCTGCCCAGGACTTTCTGTGCCTTCTGGGTTACATGGCGGCCTGCACCACCGTGGTCCTTTGGGCCAGGTGGCATATGTGCCCCTTCAATGGGAGCTGGCCGCCCAGTGACTCAGCACCTAGGTCATTTTGACCAGCTGATCGCTGTGACCCAGAAGATGTGGGCTGTCCACTGGTGGACCGTCCTAGACGGTTGCAGGAAGGGATCCTGTTTGTCCGCCCAAGTCGACAGTTGTCCTCACGACTGATGTGCCTCTAGTGAGCTGGAGAGCTCACATGGGGACAACAGGGCCCATGGGTTCTGGACCCCGAAGAGTCCCGTTAACACACATCAAACTGTTCGAGCTCAGAGCAGTCAGACTGGCACTGACAGCATTAGCTCAGCAACTTTGGGGTCAAGTGGTTCAAGTCCAGGAGGCGATACCACAACCATGTACTACCTCAACAAGCAGGGCTGCACGCACTCCTGGCTGCTGTGCAGGAGCGCTTGCATCTGAACACTGTGAGCTGACTGGAGGCAGATCTCCTAGCCATCCATGTGGCAGGAGCCCTCAAATCAACTGGCGGATGCCTCAGCCGCATAGGCAGACATCCCACTAGTGGTCTCCATCCAGAGGTAGCTTACGGCCTGTTCTCCCACTGGGGCAAACCGATGGTGGTCCTGTTTGCCTCAGGAAAACACCAAGCTGAGGCTTTTCACGCCTGCCCCCACCTCAGCAGGGCTCACTGCAGGGGATGCCTTTCGAGGCTGTGAATCCCAGGCCTCTTCTGTGTCTTCCCTCCGTTTCCCTTGATTCACAGGGTGATCCTCAAGGTGAGGAGGGACAAGCGTGGTGATCCTGGTAGCCCCAGACTGGCCACGTCAGTTCTGGTATCCAGATCTCCTCAGCCTCAGCAACAGGCTCCCAAGACGTTTTCCAGCACGCCCAGGCCTGATACATATCTGTCAGTCAGGGAAAGTCCTCCATCTGGAACTTTAATCCCTGCACCTGACAGCCTGGTACCTGAGCTATTACAGTTCAAGGCTTTGGGTGTCTCCGAGGATGTACCCAAAGTAGTGGAAGCATCCAGGAAGGAGTCGACCAGAAAGTGCTTTGCCTTCAGATGGAAAAGATTTTCCGTTTGGTGTCAGGACAAAGGCCTGGACCCTCTGTCCTGTACTGTGGCTAGCATTTTAGACTACCTTTGGTTTCTGTCCAAAGGAGGTCTTCAGTCTTCAACTCTAAGGTGCACTCAGTTAGTCTGTCTTTACCGGCATGGGCCGTCAGCAGACGGTGGTACAGGAGAAGGTGGTCTGGTTTTTTCAAAGCCCTTGATCACATGTCCCATCCGTGTGTGAACCTCCACCTCCTTGGGATTTACTGCTGGTCTTGGTAAAGATCATGGGCAAGCCATTCGAACGATGCAGAAGTGTGAGATGTCACACTTATCGTGGAAGACGGCCTTTCTGGTAGCTGTCACGCTTGCCAGAAGGACAGGGGAGCTCCAGGCACTTTCAGTGGACTCCCTTATCTGGTCTTCCACAGGGACAAGGTTGTCCTGCCCCCCACCCGAAATTCCTCCTGAAGGTGGTGTCAGAGTTTCACCTTAACTAGGTGTTGAATCTGCCTGTGTTTTACCCAAGCTACACCTCAGATGCAGAGTGCAGGCTCCATACTCTGACCTGAAACAGGCTCTCTCCTATTATAAGGAGAGGACAGCAAAATTCGGGGTGAGGTTCACCAGATGTTTGTCACTTACGCTGAAGCCGCTTCTGGCAGACCTGCAGCAAAGTGGATGATCGCAAGATGAATTACATCTTGCATTGATCTCTGCTATAGGTTGGCGGGCAAGGAGCCTCCCAGAGGGATAAGAGCTCATTCTACCTGCCATACTGCTGCTGATCGGTGGCTGCCTCAGGACATCTATCCAGGAAATCTGTCGGGCTGCCACCTGAAAGACAGCAAACACCTTCATCACCCATTACCACATCGACCTTGAGTCATGCTGGGATGTTGGTTTTGGGGCCTCAGTTCTCCAGTCTGTGTTCCCAAAGTAAGAGGGTGTGCACCTTGCCTCCCTCCTCCTGGAGAACTGCTAGAGTCTGCCAAGAAGTGTGGGTGAACAACATATCCACGTCCCTAGAAAACTGGTTACTCACCTGTAACAGTAGATCTTCCACGGAATGGACTTTTGCAGTAAGTCATAACTTATGGGAGTTGCCACCAGGTGGAGCTGTCACATGGCAGATTCTTCCAGCAGTCCAGTGTAGGGACCTCCCCTTGACATCACTTCCGCGGTGGAGTATAAGTGGAGACAGTCCCAAGTACCCTTTGTTCATTTTTCTGCCAGTTTCAGCTCACACAGCAGCTGACTCAGTCTCCTGAGTTGCTTGTCTTCGACAGAGCCTGAACCTGATTTTTCTTCTACTACCTGGGCCTGTGGCGTGCTCCCAGGCCCTGGTTCTTTCTTTCCTTCAAGGTTCAGGGCCGGGCCTGTGGTCCTCACAGTAACCCTGGCTCTCCTTGTATGCGGCCTGTGTTCCTTCACAGTACCCTGCTGCTTCTTGGCGCAGCCTGGGTCTGAGCCTCTTCCATGGCTGACAAGGCAGGCCTTTGGACATCGGAATGAGACTCTGGACCCATCTTCTGGGTATCCCAGGTAGGAGCTATTGTTCTAAGGCATCGGAGGGAGCAGGACTCACCTCCTCACACCCCTGCCGATCCTCTCCGTTGTCGGTGGCTCCTCCATCAGCAGCAGGGTGTTCTGTGTCAACGGGGCAGCTCCCCATCGATGGAGCTTTCTTGCTCCTCTGTCATCGGCGTGGCCTTTCCATTGACCGAGCACTCACCAGGACTTGTCTCGCCGACGGCACTATCCTCCCGTCACTGGCATGTCCTCGTTGACAGGGGAGCTCCCTCGTCAGAGCCTGTTGCTCCTCCTTCCCCATCAGCGGGATGCATTTCCCCATCGACAGGATATCCTAGATATTCTCTCTCTCATCGATGGGAGTGCCTCTCCATCGATGAGCATTTCTTGTTGATGAGGCGGCTTCCTCCATCGAACAGGGCGTTCCTCGTCGAGCAGGAGGCGTCCCCCATCAACGGGAAGTCATGCTATGTTTCCATCGCCGGTGAGGCTGCTTCCCTCATCAACAGCACCTACTGGCATTCCGTCCCTCCCATGGGGTGGCCTTCCTCTTCATCTGAGGGACACTGTACCCCAGCCCTTCCAGACTGTGGGTCTGCATCAGGAGTCCCCTTTCCAGCCTGGCATGGGCATCCTGCTGCGGCGTCTGTTGATTCGCCCATGTCATCGCCGCCCACTTTGCCGCCGATCCCTTTCTGGTGCCCGCTGCCAGGTGCCCTGTGGGCATGGGGATGCCACCTGTTGGGGGCCCCAGTACCCCCCATGGTGCCCATCCTCCTCCAAGCGCCGCCTTGGGCACCCAACTCAGGTGCTTCTGCTGAACCCTCTGGTTCCTGCCTGGACCCTCCTCCTGTGTTTCCGACCTCCCTCTTGGAGCCTCGGATGGGGAGGACCCCTTTGGGGTCCCGGCTTGGACACCGGCTATTCGAACTCACGGGCCCTGGTTCCCCTTATCCATCTCCTCTCTGCTGACAGATGTCTCACCTGCTCCTCCGATGCCTCCGCCTACAAACACCTCCTTCATGGATCTTTTGCGCAGCTCTTGACGCTTCCACTTTCCCAATGAGGACCCTGATTTCCTTCATCGGAACCTTGCCGACTACCTTGGTATGCAGGTTGAGCCTGTCTGGGTTATCCTTCCATGATCCCAGCTATGCCAATGCCATTGCCCTGGCATGGCGCCATCCTGCTTCTGCCGCACCCACCCCTGACCAGCTTTACCATGCCACCCCTCCAGATCACCCTTGTTGTCTGCCACCCCGCAGCGAACTCCATGATCATTTGACGGCTCACAGTCGGTCCACCTGGCCTCGCCATGCTAGTCTGATGCTGCGGACGGTGAGTTCTGGCACCTCGTCTTCTTGGCAAGAATGTCTGTGCCTCCAGTACTTACTGCGCATCCTTACTTATTTGGGCCACATGGCCCGCTGTCTCGTGCCTTGGTGGCCTCTGCTGTGGATGCGGCTGTCATCCCAACCATCCTCACCGGCCGCGCTGTTGCCCAGTCAGTGGCCACCCTGCCCTCCCTTGCCCATCACCTTTCCGAGCAGGCTATGATGGGTTGATTCCGCTGCTTGCCCTCTGCAACTGGCATCACATTGCAGTGCCATGCTTGGCTTTGGGTGTCGGATTTAGCCCCGGCGTTCAGTTGTTGGTGGCTGATGCCTCGCTTTCTGGGGATCATCTGGTGGCAGTGCTCAGTCCATTCTAGATTCTCTATAGGCCTCCAGCCATGCCCTACGGTCTATCCAGGACCTGTATGTCGTGGTGCAGTGCAGACCCGTCTCCCGTTCCTGCGGGCAGGTATCAGCGTTCTCAGGCCTCATTCATGAGGGTGTCATTAGCAGTCGGGCTTCCCAGGGCTTTGCACCTTCGGCCCCCTCGCCTGCTCGCCCCCTCTGAGCCCAGGCCCGCATCTACACCTTAGGCTCTTCATAGGTTTCTCCATCCACCTAATGTGGAGGCCTGCTCCTCTTACGCGACTTGACACTCACACGGATTTCTTGGGGACCATTGCTACTCTCCTTTGGGGAGCCCTTCACTGACCCCCTTCCTTTCAGGTTATCCACTACCTCCTGCACTTTCTGCGCCTTCAGAGCACTACTGGATTGTCACGTGCCATGCCCTCTTGACTACTGCCTTGACAGGATGTATCCTTGTGCTTGGCCTCCTGCAGCTTTCTGTTCCACCTCGTCCAGGCTCCCGCCTGTCTCTCCGGTGCTTTGATACCCTGGGCGCTTGCTGCAAGCCATTGCCTTTGCACCCCTGCACGGCAGGTTGTATCATTGGCATGGCCCTATTCTTTCTATCCTTTGGGCATCACTGTTTTACTCGCTATCTGCAGGATTGGTGTGCATTACTTGACTCTGGCTCTGTCACGCCATCCCTTGTCTGGGCTTACAGCTATCCATTGCGTGGGTCTCTCGCTCCTACTGACTTTCTCCTGGACTGTGCTTGCCTTTTCTGTTCCATTCTTTCTCAAACAGTCCTCTTTGCTTTCTTGTGCCGCCCCTCGTTTCCAGCTCCAAGCATTGCTGCTCCTCCCTTATGGATCTTACTGCTTGGCAATGTCCCATAAGTTACGACTTACTGCAAGAGACCAGTCCGTGGAAGATAGTGCAGTTACTTAAGAACTTACCGTAACAGTAGATCTTCCAGGACGTGTCTCTTGCAGTAAACCCACCTCTTTCCCCTGCATTTGTTGTTTCTTGGAGTCCTTGCAACTCTGGATGTTGGGTTGGGACTTCTTCATCCCTCGGTCCTCGCCGTGTGCTGAACCTGACGGTGAACAAGAGTTCTTGGGCTGCCCCCACTTATACCCATCGACGGAATTGATGGTCATGGGGCGGCCCCTGTGCTGGACTGTTGAAGAGGCCGCCATGTGACAGCTCCACCTGGTGGCAACTCCCATAAGTTATAACTTAGTGCAAGAGACATGTCCTGGAAGATCTACTGTTACAGTAAGTTCTTACTTAACTGCACACTTTAGGAGTGGTATATGTTGTTGATCACGTGTACCCCCCAACCTCCCGGCTGTGGCGCACAAACATGGCTTCCAGCTGGCTAAGATCTGGCGTCAGGGGCGGGCCAAGGCTACTACCACCTGGGTGAGTGGGAGGCCAGCTTGAAGACCTTGCAGTGATCCGTAAAGGGAAAGGGACATGCCAAAGTGTGAATGAACAACATATACCACTCCTAGAACTACTGTTACAGATGAGTATCCTGTTTTCTAGGAGCGTGTATATTGTTCATCCACACTCTCTGGAATGCCTTTCCTTTAATCTTGCCAGAAGTCTTCAAGCTGGCTCCTCCCACCACCTGGGTGGTATATACCTCGGCTCCACCCCATGACACCAGATCTTCCTTTCCGCTGGAAGATTCAGATTCCCTCGTGCTAAGTATCGTAGGCCCTGGAGTCTAATCGACAGTTTTCACCGCATTTGCTTTCTTTGAAACTCGTAAGAGTTTGATTCCGATCCGAGCGCATATGACATGGAGACAAGTCATCTCCTGAGCTACGTGTCCTTGTGGACAGAAAATGTCTCTCACCCATCCCCACCTCTCGTGTGTTTATTGCTTGTGTGCCGTGTGCATGACACCACCGCTTGCACCATCTGTGTGGTCTTCCATCCCAATGTCCTGGACAACCGCGGCGCGCCTACAGCTAGGGAGATCAGGACTTCGCAATCCGCCCGGTGAAATCGAAGGAGGCCAGGTGGTGGTTTCCACAGCCGTGGGATCTGCTGGGCAGCTCGAACAGATGGTGGCTTCGAAGAGGAAGCTGCTTAAGCTTGACCGGCGAGTTTTAAGTGCCCGGCGTAACCTGGGCTCCACCTTCACTGGGTCCTTTCTGGAGCTGTGCCAGTCTCTCCCTGCCAAGGGTGAGGTGCCTCGGGCTCGCCTCCTCCCGCCCTAAGAAAGGGACAAGGACCCTAAATCATCTTCTGGCCGAAGAAGGCGTTCCTGGGACTGAGGCGGTCTGATTCACAGGACCTAGGTGGTCTCGACCTCGGTCGAGATTGCTTCCTCGACCGCTGGCTTCTCGGACCTTCCATCAGGCCAAGGCACCGAGGCCGAGGATACAGCAGAAGCGGCCGAGATTTCTCTCCAACCCGATTGAGCCGTTGTTGCCGACCCGCTCGGCGACTCTTTGGAAAGGACACCTATCCTTTCTTTCCCGATGAGGAGACCCGTCCTTCAGGTATCCTGATCGAGGGACAGGAGCCAGAACCTCGGTTTTCACGAATCCATCCTCTCCCAATCGACAGAGCCGACACCGTCTGTCTCGATCGAGGAGTAGGACCCGTCGGTCAAAAAACCGAAAAGGGTCACAAACACTCCGGGAGAGGTGCCACCATTCCTCATCCTCCTTGACGAGGAGAAACTTGGACAGAAGCTCCGTCGGACGTTATGAGGACCTCATGTGGCAACAGCTAATTCTGACTGGTCAAAAGCCAGCTACACGGCCATTACTTGGCCCCAGTCTCTTCGGCCGACACAGACTCCTCCGGTTCTGAGGACTCCGGGGCCCCCTTCAAGGAGGATCAGACAGATATGGGCTTGCCCGTCGTCTGTCCATCACTGTTGCTCCTGATACGCCTCAGTGTATTGAAGGGACATGAGCGGGAGACCCCTGTATCCCGACTTCTTGGACTCTGATACCACTGGTCTTCACTCACTCCCTGATGATGAGTTGTCAGTGTCAGGCCTGGAGGAAGGTCCTTCCACTTTCCAGGGCATCCTTGACTTATTTCTGAGTCCACTGGTATGCACTTGCAGCCTATCAAAGAAGGCAGAATATCCTCTTACGGATATCCTTAAGAGGAGATACCGAAGGCCTTCCCAGTGGCGAAGCCATTGTTGGCCCAGCCCTTGAGCTATGGCAGCCTGACTCTTGCCAGCTCCGTCTGCCCACATGGCTGCCAAGTATACAGTACCCATGGGGTCATGGCGGGCTTCACTGGGCATCCCTCAGCCGAGACCTTGTGAATGCCTCAGTGTTTCGAGCGCACGGGTAGCTCAGCGGATACTGACTGCCCTCCGGACAAGGGTCCAAAAACATGGACCATTCTGCCCGGAAGGTGTATACAGCCTCATCCTTGGGAGCTGGCAGTGATCATGGCACACTTCTCTCACGCCCTCTTGGGGTCGCTAGATGAAGTCCTCCCTCATCTCCCAGCGGACATGCAGACCATGGTCAAGCAAGTCCGTGACCAGAACCAACAGCTCAGGCGGCTCTGGACATTGGAGATTCCTGTGCCTGTTCACTAACAGCCACAGTGGCCACCGCCGCAGGGGCCTGGCTGAGGTTATCCTCCTTTCCGGCTGATACTCAGCACAAGCTAGCTGGCGTGCCTTCCTTGGCACCCGACCTTTTCGGTCTGGGAGTGGCAGGACACCCCCAGTGCATAGAGCAGTCCAATGCCATTTGGATGCCACTTCTGCAAGGGTTCTTGAGCAGAACCAGCAGAAGTGCAAGAAAAGCCTTTCGGCACTCTTCCCCTGCGGTTAGGCAGCCCCTTCCAGGAGGTCAGCAGCATGCAACAACAACAGGCTCAAGCTTGGCGCTCTAGGCCCAAGCAGGGTCCCCAACAGCCCCACAAAGGGGACGAGTGCGGTTCAGAGCCTCCTTCTCCTCCTCCTCCAAGCCTGCGCTTGTGATGGGTTGGGGGTGGCCACCCCTATTCCTGTCACGCCAGTTCTGGGTCCTCCCGTGGGGGCTGGCTCCACCACTTTCTTTCTGCCTGGTCTGGTAACACTTCAAGACATGTGGGTCCTGGAAGTGGTGCGTGAGGACTGCCTCTAGAGTTCGAGCAGTACCCTCCTTGCCGAGCCCGTGCCCCACGGGAGGAAAGGATCTCAGTTGGCGCTCAGTCAGCCCTTGAGACGACATTGCTCAGCTCCTCCACAGGGAGGCGGTAGCTCAGTGCTGGATCCTCCTACAGACCCAGGCTTCGTTTCCAGGTACTTCCTGGTGCCCAAGCAGACGGGGAGGTTGGCGCCCATCCTCAGGCTCACGACCTGAATCAATTTCTCAGGTTCGCACCTTCGGATGGTAACTCTGAACCAGATCATACCATCTCTGGAGAACATGTGGTTCTATTCACTGGATCTACAGGGCCAGCGTTCTTTCCGTTCAATCCATCGTCCTACCAGCGGTTCCTCCGCTTCAGGGTCGAAGGGACCCTGTCCGAGTTCAAACCATGCTGTTTGGCCTGTCCATGACCCTTGGTCTTCACCAAGTGCATTGCAGTGGTGGCAGCCATTTATGGCGTCAAGGGGTTTGGATATACCCCTACCTTGATGACTGGTTCCTGGCAGGTTCCTCCCTGCAGGAGGTGGAAGGTCCAGGGACCTGGCCCTCGAACCTGTTCCCAATTGGGCCTCCTGATCAGCGAGGCCAAGTCGGAACTCATGCTCTCTCAGGTGATGGGTTTATTGGGGCAGAGCTCGACTCTCGTCACGCCAGAGCTCGGCTTCCAGCGGATAAGGCGGAGGTTCTTTCCTCTTTTGCTCGATCATTTCTGGTTGGGCACTTGCGCCTGCCGGGACTTCCTGCACTTTCTGGGTTACATGGCAGTGTGCACCTCAGTGGTCCATTGGGTCAGGTTGCACATGTGTCCCCTCCAGTGGGAGCTGGCCACTCAGTGGACTCAGCATCAGGGTCTTTTCGATCAGCTGATCACTGTCACCCAGAAGATGTGGGATGCTCTCCAGTGGTGGACCACCCCAGACCGGTTGCAGGAGGGATCCCGTTTGTCCACCTCAAGCCGGCAGGTCGTTCTCACGACCGATGCCTCTCTCGTGAGCTGGGGGCCCATGGGGACAACAGAGCCCAGAGTTCTGGATCCCGAGGGTCCTGATGCCACATCAACCTGTTGGAGCTCAGAGCAGTCATACTGGCACTGTGGCTTCGCTCCTCAGCTCTGGGTCAAGTGGTTCAAGCCCAGGCGGTCAATACCACGACCATGTACTGCCTCAACAAACAGAGGCGGCACGCACTCCGTCTGCTGTGCAAGGAGCCTCCACATCTGGATCCTTGTAAGCTGGTTGGAGGCGGATCTCCTAGCCATCATTGTGACAGGGTCCGAACCAGCTGGCAGATGCTCTCAGCCGCCTAGGCCAGACATCCCATGAGTGGTCTTTCCATCCAGGGTAGCTTACAGTCTGTTCTCCCGTTGGGAAAACTGTTGATGGACCTGTTTGCCTCCAGGGAAAACACCAAGCTGAGGCTGTACCATGCCTGCTCCCCTCAGCAGGGCTCGCTGCAGGATGCCTTCTCAGGGCCGTGGACCCAGGCCTCCTGTCGCCTTCCCTCCATTTCCTTGATCCACAACGTGTTACTCAAGGTGAGGAGGGACAAAGGAAGATGATCCTAGTAGCCCCAGATTGGCCCCACCAGTTTTAGTATCCAGATCTCTTCGCCTCAGCTGCAGGGCTCCGGAGCAGCTTTGTACATGCCTGGACCTGATATCATTGAACCAGGGAAGGTATTCCACCGGACCTTCAATCCTGAACCTCACAGCCTGGTACCTGGCGGCTAGGAGTTCCAGGCTCTGGGTCTTTCGAGGATGTCTACACTGTGGTGGAGGCATCTCGTAAGAGAATCGACCAGGAAATGTTATGCCTTCAAATGGAAAAGCTTTCCATTTGGTGTCAAATGAAGTCTGGACCCCTTATCCTGCTCTGTGGCTAACATTTTAGACTACCTTTGGTCTCTCTCCAAAGGGGTCTTGATTATCAACCCTTAAGATTGCACCTAGCAGCTCATCTCTGCTTACGGTAGGCTGGTCAGCCCGACATTAGCACAGGAGGCAGTGGTCGGGTGCTTTTTCAAAGGCCTGGATCACATACCCCCTCTAGTGCGGGAACCTCCACCTCCGTGGATATTCTGCTGGTTTTGGCAAAGCTCACGGGCAAGCCATGCGAACCCATGCACAAGTGTGAGTTCTCACACTTCTCATGGAAGACAGCCTTCCTGGTAGCTATCACGTCATCCAGAAGGACAGGGAGCTCCAGGCGCTCTCGGTGGACTCCTTATCTGGTCTTTCACAGGAACAAAGTTGTCCTGCCCCCACCCAAAGTTCCTTCTGAAGGTGGTGTTAGAGTTCACCTCAACCAAGTGTTGACTCTGCCAGAATATTACCCTAACTACACCTCGGACGCTGAATACAGGCTCCATACCTGGACCTTAGACGTGCTCTCCCTACTACAAGGAGAGGACGTGCAGAAATTAGGAGAGGTTAGCCACTATTGTCACCCACGCTGGAAGCTGCTTCTGGCAGACCTGCAGCCAAATGGACCATTGCAAGATGGATTACATCATGCATAAGTCTGTGCTATGAGTTGGTGGGCAAGGAGCCTCCTAGAGGTTAAGAGCTCATTCTACCCACCCTACTGCCGATCAGTGGCTGCTTCCAGGGACATCCTCTATCCTGAAATCTGTCGGGCTGCTACCTGGAAGTCAAGCAAACACCTTCATACCCATTACCACATCGACCTTGGGTCATGTCGCAATGCTGGTTTTGGGGCCTCGGGTTCTCCAATCTCTGTTTCCTAAGTAGGGGTGTGCACCTTGCCTCCTTCCTCTCGGAGAACTGCTAGGAGTCTGCCAGAGTGTGGATGAACAACATATCACGCTCCTAGAAAAACAGGTTCGCACCTGTAACATTAGTTCTAGGAGTGATATGTATTGTTCATCCTGCCTACCGACCTCCCGGCTTTAGGCGCATCACCTTGCTTCCAGCGGGCTGAAATCTGGCGTCATGAAGTGGAGCCGAGGTATATACCACCGGGTGGGTGGGAGGAGCCAACTGAAGACTTCGGCAAGATTTAAAGGAAGAGAGACATGCCAGAGAGTGTGGATGAACAACATATACCACTCTTAGAACTCCTGTTACAGGTGAGTAACCTGTTTTCTAGGAACATGGATATGTTGTTCATCCACACTCATTGGCAGGTATCCTGCCGCTTTAAATCTTGCGGAAGGTCTTCAAGCTTACTCCTACCCACCCGAGTCGTATAACTCGACTCCGCCCCATGACCTCAATCTTCCTACCCTGGAAGCTCAGTTTCCCTCCTTAACGCTCTCGTTGAGACTGGTTCCTATTTCTCCGTTTGCGGATTTAAAATAAATTTTGCAAAAAGACTTGGTCTTCTATCCCTCGCGGCTCACGATGGACCGTCGACTCGGATTTCGGAGATGCCCATGCGGGCAGAAGATGTCTCGGACAGATCCACACTCCACGTGTGTCTACTGCTTAGGCCTTGAGCACGACCCGCGGGCTTGCGACCTGTGTTCATCTTTCTCGGCCTACGTCCTCGAAGAACCGTGCTGCCGATTGCAACTGGGCCATCCCGAAGCGTTCCCTCGGTGAAGTCCAGGGAGGCCCGGTTGGCGGTGTCCGCGGCCGGCGGGCTCGGACGGATCCTTTCGGCGGATGAGTACGCCCTCGAAGAGGAGGCGGGCGCGGGCCGTATCTTCCTCGACGCGGCATTTATCCCCTCTCCCTGGGCTCTTCTTACAGGCTTCTTTTAAGGAGCTTTGTCTATCCCTCTCCACTGAGAGAAGGACCTCGTCTGCAGGACCTTATTCTCGGTCCAAAGAGGACAGGAGTAAGTCCCTCCGTCAGCGGCTCTTGGGAGTGGGAAAGGTCCCTCTCCGGGCCGTCGACGATCGGCTTCGATGCGACCGCTCGGCTTGACCACTGGCCTCACGGTGTCCCCGTCAGGTCAGTTGACGAGACTCCCCACCGATGAAGTAGAGATTTTTCTCGACCCATTGGACGAGCTGTCGCCGCAGCCGAGATTCCCCTCTCCCGGTTCCCCGGAGGTTGAGGATCCGATGGGCTCGCCTGTGCCTCCGGTTCCGGAGCCCTCGGATGGACCATCCGAGCGAAGGGAGTGCGGTTCCGGCCGACACCTCCCGCACCGACCTCGGAAATTCCGGGACTCTCGGTCTCGGACCTCTTGTGATCCAGCCGATCCCACCGTCATAGGCGGTCCGGTCGGCACCATGATGGCAGCGTCGCCGCTTCGTCCTCGTCCTCCTCCTCGGATGAGGGGCTTGGCGTAAAGTCGTCGGCCAGTCACGAGGACCTTATGTTTAACAGCTCCTCCTGGCCGGGAATAAGCCGACCCGTCGCCTTCCCGGCCATTAAGTAGCTGTCACGGGCGGCCGACACAACCCCTCGACTTATCCAGGAGCCTATACCCAGGCGGTTGTTCGGCCAAAGCCAGCTCCCACCGATTCGGTGGAACCTCCGCCTCCACAGCCACCAATTGGGGCTCCGACCAAGGATTCTCGGTCGGCTAAGGGTCTACCCTCGGCTGTCAGTTACCCTCACTCCCGACCGACCGACCTCGGCAGGTGAAGGTGGCTCAGGCCAGAGGCAGCTCTTTGAGGACTCTTCCGAGTCGAAGATGATTCCTCCTTTTTCTCAGCGACTGGACTTGGAGTCTTCAGGAAGGTCAGTCAATGGGCGATAGCCCATCGTCCTTCCTAGGACTGCTTGACTCATCTCGAGTCCACGGGATGGAGCTCGAACCGTTCAAAGGGCCAGGTATCCCCTCACGGAATTCTGGACCGAGGATTCTCCGGCGGAGGCCTTTCCGGTGGCGAGGCCATAGTGGGTCCTGCACTGGAGCTTTGGCAGCGCCCTGCTTCCTGCCCTCGCCTTGGCCAGGATGGCCAGGAAGTATCAGCGGTCCCTACGGTTCCTTGTCGGTTTTGAACACCCCTCTGCTGAGGGTTGGTTACCGACAGCGTTTCCGGTAGCGCCCGGCTAGCGCCAGGATGTGGACAAACCTCCTGACAGGAGTCCAAGAATTGGACTATGTAGGGCGAAAAGTCTCGCGCTCGTCCTCTCTCGACCGTCAGGCCAGTTCGGCCGTCCTCATGGCGCATTTTCTCATGCCCTGTTGGGCTCCCTGGATGAGTCATCCCTCATCTTCCGCGATCTGCAGCCTACGGTTAAGCAGGTGCGGGACCAGGGCAGAGCAGTGGCCAAACAGCAGCTCCAGACTGCTTTGGATATAGGGGACTCATGTGCCAGATGGGTGGCGACGCAGTGGCTATCGTGCGGCGGAGCTTGCTGAGGATATCCACCTTTCGCCGGGATACCAGCACAAGTTGGCGGATGTTCCCTTTTGGGGACTGACCTCTTGACCCTGGGGTGGAAGGTCACCTGCAGAGGATCGAGAAGTCCAATGCCACCTTGGACTCGGTCTCTTCCGCTCAGAAGGACAAGGCCGCAAACCACAGCCTAAGCCCTTTCGTCCTTCTGTGCCCGGCTGGCGCCCGGCCCAGCAACGTCAGGGCCAGCAGGCTCACGGCCTTGGCATCCCAAACCCAAACATGGCTTCCTCTAACAGGAGGCAGGAGGAAAGGGCCCAGGAGGGTCCCTCGGCAGGTCCCTCCTCCAGAAGCCTGCCAGTGGCCGGGCTGGGGTGTGCCCCATTCCACGTCCACCTTACCCTGAGTACCCCGTCGTGAGGCGGCTCCGGCACTTCCGTTCCGCCTGGTCCGCTGTTACCCACGGACAGGTGGGTCTTGGAGGTGGTGGGAAGAGGCCTGCCTCTGGAATCGAGCAGGCACCACCCTTCCAGGCTATCGCCCCTCGGGAGCTTGAGATCTCAGCCTCACTGGCGGCTCGTCGGCAGACGCCGATCTCCCTCCTCCAGAAGGAGGTGGTAAGAGAGGGTGGACCCTCCTT
The DNA here is from genome assembly GCA_016271365.2 of Neoceratodus forsteri. NCBI lineage: Eukaryota > Metazoa > Chordata > Ceratodontiformes > Ceratodontidae > Neoceratodus > Neoceratodus forsteri. Next base: position 336,304,441 of record CM057451.1, on the reverse strand, counting down.
CAGACCCAAGGTTTGTGTCCAGGTACTTCCTGGTTCCAGAAGCAGACCGGGGGCTGGCGCCCCATTCTCGACCCACGACCTAAACAAGTTCTAAGGTCTCGAACCTTCAGGATGGTCCTCTGGCTCAGATAATACCATCCTTGGAGCAGCGTGTGAGTTCTGCTCTCTGGACTTGCAGGGCCAGCGTTTTTCACGTCCCTATCCGTCCGTCTCACCAGAGATTCCCTTCCTTCCGGCGGAAGGATCCCTCTTCGAGTTCAAGCCATGCCCTTGACTTGTCTCCAGCTCCAGAGGTCTTCACCAAATGCATGGCAGTGGTGACAGCATTCCCTGCGGCCGAGGTCGGGTGTACCCTTACCTGGACGACTGGCTGATAGCAGCTCCCTCCAGGAAGGAGGCGGAGTGGTCAGAGATCTGGCCCTCCAGGTCTGCTCTCAACTGGGCCTCCTTATCAGCGAGGCCAGAGTCAGACTCGAGCGAAGCAGGTGATTCTATTCATCGGCGCAGCTCGACTCTCTTGAGCCAGGCGCGGCTCGGCCGGACAGGGCGAGGTTCTTTCCTCCTTTGCCCGATCATTTCTGGTTGGGCAATTGCCCCTGCCGGGACTTCCTGCGCCTCCTGGGTCTCATGGCGGCCTGCACCAGCGTGGTCCGTTGGGCCCGCTGGAACATGCGTCCCCTTCAGTGGGGACTGGCCAGCCAGTGGTCCTGGCGCTGCGATCCCTTGGACCAGCTTGTGTCGGTGACACAGGGATGTGAGCAGCTCTCCAGTGGTGGACGTTCCAGATCATTTGCAGGAGGCATCCCGTTCGTCCGCCCCGAGCACGGTCTCTCTGTCGACCCGATGCCTCTCTGATGGGTTGGGGTGCCATCTGGGGAACACCGGGCTCATGGCCTCCTGGTCCGGCAGGAGTCCCGATGCCACATCAACCTGCTGGAGCTCGGCGGTCCGCCTAGCTCTCACGCCTTTGCTCCGTTCCTCCGGAGTCAAGTGGTCCGAGTCAGGCGGACAATACCACGACCATGTACTATCTAAACCGCCAGAGGCGGGGCCAGCCTCCATGCTTCTGCAAGGCTCTCCGCATTTGGTCACTCGAGTCGCAGCCTGGAGGCGGATCTCCTAGCCCATTCACGTGGCAGGAGCCTCCAACACCCTGGCCGATGCCCTGAGCCGGATAGGGGCTGCATCCCACGAGTGGTCTCTCCTGCCAGAGGTAGTACAGCATCTGTTCTCCCTTTAGGGCACACCTGGGGGTGGACCTGTTTGCCTCCAGGAGAGCAGCGAAGCTGAGGTCTGTTCCATGCCCGCCCCCTCAGCAGGGCTTGCTGCAGGGGATGCCTTCTCGAGGCAATGGACCCGGGCCTCTTTACACCTTTCCCCATTTCCCTTGATCCACAAGGTGCTTCTCAAGGCGAGGAGGGACAAGGCACAGGTGATTCTGATAGCCCCAGACTGGCCTTGCCAGTTCTGGTACCCAGATCTCCTCAGTCTCAGCTCCAGGACTCCGCGGCAGCTTCCAGCTCGCCGGACCTGCTCTCAATCAATCAGGGAAGGTGTTCCATCCGGACCTTCAATCCCTGCACCTGACGGCCTGGTTCCTGAGGCTGGCTAGAGTTCCAGGCCTTGGGTCTTTCCGATGAGGTCCTCAATGTAGTTGAGGCGTCCCGTAAGGAGTCGACCAGAAAATGCTATGCCTTCAAATGGAAAAGGTTTTCCATTTGGTGTCAGAGAACAAGGGCTTGGACCCTTCCTCCTGTTCCTTGGCAAGCATCTTGGACTATTTATGGTCCCTTTCTAGTCAAGGGCTTAGGTCGGCGACCCTAAGGGTGCACCTGGCAGCCATCTCTGCTTACGGGCGCGGGCGAGGCAGTCGGTAGCACAGGAGAAGGTGGTCTGGCGCTTTTCAAAGGCCTTGATCACATTTCCCCTCCAGTCGGGAACCCCCACCTCCGTGGGATCTACTGCTGGTACTGGCAAAGCTCATGGGCAAGCCATTCGAACCTATGCACAGGTGTGCTCTCTCTCACCTGTCGTGGAAGACCGCCTTCTTGGTGGCTATCCGTCAGCCAGAAGGATGGGAGAGCTCCAGGCGCTTCCATCGAGTCTCCTACCTGGTCTTCCACAGGAACAAGGTTGTCCTCTTCCCCACCGAAATTCCTTCCGAAGGTGGTGTCGGAGTTTCACCTTAACCAGGTGTTGACTCTGCGGTGTTCTACCCCAATCACACCTCGGGGAGGCGAATATAGGCTCCATACTCTGGACCCTAGAAGGCGCTCGCTTATTATAAGGAAGCGCCTGGCTGGGGAATCGAGGAGAGGATTCGCCAGCTGTTTGTCACCTACGCTGAAGCCGCATCTGGCAGACCTGCAGCCAAGCGGACGATAAGCAGGTGGGTAACCTCCTGCATAGATCTCTGCTATAAGTTGGCGGGCATGGAGCCTCCCAGAGGATAAGAGCTCATTCTACCGCCACCTGCTGCGGTGGCTGCTTCCAGGGACGTCCCTATCCAGGAAATCTGCAGGGCTGCTACCTGGAAGTCAGCAAACACCTTCATTACCCACTACCACATCGACCTTGAGTCACGCCGGGATGCTGGTTTTGGGGCCTCGGTTCTCCAGTCTCTCTTTCCCAAGTAAGTATTGGGGTGTGTGTCTTGCCTCCCTCCTCCCGGAGAACTGCTAGGAGTCTGCCAATGAGTGTGGATGAACAACATATCCATGTCCTAGAAATACAGGTTACTCACCTGTAACAGGAGTTCTAGGAATGGTATATGTTGTTCATCCTACATTCCCTCGACCTCGGCTTGACGCTGACCTGAGCTTCAGCGGGCAGATCTGGCGTCATAGGTGAGCCGAGGAGTTATACCACCGGGTGGGTGGGAGGAGCAAGCTTGAAGACCTTCCGCAAGATTTAAAGCGGCAAGGATACCTGCCAATGAGTGTGGATGAACAACATATACCATTCCTAGAACTCCTGTTACAGGTGAGTAACCTGTATTTCTCCTCCATACTCAGTGAGTTACGGCAGCTTGGCAGCAAACTCACCAGCAGCCTTGAGGTTAGTAAAGCTATGCTACTTGTCCTTGTATTGATATTATAGGCATTCCGGGAATGCTGTTCTGTAAACTTTATGTGCCTTTCTCAATTTATACAACCCCTTGAATGCTCTCCGTCTCTGTTGTGGTACATGAGTAGTTAGGAAAAGGTATTCTGTGCTCATTGGTCAGTATTGGGATTGGTCTTTGGCTGCTCTTGGAAGGAGTCTTTCATTGCTGAGGTCGAGGTAGTGAGCAGTATGGTATGTGGTCTTTCCTTAGCAGCTGAAGAGTAGTGTGTTTGTTGCTAGATTATGGAGCTGGAAGTAACCTTGCATGCAGACATGTAAAGCCAGAGACACAAAATCCTGACCTGTAGCATCTGCATTATGATGACCATCTTGGGTGCAGTCTGGATGACCACTGGTGAGTGAATGAGTGTTTTGTTTTGTTTACAGGCATACAGTGCAGCAGTAAAGACACAATGGCACTGGATCAAACAGCTGTGTTGCTGCGTTGACCAGCATATCCGTGACAACACTGCCTACTTTCAGGTAGAGTACTCTCTCTGTAGTATCACTGCCTCTGTTACAGGACGGGGGAGGGAGGTGCTGCATTGCATAGCACAGCATAGCATATGTCAGGTTAGATGTTTATTTTATATAGCCCTTTCTGAGTACTCTTTAGCTTCAGACTGTACAAGAACAAGAAATACTTTGTGTAATAAATCAGTAAAAATAAGATAACATTGTGCCGCCTGGTGGTGCTGAGGCTGAGCCATTGGACGCTTTAACTTCGCTACACCAGCGACCCGTGTTCGGGAATGAACATGGGCTGCTGGGAGTTGGCAGGTTGGAGAAGGATTAGCGTCCGGAGGACTTCTCTCCTTCTCTGGGAGGAGACATCACTGGGTAGTGTGTGGCTGGCCCATAGTGGAGACTGGGGGCAGTGCACCATCACTGCAGAAAGAGGGGCGGAGGAGGTAGGCGCCAGGAGGAGAGTGTTTGGGATGCATGCACACTCCTCCACTGATGTCATTGCATGCCCCTCCCACAGGGAGAACCACTACAAGAAAAATTCTAGGCAGCATGAAGGCTGCCCAATGACGCCATGGTCGTACATAAGTCAGCTCCCTCCTGGGTCCACCCTCCTGGTCTCCATGATGATGGGGTAAGTACCCACTGTGATGCAGCCAGAGGGGTTGTGATGGGAGGTCTGAGGCTCTATATGCATGGGGTGGCAGCCGTGAAGGTTGGCTGGAAGGGGGGATCCAAAGGCACAACCTCCCCCAAGTCGAGAAGTAAATAAATAAACTGAAAAAAAGAATAATCTAACATTAACCCCATCAAACCTACTGGAAGGTTTGATGATGAGAACCAAGTAGCAGATTAAAGAGGCACACAATGTATTCATTTTATTTCTTTTATTTATGTATTTATTTCAAATGTTTTACCAAGAAAGACATATTGAGCTTGTAAAACAGCTTGTTTCCAGATGTGTTGTGGGGAATGGGAATAGGGAGTAACGATACAAGATGTGCCAGGGAAGATAGCATATCAAAGGTGCAAGAGTAATAAGACACTTTAACAAACAAAAGCACAGTATACCACCCTCCAGGGTGTTATCCATATGCCGTTAAGTATTATCCACCTTTTCCCCTGCCTGTTATTTCAAATCTATTTATAGTGTTATGACCCTCTCCCCTGCATCTGTTATTTGAATGCCAGTTGCTCGGTAGTATTCGGGATAGATGCAACCAAAAACTTGGAAGGCAGCAACACACACAAATTTCATGCACTCTCAAGGAAAAAAATAACCAGTAGCAAAATAAAGTGCAGTAAGGGAAAGGAAAGGAGACACTGTTTAACCAGGAAAGGCACACTAAGCTGAAGCTTGTTTCCAGGTGCAACCTTGGAACACAAGAAATTAACTGACTTATCAGGGTCACACAGTATGCAAGTGGGGACTGTGGATTCAAACTCGGGTCTCCAGGTTTGCAGCTCAGAGCCTTAAACTTCTGCACTATACTGCCTCCTGTATGTGCTGCTTTGTTAATTTCATCATTGTTAAAAATTCTTATAGTTTAAATTATCTAGTTAGGGTTTTGAACCGTGTAATCACAGTATTTTAGTCTGTAACCATATCCAGTCTGATGATTTTAGGGCACTTTCCTTTAAATGCAGCTTTACTGCATAAGTCAGACAACTGAATAGTCCATGCCCCATGACAGAGAGTCATAGTGACTTGAAGCACTGGGATGAGTCAGTTTTGTGGATCTTCCTGCACTTCACTTCTGTAATAAATTGGCACAATTGGCACTTTATTTTGCTTTCAGGATTAAAAGGCATCTTCTGACTTCTACTCTAAAGGGACTCTCTCAGAAAAGGAACACTTGTTTGGCAGTGATAATTAGAGTGAAATTTAAATGTGATGTTTGCCTGGTGTTAGGGAGGAAATTAACAGGAATCACCTTGTCTTTCATTGTTCACTTGGTAACATAAGCAGGAGGCAGGTAAGGACAGAGGTCTGGGGTTATATTCTGTTTTAACTGAAATATTTGAATAGTTTTATCACGTGAAATTAGTTCTATGTGTTAAAATTACTACTTTGAGTTAGAACTGTTACTTGGGCTGTGATATTGTAATTTTTGGGGCTTAGGAACACTTGTTTGGCAGTGATAATTAGAGTGAAATTTAAATGTGATGTTTGCCTGGTGCCTGATGTTTAAGTACTGAAAAGCCACTGGGGTTGGGATTGAAGGGCTGTGTATTTCTTTTGGGACTGAAATTGAAGCAACAGGAACTGGTGGGCCTGTGTCATCATACGGTCACCTGATATCTGCATACACACACACTGTTAGTGGGACTGGACACACACTGGACTGTATGTGTTTGTGAGACTTGGGAACTTTATTGGTGGGGTTGAAATTGGGTTTGTAAATAACTGCAGTCAGTATGAGAGAAACTGTATTCCAGGGAAGGGACTGAGAAAGGGGTGTGCCATTATAAACAGAGGGGACAAACAGGGTGGCCATATTCCACCATAGGCAGAGCATCTTCGGAAGGGTTGTAGGCTGCACAGGCTGTGGGATGGCAATAATTCTCAATTGGGCCTGGAGAGAGGAGGCTGCCCACTTTGTAGACAGCTATCTTGTATCAGGAGTGAGGTATATTGGTTAAGGAGTAAGCTGGGGGAGCTGGGGGTGTCAAGGATAAGGGGCGTGGATATAGGCAGCAGAAGGGTGGGGCTGAGGGGAGGCTGGGGCAACGCTTTGAAATTACAGGACGTTACGTTACAGCAAGCAGGAGGGGGATATTAGGGACAGAGGACCCTTAGATAGGGATGTTGACTAAGGGAAAGCGACAGGGTGAACATTCCAATACTAAGAGAGTGGAGGGGAAGAGTCAGGAGGGGCTGTTGTGGGGAAGCCTAGTAGAGCAGACATTGAGAAGGGAGGGGCTGTTGTGGGGAAGCCTAAAACAGCAGACTGTTGGAAGGAGCTCTAAGGAGAACAGAGCAGAGGGGAAGAAGAGGGCAGTTTAGAGGTGCAGTCAGGGGAAACTCGGGTTACTTGATGGAGGCTGACATAGAGTGTCACAATAAATTTGAGCTACTAAGCAACCTAGAGGAGAGGGGTTGGTGGAAATGAGGAAACTGATACAGAGGCCGGGAGAGTCGGATACCCATAGGGCATCACAGACCAGCAATGGAAAGGACAGAAATAGTCCCAGAGGAGAAGGAAACATAAATGTTAAGCAGATGGGGAGATGCAACATATTGCAGACATGAGGGAGGAGAGCATGACTGGAGAGAAACTGGGAGACAAGGAGGTGGGAGGGGCCCCTTCAGCAAGGGGTCAGTACCAAGGAAGGCCCTAACTAAAGGAGACCACAGAGAGCCTCTGGAGGCAGGGGTACTATTACAAGGGGGGATGGTGTGGGGAAGGGAAACCATCAGGGCCAGGATAAATGGTTCGGATAAGAGAGGGTTAAAGGGACACCTATTCAGAGGGGTCTGAGTTAAGTGGGCAAAATAATGAGGAGGCAGAAAGGGAGGGTGACAAGGGGTCTCTAATAAGGCAGGAAGACTCCCATGGAATTGAGGTCACGAATAAAGGGGGATGGGGCTGAAAGGGCATAGTGGAGGTAACCATAAGGATGATGGTGGTGTTAAGGTTCTGTTATTGGGAGACTCGATGATTAGGGGTATCCAGTGGAGGGACAGCGGGGTGGATGCCATAGCGAGGTGAAGGTAGTGAGTATCTCTGGGCTGATAGTGCACAGAGCAAAGTTCATGATGTATGAACTGGTTAGGGATTGTGGGAAACCGGTTTCCTGGTGCATTTGAGAACTAATGATCTAGAGAAATAGCGTTTTGGAAATCAACAAGGTTCCAAGAACTTGCCAGAGTCTATGAGGATAACGGATGCAACATTTCCTTTTGGAGATTGCCAGTACCAAAGGCCTCAGTGGAGAAAAATGAAGATCACAGAGGTTAATGCCTGGCTCAGGAAGTGGGGTGAAGAGAGTGGGTTGGGGTGTTAGGGAACTGGAAAGGGATTTGGGAGGATAAGAGACTGTATGCCAAGGACAGGCTTCATCTTGCCCCATTAGGGAAGGAAGTCCTCAAACAGGGATGGCTGACTACATTCAATAAAGGTGGTGTTTAAACTTGTGAGGGGGAAGGATAAGGAGGGCTGACCAGCCCTCTCCTCCAGATGAGGAGTAGCCTTCAAGCATAAGGGGAGGGAAACAGACTGGGGTGGATTTTCCAGGAGGAGCAGAGGGAGGATGGAGTATAAGGAACCTGGGTGGGGTTAGACAAAGGGATCAGGGATAAGGGGTGGGGTTGGTGTTAGTAAATGCCGGAGCTTGGGAAACAAGTTGCCAGAGTTCCAGGCCATGCTGTTGGGGGTTGGGGTGGATGTGGCGGCAGTCACGGAGGCGTGACAACAAAAACCATGACTGGGACCTAAACGTGCGGAGGCACACTATGCTTAGGAAGGATAGAAAGGAGGGCAGAGGGGTGGAGTGGCTATGTTCATTAGAGATGACATAGAAATTGCTAGGGTAGAAGAGGCAGAGGAAACGTAGAGGCCTTATGGGTCACCTTACGATCCCCAGCAGGAGATAAGGTCAAGCTGGGTGTAGTATATAGGCCCCGGGATGTGATGTTCTAGAGGATGGTTTGCTGGACAACATCATTGCCCAGTGTGGACCAAAAGGGAAGGAGTAGTGTTGATGGGGACAACAATATGCAGGTACAAACTGGGGAACTATGTCCTCTAAGGTGGCCAAGGAGCAGATGCTGCTGGACGGCTTCCAGGATGTGTTCTTAACACAGCATGTGATGGAGCCCACAAGGGAGGGGCATGTCCTGGACGTGGTTCTGGCAGATGGGGATCTGGTAAGGGACCTGGTTGTAGAGGACCCCTGACTGGGAGCGACCACAATACTGTCTGGTTTCAAATAAGCATGGGGGAGGGGTGAGATCTAGGACACTGGCAGTGGACTTCTAGGGGCAGACTTTGTGGGCATGGGAAATATTCTCAAGGATCACTTGAAGGATTACATCAATGAGAAGTGTGGAAAGGAGATGGGAGGTCATAAAGCGGGACTTCATGAGGCAGTCAAAATCTGCGCTAAGTTGAAACGTAAAGAAGCAAGTCACATAAACCATGCTGGTGGTCCAGTGAGGTACGGGTAGCGGTCAGAGAAAGAAGGCCTACAAAAATATAAAACAACAAGAGGGATAGGGATAAGAAATGTACCATCTTGCATCTAGAAAAAGTCACCGGATGGTGAGGGAGCAAAGTCCAGTAAAGAGCAGCAGCTGGCACAGGGATACATGGAGGGAAAGGGTTCTTCCGGTACATTGGGGAAGCGGAGAAAACGAGGGCCATCTCAGCAAGATTGAGATCAGAAGGAGGGTGGGTGGAAGAGGCAAGGGACCAGGCAGAGGTATTTAACGAGTACTTTGCCTCTGTGTTCACTAAGGAGGGATGGGATATCTACAAAGCAAGGCACAATGGGGATAGAAGCGGCAGTGAGTGGGATCAGGAGCAACAGAAATGGAGCAAGAGGGAGGGAGAAGTACCCCAGGGTGTCACATCTGGATAAGGATAAAAAGGCCAGTAAGGTGGAGGGACGGATGATGGTATCTCTGCCAAAGGGTGTGGTTAGCCCTCAAGGTCCTAAAGAAAGACAAATCTCTGGCCGGATGGCATTCATCCAGAGTACTTTGGGGACTGGCGACATACTGGCTGCACCACTGGCGGAGCTCTTCAACAGGTCACTTGAGACAGGGAGGGTACCTAGGATTGGCCAGAGGCACATGTGGTGCCAATCCGTAAAGGAGGGTCGAGGAAGTACCAGGTAACTATAGACCCATCAGTTTGACCCCGTGGTGGGAAAATTAATAGAGAGTATACTAAAGGAACGATTGGGGGTGTACTTGGAGGAGGTGGGAGGTCTGGATAGTCGTAACATGGGTTTGTGCCAGGTAGATCATGTCAAACCAATCTTGTGGAGTTCTCTGAATGGGTAACATCAGAACTGGACAGGGAAAGCCTGTGGATGTATTATCCTTGGACTTCAGCAAGGCTTGACTCTGTCCCCTACAATGGGCTGGTGGAGAAACTGATGGGGTTAGGAGTAGGCCTTGATGGTCAGATGGATTGAAAACTGGCTAGCTGGGCAGCACCCAGAGGTGGTGGTCTGTGGGGAGCTCTCGAACCCTAGAGAGGTTGGTAGTGGGGTACCGTGAGGGGTCGGTCCTGGGTCGATCCTGTTTAATGCATACATATCGGACATCAGGGGAGGGTATAGGGTGTTAAATGAGTCTCTTCGCTGATGACTCCAAGATAGGAGCAGTAGTTGAGGGAGAAGAGGGAGGTTGGCCCTGCAAGGGACCTGGACACCCTGGAAAGCTGGGCTCACACATGGAAATTAAATTTCAATATCACCAAGTGCAAGGTGTTGCATCTTGGGCAGGGAAACCCTAAACACAGGTACACCCTGGGAGGGCGCTGGAGGCCTCAATAGGGAAAAAGACCTAGAGGTCATGGTAGATGCATGTATGAATAACTCTGAGCAGTGGAAGCGGCTAGCAAGGCAAACAGGATGTTGGGAAGCATCGTGAGGGGATCACCTCTAGGAGCAAGGAAGTGATTCTGCCGCTGTACAATGGACTGGTTAGACCACACCTTGAGTACTGTGTACAGTACTGGAGACCACACTTGAAGAGGGACATACAGCTCCTGGAGGGTACAGAGGAGGGCAACTAAGATGTTACGAGGGCTAGGGATTTGGCGTATGAGGACAGACTTGAGGAGCTCTGCCTGTTTTCACTGGAGGAGAGGAGAGACAGGGGGACATGATTGAGGTCTTCAAGTACCTCAAGGGAATAAATAGGGTAAACATGGAGGGATCTTTAGACTAAAGCAGGGAGGTATCACCAGAGGGCATGGTTTGAAGTTGGAAGGTGGTAGGGTGAGGGGGAAAAGAGGAGGAGTTTTTCACTGAGAGGGTGGTGGACCCTTGGAATGCATTGCCTGGCGAGCTGGTTCAGAGATCCACAGTGGAGGGCTTCAAGAGAAGGTGGGACAGACACAGAAAGTGGATGTATCAGATGATGACCTGTCCCAGGGGTGGGGATGGATGATAGGGTTTCTGGAACACAAGGGAGGGAGGGAGGCCTCGGCCCAACTAGGAATCTGAGGTTCGAGCAGACTCGAAGACCGTAAGGCCTAATCTGCTGGCAAATAGTATGTTAATAGTCCTCATGGCAGCTGGGAGGATATTCCAGAGACTGGGACTGCCAAAGAGAATGCTCAGTTCTCCAAAAAAGTTTAGTGCACTCATGGGAAATGGGACAAATTTAAGTAATGACTTACTCAACCAAGAACGTTAATGCTACTGCTTAATTTTATTAGACTAAGCAGATTTCACCACAGTGAACAAAACAAGTCGGAGCTAGGACTAACACCTCAGTGCTTTGACCTCAGCACAGGAGTTTGTCAAGGGGCCAGTGAACATCCTTTCTCCTGCAACTTTCAGTGAGAATGGGTAACACTTTAAGTAGTAGCCTCTGATTCCTGGAAAGGAGAGCTGTCCTTGGGCAGTGGGGATCAAAATCTTATGGAGGTAGATTTATAGGCGGGATCTAGATGGTTTAAGACCTAGAATGTGAACATAACCCTGAAGTCCCTTGTTTGCCTCAGTGTGACCAGTGCAGTTTCCACTGCACCAGAGTAACAGGATGTGCAGCCTCTCAGAGGAGCTGTGAAAGTGAGCTGCCACATTCTACAGAGCTGCAGGTGCCAAATCTGACAACAGTGAGTGCCTCTGTAGAGTACAATACAGCAACTTTTATTTTATTTGGAAATTTGTAAGCGGGAAAGACCACTGAGCCAAGTCTCGTTTACAACACGACCCGAGGGAAAGGGATCACAGTAAACTACAGCTGTAAAGAAACATTCCAAAATAAACTGTAACAGTGGACAGTTCAACATGGTACAGTGCAAATAACAATAAATGGTGAACAGAAGTTGGTTCTATAAGCAACACCAGTGCACAATTATTATTTTTTAAACTTTATTTCCCTACAGTCACTGGTATCTTGGGCATCTCTCCGGCAAGGGCTCACTTGGCATTGCCTCTACCACCATATGTCCACCCGGCACGGGGAATCGGTTGCTGGGTCTAACCCACACCCCCGGCTGAACGGGAGAGGCAGGACCACGGGAGTCAAGTCTGATTGGGTCCAGCATCGGCATGTGGGCTTAGCCACTTGAGCCCCACCATTGCCTCCCAAGATACGGGGTTTTCCAACTTGGTTTACACCCTGCAAGGTGCTGGATGTGCAATGGCGTCTGCACCAGGGTGGACTCTTAGCGATGTCTGGCGTCACCTCGTGCCTACAAGCAGCACACTACTGTGGTTCCTCCGGTCTCCACTGGGGCCCGCTACAGAATGGTGTATCCCTGAAACCCACCCTAGGAGATGAGAGCAGTCCTCCAGATGCTCAATCCTCTCCTCCCCAATGACCCGAGTCTGCTCCCAGACCTGGGTCACGGTGTTGCGCGAGTGTGGCATCTAGCACCTCAACCCTTGGCACCACCGGGCCTGCTCCCAGTGCCCAATTAAATTAACAAAAGTAGGTTGAAATAGTTCAGTACAGCAGTTGCAGTGACCTGGACGGATCCGGAGGGGGCCATAGCGGAGTGGAAAGGGCACCATGGGTAGGTGTCAGGTACAGAGCTGACAGGAGGAGAAGGGTGAGCGGAGAAGCTTTAGCTGGTGCCTAAGGGAAACCAGGGAGGGTGAGAGACAGAGGGAGAAGCAGGTTCCAGAGGAGGGAAGGAGATAGGAGAGGCTAACTACCTAGCAGAGGATTGAAGGTGGGGAGGGAGCAGGTGCGAGGATCCCTCGAGCAGGAGGAGATGAAGCAGAGGAATAGGTGAGAGGAATGTTGCTATGTAAGACAGTAGCGACCCAAACCAGTATTTGGAGAAGAAGCGGGTACAGTGGGACTGGTGACATGATGGTAGGGGAAGGATAGATAGGGAGGGTAAAGGGAGCAGTGGCAAATATGAGGGAGGGGAGTTGGCAGCAAACTGACTGAAGGTATTACAGAGGCTGTCCAGTCTGGCATCCACATAGTTGATGACTGGGAGCACCATTTGGTAACCAACTTCTGGTGGACCTCGAGGACAGGCAGTCTTTTGTTATGGCACAAGGCTTCAAGCCTGGGATGGAGCTTGAGTGGATGGCATTGATGTGGACAGACACATCAAGTCTACTGTCAAGCCACATCAAGATACTTGAAGGAGGGAACCACTTCATGAGCAGTGCTATCCATGGTGGAGAAGGTGGGAGGGCAAGCTTGGCCAGTTTCTGGCTGGTGCCAGAGGTTATGGACACTGTTGTTTAGTGTTGACCCAAAAGTGGTTGGACTGGAACCATCACAAAACATTGTGGAAAGCTTGCTGGGTGAGATTTCAACAGCTGCAGTCGAGGGCCTGAAGTGTAGAGAACTGTGTAATCTGCATACATGTAAATATGCAAGTGTGACAGGCAGAGGGAAGGTAATGAGAAAGATGGAGAAGAGGATAGGACCCAGGATGGAGTTCTGTGGGACCACAACCTTGACTGGTAGTGGAGGGGACAGGATGCCTCCTACCTGTACCAGCTGCTGACAGCCTGAGAGGTAGGAATGGAACCAGTCAACAGCAGGGGTTGAGGCACTGGCAGAGCTCAACTTGTCCAGGAACAGTGGATGGGCCACTGAATCAAAGACTTTGGCCAGATCAGTGAAAATGGCCACTGTGATGTGCCCTGATCCATCCCACTGGTGATGGAATCAGTGACCCATAGGAGGGAGGAGATGGTGGAGTGGTTCTTCAAAAACCAAACTGGAAGGGAAGAAGCTGGAAGAGTGGAGGAACTCAGCATGCCTGAGTAGACCAGTTTCTCTTGTAGCTTTGCAAGAGAGGAGGGAGGCAGATAGGTTGGAAGTTGCCAGGGGTGAAGGATCACCTGCTTTGTGGAGCTGCAGAACTTTGACAGTCTCTCAAGACTGTGGGACAGTGCAGAAGGTGAAGGAGAGGTTGAGGAGGTGAGTAAGACCAGAGCTGAAAGATGGAGAAGTGTTGGGTCCAGGGCATCAGGGCTAGATTTGGACAGGTTGAGTGTGGAAAGGTCAGGCAGGGTTTCCTGGGTAATGATGGGAGTGGGGTTGGCAGAGATGAAACCTCAGGGAGGAGGGATAGGGAAGAGGGTGAAGATGGGGTGAGAGGTGAGGAGCAAGAAAGGGGGAGGGAGCACAAGTAGTGAAAACTCACTGAAATGAGCAGCAACAGAGGGAAGGTTAGAAAGAGATGAACCATTAACCACAAGAACTGCGGGAGTGGATTGGGCTGGGGATCAAAAAAGGAGTGAATCACCTTCCAGAATTTGACTGGGGAACTGAGATTGTTCTGGAGGTTTGCCTTAAAATTGAGTCATTGGGCAGTGTGGACTGACTTTGTGCAAGTATTTCTAAGCACCCTGTAAAAGGAGGTCAGACAGGAGTGAGATAATTTGTACCAAACACAGGCTTGATCGTGGGACTTGTGCAAATCATTGAGGTTATAGATGATCCAGTGGTGGTGGGTTTACTTACCCTGGACTTCCTGCTGGAGGCGTGCTTGTCCCAGACAGAAGCAAATTTTAATGGAAAAGGGAGAGCCACATCAGTGTCTGGGGCAGAGAGGATGGGGAGCATTCATTTTGCAGCAAGATCACTCAGTAGATCGTTTTGTTTAGCAACTGGAGGACATGGACCAGGTGTACTTATGGGAGGATGGAGGTCACCAGACTTATCTGACACAAAATGTCATGCAATGGTCACTAAAGGTATCCAGCAGATTACCTGCTGTAACGATGTGTTGGGGTGTGAAGAAAGAACCCAGTCCAGGATGATGCAGTTAGAGGAGTGTGGATTGAGCTGGGTGGGTTCTATAATTAGTTGGGAGAGGTTTGGGGCCTCAATCCTGAGAGAGAGTGAGCCTAAAGGTGGGGAAAGCCAATTACTGTTGAAATCCCTGAGAGGATGAGTTCATCAAAGGAGAGGTGTGAAATAATTGCAGATAATGAGTCAACCAGAGAGGAAGGGAGATTTTAGAAGAGGCATAAAAACCTCAGTGAAGATGGGTAGAGGGAGGAAAGGAAAGCTTAGCAAGAAAACTCTTATGATGAGAATACAGTCTCCTGAGAGTGATGGTACAGGAGAGGCTCAGGCAGACATAGAGTGTGACACCACCTCCAAGTTTGCTATGGTCCTGCCTGAAAGAGGTGGTAGTCAGGAAGGGCTAGACTAGAATCAGGAATTATGGAAGAGAGCCAGGATTAAGTAGAAGGTGGGGATAGGGATAGGACTGGGAGGAGGAGGGCAGCATAATTGTTGGTGCAGCTTGGAAACCTGAACTAATCTAATAAAATATGTGAAGAAATATGGAATAAGGCTTAATCCAGATAGGTGTTGGTAGGTCATCCCTAAAATTAGCAACCTGTAAGGCAATCGGCATACACCGTGAAAGCAAATGAAAACCATACAATGCAAAAACTATGTAGGGTAGTTGGAAATTAGGTTATATCCAGATGGGATACAAGTAGAGTTTCTAAAGATTAGCGCTTTACAAAAGCAATAGCCATGCAATAGTGGAAGCTAATTGAATAAGACCATGCAAACAAAATGATTCATAAGGGAGCTAGGAAACATATTTGTAACCAGATGAGAAACCAGGTTAACTGATTATTATCAGCAAACCAGAGCTGTGGAGGCATACAGTGGTAAAACAGTTGAATAAAATCGCACTGCAAAATTATTGAATCTAAACTAGAAATAAGCTATACTCGAGGGTGTAGCTAGGATACCTAAGTTTAGCAAGGTGTCAGAGTAATCAACAAGCAAAAGTGAACAGGCTTGCAGTGGTGAAAGCAACTGAATAAAATGTGCATTGCAAAATTATTGAAGCAAAGAAATCAGAAATAGGTCATACCCAGATGAGGTGTAGCTAGTATACTTGAGTTAGCAAGGAAGCAGTCACTTTTGTGGGTGAGAAGTCTCTTGGTGCAGTAAGTTAGTGCAGTCTGTGAAGTAAGCCCTAAAAGCACTGGAGGAGTACAGAGAGTCTTGTAGAATGGAAGGAGAGGATGGCAGTGTGGCCAGCTGATGGCTGACTCAGGCAGACTCTTTCAATGAGATGTCCTAGCGCTGCAGTTCTTCATGCTCTGGACTGCAGCATGAAGGACCACTAGATGTAAAGTGGCTTTAAAGGAAGAATACAACTCTGCCCACCAGCTTTCAGAAGGCTGGATTGGTGGATAGAGCAGGTTGGAGTTTTCAGTGGGACACTTCCCCATGCCGACTATAAGGTGCAAGTGAGGTTTGGGGGTGCTGATAAAAATGGTGACCCTGCTTTCCTTGCTGACCCCACTGTTGAACTTGAATAGGAAAGTGTCCTTGACGCTTCAGATTCCCGGCCCTAGATTTATTTATTTATTGAAATGTTTCACCAGGAAGGCACACTGAGCAACAAGTCGCTCATCTCCTGGTGTGACCTGGGGAGAAGGGGTACAACTGGAATGAGACATTATACATTCAAGTTACAAGATCAACATTAACATACAGTTGTAAGTCAGGTGTTGCAAACAGTGTTACAACAGTGTTGCACATAACATGTAGAAAGAGTGGACAATAATAAGTGCCGGGCTAATAAATAAACAAGTGTTTACATGAAAGAAAAGGGGAAGGGAGGGGGGAAGAGTTGTGTCCCTGGAGACCTCTTCAGGATGTGAGGAACCCTGCAAGGGTACTGCAGGGCCAGAGAGAAGGGGATAAGGCAGTGTCCCAGAAATGCCCCTTTAAGATGGTGGAGGAAGGGAGTAGATGAGAGTACAGCCCTTGAGACAGGATAGGGACCCATGGAGAACATTCATGGTACTTTAAATTCTGTGAGAGATCAAGGGAGGCCAGTAAGGGTAGCAATTAGGGGCGGGGAGAAGGGCTAGAGGGGTGGATGTGCACTGGGTAAAATGCAGGTGACCATGGGGGGTAGGGCTTGTCTGAGGGCTTAGAGGAGGGAATTTGGGAGGGACGTGTCAGGAGCAGCTAGGTGCAAGGTAATTATTGAGGGCAGAGCAGATGGGTAAGCGATGTTACTCTGCCCACCAGCTCTCAGAAGGCTCCGATTGGTAGATTGAGCAGACTGGAATTTTCTGTGTAACCCTTTGTTCCCACACTGACTCTGAGCTACAGGTTGGTGGGGGGCTGACAAAAATGGCGATCCTGCTGACCTTGCTGAATGTGCCATTGCCTTCCTGGGCACTCCATGTAATTCTGTCCACCAGCTCTCGGAAGGCTTCAGTTGGTGGATAGAGCAGGTTGGAGTTTTCAGTGAGACCATTTGTCCTCATGCCAGCTCTGAGCTGCAGGTAAGGTGAGGGGAGGGAGGCTGATGAAAATGGCAACCCTGCTTGCCTTGCTGACCCTGCTGAAGGTGCGCCACTGAACTTTAGACACAAGTAATTGACACAAGAAGTGAACAGCTGCAATAGGGTTCTTAGATCTCCATGATCTTTGAGGACCTCTCCTTGATTGAGCCACAGCATGGAACTGAAACATGTCGGTGTCAGGACCACCAGGAAACTTTTGCTAGCTGGGGCCATCTGGGTCAGCGTGGCTCATCACTGCCTATATAACATGGCTTGGCCCAGTCACATTTCAGTTCTTTCTCCCACTGTCGTCTGCTTGTTTGTCCACTGCAAAGGAGCACTATCAATTTTACCATAGATATACTGTATACTGCTTCATTCATCTTTTCTGTTAACTAACGTTTATGCCACCGATGAAAGAAAAGGAACCACCAATCTTACTTGAGAGGGTTCCTGCGTAGGTCTTCACAAGTAGGACTCTGCCCCTGGTATCAGGACCTGCAGCCAAACTGTAGCTAGCAATCATCAGCAGGGACCGCCCCCAGAGTCAGGTGATGGATGTCAGCATGACTATAAATAGGGCGCCCCCGCCCACCCTCCAGTTCTTTCCTGCCGCCGACCTGAATCGCCGGACCTCATGGTGAAACAGCTCAGGCACCCATCTACCCTCTGTTCAGCACATCGGGTTTTCACCAAGTGTCTAGCAGTGGTAGTGGCAACCCTGCATCACAAGGGCACTTATGTGTTCCCGTACCTGGACGATTGGCTGTTTTTGGCCATATCCCAGGACAGTCTGAAGGATTCCCTTTCCTTCAGCATGGACCTTTTCTCCAGATTTGGCATCAATGTCAGTTACCCCAAGTCTCAGCTGTCACCTCCCAGCACCTCCAATTCATAGGAGCAGTGCTGGGCAGATCCAGGCAGGGCCTTCCTTCCTGCCGAAGAGCAGAGACCCTTATCCTTCAAGCCACACTGGTGGCCTCCTCTCATCAGACCACAGCACACTCGGTCTTATGACTGCTGGGCCTGATGGCGGCTGCCATACTCACAGTCCCATTGGCCAGACTGCACATGAGGGTGACCCAGTGGTCTCTACAGGTCCAGTGGGATCAACGCTTGGATGACATGGACCAGATAGTTCTAGTCTCCAACAGCCTACAGAGGGATCTACTTTGGTGGCAGGACCCATGCAGCCTCTCAGTGGGGTCCCTTTCCACTCCCATCCCTCACCATGACTCTCATGTCAGATGCATCGATCCTTGGATTGGGGGGCACCTAGGGAGACCATCGAACACAGGGGACTTGGTCCTCCATGGAGGAGAACCTTCACATTAGTATTCTGGAGGAAAGAGCAGTGCTGTATGCTCTCCAAGCTTTCAGTCCCTCTTAGTTCGAGAACACGTCTCACCCAGACTGACAACATGACTACAGTCTGGTACATCAATAAACAGGAGGCATCCATTCATAACCCCCTTTGCAGGAGGCAATGCGGGTGTGGTACTGGGCTGTTCAACACTGCCTGTCCTTGACAGTGGTCTCGTACCAGGTGTTCACAACATTCTGGTGGACAGTCTCAGCTGATCAGTCACCAGGGCTCACAGTAGGAACTAAAGTAGGTAGTAGTGGAAGACCTATTTCTTCAGTGGGGTTGGCCAGACATAGACCTCTTAGCCTCCCATCCAGCATAAAACTACCCAGCTTTTGCTCGCTTGTTTCAGGCATGGTGTTTTTGGCGAGAAGCACTGTCTCTGTCTTGGACAGGGAGAGTTCTGTATCTTTCTCTCCCTTCCTATTCTACAGAAGGTT